>CM057348.1:152002552-153272992 GCA_030015575.1 Agapanthus africanus | reverse complement strand
GGCGAATGCGAATGGCATAAACGTACGTCATATTTTGGTTGTTTTCTGCAATGGTAGGATTAAATGATGGGACGCATTAAAAGAACTAATGCAAGAATATCACGCATTAAAAGAACTAATGCAAGATAATAAACCAAGCTAAAGTCGTTGGAACACTTTCGAAAAACCATTCGGTTCTTTTCAAAACTAACTTTTAAATGCGGAGCTTGAGCCACTCCTTTTAAAAGCTATCTCGTTCCATCGATTATATCAAGTTCACTACGTTCACGGTTTAGCCAAAACCATTCGTAGCCCTCCGTCGTTTCACATGAATAGTCAATAGTATTCAAGCTGTGTTTGTTGGCCAAAGTCAAGGCATAGTGATTGGTAGCTATTTGGGTATTCATGTGCAGCATAGATAGATGCGTTGATTTGAAACAGTCGTATTGCCTTGTTGGCCAAAGTCAAGGGTAGGTACGGGTGGATTCAAATTAACCTGGAGAATGACGGGTAGAACTTGACATGTGACTTATGATTTGTTGGCCAAAGTCAAGGTCATAAGAGCATGGGGCAAAAATCCACATCGGGAGTTTCATAAGTACTGAAACTTGCTAGATTTGCATACCATTTGGAGTGTGATGATTCTGGTAGGATTCCTTCAGTTTCGTCACGCGATGATATTTGGATCCCGATCCTACTGTGAGTATATGCTACTCCTCGGGAAATTTCTCACTAAACGATCAATGCTATAAACCTAGTAGGTGCCTAGAAAGGTGTTAGCGGGGCTACGCCCCCAGGGAAAAGAGGTTCTTAAATTAAGGAACTTCGCGAAAGCGTTGGAAAACCTCCCTCGAAGTACCGACACTGGCCTGGCTGAACGGTTAAGCAAGTATTGTGCGGTGGGATTGATCCCGACTAATTCTTCCTTTATGGTTTAAGGAGGGATTCGAGAGACAGTGGGAGCCATCCTGTTTAGACAAATTAAAAACCATTCTAAACTTGCAAGTGCATCGTGCTGAGTGTTTCTTCTCTCTCTCCTAATTGCAGCGACCAATCAACATGACTGGACTTAAGTTACTCCCAGATAAAAACATACTGACAGGGCCAAACTACAAAGATTGGCTCAGGAATGTCAAAATGGCAATCACTTACGACAAGCTGGGGTATCTTCTTACCACCAAAGCTCCCCCCGTCCCAGGTCCCACCTCCAGCGTCGCGGATAAGGAAATCCGTAAGACTTGGGAGATTGATTGCGCGAAGGCCAAGTGCCTCGTGCTTGCCTCTATGGACAACGAACATCAGAGGAGGCACGAGAATATGGACCTGGAATCCATATTTCTCTATACAAAAGAACTGTATGGAGAGCAGTCTCGTATCGCAAGATACGAAGTGTCGAAGAAGTTGTTTTCGGCAAAGTTGGCCGTCGGATCATCGGTAGCGGACCACGTGCTTAAGATGATTGGCTACATTGAGGAGCTCGCAGAACTTGGGACCACGTTGGAGAGTGAGCTCTATACGGACTTGGTTCTCCAGTCCCTTCCTTCCACTTACGCCCAGTTTATACTGAACTTCAACTTACAAGAAAAAGAAGTTGAACTTTCAGAACTCCTCAACATGCTGAGGAGCGCAGAGGGCACCCTACAGAAAGGTAGGGAAACACCCACTTTGTTTGTAGGAGGATCTTCTTCTTCTAGGTCCAAGGTGAAAGCCAAGGGAAAGAAGAAGAAAGCCCCCGCCAAACCAAGGGGCGGTGTTAGTAAAGTGGATACGAAGGGAAAGGCAAAGGCAACAAAGTTAGCGGGGAAGCTTGTGGGTAAAGAAGAATGCTTCTATTGTCATAAGAGTGGACACTGGAAGAAAGATTGCAGGGCTTGGAAGGCCAGGACACAGGAACTGAAGCAGGTTGCGGCTTCAGCTTCAGGTGTGTATGTTATTGAAAACTGTCTTTCGATAAACTCTACTTCCTGGATATTGGATATCGGATCAGGATCTCATATCTGTAATTCTTTGCAGGCGTTGAGAAACCGTAGGGTTTTGAAGGCAGGTGACATGACCCTCAGAGTTGCGAACGGAGCTAGCATGGATGCTAAAGCCGTGGGGGACTATCACCTGGGAATGTCAGATGGACATGTTTTGGTTTTGCGTAATTGCTTTTTTGTACCCAACGCAACTTCTAATATCATTTCTGTATCTTTGGTTTCAAAAGAAGGTTATGAATTTGCGTTTGTAAGTAATGTTGTAAACATTCACCTTAAATCAAGTTCTGATTGGGTCAGGTACACTAAGCAATGGTATATACGTATTAAACCAACCACAGATTTTCAATGTCCAGAATACACACAAAAGAAAGTCTCCAGATATAAATCAGACTTTCTTATGGCATTGTAGACTGGGTCACATCAATGAGAGAAGGTTGACTAAGTTACATACAGAAGGATATTTGAATCCGTTCGAATATCAATCGTATGCCACTTGTCAATCCTGTCTCAAAGGAAAGATGGCAAAGACTCCGTTCACTGGACACGGAGTAAGAGCGAGCGAGCTCTTGGGACTCGTACACAGCGACGTGTGCGGTCCAATGTCTACACATGCGCGAAGCGGTTATTCTTACTTCATTACTTTTACGGATGACTTTTCAAGGTACGGTTATGTCTTCTTAATGAAACATAAGTCCGAAGCTTTTGAAAAGTTCCAGGAATATAAGAATGAAGTAGAAAAACAAACCGGCAAAAGTATCAAGATTCTAAGATCGGATCGAGGTGGTGAATACTTGAGTGCCGAGTTCCTGAACTATTTAAAAGAGAACGGAATTCTCTCTCAGCTTACTCCTCCATACACTCCGCAACATAACGGTGTATCGGAGAGACGGAACCGAACCCTATTGGATATGGTACGGTCCATGATGAGTAACGCTGAGTTACCACGATCTTTCTGGGGGTATGCGCTAGAATCAGCTGCATACCTTTTGAACCGAGTTCCTACTAAAACTATGCCTACCACACCGTTTGAGATGTGGTGTGGGAAGAGGCCCCATCTTAATCACATTAAGACATGGGGATGTCCAGCTTTTGTCAAAAAGCAGCATGCGGACAAGCTCGAGGCACGCTCAGTACAGTGCAAGTTTGTGGGATATCCAAAGAACTCCAAGGGATATTTCTTCTACTGTGAAGAGAAACAAAAAGTTCTTGTTTCTCGTCATGCCTACTTCTTGGAAACTGAGTTTTTGGAAAACCAGATAAGTGGGAGCACAGTAGAACTGGAAGAAATTCCAGAACCACAGACTATTACTGAAAGTTTAGTGGAACCAGAAGGTTCAAAAGAACAGGACATTCCTACGCCGCTTCGCAGGAGTAGTAGGCAGTCTCATCCGCCCGAGAGATACTACGGCTTTCTCATAGACGGGGATAGAGAGGATTGCATCATAGATTATGATGAGCCTACTAGCTTCCAGCAGGCCGTTCAGAGCGTTGACTCTGTAAAATGGCTGGATGCAATGCGGACCGAAATGGAGTCAATGTACACCAACAAAGTATGGACGTTGGACATTGCTCCAGACGGGGTAAAACCCGTAGGATGCAAGTGGATCTTCAAAAGGAAGATTGGTGTAGATGGACAGGTTGAGACCTATAAAGCTAGACTTGTAGCAAAGGGTTTTCGTCAAAGACCTGGTTTGGACTATGACGAAACCTTTTCTCCAGTGGCTATGCTGAAATCCATTCGGATCCTTCTTGCCATTGCTGCCTTCCACAATTATGAGATTTGGCAAATGGACGTAAAGATCGCTTTTCTAAATGGAAATTTAGAGGAGTGTGTCTATATGGACCAGCCAGAGGGTTTCATTCAGAGTGGGAGCAGCGGAAAGGTATGCAAGTTGCTTAAGTCCATCTATAGACTAAAGCAGGCATCGCGGAGTTGGAACATCTGCTTTGATGAGACGGTCAAAGAATTTGGCTTTATCAAAAATCCAGATGAACCATGCATCTATAGTAGATTTGTAGCGAGAACTGTAGTATTCCTCGTTTTATACGTGGATGACATTCTCTTAATAGGAAATGACATTCCTATGCTACAATCTGTCAAGGGATTCTTGTCACACAGGTTCTCCATGAAAGACCTGGGTGATGCCTCATACATCCTGGGAATCCGGATCCATCGTGATAGATCCAAGAGAATATTAGGACTTTCACAGTCCAGGTACATCGACACTATACTGAAGAGATTCAGTATGGAAGATTCCAAGCGCGGTAACCTACCGGCTTGTCACGGGATCACCCTCTCTAAAGAGATGTCTCCCAAGACTGATTTGGAGAGGGATCGCATGTCTATCATACCCTACGCTTCTGCGGTAGGCTCTATAATGTATGCGATGTTGTGTACCAGACCGGATGTAGCTTATGCATTGAGTGTAGTAAGCCGGTATCAGTCAAACCCTGGGGAGAAACACTGGATAGCGGTAAAGAACATTCTCAAGTACCTGAGAAGGACTAAGGAGATGTTCTTGGTGTATGGCGGAAAAGACCTCCAGATTGAGGCCTTTGCTGACTCCAGCTTCCAGAGTGACAAGGATGATTCCAAGTCCATGTCGGGTTTTGTCTTTACCCTCAATGGAAGGGCGGTCTGTTGGAAGAGTTCCAAACAGGAAACCGTTGCAGACTCGACGATGGAAGCGGAATACATCGCTGCATCTGATGCCGCAAAAGAAGCTATCTGGATGAGGAAGTTCTTGAAAGAACTTCAGGTGGTTCCGTCCATTGTTGACCCAATACCTCTGTATTGCGACAACAACGGGGCTATAGCTTTAGCGAAGGAACCCAGGTCCCATCAGAGATCCAGACACATCTTGAGGCGGTATCACCTGATCAGGGAGATCGTGGATCGCCAGGAGATCAAGGTTCGGAGGGTTGCTTCGGAAGAAAACACTGCAGATCCATTAACCAAGGCCCTGCCCCAGACTCAGTTCGAGCGGCTGATCGAGATGATAGGTCTTCGATACGCCAGTACAAGGCCTTAGTGCAAGTGGGAGATTGTTAGTGTATATGCCCTAGAGGCCATTACTGTATCATACTGGTTTGTATATTACTTAATGGAAGCTTGGGATATTCACCTTGTATATACAATCTTGCTCAAAATAGTAGTATGCTACTTGGTTTGTTTCTACTTCAATGTGTACATGTGTTTATTTTATCATATCACCTATACGCATTAGTGGAGCCCTTAGGATCTTTGCTTGATTACCAGCGTTGTGATGGCAGTCACACTAGTGGGGGCTGGGTAATCTATAAGCACATCCTTATACAGGTCCCTAGTCGCAGGACTATCGAGACAGGGCATCGATACTCCGGAGTAGACTGGCGCATGCGCTTCTCATCCCAGTATGGGAGACGGTCTGTCCTACAGCCGTCAGTACGTCGTACTTGAGATAGTATGCGGGTGCTCATTAGGTTACGAGTACACTGGACAGGACTCGTCGGGAACTGACAAGTTGGTTTTGTACCTATCGTCAGTTATCAGTTCCCAGGTGACATGAGTACAGCTTAGTCCGCTGACTTGACACTGGCACTTCGCCTCGAGTGTGTTCCCACTGTATTTTGATTACTACCCTACCACGGCTCAAAGGAGTCATGCAAACAGGTGGTAGTTGGGTGCAGTCCCGAAGCACTTGGAGGCAGTGACGGTTAGACAGGATTCGTCTCTCCCGGTATTGGGGGTTGACATCGCGTTGTGTCTAGGAGAGCCATTACACGAGTAGTCCCTGGCCAGGGCAAGCGAGATATACTGGTAGGTTTCCAGTGTTATCTCAGGGTGTTTTGGGCTTCACTCCGACACGACTTGTACCGCTATTAGGGGACTGACGTTTACCGCCCCCTAGGCCCGATATGCGATGTATCAGACGAACAGACCGGACTGTACGGAGACTGTCACATTCAGACTCAGTAGGAGTTCAGATGGGGTTCACCTCGTCAGTCTTCTCATCGGCATCTACCTGGGGACCGTTACGCACAGCTAGTGCCGCTTGCGGTCTGTGGTTAAACCCACTGCCAGCGTAGTGTCGAGTCTTTAGAGTCCCACACAGAGGGCTATTCGCCTCTGGGCAAAACTGAGTAGATGTCGTATGGTTTTGCGACAGGGTTCGTTCTCATCCGCACACTTGTGCACGTTTGGAGTCCGGACAGATATTACTAGCAGGCTCTGGTTTGAGCCAGACACTGGTATATGTTTTGGGGTTGATTTTATCTCTTAGTATTCATGTTCCTCGGAACAAGAATGCTGGTGTGTATGCACAGTTGATTGAGGCGGAGGAAAAGGATATTCATTAGGGTTTCGGAACGGGTGCGTATGCACAGTTGACAGTCGTCTTTTTCCAAACCCTAATGAATTTATGTTATATCAATTAATAATATTAATTAAATGAAATTGTGTCATGGTTGGTTTTGTTGACTTGTTGACCAAGGTTGACTTGTTGACCATGGTTGAAAGTTTGACCATCATCATTACATATCAAAGATGCTCTTTGATTCTAGCAAAACCATTTAATGAATGTAATGATAATGGTCATTCCAAACCTTCCATCAACTATTTCATTTTTATTATTATTGTTAATTTGATAATTCTTTTCATTTTTGTTATGGTTGTAAAATGAGAAGGATATTATTTTTTCTATCATAACTCTTCTCTCTCCTTTCTTCTTCTTCCTCCTCCTCTAGTTCAAGGAGCTCCCTTCTCATGTGTTGAGAATCCATCTCCTTGAGATAAAAACACCCCAAAGCCACTCTCTACTCACTCTAGGGTTAGAGGTTTAGCAAGCCAAAGATCCTAGTTCACTCAAAGTTCGAGAAAGAGCCCGAAGGTTGAACCCTCAGGTGGATCCATCTTTGACGGAAGAAGGCGACGAGGAAAGCACCATCAACCCCTACAAAGGTTTCAAGAAGAAGGAGTTCAAGTTAGGTATAACCTCTTTTCCGAGTAGCTAACTCTCTTTAGATTTCTTGCTAGTTTAGTTTAGAAAAGATTCCGACTTTGTTAGTCCATGTTGCCCCATGCGCTAAAAATTTGATTTTTATACCGTTTCCGTCTCTCCGCAAGAACCGAGGCTGGCAACGTGGACTTACATAAAGAGCAACCAGATAGCATACTATCATGTCGAGCAAGAAAGTCCTCCCTATATATGTCCATGCATCCACTACAATATACATGTAGGGTTCCTAGGCACACTAGTGAGGTCTCACAAGGCATCAACCATGCCAATTTCTAATTTTAACGGTGCCGAGAAACCCTAACAAGATCGTTGGCTAGATTTTTAGGCGACAAAGCAAACTAGTTAACACTTAACTACAAGAATACGGAAATACAACCTTTGTAGATCCGGTCCTCCACCTCCACGGCTCCGTGATGAAGTCCTCTCCGCTGTCCATATCAAATCCCGGGCTCTAGTGTCGGCTTCATCGGAGAAAGAGCGGGCTAGGTCATCGACGACGTGCCGAAGATGATCTACGTCGAAGCATCACAAGATCAAGCTCCCACTTCACCAAGTCATGAAACTTGTGAAGGAAACACACTCTACTACTTGGCAAGAGGTAGAGGATGAAGAAATAGGAAGTGGGTAGACTTTAGAATTGGATTTCTCACTCTTTTTCATCAATCACCATTGATGAAGCAAGCTTTTTTCTTTGAAGATGAAGAAGAAGAAGAAGATAATGAATATGATAAGTTAATCCTAAAATGAAAAGAATAATGAATTCTTATCATAATAGAACCATGGTTAGGTGTAGAGAATTAATTAGGGTTAAGTGGAATGGTTAGGGTTAAGGATGAGACAAAGTGGTCACAAAGTCAAAGTATTCATGAAGCTTCATGAAAGAACAAAGAATGCCACCATTTTATCATTTCCTTTTCTTTTTCTAAAAGAATAAATAAATGAATAAAATGAATAAGCAAATAATAAACCCTAACCATTTCATTAACCAAGGTTTAATTCTTTATACTTAACCAATTTTACATGCACCATCAAACATGATACAAGCATGTGCACAAAATCATATCACATATATAATGCGCACATCCGAGCGAGAAAATCCATTTAAAGTGAACCGATACTAGTTAATGCAAAGTAATATATCAAATATATAATTATACATTAAATCATTAAATCAACACTTGATTTAACGATCCGGTCATATCGCATATAACCGACTAGTATCAAATGTATCGGCTTATCGAATCAATCTTCGATTCGATAACTAGGTTATATCGCATACAACCATTCGACACATTGTTACCGAGAATGAAATACGGTATCACATACACGCATTATTCTCGGTCCCGCACATATCTCATATGCGCTCCTATTTCGTTTCACTCGAGCCAGGAAACCTCTGTGTAGGACTCTAAAGACTCGTCAATACGCCGGCAGCAGATGATGATCATATCAAACATCCACAAGCCGCAAGCGGTCTGCTAAACGTAACGGCCACCCGGGTATTGAGCGATCAGAAGATCGACGAGCAAGCCCGCTCACACTCCAGTGAATCCAACCAGTAACACTTACCGTACAGTTCGGTCTGTTTGTCTGATATGTCGCATATCTCGCCTAGGGGTGGTAAACGTCAGACCCCAATAGCTCGATAAGTCGTGTCGATATGAGGTCTATAACAATTCGAGAAACTACAGGTAACACTTACCAGTAGATCTCAGCAACCCTGGCCAGGGATTTCCGGTTATAGCCAATCGAACACAGCGCAACATCAACCCCCTATACCGGGAGAGACGAATCCCCTCCTATCGCTCATTGCCTCCATGTGACTCGGGACTGTACCTAAAAACCACCGTTTTGCATGCCTTCATGGACGTGGTAAGATGGAAATCAAAGCACAGTGGGAACCACACAAGACTCTATGACGATCTTGGGTCAACAGACTACTCTGTACCAGTGTCACCAGAGAACTGCCATCTGACGTAAGGTATAATACCATCTGGGAGTTCTCGGCGAGTCCGTCCAGTGTACCCAGTCTCCACTGAGCACCCGTATATCATCTCCGATGTCAAACACCAATGGATATGGGATCATCCATCGCCCATCTGTATGGGTCGAGAAGGTATACGCTAGTCTACTCTGGTATATCGATGCCCCGTCTCGATATACCCACGACTAGGGACTTTGAAGGATGTACTTATGGACTACCATGTCCCCACTAGTATGATCCGCATCATAGTCCAGGTAGTCAAGTACACATCCTAAGGGCTTTACCAACATGTAACAGAGAGACAATCAATGTACACGTTAAGGTAAAGAGTAACCAGATAGCATACTATCATGTCGAGCAAGAAAGTCCTCCCTACTCCTAACCTCGATCTCCTTGGAGATCAACCATCTCCATGATCAAGTGATACTGCCTTAGAATATGTCTGGATCACTGATGGGACCTGCGTTCCTTTGCATAAGCCACAACTCCATTGTCTCACAATGGTAGGAACGTAGTTCATCTCATGAACCAATATACACCCAAACAGCCTCTTTGGTAGCATCTTAAGTAGCGATGTATCGAGCCTTTATCGTCTAGTATGCCACGGTATCTAGCTTGGAACTCTTCCAACATACCGTCTCTTTACTGAGGGTAAAGACAATGCCTGTGACTGACATTCAGTCGTTCTTATCACTCTGGAACACTTCCAGTGATTCTCCCCAGAATCGTTTGATATCATCTCACTACAACTAGTGAGAATCCTAACATCCAATTAAATCTATCTCATAGATCCAAAACTCAGGATTTAGGAGGTATCATTTTGATCCTACACGGAGAATCTTTGTGATAAACGGATATTGATCGAGCGTAGCATAAGAAACTCCTTTCTTATCAAGAGTATGTCATCCACGTACTCTACGAGGATCACCACCATACTCCCTACTACCTTTTTGTTTATACAAGGTTCATCTACCATTTTGATGATGTCAAACTCTTTGACTAATCCATCAAAACAGATGTTCCAACTCCGCGATGCCTGCTTTAATCCTTTAAAGCATCTTGCACACGTTTCCGCTGCTCTCACTGTCTACGAGGCCCTCTGGCTGTGTACTTATAGACGCTTTCTTCTAAAACATCATTTAGAAAAGCTATCATGACACCCAACCACCAGATATCGTAGTCATGGTATGTAGCCGTGACAAGTAGGATCTGGATGGACTTAAGCATAGGTACTAGAAAAGGTTTCATCATTATCCACGCCTGGTCGATGACGAAAACCTTTAACAAGTCTAGCTTTGAAAGTCTCAACTTTTCCATCTACACCATGTAATCTTCTCAAGATATACTTGCTCCTGATGGGGATTTAACCCTTCAGATATAGCAACCAAAGTCCATACTTTGTTGGTGTATAAGGATTCCATCTCAGATCATTAAGCATCCAGCCATTCTTACAGAGTCTTACTCCTGATGGCCAGCTCGAAGCTAGTTGGGTCATCATCTCATGATGCATTCCTCGCTCCCACTGTCATCGAGAAACCGAAGTATCTCTCAGGTGGGTGAGGAACCCTACTAGATCGGCGGAGAGGCTGAGGTTCGTTGGTAACTATTGAATCCTTTGGTTCTTTCAAATCATCTGCTGTAGTTTGTATAGCTGGAACCTTTCCAGTTCTACATTACAGACCTTTCCTCGAGCTTGTCCGGATTTTGCCTTTCAGACATATGCCGGACAACCCCAAATCTTAACTAACTTAAGACATGGGCTCTTCCCTTTCCATATCACATATGAAATGGTAGGCAACTGATTTGATTTGAACCCTATTCAATAGGTATGCAGCTTCTCAAGTGCATAACCCCCAAAAGAAATAGGTAACTCAGTAGTACTCATCATAGAGCACACCTTATCATATAGGGTGTGATTGCTCCGCCCCGATATACCATCGTGCTATGGTGTATACGGAGGAGTAATGCTGAGAGAGAATCTCATTCTCCTTTAGAATAATCCAGGAATTTCGTGCTCAAGTATTCTCCACCTTGATCACATCAAAGGACATAATACTTATACCCGTATTTTGGTTCTCTACTTCTAACTTATATTCTGTGAATATCTCAAGAGGTTCGGACTTGTGTTTCAACAGGAACATATGTCTGAATCTAAAGAGATTATCAGAGAATGTAATGAAGTATAAAGAACCAGTCCTGGCATGTGTAGACAGGGGACCTACATACATCAACATGTATCATCCCAAGAGTTCATTAACTCTTTCTCTGTTTCCAATAAACGGAGCTATGGTCATCTTATCTTTGTGACATGACTGGCAAGTTTCACAAGATGTAAATTCAAACTGATTTAAATATGCATCTATATGTAACTTCAGCTAGTCGGGTCGCATTGATATGACCTAGTCTACAATGCCTCAAGAAGGATTCGTTCATTTCTGAACTCTTCCTCTTGTGTGTGTTCTGTATACTAAGAACTGTAGTTTGATTTAGAACATCAACGCTTTTAGATAACGTGCCTGAACTGATCAACTTTTGATACAGGAAATGTTCAAAACATTATCCAACAATACAAAATTTTACCGTTTCTTTACTAATAAAGAGACAGATATGATTTTGTATATCAGGTTCGGTATCTAATAACATTCGTTCAGAATCAATGTATTGGTTATACACGGTGACAGTGACCAACAGACTTGGCTGCAACACTTGCCCCGTTTTCTGCCTCATGAAACTTATCACCCGTTCTCAGTTCTCTATAATGAACACACCCGAAGATGATGCATCAGCATGCACTCTCTTCGTTTGGGCGGCACGGGAATTTCGGTAATCCCCTATTTCCTGCTCTGTCTTATAATTATAAGTTGGAGCGGGACCAACGTTCCCCAGCTCATTATAACAAGCGGGTTCGGTCAATATTTCCGTATTATTATCTTGATTAAGGCGTGATATGGTCGCTACCTGGAGAGAGAGAGAAGAAAACACTCAGCGTGCGCTCTTGCAAGAATAGATTGGTTATTATTTTATCTAATCAGGATGGCTCCCACTGCTTTTTATCAAATCTTCCTTCAAACCCTAAAAGGAAAGACTAGCCGGGATTAATTACACACTACAAGTTCGCCAATCTTTCAGCCAGGCCAGTGTCGGTACTTTGAGGGAGGTCCCCCGTGCTTTCGCACGAACCTAATTAATGTAAACCTCGTTTTCCCAGAGGCGTAACCCCGTTGACACCTTTCTAGACACCTACTTGATCAGCTAATTGTAATGTATAAAACTCTCCCAGGAGTAACACTTACTCGCAGCGGGTATCGGGATCCAACTATCTCATAGGAGGTATGCAATCTCATTGCAAATTTCAACACTTGAAATTCCCGATAATATTTTACCCCTAGCGTCCTATGACCTTGACGCAGGCCAACAAACCATAGTGCGCTAGTCAAGTTCAACCCGTCATTTCCTGATTGAATTAAACCCACCCGCACGACCCTTGACGCAGGCCAACAAAGTCGCACGACTACCCTAATCCAATCTGCATCATATGCATAAGCAGATAAATACTAGTTAGCTACCGCACACTACGCCTTGACGCAGGCCAACAAACGTAGCACGAATACTAACTACCACTTATCTGAAATGACGGAGGGCTACGACAGGTTTTTCTGAAAACCTATTGCGTAATGAACTTGATATCGTTGTAGAATCAAATGATTTTAAAATGGAGTGTTTTTTAGGCTTTTCTAGTTTTGCTAAAGGAGTCACTCCCTGTGAAGGGATCGTCGGTCCTTTCCTCGTGGAATGAGGTGCGGGATATATCATATATATCACTGTGCAAAGCAAAAACTCTTAAAAGAAATCAAAAGACAAACCGAGTGTGTAGCATCTGCCAGTTATTGCTAAAGGAGTCACTCCCGGTGAAGGGATCTCGGTCCTTTCCTCATCGAATAAGGTGCAGGATATATCACATATACCTCTGTGCAAAGCAAGAACTGTAGCTACCCTTTTTATTTTGAAATTCGATTCTACAACATCTTAGGTTTCTTTTATTTCATTAATCACATTAATGAAGTCCCATCATTTAAATACCTAAACATCACAGATAAATACGACGTACACTTATGCCATCCGCATTCGCCTCGATGTCCCCTCGTGCACCGTTAGGTTAGGTAACTAACGATAGAGCGGGGCAGGGCTAGCGCGGGTGTAAAACATAAGTAACGCCTATATAATATATCATATATACTATATACAGTATCTATCACAGAACATCACATGATCACATCACAGATATCGCAGCAGAAGAATCATATGAAATATTGGATATACTAGGACGTCCGTGTTTTCAATACGAGCCAGTATAAAACACGGATTCCACGGTCGTGATGAATAGCCAAACCCACACCCCTAGACCCCTACGAGAGCGGCAAGAAACCCTACCAATTCTAGAGTTAGGAGACCCGGACTCGACTCCTCGAGTTGGTCTCCCACTGGACTCCAGAACCCGGTTACTTGTGCTCCCCTCCTTGGGTCTATCCTAGTGCGGAAAAGTAAATAATATACAAAAGGTGACATCTTCCGCAACCTAGAAGTGCCCCAATAAAAGAATATTACATACAAGTTTTTACATGAATGAAAATGAAAAACACTCATCTCACATAAAAACCCTCGGCTATTCAAACACGACGATCCAATATAACATATCCAGCAACACATAACATCACATGTCATCAACGTAAGTAAGTATGCATACCCCAATCGTCGTTGACGTATAGCAACGAAACCGGCGATATGAACATACTAAACTTACGGTCACAGAAAAGAAAGTGTAAAACTACAACAGTTGGAATCCGCAACCTGCATAGACATCGCATGCCTAATCAAATGAATTCCTTAGACATCACATGCCTAACAATTATAAACCCCGCATTTTAGTCTCAAAATCGAAAACACTTTTCAATATCAAGTCGGGTAATTCAACAAGATTCCCGACATCCTGATCGAATGCTCGTCGCAAACTTCAGTAGGCGGCCGCTCCCCCGACGCCGTCGACGAAGTGCACAAAGGCGGAACACCGCTACCGCGAGCACCCGAACGGATGCTTTCGGCGACGGGGTTCTCCTACAGTCACTTGGTCGGGGCTATGGGGCGAGGCTGTCTATTAAGTTTACCCGGCGAGTATCCGCGTACGCTACGTGATTGCGACAGACTTTTGATCACATCAAAATTCCGTGGCAACCGATCAAGTGAGACTAAATTGCGATGTTTATAACATTCATTCAGTTATCTCATAACTTCTTGTGAATTCCAATTATTGTATCACATTCCAGATAATTAGAAAATGTTAAACTTTCCGATCGAACATTCAAACACCCAAGTTTTCCCGATACTGATCAACACATGAAACAAGTCTAAAAACATTCAGTTTGTGCCTCAGTACCAACGGTCCAGCCGTAGAAGGGTCAAGCCAACGCCTCACATGTGGCACGCCGTACTGCCCCAAACCCGAAGGTTCAAAGGGTAGTTCAAGACGGTCACATAATCGAGTTAAGGTTTGTTGTCTTCTAGAGGGTCCATCGCGTTACTTGCACTACTTAGAACGTCTTTAAACCACGGAAAAATCCAACACTTGGAAATTTCCCGACAGGGGAAAAATTGGGTATTTATATCCGGTCGAACTTTTTAACATATTCAAAAATTATCCGGAAAGCCACATAGACAAAATCTGATACTCCGATCGAAACATTCGAATCCCCAAAACAACCCAGAAAATTCAACTTTTGAAAAAATATTAAAAATTCCCATAAAATCCAGCATAATAAAATAGGAGTTACTGTGCAAACAGGGGATGATGATGTCATCCTTTGGCCGCGGAACCGCTGCAGAAGCCAGGCTTCTGCCGCGGTTCCGCCGCACTATGAACAGTTCATGGAAAAAATTTTGCACCGTAATTCTTATATTTCCCTGCTGAATTTTTCAAGCATTTTTAATGTGGAAAAATCCCAGATTTTAGAAAAAGTCCAGAGAGCATGTTTGGTTTAGGGTTTAGGGTTCGTTCGGGTTTCAAACTTCGTATAGACTTCGCCTAAGGCTCTAGCTAGGCTCTGATACCACTGTAGGGTTCCTAGGCACACTAGTGAGGTCTCACAAGGCATCAACCATGCCAATTTCTAATTTTAACGTTGCCGAGGAACCCTAACAAGATCGTTGGCTAGATTTTTAGGCGACAAAGCAAACTAGTTAACACTTAACTACAAGAATACGGAAATACAACCTTTGTAGATCCGGTCCTCCACCTCCACGGCTCCGTGATGAAGTCCTCTCCGCTGTCCATATCAAATCCCGGGCTCTAGTGTCGGCTTCATCGGAGAAAGAGCGGGCTAGGTCATCGACGACGTGCCGAAGATGATCTACGTCGGAGCATCACAAGATCAAGCTCCCACTTCACCAAGTCATGAAACTTGTGAAGGAAACACACTCTACTACTTGGCAAGAGGTAGAGGATGAAGAAATAGGAAGTGGGTAGACTTTAGAATTGGATTTCTCACTCTTTTTCATCAATCACCATTGATGAAGCAAGCTTTTTTCTTTGAAGATGAAGAAGAAGAAGAAGATAATGAATATGATAAGTTAATCCTAAAATGAAAAGAATAATGAATTCTTATCATAATAGAACCATGGTTAGGTGTAGAGAATTAATTAGGGTTAAGTGGAATGGTTAGGGTTAAGGATGAGACAAAGTGGTCACACAGTCAAAGTATTCATGAAGCTTCATGAAAGAACAAAGAATGCCACCATTTTATCATTTCCTTTTCTTTTTCCAAAAGAATAAATAAATGAATAAAATGAATAAGCAAATAATAAACCCTAACCATTTCATTAACCAAGGTTTAATTCTTTATACTTAACCAATTTTACATGCACCATCAAACATAATACAAGCATGTGCACAAAATCATATCACATATATAATGCGCACATCCGAGCGAGAAAATCCATTTAAAATGAACCGATACTAGTTAATGCAAAGTAATGTATCAAATATATAATTATACATTAAATCATTAAATCAACACTTGATTTAACGATCCGGTCATATCGCATATAACCGACTAGTATCAAATGTATCGGCTTATCGAATCAATCTTCGATTCGATAACTAGGTTATATCGCATACAACCATTCGACACATTGTTACCGAGAATGAAATACGGTATCACATACACGCATTATTCTCGGTCCCGCACATATCTCATATGCGCTCCTATTTCGTTTCGCTTGAGCCAGGAAACCTCTGTGTAGGACTCTAAAGACTCGTCAATACGCCGGCAGCAGATGATGATCATATCAAACATCCACAAGCCGCAATCGGTCTGCTAAACGTAACGGCCACCCGGGTATTGAGCGATCAAAAGATCGACGAGCAAGCCCGCTCACACTCCAGTGAATCCAACCAGTAACACTTACCGTACAGTCCGGTCTGTTCGTCTGATATATCGCATATCTCGCCTAGGGGTGGTAAACGTCAGGCCCCAATAGCTCGATAAGTCGTGTCGGTATGAGGTCTATAACAATTCGAGAAACTACAGGTAACACTTACCAGTAGATCTCAGCAACCCTGGCCAGGGATTTCCGGTTATAGCCAATCGAACACAGCGCAACATCAGCCCCCTATACCGGGAGAGACGAATCCCCTCCTATCGCTCATTGCCTCCATGTGACTCGGGACTGTACCCAAAAACCACCGTTTTGCACGCCCTCTTGGACGTGGTAAGATGGAAATCAAAGCACAGTGGGAACCACACAAGACTCTATGACGATCTCGGGTCAACAGACTACTCTGTACCAGTGTCACCAGAGAACTGCCATCTGACGTAAGGTATAATACCATCTGGGAGTTCTCGGCGAATCCGTCCAGTGTACCCAGTCTCCACTGAGCACCCGTATATCATCTCCGATGTCAAACACCAATGGATATGGGATCATCCATCGCCCATCTGTATGGGTCGAGAAGGTATACGCTAGTCTACTCTGGTATATCGATGCCCCGTCTCGATATACCCACGACTAGGGACTTTGAAGGATGTACTTATGGACTACCATGTCCCCACTAGTATGATCCGCATCATAGTCCAGGTAGTCAAGTACACATCCTAAGGGCTTTACCAACATGTAACAGAGAGACAATCAATGTACACGTTAAGGTAAAGAGTAACCAGATAGCATACTATCATGTCGAGCAAGAAAGTCCTCCCTATATATGTCCCAGAATCCACTACAATATACATCCAATGTACAGTAATGGCCTCTAGGGCATACATATAACTAACAATACATCCTATGTATAGTAATGTCCTCTAGGGCATACATATAACTAACACACACACATCCTTTGTTTAACATATACGTCCCGCCTTTTGAAAATGGGTTAGAAGGGTTTTCTTCGTAAAGTTTCTTGTCATCATGGACACGTAGGGATATATCGAGACTATAGCTCCTTTTTGAAAATCCCTTCGGTAAATATCGATGCAAGAAAAAATACTCAGGTACTATTCTCAGACCAGTCCTGCTCGGTTATTAAACCATATAGTGTATATCATAAAACAAGATGCTCGAAAGAAATCAATCCCAAAAATGTATACAAAGAACGCCACGTGCGTTTGGTGCACACGGGGATGAAATCAAATACAGGTGCCACGAATGTGCACAGAAACAAAACTAAGTGCAACGGGTGTGCACGAAAACATATGTCGAGTGCAACGAGTGTGCACGACTACAATACCGGGTGCATCTAATGTGCACAAAGAATCTAGGTTAAGTGCATCTGGCGTGCACGAAATTGCATCAAGTGCGCCAAAATCTTAATCAAATGCACAAGGTGCACGAAAACATAAATCCAGTGCCCTAAGGTGCACGAAATCGAATATCGAGTATCAAAATCGAAATTAACGGTATACGACATACACCAATCAAAATCAAGTATACCGCGGTATATAAACTCATAAACATGTGCATCTGCATGCACAAAACCATATATCAAGTACTGAAAATGGGTGTAAACTACACCGAATGCATAAGTCAAAATCATGTGCATACTATATTCACAAAATCAAATCAAATATATCGGAGTATACAAAATCAAAATCGAGTGCAAATGGGTATGCACAAAACGAAAATCAGTACAGCTGATATATAAAAATGTGAATCAAGTGCAACTATGATGTACATAAGAAATATCAGTCATAAAACAAACCGTCAAAATACCGGGATCAAAACGATGAAAACGTGATATATGAATCACCGAGACAAAATCCACAATAACTGCCGTCGAGGTGCCTTTCCTTCAATGTCGAAAGGTGCCGGTGCATCCAAGGCTGGCAGAGTAAGAATATCTGCTTGCCTCTTGCCCACGGTCTGGTATCCTATGCCCTTAGGTCCTCATTTCCCTTTGCGGATTACCAGTTACATAACTTTTCAGCTTGATAGCCTGATTCGGAGTAACGACGGAAACAATTCTACTTTGGCGCTTCTCTGAAGATCTCCTGACCAATTAACATGGTCATTCATGACGTATCTCGTCAATGATGGAAATCTCTGGCCCACTGAGTGTGCGCGATAAAATCGATCCTGGTTCAAGTCTTTATCATGAAGTACTCCCGAAAGATGCTGTCCGGGTCTCTTCCTAATCTCGCCTCTGCCGGACTGCCCGGAAGTTGGCACTCTTTACTTAGTATGTCTCTTATTCCGGGACAGCTGCATTCTCATCACGACGTTCTTCTAGAAAGGTGGCCATGTCCAACGCCTCTGCATGCGTAGTAAATATCTGACATCAACGGAGAGGAATGTTAACTCATGAAAAATCTCGCACGAACTTCTTGTTCCGCTTCCTTTCAATATGGACCAATTACGTCCTCGGAAACTCGTCCAAGTCATCGGAGTAATGCGCTTTCGCTCGTCCTTTCTCAATCGACTCACAATACGCCTGTGTGAGGTCCCCTTCTAACTGAAGTTTGTTGATTTGATGACCTCGCATCAGAGCATCCAAACGAACAAACTGTCCTAGTCACTCATCCAACGGTGACTAGTAGTCTTCTATCACATCTCCGTGCATAACCTCATGCTGCATTAGCTTCTGAAGTCTGGGGGCGATATCTTATCAAACTCAGCAACAACTAGCTCATCTGTCCGCACGGTAGACAACGCCTCAATCATCTGGAGTAGACAGTTCATCAACAGCCTTCACAATCTGGCTGGCCTCGAGCATCTGTGCAGATTCCGAACACTCGCGTAAACGAGAAAACATAGTAAAACAATATATCAAAACGTTCGTGTGCCACCGGAATACATCCTGGTCAGTCCTCGTCCCTAACGATCTCGTGCTGAACACAACTCTAGCCGTAGCTCTCTCTTCTCGTGTCGTCAAGGTAACGGAAACCACAATCCGATATCGATGAGGATAGATCATAGGAACGAATAGAAATATTGTGCATAAGAAATGTGCATCCTAAAGCTGCTTAAGCGAAGTAGCGTATCTTAAGTATGCCGCGGAATATAAACACAGTACATCACTCTACTTAAGTCACCTACCCCATCAACCAAAGTGAACCTACACGACGAAAGTTCTGGTCCAATACCCCCTCGGCCAAATCTAAGTTCCATAAGGTCAAGCCTAGGTTACGAATATATATATATATACGCCCTAAACTCTGCATAGTCAAATCTAGACTCGAACTAAGGTTAAACCTAACGCTCTCTAATACCAACTTTGTCATGACAGGAAAAGGTACGCGACTGGCACTTGAATTATGTGAATTCAATAGGACCCTACCTAATTCAAGTCAGCCAAAAGCCCAGAAATCTAAAGCTTTTAGGGAAAATATCGGAGATGAAGTTTTGAAATAAAGGTTTAATGATATCAGGTTCTTTCCTTTAAAACATAAGATATAGTCTATAAAATGCAATACTTGATATCTATACTGAAAACATTTTTCGCCGTTTGAAATTTCGGCAGCACCTCCTTTGTAATTTTTAACCCGAAAACGAATACAAGTAATAATAAATATAGGCATCCCCAAGCGGGAGCTAGCACTTCGCCAATTGGCGGAAACTACCACGCAATAATGTAAATATACAACGTTGAAGGCAAGGATCAAAACACAGAAAGAAACAAAGAAACTAAGCATCATCAAGAAACCAAAACAATGATGAATAAGTACAAGAGCGTGACTCTAAGGCCGAAAGAATATACAACAGCGTTTTCTAAATCTACAAATATACAAAGTCTAGTTGATGGGGCTTTTAACTAGATACAACTGAATAATAAAATATACAAATATATAATGGTGGACACGATGCAAATGTATCCCACCTAACAAAGCAATCACCCTGGAGAAGGTAGTGTGCCAGCAAGCCGCAACGAAACCATTGTGGTAAAACCTGCAAGAAAACTGGGGCACAACGCGGGTGAGTTGCCAACTCGTGAGTAGAAGACATCACTGAGTAGAAACCAAATGTATGACTATCTCCTAGGTCATACAGTACGATACAATAATAATAGTAACACGATAACATCGAGTAGCAGTAAAGGTAATAATATAAGCATATGTGTAAAGCCAAGTACTCGTGTTTGTGTCACAAAGTAACTACATGCCATGTGTATCATTTATAAATGCATCATCCAACGTGTGTCCAGTAAGGACACACAAAATCATGATAGAACCTGAGTGCCAAGCATCGATACTCAAAAACATCATGAAAACCGTGTCCATCAACGACACATAATCCTCATATCTCGGGCTCCATCAGTCCGGATCGGCCCATATCATCCGAATCTCGGGCTCCGTCAGTCATGATCGGCCCATACTATCTGATCTCACGACTACGGTCGGTATTCTCCGGATATCCGCCGCGCCAACTATCACCGGTCGATAGTGCTCCCCTGCCGGGCTCAACGTCTCAATCTCAATACGGCCTTCTTGCCCTAGGGTACCGCACCGGGTCTACCATGTATCCGCAGACGGTGTCTCTTCGCTTCTCGTGGCAGGTAATCATATATCATATATCCTCCAAAACCGAAAAATCTCATGG
The DNA here is from genome assembly GCA_030015575.1 of Agapanthus africanus. NCBI lineage: Eukaryota > Viridiplantae > Streptophyta > Magnoliopsida > Asparagales > Amaryllidaceae > Agapanthus > Agapanthus africanus. The sequence goes on along the minus strand of CM057348.1, from coordinate 153,251,975 downwards.
TGGACGTCACACAACATATCAAGGTAAACCACATTTTTCTTTTAAAAGGAGCATAAGTTTTCAATTTCACATGCGGTTTCCCAAATCCAGAAATCTCATGAAATACTGAAATCTCATAATCATGAGTCAATAAGAAAACAATGAATATCGTCATAAATCCCAGCTGCAGTACATAAACAGAATGTAGGTATAAAAATGCATATGGCCTCTAAGTAAGAGATGCAATGTCTAAACTAGCATGTGAGAGAAAGATTACTAACAATATAATTAAACTACCAGCTCCCGGGTTATACGAATGAGATAACGGTTTCTAATGTGTACGTGACATGGCAATTACCGATGATGATGTGTGTGAGCCGGCCAGTAAGTGTACGTGCAACATATGCATCATCAGTAATGGTGCATAATATCCTAACAGACGAGATCATAACAGAAAGTAAACAGTAAAAGCAACATAAGGTATATAAATCTATATACGAGCCATACCGTTTATCGTGTTTAAATAGCATGAATCTTTTTTTTTAGAAAAGTAGGGACTACGGTGTTTCGAGAAAAAAGATGTCTTTTGAAAATCCGTAGCGTCCTTCGGTTTATCCTTTGAAAGTGCCTACGATTCGTTAGTTTTGAAAATAGGTATGACTCGAGCCTAAGCTAACATCTATCTAAGCAACTAAAGACTAAACTAAGAACCGAGTCGAAAGTAAATAGGAATTGAAAGCATATCCGAGTTGATATATCAAGTAGTCGGCGATCCAGCCTCATAGCATCACGTACGGTAATATCCATCGTACAGCATCCTCGAGTCAAGGGTGCGGATCAATCATCATATCTATATCCCGTATGGTAAAATCCATCATACGGCATCCTCAAAACCGAGGGTAAGGGTCAAATATCATATAAATTATATAGTTTGTACGGTATCAATAGTCGTACAATATCATAATCAGGGTACGGATCTAAGGTCTCATACAATCTATTATATTATCAGATCACAAGTTATCGCATGTTATGTATATAATGCCCAACGATCCGCTAATATATCGCATCACAAACGATGTCTCATCTCAAATCATATATCAATATCTCTTGACATCTTGTTCGATCGTATCGACTCAAAACCATATCACATATCATATCCCCATCTTACACGTATATGTATACTATATATATATATATATATATATATATATATATATATATATATATATATCAACACATCCATATATATAAATATATACATATATACATATACACACATATCAAACCAAGTGTGTGCGTGTGTGTGCGCGACGATGTAAAACTAACGGCTCACAACTAAGAAGAATAGACTAAGGATAAACCTTCCTACTAGTACGCTTAGTTTAATCCTACGGTCACCTAGAACCCTATTTCTATGTATCCATAACTCGCATTAACATATATATATGTAGTATATAAAGATATTCTATTTTACGGTTGCGGGGGTGATGTACGACATCCACCCGACTTCCCCCGTAGCACTTGCTGAAGTCGAGGACGCCTTGCTCTCCCTTATCGTCCAGAAGTCCATGCGAAAGTACCTACAGTTTACAACACTTAGTATTATAAACAGAATTCAATAGGAAAACCGATACGGCACGTGGAGTGCACATAGGTTAAAACATATGGCCTTCGCATGAAAGAATAACCAACAACTCTCGACATCGACGTACGAACGTCAATCGACCGAGATAAAACACAAATATCAAAACTCAAGTTAACAAAACTCGGAAAACGAAATCAGCAACTTGAGAAAACACCTCCAGATTTTTCCTCTGGTGAAATTAACCAATTTTGTATATGTTACTAGATAAAGGAACCACAGACCAAGTACGAACCCCATAGCTCTTACCCAGGCCGCAATTTGTGGTCAAACTGGTTAAATATGCAGCCAAGACTTTGAATTAGGGTCTCGAGTTTCTAGGGTGGCTTCTAGGTCACCTGCACGACTCACTGTAATCGCTATATATTTTTCAAGTCCTCCGGGTCATAGCAGATCCCTAAATATCATCACAAATTCCATAAAATCCGATATCGGCAAATTTCAAAGTTCAAGTCTTGGGGTTTCTATACTTAGTTTGGTCCAGGATTGACACTAGAATGTAGTCATGTCTAAACCTCAATTACACCCTTATAACTCCAAATCTTCCCTAAACCTCATCTTGAAAAATTCTAACATCACTAATCCTCATTAGTTTAACTCTAATACACTATAGGATACTAGGAGAACTAGAAACTTAACTAAAGGTGTAAGGATATACCTCATTTGTAACTGAAGAAAATTCTTGGGTTGCCTAAAGTGCTCAAAACCTTCACTTGATTGGTCTATGGTATTTGTAGTGAGGTTGGGATCAATTTTTGTGAAGGAAGTATGGTGGTTTGAGATGGTTTTGGAGGTGGTGCATGGTGGAAGTGGAGGTGGAGGAAGAGGAGAAGGAGGAGGAGAAAACATGAGATGAAGATGAGAAATGGCTAAGGGAGCCATGGCTAAAACCGCCCTCTCTCACACCACATACCCCTTTGTCCCCCCTCTCACAAATATCTCACATATAAAATTCCTTTTTCTTTTTCTTTTATTTTCCTTTTTCCTTTTTATTTCCAAATCAAAACAAAAACCATGTAAATGAAATGAAGTATGGTTCAAAAATATGAAATAAGTGTTTGCAACATATTTTGTTGCATGCCATGAACATAAGCAAGATTAATGCATGATTAGCGAAATATTAATCGAGTTTAGTATTAAACTTATATACAAATAATTGTATAATAATTGTAAAATGCCCGAATCATATAATTTCTTTCAAAATCAATAATTTTTATCAATTTTCCAATTCTTTTCCAATTTATAAGTATATAATCATACTACTTCATTAAAACCAATTTCAATATCTTTATAATATTCATGAAATTTAATATTTCAATTATTTAAATTCCAAAAATAATGTTTTATTTTCTGAAATGTTACACAATTTTTGAATTTGGGTCTCGTTCTTTTGTGGTGGTCTTCTATTGGTATAACTAGGTCAATGTAGTTGTTTGTTTTTCTTATACATACACCAAGTTGCTCCAGAATTCATTTGATCCTCAAAAACTCCCCATAACCGACATCGGAAAAATCTAAACTTAAGTTATCCAAGGATTTCTCCACTAAAACACTCTCACTTATCACTAAGATGCTTGTATACACCCACTAAAACTTTACTGCATCACCACTATAAGTTTCACTCACTAAATCTCACTTTAGAAATTCTAAGTCTTGAAAACATGCACATATTAACTCTAAAGTACTTTATAAGGTTAAGAAACTTAATAACTTAATCAAAAGTGGATGTTTTACCTCATGAAGCAACTTAAGAAAATTCTAGGATGGCCCAAAGTTCTCAAAATCCCAACTTGATTCAACCATGGGATTTAGGATGAGGTTTTGGTCATTTTTTGTGAAGTGAGGGTGAGGTTTTGGTTGAGTTTTAGGGGTGGTGCATGGTGGTATGGGGGTGGAGGGATGAGGAGATGAATGAAGAAGATGAAGATGAGAAATGGTGAAGGAGCCATGGTGATAGATAACCCCCCCCCCCTCTCTCTTTCTCTTTCTTGCCATACCTACTTGTCTCCCCTCCATCAAAATATCTCTTCATTTTCTTTTATTTTTCCTTTTTCTTTTTTATTTAAAAACAAAACAAAAACCATATAAATGTAAATGAAGCCATGGTCCAAATACATGTGGGCAAGATTTGAAACATGTTTTGTTGCATGTAATGATACATGAACAAGATTAATGCATAATTAGTGAAATATTAATCAAGTTTAGCATTAAACTTGTATACAATAATGGTATAATAATTTTATAAAATGTCCAAATCAATTAAATACTTCCAAGATTAATAATTCATATTAATTTTCCAATTATTTTCCAAGCTATAAGTATATAATCATACCATCCCATTAAAACCAATTTCCATACTTTTTATAATATTCATAAAATTTATTATTTTAATTATTTAAATTCCAAAAACAATATTTTTTTTTTCTGAAATGTTATACTCTATCAACATGTAATAGTGATCTGTAATACCACATAAAGCATGTACATGATCATAAAGACAAACCAGATAGCATACTATTATTTTGAGTAAGACTGTTCTATCTGTATAGGTTCTCCCTCAATCATCACAATTTCGTGCCTGCGATTATAATAATTGACTTGAGGGCACTGTATCCAACAATCTCCCACTTGTACTTAAGGCTAATTATTGCGGTGTCGCATACTTATAGCCCGTTTGATACTGAACACCCAACTTCTCTACTAATCAGTCTCGCAAAGCCCGTTTGTGAAACTATTGCGTTCGAAAAATATCCTCAGTGAGTGGATCCGCACCAATATTACTATCTTTATCTCTCTATATCTCAACTTCGTGGAGAAAGACTATCTCCCGAAATGAGCAATACCTGTCTTAAAATTTTTCTGGATATCTGATGGGACCCAGTTCACAAATGAACTCCAAATCCAACAAACATCTTAGACTGTATCATCTATTGAATTTAATTAGTATCCTGCGCCATGCCTTCCTCAGTATCCGCTTGGACCACCTGTCCAACATACTGTCTCTTAAAAGAGGGAAAACTATAACTCTGACAGCCACTATGTCATCCAGGTCACCTTGGAAGCCAGAAATGATAACCACCTCTTTAAAGAGGCTGCCGTTACCATATACCAAGAACATCCACTTATGTTCATAGCTGCTTCCCAACGTTTCTCCAGGATTGGATTAATATATATGCTTATTGCAGCTAGTGCAAAAGAAATATCTGGTGTGGTACTTGACATCTCATGATTGACTCAATTGCCTAAGCAAGACATATTCCAATCATGCAAATCCTTCTCCTCATCAGTCTAGAAGACTTCTCTTTAGAGAGGGTGACTCCATCACCTGTGGATACACCACCATGAAGGAGTTTTCCATTCTAAAATACTTTAGAATAGTGTCAAGTACCCAAATTGGGACACTTCCCAAATCTAGATCTAAAACGATAGATTTAGTTTCCAGAATTCCTGATATTTTATCTAGATCTTATGTGGAGAAACACCTTATGACAACCACAGTATAACCGATCGTAGTATAGGAAAATCACTTCCCTATATAGTGTATGTCATCCAAAAACTGGGACATCACTCCCTACCACCTTCTTATCGGGTCCATCTGTTGTTCTGATGAAGTCAAACTCTATGACTGTCACATAAAAACTAGACAATCTATATCCGCTATACCTGCTTTAGTCTATAAATAGATATAAGCTACTTGCTCACTATGCTTCCGCAGCTCCCGCTGACTACAACAACCCTCTGGCAGAGTCATATACACGTGCACTTCTAAAGCTAATTTAGAACGATGTTATACTCATCCTCCTGCCATATCTCATAGTCTATAACAGCAGTAGTGTCAAGTTTGGGTAATCAAAAACCTCTCTATCATCGTCTTTGAGGAGACCGAAGTACCCCTCGGGTGCCTGAGGTTACCCACCAAAGCTGCGAAGTGGCTAATGGATCGTCGAAACCAATTGAATTATTAGGTTCTACTAAATTTTCAGTAATCGTTTGTGGTTCTGGAATAACTTCCAGTTCTACTATACGACCACTAATGTTTTCTAAAAAGAATTCATTTTACTAAAACTGTGGCGAGTCGAGAACAATATAACTATTGATCTTCCAGATGGTAGAATGTTAACTCTCATCAAAACCCGGGATAACTCATAAACTACCATTACTGAAACGAGCCTAGAGTTTATCCGGATTCTAGTTTTAAGCATAAGCCGGAAAACTCCATATACCTTAACATCGTTAAGATATAAATTCATTCTATATATCCAATATAGAAACAAAGGCACTATTTAATTTGAACCAGATTCAAAAAAAACATGTAGCCGTTTCCAGTGCATATCAACTAGATGGAAGGAGGCCAAGCAGCATAACTCTTCAAGGAGAGCACCCACGCATGAGTAACCTGAGAGAGAAGCAAGTTCTCAAAACTATTACTTACAACGGAATACCAAACACAAGTATCTACATCTTCGATCACCTTGAAGAATACTGATACTTGCAATATATGGTTCTCTACTTTATTCTTATACCTATATCTTCTCAAAATCTGGACTTCAACGAAATACTTGTCTTAAACTAGGGAAGTCATGTGTAAACAGAATATAGTGCGAGTACCAACCCCTTTGTCCTAACGGACACCGGTCAACATACAATACTCTGTATAAGTCTTCTGAGTTTAATAACTCAAACTCTGTGCGTCGTAGGTTGAAAACTGTGTTACGGTTAAGAAGAATTACACCGCTGTTGAATGCTCCTTACCTAACCATCAACTGATATGGGTAAATGTCATAGACATAATTTCAAAAGGTTATATCTCACTTTATTAAATAAACGTACAGATATACCAGTTTGAAATTGGTGCATAACAACGGATATTCAAAACAAAATATTTGCCGTCAGGCAAAACCAAGGTGATTTCCTCAGATATCACCAATTACAAAGAATTCTGATATTGAGAATCTAATCACCCAATTCCTAATATTCTACTCCCACTCAGCATCCGTAACTCCATCCAGACGTGAGAATCAAATCTGTTAAATACATAATCTGGAGTCAGAATCTTATTGGGAAAAACGGTTTTCAATTAACACTGCACAGTGAAACTAAAACATGAAGATGTTTCGAAGGGGTGGCCGGGTATTCCTAGTAACACCTCTTCCACTATCCAGATTCATGATAGTAACCGTACACTTCCTTGCCCTTACTCCAATCCCTTTAAATGTCTTTACTTATTACCTTCTATACACCACACTTAGGCTAATTGGTATTCTTTCTTCCCTACCATTCGGCACCTGCCTATGGTTTGGAAGAAGACGATCCAATAAGCGCAATAGGTGTACTCTCCTAATACCAGGAGCCCTCGCAACCTGAGAGAAGGTAAAGAGAAAAGGCAACTGAATAATCCTTATTCTATTTCTCTAGAACCGGAATCCATTCTCGAACTGGACAAGTTCCTTCGAGTTCGTATGTAACTATATGATGGAATATCCAAGAAATGTGGATCTTCGTGGTGATATGGAGTGTTCTGGAAAAATGCAAAGGGAAAATAGGAGCAGTAGAGATTTCTGGGACTAAATGACAATCCTAAAACCAAAGTGTTTTAAGAAGGTTCGGTTAACTTGGTTCATGAGTTTTTAAGATCAGGCCATGGCCACTGCCAAAGAGAGAGAGAGAAAAGAAACACTCAGCGTGCACTCTAACCTAAATTAGATTGGTTAATCACTTTATCTAATCAGGATGGGTCCCACTGTTTCTTCGAATTCTCCTTCAAACCCTAAAAAGAGAATTAGTTGGGATCATCTAAAATCACCCGAGGAGTAACACCTACTCATCAGTTGGAATCGGGATCCAACTATCACCGCATGATAACTTGATGGTAGCCATTCATGTCACCATACTCCAAAAGGTATACGCATGCCTAGCAAGTTTACTGTATATTTGAAACTCCCGATGTGGTTTTTTCCCCAAGCGTCATATGGTCCTTATAAAGACCAACGTACCATAAGTCGCAAGTCAAGTTCAACTTGTCATTGTCCTGGATTAACATAGACCCACCCGCATAAGCTCTTGATAGAGACCAACGTAGCTATGCGACTGTCCTAATTAATCGCATCCTAAAATGCAACAGATAAGTAACATTTAGCTACCGTTCACTATGCCTTGATAGAGACCAACATACATAGCACGAATACTAACTGCTACTTATCTGAAATGACGGAGGGCTACCGCTGGGTTTTCAGCGAAAAACCCTTTAGCGTAATGAACTTGATATCGTTGAAGGAACCCGAACGGTTTTACAAATATATAGTGGCGCAAACTTTTGCTAAAGAGGTCACTCCCTGTGAAGGGATCTCAGCTCTTTCCTCATCGAATGAGGTGCAGGATATTCCTAACTGAATACCACGATGCAAAACAAAAGAATCGACTATAATGAAGTTACTATACTGGCGCAAACTTTTTCCCAAGAGGTCACTCCCTATGAAGGGATCTCGAATCTTGCCTCGTCGAATGAGGTGCTGTATATTCATAACCGAATACCGCTGTGTAAAGAAAAACGAAATGTCTGTAATAACAATTTTCAAAAATTGGTTCCAACAACATCATTTTGGTTTGTTTTTTCTTGCATTAATCAAAGTTAACGCAGTCCCATCAATTAATCCATATCACACCAGAAAAGAACAAAAATACAATATACATATATGTCATCCACATTCGCCACGGGGCCCCGTCATGCACCGTTAGGTTACTTAACTAACAGAAGAGCGGGGTCTGGACTAGCATGGGTGCAAAACATATACACCATCTACTATTATATATATAAATATATATAATATTCGTCCTAAGCATGATATAAGCAACATCACCGGATCTCAGCAAGCAACACAAAATGATGGATAATCTTGGAGCCTCGGGTTTCATTTGAGATGCAAATGAGACCCGACGTTCCCGGTCGTGTGGATTGCCTGTGCAATGAAGATCTGGACCACTACGAGCGCGGCAAGTTACCCTCCAATCCCAGAAGTGAGGCAACCCCAATCAACAAAGTGAATGGGCCACCCAGCACTTCACGGAATCCGGTAACTTGAGCACCCCTCCGTGGGTCATCCTATACCCCCTACGAGTGCGGTGAATAGCCCACCAATTGTAGTGTGAAACCCCCTCCGCCTCAACGTTATGAGATGCGGACCCGTTTCTCTTTAGAACCCGGCTATTCATGCACTCCACCGCGGGGTAATCCTAGTACAGAAAAGAAAAATATATAAACAATGGTGACATCGACCTTAACCCTGTCGTGCCCCAATAAAAGAATATACAATCTGGCAGAGACGGCTGTCCACATGTCGGACGCTCGTCCCGCAATAACAAATGTACAAATGAATCTGAACTGTACTACTACAATTGCACCACTGGCTATCCACCACGATAATCTAACCAGAATATCAGCATAACTAAGAACATCAACATGAATATCACGTTCGCAAACTCGTCTAGTCGAACATATAGCAACTAGTCGGGTTGTACCGCTCAATGATATTCACGGTGGCAAATATATTCACCGCAACTTTATTTTAAAAATGATGATACTAAGTTTTTGTTAAATTCTTGCGGTTTTCCCCCAAAATCCAGAAATCTCATCAATACTGAAATCCTCAAGAAAATCATAATACCCAACATGTTGTATATGATAAATGTTTATGATATCAAAGGTATGCAATTGATTTGTGACTAGGAATCTATATAAGCATGATGATGATGTAAGGTATATACATGCTATGCAATTCAATGTATCATGTATGATGCAAGTGGTGATACTAAACTAAGAAGGTTCTAAAGTGCTCGTGACATGTCAATTACCAAGGCGTGTGTGTTCACATGAATAGTGCGTGTGCAACATGAGCCAATGGTAATGGTGTAAGTGTCCTAAGGGGTGATATCACACAAACGTATATAGATATCCATGCAATGCCAGCAGACGAATAACAAGACGGGTATGTATATGAATGAGATGGTTAACTAACTAACTATGCATATAGTTTGCAAGTAATAAAGTGATCCTAACTATGGAGCGCCTCGCGCCATCTAGACGATTTCCCCATAGATGTATACATCTACTCACCCGGACGCCTCGCTAATCTGATCCAACCACCGCTTTGCCATTGCGCGCCGCATCCGATATTTCCGCAACCGATCCTAAAATTTCATAACACAAACTTAAGATTACACATCAAGAAACATCGCAAGTCACGAAATAAAAGAATCAACACTGACAAGTTAGGTACAATGTGCACTAAACGTGCGGAACACACACGAAAACCACTAAAAGCTTAAATAAAATCATCGTTTCGGGGCAACCGTCAAAACTAAAACCCGACTAAACCAAATTTCGCATTCGCACACCCTAAAAGTCGTAGGAGATGCTATAAATATCGTCGAAATATTACAATTAAATCACCTCCTAATTTTATGGAAAACCTAGTGTAACAACTCCATTTTTAATGTACAAAGAATTGATTTAAATTCAATGTATACTTGGAGTATTTATTGCGGCTGATATCTCTTTAAGTATTTATTTCACTCCATAATTACAAGAAGGAGCTTGTAGCTCATTGGTAACACCTTGCACGGCTGAACCAAGCCACCAGAGTTCAAATCCCATGCCACACATTATTTTTGTATTTATTTTTTTTGGAAAGTCAACATTCAAAAGGCCATAACTCCCAATATATGTACTGGACAACAAAAACTAAATATACCAAATTGTACCACCAAATAATCCCCGGCCATTGGACCCATGACTCGGCCCGACTCGGCGCCGCCGGCCGGCGACTCGGCCGACTCGGTCCGGCGCCGCCGACCGGACTTGGCCGGACGGCCGAGTCACCAACAGATAAAAGTTGGGTATTGACCTGGTCTACCCTCCTGCATACTTTAAATGCTTGGACCGGTTATCATTTGGCCAATAAATCCCTTTTAATCTTAGGTTTAATGAGTTTTAATGAATTTTTATATATTTTTAATATTTTTTAAAATAAAACCCTAACCCTAGCCTAACCCTATATAAACCCCCATACCCTCTACCCTCTCACCCTACATTCCTAAATCCACTCTCTAAAAATTTCAAGAGAACTTGGTACGTTAGAAAACGAGCGAAAGGCGAAGCGCTGACGAAATCGACGGCGAAATTCCGACGATCGTGCTTGGACCTCTCAACGACGATTCGACGCACCGGCAAACCCTCTACCTCTCTCTTATTCTCTAACGTTGTCCAAACCTGTAAGTCCCTCTTTTCTACCTTTCTATTCTTTCATAAAATACGACTTTTTAAAACCCGACGGAAATCGGAACAAACCGATTTCCGATTCGGTTTTTCTATCAAAACTCACTTGTCACTAATTCCATAATGCTTAAACATATTCATGTTGACTACTAATCACTTAAAAATCAATTTGGATAAAGTTTCTCACATGAAATGATAACTTTTGCAAATACCGTATTTTAGCACTTAAATACCACCATGTTTAGTTTATCTCATTTAACCCTTTAACATTGCTATACCTTAAAATAGATCACGAGGTAATGACCTACCTCCACACACACGCAAATCAACCCTAATTGATATCATCAAAACTTAGAATACGATAATACAAGACTTTACTTTAAAATACCCTTTTCTTTATAAACCTTTTCTAAAAGTTCTAAGTTGTATACAATTTTAAAACAAAATCTTTTAATAGGAAAATACGATATGTCATGGACATCGATCATTTATCTAAACCTAACTTTGTGGTGTCTAGGCTAGGCAAGTAAGCTTAGGTAACTTTAAAAGGCCCGTCTCACGATTCGTGAGCGGATCCCTCCTTCCTCACTTGTACTTACCTGGCCACAATTGGCGGTGAAGAGACGATTTGAGGCTTCTAATGACGTGTCATTTAGACCATTTAGAAATAGGCTAGTTGGCTTAGGAAACCCTAGAATCTAAAATACGGAAATTTACACCCTTTTACAAATAAATACCTTATTTTATAAAACCGTTTTCTAAATAATTAGTATTTAATAAATATTTGCAAAGCACCACTACAACCCACCTTTGGGGAACTCGTTAGGGATAGTACGGTTTATCGTGCACCCTCGGGCTTAGTAGTGCGAGATGCAGACCACCGCAAGGAGTATTCGGTCTCGAAAGGTTTAAAATACGACATTTAAGAAAAATGAGATTTTGGAAATTAAAATATCTATTGAAAATTATTCTTGTATAAACATATGTATATTTATCATTTAAACACCTATTTTATTATAAGATAAAGTTTCCACCTTTTCATAAAAATTACAAGATTAAAAGTTACATTAAAATACCATGAATTTCAATATTACAAATTAATACCTTTATTTATGTAATTAGGATATTTTCACTAGAAATAAGACAAAACAAAATCACACTCATTATAACCATAAAGACGAATAATAAATACTTGAGGTGTATCTTGAAAACTATACAAAAGTACTTTTTACATAAAACCCCCTCAAGTTTTATAATTTACAAAAAGGACCCTAACAATTATAGAACTTCAAATTACATTTCTTTTAGTCTGAATCGGGTTTGAGTCTGACTATTTCTGACTTGAATATGATTCAAGTCAATCTATATTCTTTAATATTCCAACTCAATATGAATACATGAATCCCAGAATCCAGTTAAAAATCTATACAACTCGACTGAATCAAACCATGGATATACATCCATTATTCCGTTATTCCATTTACCTGATTATGCAGTTCCAATCCGTTTACTGATATCATGGTTTTGGTCAGTCATTCAGCTTACACAATACAATACAATAATACAACCAAAACACTACGGGGTTTAAGAGGTAGATTGGTATGGAAGGTGTTAAAGGTGGCATGAGGTGGTCAGATTAAGACACCTAACCTATATTCCGTTGCTGTTGTACCGTGGCTTAACGGTTCCTTGTACATTCCGTTTGCCCTGGTCTCTAGCATATAGAGACCCCTCTCGTATACACTGGCATCCTTCTGTACCAAGCTACAAACAACAGCGTTAACACAATATTCCATAATATTCTACATCATAATATTTTAGAAAATACTATTATGCTGTCTTTCTAATTCTTCCTTATCTTTGGGACTTACCGAGCGACCTGTTCGCTAATGACATTCTATTTCTTTCTTCTTTGAATGTCGTCAGGTGCTTTGGACCCAGCAGAGATCGAGCCCACCGGTGAAGACTTGGAGCAGTTCCACGAAGACCCCGAGCTCTAGATATTGTATCTTGTTCTATTCAGTATTTTCATTTCCTGTTATGCCACTGTTTAGGCATCGCTTTTCATTTCGGTTGTATTTACTTTTCTTGCATTGTACAAAAGAATGTTATTAATAAAGTTGCTGTTATTTCTATATCTCTTGTCTCTTGTGATTTATTTTTATATTGCTTAGATACGCTTAGCGTATGTACTTTTAAGTATATACATAGCGGACCTCGTCGCGTCCACTTCACCGTACACCGGGAAGCGGGGCGTGACACCTAGTAAGCATTCACATATCAATTTCGATGCAAATATCGCGAATTAACGATATAGCATTCACAAACTAGCATAAATTTCCAAACTAACCCACTAGATGGCCACAACACTAACTTTAACCCATTTACCATGCTTTAAACCCTAATTACAATATCAACCCTTTTCTTGAATTTTATTAAACAAGAAATTACAACCATTTTCACACTTTAATTTCTATTTTAGCATCTTTAAACTACAAATTAAACATTTAGATTAGAATTATACCTTACGAGTTGTGAACCTCTTGCACTTAGCCTCCAAAGTTGCCTCTTTTCTCCTTATTTTAAACCAATTTGGGTTTGGGAAGAGGTGGAATAGGGATTAGGTTTGAATTAGTGAAGAAAATTGTGGATTTCGGTGGTTTTTTTGTTGATTTTGAAGGAATTTGAAGGAAAAAAGAGAAGGGAAAATGGGGAGCAGCAGCTGGTAGGCTCGGCCTGGGGTGTGGTAGGGGGAGAAAGGAGGAATTGTGTGGAAATTTCCACACAAAAAGTATCTTTTAATGTCATTTAATGCATATCACATCATTTCTTATTAAAAAAAATTCATTTTTATTTCATTTTTTGACCATAAAACCACAATTCTTGGTAAGTTTTGATAAAAATTTTGTTAACACTAAATTTTAGTTTATAATGGTTCTTAAGTGTGTAATTTACCCATTTAAATTTGTATTTATCACTAATTTAATGTATTTTTAAAAGCTTAAAATAATATTAAAAATAATTAATTAAGGAAAAAATTTAAAAGACTAGAAATTTTTAAGTGACAATTTTGTGACCAATTTCTAGCATTATCTTATCTAAATTTTTTATAATTAGGCCTATATTGAAAAATAATTATTTTGACTTTTTACGGAAAAGACTGATTATTTTACCGATTTTCGAAAAACTACCTAAACGAAATTCAAAGCGTTACAATCTTCCCCCCTTAAAGAAATCGGTCCCCGAATTTAAAATTTAACTACGCGTACCTTCAAAAAGATGGGGATATTTCTTCCTCATCTCGTCCTCGGTCTCCCAGATGACCTCCTCGCTGTTCGGACCACGCCAAAGAACCTTGACGGACGGTATAACTTTCGACCTCAATTTCTTCACCAGACGATCCAAAATGACCACCGGCTGCTCGGTGAATGAAAGATCGCACTCCAGCTGGATCGTCTGGTGCTGAATCGTATGGGAAGGGTCATGAAGGTACTTGCGGAGCATCGAAACATGGAACACGGGGTGAACATCGGGGAAGCTGGGCAGAAGAGCTAACCGATAAGCCACTGAACTGACACACTCTAGGATCTCGAAGGGACCAACATATCTAGGTCTAAGCTTTCCTTTCCGCCCAAATCTCATCACGCCCTTCATCGGAGAGACCCTCAGAAAAATATGATCGCCAATAGCGAACTCGAGTAGGCGACGGCTCCTGTCAGCATATGATTTCTGCCTACTCTGTGCCACTCTCATCCTGTCCCGAATCAGCTGTATCTTTTATGTCGTCTCCTGTACGATCTGCGGCCCCAAAATACTACTCTCCCTGAGCTCTGTCCAATATACAGGCGATCGACATCTCCTCCCATATAAAGCCTCGAAGGGTGCCATCTGAATCGTCTCCTGGAAGCTATTATTGTAGGAGAACTCGATCAAGGGCAAATGACGATCCCAGCTACCACCGAAATCTAAAACACAAGCTCTGAGCATGTCCTTAAGTGTTTGAATAGTACGCTCTGACTGACCGTCAGTCTGCGGATGAAAAACTGTGCTAAAACTCAATCGGGTGCCCAAAGCCTCCTGAAGTTTCTGCCATAATCGGCTGGTAAAATGGGTGCCCCGGTTGGACACGATGCAAGTCGGGACGCCATGCAGTCGCACGATCTCATCAATATAAACCTGGGCATACTGAGCAAATCCAAAAGTGGTTTTCACTGGCAGAAAGTGAGCCGCTTTCGTCAGTCGATCCACAATCACCCAAAAAGAGTCATACCCTCGACTGGTCCTGGGTAGACCCACAATGTAGTCCATAGAGACATGTTCCCACTTCTACTCAGGAATGGGCAAAGGCTGTAACTCACCGGCTGGCCTCTGGTGCTCGGCCTTGACTTGCTGACAAGTCAGGCATCTCGATACAAAGTCTGTAATATCCTTCTTCATCCCGTCCCACCAGTAAACCTCTCTCAAATCATGGTACATCTTGGTGGAACCTAGATGCACACTGTACACTGATCTATGTGCCTCCTCAAGAATATCACGCCTCAGTCCCTCAGAATCTGGTACGCACAGTCGAGTCCCAAATCGAAGTATCCCCTGATCATCAATCACAAACTCGGAAACTCTGCCCTGCCGAATCTTCTCGATAATCTCCATCACCGGACTTTGCCTCGCGGATACGGTCAAGTAACTGAGGGCGTGCTCTGAAATGGGCCAGCTGTCTCCCTGTAGGAGTAAACTCGAACTGCACTCTGCTGTCACATAAAACCTACCAATCCGCCGTCGAATGCATCTGTATTGCGCTCAAATAAGATAAGCCACCTCCGGGCCTCCTACTCAAAGCATCAGCCACCACATTCGCCTTGCCCGGATGGTATAGAATCTCGCAGTCATAGTCTTTTACCAACTCCATCCAATGGCGCTGTCTCAGGTTTAGATCTCGCTGCTGAAATATATACTTTAAGCTCTTGTGGTCAGTGAATATCTGGCACGACTCGCCGTATAGGTTATGTCTCAAGATCTTAAGTGCAAATACCACTGCAGCCATCTCTAAATCATGAGTGGGGTAGTTCTGTTCGTGTTTCCTCAACTGCCGAGAAGCATACGCGATAACTCTGTCGTGCTGCATCAATACACAGCCCAGCCCTACTCGAGAAGCATCACAATAGACCACGAAACCGCCTGATCCTGAAGGCAAAGATAACAGTGGTGCAACAGTCAGACGAGTCTTCAACTGCTGGAAGCTATCCTCATATGCCTCGGTCCAATCAAAAGGAACCCCCTTCCGGGTCAACCCGGTCAACGGTGCAGCAATATGGGAGAAATCCTGGACAAAACGTCGATAATAGCCGGCAAGACCTAAAAAGCTGTGAACCTCTGTAACTGATACCGGTCTAGGCCAACGCTGAACTGCCTCGATCTTCTTCGGGTCCACACAAATACCATCTCTCGTCACCACATGACCCAAGAAGTCGACACTGTCTCGCCAAAATGCGCACTTGGAAAATTTGGCGAACAGCTGATGCTCCCTCAAAGTCTGCAATGTGATACGCAAGTGCTGCTCGTGCTCCTCCCGGCTCCGAGAATAAACCAAGATGTCGTCAATGAACACAATGATGAACTGATCAAGATACGGCCTGAATACACGGTTCATCAAGTCTATAAATGCTGCTGGGGCATTGGTGAGCCCGAACGACATCACCAAGAACTCATAATGACCATATCGTGTTCGGAAAGCGGTCTTCGGAATATCCTCCTTCCGAACCCGCAACTGGTGATAACCTGACCGAAATCAACCTTCGAGAAGTACCCCGCACCCTGGAGCTGATCAAATAAGTTGTCAATGCGGGGTAGGGGATATCTATTCCGCACAGTAACCCGGTTCAACTGACGATAATCAATGCATAAGCGCATACTGCCGTCCTTCTTCTTAACAAACAGGACGGGAGCACTCCAAGGTGACACGCTCGGTCGGATAAGCCCTTTATCCAGCAAGTCCTGTAACTAATCCTTCAGCTCTCTAAGCTCCGCCGGGGCCATCCGATAAGGCGGTATAGAGATAGGCCCCGTGCCGAGGATCAAGTCGATGCAGAACTCAATCTCGCGCTCTGGTGGCAGACCAGGCAGCTCGTCAGGGAATACATCAGGAAACTCTCTCACAATAGGGACCTGGTCCAACGGAACCTCTGTGGCGCTAGTATCACAAACATAGGCTAAGAATCCCTGACACCCTTTCCACAAGAGCAAACCAGCGCGAAGAGAAGAAATCAAGCTGGGAAGGGTAGCGCTACGATCTCCCTGAATAACAAGAACCGGCTCACCAGGAAAACTGAATCTGACTGCCTTCTCACGGAAGTCCATAGATGCATAACAGGTGGCTAGCCAGTCCATACCAAGACGAACGTCGAAGTCTAGCATATCAAGGAGAATCAAATCAACTGAAGAATCTCTCTTCCCGATACGAACGGGACATGATCGGTATACAAAACGGGCAATAAACGACTCGCCTACTGGAGTAATAACGACAAGCGGCCGATCTAATGAAGAAGACTCTCGGCCAAACCTCAGTGCAAAGTATGTGGATACATAAGAATGTGTGGAGCCTGGATCAAATAATACCCGTGCATCAAAAGAACATACTGGCAGAGTACCTGTCACGACGGCATTGGATGCCTGCGCATCCTGAGGAGTCAACGCGAACACTCGGGCCTGTCCACAGCTAATAGCTGTCTGTCCTCTGCCTCTACCTCGGCCTCTGCCTCTGTCGCCTCGTCCTCTCTGAATAGGACCTCCACGCCCACGACCTCTAGGAGCATCTGTTAGTGTTTATGCCCTAGAAGGCCATTACTGTATCATACTAGCTTGTATATTACTTAATGGAAGCTTGGGATATTCACATGTATATAACAGTCTTGCTAAACATGGTAGTATGCTACTTGGTTTTTCTATCTTAATATGTTAGTGTACGTATTGATAGAGCTCTTAGGATCTTGCTTGTCTACCAGCGTTGTGATGGCAGTCACACTAGTGGGGGCTGGGTAGTCTACAAGCACATCCTTATTCAGGTCCCTGGTCGTTGGATTATCGAGACAGAGCATCGATACTCCGGAGTAGACTGGTGTGTACGCTTCTCATCCCAGTTGGGGAGATGGTCTGTCCCACAGCCGTCAGTACGTCGTACTGGAGATAGTATACAGGTGCTCGTTAGGTTACGGGTACACCGGACAGGACTCACGGGGAACTGTTGGTTGGTTTGATACCAGTCGTCAGTGAGCAGTTCCCAGGTGACATGAGTACAGCGTAGTCCGCAGACTTGACACTGCTACTTCGCCTCGAGTGTGTCCCACTGTTCTTAGATTGCTACCCTACCACGGCTCAAAGGAGTCGTGCAAACAGGTAGCAGTTGGGTGCAGTCCCGAGCACTTGGAGGCAGTGGCGGTTAGACAGGATTCGTCCCTCCCGGTATTGGGAGTAGATATCGTGCTGTGTCAGAGAGCCATTACGCAAAGTCCCTGGCCAGGGCAAGCGAGATTTACTGGTAGGTTCCAGTAGTTTCTCAGGGTGTAATGGGCTTCACTCCGACACGACTTATACCGCTATTAGGGGACTGACGCTTGCCGCCCCCTAGGCCCGATATGCGATAGTCTTGGACGAACGGACCGGACTGTATGGAGATTGTCACATCAGACTCAGTAGGAGTTCGGATGGGTTTTCTCATCGGCCTTCTTATCGACAACTACCTGGGGACCGTTACGTACAGCTAGTGCCGCTTGCGGTCTGTGGTTAAACCCACTGCCAGCGTAGTAGTCGAGTCTCTAGAGTCCCACACAGAGAGTTTCCTACTCCAGGCGAAACGATATAGAGGTTGCATGGTTTTGCGACAAAGGGTTCGGACGCATACGTGCGTTTACGCACGTACGACTTTCGGACAGTTTTTACCAGTCGGATTTGGTTTAAGCCAGTTACTGGTATCCGGTTATTGGATTTTTTCAGTCTAAAGTTTTTCCGTATTTTTGCGGATCGGAGGGGCGTTCTCGTAATTGTTCGAGAAGCTTCTAGAAGACGGTGACTAAGGAGGGTTATGTGTCATATTCATTGAATGAGGTTATGAGTCATGGTGGTGATTCATTCATTTCATTAATGCACATTTATTGCTTAATGACTCATGCTAATGAATCACCACTAGATATTTTATGAAGCATGATTTATCATCACTCTTTATTCTTTTTCTTATTATTAGAAAATGCTTCATATATGATATGATACTCATAAACTTATCTCATAATATTATTCACATTCTCTCTCCTCAAGCTCTCTCTCTTCAAAAGACTAATCCTCACCCTCATGTGTTGAGATCTAGGATTAGTAAGACTAATCAATCCATAACCATCTCTATATTACACCTAGCTTCTTTGATTAGCAATCCAAGAAGGTTAGTTGCCTCAAGCTTAGAGGTTTAGCTTGGAGTTTTGCTCTCGGGTGGATCGTCTACTACCTAGAGAAGGCCGAGGAGAACAAGGAGATCGTAAAGACGAAGGACTAGTATCGATAGGTATAATCCCTTAACACTATAGTTTAGTATAGCTATGTGTTCGGTTATTAGTTGTTTAGCTTCGATTTAAGCGGTTAGTCGATGTTCGTTCTTTAAACTTGATCGTTTTTGAAAATTCCGCCTCCCCACAAGTACTGGGGTGTACTACATCGACTTACAGTGGTATCAGAGCCTCGCTAAACACTAAATAACTTGATTGCAAATTTGTACGAATTTCGAACGGAAAAACGAAGCCGGAAAACCCTAAAAGTTACAAGTTTCTGTCGAATTTAAAATGATGTCCTAAAATTGTTCAGGTGATCTCAGAAAGCTTGTAAAGGGTCCAGAAGAACACCTAAGAAATTAGAACCCATGAATCGGCTAAAGCGCCGCGGAAGGGCGGCGGATCGCACCGATCCGCCGCGCTTCCGCGGCCGAGTTGCCGAGTCATGGACTCGTATTTCTTGTGTGGGTCCTCTCTGGTATTTGGGGTTCTCTGGAATGTTTAATTATTGCTCAGGTTACTGTTTAACAGAGCAGATTTTGGAGCAATATTGATGTTGTTTATTCGATCGAAATTGTACAGTATTTGCATATGGATTATATCTGTGATTGTTTAATGTGTTCGTAAACCTCCCCTAACTGCTAGTATGTCGGTTGGCAGGGGGTTGCACATTTCTGAAATGGTTATATCTGTTTGTGCATATAAACTGTATTGGACTGTTGTGGTGTATAGCCGGGGTATGCAATGGGTTATTGTTTAATTCATTTGTTGTAAATGTAAATTGTTGTAATATTATTTTTGCGGGGCACTTCCAGGTTGCGGTCGTAGCCACCGTTGTATTATTTCTTTTTACTGTTTTTGCTCCTAGGACTGACCCAAGGTGGGGTACACAAACTGCCGGGCGGGTAGTTTGCCATACCCGTAGGGGTCGAGGGTGGGGTAACGGCTATTCATCACAACTGTGTAATCTGTCTTTTCTTGCAGGCTCAAAAGAAATACAGATTGCTTGCAAATCCAATATTGTTTATCTGTGTTCTGGAATGAATATCATTGCGTCAGACGAATGTAAAATATCTATATATATTGTAGCTATTTAGACGTCACTTATGTTTTACACCCGCGCTAGCCCAGCCCCCGCTCTGTCGTTAGTTAAGTAACCTAACGGGTGATGACGGGACCCAGTGGCGAATGCGGATGGCATAAGAGGACGTTGTATTTTCGTTGTTTTCTGCAATGATAGGTTAATGATGGGACGCATTATCTATAATGCAAAGTAAAACAAACCAAAGTTTAAATCGTTGGAACAATTTAAAAGAAACCACTCGGTTATTTTAAAACAGATATTTTTAAATGCGGAGCTTTAACCACTCCTTTTAAAAGCTATCAGGTTCCTTCGATTATATCAAGTTCACTACGTTCATGGTTTCGCCAAAACCATTCGTAGCCCTCCGTCATTTCATTTGGACATTCAGTAGTATTCAAGCTATGCATTTTGGCCAAAGTCAAGGCATAGTGTTTGGTAGCTGCTGGGTTTTCATTTGTTGCATAAGATAGATGAGTTGGTTTGGGACAGTCGTATTACCATTTGACCAAAGTCAGGGGTATATACGGATGGGTTCAAATTGACAAGATAATGACGGGTAGAACTTGACATGTGACTTATGACATTTTGACCAAAGCCAAGGTCATAAGAGCATGGGGCAAAAACTTATATCGGGAATTTCTAAAGAAACTGAAATTTGCAAAGAGATGCATACCATTTGGAGTTTGATGAATGTTGGTAGGATTCCTTCAACATTATCATACGATGATATTTGGATCCCGATCCTACTGTGAGTATATGCTATTTATCAGGATATTCGTCACTTAACGATCAATGCTATAAACCTAGTAGGTGTCCAGAAAGGTGTCAGCGGGGTTACGCCCCTAGAGAAAAGAGGTTATTTAATTAAGGAACTTCGCGAAAGCGTTGGAAAACCTCCCTCGAAGTATCGACACTGGCCTGGCTGAACGGTTAAGCAAGTATTGTACGGTGAGAATAGTCCTGGCTAATTCTTCTTTTATGGTTTGAGGAAGGATTCGAGAAACAGTGGGAGCCATCCAGTTTAGATAAACTAAAAACCACTCTAAACTTGCAAGAGCATCATGCTAAAGTGTTTTCTTCTCTCTCTCCTAATTGCAGCGACCCTGAAAATGACTGGACTTAAGTTACTTTTAGAAAAGAATATACTGACGGGGCCAAACTATAAAGATTGGCTGCGGAATGTCAAAATGGCTTTGACCTATGACAAACTGGGGTACGTCCTCACCGCTACGGCACCTGCTGTCCCTGGTCCCAAATCCAGCAATGCGGATAAGGAAATCCACAAAACCTGGGATTTAGATTGCGCGAGAGCCAAGTGCATCGTGCTTGCCTCTATGAACAACGAATATCAGAGGAGGCACGAGGATATGTCTCTAGATGGCATATTTCTCCATACAAAGGAACTTTATGGAGAGCAATCTCGTATTGCAAGATACGAGACCTCGAAGAAATTATTTCGAGCGAGGTTGGCTGTCGGGTCATCGGTAGGTGAACATGTCCTACAGATGATCGGCTATATTGAGGAGCTCGCAGACCTTAGGACGACTTTGGATAATGAGCTCTATACAGACCTTATTCTCCAGTCCCTTCCTCCCACCTACGCCCAGTTTATCCTCAACTTCAATCTTCAAGGAAAAGAAGTTGAACTTGCGGAACTCCTGAACATGTTAAGGAGTGCAGAGGGCACCTTGCAGAAGGCAAGGGAAACACCCGCTATGTTTGTTGGCGGTACATCTTCTTCCGGGTCCAAGGCTAGGGCCAAAGGAAGGAAGAAGAAGGCCGCACCCAAACCTAGAGGAGGTGTTAGTAAGGTGAGAGGGAAGGGAAAGAAAAAGACTGCAGTACCGATAGTTGGCCAGGATGAGTGCTTCCATTGTCACAGGAAAGGGCACTGGAAGAAGGATTGCAAGGCGTGGAACGCCAAGAACCAGGAACCGAAGCAAGCTGTGGCTTCGACTTCAGGTGTGTTTGTAATTGAGAATTGTCTGTCAATCAACTCTACTTCCTGGGTATTGGATACCGGATCAGGATCTCATATTTGCAATTCATTGCAGGCACTGAGAAACCGTAGAGTGCTGAAGGAAGGTGATATGATCCTCAGGGTTGCTAACGGAGCTAGCGTGGGAGCTACGTCCGTCGGGGATTATCACCTAGGATTGACGAGTGGACATATTTTGGTTTTGCATAACTGTTATTTTGTACCAAGCTTAACGTGTAATATCATATCAGTTTTCTTGTTATCAAATAAAGGTTATGATTTCACGTTTGTAAGAGATGTTGTTAACATCCACCTTAATCATGGTTTGATTGGGTCCGGTACTCTAAATAACGGCATATATGTTCTAAACCAACTCCAAATTTTCAATGTCCAGAACACACTAAAAAGAAAGTCTCCAGATTTAAATAAAGCTTTCTTATGGCATTGTAGACTGGGTCACATCAATGAGAGAAGGTTGACTAAGTTGCATAGAGAAGGATATTTGGACACGTTCGAATATCAATCTTATGACACTTGTCAATCCTGTCTCAAAGGAAAGATGACAAAGACTCCATTTACTGGACAAGGAGTAAGAGCGAGCGAGCTCTTAGGACTCATACACAGTGATGTATGCAGTCCAATGTCTACACATGCGAGAGGTGGTTATTCCTACTTCATTACTTTCACGGATGATTACTCAAGATACGGATTCATTTATCTTATGAAACATAAATCCGAGGCTTTTGAGAAATTCCAAGAGTATAAGAATGAAGTAGAAAACCAAACCGGCAAAAGTATTAAGACACTAAGATCTGATCGAGGTGGAGAATACTTAAGTGCCGAGTTCCTAGGTTACCTAAAAGAGAAAGGAATTCTCTCTCAGCTTACTCCTCCATACACACCACAGCATAACGGTGTATCGGAGAGACGGAATCGAACCCTATTGGATATGGTACGATCCATGATGAGTAATGCTGAGTTACCGCGATCTTTCTGGGGTTATGCGCTAGAGTCAGCGGCATATCTTCTGAACAGGGCTCCTACCAAGACTGTGCCTACCACTCCATATCAGATGTGGACTGGGAAGAAACCCCATCTTCAGCATATGAAGATTTGGGGATGTCCAGCTTTTGTTAAAAAGCAGCATGTGGACAAGCTCGAGGCACGATCAGTAAAATGTATGTTTGTGGGATATCCAAAGAACTCCAAGGGATATTATTTCTATTACGCAGAGGAACAAAAGGTTTTTGTTTCTCGTAATGCCCATTTTCTGGAAAATCAGTTTTTAGAAAAAGAAATAAGTGGGAGCGAAATAGAACTGGAAGAAATTCCAGAACCACAAACTGCTACTGAAAGTTTGGTAGAACCAGAGGTTCAAGAAGAACAGAACATTCCCGCACCCCTCCGCAGGAGTAGTAGGCCGTCTCATCCGCCTGAGAGATACTACGGTTTTCTCATAGATGGGGATAGAGAGGATTGCATCATAGATGATGATGAACCTACTGACTTCCGGCAGGCCATCCAGAGCGGCGACTCGGTACGATGGCTAGATGCAATGCGGACCGAAATGGAGTCCATGTACACCAACAAAGTATGGACTTTGGACTTTGCTCCAGATGGGGTAAAACCCATAGGATGCAAATGGATCTTCAAGAAAAAGATTGGTGTAGATAGACAGGTGGAAACCTATAAGGCTAGACTTGTTGCAAAGGGTTTTCGTCAAAGACCTGGTTTGGACTATGACGAAACTTTTTCTCCAGTGGCTATGCTCAAATCCATTCGGGTCCTTCTTGCTATTGCTGCCTTCCATGATTATGAAATCTGGCAGATGGACGTAAAAACGGCTTTTCTGAATGGAAATTTAGAAGAGAGCGTCTATATGGATCAGCCAGAGGGTTTCAATCAGAGTGGGAGCAGCGGGAAAGTATGCAAGCTGCTTAAGTCTATTTATGGACTAAAGCAGGCATCGCGGAGTTGGAACATCTGTTTTGATGAGACAGTCAAAGAATATGACTTTATCAAAAATCCAGATGAACCGTGCATATATAGTAAAGTTGTGGCCAGAAGTGTCGTATTCCTCGTCTTGTACGTGGATGACATTCTATTGATAGGAAATGATGTTCCTATGCTACAATCTGTCAAAGGATTCTTGTCACACAGATTCTCCATGAAAGACCTGGGTGATGCCTCTTACATTCTGGGGATCCGGATCTATCGTGATAGATCCAAGAGGATGTTGGGACTTTCGCAGTCCAGGTATATCGACACTATACTGAAAAGATTCAGTATGGAAGATTCTAAGCGCGGTAATCTACCGGCTTGTCACGGAATCACCCTCTCCAAAGAGATGTCTCCCAAGACTGATTTGGAAAGGGAACGCATGTCTATTATACCCTACGCTTCTGCGGTAGGCTCTATAATGTATGCGATGTTGTGTACCAGACCAGATGTAGCTTACGCACTGAGCGTGGTAAGCCGGTATCAGTCAGACCCAGGGGAGAAACACTGGATAGCAGTAAAGAACATTCTCAAGTACCTGAGGAGGACTAAGGAGATGTTCTTGGTTTACGGCGGAAAAGACCTCAGGTTGGAGGCCTTTGCTGATTCCGGCTTCCAGAGTGATAAGGACGATTCCAAGTCCATGTCGGGTTATGTCTTTACCCTCAATGGAGGGGCGGTGTGCTGGAAGAGCTCCAAGCAGGACACCGTTGCCGACTCGACGATGGAAGCGGAGTATATAGCTGCTTGCGATGCCGCAAAAGAAGCAGTCTGGATGAAGAAGTTCCTAACAGAACTTCAGGTGGTTCCTACCATAGTTGATCCAATACCTCTGTATTGCGACAACAACGGAGCTATAGCTTTAGCGAAGGAACCAAGGTCCCATCAGAAGTCCAGACACATCTTGAGGCGGTATCACCTGATCAGGGAGATCATTGATCGTCAGGAGATCGAGGTTCGGAGAGTTGCTTCAGAAGAGAACATTGCTGATCCATTCACGAAGGCCCTTCCTCAGATTCTGTTCGAGAGGCTACTCGAGATCATCGGTCTGCGATATGCCAGTACATGGCCCTAGTGCAAGTGGGAGATTGTTAGTGTTTATGCCCTAGAAGGCCATTACTGTATCATACTAGCTTGTATATTACTTAATGGAAGCTTGGGATATTCACATGTATATAACAATCTTGCTAAACATGGTAGTATGCTACTTGGTTTTTTCTATCTTAATATGTTAGTGTACGTATTAATAGAGCTCTTAGGATCTTGCTTGTCTACCAGCGTTGTGATGGCAGTCACACTAGTGGGGGCTGGGTAGTCTACAAGCACATCCTTATTCAGGTCCCTGGTCGTTGGATTATCGAGACAGAGCATCGATACTCCGGAGTAGACTGGTGTGTACGCTTCTCATCCCAGTTGGGAAGATGGTCTGTCCCACAGCCGTCAGTACGTCGTACTGGAGATAGTATGCAGGTGCTCGTTAGGTTACGGGTACACCGGACAGGACTCACGGGGAACTGTTGGTTGGTTTGATACCAGTCGTCAGTGAGCAGTTCCCAGGTGACATGAGTACAGCGTAGTCCGCAGACTTGATACTGCTACTTCGCCTCGAGTGTGTCCCACTGTTCTTAGATTGCTACCCTACCACGGCTCAAAGGAGTCGTGCAAACAGGTAGCAGTTGGGTGCAGTCCCGAGCACTTGGAGGCAGTGGCGGTTAGACAGGATTCGTCCCTCCCGGTATTGGGAGTAGATATCGTGCTGTGTCAGAGAGCCATTACGCAAAGTCCCTGGCCAGGGCAAGCGAGATTTACTGGTAGGTTCCAGTAGTTTCTCAGGGTGTAATGGGCTTCACTCCGACACGACTTATACCGCTATTAGGGGACTGACGCTTGCCGCCCCCTAGGCCCGATATGCGATAGTCTTGGATGAACGGACCGGACTGTATGGAGATTGTCACATCAGACTCAGTAGGAGTTCGGATGGGTTTTCTCATCGGCCTTCTTATCGACAACTACCTGGGGACCGTTACGTACAGCTAGTGCCACTTGCGGTCTGTGGTTAAACCCACTGCCAGCGTAGTAGTCGAGTCTCTAGAGTCCCACACAGAGAGTTTCCTACTCCAGGCGAAACGATATAGAGGTTGCATGGTTTTGCGACAAAGGGTTCGGACGCATACGTGCGTTTACGCACGTACGACTTTCGGACAGTTTTTACCAGTCGGCTTTGGTTTAAGCCAGTTACTGGTATCCGGTTATTGGATTTTTTCAGTCTAAAGTTTTTCCGTATTTTTGCGGATCGGAGGGGCGTTCTCGTAATTGTTCGAGAAGCTTCTAGAAGACGGTGACTAAGGAGGGTTATGTGTCATATTCATTGAATGAGGTTATGAGTCATGGTGGTGATTCATTCATTTCATTAATGCACATTTATTGCTTAATGACTCATGCTAATGAATCACCACTAGATATTTTATGAAGCATGATTTATCATCACTCTTTATTCTTTTTCTTATTATTAGAAAATGCTTCATATATGATATGATACTCATAAACTTATCTCATAATATTATTCACATTCTCTCTCCTCAAGCTCTCTCTCTTCAAAAGACTAATCCTCACCCTCATGTGTTGAGATCTAGGATTAGTAAGACTAATCAATCCATAACCATCTCTATATTACACCTAGCTTCTTTGATTAGCAATCCAAGAAGGTTAGTTGCCTCAAGCTTAGAGGTTTAGCTTGGAGTTTTGCTCTCGGGTGGATCGTCTACTACCTAGAGAAGGCCGAGGAGAACAAGGAGATCGTAAAGACGAAGGACTAGTATCGATAGGTATAATCCCTTAACACTATAGTTTAGTATAGCTATGTGTTCGGTTATTAGTTGTTTAGCTTCGATTTAAGCGGTTAGTCGATGTTCGTTCTTTAAACTTGATCGTTTTTGAAAATTCCGCCTCCCCACAAGTACTGGGGTGTACTACATCGACTTACAGTGGTATCAGAGCCTCGCTAAACACTAAATAACTTGATTGCAAATTTGTACGAATTTCGAACGGAAAAACGAAGCCGGAAAACCCTAAAAGTTACAAGTTTCTGTCGAATTTAAAATGATGTCCTAAAATTGTTCAGGTGATCTCAGAAAGCTTGTAAAGGGTCCAGAAGAACACCCAAGAAATTAGAACCCATGAATCGGCTAAAGCGCCGCGGAAGGGCGGCGGATCGCACCGATCCGCCGCGCTTTCGCGGCCGAGTTGCCGAGTCATGGACTCGTATTTCTTGTGTGGGTCCTCTCTGGTATTTGGGGTTCTCTGGAATGTTTAATTATTGCTCAGGTTACTGTTTAACAGAGCAGATTTTGGAGCAATATTGATGTTGTTTATTCGATCGAAATTGTACAGTATTTGCATATGGATTATATCTGTGATTGTTTAATGTGTTCGTAAACCTCCCCTAACTGCTAGTATGTCGGTTGGCAGGGGGTTGCACATTTCTGAAATGGTTATATCTGTTTGTGCATATAAACTGTATTGGACTGTTGTGGTGTATAGCCGGGGTATGCAATGGGTTATTGTTTAATTCATTTGTTGTAAATGTAAATTGTTGTAATATTATTTTTGCGGGGCACTTCCAGGTTGCGGTCGTAGCCACCATTGTATTATTTCTTTTTACTGTTTTTGCTCCTAGGACTGACCCAAGGTGGGGTACACAAACTGCCGGGCGGGTAGTTTGCCGTACCCGTAGGGGTCGAGGGTGGGGTAACGGCTATTCATCACAACTGTGTAATCTGTCTTTTCTTGCAGGCTCAAAAGAAATACAGATTGCTTGCAAATCCAATATTGTTTATCTGTGTTCTGGAATGAATATCATTGCGTCAGACGAATGTAAAATATCTATATATATTGTAGCTATTTAGACGTCACTTATGTTTTACACCCGCGCTAGCCCAGCCCCCGCTCTGTCGTTAGTTAAGTAACCTAACGGGTGATGACGGGACCCAGTGGCGAATGCGGATGGCATAAGAGGACGTTGTATTTTCGTTGTTTTCTGCAATGATAGGTTAATGATGGGACGCATTATCTATAATGCAAAGTAAAACAAACCAAAGTTTAAATCGTTGGAACAATTTAAAAGAAACCACTCGGTTATTTTAAAACAGATATTTTTAAATGCGGAGCTTTAACCACTCCTTTTAAAAGCTATCAGGTTCCTTCGATTATATCAAGTTCACTACGTTCATGGTTTCGCCAAAACCATTCGTAGCCCTCCGTCATTTCATTTGGACATTCAGTAGTATTCAAGCTATGCATTTTGGCCAAAGTCAAGGCATAGTGTTTGGTAGCTGCTGGGTTTTCATTTGTTGCATAAGATAGATGAGTTGGTTTGGGACAGTCGTATTACCATTTGACCAAAGTCAGGGGTATATACGGATGGGTTCAAATTGACAAGATAATGACGGGTAGAACTTGACATGTGACTTATGACATTTTGACCAAAGCCAAGGTCATAAGAGCATGGGGCAAAAACTTATATCGGGAATTTCTAAAGAAACTGAAATTTGCAAAGAGATGCATACCATTTGGAGTTTGATGAATGTTGGTAGGATTCCTTCAACATTATCATACGATGATATTTGGATCCCGATCCTACTGTGAGTATATGCTACTTATCAGGATATTCGTCACTTAACGATCAATGCTATAAACCTAGTAGGTGTCCAGAAAGGTGTCAGCGGGGTTACGCCCCCAGAGAAAAGAGGTTATTTAATTATGGAACTTCGCGAAAGCGTTGGAAAACCTCCCTCGAAGTATCGACACTGGCCTGGCTGAACGGTTAAGCAAGTATTGTACGGTGAGAATAGTCCTGGCTAATTCTTCTTTTATGGTTTGAGGAAGGATTCGAGAAACAGTGGGAGCCATCCAGTTTAGATAAACTAAAAACCACTCTAAACTTGCAAGAGTATCATGCTAAAGTGTTTTCTTCTCTCTCTCCTAATTGCAGCGACCCTGAAAATGACTGGACTTAAGTTACTTTTAGAAAAGAATATACTGACGGGGCCAAACTATAAAGATTGGCTGCGGAATGTCAAAATGGCTTTGACCTATGACAAACTGGGGTACGTCCTCACCGCTACGGCACCTGCTGTCCCTGGTCCCAAATCCAGCAATGCGGATAAGGAAATCCGCAAAACCTGGGATTTAGATTGCGCGAGAGCCAAGTGCATCGTGCTTGCCTCTATGAACAACGAACATCAGAGGAGGCACGAGGATATGTCTCTAGATGGCATATTTCTCCATACAAAGGAACTTTATGGAGAGCAATCTCGTATTGCAAGATACGAGACCTCGAAGAAATTATTTCGAGCGAGGTTGGCTGTCGGGTCATCGGTAGGTGAACATGTCCTACAGATGATCGGCTATATTGAGGAGCTCGCAGACCTTAGGACGACTTTGGATAATGAGCTCTATACAGACCTTATTCTCCAGTCCCTTCCTCCCACCTACGCCCAGTTTATCCTCAACTTCAATCTTCAAGGAAAAGAAGTTGAACTTGCGGAACTCCTGAACATGTTAAGGAGTGCAGAGGGCACCTTGCAGAAGGCAAGGGAAACACCCGCTATGTTTGTTGGCGGTACATCTTCTTCCGGGTCCAAGGCTAGGGCCAAAGAAAGGAAGAAGAAGGCCGCACCCAAACCTAGAGGAGGTGTTAGTAAGGTGAGAGGGAAGGGAAAGAAAAAGACTGCAGTACCGATAGTTGGCCAGGATGAGTGCTTCCATTGTCACAGGAAAGGGCACTGGAAGAAGGATTGCAAGGCGTGGAACGCCAAGAACCAGGAACCGAAGCAAGCTGTGGCTTCGACTTCAGGTGTGTTTGTAATTGAGAATTGTCTGTCAATCAACTCTACTTCCTGGGTATTGGATACCGGATCAGGATCTCATATTTGCAATTCATTGCAGGCACTGAGAAACCGTAGAGTGCTGAAGGAAGGTGATATGATCCTCAGGGTTGCTAACGGAGCTAGCGTGGGAGCTGCGTCCGTCGGGGATTATCACCTAGGATTGACGAGTGGACATATTTTGGTTTTGCATAACTGTTATTTTGTACCAAGCTTAACGTGTAATATCATATCAGTTTCCTTGTTATCAAATAAAGGTTATGATTTCACGTTTGTAAGAGATGTTGTTAACATCCACCTTAAATCATGGTTTGATTGGGTCCGGTACTCTAAATAACGGCATATATGTTCTAAACCAACTCTAAATTTTCAATGTCCAGAACACACTAAAAAGAAAGTCTCCAGATTTAAATAAAGCTTTCTTATGGCATTGTAGACTGGGTCACATCAATGAGAGAAGGTTGGAGTTTTGCTCTCGGGTGGATCGTCTACTACCTAGAGAAGGCCGAGGAGAACAAGGAGATCGTAAAGACGAAGGACTAGTATCGATAGGTATAATCCCTTAACACTATAGTTTAGTATAGCTATGTGTTCGGTTATTAGTTGTTTAGCTTCGATTTAAGCGGTTAGTCGATGTTCGTTCTTTAAACTTGATCGTTTTTGAAAATTCCGCCTCCCCACAAGTACTGGGGTGTACTACATCGACTTACAGCATCTGCCTGGCATGGAGCTTCATCAGGGGTAGGAAGTAGAGCTCTCTGAGGAGGTGGTGAAGGTGGTAAGGTCACATGTGGCACTGGCGCCGCGCCCTGGCGCCCCATGGTACAGTATCTGACACGATAGTACTGACCCCCGCACCGAAAACATCCTGGCAACGACTGCTGGGTCTGCGGATATGAACCAAATAACTGACCTCGTCTCAATCCTCTGCCGCCACCATCTCCCGGAAAGAATCTATCACGGTATCTACCCATCTGCCGCTGGGCTGGCGTATCAGTACGGATCCTCTTCGGCCCAGAAACGACCGGAGTCTCAGAAATGCGCTCCTCCAAAAGTAAGGCTGCATCCATCGCGGCTGCGTATGTGTCAAAGTGCTGGGTGCCGATGGCAAGGAATAGCTGTGTGTCAAGCCCTCGCACAAACCTCTTTATCCTCTTCTTTTCAGTGTCTGCTAGGTACGGATCATATCGAGACAACTGGGTAAACTGTATATCATACTCAGACACTGTCATCCCAAGAGTCTTGCGCAAAGAATCAAAACTACGGGCTCGAGCATCTCGGACACTCTCCGGAAGGAAACGGGTAAGAAATGCAGCTGTAAACTCATCCCAGGTCATAGGAGGTAGACCTGCAGCTCGGCCTCTCTCTACTAAATCGTACCACGTCTGGGCAAGGCCCTCCAGATGAAAACTCGCGAACTCCACCCATCTATCATCAGAACACCTCAACGAATGACAAATCCTAGCTGTTCCCCTCCGAAAGACGCGGCAGAGACGCGGTAAACGTCTAGCCTGAATTTCAGGGCGGATGCTAATTGGTGCTATCCGTCCACCTCTCCGAAGATGCCAAGTTGATTTATGGCACCATGTATCGAAGGTTTAAACAGATGCGGCCGATATAGCAAACTTCGTTATATTCTTCCTCATCTGAGGGGTTTTTGATTGTGGGGACGCTCTTCCCTGCAGGCGCAAGCCCCTGCAGTTAATTACGCTACCGCATCGCGGTAACAACTTTCTCCTTCTCCAGATGGTCACTTCATGTCGTGGGTGTTTGTTTTGTTTGTGGTTGCTCTTGGATTGTATACGGAGACTAATTTATGTTGTCGCCCGTAGGGCGTGGACTAGTCCAAATCCGTATCTTTCTTAGATTTGGGTTTGGGGGTTTGGGTTTAAGGATACGTTAACCTCATTTGAGACTAAGATCAACCTAAACGTTTGTTAAGGATACGTTAGTCTAATTTTAGACTAAGATCAACTTAACGGGATTGTTTAGATCCGACAAGAGAGCAATTGGGCTCTATTGTTTAGTTTAGTGACATTGTGGTCGATAATTAGTTTAAGGGCATTACGGTCCATTGGTAGTTTAAGGACATCTCAGTCCATTGTTAGTTTAAAGACATCGCGGTCGAGATTAAGGACATCATAGTCCATGAGTTTAAGGACCCCACAGTCCGATGTTAGTTTAAAGACATCACGGTCGAGCTTAAGGACATCATAGTCCATAGGTTTAAGGACCCCACAGTCCGTTGTTAGTTTTAAGACATCACGGTCGAGGTTAAGGACATCATAGTCCATGGGTTTAAGGACCCCACAGTCCAATGTTAGTTTAAAGACATCACGGTCGAGGTTAAGGACATCATAGTCCATGAGTTTAAGGACCTCACAGTCCAATGTTAGTTTTAAGACATCACGGTCGAGGTTAAGGACATCATAGTCCATGAGTTTAAGGACCCCACAGTCCGATGTTAGTTTAAAGACATCACGGTCGAGGTTAAGGACATCATAGTCTATTGGTTTAAGGACCCCACAGTCCATTGTTAGTTTTATGACATCGCGGTCGAGGTTAAGGACATCATAGTCCATGGGTTTAAGGACCCCACAGTCCAATATTAGTTTAAAGACATCACGTTCGAGGTTAAGGACATCATAGTCCATGAGTTTAAGGACCTCACAGTCCAATGTTAGTTTTAAGACATCACGGTCGAGATTAAGGACATCATAGTCCATGAGTTTAAGGACCCCACAGTCTGTGAAATGTGTGGTTGTCGGGACCCGTCACCTCTTTGAAGACGTTGAGAAATTACAACGACAAATATCAAAGGAGTGAAGGGATATACCCTTGAACCAAGGTGAGTTGTTTGAAAGAGCAGATGTGCTCAGTTCAAGATAAGTTGAGGACTTATGGCCAGAATTGGGCTAAGTCCAATTAAAATGTTTTAACATTTTTTTTTGTTCTGGCTATTAAGCCTTCATTTGGGCTCAGCCCTTTTAATAATGCTAAGTATTGAATTCTGACATCTTTTGTCTTCTTCAGAACAGATTGTGTTCTGACAATGCGCCATGTGGCGCGCCAGGCGCTTTGCGCCAGGTAAAGAGCGCATTGCACTTCTATCAGGTAGCGCACACGAAGAGGACGCGTGTCGCGCTTAGCGCTAAGCGCTAATTCATTAGCACATTGCGCTTTTAATTTATGAGCGCTTTGCGCTAATTTAGGGGCGCGCCAGTGAGTGACACGTGGCGCGCTTGGTGCTGAGCGCCAGTCCATGAGCGCAGTGCTCTGTTTTAAAAGCGCGAAGCGCAAGTGGTGTCTATGGTTGACACGTGGCATGTTTTGGTGCTGAGCGCCGATCCAAGGAGCGCAAAAGTGCGGTTCATGAGTGCAAGGCACTTTTCAATAGCGCAAAATACATCTGATCAATTTTAAGATCAAAGAACAAATTTTATGTTCTTCTTAAAGGAGGCTTTGCCTCAAGCTTCGAGAACAAAAAGTTCTTGTTTTTATAAAAGGGCTCTGCCTTTATAGATCAAAGATCTGTGAATGAAGTAAAATACTGCTTTTATTATTTTTTTTTATGATTAGATCTTTTGATCTTTTGCTTTTTATTAAAGACCTTGGTCTTTTTTAGATCTTTGATCTTTTTAGAAGATGGTTCTTCTTTTTACGAGATGGTTTCATCTCTGTTATTCAAGAACATAGTTCTTTACCTTGAAGATGAAGAAAAATCTTCTTTTTTTCTAAAGGCTTGCCTTTCTTTCACTTTGAGTTTTCTCAAAGTTTGCAGAGAGTTTTCTCTCTCTTTCTGTATATCCTTTAGACTTGAAGTCTAGGGGCCTTTATATAGGGCCAATTAATTTGTTAAATCAGTTTTAAGAGATATTTCTCTGATTGGTTTGGGAATATTTTCCACCGTTGGATTTTTGATCCTAAGGCTTCTGTTTTACAGAAGATAATCTTCTTATTTCAATAAGATTGAAAAATCTTTCCATAATAGAATTTAGTTCTGATTAATTAATAATTTATTATTAGTAGATCTTTTGATCTAACGGTGGGGAATTTTTAATTCCAGCGCTGGCACACCTTGCGCTAGCGCACCTGCGCTCGACATGTGGCGCGCAGCGCAGAGCGCAGCGTAACTGCGCTAGCGCACCCGTGTTTAACACGTGGCACGCAGCGTAGAGCGCAGCGCAACTGTGCTAGTGCACCTGTGTTTGATACGTGGCGCGCAGCGCAGAGCGCTGGATCTGAAGCGTTGCTTCAACTTTTAAATTTTGAATTTTAAAACAGAGCTTTGCTCTGATTGGGGTGCGCTGCCTAGGGCGCAGCGCTCCTGGCGCAGGCGCGTCTGTGTTTGACACGTGGCGCGCAGCGCGCAGAATCTGAAGCGTTGCTTCAATTTTTTAATTTTTAATTTCAAAACAGAGCTTTGCTCTGATTGGGGGAAAGGAAGCATCGCTTCATTCCAAATCTTGGAATTTGAACAGAGCTTTGCTCTGATTGGGGGAAACAAATGCCCCCCCACCGTTGTGCTTACATGGTCCACACGTGAGTGCAGCGGTGGCAACATCTGAGCTTTTGGATCAACTCAGAAGTTGAAAAGGCGGCTTAACGCCTATAAATAGGACTTTTGGTCCTCTAGATGATTATCATCTTCTTTGAGAATTTTGTTCAGAGCACAGCTCTTCTGTTTGAGAACTTCTCAAAAGCAAAAAAGAAACTCTTTCCAAACATAGGTAAAATTTTAATAAATCTTAATGAGTTAGGGTTTTACCCATTAACAGAGCCTTTCTCTTAATAGATCTTTGATCTTCAGAAAACCCATTTAAGGTTTCACCAGCAGAGCTTTGCTCCATAGATCTAAAGAGATCTAAAGAGAACCCTTTTAGGGTTCCATTAATAGAGCTTTGCTCTCTAAAAGGATTTTACTTATGATTTCTTAATTCATTAATGGAGCTTTTCTGCTTTCAAATCATATAGAAGAACTCCTAAGAGTTTTTCACGGATCCTGAAGATTAAAAATGGAATTTTATTTTTTGATGAATTATATCATCTTCTCAAGGCAAGGCTCTCAGTGTTCTCGGAGAATTTCTTTAAATTCCCCTCATAATCGATTTTGACAGGTGTCACTCCTGTTTCCAGAGCATTGCTCTCGTGGAGTTTAACTCCCTGTGCATGTTTTAATAAGAATTCGCATAATCATTCTGTCCGCTGATTTTTGTTGATTTTCTTTTTCAGGAGTAATGGACGCTCATATGTATGATCTCGATGAGATTATCTCTTACGGCGACATCCGTTCACTCGGTCGTTCTCAGAATCGAGAATTCACAAATGCCGAGTGTGCCGAAATCATGGGTCGCTTTGACGCATACAATGGTCGGCTGCTTCCTCTATGTTCCTCTCTCCTGAAGCTTATTGTGGGAGCGATCTGGGAAGCGCTTCCTTTATTCAGTACCGGCGTGCCGCTTAGGGCGTTGGATGCCGCCGAGGATAAGGTTCACTTGGTGTATCTGATGAGCCTAATCTCAAAGAGAAGGCGAGACAATCTTGTCGATCTTCTGCACCAGGCTTTTCAACAGTCGGCCATACTTGCTGCCGATCGGAGGGTGGAGGACATCCGTGGGGATCCTGACGCTTGTGATCGCGAAAGAAAGCATACTAGGATGGTTCGCCAGGACTGGAAAATTCTGGACAAAGTCACTTTTGAGTTCCTCAATCCATGCCCTGGATCTGAGGTTTTGCCATTGTAATTATTTTGATAATGTTTTTGTTTACTGCTTTCATAATTGTAAGAACTTTTTCGCAGTAAGAATGGAAAGTTTCTTATTTCAGCTTGTTTTATTTTACGTATTAAATCTTTTGCACATGCATGAACAGGTATGCCTCGGACGCTTAATTAAATGCGAATCAAATGTTCTTCTTGTCGCTTTCTTCTTCTTGCTGTGTTGTTGACATGTGATTTTAGCAAGTGCGGTCTGTAGATAGTATATAGCTGTCAATCTTGGGCTCTTTGCAGGGTGGTGATGGCTTAGAAAATAGGGTTAGGATCTGTCACCTAAGACTTTTCAACTTTATGAGCCATGAGGGTCTCATAAAGAATTTTCTCCCTACCGTTCGAGAGGATCCCGTAGGTGTAATTTCTCCTTAAGAATCGTGAGCATTCCTAAGTGTGTTTTCTCTTGAAAGTCGTAAGGATCTCACAAGAGAATTTACTTCCTTACGAGTCGTGAGGACCCGCAAGTGATGGGTGAAGTTGTCCTTATCCGCATCTCACGGAGTCAGGAGTTGCTCTGGATGCTTCCCACTGGTTCACTGCCGTGCTCTGCGAGGACCAGGTTCCGTTGTGGACGTTTCCCACTGGGTCAGAGTTGACATTATCCGCGTTCCACGTGACCAGGAATTTTGCTCCGGATGCTTCCCACGGGTTCACTGCCGTGTTCAGCGAGGAACATGCTCCGCTCTGGATGCTTCACACGGGGTCATTACCGTGCTCTGCGAGTACCAGGATCCGCTCTGGACGTTTCCCATGGGGTCAGGATTGACATAATCCGCATTCCACGTAGCCAGGAATTTTTCTCTGGATGCTTCCTACGGGTTCACTGCCGTGTTCGGCGAGGACCAGGCTCCCCTCTGGATTCTTCACACGGGGTCATTGTCGTGCTCTGCGAGGACCAGGATCCACTCTGGGCGTTTCCCACGGGGTCAGAATTGACATAAGCCGCGTCCCATGTAGCCAGGAATTTTGTTCTGGATGCTTCCCACGGTTCACTGCCGTGTTCGGCGAGGACCAGGCTCCGCTCTGGATGCTTCACACGGGGTCATTGCCGTGCTCTGCGAGGACCAGGATCCGCTCTGGACATTTCTCACGGGGTCAGGATTGACATAAGCCGCGTTCCACATAGCCAGGAATTTTGCTCCGGATGCTTCCCACGGGTTCACTGCTGTGTTCGGCGAGGACCAGGCTCCGCTCTGGATGTTTCCCACGGGGTCAGGATTGACGTAAGCCGCGTTCCACGTAACCAGGAATTTGCTCTGGATGCTTCCCACGGGTTCACTGCCGTGTTCTGCGAGAACCAGGCTCCGCTCTGGATGCTTCACACAGGGTCATTGCCGTGCTCTGCGAAGACCAGGATCCGCTATGGACATTTCCCACGGGGTCAGGATTGACGTATGCCGCATTCCACGTAGCCAGGATTTCTTTTTGATTATATCCGCATTTTACGGAGTTGGGGTTTGACTTTCGGTCGTTTGTGCATTGCCGAGTCATGGTACTGGGAGTTGCCGCTGTTCCACTTTGCTTGATGTTGTGTTTGTCGTAATGAAACGGATGTTGCGACGATCTCTAGGCTATCTGTGAACCATTGAGATTTGGCTTTTTCTTCTGATGAAGCCTGGGGAGGAAAGGTGTGATTCCATCTTTGTTTGCGCCCCTGGATTGTATACAGGGATTGATGTGATATCACCTGTAGGGCATAAATTTTATATATATTTTTTATTTCTTTCCGCGATGCTCTATCATCTTTTATATCGCGAAGGTCACGATTGCCCAATCATTTCGGCTATTTTTCGCGGTGCCCAATCATTTCGGTTATTTGTTTTATTTTTACTCGCTGTTTTTTATTGCGAGTTGCCCAATCATTTCGGATATTTTGCATGCATACATTTTTTACTTGCTGATTTTGTTGCAAGTTGCCCGATCATTTCGGCTATTTCGTATGCATGTGTGGCTTGCTGGCTTTTCGCTTTCAAGCTTGGAATTGGACACCGATTTCGGCATCAGCACCGCTACAACTGGGATATTGCCAGGAGCGAATCATCATTTTCCTCTGTCGATGTCGAAGAAAGGTGGCTTAGTGATCAGGGTTAGGATCCTGTCGATTAAGGATTTTGACTTCATGAGCCGTAAGGGTCTCATAAAGGTATTTCTCCCTGCGAGTCGTGAGGATCTCGTAGGTGCGTTTTCTCCTTAAGAATCGTGAGGATTCCTAAGTGCATGTTCTCCTGTAAGTCGTAAGGATCTTACAAGAGAGTTTTCTCTGTATAAATCGAGAGGACTTATAAGGGTTGTTCACCGTGTAGACATATCCCTAGTCATGGATGGGACTTCATTAGGGAAATGTTTATTCGCGCCCGTGGATTGTATACAAGGGGCAGCATTGAGCCGCCCATGGAAATGTTTATTCGTCCGGTGCTCCACCTCCATAGCTCCGCGTTGACTTCCCTCCGCTGCGATCATCGGATCCCGGACTCTAGCGATGGTATCGTCGAAGAAATGATCGGGCTAGGTCGTTGACTTCGATGCCGAAGATGATCTACGTCGAGGCAACTCAAGATCAAGCTCCAACTTCACCAAGTCATGAAACTTGTGAAGAAAACACCCTATACTACTTGGCAAGTGGTAGAGGATGAAGAAATAGGAAGTGGGTTCACTTTAGAATTGGATTTCTCACTCTTTTTCTCATTTCACCATTGATGGTAGCAAGCTTTTCTTTATCTTGAAGAAGGAGAAGAAGAAGAAAAGAATATGATAAGTATTCTTAAAATAGAAAATAAAATGATACTTATCATATTTTCAACCATGGTTTAGTGTAGAGAATTAACTAGGGTTTAGTTGAATGGTTAGGTTTAGGAAAAGAACAAGAATGGTCAAAGCTTCTTGAAGCTTCAAGGAAACAACAAAATAAGCAACCATATCTTTTCTTTCCCTAAAAAAATAAATGAATAAGTAAATAAATAAGTGAAATGAAACCCTAACCATTCACTAAACATGGTTTAAGTCTTACACAAACCCAAGTTTGCATGTATCATCAAACATGATACAAACAAGTGCACAAAAATATATCACATATACAACTTGTGCATTTTAAGTGAGAAAGTCAATCTTGAGTGAACCAATACTAGTTAATGTAAAGTAATATATCAAATATATAATTATACATTAAATCATTAAATCAACACTTGATTCAATGATCCGGTCATTTCGCATATAACCGACTAGTATCCAATGTATCGACTTATCGAATCAATCTTCGATTCGATAACTAGGTTATATCGCATGCAACCAATCGATACATTTATCGCGAGAATAGAATACGGTATCACATACATGCATTATTCTCGGTCCCGCACATATCTCATATGCGCTCCTATTTCGTTTCGCTTGAGCCAGGAAACCTCTGTGTAGGACTCTAAAGACTCGTCAATACGCCGGCAGCAGGTGATGATCATATCAAACACCCACAAGCCGCAAGTGGTCTGCTAAACGTAACGGCCATCCGGGTATTGAGCGATCAGAAGATCGACAAGCAAGCCCGCTCACACTCCTGTGAATCCAACCAGTAACACTTACCGTACAGTCCGGTCAGTTCGTCTGATATGTCGCATATCTCGCCTAGGGGTGGTAAACGTCAGACCCCAGTAGTTCGATAAGTCATGCCGATATAAGGTCCATAACATATCATGAAACTACTGATAACACTTACCAGTAGATCACTACAACCCTGGCCAGGGATTTCCTGTTATGTCCAGTCGAGCATAGCGCAACATCAACCCCCAATACCGGGAGAGACGAATCCCCTCCTATCGCTCATTGCCTCCATGTGAATCGGGACTGTACCCAAAAACCACCTGTTTGCACGACTCAGTAGAGCCGTGGTAGGGTGTAAATCAAAGCACAGTGGGAGACACACAAGACTCTATGACGATCTCGGGTCAACAGACTAAGCTGTACCAGTGTCACCAGAGAACTGCCATCTGACGTGAGGTATAATACCATCTGGGAGTTCTCGGTGAGTCCGTTCAGTGTACCCAGTCTCCACTGAGCACCCGCATACCATCTCTGATGTCAAACACCAATGGATATGGGATCATCCATCGCCCATCATATAGGTCGAGAAGATATACGCTAGTCTACTCTGGAATATCGATGCCCCGTTTCGATATTCCCACGACTAGGAACATTGAAGGATGTACTCATTGACTACCCAGGCCCCACTAGTATGATCTGCATCATAGTCCTGGAAGTCGAGTACTCATCCTAAGGGCTTTATCAACATGTAACAGAGAGACAGAAAGTATACATGTTAAGATAAAGAGCAACCAGCTAGCGTACTATCAT
Source organism: Agapanthus africanus (assembly GCA_030015575.1). Classification (NCBI taxonomy): domain Eukaryota; kingdom Viridiplantae; phylum Streptophyta; class Magnoliopsida; order Asparagales; family Amaryllidaceae; genus Agapanthus; species Agapanthus africanus. The sequence continues at coordinate 153,211,499 of CM057348.1, read as the reverse complement.
GTCGAGCAAGAAAGTCATACCTATATATGTCCCAGCATCCACTACAATATACATCTAATGTACGGTAATGGCCTGTAGGGCATACATATAACTAACAATCTCCCACTTGCACTAGGGCCATCTGTAGCAGTGGTTGCTGTATCACATACTCAACCATCCCATATAAGTCTCTCTCTGGGAAAAAGCCTTTGTGAGTGGATCCGCCGTGTTGTCCTCTGTGTCTACTCTCCTAACCTCGATCACCCTGGAGATCATCTATCTCCATGATCAGGTGATGCTGCCTCAGAATATGTCTGGGCCACTGATGGGACCGGGGTTCCTGGGCCAAAGCCACACTACCATTGTCGTACAATGGTAGGAACCTAGTTCATCTTATGAACCAAATATACACCCAAACTGCCTCTTTGGTAGTATCTTTAATAGCGATGTTACCAGCCTTTATCGTCTAGTTTGTCACGGTATCTAGCTTGGAACTCTTCCAACATACCGTCCCTTTACCGAGGGTAAAGACAATGCCTGCGACTGACATTCAGTCGTCCTTATCATCCTGGAACTTTTCCAGTGATTCTCCCCAGGATCGAGGAGGTATCACCTTTATCCTATTTGGAGAATCCTTATGATAAGAGGAGATTGACCGATCGTAGTATAGGAAACTCTTTTCCTATTTAGAGTATGTTGTCCACGTATAATACGAGGATGACTACCTTACTCTCTACTACCGTTTTGTATATACAAGGTTCATCTACCATTTTGATGAAGTCAAACACTTCGACTACCACATCAAAACAGACGTTCCAACTCCGCGATGCCTGCTTTATTTTGTAAAGCAACTTGCACACGTTTCCGCTGCTCCCACTGTTTACGAAGCCCTCTGGCTGTGTTCTTCTAGACATTCTCTTCTAAATCATTATTTAGAAAAGTAGTCATGGCACCCAACCACCACATATCGTAGTCATGGTATGTAGCAATGGCAAGTAGGATCTGGATGAATTTAAGCATAGTCCCTAGAAAAGGTTTCATCATTATCCACACCTGGTTGATGACTAAAACCTTTAACAAGTCTAGCTTTGAAAGTCTCAACCTTTCCATCTACACCAAGTAATCTTCTCAAGATATACTTGCTCCTGATGGGGATTTAACCCTTCAGATATAGCAACTAAAGTCCATACTTTGTTGGTGTATAAGGATTCCATCTCAGATCGCTAAGCATCCAGCCATTCTTACAGAGTCCCTACTCTCGATGGCCTGCTCAAAACTAGTTGGGTCATCATCTCATGATGCATTCCTCGCTCCCACTATCATCGAGAAACCGAAGTATCTCTCAGGCAGGTGAGGTACCCTACCAGATCGGCGGAGAGGCTGAGGTTCGTCGGGGACTATAGAATCCTTTGGTTCTGTCAAATCATCAGCTGCAGTTTTGTATAGTTGGAACCTTTCCAGTTCTACAGAACTGACCTTGCCTCGATTTTGTCTGGATTTTGCTTTTAGACATAGGTCGGACAACCTCAAATCTTAACTAACTTAAAAGATAGGCTCTTCCTATACCATATCTCATATGGAGTGGTAGGCACTGATTTGATTCGAACCTAATTCAATAGGTATGCAGCTTCTCAAGTGCACAACCCCAAAAGGAAATAGGTAACTCAGTAATACTCATCATAGAGCACACCATATCTAATATTGTGCGATTGCTCCGCCCCGATACACCGATGTGCTGTGGTGCATTCAGAGGAGTAACACTGAGGGAGAATCTCATTTTCTTTTAGAATGGTCCAGGAATGCCATGCACAAGTATTCTCCTCCCTGATCTTATCATAGGACATAATACTTATACCCGTATTGGTTCTCTACTTCTAGCTTATATTCTGTGAATATCTCAAAAGTTTCAGACCTATGTTTCAACAGGAACATATGGCTGAATCTTGAGAGATTATCAGAGAACGTAATGAAGTACAAAGAACCAGTCCTGGCATGTGTAGACAGGGGACCTTACATACATCATCATGTATCAGTCCCAAGAGTTTACTAACTCTTTCTCTGTTTCCAATAGACAGAGCTATGGTCATTTAATCTTTATGACATGACTGGCAACTTTCATAAGATGTAAATTCAAACTGATTTAAATATGCATCTAAAATGTAACTTCAACCAGTCGGGTCGCATTGATATGACCTAGTCTACAATGCCTCAAGAATGATTCGTTCATTTCTGAACTCTTCCTCTTGTGTGTGTTCTGTATACTAGGAACTGTAGTTTGATTTAGAACATCAATACTTTTAGATAACGTGCCTGAACCGATCAACTTTTGATATAGGAAATGTTCAAAACATTATCCAACAATACAAAATTTTATCATTTCTTTACTTATAAAGAGACTGATATGATTTTGTATATCAGGTTCGGTATCTAGTAACATTCATTCAGAATCAATGTACTGGTAATACAGGGTGACAGTGACCAACAGACTTGGCTGCAACACTTGCCCCGTTTTCTGTCTCATGAAACTTATCACTCGTTCTCAGTTTTCTACCTTTCTGTAGCCCTATGTAACAGATTACATATCTGGGATCCTGATCCGGTATCAAATACCCAGGATGCAGAGGATACTGAGAAACAGTTCTTTGTAATGAACACACCCGAAGGAGATGCATCATATGCACTTTCTTCGTTTGGGCGGCATAGGAATTCTGGTATTCCCCTATTTCCTGCTCTGTCTTATAACCATTATAAGTTGGAGCTGGACCAACGTTCCCCAGCTGAGTATAACAAGCGGGTTCGGTCAATATCCGTATTATTATCTTGATTAAGGCGTGATATGGTCGCTACCTGGAGAAAGAAAGAAGAAAACACTCAGCGTGCGCTCTTGCAAGATCAGATTGGTTATATATTTTATCTAATCAGGATGGCTCCCACTGTTTTTATCAAATCTTCCTTCAAACCCTAAAAGAAAAGACTAGCCGGGATTAATTACACTCTACAAGTTCGCCAATCTTTCAGCCAGGCCAGTGTCGGTACTTTGAGGGAGGTTCCCCGTGCTTTCGCACGGACCTAATTAAAGTAAACCTCGTTTCCCAGAGGCGTAACCCCATTGACACCTTTCTAGACACCTACTTGATCGGCTAATTGTAAAGTGCAAAACTCTCCCAGGAGTAACAATTACTCGCAGTGGGTATCGGGATCCAACTATCATATAGAAGGTATGCAATCTCATTGCAAATTTCAACACTTGAAACTCCCGATAATGGTTTTCACCCCTAGCACCTATGACCTTGGCTAAGGTCAACAAATCATAAGCACTAGTCAAGTTCTACCCGTCATTTCATGATTAGTTAGACCCACCCACATGACCCTTGGCTAAGGTCAACAAAGCCACATGACTGTCCTAACTAATCGCATCATATGCGGTGTAGGAAGACATCACTTAGCTACCGTACACTACGCTTCGGCTATGGTCGACAAACGTAGCACGAATACTAAGTACTCTACTTCCTAAAATGACGGAGGGTTGCGAATGGTTTTTATGAAAACCTTTAACGCTTTGAACTTGATCTCGTTGCGGAATCAAATGGTTTTTAAATGGAGTGTTTTTTAGGCTTTTCTAGTTTTGCTAAAGGGGTCACTCCCGGTGAAGGGATCGTCGGCCCTTTCCTCGTCGAATGAGGTGCGGGATATATCATATATATCACTGAGCAAAGCAGAAACTATAGAAGCAATCAAAAGACAAACTGAGTGTGTAGCATCTGCCAGTTATTGCTAAAGGAGTCACTCCCGGTGAAGGGATCTCGGTCCTTTCCTCATCGAATAAGGTGCAGGATGTTCTTCAAGGAACACCACGATGCAAAGTAAGAACTGTAGCTACCTGTTTTTATTTTGAAATTCGATTCCACAACATCAATTAGGTTTTTTTTCTTTCATTAATCTCATTATGAATGTCCCATCATTTAAGTCCACCTAAACATCATAGATAAATATAACGTACGCTTATGCCATCCGCATTCGCCTCGATGTCCCGTATGCACCGTTAGGTTAGGTAACTAACGCCAGAGCGAGGCAGGGCTAGTGCGGGTGCAAAACATAATCAACGTCTATATAATATATCATATATACTATATACTATATCTATCTGAACAAATCACATGATCACATCACAGATAACGCAGCAGAAAATATCATATGAAATATTGGATATACTAGGACGTCCGTGTTTTTAATACGAGCCAGTATAAAACACGGATTCCACGGTCGCGATGAATAGCCAAACCCACACCCCTAGACCTCTACGAGAGCGGCAAGCAACCCTACCAATTCTAGAGTTAGGAGACCCGGACTCGACTCCTCGAGTTGGTCTCCCACTGGACTCCAGAACCCGGTTACTTATGCCCTCCTCCTTGGGTCTATCCTAGTGCAGAAAAGTAAATAATATACAAATGGTGACATCATCCGCAACCTGGAAGTGCCCCAATACAAGAATATTACATACAAGTTTTTACATGAATGAAAATGAAAAACACTCATCTCATATAAAAAAAACCCCGGCTATTCAAACATGACGATCCAATATAACATATCCAGCAACACATAACATCACATGTCATCAACGTAAGTAAACATGCGTATCCCAATTGTCGTTGACATATAGCAACAAAACCGGCGATATCACATATTACATTTACGGTCACAAAAAAGAAAGTGTAAAACTACAACAGTTGGAATCCGCAACCTCTCTAGACGTCGCATGCCTAATCAAATGAAATACTTAGACATCGCATGCCTATCAATTATAAACCGCGCATTTTAGTCTCATTTTCGAAAACACTTTTCAATATCAAGTCGGGCAATTCAACAGGATTCCCGACATCCTGATCGAATGCTCGTCGCAAACTTCAGTAGACGGCTGCACCCCCGATGCCTCCGATGAAGTGCACCAAGGCGGAACACCGCTGCCGCGAGCACCCGAACGGATGCTTTCGGCGACGGGGTTCTCCTATAGTCACTTGGTCCGGGCTATAGGGTGAGGCTGTCTATTAAGTTTACCCGGCGAGTATCCGCATACGCTACGTGATTGCGACGGACTTTTGATCACATCAAAATTCCGTAGCAACCGATCAAGTGAGACTAAACCGCTAGATTTATGACATTCATTCAGTTATCTCATAACTACTTGTGAATTCCAATTATTGTATCACAATCCGGATAAGATAGAAAATGTTAAACTTTCCGATCGAACAATCGAACATCCAAGTTTTCCCGAAACAGCTCAACACATGAAATAAGTTCAAAGACATTCACTTCATGCCTCAGTACCAACGGTCCAGCCGTAGAAGGGTCAAGCCAACGCCTCACATGTGGCACGCCGTACTGCCCCAAACCCTAAGGTTCAAAGGGCAGTTCAAGACGGTCACATAATCGAGTTAAGGTTTGTTGTCTTCTAGAGGGACCATCACGTTACTTGCACTACTTAGAACGTCATTAAACTATGGAAAAGTCCAACAATTGGAAATTTCCCGGCAGGAGAAAAAGTGGATATTTATATCCGGTCGAACTTTTTAACATATTCTAAAATCACCCGGAAGAACACATAGACAAAGTTTGATGATCCGATCGAATCTACGAACTCCCAATACAACCCAGAAAACTCAACTCTTGAGTTCAGATTAAAAATTCCCAGGAAAACCAGCACTACAAAATAGGAATTACTGTGTAAAATTAAATGAAAGAGGAGACAAAATGGCCACGGAACCGCCGCATTAGCCATGCTAATGCCGCGGTTCCGCCGCGCTTTGATGGAATCAGGAGTACGGGCTTTACAGTAATTCTTAGAAACTCCTGCTGATTTTTCTGCATATTTTTAATTCTCCAAAATCCCCGATTTCAAAAAATATACAGAGAGCAATTTTGTATTAGGGTTTCGGTTCGATCGGACTTCTAACTCCGTCTACGCATCGCCTAAGGCTCTAGCTAGGCTCTGATACCACTGTAGGGTTCCTAGGCACACTAATGAGGTCTCACAACAGATCAAACATGCCCAATTCAAAAATTTATGTGCCTACAAACCCTAATACGGATCGTTAACTAGATGATAGGCGATGCAAGCGAATAAACAACTTTATTGCTAAAGGAAAGTGACTACAACCTTTGTAGATCCGGTGCTCCACCTCCATAGCTCCGCGTTGACTTCCCTCCGCTGCGATCATCAGATCACGGACTCTAACGATGGTATCGTCGAAGAAATGATCGGGCTAGGTCGTCGACTTCGATGCCGAAGATGATCTACGTCGAGGCAACTCAAGATCAAGCTCCAACTTCACCAAGTTATGAAACTTGTGAAGAAAACACCCTATACTACTTGGCAAGTGGTAGAGGATGAAGAAATAGGAAGTGGGTTCACTTTAGAATTGGATTCCTCACTCTTTTTCTAATTTCACCATTGATGATAGCAAGCTTTTCTTCATCTTGAAGAAGGAGAAGGAGAAGAAAAGAATATGATAAGTATTCTTAAAATAGAAAATAAAATGATACTTATTATATTTTCAACCATGGTTTAGTGTAGAGAATTAACTAGGGTTTAGTTGAATGGTTAGGTTTAGGAAAAGAACAAGAATGGTCAAAGCTTCTTGAAGCTTCAAGGAAACAACAAAATAAGCAACCATATCTTTTCTTTCCCTAAAATAAATAAATGAATAAGTAAATAAATAAGTGAAATGAAACCCTAACCATTCACTAAACATGGTTTAAGTCTTACACAAACCCAAGTTTGCATGTATCATCAAATATGATACAAACAAGTGCACAAAAATATATCACATATACAACTTGTGCATTTCAAGTGAGAAAGTCAATCTTGAATGAACCAATACTAGTTAATGTAAAGTAATATATCAAATATATAATTATACATTAAATCATTAAATCAACACTTGATTCAATGATCCGGTCATTTCGCATATAACCGACTAGTATCCAATGTATCGACTTATCGAATCAATCTTCGATTCGATAACTAGGTTATATCGCATACAACCAATCGATACATTCATCGCGAGAATAGAATACGGTATCACATACACGCATTATTCTCGGTCCCGCACATATCTCATATGCGCTCCTATTTCGTTTCGCTTGAACCAGGAAACCTCTGTGTGGGACTCTAAAGACTCGTCAATACGCCGGCAGCAGGTGATGATCATATCAAACACCTACAAGCCGCAAGCGGTCTGCTAAACGTAACGGCCACCCGGGTATTGAGCGATCAGAAGATCGACGAGCAAGCCCGCTCACACTCCTGTGAATCCAACCAGTAACACTTACCGTACAGTCCGGTCAGTTCGTCTGATATGTCGCATATCTCGCATAGGGGTGGTAAACGTCAGACCCCAGTAGTTCGATAAGTCATGCCGATATAAGGTCCATAAAATAGCATGAAACTACTGATAACACTTACCAGTAGATCACAGCAACCCTGGCCAGGGATTTCCTGTGATGGCCAGTCGAGCATAGCGCAACATCAACCCCCAATACCGGGAGAGGCGAATCCCCTCCTATCGCTCATTGCCTCCATGTGAATCGGGACTGTACCCAAAAACCACCTGTTTGCAGGACTCAGTAGAGCCGTGGTAGGGTGGAAATCAAAGCACAGTGGGAGACACACAAGACTCTATGACGATCTCGGGTCAACAGACTAAGCTGTACCAGTGTCACCAGAGAACTGCCATCTGACGTGAGGTATAATACCATCTGGGAGTTCTCGGCGAGTCCGTTCAGTGTATCCAGTCTCCACTGAGCACCCGCATACCATCTCTGATGTCAAACACCAATGGATATGGGATCATCCATCGCTCATCACATGGGTCGAGAAGATATACGCTAGTCTACTCTGGAATATCGATGCCCCGTCTCGATATTCCCATGACTAGGAACATTGAAGGATGTACTCATTGACTACCCAGGCCCCACTAGTATGATCTGCATCATAGTCCTGGAAGTCGAGTACTCATCCTAAGGGCTTTATCAACATGTAACAGAGAGACAGAAAGTATACATGTTAAGATAAAGAGCAACCAGATAGCGTACTATCATGTCGAGCAAGAAAGTCATACCTATATATGTCCCAGCATCCACTACAATATACATCCAATGTACAGTAATGGCCTCTAGGGCATACATATAACTAACAGCATGCTCGTCTGGAAGTTCGCAATTCAGAGGAGAATCGGCAGGTATCGGATGCTCAGCGAGGAAGTCAGCGGTGGCCTGGCCTTTCACTGCCTTAAGAGGCTGATAGATTATCGAGAACTCCATCAAGAGCAAGGACCACTTAGCAAGTCGTCCTGTTAATATGGCCTTCGACATCAAGTACTTGAGAGGATCCAATTTTGATATGAGACGGACTTCATGCGCCAATGCATAGTGCCTGAGCTTCGTTATTGCGAAGATCAATGCCGGGCAGTGCTTTTCGATGGGAGAATAATTGATTTCTGCCCCCAGCAGAACTCGACTCAAATAGTAGAGGGCTCTCTCCTTCCCTTGGTCGTTTTCTTGTGCCCATAATGCGCCTAAGGAACTTTCAAGGGCGGTTGTATACAAAATGAGAGGCTTTCCTTTGACCGGAGCAGCCAGCACCGGCGGGCTCTGCAGGTACTGCTTGATTTCTTCTAGTGCGTTTTGGCATTTGCGATCCCAGACGAAAGGGGTTCCCTTTTTTATCAGGTGGATGTAAGGACGGCACTTGCCTGAGAGATTGGCTATAAATTTCCGGATATACGCAAGCTTCCCTTGGAGAGACTGCAATTGCTTGAGAGTCCTTGGCGGAGGCATTTCCATGATCGCTTTAATCTTTGACGGATCTATCCATATGCCTCGGTGCTGGACGATGAATACTAGGAACTTGCCCGAGGAAACTCCAAACGCGCATTTGAGAGGGTTCATCTTCAGGTTGTATTGCCGAAGGCGTTGAAATACGATCTTTAGATGCTCTAAATGTTCCTCATATGATTTACTTTTCACTACGAGGTCGTCGATATAGAATTCGACGATTTCATGTATGAGGTCATCGAAGATCTTCGTCATGGCCCTCTGATAGGTGGCACCGGCGTTCTTTAGACCGAAGGGCATCACCTTGTAGTAGAATATGCCCAAAGGGGTCCGAAAAGCAGTATGCTTCTGGTCTTCGGGATGCATCTTTATCTGATTATATCCTGACGATCCATCCATGAAGGAGAAGACCTTGTGAGCTGACGTATTGTCTATCATTAGCTCGGTGACCGGTACTGGGAAGTCGTCTTTCGGGCAGGCTTTATTGAGATCCCGAAAGTCCACACATATGCGCACTGTCCCATTTTTCTTCATCACTGGGACGATGTTGGCGATCCAGTCAGGATACCGAACCTCTTGGATGAAGCCAGAGTCGATTATCTTCTTGACCTCAGCGTGTATGCTCATTTCAAGCTCGAGCCACATTCTTCTCGGTGCTTGTTTGATTGGCTTGGCGTCCGGGGATATCGCCAATTTGTGCACAGCAATCTCTGGGTCTAGTCCCGGCATCTCGGAATAGTTCCACGCGAAGCAATCTTTATGTTTTATGAGTACATCTTTTAGTGTAGCTACCATTTCTTCAGACAGCAACTCACTGACGAATGTCGGCCGCGGGTCACTTGCCGTCCCCAAATCTATTTGCTTGAGCTCATCTGCAGTAGTATGTATCCCATCTTCCAGCTCTTTCGGCACCGGTGGAAACTCCGAGATCACCTCGTCGTCATCGTTTTCGAAACACCAACGGAGGTCATCCATATCCTCGGGCTTTTCTTCTGATAGCGTTATCATATGCCAAGTACGAGCTTGCTTCGAAGATCGATGTGGATCTGGTTCTACTCTTGTGGATTTGCGTTCATGCTTCTGCGACGGAGTTGCCCTCCAGCTGCTGGATAAAGCGAACCTGCCTTGCTGATATTGTTCTTCGACCCAGTTCTTGAAGGTGAAGCAGTCTTCTCGAGAGGATGTCCTATTGCTCGGTGATAAGAGCAATAGCCTGGGTGAAAGATCTCATTGGCTTGCTCGGGGTGCTTGGACTCCAGGAGGGTAATCATTTGATGTTTTATAGCAAGATCAAGTATCTTCTATGTTTTGTCTTGGGGAAAAGAATATGCTCGACCCATCTTTTTTATAAGAGACGAATCTGGATTACTCGATTCTCGATCGTGTGGCTTCTTGGACCCACTTTGTCGCTGTCGAACGCCTTTTCCGTTCTTTGGTTTGTTTCTGCCTCTGCATCGGGCTTTTGGTACAACGGGTTGACAAGGAGGAGCATTTTCATTTTTCACAGCCTGTTGAAGAAGGCGTTGCGTCCTGGCTTTCTCGTAGATGGCCATTTCGCGATTATGGTCTTCTCGAACCTTTTGACCCGTTTCCCTTATAAGCTTGTCCATTTGTTCTTCGAACGACGGACTGGGCATTTTCACGTCGGGAGCTCTTTTTGGTTCAAGGTTAGCATCTTCCCATAGAGCATCCCCTTCTTCATCAAAGTCATGTACGACGTAGCAGTCGCAGAGTAGCTCCCGTTTCTTGGATTGAACATACCCAAGTCCGGTCCTTTCCATTCTCCTGTTGGGCAATTTTCGTTGAGTTCCAGGAGCGTTCCAGATCTTGTTATAGAGCCGTGCTTGTCACGCAGTTTGCTTAAGGGGTACACCTTGGCGTCTTAACAGCCTTTTTAGTCCGTTCGTATAATATCTGGGTAAACGGATGGGCTGGAGCCTGTCGAGTGTAGAATCCGCGTCATGCCAGATTTCTTTCTCCACTTTGGTTTCCCCGGATCGGTAGAATAGGATCGCCTTTTCACCTTCTCGCCTGGGAGGGACATAGAAGGTCTGCAGCTCTTGCACATTACAAGTTTCAAGTGTATCGAGATCTTTGTAATGCTCTTGTGGAACCAAGGTAATTTGCAAATTCTGATTATCGCCAGCGAAGGCTTGTATTGATTGCCGAGCAGAAAATATAGCATTAACCTCGTCTTCCGAGTCGCTGCCGAAAATCAACATGTGGGCGGACGGTCCCGGCTTGTTGTACTGGGGCGGACCTGAGTAAACTATTTCTACTTCCTCCTCGGTATCACTCCTGAAGACCGGAATAGTGGTGATAGCTTGTTCTTGTCCTCCAGTTTGCGACATCTTTCTGTGTCCTCAAAGTCTGGCAAAAAGTATTTTGCATCTTCGTACTTGCGGACTTCGTTCATGGAGAATAGGCTTAGTTCCCCTGTCACAGTATACTCGAGACCATCCTTGAAATACTTCATACACTGATGTTGTGTAGAAGGGATGATGTTGTATTCGTGCAACCAAGGCCGACCGAGCAAAGCATTGTAGCATGTCTTGGCGTCAATGACGTGGAACTTGATGTCAGTGACGAGCAGCCCAAAGCGTAACATCAGTATCACGGACCCAAGTGTCCGTGATGACTGAGAGTCGAACCCGGAAATGGTGATCTTATCCCGAGCGAGGTGTTGAACACTCATGCAGATTTCCTTCAACACTCGCACGTTGAGGAGATTAATGGATGACCCATTGTCGACCAGGATCTTGCCTATCTTGACATCATGACAGTATTCGGAGACATAAAGGGAACGGTTGTGCTCACACGTCCCGAGGAGGAGATCTTCATCGCCGAAGGTAATATCGGTGTGTATTTCTTCCAGCTCGTCTTTCATCCTTTCTTCGGCGAGAAAAGCTTGGAATTGCTCTGGCTCTTGTAGCGCCTTGATCAATGAATCTCGTGCTTCTTTTGATAGTAAAAGGGCGTCGAGAATGCTGAGCTGCGAGGGTAATTTCCTCAAGTGCGCCAGAACGTTATAGTCCACCTTACTTTTCTTTGGCAGGTCCATGGCTGTCAGCTTTTCAACGGCTCGGTCATCAAGGACGATATCCTCAGGGACCTTTTCTTTTCCCTTATCTTTTCTATTCATGGGCCCGAGATTCTTTTCGGGCAGCGTACGATTGCGCAGCTGGATATTCTCACAAGTCTTAGGCTCTTCCTCTTTCCCCGAGGTGGACTCTTTGAAGAGAGGGCCAAGAGTCATCTCTTCGCCGGCGTCGCTCCCGAAGGTGTGAACCTGCGATCCCCGGTATTGACCACAAGACAGTTGCTGGTGGTTCCTTTTTGCTCCTCGGTCGTATTTCTTTCCTCCCGACGAGTTTTGCGTTTCATCCGCTTGAAATGCTGCCGGTGAGCAACATATCCCTGCCACCATCTTGCAAAAGCGTTGCACTCTTCGGTAGGGTGAGAAATCTTTCGATGATACAGACAGTAGCTAGGATGTGTTTCTCCTTCACCAAAAGCATTCGCTTCGAAGGATGGCAGCTTCATCCCCATTGATATGGCTTTAGCAAACCTTTTCCTCGTCTTGAACTTGTTTTTGTTCGCGGCAGAGGTGTTTTGATCTGGCAGGAGTGTTTCAACTCTTTCATCCAATCTCCGGCGTTTGGCCTTTTCAAATATGGCCATCTCACGTTCCCGATCAGCTTTACTTTTCAGAAGAGCTTCGTTTAGGAATGCGTCGATCATTTCATCTGACGGCCCCAGAAGTTCCCGCTCAGGCTCTGCCCCCAGTTTCTCTGTGTAAGGAGCTTCCTCATTATCTGTCGATGAGTGAGAGATCACATGGCAACTTGCTACGTAATCCTCAGATTCATCCGACGAGTCTTCTCCATCATCTCTATCTTCAAGGACGTGGCCGAGGAACTCTTGGAGGGTGATTGGAGTCCGCACCTTCTGGTTATACTCTTCCAGCGCGTCGATCTGTTTTTGCAAGTCCGTGAGCTTGTCGGCAGGCTTCACGGGCTTTTTGGATTTCTTCTTCTTTTTCGAAGATTTCAACGGCTGGGTGTGAACACTTTGGCTATCACCATCGATTCTTGGAGTCGGGCGCGGTTTTAGCATTCCTTCGATGATCTGGGGTTCCAGCGGATTCTTCCACCTGATCGCCGAGCATGTCTGGAGATCATTCAACATCTTTTTGGTTTTGGCCGAAAGAGCCACCTCCCATGGAGCTTCTTCAACAAAAGAGAACGCTGCCTCTGGTGTGTCCATCTTCTTAGGAGTGTGCGGTTGTGGTGGGTTTACTTTCCACTTCTTAGATAGCGCAAACTTACCTTGTAGGTACTGATCCTCGATCCATCCCTTAAAGACGAAGCAATCTTCGATTGGATGGCTTACCGTTTGGTGGTAAGGGCAATAATTGAGATTATTCACTTCGTCGTGTTGCAATGGTCGCTTTGGATTCAGCAAATTGATAAGCCTGTTGCGCATCGCTAGTTCGAACAGCCTCTTTGTTTTATCCCGCGGGAATGAGTAAGGGCGCATCATTTTCTCATTATAATAGCGCCGTCTTTCTTCCAATTGATCCGTTAGTCTTGGAGCACTGGGCTGCTGTTGGGTATTCGTAACGAAGGTCGCCTTCCCTTTACCCTTTTCGTTCCGCGGTTCCGGCTTCGGAGGAGACGGTCTATGACCCATATGATCCATCTGGTCTAGTTTGTCGATTAAAACCTGGAATGTGGTCGGTTTGAAGAACATCATGAACTGTGAAATAGTTGCATGAGGGTCTAGAGTGCCCACGAACATGCCCTATGCTGGTGCTTCCTCAATGCGTTGTTCGCACCTCGACCACAGATTCCGCCATCGTATCGTGTACTGAACCCACCTCTCGCCCGGCTTCACCCTGGCATTGATCAATGCCGTTATTGGGGTGTGTTCACTAGCACTCGCAAATCGCTGGGTGAACAATAACTCCATTTCTGCGAAAGTTTTGACGGAGTCGTTTGGAAGTTCAGAGTACCACTCAAACACCGTCTCCGATAAGCTGCCGACGAATTGGCGGAGCAAAAGTTTATCATCGCCACCAGTATTGCCACAGAGAGCCCTGAACTGAGCGACATGTTGATGGGGATTGCCTTTCCCCTTGTACACATGAAATTTAGGGTCCTGTAGCCTGGCGGGTACTTTATTTGATCATACCAGCTTGGATACGGTCGCCCAGTTCTAACAATTTGCCCGGCCACTTCATTCTCCTGGTGAACTCGTATCTGCTGAACGATATAATCATCCACAGCGGACTTGGAAATAGTTTCCTCCTTGGCTGCTGAAAGATCCGGAGATGGATTTGATGTTTCTCCTCTCTCATCATCAATTATTACTGGAGGATCTTCGGCTGGGGGATCCGGCTGGATCATCATGCCCACCATATCTTGGAATAGAAGGGTCATTTGCTTTATATTGGCCGCTTGTTCCTTGGCCTCTTTGTCCTTCTTCTCAAGCATTCTCCGAAGGAATTCGGCATCAGTTTCCTGCTCACGGCGTTGCTCCGCGGATGTTTCCGGGATTTCTTTTGGCCCGGTGAGTGCGGCCATCGCAGTCATCATCTCCTGAAGCTTCTGCTGCTACTCTTGGGCTTTTGTCACGGATCGCGTAAGCGGTCGATGACCCGTCGAGATACGGCTATCCTCTTTTCCGGATTCTATATAGACGGTATGCACCACCATGCCCCCAGACTTAGGGCGTTCGGGCTCAGCGCCTTTGATATTTGTGGGAGGCATAGGGATTTTCTCCGGCCTTCTCCTCTTATGGACGGTCGAAGTTGAGGGGGCCGTTGCAGTGGGCACCCAAGTAGCCATCGCCTTCTGTGGCTTAACAGGACGGTTTTCTTCCTGTCGGACTTTCAGCTTCTTCTGCCGACGAGGATAGTCTTGATCAACCACCGACTCTCGGACTTGTCGCCATATTTTGTAAACTTTGGAAGACAGCCGTTGAAGGGACTGCTCCGGCTTTATTTCTGTGACAGTCTCCACCGGGGGCGGAGATCTTTTCAGTATGTCGGTAGGCGAGTTCCTGCGCACCTTGTTCAGCAGCTCAAAGTTGTTCCCAGTTGGAACAGCAGCATTAACTTCCACTGTTGGAGCTGGTGGAGTTAGCCCAGAGGGGGAGTTGCCCCAATCCTTCCTTACTCGGCGCTAGTGGCGACGTCGAGCTTGTCGAGCTGTTGGGGTTGGTTCGGCGATGGGGATGGCTTTGTCATGCCCTCTGTTCTGGTGAGGCGCCGTCGGTGCCAGCCTCTTGAAGACTGACATCTTTTGAGTAGCGGTATCCAATCTGTCAAAGACAGACCTTCGTGCAAGAACGGGAGTCGAGGTGAGAGCTGGAACAGTCAGTCTTGTAAAGACCGACCCTTTGGTAGGCGAAGCCGCCTTGACGACTTCGAGGGCAGGGTCGGTTACTCTTTTCAGAATAACCTTCTCTTGAATTGCAGGATTCATCTTGGGCCCACAGGAACTTTGGCCCAATCTGGCGGAGATTGAGGCGCTGGAGCTGGACGACCCGTTGAGATTGGCCGCCGTAGTTGCAAGCCAATCAAAGACCGACTTCTTGGGAGCTTCCGGCGTTGGCACAGGAGCGGTGAAGCTCGTTGGCGGGAGCATGGTCCCAAAAAACAATCCAGTAGTAGTCTGGTTGACCTGTTCCACCGGCATCGTGAACAGGGACGCCGCTTGAGGTCCGTAAGCTATGCCTCCAGGTGAGGCGGAACGTACGTTGCAGTTGCAACTGGAACATTTTGCATAGGTGAACGCCATTGATCCTTCGCTTTCTGCACCAAGCAAAATGCCAAATCTTAGTACCTCGAAACCCAAGGGCAACCATTAGCAAACCGCGATTGGTTCGCGAACGCGACACACGAAGTGTGGAGTAGAAAGAGGAAAAGGTCCCAGCGGGCGTGCCGGAATCTGTTCCCCTCCGAAAGATGCGGTAGAGACGCGGTAAACGTCTAGCCTGAATTTCAGGGCAGATGCTAATTGGTGCTATCCGTCCACCTCTCCGAAGATGCCAAGTTGATTTATGGCACCATGTATCGAAGGTTTAAACGGATGCGGCCGATGTAGCAGATTTCGTCAGATTCCCCCTCATCTGAGAGGTTTTTGATTGTGGGGACGCTCTTCCCTGCAGGTGCAAGCCCCTGCAGTTAATTACGCTACCGCATCGAGGTAACAACTTTCTCCTTCTCCAAATGGCCACTTCGCCTCGTGGGTGTTTGTTTTGTTTGTGGTTGCCCGTGGATTGTATACGGAGACTAATTTATGTTGTCGCCCGTAGGGCGTGAACTAGTCCAAATCCGTATCTTTCTTAGATTTGGGTTTGGGGGTTTGGGTTTAAAGATACGTTAATCTCATTTGAGACTAACATCAACTTAAACGTTTGTTAAGGATACGTTAGTCTAATTTTAGACTAAGATCAACTTAACGGGATCGTTTAGATCCGACAAAAGAGCAATTGTGCTCAATTGTTTTGTTTAGTGACATTGCGGTCGATAATTAGTTTAAGGACCTTACGGTCCATTGGTAGTTTAAGGACATCTCGGTCCATTGTTAGTTTAAGACATCGCGGTCGAGGTTAAGGACATCATAGTCCATGAGTTTAAAGACCCCACAGTCCGATGTTAGTTTAAAGACATCACGGTCGAGGTTAAGGACATCATAATCCATGGGTTTAAGGACCCCACAGTCCGTTGTTAGTTTTAAGACATCGTGGTCGAGGTTAAGGACATCATAATCCATGGGTTTAAGGACCCCACAGTTCAATGTTAGTTTAAAGACATCACGGTCGAGGTTAAGGACATCATAGTCCATGAGTTTAAGGACCTCACAGTCTAATGTTACTTTTAAGACATCACGGTCGAGGTTAAGGACATCATAGTCCATGAGTTTAAGGACCCCACAGTCCGATGTTAGTTTAAAGACATCACGGTCGAGGTTAAGGACATCATAGTCCATGGGTTTAAGGACCCCAAAGTCCGTTGTTAGTTTTAAGACATCGCGGTCGAGGTTAAGGACATCATAGTCCATGGGTTTAAGGACCCCACAGTCCAATGTTAGTTTAAAGACATCACGGTCGAGGTTAAGGACATCATAGTCCATAAGTTTAAGGACCTCACAGTCCAATTTTAGTTTTAAGATATCATGGTCGAGGTTAAAGATATCACAGTCCATGAGTTTAAGGATCCCACAGTCCGTGAAATGTTTGGTTGTCGGGACCCGTCACCTCTTTGAAGACGTTGAGGAATTACAACGACAAATATCAAAGGAGTGAAGGGATATACCCTTGAACCAAGGTGAGTTGTTTGAAAGAGCAGATGTGCTCAGTTCAAAATAAGTTGAGGACTTATGGCCAGAATTGGGCTAAGTCCAATTAAATGTTTTAACATTTTTTTTTGTTCTGGCTATTAAACCTTCATTTGGGCTCAGCCCTTTTAATAATGCTAAGCATTGAATTCTGACATCTTTTGTCTTTATCAAAACAGATTATGTTCTGACAATGCGCCACGTGGCGCGCCAGGCGCTTTGCGCCAGCTAAAGAGCGCATTGCGCTTCTATCAGGTAGCGCACACGAAGAGGACGCGTGTTACGCTTAGCGCTAAGCGCTAGTTCATTAGCGCATTGCGCTTTTAATTTATGAGCGCTTTGCGCTGATTTAGGGGCACGCCAGTGAGTGACACGTGGCGCGCTAGGCGCAGAGCGCCAGTCCATGAGCGCAGTGCTCTGTTTTAAAAGCGCAAAGCGCAAGTGGTGTCTATGGTTGACACGTGGTATGTTTTGGTGCTGAGCGCCGATCCAAGGAGCGCAAAAGCGTGGTTCATGAGTGCAAGGAACTTCTTAATAGCGCAAAGCGCATTTGATCAATTTTAAGATCAAAGAACAAATTTTATGTTCTTCTTAAAAGAGGTTTTGCCTCAAGCTTCGAGAACAAAAAGTTCTTGTTTTTATAAAAGGGCTCTGCCTTTATAGATCAAAGATCTGTGAATGAAGTAAATTACTTCTTTTATTATTTTTTTTATGATTAGATCTTTGATCTTTTGCTTTTTATTAAAGACCTCGGTCTTTTTTAGATCTATGATCTTTTTAGAAGATGGTTCTTCTTTTTACGAGATGGTTTCATCTCTGTTATTCAAGAACATAGTTTTTTACCTTGAAGGTGAAGAAAAATCTTCTTTTTTCTAAAGGCTTGCCTTTCTTTCTCTTTGAGTTTTCTCAAAGTTTGCAAAGGGTTTTCTCTCTCTTTCTGTATATCCTTTAGACTTAAAGTCTAGGGGCCTTTATATAAGGCCAATTGATTTGTTAAATCAGTTTTAAGAGATCTTTCTCTGATTGATTTGGGAATATTTCCCACCGTTGGATCTTTGATCCTAAGGCTTCTGTTTTACAGAAGATAATTTTCTTGTTTCAATAAGATTGAAAAATCTTTCCATAACAGAATTTAGTTCTGATTAATTAATAATTTATTATTAGTAGATCTTTTGATCTAACAGTGGGAAATTTTTAATTCCAGCGCTGGAGCACCTTTCGCTAGCACACCTACGCTCGATACGTGGCACGCAGCGCAGAGCGCAGCGCAACTGCGCTGGCGTGTCTGCGTTTGACACGTGGCGCGCAGCCCGCAGCGCACAGAATCTGAAGCGTTGCTTCAATTTTTGAATTTTGAATTTCAAAACAGAGCTTTGCTCTGATTGGGGGAAAGGAAGCATCGCTTCATTCCAAATCTTGGAATTTGAACAGAGCTTTGCTCTGATTGGGGGAAACACTAGCCGTCCTATCAATAAATGCCTGTGGGTCCTCAGTCGCATCCGTACCGGTAAAAGCTGAAGGTCTCAGTCTCATAAACTCCTGTGGTGAAACAGGGATAGTCGCAGTAGTAGCAGGAGTAACCGTCTGGGCAGCAGGTACAATCGCGGTCTGTGCGGTGGAAGGAATGTCCTCGGATCTCTGTGCCCGACTGGACTCAACTAACGATCCCATCATCTGTCGCAAATCCTGTATACCGGTCTCTAATATAGGAATACGGTCTGGAGATGGCGATCAATCTGACCCTGGGGGGTAGGCGTATGATCCCGCTCGATCCTCGCCTCAGACGAGCCCGCTCGAAGCTCATCCCTAGCAGCAGCCCGCTGAGCTCTCGTAGTCTTTGGCGGCATCGAAGCTGGAATAAGAAACAGGAGCGATAAGGACATTGAAATTGAATCAAGGAATGCCTGGAATCAAGGAGGAAATACAAGCAATTATGTCCTAAGGTCACTTAGGCGGAGTACCGTATCGTAAGTATGCCGCGGAACATACCCACGCAACGCCACTCTGCTTAAGTCACCTACTCCGTCTACCAAGGGTCGTCCTACTCTCAGAAAGGTAAAACCTACGCTCTGATACTAACTTTGTCACGACCCGATGGTGCGGAACGTGACTGGCACTTAGATTACGAGACGTCTAAAGGCGTAACGTAACCTAAGTCAGCAAAAGCCCAGAAAATCTAAACGAAAATCAACAAGAGTGAAGGAATCCTTTCATAAAAACGACTAAAAAAAATCAATTAAGTTGCATTAACCCCCTTTTTAAAAACATCAAAATTTTCCGAAAATTTCGGCAGAGTCTCCCTTGTAAATACTAGCCCCCAAAATGGGTAAAACAAGATATATAAACCTGTAATAACAAAATGGCATCCCCAAGCGGAAGCTAGCTCTTCGCCCAAGGCGAATCACAACCACACGTAATATATATGCAATATCAAGCAAACAAGCATAAAGAAGCACAAAAATAAAGAAAACACAACGTTGGCTCAAGTGAGCTCGACCCCAGAGAAA
This sequence comes from Agapanthus africanus, assembly GCA_030015575.1. NCBI lineage: Eukaryota > Viridiplantae > Streptophyta > Magnoliopsida > Asparagales > Amaryllidaceae > Agapanthus > Agapanthus africanus. The sequence goes on along the minus strand of CM057348.1, from coordinate 153,191,836 downwards.
TCACATATACATAAATCTCTCGGTCTCAACACTAGGTCGCATAAACAAATAAGAAATGGTAGATGGAGAATACTAGATACAATGATAGTACAAAAAGAGATAAAGTGCCCTCGCAACCCACCTACGAGCAATGTCGCGAGTCTGAGCAAAAGAAGCCAATGATAAGATAAGCCCACCGCTACAAGGCTGAAGGGTCCTACCTGCAAGGCACTGTGGCACAACGTGGGTGAGTTGCCAGCTCGTGAGTAGAATATAACATCTAATAAGGCTATCGTAAGAATGCACGCAAATGCGTCAAAACATGTATGTCTAGATGTGATGTAATGCCACTAGTATGTATGCACATGTATGCAACATCAATACGAAATCTTTAAGTGTTTAAAATACTATAAGCTCTGCATTCTTAACTTAGAAAAAGAATATATGTGCAATAGCTAAAGTACCATCAATGAAATCATCTAAAAACCGTGTCAAGCATCGACACCAAATATGGAAATATATCTGTCTCAATGTCTCACTATATCAATGTCTCAATACATCGGGCTACGTCAGTCCGGATCGGCCCATATCATCAAATTTTACGACAACGGTCGGTATCCTCCGAATATCCGCCGCGCCAGACATCACCGGTAGGTAGTCTTCCCCTGCCAGGCTCATCATCTACAACCCGATCTTCTTGCCCCGGGGTACCATACCGGGCCCACCATGTACCCGAGACGGTTCATCCACTCTTCGAATCGGGTCTCGAAATCCAATAGAAAACCTGAAAACTCATGGTGGACGACACATACATCACGAGAAAACCGCAACTTTATTTTAAAAATGATGATACTAAGTTTTTGTTAAATTCTTGCGGTTTTCCCCCAAAATCCAGAAATCTCATCAATACTGAAATCCTCAAGAAAATCATAATACCCAACATGTTGTATATGATAAATGTTTATGATATCAAAGGTATGCAATTGATTTGTGACTAAGAATCTATATAAGCATGATGATGATGTAAGGTATATACATGCTATGCAATTCAATGTATCATGTATGATGCAAGTGGTGATATTAAACTAAGCAGGTTCTAAAGTGCTCGTGACATGTCAATTACCAAGGCGTGTGTGTTCACATGAATCGTGCGCATGCAACATGAGCCAATGGTAATGGTATAAGTGTCCTAAGGGGTGATATCACACATAGGTATATAGATATCCATGCAATTCCAGCAGACGAATAACTAGACGGGTATGTATATGAATGAGATGGTTAACTAACTAACTATGCATATAGTTTGCAAGTAATAAAGTGATCCTAATTATGGGGCACCACGCGCCATCCAGACGATTTCCCGATAGATGTATACATCTACTCACCCGGACGCCTCGCTAATCTGACCCAACCACCGCTTTGCCTTTGCGCGCCGCGTCCGATGTTTCCGCAACCGATCCTAAAATTTCATAACACAAACTTAAGATTACACATCAAGAAACGACCCAAGTCACAAAATAAAAGAATCAACACTGACAAGTTAGGCACAACGTGCACTAAACGCGCGGAACACATACGAAAACCACTAAAAGCTTAACTAAAATCGTCGTTTTGGGGCAACCGTCAAAACTAAAACCCGACTAAACCAAATTACGCATTCGCACACCCTAAAATTCGTAGGAGATGCTATAAATATCGTCGAAATATTACAATTAAATCACCTCCTAATTTTATGGAAAACCTAGTAAGCATTCACATATCAATTTCGATGCAAACATCGCGAATTAACGATATAGCGTTCACAAACTAGCATAAATTTCCAAACTAACCCACTAGATGGCCACAACACTAAATTTAACCCATTTACCATGCTTTAAACCCTAATTACAACATCAACCTTTTTCTTGAATTTTATTAAACAAGAAATTACAACCATTTTCACACATTAATTTCTATTTTAGCATCTTTAAACTACAAATTAAACATTTAGATTAGAATTATACCTTACAAGTTGAGAACCTCTTGCACTTAGCCTCCAAAGTTGCCTCTTTTCTCCTTGTTTTAAACCAATTTGGGTTTGGGAAGAGGTGGAATAGGGATTAGGTTTGAATTAGTGAAGAAAATTGTGGATTTCGGTGGATTTTTTGTTGATTTTGAAGGAATTTGAAAGAAAAAAGAGAAGGGAAAATGGGGAGAAGCAGCCGGTAGGCACGGCCTGGGGTGTGGGAGGGGAGAATGGAGGAATTGTGTGGAAATTTCCACACAAAAAGTATCTTTTAATGTCATTTAAAGCATATCACATCATTTCTTATTAAAAAAATTCATTTTTATTTCATTTTTTGACCATAAAACTACAATTCTTGGTAAGCTTTGATAAATTTTTTGTTAACACTAAATTTTAGTTTATAATTGTTCTTAAGTGTGCAATTTACCCATTTAAATTTGTTTTTATCACTAATTTAATGTATTTTTAAAAGCTTAAAATAATATTAAAAATAATTAATTAAGGAAAAAATTTAAAAGACTAGAAATTTTTAAGTGAGAATTTAGTGAATAATTTCTAGCATTATTTTATCTAAATTTTGTATAATTAGGCCTATATTGAAAAATAATTATTTTGACTTTTTACGGAAAAGACTGATTATTTTACCGATTTTCGAAAAACTACCTAAATGAAATTCAAAGCGTTACAAAAATCGACAGCAAACACATGAAAATGGAAATACCAAACGGAAAAATTGGTCGATCGATATTTTAACTTTGTGCAAACTAGCTAGTAATGGTTTATGGGGCGGCTCTGATACCATGTTGGGTTACGATAGCGCTCTGGCCATCAGCCGTGGTCGGTGCGAAAAAAAACTGGCGTTTGTAAACTTGGCGCTAACGAAACCCGCTAGAATCAAACCATAAACCTATACTATCAAATTACAAAGAGCTAAACTACTGAGATAAAAATGGTTATACCGAATGAACGAAGTCCTTCGGCCTTCTACCATCTTCCCAAGCTCCTTGAGGCGTCTTGAACTGAACTTGGTCGCCGGTCTTCCTTCGTCGATGATGATCCACCCGAGGGATGTAGCTGATGGGTTCCTTAGCACCCTCATGGTGTTTACTAGGGCATCGAACATGCCATTTCAAAATTTTCTGGAGAGCTAAAGAACCCGAACGAGGATCGAACTAGAGACTTAGGGTTTTCTAGATTGTAAACACTTTACAAACTAAAGAGAAAAAGGAATACAACATTTGTAGACCGGTCCTTTACTTCAATAGCTCCATGTAGTAGTCCCTTCACTACGATCACGAACTCCTGGACTCTAGAGAGACTCCACAAGATGTACGGAACAAGTATGCATCGAAGTCTTCGAGGCCGAAGATGATCTACGTCGAGGAGACACTAGTTCATGCTATATCTTCACTAATGGTGAGATTAGTGAAGAAAACGCCCTAAACTAAATGGCAAGTAGTAGAGGATGATGAAGTAGGAAGTGGGCTCACTTTAGTTTTATTTTTCTCACAATAAATCATTTCTTAGAAAAATCTAGCAAGCTTTTTCTCTTGAGGAGGAAGAAGAAGTGATGAAGAGATGAATGAACTCATGAGGTTAGAAATGCAACCAAGATAAGTGTATGTCATGCACTAACCATTGTAGAGAATAAACCATAGCTATGAGTTAAGGGTTGGGTTAACAAATATCTTAAGCTAGACAAACAAGTGGACTAAGTCAATGTTTTCTACAAACTTCTCCAAGCTTCAACCATGACTCATTATCCAAATTGTTTGAATTACTTAAAACAAATAAAACCCTAACTTTAACCTAACTTGGTGTGAATCTCATACATACATGTTGCATGTGTAACCTAGCATGACACAACAATATATATCACATATATATTTTGTGCAAAAAGAAAACAATACATTTAACATATATCATATATATATATATATCAATGTATCAATTGTGAGGAAAAGAAATACTTAAGTGAGCTAATATTAGTTAATGTAATTTAATATATCAAATATATAATTCCACATTAAATTATTAAATCAACATTTGATTTAATAATCCGACTATAACAAATACAACCAACTAATATCATATGAATCAACTTATCTAATCAACACTTGATCTGATAACCCAGCTATATCATATATAACCGACCGATATCACATATCGCGAGAATAGAATACGGTATCATATATCGCATTAATCTCGGTCCCGCACATATCACATATGGGCTCCTACTCCGTTTCAAATGAACCAGGAAACCTCTGTGTAGGACTCTAAAGACTTGTCAATACGCCAGCAGTAGGTGATGATCATATCAAACACCCACAAGCCGAAAGCGGTCTGCTAAACGTAACGGCCACCCGGGTATTGGGCGATCAGAAGATCAACAAGCGAGCCTGCTCGTACTCCTGTGAATCCAATCGATAATACTACCATACAGTCCGGTCTTTCCGTCTGATATGTCACATATCACAGCCTGGGGTGGTATAACGTCAGACCCCAATAGCCTAATAAGTCATGCCGATACAAGGTCCATAACGGTTTGAGAAACTACTGATAACACTTACCAATAAATCTCAGCAACCCTGGCCAGGGATTTCCTGTTATGGCCAATCGAGCATAGCGCAACATCAACTCCCAATACCGGGAGAGACGAAACCCCTCATATCGCTCATTGCCTCCATGTGACTCGGGACTGTACCCAAAAACCACCTTTCTGCATGATCTCTTGACCGTGGTATGGTGGAAATCAAAGGACAGTGGGAATCACACAAGACTCTATGATGATCTCGGGTCTACAGACTAACATGTACCAGTGTCACCAGAGAACTGCTATCCGACGATATGTATAATACCATCTAGGAGTTCTCGGCGAGTCCGTTCAGTGTACCCAGTCTCCACTGAGCACCTGTATACCTTCTCTGATGTCAAATGCCAATGGATATGGGATCATCCATCGCCCATCACATGGGTCGTCTACTATGGAGTATCGATACCCTGTATCGATACTCCCACGACTAGGAACTTTTGAAGGATGTACTTATTGACTACCCTGTCCCCACTAGTATGATCTGCATCATAGTCCTGGTAATCAAGTACTGATCCTAAGGGCTTTATCAACATGTAATAGAGAGACAATAAGTGTACATGTTAAGATAAAGAGCAACCGGATAGCATACTATCATATCGAGCAAGAAAGTCCTCTCTATATATGTCCAAGCATCCACTACAATATATATCACATGTACAGTAATGGCCTCTAGGGCATACATATAACTAACAATCTCCCACTTGCACTAAGGCCATTTATTGCAGTATCTCATACTCAACAATATAGCAGTGGTTGTAGTATCATATACTCAACCATCCCATAGAAGCCTCTCTAGGGGTATAGCCTTTGTGAGTGGATCCGCTATGTTATCCTTTGTGTCTACTCTGCTGACCTTGATCCCTTTGAGATCAACCATCTCCCTAATCAGGTGATACTTGCCTCAGAATATGTCTGGAACGCTGATGGGACCTTCGTTCCTAGGCCAAAGCTACAACTCCATTATTGTCACAATAACAGTTATTAGACGCTCAATGGTAGGAACCTTGTTCATCTCATGAACAAGAAATGCCCAGACAGCCACTTTGGCAGCATCTATGGTAGCAATGTACTCAGCCTTTATCGTCTAGTATGTCACGGTATCTAGCTTGGAACTCTTCCAAGATACCTTCTCCACTAAGGGTAAAGACAATGCCTGTGACTGACTCTCAGTCGACCTTATCGCTCTGGAAGCTCGAACCAAGAACTTTCTTTTAGTGCTTCTCAAGTACTTAAGAATGTCCTCCACAGCTATCCAGTGATTCTCCCAAGATCCGATTGATTCCTGACCACTACACCTAGTGAGTCATCTACATCTGGTCTGGTACATAATATTGCATACTCTGATAGAGCCTACTACCGAAGCATAGGGTATCCCTTACACGCGAGCTCTCTCCAAACCAGTCTTAGAAGACTTCTTTATGGAGGGAGTGAGCCTGAGTAAGTGGACGAACCACCACGCTTAGAATCTTCCATACTAAACCCCTTTAGTATGGTGTTAATGTACCTGGATTTGGGACACTCGCAACATCCACTTAGATCTATCACCGTAGATCATAATCCATAAGAATGTAGTAGGTATCATCCAGATCTTCTTTTGAGAATCCTCATGATAAGAGGAGCTTGACCGAGTGTAGCATAGGAAACCATTTCCTATCAAGAGTATGTCATCTACGTATAATATGTGGAAGACAACCTTACTCTCTACAACTTTCTTGTATATACAAGGTTCATCTACCTTTTTTATGAAGTCAAACTCATTGACTACCACATCAAAACCGATATTCTAACTCCATGATGCGCGCATTGATCCTGATGGACTTAAGCATAGCTTTGAAAGTCTCAACTTTTCCATTTACACCAATAATCTTCTCAAGATCCATTTGCTCCCAATGGGTATTACCCCTTCAGGTGCATCATTCAAAGTCATACTTTGTTGGTGTACATGGATTCCATCTTTGATCGCATAGCATCCAGCCTTTTCACAGAGTCCCCACTCGTGATGGCCTGCCTGAACCTTGTTGGGCCATCATCAACCATGATGCAATCCTCGCTCTCACTGTCATTGAGAAGACCGTAGTATTTCTCAAGAGGATGAGGAACCCTACCAAATTCGCGGAGAGGCTGCGGTTCGTTGGAGACTATTGAATCCTTTGGCTTTACCAAATCATCAGCTGTTAGTTTGTCTAGCCGGAACTGCTTCCTGTTCTACCTCATGACCACAAATTTCTTCACAAGAAATTCCTTTTCTAAAAAGGGTGGCATGCTGAGAAACAAAACATCTTTTTCTCCTCAGAGTGGTAGAAGATATTCCCTTGCAAATGTTTGGGATATCCTGACAAACTTACAGAACTGACATTGCCTCGAGCTTGTCCGGATTCTGCCTTTCAACATAGGCCGGACCCCATATCTTAACTCGTTTAAGACAGGGTCTCTTCCCACACCATATCTCATATGTAGTGGTAGGCCTTGATTTGGACGGAACCCCATTCAATAGGTATGCATCTTCCCAAGTGCATAACTCCAAAAGAAAACATGTAACTCAGCAGTACTCATCATAGAGCGTTCCATATCTCATAGGGTGCGATACCTCCGCCCCGATACACCGTTGTTCTGTGGTGTATTCGAATGAGTAAGCTAAGAGAGAATCAAATTCTCCTTTAAATAATCCAGGAACATCATGCCCAAGTATTCGCTTCCTCGATCACATCGAAGGACTTTAATACTTCTACCCATTCGGTTCTCAACTTCAACCTTATATTCCTTAAATTTCTCAAAAGTTTCAGACTCATGTTTCAACAGGAGCACATGTCCAAATCTTGAGAGATAGTTGATGAATGTAATGAAGTACCAAGAACCAACCTTGGCATTTGTAGACATAGGACCGTATACATCATCATGTATGCGTCCCAAGAGTTCACTAACTCTTTCTCCGTTTCCAATAAACGGAGTATCGGTCATTTTACCTTTGGGACAAGACTGGCAAGTATCATAAGATGAAAATTCGAACAGCTTCTCATATTCATTTTTATGTAACTTAGCTGGTCGTGTCGCATTGATATGACCTAGTCTACAATGCCTCAAGAAGAATTTGTTCATTTCTGAACTAGTCCTCTTGTGTGTGTTCTACATACTCTGAACTGTGGTTTGATTTAGAACATATATGCCATTTCATAACGAGCCTGATCCAATCGACTCTTGATTCAGGAAAATGTTCACAACATTATCCTCCTATACAGAATTATATCCTTCTTTAATTTTAATAAAGAAACTGATTTAATGTTGTATATCAGGTTCGGTATCTAATGACATTTGTTCAGAATCAATATATTAATACAAGGTGATATCTGCCAACAGACTTGGCTGCAACAATTGCACAATTCTCTAATACTTAGAGACATATCACTCATTCTCAGTTCTCTACCTATCTGCAGCCCATGTAACATATTACATATGCGGGATCCTGATCCGGTATCACATATCTAGGACGTAGAGGATACTGAGAAACAGTTCTCGGTAATAAGGACACCCGAAGAATATGCATCAACATGCACTTCCTTCGATTGGGTGGCATGAGAATCCAGATATTCCCTTATTTCCTGTCCAGATTTATAACAATTATAAGATAGAGCGGAACCAACGTTCCCTACCTCAGTATAATAAGCAGGTTCGGTCAATGCATCCATATTATTATCTTGATTAAGGCGTGATATGGTCGCTACCAGGGGTGAGAGAGAAGAAAACACTCTGCGTGCACTCTTGCAAGATCAGATTGGTTATTAGTTTATCTAATCAGGATCGCTCCCACTGTTTTAGTCAAATCTACCTTCAAACCCTAAAAGGTAAGACTAGCCGGGATTAATTACACCCTACAAGTTTGCCAATCTTTCGGCCATGCTAGTGTCGGTACTTTGAGAGAGGTTCCACGTGCTTTCGCGCGGACCTAATTAAAATAAACCACGTTTTCCCACGGGCGTAACCCCGTTAACACCTTTTTAGACACCTACTTGATCGGCTAATTGTAATGTGTAAAACTCTCTCAGGAGTAACTCTTACTCGCAGTGGGTATCGGGATCCAACTATCTCATAGGAGGTATGCAATCTCATTGCAAATTTCAACACTTGAAATTCCCGATAATATTTTGCCCCTAGTGACTTATGATCTTAACTATAGTCAACAAATCATAAGCACTAGTCAAGTTCTACCCGTCATTTCCTGATTAATTAGACCCACCCACATGACCCTTAACTATGGTCAAAAAAGTCATATGACTGTCCTAATTAATCGCATCATATGTTGTGTAGGAAGACATCACTTAGCTACCACACACTACGCCTTAACTATGGTCAACAAACGTAGCATGAATACTAAGTACTTTACTTCCTAAAATGACGGAGGGCTACGACAGGTTTTTAAGAAAACCCTTTGCGTAACGAACTTGATATCGTCGTAGAATCGAGTGATTTTGAAAAGGAGTGTTTTTGAGGCTTTTATTAGTTTTACTAAAGAGGCCACTCTCGGTGAAAGATCTCGGCTCTTTTCTCATCGAATGAGGTGCAGGATATTTCACAAATACCACTATGCAAAGCAAAAACTATAGAAGCAATCAATATACAAACCGAGTGGGTTGTAGTATCTGCTAGTTTCGCTAAAGTGGTCACTACCGGTGAAGGGATCTCGGCTCTTTCATTACCGAATAAGGTGCTGGATATTCTACAAGGAATACCGTTATACAAAGCAAGAACTAGAGCTACCAGTTTTTAAATAAAATTTCTACAACCTCATTAATGAAGTCCCATCAAATACGCTTCCTAAGCATCACAGAAGAAACGAAAGCAACAATATTAATTATATCTCATATATATAATATAGGCATTCGTCTGAACATATCACAGTGATCACATCATAGAGCTGCAGAAGATAACATATGAAATATTGGATATACTAGGATTTCCGTGTTTTATTTAAGCCAGTATAAAACAAGGATTCCACGATCGCGATGAATAGCCAAACCCACTTCCCTACACCCCTAGAGAGCAGCAAGCAACCCTTCCAATTCTAGAGTTAGGAGACCCGGTCTCGACTCCTCGAGACGGTCTCCCACTGGACCCTAGAACCCGGTTACTTGTGCTCCCCGCCTTGGGTCTATCCTAATGCGGAAAAGTAAATAATATATATCAATGGTGACATCATCCTCAACCCGGAAGTGCCCCAATAAACGAATATTACATACAAGGTTTTACATGAATGAAAATGAAAGACTCTCATCTCACATAAAAAAAAAACCGGCTATTCAAAACATGACGATTCAATATAACATATCACAGCAACACATAACATCACATGTCATCAACATAAGTAAATATGCGTATCCCAATTGTCGTTGACATATAGCACCGAAACCGGCGATACACCACATATTACACTTACGGTCGCAAAAAAGAAAGTGAAAAACTATAACAGTTGGAATCTGCATCCACCTTAGACATCATAAACCCAACGTATCACATACTTTGGATTTCATTCCCAACCAAATGAATTCCTTAGACATTGCATGCCTAACAATTATAAACCCCGCATTTTAGTCTCGATATTGAAAACACTTTCCAATAACATGTCGGGTAATTTAACAAGATTCCCAAAAATGTGATCGAATGCTCGTCAGAAAATTTAGTAGACGGTCGCACCCCCCGATGCCGTCGACGAAGTGCACTAAGGCGGAACACCGCTGCCGCAAGCACCCGAATGGATGCTTTTTGGCAACGGGGTTCTCCTACAGTCAGTTGGTCGGGGTTATGGGGCGTAGCTATCTAGTAAGATTACCCGGCGAGTATCCACGTACACTACGTAATTGCGACGGATTTTTGATCTCATCAAAATCCCGTGGTAACCGATCAAATGAGACTAAACCGCTAGATTTACAAAATTCAAACTAGTTATCACATAACTTAATTATAGTGGATTCCAAATATTGTATGACAATCTCATATAGCTAGACGAAGTTTAAAAAATTCGATCGAATAAACGAATTCCCAAATTTCCCAGAGAGCTCATCACTTAAGCAGAATTAAAAATGCCCGAAGCATGCCCCAGAACCTACGGACCAACAGCTGAAGGGCCCGACCCAAGCCTTTTAAGTGGCGCAGCGGATCCGCGGTCACTTAGACGAGTTAGGGTTTCGTTCTTCAGGTGTGTCCATAGAATTACCTGCATGATTTTCTGAATATTTTTAACATGAAAATTTTCAACTTTTTGAAAAATTTCCAGGAAGTGGGAAAATTAGGGTTTTCGGAGTTCGATCGAACTTTTAATTTCTCCTACGCAACACCTAATGCTCTAGCTAGGCTCTGATACCATCGATGGGTTCCTTATCACCCTCATGGTGTTTACCAGGGCATCGAACATGCCATTTCAAAATTTTCTAGAGAGCTAAAGAACTCGAATGAGGATCGAACTAGAGACTTAGGGTTTTCTAGATTATAAACACTTTACAAACTAAAGAGAAGAAGGAATACAACCTTTGTAGACCGTTCCTTCACTTCAATAGCTCCGTGTAGTAGTCCCTTCGCTGTGATCACGAACTCTCGGACTCTAGAGAGGCTCCACAAGATGTACGGAACAAGCTCGCATCGAAGTCTTCAAGGCCGAAGATGATCTACGTCGAGGAGACACTAGCTCATGCCATCTCTTCACTAATGGTGAGATTAGTGAAGAAAACACCCTAAACTAAATGTCAAGTAGTAGAGGATGATGAAGTAGGAAGTGGGCTCACTTTAGATTTAGTTTTCTCACAATAAATCATCACTTAGAAAAAGCTAGCAAGCTTTTTCTCTTGAGGAAGAAGAAGAGGTGATGAAGAGATGAATGAACTCATGAGGTTAGAAATGCAATCATGGTAAGTGTATGTCATGCACTAACCATTGTAGAGAATAAACCATAGCTATGAGTTAAGGGTTGGGTTAAGAAATATCTTATGCTAGACAAACAAGTGGACTAAGTCAATGTTTTCTACAAGCTTCTCCAAGATTCAACCATGACTCATTATCCAAGTTGTTTGAATTACTTAAAACAAATAAAACCCTAACTTTAACCTAGCATGGTGTGAATCTCATACATATATTGCATGTGTAAGCTAGCATGACACAACAATATATATCACATATATATTTTGTGCAAAAAGAAAACAATACATTTAACATATCACACACACACACACACACACATATATCAATGTATCAATTATGAGAAAAAGAAATACTTAAGTGAGCTAATATTAGTTAATGCAATTTAATATATCAAATATATAATTCTACATTAAATTATTAAATCAACATTTGATTTAATAATCCGGCTATAACAAATACAACCAACTAATATCATATGAATCAACTTATCGAATCAACACTTGATCTGATAACCCATATATATAATATATAACCGACCGATATCACATATCGCGAGAATCGAATACGGTATCACATATCGCATTAATCTCGGTTCCGCACATATCACATATGTGCTCCTACTCCGTTTCGCATGAACCAGGAAACCTCTGTGTAGGACTCTAAAGACTCGTCAATACGCCGGCAGTAGCTGAGGATCATATCAAACGCCCACAAGCCGCAAGCGGTCTGCTAAACGTAACGGCCACCCGGGTATTGAGCGAACAGAAAATCAACAAGCGAGCCTGCTCGTACTCCTGCGAATCCAATCAGTAATACTACCGTACAGTCCGGTCTCTTCGTCTGATATGTCGCATATCACAGCATGGGGGTGGTATAACGTCAGACCCGAATACCCTGATAAGTCATGCCGATACAAGGTCCATAACGGTTTGAGAAACTATTGATAATACTTACCAGTAAATCTCAGCAACCCTGACCAGGGATTTCTTGTTATGGCCAATCGAGCATAGCGCATCATCAACTCCCAATACTAGGAAAGAATAAACCCCTCCTATCGCTCATTGCCTCCATGTGACTCGGGACTGTACCCAAAAACCACCTTTTTGCATGATCTCTTGACCGTGGTATGGTGGAAATCAAACCACAATGGGAATCACACAAGACTCTATGAAGATCTCGGGTCTACAGACTAATCTGTACCAGTGTCACCAGAGAACTGCTATCCGACGATAGGTATAATACCATCTAGGAGTTCTCGGCGAGTCCGTTCAGTGTACCTAGTCTCCACTGAGCACCCGTATACCTTCTTTGATGTCAAACACCAATGGATATGGGATCATCCATCACCCATCACATGGGTCGAGAAGCGTATACGCTAGTCTAATCTGGGGTATCGATGCACTGTCTGATACTCCCACGACTAGGAACTTTTGAAGGATGTAATTATCGACCACCCTGTCCCGACTAGTATGATCTGCATCATAGTCCTGATAGTCAACTACTGATCCTAAGGGCTTTATCAACATATAATAGAGAGACAATAAGTGTACATGTTAAGATAAAGAGCAACCAGATAGCATACTATCATATCGAGCAAGAAAGTCCTCTCTATATATGTCCAAGAATCCACTACAATATACATCACATGTACAGTAATGGCGTCTAGGGCATACATATAACTAACAATAGCACTTGGCTCTAGCTCCACACCATAAACAAGTGAAGCAACTAGGGCTCCAGGTTGCTAACCTATAGTCCATAGGATGTAGTGAATGAATCCATGTGTTTATCTATCTCACCTCCTCTCTTGATTCTCAACTCATGAGATTGTAGAGAGGAGGTTGAGGTTGAAGGTAGAGGAGGTTGAGGTTGAAGGTAGAGGAGAGTGAATCATGATGGTGAGTTTGCAAGCTCAAAGAAAAATGAACCATCCATGGAGATAGGAAATCTCATGCTAAGTTTTGTAAAACATATTCTTTTAATATAATATCAAGCCCATGCTTGAATAGTTTGCACAAATGATTTAATAATTCATTTGTGCATACTATGCAAGCATGGTTCTCACCATACTCCCCTCTCTCGATTATCCACTTCATTATCCATTTAAAATAAATGGTCAAATACAAAATGAGGTGTCCACCTTCTTGAATATTATCCGTATAAATACGGATTATATTCTACTGTATATTCATACTGTATTCGTACTGAAATACGAATACCCGAAGAGATAGAATAACACAAAGAATATAATACTAGAAAATACATATCAAAATACATATACGTAAATTATTAAATCCATACCTGATTTAATAATCCGGCTCAAACCCGAGCCGGCTAGTATTATCAACTGTCCAATCGAATGTCCTGGTACATAGTACAATCAATAGATCGGAACCCTGCACGTTTGCAATACGGCTACTACATCATTTCGCCAGATTCAGGGAAACCCTCTGTGTGGGACTTTAAAGACTTGTCAATACGCTGACAATGGGTTTAACTGTAAGTGATATGTATGCCCTAGAGGCCATTATTGTATGATATAGTGGATGCTTGGACATATATATGGAGGACTTTCTTGATCGACATGATAGTATGCTATCCGGTTGCCTTTATCTTAACATGTTCACTGGTATTATTATACCGTCTCTCATATACATGTTGATAAAGCCCTTAAGATGTTGGCTTGACTACCAGGACTAGGATGCGGATCATACTACTGGGACCTGGGTAGTCCACAAACACATCCTTCAATTGTTCCTAGTCGAGGGAATATCGAGACAGGGCATCGATATTTCAGAGTAGACTAGTGTGTACGTTTCTTGAACCTGTATGGGGCGATGGTTGATCCAATATCCATCGGCATTTGACATCAAAGATTGTGCACAAGTGCTCATTAGAGAATAGGTACACCGAACAGGACTCGCCGAGAACTCCTAGATGGTACTATACCTAACGTCGGATAGCAGTTCTCTGGTGACACTGGTACAGGTTAGTCTGTAGACCAGAGGTCGTCATAGAGTCTTGTGTGGTTCCCACTGTGCTTTGATTTCCTCCCTACCACGGCTCAAAGGAGTCGTACAAACAGGTGGATTTTGGGTACAGTCCCGAGTTACATGGAGGCAATGAGCGATAGGAGGGGTTTCGTCTCTCCAAGTATTAGAAGTTGATGTTGTGTTATGATCGATTGGCTATAACAGTAAGTCCCTGGCCATGGCTGTTGATGAGATTTACTGGTAAGTGTTATCAGTAGTTTCTCGAACCATTATGAGCCATACATCGGCATGACTTATCAAGTTATTGGGGTCTGACGATTATACCCCCAGACTCGATATGCGACATATCAGACGAAGAGACCGGATTGTACGATAAGTGTTACCTATAGACTTCATGGGAGTTTGGAAAAGGTTGCTTGTTTATCTTCTATTCACTCAATACTTGGGTAGCCGTTACATCCAGCTAGTACCGCTGACGGCTTGTGGGTGACTGATGTGATCATCACCTGCTGCTGGCGTATTGACGAGTCTTTAGAGTCCCACATAGAAGTTTCCTGGTTCAAGCGAAACTAAGTAGGGCACATATGTTGATATGTGCGGAGGCCTGGTTAAATACGAGTATGAGATACCGTATTGTAATCCGGTGGCTATTTGTTATCAGTTAGGTTATATGTGATATAACCGGATTATTGAATCAAGTGTTGATTTGAGAATGTGATATACAGATAAATGATATTAGTCGGTTATATGTGATATAACCAGATCATTAAATCAAGTGTTGATTTAATAATTTGATATATATTTATATTTGATATAATTGTATATTGACTAATATTATTTGCTCGCTAATTATATGCTTATATATATTATATATGCTTATATGTGTGTGTGTGTGTGTGATATATATGTGTGTGTGTGTGTGTGTGTGTGTGTGTGTGTGTGTGTGTGTGAAGCATGGCATGGTTTTTCATTTTATGAAAATAGAAAAAGAAGTGGAAAATGGGGAGACTTTGGAGAGATGGGCAAAGCATGTCTTATTCTATATTATATTCATTTGCTTGCACTATTGAAGCATGGCTGCAATTTTGAAGTGTTAAAAAAATTGTATGGTTCAATAATGGTTGAGCTTGGATGAGCCATTACACACTTCATTCCACACTTAGTTATTTTCTTGAGTTGAGCTCATGTGATTAGTTGCTCTCTAGATCTCTCCATCTTCTTCACCAGCACCTCCAAGCTCAATCTCTCACATGAGTTGTGAACCCTAGTGAGGAAATATAACCCCTACTTCACCATCCTATACTAGATTAGCGCTTTTATGTTGTGTGTTTCCTTCACTAAAGAGTTTAGTGAAGAGATAGCTTGGATTAGCGGACTTCGGGTGGATCATCTTCGGCACGAAGATCATCGGAGCAAGTTCGTTCAATCTTCAAGTGGAGCCTAGTGGAGTCGCGTGGACTACAACCCAGAGCTTAAGAAAAGAATGACACGGTCTATAAAGGTTGTAACAATATGATCAGTCGAAAATATTGCAATTTTAACACATCAATTTCCCTACTATTTGCAATCATCTAAAGGTGTTCGGTATAAATATAGCACATATTAGCAATTTGTCTGTAAAATACCAAATAACATGTGTTATACACTATAACCGGCATTTTGAGAGAAGTTGAGTGTTTATTATTGCACGCATGATCTTTGTATATCGCAACACTTGTCTCGAGATTGTGTGCAGGAAATTCCAGGAAAAAGAACCGGAAATGCTAAAAGTGCTGATAAAAATACGCCAAGTCCAAGACTTGTGATCTGGCAGTGAACAAGAGAGTATGAAAATATTCCAGATATAAAATAAGTCTCCAAGGATCAGCACTAAAACAACCTGAGAGTTTCATGCATCAAGCACTCAAAACGGCTGCGGATCCGCAGCCGAAAGGGCCAATCCGCCGCGGATCCGCGGCCACATTGACACATCATGGGCAGATTGACTTCTCAGGCTTCTCCGTTCACTAGCCAAACTTCTTCTAGACACTTCAGTCTCCAGAGGCCTCCAGAAGCTTCCGTCCTAACAGCCAAGCTTCTTGCACAAGCCTAATACCTCCAAGCTTCTCAAGCAAGCTACCTAAATCTAGAAGGTTCTTCCCAACAATAAAGCTTCTCAAGCAAGCTAGCTAACTACCTTAATCTAGAACCTTCCTTCATAACTACCAAGCTTGCAAGAAAAGCTAAACTTAGCTTAGCTTCAAAAGGAAGCTAGTTCAAGCTTCTAGGGGAAGCTAAAGGAGAAGGCTATATAAAGGGACCCAATGCTTCATTACAAAGGTTGTTCAACAATTCCAAACACAAGTTGAGTGACACAACTTGTGCATCCAAACACTAGCCCAAATACAATTCAAAATCCAAATCAAGATTCATCGAGTACCAAATCAAGCAAGCATTCAACAAGCATTTTTGAAGCAACACCGATCTTCATCCAAGCAAGAGATCCAAGACGATCCGCGACTCACGAAGACGATGAGAAGCTAGTTCGACGATCGAGTTCTCTTCTCAATTCTTGTAGTCTTTGAGTGAATTGTAATGAAACGTTGAATAATAAAAGGTGAAAATTCTTGATCTTGCTTTTCTTTACATTTGAGCATTATGAAGAGCTCTCAATTCTTGATTGTTTTCTTTTTCATGATGTTTGAGTGAAAACTCCGCTCGTGGAGGAATCGAGAAAATAGATAGATGACGATGATTAAATTCTTGAACGATTCTTAAGTCTTATGAGTTTTGTAAACTTTAGAAAATTGAATCATCGACAACCTAGTTTCGAGCAAGATGCTTTCTTGAATGTTTTCGCTCCAAATTAGAGATCAACGATCGATGATTGAATTTCCTAGAAGCTAGAATTTGAATGCTAATTAACGAAAGGACAAGGGATGATGATGAAGAAACCCTAGTTTCTTCGATAGATCCCTAAACCTCTTTGATCGTCATCGATCTATCAACAAATCATCAATGGATAAGAATTTGTAATCATAAGTCTTCATCATCACTATTGATTGGATCGATTTTTACGAGCCTATTTACAAATCTTGATAATTCATTTGATTTGGATATCATCTTGACGATTCATGATTCTTGATTCTTGATCTTTATTTTCTTGAAGATTCTTGAAACTAAATTTCACATTTTATCAAATCATTTTCTTTTCTCTTTTAATTTCAACTCAATTAAAACAATTACGAACAAATCACAATTTCTCTGTGGACGATCCGCACTCGCTAACGAACTTACAATTGACACCGTTATTGATTGTGGTTTACAAATTTCTTTGGTTGTGATCTTTACATTTTTCTGAACACGACATCGAAATCGAAGATCAATCAAATGGCGTCGTTGCCGGGGATAGTGTGCTAATTTGTTCGTTTCTGAAATTTGAGTTGAAAAATTTATTATTCCATCAGAATTTTTAGATTAAAATTCGCAGAAACGCTAAACGATTTGTTGTGATTTGTTGCATGGAGATCTGGAATCTGTGGAGCGAGAGGAAAAATTTTCTGAATATTCCAGAGAGTTCAGTGAGTGAACAGGAGCATCTGTAAGAAATTTTGTGCAGTGATCTCTTCTTCCTGCGGCGGAACCGCGGCGTTAGTGTGCATCTCGCGGCGGATCCGCGGTGATACTAGGGTTTCACTGTATCAAACTTCTCTGGTATATTTTGAACTTTCTTATCTCCTCCCTTCTCTGTCCATTAACCAATTTCTGCAGGTTTCTTTACAAAAATTCGCAGCGCCGCAAAAAGAAAAATTGTTGCGTGTTTGATCTTGGTTGTTTGCATTTTCAATATGGAAATTAAGGGGCAAAGACCAAATTCAGATTAGGTGGGGAGTTCATTACCCTTCCTAAGCCCCAAAAATCATAAAACTGCATCCGCATTACCCTTATTAACTAAAAAATATCTAGACATGACTCTAAGGACCGTCGCGCTCACTTAGGACAGAAGGAGGTCGTGGGTAATCTATTGCTTATCCGCGTTTCTTTTATGGTGTCTAAGGCAAGTGTGTCTAAGGCAAGTGGTTACTTAATTAGGCCCACTAGTTACATAGTGGAGAACCTCCCACTTACCGGGCACTTACCTGGCCACAGGAGGGACAAAGAGGCAGTAGAGGATCTATCTTGCGACTAGTCTTCTGGAAGTCTAGAAGCGGTCTAGAGACATGACCTAGGTGACCACTAGATTTAGGGTTGCTTGTGCATTGTTTATGATTTGCATTTTGTAGGGTTCCTAGGCACACTAATGAGGTCTCACAAGGCATCAACCATGCCAATTTCAAATTTTACAAGTGCCGAGAAACCCTAATACGGATCGTTAACTAGAATTTTAGGTGAAAAATGAAACTAGTTAACAACTTAACTAAAGGAAAGAGGCTACAAGCTTTGTAGATCCGGTTCTCCACCTCCATGGCTCCGTGATGAAGTCCCCTCGCTGTCCATATCGGATCCCGGACTCTAGCGTCGGCTTCATCGGAGAAATGGGCGGGCTAGGTCGTCGACTTCGATGCCGAAGATGATCTACGTCGAGGCATCACAAGATCAAGCTCCCACTTCACCAAGTCATGAAACTTGTGAAGAAAACACCCTATACTACTTGGCAAGAGGTAGAGGATGAAGAAATAGGAAGTGGGTTCACTTTAGAATTGGATTTCTCACTCTTTTTCACTAGTTGCCATTGATGGAGGCAAGCTTCTTCATCTTGAAGAAGAAGAAGAAGAAGATAATGAATATGATAAGTTATTTTTTAAAATAGAAAATAAAATCAATACTTATCATATGGCAACCATGATTAGGTGTAGAGAATAAACTATGGTTAGTTGAATGGTTAGGGTTAAGCATGAAGACAAAAATGGTGACTTGGTCAAAGCTTCATAAAGCTTCAACATCAAACAAAGAAAGCCACCATTTTCTCTTTTATGCCAAAGAAATAAATAAATAAATGAATAAATAAATAAAAACAAAACCCTAACCATTACCTAACCATGGTTTAATCTATACATACACCCAAACATGCATGTATCATCAAACATGGTACAAGCAAGTGCACAAAAATATATCACATATACAATGTGCACATCAAGTGAGAAAATCCATTTAAAGTGAAAAAATATTAGTTAATGCAAAGTAATATATCAAATATATAATTATACATTAAATTATTAAATCAACACTTGATTTAACGATCCGGTCATATCGCATATAACCGACTAATATCCAATGTATCGGCTTATCGAATCAATCCTTGATTCGATAACTAGGTTATATCGCATACAATCAATCGATACATTCATCGTGAAAATAGAATACGGTATCACATACACGCATTATTCTCGGTCCCGCACATATCTCATATGCGCTCCTATTTCGTTTTGCTTGAGCCAGGAAACCTCTGTGTAGGACTCTAAAGACTCGTCAATACGCCGGCAGCAGGTGATGATCATATCAAACACCCACAAGCCGCAAGCAGTCTGCTAAACGTAACGGCCACCCGGGTATTGAGCGATCAGAAGATCGACGAGCAAGCCCGCTCATACTCCTGTGAATCCAACCAGTAACACTTACCGTACAGTCCGGTCTCGTCGTCTGATATGTCGCATATCTCGCCTAGGGGTGGTAAACGTCAGACCCCAATAGCTCGATAAGTCGTGTCGATATGAGGTCTATAACAGTTCGAGAAACTACTGGTAACACTTACCAGTAAATCTCAGCAACCCTGGCTCCGGTTATAGCCAATCGAACACAGCGCAACATCAACTCCCTATACCGGGAGAGACGAATCCCCTCCTATCGCTCATTGCCTCCATGTGATTCGGGACTGTACCCAAAAACCACCGTTTTGCACGCCCTCTTAGACGTGGTAAGGTGGAAATCAAAGCACAGTGGGAATCACACAAGACTCTATGACGATCTCGGGTCAACAGACTACTCTGTACCAGTGTCACCAGAGAACTGCCATCTGACGTAAGGTATAATACCATCTGGGAGTTCTCGGCGAGTCCGTCCAGTGTACCCAGTCTCCACTGAGCACCTGTATATCATCTCTGATGTCAAACACCAATGGATATGGGATCATCCATCGCCCATCTGTATGGGTCGAGAAGGCATACGCTAGTCTACTCTGGTATATCGATGCCCCGTCTCGATATACCCACGACTAGGGACTTTGAAGGATGTACTTATGGACTACCATGTCCCCACTAGTATGATCCGCATCATAGTCCAGGTAGTCAAGTACACATCCTAAGGGCTTTACCAACATGTAACAGAGAGACAATCAGTGTACACGTTAAGGTAAAGAGCAACCAGATAGCATACTATCATGTCGAGCAAGAAAGTCCTCCCTATATATGTCTAAGCATCCACTACAATATACATCCTATGTATAGTAATGGCCTCTAGGGCATACATATAACTAACAATCTCCCACTTGCACTAGGGCCATCTGATAGCAGTGGTTGTAGTATCTCATACTCAACCATCCCATAAAAGTCTCTCTCTGGGAAAAGGCCTTTGTGAGTGGATCCGCCGTGTTGTCCTCTGAGTCTACTCTCCTGACCTCGATCACCCTGGAGATCAACTATCTCCATGATTAGGTGATACTGCCTTAGAATATGTCTGGATCACTGATAGGACGGACGTTCCTTGGCATAAGCCTCAACTCCATTGTCACACAATGGGAGGAACTAAGTTCATCTCATGAACAAATATACATCCAGACTGCCTCTTTGGTAGCATCTTAAGTAGCGATGTATCGAGCCTTTATTGTCTAGTATGCCACGGTATCTAGCTTGGAACTCTTCCAACATACCGTCTCTTTACTGAGGGTAAAGACAATTCCTGTGACTGACTTTCAGTCGTCCTTATCACCCTGGAACCCTTCCAGTGATTCTCCCCAGGATCGATTGATACCATCTCACTACAACTAGTGAGAATCCTAACATCCAATTAGATCTATCTCATAGATCCAAAACCCAGGATTTAGGAGGTATCACTTTGATCCTATATGGAGAATCATTGTGATAAGCGGAGATTGACCAAGCGTAGCATAGGAAACTCCTTCCCTATCAAGAGCATGTCATCCACGTACTCTACGAGGATCATCACCATACTCCCTACTACCCTTTTGTATATACAATGTTCATCTACCATTTTGATGATGTCAAACTGTTTGACTACTACATCAAAACAGATGCTCTAACTCCGCGATACCTGCTTTATCCTATAAAGCATCTTGTACACGTTTCCGCTGCTCCCACTGTCTACGAAGCCCTCTGGCTGTGTACTTATAGACGTTCTCTTCTAAAACATCATTTAGAAAAGCAGTCATGACACCCAACCGCCAGATATCGTAGTCATGGTATGTAGCCGTGGCAAGTAGGATCTGGATGGACTTAAGCATAGCCACTTGAAAAAAAGCTTTAACAAGTCTAGCTTTGAAAGTCTCAACTTTTCCATCTACACCAAGTAATCTTCTCAAGATATACTTGCTCCTGATGGGGATTTAACCCTTCAGATATAGCAACCAAAGTCCATACTTTGTTGGTGTACATGGATTCCATCTCAGATCGCTAAGCATCCAGCCATTCTTACAGAGTCCCACTCCTGATGGCCAGCTCGAAACTAGTTGGGTCATCATCTCATGATGCAATCCTCGCTCCCACTGTCATAGAGTAACCGAAGTATCTCTCAGGTAGGTGAGGAACCCTACTAGATCTGCGGAGAGGCTGAGGTTCGTTGGTAACTATTGAATCCTTTGGTTTTATCAAATCATCTGCTGTAGTTTGTATAGCTGAAACCTTTCCAGTTCTACATTACAGACCTTGCCTCGGGCTTGTCCGGATTTTGCTTTTAGACATAGCCCGGACAATCCCAAATCTTAACTAACTTAAGAGATGGGCTCTTCCCTTATCATATCAAATATGAAGTGGTAGGCAACTGATTTGATTTGAACCCTATTCAATAGGTATGCATCTTCTCAAGTGCATAACTCCCAAAAAGGAAATAGGTAACTCAGTAGTACTCATCATAGAGCACATCTTATCATATAGGGTGTGATTGCTCCACCCCGATATACCATCGTGCTATGGTGTATACGGAGGAGTAATGCTGAGAGAGAATCTCATTCTCCTTTAGAATAGTCTAGGAATTCCGTGCTGAAGTATTCTCCTCCTTGATCACATCAAAGGACATAATACTTATACCCGTTTTGGTTCTCTACTTCTAACTTATATTCTGTGAATATCTCAAAAGGTTCGGACTTTTGTTTCAACAAGAACATATGTCTGAATCTAAAGAGATTATCAGAGAATGTAATGAAGTACAAGGAACTTGTCTTGGCATGTGTAGACAGGGGACCTTACATACATCAACATGTATCATCCCAAGAGTTCACTAACTCTTTCTCTGTTTCCAGTAAACGGAGCTATGGTCATCTTATCTCTGTGATATGACTGGCAAGTTTTACAAGATGTAAATTCAAACTAATTTAAATATGCATCTAAATGTAACTTCAGCCAGTCGGGTCGCATTGATATGACCTAGTCTACAATGCCTTAAGAAGGATTCATTCATTTCTGAACTCTTCCTCTTGTGTGTGTTCTATATACTAAGAACCGTAGTTTGATTTAGAACATCAATACTTTTAGATAACGTGCCCGAACCGATCAACTTTCGATATAGGAAATGTTCAAAACATAATCGAACAATACAAAATTATATCCTTTCTTTACTAATAAAGAGACTGATATGATTTTGTATATCAGGTTCGGTATCTAATAACATTCGTTCAGAATCAATGTATTTGGGATACAGGGTGACAGTGACCAACAGACTTGGCTGCAACACTTGCCCTGTTTTCTGTCTCATGAAACTTATCACCCGTTCTCAGTTCTCTACCTATCTGTAGCCCAATGTAACAGATTACATATCTGGGATCCTGATCTGGTATCATGTACCCAGGACGCAGAGGATATTGAGAAACAGTTCTTTGTAATGAACATACCCAAAGAAGATGCATCATATGCACTTTCTTCGTTTGGGCGGCACGGGAAATCTGGTATTCCCCAATTTCCTGCTCTGTCTTATAACAATTATAAGTTGGAGCGGGACCAACGTTCCCCAGCTCAGTATAACAAGCGGGTTCGGTCAATATTCCGTATTATTATCTTGATTAAGGCGTGATATGGTCGCTACTTGGAGAGAGAGAGAAGAAAACACTCAGCGTGCGCTCTTTCAAGAATAGATTGGTTATAATTTTATCTAATCAGGATGGCTCCCACTGTTTTTATCAAATCTTCCTTCAAACCCTAAAAGGAAAGACTAGCCGGGATTAATTACACACTACAAGTTCACCAATCTTTTAGCCAGGCCAGTGTCGGTACTTTGAGGGAGGTTTCCCGTGCTTTCGCACGAACCTAATTAATGTAAACCTCGTTTTCCCAGAGGCGTAACCCCATTAACACCTTTCTGGACATCTACTTGATCGGCTAATTGTAATGTGTAAAACTCTCCCAGGAGTAACTCTTACTCGCAGTGGGTATCGGGATCCAACTATCTCATAGAAGGTATGCAATCTCATTGCAAATTTCAACACTTGAAATTCCCGATAATATTTTGCCCCAAACGATCTATGACCTTGACAAGGTCAACAAACCATAAACCGTAAGTCAAGTTCAACCCGTCATTTCTTGATTGAATCAAACCCACCTGCACGACCCTTGACAAGGTCAACAAGGTCGTACGACTACCCTAACCCAATCTGCATCATATGCATAAGCAGATAAATACTGGTTAGCCACCGCACACTGCGCCTTGACAAGGTCAACAAACGCAGCACGAATACTAAACAGGACTTATCTGAAATGAAGGAGGGCTACGACAGGTTTTTCTGAAAACCTATTGCGTAATGAACTTGATATCGTTGTAGAATCAAATGATTTTAAAATGGAGTGTTTTTGAGGCTTTTCTAGTTTTGCTAAAGGAGTCACTCCCGGTGAAGGGATCGTCGGTCCTTTCCTCGTCGAATAAGGTGCGGGATATATCATATATATCACTGTGCAAAGCAAAATAATTAAAAGCAATCAGAAGACAAACCGAGTGTGTAGCATCTGCCAGTTATTGCTAAAGGGGTCACTCCCGGTGAAGGGATCGTCGGCACTTTCCTCATCGAATAAGGTGCAGGATATATCATATATACCGCTGTGCAAAGCAAGAACTGTAGCTACCTATTTTAATTTTGAAATTCAATTCTACAACATCTTTAGGTTTCTTTTATTTCATTAATCTCATTAATGAAGTCCCACCATTTAAGTACCTAAACATCACAGATAAATACGACATACACTTATGCCATCCGCATTCGCCTCGATGTCCCCTCATGCACCGTTAGGTTAGGTAACTAACGGCAGAGCGGGGCAGGGCTAGTGCGGGTGTAAAACATAAGTAACGCCTATATAATATATCATATATACTATATACTGTATCCATCACAGAACATATCACATGATCACATCACAGATATCGCAGCAGAAGAATCATATGAAATATTGGATATACTAGGACGTCCGTGTTTTCAATACGAGCCAGTATAAAACACGGATTCCACGGTCGCGATGAATAGCCAAACCCACACCCCTAGACCCCTACGAGAGCGGCAAGAAACCCTTCCAATTCTAGAGTTAGGAGACCCGGACTCGACACCTCGAGTTGGTCTCCCACTGGACTCCAGAACCCGGTTACTTGTGCTCCCCTCCTTGGGTCTATCCTAGTGCGGAAAAGTAAATAATATACAAAGGGTGACATCTTCCGCAACCTGGAAGTGCCCCAATAAAAGAATATTACATACAAGTTTTTACATGAATGAAAATGAAAAACACTCATCTCACATAAAAAAACCCCGGCTATTCAAACACGACTATCCAATATAACATATCCAGCAACACATAACATCACATGTCATCAACGTAAGTAAATATGCGCATCCCAATTGTCGTTGACATATAGCAACGAAACCGGCGATATCACATATTACACTTACGGTCACAGAAAAGAAAGTGTAAAACTACAACAGTTGGAATCCGCAACCTGCATAGACATCGCATGCCTAATCAAATGAATTCCTTAGACATCACATGCTTAACAATTATAAACCCCGCATTTTAGTCTCATTATCGAAAACACTTTTCAATATCAAGTCGGGCAATTCAACAAGATTCCCAACATCCTGATCGAATGCTCGTCGCAAACTTTAGTAGGCGGCCGCACCCCCGACGCCGTCGACGAAGTGCACCAAGGCGGAACACCGCTGCCACGAGCACCCGAACGGATGCTTTCGGCGATGGGGTTCTCCTACAGTCACTTGGTCGGGGCTATGGGGTGAGGCTGTCTATTAAGTTTACTCGGCGAGTATCCGCGTACGCTACGTGATTGCGACGGACTTTTGATCACATCAAAATTCCGTGGCAACCGATCAAGTGAGACTAAAGTGCTATGTTTATAACATTCATTCAGTTATCTCATAACTACTTGTGAATTCCAATTATTGTATCCTATTCCAGATAAATAGAAAATGTTAAACTTTCCGATCGAACATTCAAACACCCAAGTTTTCCCGAAACAGCTCAACACATGAAACAAGTTTAAAAACATCCAGTTCATGCCTCAGTACCAACGGTCCAGCCGTAGAAGGGTCAAGCCAACGCCTCACATGTGGCACGCCGTACTGCCCCAGACCCTAAGGTTCAAAGGGCAGTTCAAGACGGTCACATAATCGAGTTAAGGTTTGTTGTCTTCTAGAGGGACCATCGCGTTACTTGCACTACTGAGAACGTCCTTAAACCACAGAAAAATCCAACACTTGGAAATTTTCCGGCAGGGGAAAAGGTGGGTATTTATATCCGGTCGAACTTTTTAACATATTCTAAAATATCCGGAAAGCCATATAGACAAAGTCTGATAATCCGATCGAATCATCCAAGCTCCAAAACACCCCAGAAAACTCAACTCTTGAGTTCAAATTAAAAATTCCCAGAAAACTCAGCACCTGAAAACATGAATTGAAATTGGCATGGTTGATGCCTTGTGATACCTCATTAGTGTGCCTAGGAACCCTACAGTGGTATCAGAGCACAGTGGGAATCACACAAGACTCTATAACGATCTCGGGTCAACAGACTACTCTGTACCAGTGTCACCAGAGAACTGCCGTCTGACGTAAGGTATAATACCATCTGGGAGTTCTCGGCGAGTCCGTCCAGTGTACCCAGTCTCTACTGAGCACCCGTATATCATCTCTGATGTCAAACACCAATGGATATGGGATCATCCATCGCCCATCTGTATGGGTCGAGAAGGCATACGCTAGTCTACTCTGGTATATCGATGCCCCGTCTCGATATACCCACGACTAGGGACTTTGAAGGATGTACTTATGGACTACCATGTCCCCACTAGTATGATCCGCATCATAGTCCAGGTAGTCAAGTACACATCCTAAGGGCTTTACCAACATGTAACAGAGAGACAATCAGTGTACACGTTAAGATAAAGAGCAACCAGATAGCATACTATCATGTCGAGCAAGAAAGTCCTCCCTATATATGTCCAAGCATCCACTACAATATACATCCTATGTATAGTAATGGCCTCTAGGGCATACATATAACTAACACATTTTTCAAAAATCCGTATCTTTTTCAAAACAAACAACAAACTTATTTTTTCCTTAATTATTACAACGCTGACACTTGTGCTAAACTATTTAGTGCATGCTCGGCTGGACACGGGATTCTAGTGCCCGTCTTGTCCGCGTTCCCCTTATCGACTCCGAAGTCGGTATTTCTACGTTTACTTTTTCTTTACCCACCACCACACCTACTTCAATAGACAATTCTCCATCGAACTTCTTTAACACTGTTCCCCTCCGAAAGACGGCGACGACGTGAGGACGTCTTGCCTGAGATTCGGGGCAGATGCAATATGGTTTTATCCGTCTACCTCTCCGAAGAATGCCAAGTTTATTTATGGCACCGTGTATCGGAGGTTTAGATGGATGCGGACGATGTAGCAGACTTCGTCAGATTCCCCCTCGCTTGAGGGGTTTTTGATTGTGGGGACGCTCTTCCCTGCAGGCGCAAGCCCCTGCAGTTAATTACGCTACCGCATCACGGTAACAACTTTCTCCTTCTCCAGAATTTCACTTCGTGTCGTGGGCGTTTGTTTTGTTTGTGGTTGCCCGTGGATTGTATACGGAGACTGAGTAATGCCGTCGCCCGTAGGACGTGGATTAGTCCAAATCCGTATTTACTTAGATTTGGGTTTGGTGTTTTTAGTTTAAGGATACGTTAGCCGCATTTGAGACTAAGATCAACTTAAACGTTCGTTAAGGATACGTTAGTCTGATTTGAGACTAAGATCAACTTAACGGGATCGTCTAGATCCATTTCCAGTTTAAGGACGTAGTGGTCCATTTAATATATGGCCGTCGGGACCCGTCACCTCTCTGACGACGTTGAAGGATTACAACGACATGTGTCAGAGGGGTTCGGAGATGTACCCTTGAACCAAAATTGATTGGGGGTCTTATAGTCCAATTTGAGACTAAAGTCTGTTTGAATGTTTAAGGATACGTTAGCCATATTTGAGGCTAAGATCAACTTAAACGGGATCGTTTAGATCCCACAAAAGAGCATTTGGGAGCTCTATTGTGTAGGATTCCTAGGCACACTATAGAGGTCTCACAAGGCATCAACCATGCCAATTTCAGATTTTATGGGTGCCGAGAAACCCTAATACGGATCGTCAACTAGAAATTTAGGCGAAACAGTAAACTAGTTAATATCTTAACTAAAGGAGAGAGGCTACAACCTTTGTAGATCCGGTTCTCCACTTCCTTAGCTCCACGTAGGCATTCTCTCGCTGTCCATCTCGAATCCCGAACTCAAACGTCGGCTTCATCGGAGAATTGGGCGGACTAGGTCGTCGGCTTCGTGCCGAAGATGATCTACGTCGAGGCATCACAAGTTCAAGCTCCGACTTCACAATGTTGTGAAACTTGTGAAGAAAACACCCAAAACAACTTGGCAAGAGGTAGAGGGTGAAGAAATAGGAGGTGGGTTCACTTTAGAATTGGATTTCTCTCACTTTAGCTCAAGTTGCCATTGATGGACTTAAGCTTTTCTTGAAGAAGAAGATGATCAAGAAGAAGAAAAAAGATGATAAGTGTTGTTAAAAGAATAATAAAAATGAATACTTATCATCTTCTAACCTTGGTTAAGTGTAGAGAATAGACCATGGTCAAGTGAGAATGGTTAGGGTTAAGGATGATGACAAAATGGTCACTTTAGTCAAAGCTTCATCAAGCTTCATGAAAGAAACCATTTTGTTATCTTTTATTTATTTATCAAAAAAGAATAGATAAATAAATAAGTAAATAAATCAAAACCCTAACTATTATCATAACCATGGTTTAAGTCTTAACACAAAACCAATTTATATGCATCATCAAACATGACACATTGTAGTGCACAAAAGTATATCACATATACAACTTGTGAACTACAAGTGAGAAAATCCTATTAAAGTGAACCAATACTAGTTAATGCAAAGTAATATATCAAATATATAATTATACATTAAATCATTAAATCAACACTTGATTCAATGATCCGGTCATGTCGCACATAACCGACTAGTATCCAATGTATCGACTTATCGAATCAATCTACTATTCGATAACTAGGTTATATCGCATATAACCAATCGAAACATTCATCGCGAGAATGAAATACGGTATCACATACACGCATCATTCTCGGTCCTGCACATATCCCATATGCACTCCTATTTCATTTCGCTTGAGCCAGGAAACCTCTGTGTAGGACTCTAAAGACTCGTCAATACGCCGGTAGCAGATGATGATCATATCAAGCACCCACAAGCCGCAAGCGGTCTGCCAAACGTAACGGCCATCCGGGTATTGAGCGATCAGAAGATCGACGAGCTAGCCCGCTCACACTCCTGTGAATCCAACCAGTAACACTTACCGTACAGTCTGGTCTGTTCGTCTGATACGTCGCATATCAAGTCTAGGGGTAGTAAACGTCAGACCCCAATAACCGATAAGTCGTGCCGATGTGAGGCTCATAACGGGTCGAGAAACTACTGGTAACACTTACCAGCAAATCTCTGATCAGCCCTGGTCAGGGACTTCCCTGTTACGGCCAATCAAGCACAGCGCAATATCAACCCCCAATACCGAGAGAAACGAAACCCCTCCTATCGCTCATTGCCTCCATGTGACTCGGGACTGTGCCCAAAGACCACCGTTTTGCACGCCCTCATAGACGTGGTAAGGTGGAGATCAAAGCACAGTGGGAATCACACAAGACTCTATGACGATCTCGGGTCTACAGACTAACCTGCACAAGTGTCACCTGAGAACTGCCATCTGACGTGAGGTATAATACCATCTGGGAGTTCTCGGCGAGTCCGTCTAGTGTACCCAGTCTCCACTGAGCACCCGTACACCATCTCTGATGTCAAACACCAATGGATATGGGATCATCCATCGCCCATCTCATGGTTCGAGAAGCGTATACGCTAGTCTACACTGGTATATCGATGCCCTGTCTCGATACACCCACGACTAGGGACCTTGAAGGATGTACTTATGGACTACCATGTCCCCACTAGTCTGATCTGCATCATAATCCAGGTAGTCAAGTACACATCCTAAGGGTTTACCAACATGTAACTATAAGACAGTTTAAAGAGACAAGTGTACATGTTAAGATAAAGAGTAACCAGATAGCATACTATCATATCGAGCAAGAAAGTCATCTCTATATATGTCCAAGCATCCAATATAATATACATCATCTGTACAATACTGGCCTCTAGGGCATACATACAACTAACAATCTCCCACTTACACTAGGGCCAGCTGCTGTAGTATCGCATACCGAGCATCCCGAAGAGTCTCTCAAACTGTATCTGGGGAATGGCCTTCGTGAGTGGATCCGCCGTGTTGTTCTTCGTGTCAACTCTCCTGACCTCGATCTCCCGGCGATCAACTATCTCCCGGATCAGTTGATACCGCCTCAGAATATGCCTGGATCGCTGATGGGACCTGGGTTCCTTGGACAAAGCCACCGCTCCATTGTTATCGCAATACAAAGGTATTGGATGCTCAATGGATGGAACCACTCCAAGTTCAGTAATGAACTTCTTGATCCAGACAGCCTCTTTGGCAGCATCGTTGGCAGCGATGTATTCAGCCTCCATCGTCGAGTCTGCCACGGTTTCCTGCTTGGAACTCTTCCAGCTAACCGCCCCTCCGTAAAGGGTAAAGACAAATCCCGACTGCGACTTAGAGTCGTCCTTATCACTCTGGAAGCTCGAATCGGTAAAGGACTCCACTTGGAGTTCTCCATTACCATACACCAAGAGCATCTCTTTAGTCCTTCGCAAGTACTTGAGAATGCTCTTCACAGCTGTCCAGTGACTCTCTCCAGGATCAGCTTGATACCTGCTCACTATACTTAGTGAGTATGCTACATCGGGTCTGGTACATAGCATCGCATACATGATAGAGCCTACAGCCGAAGCATAGGGTATCCCTTGCATGCTAGCTCTCTCCAAATCAGTCTTGGGAGACATCTCTTTGGAGAGAGTGACTCCAGAGATCGTGGGCAAGTTCCCACGCTTGGATTTTTCCATACTAAACCTCTTTAGTATGGTGTCAATGTACCTGGATTGGGACAATCTCAGTATCCGTTTGGATCTATCTCTATAGATCCTGATCCCCAATATGCAGGAGGCATCACCAAGATCTTTCATTGAGAATCTTTGTGATAAGAAGAGCTTGACCGATTGCAGCATAGGAATATCATTTCCTATCAAGAGTATATCGTCGACGTACAATACGAGGAAGACAACCTTACTCTCTGCTACCTTCTTGTAAATACAAGGTTCATCTGGGTTTTTGACGAAATCAAACTCTTTGATAACGACGTCAAAGCAGATGTTCCAACTCCGCGATGCTTGCTTTAATCCATAAATGGATTTAAGCAGCTTGCACGCCTTCCCGCTGCTCCCACTGTCTACGAAGCCCTCTGGCTGAGTCATGTACACGCACTCTTCTAAATCACCATTTAGAAAGGCGGTCTTAACATCCATTTGCCAGATTTCGTAATCATGATATGCAGCGATGGCAAGCATGATCCGGATGGATTTAAGCATAGCCACTGGAGAAAAGGTTTCGTCATAGTCCACACCTGGTCTTTGACGAAAACCCTTTGCTACAAGTCTAGCTTTGAAAGTCTCCACTTTCCCATCTACACTAAGTTTTTTCTTGAAGATCCACTTGCTCCCAATGGGTTTTACCCCTTCAGGAGCAACTTCCAAAGTCCATACTTTGTTGGTGTACATGGATTCCATCTCGGACTGCATAGCATCCAGCCATTTCACTGAGTCCCCACTCGTGATGGCTTGCTCGAAGCTAGTTGGGTCATCATCCTCCATGATGCAATCCTCACTACCACCATCAATGAGAAAACCGTAGTATCTCTCAGGTGGACGAGAAACCCTACTAGATCGGCGGAGAGAATGGGGTTCGTCGGGTACTACCGAATCTTCTGCTTCCACTAAATCTTCAGTTATAGTTTGTGTTTCTGGAACTTCTTCCAGTTCTACCTCAGAGCCACTAATCTCTTTTGCAAGAAATTCCTTTTCTAAAAAGGTGGCATGTTGAGCAATAAACACTTTTTGTTGTTCACTGTGGTAGAAAAAATATCCATTTGAATGTTTAGGATATCCCACAAACTTACATAGAACTGACCGTGCCTCGAGTTTGTCTGGATTTTGCCTTTTGACATAGGCCAGACAACCCCATATCTTAACTCGTTTAAGACATGGTCTCTTCCCACTCCATATCTCATATGGTGTGGTAGGTACAGATTTAGTTGGAACTTGATTCAATAGGTATGCTGCTGTCTCAAGCGCATACCCCCAGAAGGAAATAGGTAACTCAGCTGTACTCATCATAGAGCGCACCATATCTAATAGGGTGCGGTTCCTCCGCTCCGATACACCGTTGTGCTGTGGTGTATAAGGAGGAGTAAGCTGAGAGAGAATCCCATTCTCTTTTAGATAATCTAGGAACTCATTGCTTAAGTATTCTCCTCCTCGATCAGATCGAAGGATCTTAATACTTTTGCCTGTTTGTTTTTCTACTTCGTGCTTATATTCTCTGAATTTCTCAAAAGCTTCAGACTTGTGTTTCATCAGGAACACATGTCCGAATCTAGAGAGATCGTCAGTGAATGTAATGAAGTAGGAAGAACCGTTCCTGGCATGCGTAGACATGGGACCGCATACATCACTATGTATCAGTCCTAAGAGTTCATTAACTCTTTCTCCGTGTCCACTAAACGGAGCTTTGGTCATTTTTCCTTTGAGACATGAATGGTAAGTATCATAAGATGATAATTCAAAAGAATTCAAATAACCATCCTTATGTAACTTAGCCAGTCGTGTCGCATTGATATGACCAAGTCTACAGTGCCATAAGTAGGATTCATTCATTTCTGAACTTTTCCTCTTGTGTGTGTTTTGTATATTGAGGACTGTATTCTGATTTAGAATGAATATGCCATTATGTAACGAGCCTGATGCAATCAGCTTTTGATCTTGGAATATGTTCATAACATTATCCTTTACTACAAAATTATATCCTTCTTTACTTAATAAAGAAACTGATATAATGTTGTACATCATGTTCGGTATATAATAGCACTTATTTAGAATCAGTGTATTACGACTTGGCAATACAAGGTGATATTCGCCAACAGCTTTGGCTGCAATACTTGCACCGTTCCCTACTTGAACGGAATGATCACCTTTTCCCAGTTCTCTACCTTTACGTAGCCCATGTAACATTTTACATATATGGGATCCTGATCCGGTATCCAATACCCAGGACGTAGGGTGAACTGAGAAACAGTTCTCAATAACTAACACACCCGAAGAAGATGCATCAACATGCATGTTCTTTTGGGCGGCTTGAGAATCTAGATATTCTCCTATTCCCTGTTCAGTCTTATAACTCTTATAAGAAAGAACGGGTCCAACGTTCCCCTGCACAGTATAACATGCGGGTTCAGTCAATACATCCATATTATTATCTTCATTAGGGCATGAAATGGTCGCTACCTGGAGAGAGAGAGAAGAAAACACTTTAGCGTAAGCTCATGCAAGATCAGATTGGTTATTATCTTATCTAATCAGGATGGCTCCCACTGTTTTTATCAAATCTTCCTTCAAACCCTAAAAGGAAAGACTAGCCGGGATTAATTACACACTACAAGTTCGCCAATCTTTCAGCCAGGCCAGTGTCGGTACTTTGAGGGAGGTCCCCCGTGCTTTCGCACGAACCTAATTAATGTAAAACCTCGTTTTCCCAGAGGCGTAACCCCGTTGACACCTTTCTAGACACCTACTTGTTCAGCTAATTGCAATGTGTAAAACTCTCCCAGGAGTAACTCTTACTCGCAGCGGGTATCGGGATCCAACTATCTCATAGAAGGTATGCAATCTCATTGCAAATTTCAACATTTGAAATTCCCGATAATATTTTGCCCCTAGTGTGCCATGACCTTGACAGAGGTCAACAAACCATAGTGCACTAGTCAAGTTCAACCCGTCATTTCTTGATTGAATCAAACCCACTCGCACGACCCTTGACAGAGGTCAACAAGGTCGTATGAATACCCTAATCCAATCTGCATCATATGCATAAGCAGATAAATACTAGTTAGCTACCGCACACTACGCCTTGACAGAGGTCAACAAACGCAGCACGAATACTAAATAGTCTTTATCTGAAATGACGGAGGGCTACGACAGGTTTTTCTGAAAACCTATTGCGTAATGAACTTGATATCGTTGTAGAATCAAATGAAGTTTTGAAATGGAGTGATTTTGAGGCTTTTCTAGTTTTGCTAAAGGGGTCACTCCCGGTGAAGGGATCGTCGGCCCTTTCCTCGTCGAATGAGGTGCGGGATATATCATATATATCACTGTGCAAAGCAGAAACTATAGAAGCAATCAAAAGCAAACCGAGTGTGTAGCATCTGCCAGTTATCGCTAAAGGAGTCACTCCCGGTGAAGGGATCTCGGTCCTTTCCTCATCGAATAAGGTGCAGGGTATATCATATATACCGCTATGCAAAGCAAGAACTGTAGCTACCTGTTTTATTTAAAATTTGACTCTACAACATCATTTGGTTTCTTTTCTTTCATTAATCACATTAATGAAGTCCCATCATTTAAATACCTAAACATCACAGATAAATACGACGTACACTTATGCCATCCGCATTCGCCTCGATGTCCCCTCGTGCATCGTTAGGTTAGGTAACTAACGACAGAGCAGGGCAGGGCTAGTGCAGGTGCAAAACATAAGTAACGTCTATATAATATATCATATATACTATATACTGTATCTATCACAGAACATCACATGATCACATCACAGATATCGCAGCGGAAGAAACATATGAAATATTGGATATACTAGGACGTCCGTGTTTTCAATACGAGCCAGTATAAAACACGGATTCCACGGTCGTGATGAATAGCCAATCCCACACCCCTAGACCCCTACGAGAGCTGCAAGCAACCCTACCAATTCTAGGGTTAGGAGACCCGGACTCGACTCCTTGAGTTGGTTTCCCACTGGACCCTAGAACCCGGTTACCTGTGATCCCCTCCTTGGGTCTATCCTAGTGCAGAAAAGTAAATAATATACAAAAGGTGACGACTTCCGCAACCTGGAAGTGCCCCAATAAAAGAATATTACATACAAGTTTTTACATGAATGAAAATGAAAAACACTCATCTCACATAAAAAAACCCCGGCTATTCAAACACGACGATCCAATATAACATATCCAGCAACACATAACATCACATGTCATCAACGTAAGTAAATATGCGCATCCCAATTGTCGTTGACATATAGCAACGAAACCGGCGATATCATATATTACACTTACGGTCACAGAAAAAAAAGTGTAAAACTACAACAGTTGGAATCCGCAATCTCTTTAGACATCACATGCCTAATCAAATGAAATACTTAGACATCACATGCCTAACAGTTATAAACCCCGCATTTTAGTCTCATTATCGAAAACTCTTTTCAATATCAAATGAAACTAAACCGCTAGATTTATAACATTCATTCAGTTATCTCATAACTGTTTGTGAATTCCAATTATTGTATCCCATTCCGGATAAATAGAATATATTAAACTTTCCAATCGAACATTCGAACACCAAGTTTTCCCGAAACCGTTCAACACATGAAATAGGTTCAAAGACATTCACTTCATGCCTCAGTACCAACGGTCCAGCCGTAGAAGGGTCAAGCCAACGCCTCACATGTGGCACGCCGTACTGCCCCAAACCCGAAGGTTCAAAGGGCAGTTCAAGACGGTCACATAATCGAGTTAAGGTTTGTTGTCTTCTAGAGGGACCATCGCGTTACTTGCACTACTCAGAACGTCCTTAAACCACACAAAAATCCAACACTTGGATATTTTCCGGCAGGGGAAAAGTTGGGTATTTATATCCGGTCGGACTTTTTAACATATTCAAAAAATTATCCGGAAAGCACTTAGACAAAGTTCGATAATCCGATCGAAACGATGAACTCCCAATACTTCCCAGAAAACTCAACTCTTGAGTTTATATTAAAAATTCCCAGGAAACTTATTTTTCAAAACAGATAGCATACTATCATGTCGAGCAAGAAAGTCCTCCCTATATATGTCCAAGCATCCACTACAATATACATCCTATGTATAGTAATGGCCTCTAGGGCATACATATAACTAACACATTTTTCAAAAATCCGTATCTTTTTCAAAACAAACAACAAACTTATTTTTTCCTTAATTATCACAACGCTGACACTTGTGCTAAACTATTTAGTGCATGCTCGGCTGGACACGGGATTCTAGTGCCTGTCTTGTCCGCGTTCCCCTTATCGACTCTGAAGTCGGTATTTCTACGTTTACTTTTTCTTTACCCACCACCACACCTACTTCAATGGACAATTCTCCATCGAACTTCTTTAACACTGTTCCCCTCCGAAAGACGGCGACGACGTGAGGACGTCTTGCCTGAGATTCGGGGCAGATGCTATATGGTTTTATCCGTCTACCTCTCCGAAGAATGCCAAGTTGATTTATGGCACCGTGTATCAGAGGTTTAGATGGATGCGGCCGATGTAGCAGACTTCGTCAGATTCCCCCTCGCTTGAGGGGTTTTTGATTGTGGGGACGCTCTTCCCTGCAGGCGCAAGCCCCTGCAGTTAATTACGCTACCGCATCACGGTAACAACTTTCTCCTTCTCCAGAATTTCACTTCGTGTCATGGGCGTTTGTTTTGTTTGTGGTTACTCGTGGATTGTATACGGAGATTGAGTAATGCCGTCGCCCGTAGGACGTGGATTAGTCCAAATCCGTATTTACTTAGATTTGGGTTTGGTGTTTTTAGTTTAAGGATACGTTAGCCGCATTTGAGACTAAGATCAACTTAAACGTTCGTTAAGGATACGTTAGTCTGATTTGAGACTAAGATCAACTTAACGGGATCGTCTAGATCCATTTCCAGTTTAAGGACGTAGTGGTCCATTTAATATATGGCCGTCGGGACCAGTCACCTCTCTGACGACGTTGAAGGATTACAATGACATGTGTCAGAGGAGTTCGGAGATGTACCCTTGAACCAAAATTGATTGGGGGTCTTATAGTCCAATTTGAGACTAAAGTCTGTTTGAATGTTTAAGGATACGTTAGCCATATTTGAGGCTAAGATCAACTTAAACGGGATCCTTTAGATCCCACAAAAGAGCATTTGGGAACTCTATTGTGTAGGATTCCTAGGCACACTATAGAGGTCTCACAAGGCATCAACCATGCCAATTTCAGATTTTATGGGTGCCGAGAAACCCTAATACGGATCGTCAACTAGAAATTTAGGCGAAACAGTAAACTAGTTAACATCTTAACTAAAGGAGAGAGGCTACAACCTTTGTAGATCCGGTTCTCCACTTCCTTAGCTCCACGTAGGCATTCTCTCGCTGTCCATCTCGAATCCCGAACTCAAACGTCGGCTTCATCGGAGAATTGGGCGGACTAGGTCGTCGGCTTCGTGCCGAAGATGATCTACGTCGAGGCATCACAAGTTCAAGCTCCGACTTCACAAAGTTGTGAAACTTGTGAAGAAAACACCCAAAACAACTTGGCAAGAGGTAGAGGGTGAAGAAATAGGAGGTGGGTTCACTTTAGAATTGGATTTCTCTCACTTTAGCTCAAGTTGCCATTGATGGACTTAAGCTTTTCTTGAAGAAG
This sequence comes from Agapanthus africanus, assembly GCA_030015575.1. NCBI lineage: Eukaryota > Viridiplantae > Streptophyta > Magnoliopsida > Asparagales > Amaryllidaceae > Agapanthus > Agapanthus africanus. Next base: position 153,153,910 of record CM057348.1, on the reverse strand, counting down.
AAGATGATCAAGAAGAAGAAAAAAGATGATAAGTGTTGTTAAAAGAATAATAAAAATGAATACTTATCATCTTCTAACCTTGGTTAAGTGTAGAGAATAGACCATGGTCAAGTGAGAATGGTTAGGGTTAAGGATGATGACAAAATGGTCACTTTAGTCAAAGCTTCATGAAGCTTCATCAAGCTTCATGAAAGAAACCATTTTGTTATCTTTTATTTATTTATCAAAAAAGAATAGATAAATAAATAAGTAAATAAATCAAAACCCTAACTATTATCATAACCATGGTTTAAGTCTTAACACAAAACCAATTTACATGCATCATCAAACATGACACATTGTAGTGCACAAAAGTATATCACATATACAACTTGTGAACTACAAGTGAGAAAATCCTATTAAAGTGAACCAATACTAGTTAATGCAAAGTAATATATCAAATATATAATTATACATTAAATCATTAAATCAACACTTGATTCAATGATCCAGTCATGTCGCACATAACCGACTAGTATCCAATGTATCGACTTATCGAATCAATCTACGATTCGATAACTAGGTTATATCGCATATAACCAATCGAAACATTCATCACGAGAATGAAATACGGTATCACATACACGCATCATTCTCGGTCCTGCACATATCTCATATGCACTCCTATTTCGTTTCGCTTGAGCCAGGAAACCTCTGTGTAGGACTCTAAAGACTCGTCAATACGCCGGTAGCAGATGATGATCATATCAAGCACCCACAAGCCGCAAGCGGTCTGCCAAACGTAACGGCCATCCGGGTATTGAGCGATCAGAAGATCGACGAGCTAGCCCGTTCACACTCCTGTGAATCCAACCAGTAACACTTACCGTACAGTCCGGTCTGTTCGTCTGATACGTCGCATATCAAGTCTAGGGGTGGTAAACGTCAGACCCCAATAATCGATAAGTCGTGCCGATGTGAGGCTCATAACGGGTCGAGAAACTACTGGTAACACTTACCAGCAAATCTCTGATCGGCCCTGGCCAGGGACTTCCTGTTACGGCCAATCAAGCACAGCGCAACATCAACCCCCAATACCGGGAGAGACGAAACCCCTCCGATCACTCATTGCCTCCATGTGACTCGGGACTGTGCCCAAAGACCACCGTTTTGCACGCCCTCATGGACGTGGTAAGGTGGAGATCAAAGCACAGTGGGAATCATACAAGACTCTATGACGATCTCGGGTCTACAGACTAACCTGCACAAGTGTCACCTGAGAACTGCCATCTGACGTGAGGTATAATACCATCTGGGAGTTCTCGGCGAGTCCGTCCAGTGTACCCAGTCTCCACTGAGCACCCGTACACCATCTTTGATGTCAAACACCAATGGATATGGGATCATCCATCGCCCATCTCATGGGTCGAGAAGCGTATACGCTAGTCTACACTGGTATATCGATGCCCTGTCTCGATACACCCACGACTAGGGACCTTGAAGGATGTACTTATGGACTACCATGTCCCCACTAGTATGATCTGCATCATAATCCAGGTAGTCAAATACACATCCTAAGGGCTTTACCAACATGTAACTATAAGACAGTTTAAAGAAACAAGTGTACATGTTAAGATAAAGAGTAACCAGATAGCATACTATCATATCGAGCAAGAAAGTCATCTCTATATATGTCCAAGCATCCAATATAATATACATCATCTGTACAATACTGGCCTCTAGGGCATACATACAACTAACATATTGTTCCAGTTTAGGGACATTGCGGTCCATAGGTAGTTTAGGGACATTGCGGTCCATTGGTAGTTTAAGGACATTGCGGTCCATATTCCAGTATAGGGACATGGTGGTCCACATTTCAGTTTAGGGACGTGATGGTCCATATTCCAGTTTAGGGACGTGGTGGTCCGATATTAGTTTAAGGACGTTTCGGTCCAACATTAGTTTAAGGACGTTTCGGTCCATGAGTTTAAGGACCCCGCAGTCCGTATTGATGTGTGGTCGTCGGGACCCGTCACCTCTTTGACGTCGTTGAAGGATTACAACGATGGGTGTCAGAGGAGTTCGGAGATGTACCCTTGAACCGGTCGTAAATCGATTAATGCATTGCATTTTATTAGGCCTGTTAGGCCTTCTTTAACTGGGCTTGGCCCTTTTGTAAGCAATGCAGTGCATTTGTCTGGCGCTTTGTGCCAAGTAATGAGCGCAAGCTCATATGGTGATGACACGTGTCATGCTCTGGCGAGCGCAAGCGCAACAGCGCTGTTCTAGTGCGCTGCGCTTGCGCTGCTGACACGTGGCGCGCTGTGGTGAATTGCGCCAGTTTTAAAGAGCAAGGCTCTGTTTCAAAAGCGCATAGCGCAATTGGTTCAGATGCTGACACGTGGCGCTCTCCAGTGGCTTGCGCCAACCCAAGAGCGCAACAGTGCAGTTTTGCAAGTGCAAGGCACTATTAACTTGAGAATCTTTTAGATTCCAAAACCAATGGTTCATAAGTGCAAAGCACTAGTTGGTTTCTTGATCTAATTTAGATAAAAGAAAACAAGTGTTTCTTATTTTTCTTGATCTTAGAGAACCAATGGTTCATAAGTGCAAAGCACTATTTTTATTTTATTTTATTTTTATTAAAGATCTATGATCTGTTCATAAGAGAACTTTCTCTTTTTCTAAAGGTCTTTACCTTCTTTGTTCTTGAGGAGTTCTTCAGAGTTCTCTTTCTCTCCCTTTTTTTTTTAGAAAATGTTCCTTCTTTTGAATTGAGGCTTAGGATCCTTTTTATAGTGCCCATAAATTAGTTAGATTTGTTAAAGAGATCTTTCTCTGAGTGATTTGGGGAATTTTCCCCATCGTTGGATCTTTGATCCAAGGGCTCCTGTTTTACAGGAGAGGATCTTATTGTTTTGATAAGATCAGAGAAATCTTTCAGAATTTTATTCTGTTTGGCGCAAGTGCAACTGCGTTGCCACGTGGCGCGCAGCGCAGAGCGCAAGTCAGCTGAAGGGTTGCTTCTTTAATTTAAGTTTGAATTTTAAACAGAGTCTTGCTCTGATTGGGTGCGCTGCCTTGGGCGCTGCGCTCCTTGTACTGACGTGTCTGATTTTGACAAGTGGCGCGTTGCGCGCAGCGCAAGGAATCTGAAGCGTTGCTTCATTTATTTTAATTTCAATTTTTCACTTTAATTTTCAAGACAGAGCTTTGCTCTGATTGGAGAAAAACAGAAGTATTGCTTCTTTTCCCACCTTAGAATTTGAACAGAACTTTGCTCTGATTGGGGTAAACAAATGCCCCCCACCGTTGCGCTTACGTGGTTCCAAAACGTGAGCGCAACGGTGACAGAATTCCAACCGTTATGGCAAATTTTGGAAGTTGAAAGGGCATTTGATGCCTATAAATAGGACCTTTGGTCGTTTAGATGATTTTCATCTTCAAAATTTTACTTTCAGAACTCAGAGCCCTGCTCTTTATTTTCAAGAACTCCAAGAGTTAAACTCTTTAAAACTTTTTAGGTGCAAATTAAAATTAGAATTAAATTAAATTAAATTTCATTGGTAGAGTCTTGCTCTCCATAGATCCCTGATCTAAAGAAAACCCATTTAGGGTTTCACTTAGCAGAGCTTTGCTCTAAAAGGGGTCCAAAGAGAACTCAGGAGAACCCTGTTAAGGTTCCATTAATAGAGCTTTGCTCTATAAAAGATTTTTCTTGTATTTTCTCATTTCATTAGTGGAGCTTTGCTCCTTCCAAATCATACAAAAGAACTCTTAGGAGTTTTTCATTGATCTTGGAGTTTAAAGATGGCATTTTATTCCTCGGTACATTATATTGCTTTTCTTAATCAGTCTTTCTGACAATTTTGTTGATTCTCTTACACAGAAACAATGGACGCCCATATGTATGCTCTTAATGAGATCATCTCTTACGGGGACATACGCCGACTTGGCCGCTCTCAAGATCGAGAGTTCACAAACGCGGAGTGTGCTGAAATCATGAGCCGCTTCGACGAGTACAACGGTCCTCTACTTCCCCGGCGTTCCTCCCTTCTTAAGCTTATCGTGGGAGCCATCTGGGAAGCGCTTCCCCCGTTCTGTTCCGGTGTGCCGCTTAGGGCGCTGGATGCCGCTGAGGATAAGGTGCACTCGGTGTACCTGTTGAACTTTATCTCAAAAAGACGGCGAGACAGTCTTATTGATCTCTTGCACGAGGTCTTTCAACAGTCTGCCATACTCGCTGTTTATCGGAGGGTGAAAGACATCATGGGGGACCCTGACGCTTGTGCTCGTGAAAGAAAGCACGCTAGGATGGTCCGCGAGGCTTGGAAGGTCGTAGATAGGGTCGCTTTTGAATTCCTCAATCCATGCCCTGGATCTGAGGTTATTCCATTGTAACTTTCGTTTATTGTTTTTATGACTGTAAGAACTTCGGGCAATATTAATGATTTTTTTTTAAATCCCAGCTTGTCTTTATTATATATCTTTTGTCCTGAGTCTTTTTGCCCATGCATGAATGAACGTGTCTTGAACTCTTGATCAAATGTAAATCGGATGCTCTTTCTGTTGCTTTCCTTCTTTCTCAGTATGTCGTCACAATTAGCAGGTAATAGAGTAAGATAGCGAGGGCTTAGGCCGCAGGTTCAGATCTGCCGCCTAAGACTTTTCAACTTTATGAGCCGTGAGGGTCTCATAGAGACTTTTCTCCCTACGGATCGAGAGGGTCTCGTAGGTGTTTTTTTTTCTCCTTAGGAATCGTGAGGATTCCTAAGTGTGGTTTTCTCTTATAAGTCGTAAGGATCCTATAAGAGAACTTTCCCTCTTACGAGTCGAGAGGACCTGTAAGCGGTTGTTTCCCTCCTTGTCGAAATTCGACGTTGGAGAGTGAGACCCGTGGATGGTATGCAAGAGACCGTTTTGGGCCAGCTTGCGGGGTCCCAGTGCTTAGGAAACATGCTTCTTTTATGCCTACTGCCTAAGGCTTTATCTCCCGAGTCGAGCCGCCTCAACAATTTCTTCACAAGTTGAGACGAATCGAGCGTTTTTCGCAAGAACATCTTAACGTCGCATTTAACCTCTGCTCTTTACGACAGAAGCCCGTTAAGGTTGGTGGTACTTAGGGTTTTAGCCATCGTACCGTCGCATAAGCTGATATAGTCCTCGATAGGCAATCGCGCTGTTCGAGTAGCCCTGCGACTGCCGTGTCTCTGATCCCTTCGGGGGCTGGACAAGACGTCTTCAAGCAATCTTCCTAGGCAGTTTGACCGTCGGAAGAGCAAGCGTTAGGGATTTGCCATGCCGCTTTTTACTTGAGGTCAGGCTCATTTTGGCGAGCCCCAATGAGTCATAACCACTCCGCGCTGGTGTGGGATGATCTCCGATAGTCTTTCAGGTTTTATGTGAGCTGCCGTCAAGACCCTGAAGCTAGGAATTTGGCCTTCGCTTCGTTTTGCTGGCATCGCGTCTGCTGTATCGAGACGAATGTCGCGGTTGTTTTTAGTTTGCTGATGAACCATCGAGGTTTGGAACAAGGGATTTTGCCATGGCTCCGTTTGTTTGATTGTCGCGTCCGAATCCCGCTGGAAGAAGAACGCTGGGGTGACAACTCGTCTGCTGTAACGAAACGAACGTCGGGGTAGAGCTGGGATTTTGCCATGGCTCCGTTTGTTTGATGATGTTGCGTCTGCTGTGTCGAGACGAACGTCGAAGAGGTGACCATTCCACACTGGTGTGAGACGATCTCCAGTTGTCTTTCTGGCTTTATATGAGTTGCCGTCAAGACCTTGAAGCTAGGAATTTAGCCTTTGCTTCGTTTGCTTTGTCATGTTCGAAGCTTGTTGGAGGAAGAACGTTATTGTTGACATTGCGTCTACTGTATCGAGGCGAATGTCACGGTTGTCTCTAGGTTGTTGTTGAACCGTCGAGATTTGGCTTCGCTTTTTGGCGGAGCCTGTTGGGAAGGTATGTTTCTCTCTTTGTTTGTGCCCCGGGATTGTATACAGGAATCGATGTGATCTAACCTGTAGGGCAAAAGTTTTATCATCATCATCATTTGTTTGTTCTATTTCCGCGATGCTCTATTATTTCAGCTTTTATATCGCGAAGGTCGCGATTGCCCAATCGTTTCGGCTATTTTTCGCGGTGCCCAATCATTTCGGCTATTTATTTTATTTTTACTCGCTACTTTTTATTGCGAGTTGCCCAATCATTTCGGCTATTTTGCATGCATACATTTTTACTTGCTGCTTTTTATTGCAAGTTGCCCCATCATTTCGGCTATTTCGTATGCATGTGTGGCTCGCTGATTTTTTTTATCGCGAGTGTGGAACTTGGAATCTGACACCAATCTCAGTATCAGCATCGCTACAACTGGAATATTGCCAGGAGCGAATCATCATTTGCCATGAGGGGACTTGGAATTTGATACCGTTTTAGGCATCAGCATCGCTACAACTGAGATATTGCCAGGAGCGAATCATCATTTGCCTTTGTCGATGTCGAACAAAGGTGGCTTAGTAAACAGGGTTAGGATTCTGTCGACAAGGGCTTTGACTTCATGAGCCGTAAGGGTCTCACAAAGGTATTTCTCCCTACAAGTCGTGAGGATCTCGTAGGTGTGTTTTCTCCTTAGGGATCGTGAGGATTCCCAAGTGTATGTTCCCATGTAAGTCGTAAGGATCTTACAAAGGGTTTTCTCCTTATAAGTCGAGAGGACTTGCAAGGGTTGTTCACCGTATGGACATATCCCCAGTCACGGATGGGACTTGGTTAGGGAATGTTTATTCGCGCCCGTGGATTGTATACAAGGGTCAGTACTGAACCACTTATAGGGCAATATCGGAAGTTGTTGTTGGGGGTTTGCTTAAGCACAGGTTTAGATCTCTGTAACTTAAGACTTTCAAATCTTATGAGCCGTGAGGGTCTCATAAGAGAATTCTCCTTACGAGTCGTGAGGATCTCGCAAGTGTATTTTCTCCTTAGAAATCGTGGGGATCCCTAAATGTGTTGCTCCCTTGTGAGTCGTAAGGATCTCACGCGGGTGGTTTCTCCTTACAAGGTCGACAGGACCCTATAAGTGTCTTTTAACGAAGTTGCCCCCTTTCGGGTTTTCACAAACACTCGCCGGTAGTCCTGCTGTTTTTACTCACGGAGCCCTTTTAGGTTTTCATCCGTGCCCATTTTGCTTATGGACATACCGTTTTTTTTTATATTCTTTTTATTCTTCTTCTTATTTTTTCTAACGAGGTTGCGCCCTTTTAGGTTTTCACAAACACTCACCGGTAGCCCTGCTGTTTTTACTCACGGAGCCCTTTCAGGTTTTCATCCGTGCCCATTTTGCTTATGGACATACCGTTTCATTTATTCTTTTTATTCTTCTTATTTTTTTCTAACGAGGTTGCGCCCTTTCAGGCTTTCACAAACACTCGCCGGTAGCCCTGCTGTTTTTACTCACGGAGCCATTTCGGGTTTTCATCCGTGCCCATTTTGCTTATGGACATACCGTTTATTTTTTTTTATTTTCTCTTTTTTTTTATATTCTCGTCAGCCTGAGGATGCTGCGGTAGTAGTTTAAAGACATTTCGGTCATTTGCAAGTTTTAGGACATTGCGGTCCATCATTAGTTTAAGGACGTTTCGGTCCGGTGTCGCCGTATTTGAGGCGAATATCTAGTTTATTGACTTTTCGGTCTATAGGTCCTTCCCCATGAATGAGCATGATGCCCCTGGCGTATCCACCTTTATCGGAGCGTGCGGTTGTGGCGGACTCACCTTCCAGTTTTCAGACAGCGCAAACTCGCCCTGTTGGTATTGGTCTTCAACCCAGTTTTTGAAGACGTAGCAGTCCTCGATCAGGTGACCTACTGTTTAGTGGTAAGGGCAATAATTAGGATTATTAACATCGCCTGGCCGCAACGGACATTTTGGACCTGGCAGATTGATGAGTTTGTCGCACACTGCCAGCTCGAACAGTCCCCTCGTTTTATCTTGCGGAAACGAGTAAGGTCGTTTCAACTTTTCCTGGAGGGGTTGCCGCTTGTTGCTTTGGCGAGCAACCGGTCTAGGGTCACCTGATTGTTGTTGAGCGCTGGCGACGAGGGCCGTTTTTCCTTTTCCTTTATCCTTTTTGTTCGATCCTTTGTTTACGGGGCTGAGATTTTTTCCGAATAGCATGCGATTGCACGGCTGAACGTTCTCGCAGCTCCTTAATTCCTTCATTTTTGAAATAGATTCCCCGAGGGAAGAGTTGAGGGTAGCTTCTTCGTCAGAGTCGCTTCCAAAGGTGATAATTTGCGATCCCTTGAAGTCGGCTATATGACAGTCGTCGGCGGTTCTTTTGCGCTCATATATCGCATTTTTCCGATGTCCACAAGCTTCACACTTTGTCTTGTCGAAGTGTTGCTTTTGAGCGACATACCCTTGCCACCAACAGTTGAAGGATTCACAGTCTTCGGTAGGATGTATGATCTTCTGATGATATAAACAGAAGTTAGGGTGCATCTCTACCTCAGCGAGAGTATTTTCTTCAGGGGGTGGTAGCTTCATTCCTACTGATAGAGCTTTGGCGAACTTTTTTCTCGTTTTGAAGTTGTTTTTATCTGCATTGGCTGGCTTTTGACTTGACGGGAATGCCTTGGATCTTTCCAGTATGGCCATCTCACGCTTTTGGTTGGCTTTTGCTTTCAGACGAATTTCATTTAGGAAGACATCGATCAACTCGTCTGATGGCTGTAGAATTTCCGGTTCGGGGTTCGCCATTGGTTTCTCGGTGCAAGAAGCCTCTTCATCATCTGCCAGTGAGTGAGAAATCACATGACAAGTCGCTACGTAGTCTTCGGATTCATCTGATGAGTTTTCTCCATCGTTTTCATCCTTGACTAAAGAACAAGCTGTCCCCGGCGTGTCCGTCTTCTTTGGAGAGTGCGGCTGTGGTGGGTTTACCTTCCAGTTTTCCGACAGCGCGAACATTCCTTATAGGTATTGATCCTTGATCCATCCCTTAAAGACGAAACAATCCTCAATCGGGTGACTTACCATTTGGTGGTAAGGGCAATAATTGGGATTATTAAGATCGCCTGGCTGCGACAGACGCTTTGGACTTGGCAGATTAATGAGTCTGTTGCGCATTGCCAGCTTGAACAGTCTTCTCGTTTTATTCTGAGGAAACGAGTAAGGACGTCTTAGCCTCTCTTCGAGGGATGGGCATGGACGCACGTTGTTTTGGCGAACGACCGGCTTTGAGTTGTTCGACTGTTGTTGAGCATTGGCGACGACGATTGCTTTCCCTTTTCCTTTCTCATTTCGAGAATCTGGTTTTGGAGGAGACGGTCCATGACCCATCTGGTCCATTTGGGCTAATTTGTCGATCAAGGCCTAGCAGGTGGTCGGCCTGAAGAACATCATGAATTGCGAGATGGTCACCTGCGGATCGAGAGTGCCCACAAACATGCCTACCGCAGGTGCCTCTTCTATGCGTTGTTCGCATTTCGACCATAGGTTTCTCCATCGTGTTGCGTATTGGACCCACGTTTCGCCTGGCCTTATTCTGGCATTTATTAGTGCTGTTATCGGGGTGCGTTCACTAGCACTCGCGAATATTTGTGTAAACAGCAGCTCCATCTCTGCAAATGTTTTGACAGAGTTGTTAGGTAGCTCTAAATACCATTCAAAGGCTGTTTCTGCTAAGCTGCCGACGAATTGACGTAGCAACAATTTATAATCGCCTCCAGTATTGCCGCATAAGGCCCTGAATTGAGCGACATGCTAATGCGGATTCCCTGTCCCTTTATATACATGGAATTTAGGGATCGTATATCCCGGCGGGTAACTGATTTGGTCGTACCAGCTCGGATACGGTCGTCCGGTTCTAACAATTTGCCCAGCATTTTCATTCGCCTGATGAACCCGGATCTGCTGAGCTATATAATTGTCTAGCGCGGCCTTGGAAATGGTTTCATCTTTAGCTGCTGAAAGAGCCGGCGGAGGATTAGATGTCTCCCCTCCGTCATCTTCAACAATGATTGGAGGGTCTTCAGCTGAAGGGTCTGGCTGTAACATCATCCCTACCAAATCTTGGAAGAGGAGGGCCATTTTCTTTATGCCGGCCGCTTGTTCCGCAGCCTCTTTATCCTTCTTTTCCAATATCCGGCGAAGAAACTCAGCGTCAGTTTCTTGTTCTTGACGCTCATCCGAGGACGTTTCAGAGCTTTCTTTTGACCCAGTGAGTGCGGCCATTGCAGTCATCATTTCCTGGAGTTTTTGCTGTTGCTCCTGAGCTTTCGTTACTGATCGGGTGAGCGGTTGGAGACCCGTCAAAGCGCGGCTTTCCTCCTTTCCGGAAGCCATATAAACCGTGTGCACTACCATGCCCCCAGACTTGGGGTGTTTGTGTCCAGCGCTTTCACGGTGTGCCTTGTTCACAGGGGCTTTTTGCGGCCTCCTTCTCTTTTGAGTGATTGGCGTTGAGGGTGTCGCTGCAGTAGACACTCGAGTAGCTGTTGCTTCTTCTGGTCTGACAGAGTAATCTTTCTTTTGCCGAACCTCCGTCCTTTTCTGTCGGTGGAGATAGTTTTCATCAATCACCGACTCCTGGACTTGTCGCCAGACCTTGTAAATTTTAGAGGATAGCCGTTGAGGGGGTTGTCCTAGCTTCTTCTCTGGAGTATTTTCTACAGACGAGGGAGTTCACTTCAACACCGCGGTAGGAGAGTTTCTGCGCACCGAGTTCAGCAACTCAAAGCTGTTCCCGGTTAGAACAGCAGCCTCGATCCCCACCGTTGGAGCTGGAGGAGTAAACCCAAAGGGGGAGTTGCCCCCAGCCTTCCTCGCTCGGCGCCAGTGGCAACGTCGAGCATGTCGTGCTGATGGAGTTGTTCTAACCGTAGTGGTGGCCTCCTCATGCCCCCTGTGTTGGTCATAATCTGCTGGTACTAGCCTTTTAAAGACCGACGTCCGTTGAATGGGGACGGCCAACCTGTCAAAAGCGGACTTCCGAGCAGAGGAAGCAACCTTGGTGATTTCGCCTGAAACTGGAGTAGGGATAGCTATCCGCTTCGGGATAACATCTTCCGGTATTGCTGGCTTTTTCATAGGCCTGTTGGAGCTCTGACCTAGCTTCTTTTGGGCTTCTTGCAACGTCATTGGTGCATTGGAGCTCATCGATGGGAGCATGGTCCCGAAGAATAATCCAGTGGTGGCTTGAGCCACCTGCTCCACTGGCATTTTGAAAAGGGAGGCCGCTTGGGGCCCATAAGTCACTCCTCCAGCAATGACGGAGCGAAAGTTGCAACTGCAGGCGGTGCGGTTCGAAGCCATTGATCTTCTGTTTTCTGTACGGAGCAAGACACCAAATCTTAGTACCTTGAATCCACAGGCAACCACAGCAAACCGCGATTTGCTCACGAACACGACACACGAAGTGTGGAGTGGAAAGAGGAAAATGTCCCACCGGGCGTGCCAGAATCTGTTCCCCTTCGAAAGACGGCGACGACGTGAGGACGTCTTGCCTGAGATTCGGGGCAGATGCTATATGATTTTATCCGTCTACCTCTCCGAAGAATGCCAAGTTGATTTATGGCACCGTGTATCGGAGGTTTAGACGGATGCGGCCGATGTAGCAGACTTTGTCAGATTCCCCCTCGCTTGAGGGGTTTTTGATTATGGGGATGCTCTTCCCTGCAGGCGCAAGCCCCTGCAGTTAATTACGCTACCGCATCACGGTAACAACTTTCTCCTTCTCCAGAATTTCACTTCGTGTCGTGGGCGTTTGTTTTGTTTGTGGTTGCCCGTGGATTGTATACGGAGACTGAGTAATGCCGTCGTCCATAGGACGTGGATTAGTCCAAATCCGTATTTACTTAGATTTGGGTTTGGTGTTTTTAGTTTAAGGATACGTTAGCCGCATTTGAGACTAAGATCAACTTAAACGTTCGTTAAGGATACGTTAGTCTGATTTGAGACTAAGATCAACTTAACGGGATCGTCTAGATCCATTTCCAGTTTAAGGACGTAATGGTCCATTTAATATATGACCGTCGGGACCCGTCACCTCTCTGACGACGTTGAAGGATTACAACGACATGTGTCAGAGGAGTTCGGAGATGTACCCTTGAACCAAAATTGATTGGGGGTCTTATAGTCCAATTTGAGACTAAAGTCTGTTTGAATGTTTAAGGATACGTTAGCCATATTTGAGGCTAAGATCAACTTAAACGGGATCGTTTAGATCCCACAAAAGAGCATTTGGGAGCTCTATTGTTCCAGTTTAGGGACGTAGGGGTCCATAGGTAGTTTAGGGACATTACGGTCCATTGGTAGTTTAAGGACATTGCGGTCCATATTCCAGTATAGGGACATGGTGGTCCACATTTCAGTTTAGGGACGTGATGGTCCATATTCCAGTTTAGGGACGTGGTGGTCCGATATTAGTTTAAGGACGTTTCGGTCCAACATTAGTTTAAAGACGTTTCGGACCAACATTAGTTTAAGGACGTTTCGGTCCAACATTAGTTTAAGGACGTTTCGGTCCACGAGTTTAAGGACCCCGCAGTCCGTATTGATGTGTGGTCGTCGGGACCCGTCACCTCTCTGACGTCGTTGAAGGATTACAACGATGGGTGTCAGAGAAGTTCGGAGATGTACCCTTGAACCGGTTATAAATCGATTAATGCATTGCATTTTATTAGGCTTGTTAGGCCTTCTTTAACTGGGCTTGGCCCTTTTGTAAGCAATGCAGTGCATTTGTCTGGCGCTTTGTGCCAAGTAATGAGCGCAAGTTCATATGGTGATGACACGTATCATGCTCTGGCGAGCGCAAGCGCAACAGCGCTGTTCTAGTGCGCTGCGCTTGCGCTGCTGACACGTGGCGCGCTGTGGTGAATTGCGCCAGTTTTAAAGAGCAAGGCTCTGTTTCAAAAGCGCATAGCGCAATTGGTTCAGATGCTGACACGTGGCGCTCTCTAGTGGCTTGCACCGACCCAAGAGCGCAACAGTGCAGTTTTGCAAGTGCAAGGCACTATTAACTTGAGAATCTTTTAGATTCCAGAACCAATGGTTCATAAGTGCAAAGCACTACTTGGTTTCTTGATCTAATTTAGATCAAAGAAAACAAGTGTTTCTTATTTTTCTTGATCTTAGAGAACCAATGGTTCATAAGTGCAAAGCACTATTTTTATTTTATTTTATTTTTATTAAAGATCTATGATCTGTTCATAAGAGAACTTTCTCTTTTTCTAAAGGTCTTTACCTTCTTTGTTCTTGAGGAGTTCTTCAGAGTTCTCTTTCTCTCCCTTTTTTTTTAGAAAATGTTCCTTCCTTTGAATTGAGGCTTAGGGTCCTTTTTATAGTGCCCATAAATTAGTTAGATTTGTTAAAGAGATCTTTCTCTGAGTGATTTGGGGAATTTTCCCATCGTTGGATCTTTGATCCAAGGGCTCCTATTTTACAGGAGAGAATCTTATTGTTTTGATAAGATCAGAGAAATCTTTCAGAATTTTATTCTGTTTGGCGCAAGTGCACCTGTGCTTGACACGTGTCGCGCAGCGCAGAGCGCAGCGTCACTGCGCTAGCGCAATTGCGCTGCCACGTGGCGCGCAACGTAGAGCGCAGCGCCACTGCGCTAGCGCAACTGCGCTGCCACGTGGCGCGCAGTGCAGAGCATAAGTCAGCTGAAGCGTTGCTTCTTTAATTTAAGTTTGAATTTTAAACAGAGCCTTGCTCTGATTGGGTGCGCTGCCTTGGGCGCTGCACTCCCTGTACTGGCGTGTCTGATTTTGACACATGGCGCGTTGCGCGCAGCGCAAGGAATCTGAAGCGTTGCTTCATTTATTTTAATTTCAATTTTTCACTTTAATTTTCAAGACAGCGCTTTGCTCTGATTGGAGAAAAACAGAAGCATTGCTTCTTTTCCCATCTTGGAATTTGAACAGAGCTTTGCTCTGATTGGGGTAAACAAACACTACTCTGCCACCGTCCGCAGGTGCGCAGAATCCGCCCCGCATCTCTCTCCAAGAGAGATGTTACCCTATGCGAGGTCCTCATTCGATCTGTCTAACCATTCCACCAGCCAATGGGGACAATTTTGAAATCAAACCCCAATACATCAATTTTCTACCAAAATATCACGGTCTCGGGTCTGAAGACATATACGTCTTTATTACCAAATTTGAAAATGTATGTACAATGATGGGTAGTTCACAGCTTTCTGTGGATGCTATGCGTCTACGTCTTCTCCCATTCACTTTGTGCGATATAGCCGAGAAGTGGGTTTATAACACAGCCGCACATTCTATTTCGAACTGGGGAGAATTCGTAACAGCATTCCTTAAGAAATTCTACCCCAATCATAAAACAGCTCAAGTCCGTAGCGAAATAAATCAATTTACCCAGCTTCCAAATGAACCATTCTCGAAGTGTTTTGAACGCTTCAAGGATCTGTTAGTTCAATATCCACATCACGGAATTCCTAGATGCGATCTGTGCAGAATCATATAAGAGGGCATTAATCCTACCACAAAACAGAACCTTGAATCCATGTGTCAAGGCACCTTCATGACTAAAGATGATGGTGAAGCCTGAAGATTTCGCTGAAAAATCATTACAGTGGGAGAGTGCAAACCAGTCATCGTCTAGGGGTGGCATTCACCAAATTGATGTTTCCATAGGTGTTAGAGCTGAAATGGCAGCAATGCAAAAGAAGCTCCAAGCTATGGAACATAAATTTTTAGCAGCCTCCCTAAATCAGATGTCACTCCCCAAAACTGTATGTGGATGCTGTTCCGATCCATCACATCTTACGGAAGAATGTCCATTGAATTCTCTGTTTCAAGGTCAAGAGTATACCAATGCTTCTTTCCAACAAAGACCTAGAAACGACCCGTATTCTTCCACTTATAATCAGGGTTGGAGGAATTACCCTAACTTTGCTTGGAACCAACAACAAAATCAAAACACGTTCCAAATCAAAATAATTTCCAAAGGGCTCCTCCACCACAATAACAACCACTTCAACTGATTCAGCACCCCTACCAATCACAAAACTTTCAAAACCCGGTCAACACACCTGCACCGTATAATCCTTCGCAGTTGACCGGTTCTGATGAATCCTCTTCACTCGCACAAACCATGAATTTGATTCTGAAAAATTTCATGCAAGTGTCGGCTAAGATTCAGTCTTCTGTCGATGATATAAAGAAAAACTCCACCTCCCAAGCTGAGAGTATAAAATCGATGGAAGCAGAAATTACACAATTAAAAGCCGAGAGGAGTGCTAGAGAGAAAGGGAAACTTCCGTCTCAACCCTTACCGAATCCTGGGCATTACAATGTGAATGCCATCACAACGTTGAGATCAGGAAGAGTGCTGAACAATCAGGTTGGGGAAGAGATTGATGATC
Organism: Agapanthus africanus; assembly: GCA_030015575.1. Lineage (NCBI taxonomy): Eukaryota > Viridiplantae > Streptophyta > Magnoliopsida > Asparagales > Amaryllidaceae > Agapanthus > Agapanthus africanus. The sequence continues at coordinate 153,138,535 of CM057348.1, read as the reverse complement.
ATGAAAAATCTATCAATAATACCCCGGCTGAGACCTTTCCTTCCACACACACTTCTACTTCTGATCCTTGTTCTTCTACCCCACCACCTTCTTGCGATCCTATTCTTCGTTTCCCCCAAGGCTCGACACCTCAGCAAACCTCTTCTAGTCCACCAAAGACGATCCCCACTCCTATTCTGGGATCACGTCCACACACACCACCTTCTCCAATGATGGACCCAGCTCTTATGTCTAAAGCTCCTTATCCGAATCGGTTAAGGGGTAACAAATCAAGTCCACATATGGAGAAGATTATGGAATTGTTTAAACAGGTTAACATCAACATCTCTCTCCTAGATGCTATCCAACAAGTCCCCGCTTATGCGAAAATTCTCAAAGACTTGTGCACTAGGAAGAGGAAGACTCAAGTGCCCAAGAAGGTTTTCATGACTAATAATGTTAGCACTTCTTTTACCCCACAGTTACCAAAGAAACGTAAGGACCCAGGATGTCCTACAATATCGATTTCTATTGGGGGTAACAACATCAACCGTGCTTTACTTGACCTTGGCGCAAGTGTTAACCTGCTTCCATATTCTGTCTACGAGCAGTTAGGGATTGGAGAGTTGAAACCAGCTCATTGCACTCTCCAAATAGCAGACCGTTCAATCACCAAACCCAGGGGTGAACTGTAGGATGTGTTGATAAAAGTCGGGGAATTTGTATTCCCTGTGGACTTTATTGTTCTCGATACACAACCTGTAGCAAACCCACGGAACCTAATTCCGGTGATTTTGGGTCGACCATTCCTTACCACTTCCAATGCTGTCATTAACTGTCGAAATGGTTCAATGAACCTATCTTTTGGAAAAATGACAATTGAACTGAACATTTACAAAATTGGAAGTCAGCCATCTGAACCCTCTGCTCACATACTTGATGTCTGTTCTGTCCACGAGATTGCTACCAAAAGTTGCGAAGTTGATGAACTTTGCTTTGAAGATCTCGACGACACTAGCACATCAATGTTTGATCTTTCACATCTTAGTGAGGACACATTTTCCACACTTGAGTCCGACACTCTTGACTCATCACCTTCCGAGTCTGCATCTTTTGCAGGCTACGAGCTTCTTTGTGACTCCGAAAATCATTCGATGATCCCACCTTCTATAATTTCTCCACCAGCATTAGATCTCAAACTTTTACCTTCTCATCTTAAATATGCATATTTAGCTGAGAATGAGTCTTTACCTGTGATCATATCCGCTTCTCTAGCATCAGAGCAAGAGAATGCGCTTTTGACGGTATTGAGATCTAATAGGCAGGCGTTTGGTTGGACTATGGCTGACATCAAAGGGATTAGTCCCTTGATTGTAGAACATCATATACATTTGATTAATGAAGCCAAGCCAACTCGAGAACCACAGAGACGATTAAACCCCGTCATGAAGGATGCGGTTAAGAAAGAAATCGTCAAATGCCTTGACAATGGTATCATTTACCCAATCTCTGATAGCCAATGGGTAAGTCCAATTCATGTCGTCCCTAAGAAATCTGGTATCACGGTCATTACAAATGAGGCAAATGAGTTAATCCAGACACGCGCTCAAACTGGGTGGCGTGTATGTATTGATTATAGAAAACTCAATGCCACAACGAGGAAAGACCACTTTCCTCTACCTTTCATTGACCAGATGCTAGAACGCTTAGCTGAACGTGAATATTATTGCTTCATGGACGGATACTCTGGCTATAACCAGGTCCCTATTGCCAAAAAGGATCAAGATAAAACCACATTTACTTGTCCTTTTGGTATTTTTGTTTATAGACGCATGCCCTTTGGGTTATACAATGCTCCCGCTACATTTCAGCGGTGTATTATGGGGATATTCTCGGACATGGTGGAGAATTTTCTGGAGATTTTCATGGAAGATTTCTTGATATTCGGAGATTCTTTTTCTGACTGCCTATCTTATCTTGACGCAGTTCTTACTCGTTGTAAAGAGAAGAACTTAACTTTGAATTGGGGAAAATGACATTTCATGGTCCAAAAGGGAATTGTGCTTGGACATGTTATTTCACGAAAAGGCATTGAGGCTGACAAAGCTAAAATAGATGTCATTCAAACCCTTCCTCATCCCAAATGCGTCAAGGATATCCGATCTTTTCTTGGCCATGCAGGCTTTTACAGGAGATTCATTAAGGATTTTAGCAAAATTGCTAGACCTTTAACTTTTCTCTTAGCCAAGAACACTACCTTTCACTTTGACTCGAATTGTGAGGCAGCATTTGACTCACTCAAACTCTCTCTCACTACAGCCCCCATTCTATCTTCTCCAGATTGGAACCACCCTTTTGAGCTTATGTGTGATGCATCATATTTTGCAGTTGGTGCAGTCTTAGGACATCACCTTGAAAAGATGCCACACGTGATCTATTATGCAAGTAAGACCCTGAATGATGCTCAAATTAACTATACAACTATCGAAAAAGAACTTTTGGCGGTTGTATTCGCATTAGAAAAATTCAGGCCTTACTTGATTGGCTCACCTATTGTTGTGTACACTGACCACTCCGCCTTGAAACATCTTTTGGCGAAGAAGGATGCTAAAGGTAGGCTAATACGTTGGATCCTTCTATTACAAGAATTTGATCTTGTTATTAAAGATAAGAAAGGATGTGAAAACGTTGTAGCCAACCATCTTTCGCGCATCTCTTCTTCACCTTTGACCCTGTCGTTCAATGATTTTTTTCCGGACGAACAACTCTTGAACGTATCCGATGAACCTTGGTTAAGGGATATTATGAATTATCTTGCTACGGGACTTATCCCCTGCGAATGGTCAACACAGAACAAACATCGATTTCTATCCCAAGTAAAACACTTTTACTAGGATGAACCCTATCTGTTTAAGTATTGTCCTGACCAGATCATTCACAGGTGTGTTCCCAATGATGAATTCAAGAGTGTTCTATCTTTTTGTCATGATCAGGCATGTGGGGGTCATTTCGGTCCTCGAAAGACGGCAGAGAAGGTTTTGCAATGCGGTTTTTATTGGCCAACTTTGTTCAAAGATGCATTTGATCATTGCAAAACCTGTATACAGTGTCAAACATGGGTAGGATTTTCCGGAGAAATGAGATGCCACAGCAACCCATCTTAGTGGTTGAAATTTTCGACGTTTGGGGTATTGACTTTATAGGTCCTTTTCCCAACTCCTTTGGGAATCTGTACATATTGCTTGCGGTTGATTACGTCTCGAAGTGGGTTGAGGCTATTCCTTGTCGCACTAATGACAAAAAGGTTGTCATTAAGTTCTTAAAAGAAAACATCTTTTCACGATTTGGACACCCACGCGCTATCATCAGCGATAACGGGACGCATTTCTGCAATCGGTCTTTCGAGATTTTGATGCGGAAATATGCAATCAACCACAAACTTTCCACACCCTATCATCCCCAAACGAGCGGGCAGGCTGAGATTTCAAACAGACAAATCAAACAAATTTTGGAGAAGACTGTTTCTAAAGATCGAAAAGATTGGTCAACCAAATTGACGTATGCTCTTTGGGCATTCCGAACTGCAAATAAAACCGATCTAGGTATGTCTCCTTACAGACTAGTGTTTGGGAAGGCCTGTCACCTTCCGGTCGAGATTGACCAAAGAGCAATGTGGGCCATTAGAGAAATTAACTTTGACTTAAATCAAGCCTGCAACTTTCGGAAGCTGCAATTAAACGAGCTAAGCGAACTCCACGATGAAGCTTATGATAATCCTGTAATTATAAAGAATCAGACTAAGGTATTTTACGATAAAAACATTTTGAGAAAAACTTTTACACCTGGTCAACAAGTCCTTCTTTATGATTCACGACTCCATCTTCATGCGGGTAAGCTACGATCTCGGTGGAAAGGACCTTTTGTTGTGCGGTCTGTATACCCGCACGGGGCAGTTGAGATTGAAAATGTTGAAAACGGTACATTTTTTAAAGTAAATGGACATAGATTAAAACCGTATTTTTCCACTGACCCCACGGAGGAGCTCCTGTTTTTACAGGAGCCGCTTTATCCTGATTAAAATTCCTCCGTCTCACCTTCATGTCTTGTAAATTACTATATCTTTAGAATGGAGGTGAGTGAAAAGAATAAGTTTGGGGGAGGATTTTCACGATCATATTTATTGCCCCCATTAATAAATTTCCTCCCAAACTTACAGGTTTTTGTGATTTAGCGATTGGAAACAGTGAGGACGCTGTTGAAAACAAGTTTGGGAGAGGTTTGTGCTTATTTACGCATCAGTTTTGCATCATACTTTGCATAAGCACAAAACATTTAAAACATATAAAAATTTCAAAAGATAAAAATATTTAATATTTAATTTTGATAATAAAAGATTAGATAGTGAATAATTATATCCAAAAGATTGGAAAAATTTGAGAAAACCAAGAAAATTAGAAGTTTTCTTATACGAACTAGTAATAAGTAGTTATGAGCCGTTGTCCCAAGGGTTAGTAAGATGAAGGAAGTCACTAATCTGAGGATAAAAATAAGTTTGAAAAATAGTTCCTATTCTGGAAGCCAAACATTTGAACATTGATACCCTACTATACGTACTTACACACGTCTTGAAACTCGGGATAGTAGAGGATACCTTGAAATGCTCTTGTCTAAAAGCCAAAGTATGAAGGAAATAATAAATGAAGAAAATATAAAATGGTGTTAAAAGAAAAATGGACACTGGTTTTTTTATCGCCAAGGCAGCAATAAAAAAATATAGCGAGGGTGCTTCATCACCTAATGCCTTAGACCAACTGGTTTGGGAGTCACTGCTAAGCCTTAGGTGGTGCAAGATGAGAAAAATACTAATACACCTAAATAAGCAAGCACATGAGTAATCGGTCGGTTAGTACCTCAAGAAGTATTAACGGTCACATGAAAAATGTGTGAGCAAATCCATCTAAATATTCATTGATTAAAAAGTACTGAGGTGATGGACAGGAGTATGATAGCTTGAATTGAATTCTCCGAGTGTAGGGATGTCTTTTACACACACGTAGGGGTATATGATCAGTGTTTGGAAGGAAGATAGGAATGAAGAATAAAGACGATGTTTTATTGATGGATGATGTGATTTCTAACATCTTTTCATGACTATTAAGATAGGGCTCATGACAACCGAAAAGCTAGTATTTGTTGGAAACTTTAATTTTCAAAGTCTTTCTTTTACAATTCTTATCTCTATATGTAACTTTCACGGTCTTCCTTTTATTATAGGATTTTATGGGTGCAATCCGCTGAAAACCCTCAGAAGAAAACACTCCTCCTACTAGGGACACCTAGAGGTTTAAAAGCTTGTTGCACGTGCTCAGTGCAATCGTGTTGCCTACGAAAGTGTGCTAGTTAGTTTTTCTTTTTTTTTATTTTCTCCTTCTCTTTTTAATAAACCAAGTTTGTTCGAGACGACCAAAAATAAGTTTGGGGGAATTTGATCAGTCGAAAATATTGCATTTTTAACACATCAATTTTCCTACTATTTGCAATCATCTAAAGGTGTTCGGTATAAATATAGCACATATTAGCAATTTGTCTGTAAAATACCAAATAAGATGTGTTATACATTATAACCGGCATTTTGAGGGAAATTGAGTGTTTATTATTGAACGCATGATCTTTGTATATCGCAACACTTGTCTCGAGATTGTGTGCAGGAAATTCCAGGAAAAAGAACCGGAAATGCTAAAAGTGCTGATAAAAATACACCAAGTCCAAAACTTGTGATCTGGCAGTGAGCAAGAGAGTGTGAAAATATTCCAGATATAAAATAAGTCTCCAAGGATCAGCCTTAAAACAACCTGAGAGTTTCATGCATCAAGCCCTCAAAACGGCCGCGGATCCGCGGCCGAAAGGGCCGATCCGCCGCGGATCCGCAGCCACGTTGACACATCAGGGGCAGATTGACTTCTCAGGCTTCACCGTTCACTAGCCAAACTTCTTCTAGATACTTCAGTCTCCAGAGGTCTCTAGAAGCTTCCGTCCTAACAGCAAAGCTTCTTGCACAAGCCTAATACCTCCAAGCTTCTCCAGCAAGCAAGCTAAATCTAGAAGGTTCTTCCCAACAACCAAGCTTCTCAAGCAAGTTAGCTAACTACCTTAATCTAGAAGCTTCCTTCATAACTACCAAGCTTGCAAGAGAAGCTAAACCTAGCTTAGCTTCTAAAGGAATCTATTTCAAGCTTCTAGGGGAAGCTAAAGGAGAAGGCTATATAAAGGGACCCAACACTTCATTATAAAGATTGTTCAACAATTCCAAACACAAGTTGAGTGACACAAATTGTGCATCCAAACCCTAGCCCAAATACAATTCAAAATCCAAATCAAGATTCATCGAGTACCAAATCAAGCAAGCATTCAACAAGCCTTTTTGAAGCAACGCCGATCTTCATCCGAGCAAGAGATCTAAGACGATCCGCGACTCAAGAAGACGATTCGAAGCTAGTTCGACGATCGAGTTCTCTCCTCAATTCTTATAGTCTTTGAGTGAATTGTAATGAAACGTTGAATAATAAAAGGTGAAAATTCTTGATCTTGCTTTTCTTTACATTTGAGCATTATGAAGAGTTCTCAATTCTTGACTGTTTTCTTTTTCAAGATGTTTGAGTGAAAACTCCGCTCGTGGAGGAATCCAGAAAATAGATAGATGACGATGATTAAATTCTTGAACGATTCTTAAGTCTTATGAGTTTTGTAAACTTTAGAAAATTGAATCATCGACAACCTAGTTTCGAGCGAGATGCTTTCTTGAATGTTTTCGCTCCAAATTAGAGATCAACGATCGATGATTGAATTTCCTAGAGGTTAGAATTTGAATGCTAATTAACGAAAGGACAAGGGATGATGATGAAGAAACCCTAGTTTCTTCGATAGATCCCTAAACCTCGTTGATCGTCATCGATCTAGCAACAAATCATATATAGATAAGAATTTATAATCATAAGTCTTCATCATCACTATTGATTGGATCGATTCGTACGAGCCTCTTTACAAATCTTGATAATTCATTCGATTTGGATATCATCTTGACGATTCATGATTCTTGATTCTTGATCTTTATTTTCTTGAAGATTCTTGAAACTAAATTTCACATATTATCGAATCATTTTCTTTTCTCTTTTAATTTCAACTCAACTAAAACAATTACGAACAAATCACACTTTCTATGTAGACAATCCGCACTCGCAAACGAACCTACAATTGACACCGTTATTGATTGCGGTTTACAAATTTCTTTGGTTGTGATCTTTACACTTTTCTAAACATGACATCGAAATCGAAGATCAATCACCATCCATCTCTTAGTATAAAGTTTATGATATCATGTTTAAAATCATAATCTTCTAGTTTGATCCTATGTTAGTGTTCATTAGCACCATAAAATTTTAAAATTACATGTGTGATGCCCGTTTAAACCCTACCGTGGTGCTAGCATACACTTTCATGGTATCATAGCCAAGCTAGAATATTAGGGATGGTCTTTACGATGTTAAAGTATTCGATCGAGTTTCGAAACCCGCAAAATAGGTTGTTTCTGTCGATTTTTCAAAAGTTGAAATTTTGGTGATTAAAAATATGCAGAAAATCGTGCAAGGTTTTATATGGAACCACAAGAAATTTGGAACCCTAACTCCCTCAAAGAGTCGCGGAACCGCGGCCCTAACCCTAGTTTGGCCGCGGTTCCGCCATAAGTTTGGGGAGTTATGGGTTAATTTCTCTTATGCTGCTCCATTCTTAAATTGGGCACTTTCTGGATGTTTTTGGTGATGCTCAAGTTGTTGAGGTCTCTGGATTTTGTGGGATTTCGATAATTCGATCGAAATATTTAACGTCGTATAGATTTTGATGATATGTGATACAATTTTTAGAATCCAAAATAACTGGTTTTGTGAAAACGAGTTAGTATTTTGTAAATCTAGCATTATGGTCTCCTTGGATCGTTGCCACGAAGTTTCAATTCGGATCGAAACTCCGTCGCAATCGCGTATCGTACGCGAATACTCGCCGAATAACTTTACTAGGTTGCCATGCCCTATAGTCCTGACCAAGTGATTGTAGGAGAACCCCACTGCCAAAAGCATCCACTCGGGTACTCGCGGCCACGGTGTTCCGCCTAAGTGTACTTCGTCGATGGCATCGGAGGTGCGGCCATCTACTAAAGTTTCCGACGAGCATTCGATCGGGTAGCCAGGAATCTTGTTGAATTGCCCGACTAAGTTATTGAAAAGTGTTTTCGATTTGAGACTAAAATGTAAGGTTTATAGGTTAGGCATGAAATTCGAAATATGAGATGTTCCGGATTTATGATGACTAAAGAAATAGGGATTCTAATTATTGTAGTTTTCCATTTCTTTTCTGTGACCGTAAGTGTAATATGCGGGGTATCCCAAATCTCGTTGCTATATGTCAACGGAATTTGGGATACGCATATTTACTTACGTTGATGACATGTGATGTTATGTGTTGCTGTAATATGTTATATTGGAATGTCGTGAATGAATAGACGGGGGTTTTATGTGAGATGGGAGTTTTACAATTTTCATTTATGTAAAATTTGTATGTAATATTCTTTTATTGGGATACTTCTGGGTTGAGGATGATTTCACCATTGATGTATATTATTTACTTTTCCGCATTAGGATAGACCCAAGACGGGGAGCATAAGTAACCGGGTTCTAGAGTCCAGTAGGAGACCATCTCGAGGAGTCGAGACCGGGTCTCCTAACTCTAGAGTTGGCAGGGTTGCTTGCCGCTCTCGTAGGGGTCTAGGGATGTGGGTTTGGCTATTCATCACGACCGTGGAATCCGTGTTTTCCATTATTGGCTTAATTTAAAACACGGACCTTCTAGTATATCCAATATTTCATATGTTGACTTCTGCTGCTTGGTTCTATGATGTGATCATATAACTGCGTGAGACGAATGCTATATATATATGATATATATAATAAACGTTGCTTATGTTTTGCATCCGCGCTAGTCCTGCCCCCGCTCTGCCGTTATTTAAGTAACCTAATGGTGAATGACGGGGCCCCATAGCGAATGCAGATGGAATAAGCGTACGTTCTATTTTCGTTTCATTTTCTGTGATATTTAGGGAAACATTAAATTATGGGACTTCATTAATGAGATTAATGAAAAAAAAAGAAACCTAAAAATGTTGTAAAATCAAAAGTTTTTAAAACGGTAGCTCTAGTTCTTGCTTTGCATAGTGGTAATCCTTAATGAATATCCAGCATCTGATTAAAGTTGGATTTTAACGATCAAAAATATATTACCGCAATCAAGAACGGCGTCGCTTGGTAGCTAGCCGGTGAGTACGGGTCGGTCCACAGGGATGTTGTGAATTTCCTAATCGCTCAAACGAGTTAATTCCGATGGGTGTTCGGATTGATTATTAAATCTAAAAACTAAATCTATCTATACTAAGATTATCTAGATCTAAATCTTGCTAGGGTTAGGTTTAGGAATGGTTTGGAAATGTAAATAAATCTCAACGCTTTCTATACCCAAATGAAGATCTATGAGGAGTTATGGTAATTATCAATAAAGGGGATTAGATCCATTCGGGAAGGTGTTCCTTCCTCTAGGTTCTTGTCCTTCTTTTAGAGATCCTTACCCTAACCTCCATGGAAAACGCGCGCAACCGGGCCTTTATACTACGGTATCACCGCTACCTCGAGGGATAGGGTGCCGTAGGGCGCGGTGTGTGCGTGTATGCATGGAGTCCTATTGAAAATATATTATGGGCAAGAAAGGGATGAGAGATCTCATCTCTCAAAAGCCTTCCCCAAAGCTAGCATCTAAGGCAAGGAATTAAAATCTAAACTAGAGCAATTAAATAAAACTACTTACAGATGCCTCTCTCCAAACATCAACGCAGGGTTGTCAGATCTGAATTCATGAATTGAAAAGAGGCACCGATGCTCTCCATAAAGAATTCTGAATTTTATTATTAAAAGGAGGCATAGGGAGGCATAGCCTTTACAATGATTTAGAGTTCCTATTTATAGAGGATAGGAAACCGTAGGTTACAATTGATTCACACGTCTACATTTACCAAAATATCCTTAGGAAGACCTAGTCAAAGTAGACTCCAAGCTTTGGTAAAATTTTATGTCTCTGTCTCTTTAAAAGGATGTATTGGGCCTTGAAATTTCCTTTGTTGGCTCTTCTGTTTTTGGGCTTCCTTATTCTTTGGTTCTTTTATTAAAATAGCTTCTATGTTTCTTCCAGATCTCCAGTGAACAATTGCGGTGGACTTTTAACCGTTCGCTTTGTAATCTTGGACCTTGCATTGCCTTGTACTTTGTGAATTTAATCTTTGATGTAGGCTTGATCAAGGGTCTTCTGTTTGTTGGTCAAAGTCCACTTTTGCATCTTCTTTTCATCGTTTTCACTGTTTTCTGTCCAAGAACCTGTAACCTGTAATATGTAGCAGACATGCGTCAAAAGTACCTGTTTATTTGTAAAATACATAAGAATGAGGAATATAATAATGCAATATTATGGTGTGAACAAATACCCCCAAACTTATCTTTTTGCTCGTCCTCGAGCAAACTTATTTTTTATTCTCTACAAAAACCTAACCGCACTTTCGCAGGGAAACGCGATTGCACTGAGCTCGTGCAACAAACCGTTAAACCTCTAGGTGTCCCTAGTAGGAGGAGTGTTGTCTCCTGAGGGTTTTCAGCGGATACTACCCACAAAATCCTATCAATCCGGCCTATTGACTTTTGTTCTCCAATTAGGTTTTCTAACAAGGAATTCTATTAGCTTCGACTCGTAAATTATCCACCCATATTCTTCATACTTCCTCATCATTTAACTTAAGATTACATATGTTCTATAGACTTACTTAGCTTTCGGCATTTCTTAAGTTTTCCTTCTAGGGTTCCATCTCCACTTAGGAATTTTTATCAACTCTACTAAAGATACAAGTTCTATTCTTCATTCCTTTCTCTTATCTAAACTCCAATCACATATCCCCACGTGTGTGTATATATCACCCCTACACTTGGAAATTCAAATCAAGCAATCATACCCTTGTCCGTTGTCCAAAGCACTTATTAATTGGTGAATTTTTAAATGAATTTTTCTTACACATCCTTCATGCGATAGTTAATACTTCTTGAGGTACCAACGACCGATTACAAAATGCGTTTGCACTTTAAAGCGTAATTCCTAGTCTTGCAACACCCGAGGCTTTAGCAGTGACTCCCAAACCAGTTGGTCTACGGTACTAGGTGATGAAGCACCCTCGCTAAATATTTTTCGATTTTTGCAGCCTTAAGTAATCACAAAAACCAGTGTTCATTTTTTTCTCTTTTAACTTTTTTCTTTTATTTTCATTATACTAAGGACTTTAGACAAGAGCATTTCAAGGTCTCCTCTACTATTCCAAGTTTCAAGGCGCGTGTTTGTGCAATTTATAGGGTATACATTTTTAGAATCTAGACTTAAGCTAGGAATTATTTTTCAAACTTATATTCTAATAAAAATATCAATACTTTTCCTTTGTTTCGACTTAGCCCAAAAAGTGAACTCAAAATTTGCCTATTTCTAAATAAACTACAAAGGCATATATTTTCTACCGTTAAACTTTAAGGAATGTTATTTTTAGGGTTTTTAATTTACTAAGTCTAAGATCTAGTTGTTCCTAGCCAGTTAACCTATCTGTCAAACTCAAGTCAATTAGGCCAAAATTGAATACATTAATTTTTATAATTTTTGAAATTTTTCAATTTTTATGGGTTTTCAAATAAGTATGCAAATGCAAAAATATACATATGAATGCGAAGGAAGAAAACGTACCGAGCATACCCCCAAACTTAAACTTGACAGTGTCCTCACTGTCATGCTACACCAAGAGGGTCAAAATGCCGGCACTCCCCTGTTTATTTATTTATAATTTTTTTTTTATTTTTTAATATTTTGATTTTTTTTTATTTTTTATAGAAAAAGTAAACAAAAAATATATATACATATATACAACAAAGTCCTCTGCAAACTAAACAAGGCCTTACATAAGCCAAAGGTTAGCACCAACCATTCAAAAATCTTATCGTGGTAATGGTAGAGTTGGTGAAAGGAGGGAGTGGAAAGAAGAGAAATGATAAGCACACGAGACCGTATGGGAAGAAGAGTGGAATATGGTCTCGGTGGAGGAGAAGAAGGGCGGAAAAGAGAAAGAAGTGTATCACGATCTTGAGGATGTAAATCGAGTGAATAAATTAGCACAATTTGTGATGACCGATGTGTTAAAAGCGATTGTGCTAACCTATCAACCCGTCGAGAAATAGGGTCAAATACCTCAAGATTCGCAAGAAGCCATGGATACGCCGAACTTGGTATTGGAGATGAAAGCGTAACGGTCTCTTGTACGGTCGGAACGATAGGAAGGATGAAAGGGAGTGAATTAGGGATAGTCTCATTCTCACCGTAGTAAACTGTTTCGAACTTGAAAGATTCCAACAATGGTTCGAAACGAATGTAAGCAACCGAGTCTGATGGTTCAACTAACTCATCTGAAAATTCAAAGGACTCAAACTCGGACGGTGAGTCATCAACATCGTCCGAAAAAGTGAAACACTCGTAAGTGTTATCGGCAGTGAGGACTGTGTCAGATTCAAAGGAAAAATTTTCAAGCTCACAGTCTTCAAGCGTGATATTAAGCGTGGTCGGAACGATGGAAAGGAGGGAGGGTGATTTAGTCAAAGGTGCAAGAGGATGAATTGGAAAATCCGACACATCAAACAAAAATGGTTCAACCTCAATATTATCCTCAATACTCTCCTCAATACTATCCTCATAATTCTCCTCAATATTTAACTCATCCATGCCATTATCATCAAAATCAAGACGCATATGAAGTTCGGGAGAAACATTTAATGACTCGGTATAATGAATTGGACATAAAATTTCAATCAAATCGACAGGTTCATCATCCGAAATATTCCCGGCATCTATATCCTCAATCAAGTGAAAATCAATTTTTTCTGACACCTCCTCAAAAGCATGGATATTTATCAATTTAGGTTCTAGATTGGAGGTGTAAAGGTCAAACGGATTAGGTGCGGTTTCACTCGAAAGGGGTTCCTCATAATCTGGCAAATCAAGCACTACAAAGTCACACAGCTCGTTTTTATTTTCAACTGGTGAATCATTTGGGATAATCGATGGAAAACCGGAGTTGTGGGCTTCAATTGGGTATGGGTAGGTTTGATTTGGAAATCCTCTCAAATTCGCACTCTATCCAACCGCCTCCTCATACATTGAAAAATTTGGAGCTAGTTGGAAACTAGCTGCCGGTTCACTAGGTTGCATAAGGGCGGTAATGGACGCATCCACATTCCTAATCAATTTGTTTGTTGCTGCTATGTACGCCTCCAACGACTGTTCCAAACTAGACATGGGTTGTGAAGGGGTTTCGGTAAAAAATTCGAAATTGTTTTGATACGTGAAACTCCCAATTGGCTGTGTAGAATCAATGTCTAGTGAAGGTGGGAAAGTCGGGTAGGACTGGTAGGAATTGGATGGTTGGACAGGAGTGGGATCAACATTTGGATAAAAAGGTGAATGGACTTGTTGATCTCTAGAACTAGATGTGTGGAGAGGGGTGAAAGATCGGCTACGAGATTGAGCAATATGCTCAGCAATGGACATCGGTTTAGGAGTTACAACAGGACTCGAAAAGGTGGTATCAAAGTACGAAGGTGGTGAAGGTGGACATGGTTGACACAAAGTAGGTTGCAAAGTCAAACTGTTTCTCCTAGACGCTTCTATTTGATCTTTCAAAGAAATTTTAGGCACGGAGGGATCTTCCTTAAATCGACCGAAACAATTGACGTACGATGCAAAGTTAGGTTCGGGATACCAAAGTTCGGAAAGTGATTTATGATGTGGGTACCCATGTTAGAAGAATGAGAAGAGAAAGAAAGTTAGGGTGCACGGATTCTTAGCGGCAAAATTTGCAAGTTTTTATAAAAGATTTTTCCTTTTTCCTCTTTTTTTTATTTGGAACTTTTTGCAAAAAAAAATTTTCGATAAAGGGCTAAGACACACTCTCGATCAACCAAAAATGCACAATCAGGCCTAGATCTAAGGTCACCTAGGTCAGCTAGACAGCTCCTAACTGTTCCAAAGGGCTAGAAATAGGACCTCAAACCGCCTCTTCACCGCCAATTGCGGCCAGGTAAGTGCCAGGTGAGTGGGAGGCTCCCCACTACGAAAGTAGTGGTCCTAATTAAATAACCACTCGCCTTAGACACACTTGCCTAGACACCGCAAAGTCAGGTTAGGATAAACGGTCGATGCCTATAACTAGTCCTCTGTCCTATTGAGCGCGACGTCCTTAGGGCTGAGTCTAGTATTTTTTTAATTAAATATGGTCAATGCAAATGCCTTATGTGATTTCTGGGGTCCTGGGAAGGGTGATGAAATCCCCACCCAATCTGGATTGGTCTCAAGCCCCTTAAAGTCCGATTAAAATATGCAAAGCAGTAAATCACTTGCAATCAATTATTTTTTAGCCCAGCGCAAAGAATCCTGCAGAAAATCAATTATTGGAAGGGGGAAGAAGATTTTTAGCGCGAAGAATCCTGCAGAAGATTTGATAAAAAGATATATGGGGATTTGTAGACGGGAGAAATAGGAAACAAACCGACAAAATTTCGCGCGCTGATGTCACAAGGGGACCGCGGAAGGGCGGCGGGAGCGCGCTTAGGCCGCGGTTTAGCGGTGGGATGAAGAGATCAGGTCCTGAGAAAATTTGTACTGCTCTGTTGTAGCAATCTCCCTCTATTCTGATGTACCGTTTTCTGTTTCGAACTCTGGATTTTTCCAGATCCGTCAATCCTGCAAAGATTCACAAAAGAAACCCTTCAAACAATAAAAGATGATAAATATTTTATATTTTTGATTTTTTTTCAAATTTTTATGGTTTTTTATATTTTGATTAACCCGAAATTGCAAAAAGGAAATTTTACGCCATCCCCGGCAACGGCGCCATTTGATTTAGAGTTGGATTTTAACGATCAAAAATATATTACCGCAATCAAGAACGGCGTCGCTTGGTAGCTAGCCGGTGAGTACGGGTCGGTCCATAGGGATGTTGTGAATTTCCTAATCGCTCAAACGAGTTAATTCCGATGGGTGTTCGGATTGATTATTAAATCTAAAAACTAAATCTATCTATACTAAGATTATCTAGATCTAAATCTTGCTAGGGTTAGATTTAGAAATGGTTTGGAAATGTAAATAAATCTCAACGCTTTCTATACCCAAATGAAGATCGATGAGGAGTTATGGTAATTATCAATAAAGGGGATTAGATCCATTCGGGAAGGTGTTCCTTCCTCTAGGTTCTTGTCATTCCTTTAGAGATCCTTACCCTAACCTCCATGGAAAACGCGCACAACCGGGCCTTTATACTACAGTATCACCGCTACCTCGAGGGATAGGGTGCCGTAGGGCGCGGTGTGTGCGTGTATACATGGAGTCCTATTGAAAATATATTATGGACAAGAAAGGGATGAGAGATCTCATCACTCAAAAGCCTTCCCCAAAGCTAACATCTAAGGCAAGGAATTAAAATCTAAACTAGAGCAATTAAATAAAACTACTTACAGATGGCTCTTTCCAAACATCAACGCAGGGTTGTCAGATCTGAATTCATGAATTGAAAAGAGGCACCGATGCTCTCCATAAAGAATTCTGAATTTTATTATTAAAAGGAGGCATAGGGAGGCATAGCCTTTACAATGATTTAGAGTTCCTATTTATAGAATATAGGAAACCCTAGGTTACAATTGATTCGCACGTCTATATTTACCAAAATATTCTTAGGAAGACCTAGTCAAAGTAGACTCCAAGCTTTGGTAAAATTTTATGTCTCTGTCTGTTTAAAAGGAAGTATTGGGCCTTGAAATTTCCTTTGTTGGCTCTTCTGTTTTTGGGCTTCCTTATTCTTTGGCTCTTTTATTAAAATAGCTTCAATGTTTCTTCCAGATCTCCAGTGAACAATTGCGGTGGACTTTTAACCATTCGCTTTGTAATCTTGGACCTTGCATTACCTTGTACTTAGTGAATTTTATCTTTGATGTAGGCTTGATCAAGAGTCTTCTGTTTGTTGGTCAAAGTCCACTTTTGCATCGTCTTTTCATCGTTTTCATTGTTTTCTGTCCAAGAACCTGTAACCTGTAATATGTAGCAGACATGCGTCAAAAGTACCTGTTTATTTGTAAAATACATAAGAATGGGGAATATAATAATGCAATATTATGGTGTGAACAGCACCTCATTCGATGAGGAAAGAGCCGAGATCCTTTCACCGGGAGTGACCTCTTTAGCAAAACTAGCAAATACTACAACCTACTCGGTTTATCATCATAGCTTCTGTAGTTCTTGCTTTGCATAGTGGTATTCATTGATGAATATCCAGCACCTCATTCGATGAGGAAATAGCCGAGATCTCTTCACCGTGTGTGACCTCTTTAGCAAAAACTAGTAAAAGCTATTCGGTTTGTTTTTGAAAACTACTCGATTTTAAAAGCGGTGCTTAAACCACTCATTTTCAAATCACTAAATTCTACAACGATATTAAGTTCATTACGTTAAAGGTTTTCTTAAAAACCAGCCGTGGCCCTCCGTCAGTTTATATAAATACTATTTAGTATTCATGCTATGTTTGTTGGCCTTCGTCAAGGCGTAGTGTGCGGTAGCTGATTAGTGCTTATCTGCCGCATGTGATGCGATTGGATTAGGGTAGTCGTGCGACTTTGTTGGCCTTCGTCAAGGGTCGTGCGAGTGGGTTTAATTCAATTAAGAAATGAATGGATTGATCTTGATTAGCAGCCTATGGTTTGTTGGCCTTCGTCAAGCTCATGAGAAGTTAGGGGTAAAAAAATTATTGGGAATTTCAAGTGTTGAAATTTGCAATGAGATTGCATACCTTCTATATGATAGTTGGATCCCGATACCCACTGCGAGTAAGAGTTACTCTTGGGAGAGTTTTGTACTTTACAATTAGCCGATCCATTAGGTGTCTAAGAAAGGTGTTAACGGGGTGATGCCCCTGCGGAAACGAGGTTATTTAATTAGTTCCATGTGAAAGCATGGGGAGACTCCCTCGGAGTAACAATACCTTCTTGGCCGAACGATTGGCGAACTTGTAGGGTGTAATTAATCCCGGCTAATCTTACCTTTTAGGGTTTGAAGGAAGATTTGATAAAAACAGTAGGAGCCATCCTGATTAGATAAAATAATAACCAATCTAATCTTGCAAAGAGCGCACGCAAAGTGATCATCCATCTCTCTCTCCTGGTAGGACCAATGACACGCCTTAATCAAGATAATAATATGGATGTATTGACCGAACCCGCTTATTATACTAAGCTAGGTTCCGCTCTATCTTATGATTGTCATAAGTTTTAGTAAGGAATAGGGGAATATCCGGATTCCCACGCCACCCAAATGAAGAATAAGCATGTTGATTTATCGTCTTCGGGTGTGTTCGTTACCAAAAACTGTTTCTCAGTTAACTCAACATCCTGGGTATTGGATACCGAATCAGGATCCCACGTATGTAATTTGTTACATGGGCTAAAGAGAGGTAAAGAACTGGAAAAGGGTGATATGTCTTTAATAGTAGGGAATGGTGCAATCGTTACAGCCAAATCATTTAGCGAATATCACCTTGTATTACCAAGCGGTAACATAATGATTCTGAACGACTGTTATTTCGTACCAAAAATATTGTGAATGTTTTCCTAAATCAAGTGTTGATTGGGTATGGTACGTTGTATAACGGTATATACGTTCTAAATCACAATACAGTTCTAAGTATACATAACACACATAAGAGGAACAGTTCAGAAATGAACGAAGTCTTCTTGTGACATTATAGACTAGGTCATATCAATACGACACGACTAGCTAAGTAACATAAAGATGTATATTTGAATCCGTTCGAATTTACATCTTATGAAACTTTCCAGTCATGTCTCAAAGGCAAGATGATCAACTCTCTGTTTACTGGACACGGAGAAAGAGCTACTGAACTCTTGGGACAAATATATAGTTATGTATGCGGTCCTATGTCTACACATGCCAGGAATGATTTCTCGTACTTTATTACATTCACCGATGATCTCTCAAGATTCGGACATGTGTTCTTGTTGAAACACAAATCTGAATCTTTTGAGAAATTCAAGGAATATAAGTACGAAGTTGAGAACCAGACAGGTAAAAGTATTAAAATCCTTCGATCTGATCAAGGAGGAGAATACTTAAGCACGGAATTCAGAGACTACTTAAAAGAGAATGTGATTCTCTCTCAGCTTACTTCTCCGTATACACCACAGCACAATGGAGTTTCAGAGCGGAGGAATCACACCCTATTAGATATTGTACACTCTATGATGAATAATGCTGTGTTACCTATTTCCTTTTGGGGTTATGCACTTAAGAAAGCTGCATTCCTATTGAATAAAGTTCCGACCAAATCCGTGTCTACCACACCATATGAGATACGGAATGGAAAGAGACCATCTCTTAAACGAGTTAAGATATGGGGTTGTCCGGCCTATGTTAAAAAGCAAAATCCGGACAAACTCAAGGCAATGTCAGTTCTGTGCAAGTTTGTAGGATATCCCAAACATTCGCGAGGGTATATCTTCTACCACACCGAGGAACAAAAGGTGTTTGTTTCTCAACATGCCACCTTTTCAGAAAAGAAATTTCTTGTCAAAAATAATTAGTGGTAATGAGGTAGAACTGGAAGAAGTTCCAGCAACACAAACTATTACTGACGATTTGGTGGAACCAGAGAATTCAATAGTCCCCAACGAAGCTTAGATACTCTGCAGATCTAGTAGGGTTCCTTATCCACCTGAAAGATACTGTGGTTTTCTCATTGACGGTGGGAGCGAGAATTGCATCATGGAAGATGATGACCCAACTAGTTTCGACCAGGCCATCACAAGTGGGGACTCTGTGAAATGGCTTGATGCTATGCGATCCGAGATGGAATCCATGTACACCAACAAAGTATGGACTTTGGAAGTTGCTCCTGAAGGGGTAAACCCCATCAGGAGCAAGTGGACCTTGAGAAGATAATTGGTGTAGATGGAAAAGTTGAGACTTTCAAAGCTAGACTTGTAGCAAAGGCTTTTTCGTCAACGACCTGGTGTCGACTTTGATGAAACCTTTTCTCCAGTGGCTATGCTTAAGTCCATCAGGATCCTACTTGTCGTTGCTGCATACCATGACTACGAAATCTGGCTGATGCATGTCAAGAACACTTTTCTAATGGTAATTTAAAAGAGTGAGAGTACATGACACAGCCAAAAGGCTTCATAGACAGTGGGAGCAGCGGAAGCGTGTGCAAGCTGCTTAAATCCATCTACGGATTAAACTAGGTATCGCGGAGATGGAACATCTATTTTGATGAAGCTGTCAAAGAGTTTGACTTCATCAAAAATATAGATGAACCATGTATATATAATAAGGTTGTAGAGAGTAAGGTCGTCTTCCTCGTATTATACGTGGATGACATACTCTTGATAGGAAACGATGTTCTTATGCTACACTCGGTCAATCTCTTCTTATCACAAAATTTCTCCATGAGATAGATCTAGACGGATGTTGGGATTGTCCCAATCTAGGTACATTAACACCATACTAAAGTGGTTTAGTATGGAAGATTCTAAACGTGGTAATGTATCCGCTTGTTTAGGAATCACTCTCACCAAAGAGATGTCTCCCAAGACTGATTTGGAGAGGGCTCGCATGCAAGGGATACCCTATGCTTCGGCAGTCGGGTCAATCATGTATACGATGTTATGTACCAGACTAGTTGCAGCTTACTCACTTGGTGTAGTGAGTAGGTATCAAACAGATCCTGGGGAGAAATACTGGATAGCTGTGAAGAACATTCTTAAGTACTTGAGAATGACTAAAGTTGTGTTCTTGGTGTATGGTAACGGTGAACTCTAGGTGGAGTCCTTTACCGATTCGAGCTTCTAGAATGATAAGGACGACAGTAAGTTGGTCTCGGGTTTTGTCTGGTTGCCTTTATCTTAACATGTTCACTGGTATTATTATACCGTCTCTCATATACATGTTGATAAAGCCCTTAGGATGTTGGCTTAACTACCATGACTATGATGCAGATCATACTACTGGGACCTGGGTAGTCCACAAGCACATCCTTCAATTGTTCCTAGTCGAGAGAATATCGAGACAGAGCATCGATATTCAAGAGTAGACTAGTGTGTACGTTTCTAGACTCTGAATGGGGCGATGGTTGATCTCATATCCATTGGTGTTTGACATCCAAGATCGTACACAGGTGCTCATTAGAAAATGGGTACACCGAACAGGACTCGCCGAGAACCAATAAATGGTACTATTGTAAGGTGTTTTTCATCACCCATTGAGATGGGAATACGCACGCACTCGTCAGGCGCAGTACAGATTCCCCCTGCCTAGGGTAGGCAGGGGTTTATTGATTGTAGGGATCCGAATCTCCGGCAGCTGCGGACTAAGCTGCCATTAATTACCCCTCGCCTTTGGAGTGAGAGAACCAACGATTAATGGGTTAAACTGGTCATGCAAACTCAATGTGCAGTGTTGTGTTTTGAAGGGGTTTTGGATATATCGGGGGGCCCACAGAGTTTTTTACGGGGGTCCCGCTAACCGGATAGCGGGCTGGGGGTCAAGGGGGCTAGCAGACTCCTTGCGGGGTGCGGGGCAGAGCCCCGTTAGAAGTTTTTTTCTAACAGGGACAGTGTCGTGGAGTATGTGTGTGTGTGCATATATGTATATATACATATATATATAAAAAAAGGGAAAGGGGCATCCAAAGGATGCGTGGAAAAAAAAGCGTCAGCGCTTTGGGTGCTAGCGCTTTGAGCGCAAGGGCGCTAGCGGCCCACGTGCCAGGTAAGTGGGCGCTCAGACGCTAGCGTTTTGGGCGCTAGCGCCTTGAGCGCAAGAGCGCTAGCACCCCACGTGCCAGACACGTGGACGCTCGGGCGCTAGCGATTTGGGCATTAGCGCTCTGAGCATAAGAGCGCTAGCGCCCCACGTGCCAGGCACGTGAGCGCTCGGGCGCTAGCGCTCTGAGCGCAAGAGTGCAAGAGCGCTAGCGCTTTGGGCTAGCGCCCCATGTGCCAGGCACGTGGACGCTCGGGTGCTAACGCTTTGGGCGTTAGCGCTCTGAGTGCAAGGACACTAGCGTTTTGGGCGCTAGCACCTCACGTGCCAGGCACGTGGGTGCTCGGGAGGCAAAAGGGACATGGTCCCTACAATGGGAGTTGTACTCCCAGAAAGGAGCACTTATTATTTTGTATATATGAATATATATGAGGAGTTAAACTCCTAGGATATTTTGAGGCTGATGAAGGGGCTTATCCCCTTAAGCCCTGGATCTTACCCAAAGTGGGGTTTCTGGAGATGGGTCTCCTTCTTCTTCCTGTCGTTTGGCCGGATCTTGGAGAAAGGGGATGAGATTTAAAAATCTCCCTTTTTTGAGATCTAATGGAAGATCCAAGCTCCTCTTTATGGGTTTTGTGGTGAAAACTATTTAGTTTTGGAAAAGGAAGAGTAAAACTCTTGATTTAATTCACAAGAAAGAAGAAGGTTTTAGAACCTTGAGGAAGGAGAAAGAGGCACAGACCCTAATTTTTGGAGAATGGAAATTATCTGTTTTATTCATCATCATGTTGCCTTATATAGGCTTACATATTTATATACAGCCCCTTAGGCTTTACAAAATGGCATTTTGCCCATCCCATGTCTCATGTGCTATTTCTTTTTTAACATAAGCCATGGGCTTACAAAAATCTGGCTTTATGCCCATTTTGTTTACATTCATGCATAAAAAATTACATAAAAATTATTTATTACATGATTTCATTTTGGCATAGGGGAGGGCTGGCCGCTTCGTGTTCGGACTCGACCGGGGCTTAGGCCCACTTGGCTTGGGGTTGACTTTGACTTTGATTTGGTCAACCGGGATGCAATTTTCGACTTCAACAAAGTGCCCCCCACCAATAAATGCATACCACATATGTGAGTCGTGTGCATGGAATTGATGGATCTTCTTTTGCGTGGAAGAGACTTGCTTTGGTTCCCACTTTTTGGGATGCACTGCCCTTTTTACGACATGGACGGTCGACGCTTGATGCGTCTCCGAGACGGAGTGTCTGTGGTAGACATTTCCCAGGCCCGGAGCGATTTGGTTCCCGCTTTGTAGGAAGCCTGCACTGCCCTTTTTGTGACATGGACGGTCGACGCTCTGATCAGGAGCGATTTGGTTCTCGATTTGTGGGAAGCCTACACTGCCCTTTTTGCGACATGGACGGTCGACGCTCTGATCCGGAGCGATTTGGTTCCCGATTTATGGGAAGCCTACACTGCCCTTTTTGCGACATGGACAGTCGACGCTCTGATCCGGAGAGATTTAGTTCCCGATTCGTGGGAAGCTTGCACTGCCCTTTTTGGGACATGGACGGTCGACGCTCTGATCCGGAGCGATTTGGTTCCCGATTGTTGGAAGCCTGCACTGCCCTTTTTGCGAAATGGACGGTCGACGTTTGACGCGTCTCCGAGACGGAGTGTCTGTGGTAGAAGTTTCTCTGGCCCGGAGTGATCTGATTCCTGCTTTGTAGGAAGCCCGCACTGCCCTTTTTGCGACATGGACGGTCGACGCTCTGATCCGGAGCGATTTGGTTCCCGATTTGTGGGAAGCCTGTACTGCCCTTTTTGCGACATGGACGGTCGATGCTCTGATCCGGAGCGATTTGGTTCCCAATTTGTGGGAAGCCTACTGCCCTTTTTGCGATATGGATGTTCGACGCTTTGATCCGCAGCGATTTGGTTCCCGATTTGTGGGAAGCCTGCACTGCCCTTTTTGCGACATGGACAGTCGACGCTCTGATCCGGAGCGATTTGGTTCCCGATTTGTGGGACGCCTGCACTGCCCTATTTGCGACATGGACAGTCGACGCTCTGATCCGTAGCGATTTGGTTCCCGATTTGTGGGAAGCCCGCACTGCCGTTTTTGCGACATGGACGGTCGACGCTCTGATCCGAAGCGATTTGGTTTTCGAATTTTGGGAAGCTTGCACTGCCCTTTTTGTGACATGGACGGTCGACGCTTGACGCGTCTCCGAGACGGAGTGTCCGTGGTAGACTTTTCCCTGGCCCGGAGTGATTTGGTTCCTACTTTGTAGGAAGCCTGCACTGCCCTTTTTGCGACATGGACGGTCGACGCTCTGATCCGGAGCAATTTGGTTCCCGATTTATGGGAAGCCTGCAATGCCCTTTTTGCGACATGGACGGTCGACGCTCTGATTCGGAGTGATTTGATTCCCGATTTGTGGGAAGCCTGCACTGCCCTATTTGCGACATGGACGGTCGACGCTCTGATCCAGAGCGATTTGGTTCCCGATTCATGGGAAGCCTGCACTGCCCTTTTTGCGACATGGACGATCGACGCTTGACGCGTCTCCGAGGTGGAGTGTCTGTGGTAGACGTTTCCCTGGACCGGAGTGATGTGGTTCCTGCTTTGTAGGAAGCCTGCAATGCCCTTTTTGCGACATGGACGGTCGACGCTTGACGCGTCTCCGAGACGGAGTGTCCATGGTAGACTTTTCCCTGGCCCGGAGTGATCTGGTTCCTGCTTTGTAGGAAGCCTGCACTGCCCTTTTGCGACATGGACGGTCGATGCTTGACGCGTCTCCGAGGCGGAGTGTCCGTGGTAGACGTTTCTCTGGCCCGGAGTGATCTGGTTCCTGCCTTGTAGGAAGCCTGCACTGTCCTTTTTGCGACATGAACGGTCGATGCTCTGATCCGGAGCGATTTGGTTCCCGATTTGTGGGAAGCCTGCACTGCCCTTTTTGCGATATGGACTGTCGACGCTCTGATCCGGAGCGATTTGGTTCCCGATTTGTGGGAAGCCTACACAGCCCTTTTTGCGACATGGACGGTCGACGCTTGACGCGTCTCCAGGGCGGAGTGTCCGTGGTAGACGTTTCCCTGGCCCGGAGTGATCTGGTTCCTACTTTGTAGGAAGCCTGCACTGCCCTTTTTGCGACATGGACGGTCGACGCTCTGATCCAGAGCGATTTGGTTCCCGATTTGTGGGAAGCCTGCACTGCCCTTTTTGTGACATGGACGGTCGATACTCTGATCCGGAGCGATTTGGTTCCCGATTTTTGGGAAGCCTGCACTGTCCTTTTTGCGACATGGACGGTCGACGCTCTGATCTGGAGCGATTTGGTTCCCGATTTGTGGGAAGCCTGCACTGCCCTTTTTGCGATATGGACGGTCGGCGCTATGATCCGGAGTGATTTGGTTCCAGGTTCGTCGGAAGCCTGTACTTCCCTTTTTGCGACATGGACGGTCGACGCTTGACGTGTCTCCGAGGCGGAGTGTTCGTGGTAGACGTTTCCCTGGCCCAGAGTGATCCGGTTCCTGCATTGTAGGAAGCCTGCACTGCCCTTTTTGCGACATGGACGGACGACGCTTGATGCGTATCCGAGACGGAGTGTCCGTGGTAGACGTTTCTCTGGCCCGGAGTGATCTGGTTCCTACTTTGTAGGAAGCCTGCACTGCCCTTTTTGCAACATGGACGGTCGACGCTTGACGCATCTCCGAGACGGAGTGTCCGTAGTAGACGTTTCCCTGGTTCGGAGTGATCTGGTTCCTGCTTTGTAGGAAGCCTGCACTGCCCTTTTTGCAACATGGACGGTCGACGCTTGACGCATTGATTGGTCTCAAAAACTATCTATTAACCGCAATCAAGAACGGCGTCGCATGTAGCTAGCCGGTGAGTACGGGTCGGTCTACAGGGATGTTGTGAATTTCCTAATCGCTCTAACGAGTTAATTCCAAACGGTGTGAATGGATTAATTAAATCTAAAAACTAAATTAATCTAGGGCAACTGAATTAAAGATCTAACTATCTAACTAGGGCAAGGAATTAAATTTAATCTAGGGCAGAGAATGAAAAATTACCTAGGGCAAGAATTGAAATTAATTACTTACTTTACAGATGGCTCTCTCCAAACATCAACACAAGACTTGTCAGATCTGAATTTCTGAATTGAAAAGAGGCATCGATGCTCTCCGAAAGATTTCTAAATTTTATTGATAAAAAGAGGCATAGGGAGGCATAGCCTTTACAATGATTTAGAGTTCCTATTTATAGAGGATAGGAAACCCTAGGTTACAATTGATTCGCACGTCTACATTTACCAAAATATCCTTAGGAAGACCTAGTCAAAGTAGACTCCAAGCTTTGGTAAAATTTTATGTCTCTGTCTCTTTAAAAGGAAGTATTGGGCCTTTAAATTTCCTTTGTTGGCTCTTCTGTTTTTGGGCTTCCTTATTATTTGGTTCTTTTATTAAAATAGCTTCTATGTTTCTTCCAGATCTCCAGTGAACAATTGCGGTGGACTTTTAACCGTTCGCTTTGTAATCTTGGACCTTGCATTGCCTTGAACTTTGTGAATTTTATCTTTGATGTAGGCTTGATCAAGAGTCTTCTGTTTGTTGGTCAAAGTCCACTTTTGCATCGTCTTTTCATCGTTTTCACTGTTTTCTGTCCAAGAACCTGTAACCTGTAATATATAGCAGACATGCGTCAAAAGCACCTGTTTATTTATAAAACGAATAAGAATGGGGAATATAATAATACAATATAATGGTGTGAACACGCGTCTCCGAGACGGAGTGTCCGTGATAGACGTTTCCCTGGCCCGGGTTCTTGCTTTGTAGGAAGCCCGCACTGCCCTTTTTGCGACATGGACGGTCGACGCTCTATTTGACTTAATCTGCTTCCTACAGTGTCAGGGGTGAACTTGACTTGCTCCGCTTCTTGCGGTGTCGAGATTGGATTCTGACTTACTCCGCTTTCTGTGGTGTCGGAGTTGAAGTTGACTTGTTGATTGTGATTTGGGTTGACATCAGCATCGCTATACTGGAATACGGTACTAGAAGCGAATCATCATTTGCCATGAGAGGATTTGGAGATTTTGGTTTTAGTCGGCATCTGCATTGCTACACTGGAATAATGCCAGGAGCAACTCATCATTTGCCCAGGGAGGATTTGGGAATTGGTTTTTGCTTGGCATCAGTATCGCTACACTGGAATATGGTACCAGGAGCGAATCATCATTTGCGCTTGCTTATCAGGAAGCGATGTCTTAGAAGACAGGTTTTAGGTCCCTATCACCTAAGACTTTTCAATTTGTGAGCCGTAAGGGTCTCACAAAGTATTTTCTCCCTACGGGTCGTAAGGATCCCGTAGGTGTATTTTCTCCTTAGGAGTCGTGGGGACTCCTAAGTGTGTTGCTCCTTTGTGAGTCGTAAGGATCTCACGTGAGAATTTTCTCCTCACAAAGTCGAGAGGACTTTGTGAGTGCATTTCATCTCTTTCTCACGAGTTTGCGCCCTTTCGGGTTTTCACAAACTCGCCGGCAATCCTGCTGTTTTTACTCACGGAGCCCTTTCGGGTTTTCATCCGTGCCCATTTTGCTTGTGGACATACCTTTTTTTTTTGAATCTTCACCGCCTGTGGGACTTTGAATGTGGTCTCACCGGCAGGACTTAGGAGGGATTGGGATCGTTTTACGCTCGTGGATTTTATACGGTTTTGCAGGATGTATGATCCAGACCGTAGGGCTGGAAAATTTTGGGACTTTGTTGGCATCTGCATCACTGCACTGGAATATGGTACCAGGAGCGACTCATCATTCGCCATTGGGGTATGGGATTTGGAATTTGGTTGGCCGTTTTTTTATATCACCGCGATTGCTCTATCATTTCAGCTTTTCTTATCGCGAAGGTCGCGATTGCCCTATCATTTCGGCTATTTATTCGCGGTTGCCCTATCATTTCGGCCTTATTTTTCATCTTTATTTTACTCACTGATTTTTATTGCGAGTTGCCCCATCATTTCGGCTTTTCTTTTTATTTATTTATTTACACATTCTTTTTTTTTATTTACACATTTTTTTACAATCCCAGTTTAACGACTTAGAGGTCGATTATTCCCAGTTTAATGACATGGTGGTCAGCTGGTGTTCCCAGTTTAACGACGTGATGGTCCTCTTTGCTTATCCAAGCTCCTTGAATTTTGATCTTGGCGGAGCTGTGTTGATGACCGTAGCTCTGTGGCTTGCCGATACATCTGAGGACTGTGAGGTTTTTCCAAGCTTGTATTGGTCCTCTGCCCAATCTTTGAAAACACAGCAGTCTTCAATGGTATAATTCACCACCCTATGGTATGGGCAGTATATAAGATTTCCGGTCATATTCATTTCATGTGGCCTCTTCGGAATAGGCAATTTCAGACCGTTGTTCAAGGCTTTCTCGAATATATTGCGGACCGCATCCCTCCTGAAGGAGTACACCTTCTTCTTTCTCTCCATTAGAGTAGGTGTCCTTACTGATGCTGGTCTTTGAGGCCGATCAGTCTTTGGTTCGCCCTTTTCAGATAATGGCACATGTCTGGGAGGATTAGGTTCCCGAAAGGCTCGGTCTCCATTTGTATAAAATCGGAGGTCGTAGTTTGACTGTTTGCTAACACGCCTTTAGACAGTTCTATCTCTCCCGTCTTGTATTTCCTTTCGACCCAATCATTAAGGACGAAGCAGTCCTCAATGGCATGGCCTATCACTTTATGATAGGGGCAATATTTTGGATCGGCGGTCATATTCGCTTCTCGCGTTCTCTTTGATTCTGGCAGTTATAGACCGTTTCTTAGGGCGTTCTTAAATATCTTGTGGACTTTGTCCCTTTTGAAGGAATAGACCTTATCCAGTTTCTCTTTCAGAGGCGATTCCCTTTCGGTGTATGTATCGGAGGGACTGGAGGATGATCGTAGCCGTTTTTCGTGAAGGCGCTCCGCTCTTAGGTTGATGGGGGTATCAGTTGGCTGCCTCCGGGTATCAATCCCTGACTCATGAACCAAAATTTAATTCTGCTGTAGTTGCAATCGGGCAACTTGGGTCTCGAGATCTGCCGTGACATTTGCCAATTCGTCGACCTTAGACTGTACCTTGGCTAACTTCTCATCCCTGTCCTGAAGCGAAGCCATCGGAATAATACTAGTTCTGTAGTTACGGTTATGACAACTGGGTCATCCTTATTGCCTGAGCTCAATTCCGCAGGAACCCCAGGCTCTTTTGGCTTATCGGACTGAGCGAGCTCTTCGTCATTTAGACCGAGTTGACGTTGGGTAGCGTCCACCGTATCATCACCCTGGCTGTGAAGCATAGGAGGGTTCGTTTCTTCATGTCCGACCATATAGACAGTGTGGACCACATATCCAGCCGTCTTTTTATCTTTGGCGGGGTAACCCCGTTCTTAGAGCCTCATGAAGCTCAGCCTAATATGAGCCCTAGCCCTTTTGTTGAGCCTTTTCTGCCTTAGCTTCTTAATTTTGAGGGCTTGGCGGGCATTCGTTTTCTGTGAAGCCACCGTGAGTCGATTGATAGGGAGTTTAAAGAAGATACCCGATCGAGCAGTTGTCGGGAGTACCATCGGAGCTTGCTCGAGACGCGTTGTAGCTTTGTTGGTGTTGATAGCCTCCCCACCAGCTGGGGCCATAGAGAGTCATTCGGAAACGGACTTGCGCTTGGGCTGAAATGCCATCGCGACCTTGACATTCGGCTTTTTCCCCTTCGAGGCTGGTTTATCCATCACTGGGGTTGAAGAGTAGGGACGGCGTCAGCTGGCACAAACAGAATAGAGCCAAATGGTAACGGCGGCTCCTCCCACCGTCGCCCGAGACTGGCCGGAAGGACTGTCCTGGCGTCCATCTTCGTCGTGTAGAAGATGGAAGCTGAGTTCATCTTTGGAGACATTGTTGGAAGGTGATTGCTTGAAAACCTGCATGAAAGAGCATTATTTTAGTATAAATATAGATATGTATATTGATTGAGTTCGCATGAACGTTTAACCCGAAATATGGGAGGAGAGATAGGTTCCACCAGGCGTGCCAGAATCTGTAGGGTGTTTTTCGTCACCCCATTAAGATGGGAATACACGCACGCTTGTCAGGCGCAGTACAGATTCCCCCTGCCTAGGGTAGGCAGGGGTTTATTGATTGTGGGGATCCGAATCTTCGGCAGCCGCGGACTAAGCTGCCGTTAATTACCCCTCGCCTTTGGAGCGAGAGAACCTCCGATTAACGGGTTAAACTGGTCATGCGAATTCAATGTGCAGTGTTGTGTTTTGAAGGGGTTTTGGATATATCGGGGGCCCCGCAGAGTTTTTTACGGGGGTCCCGCTACCCGGATAGCGGGGTGGGGGTCAAGAGGGCTAGCAGCCCCCTTGCGGGGTGCCGGGAAGCGCCCCGTTAGAAGTTTTTTTTCTAACAGGGACAGTATCGTGGAGTATGTGTGTATGTGCGTATATGTAAATATACATATATATATATATATATATATATATATATATATATATAAAAGGGAAAGGGGCATCCAAAGGATGCGTGGAAAAAAAAAAGCGCCAGCGCTTTGGGTGCTAGCACTTTGAGCGCAAGGGTGCTAGCGCTTTAGGCGCTAGCGCTTTAGGCACTAGTGCCCCATGTGCCAGGCACATGGGCGCTCAGGCGCTAGCGCTTTGGGCACTAGCGCCTTGAGCGCAAGAGCGCTATCGCTTCGAGCGTTAGCGCCCCACGTGCTAGGCACGTGGGCGCTCGGGCGCTAGCGCTCTGAACGCAAGAGCCTAGCGCTTTGAGCGCTAGCACCCTACATGCCA
Source organism: Agapanthus africanus (assembly GCA_030015575.1). Taxonomy (NCBI): domain Eukaryota; kingdom Viridiplantae; phylum Streptophyta; class Magnoliopsida; order Asparagales; family Amaryllidaceae; genus Agapanthus; species Agapanthus africanus. The sequence continues at coordinate 153,108,730 of CM057348.1, read as the reverse complement.
GGAACGTGGGCGCTCGGGCGCTAGCACTTTAGGCGATGGCGCCAAAGCGATGGCGCTCTAAGCGCAAGAGCGTTAACGCCCCACGTGCCAGGCACGTGGGCGCTAACGCTCTGGGCGCTAGCGTCCCACGTGCCTGGCGCGCTAGCGCTCTGGGCACTAGCGTCCCACGTGCCAGGCACGTGGGTGCTCGGGAGGCAAAAGGGATTTGGTCCCTACAATAGGAGTTGTACTCTGAAAAAGGAGCACTTATTATTTTGTATATATGTATATATATGAGGAGTTAAACTCCTAGGATATTTTGAGGCTGATGAAGGGGCTTCTCCCTTTGAGCCCTGGATCTTCCCCAAAGTGGAGTTATTGGTGATGGGTCTCCTTCTTCTTCCTGTCGTTTGGCCGGATCTTGGAGAAAGGGGGTGAGATTTAAAAAATCTTCTCCTTTTGAGATTTAATGGAAGATCCAAGCTCCTCTTTGTGGGTTTTGTGGTGAAAAACTATTAAGTTTTGGAAAAGAAAGAGTAAAACTCTTGATTTAATTCAAAAGAAAGAAGAAGGTTTTAAAAGCTTGAGGAAGGAGAAAGAGGCACATGCCCTAATTTTTAGGGAATGGAAAGTATCTCTTTTATTCATCATCATGTTGCCTTATATAAGCTTACATATTTACATATAGCCCCTTGGGCTTTACAAAATGGCATTTTGCCCATCCCATATCTCATGTGCTATTTCTTTTTGCACATAAGTCATGGGCTTACAAAAATTTGGCTTTATGCCCATTTTGTTTACATTCATGCATAAAAAATTACATAAAAATTATTTATTACATGATTTTATTTTGGCATGGGGGAGGGCCGGCCGCTTCGTGTTCGGACTCGACCTGGGCATGGGCCCACTTGGCTTGGGGTTGACTTTGACTTTGACTTGGTCAACCGGGGTGCAATTTTCGACTTCAACAACTATACCTATCGTCGGATAGCAGTTCTCTGGTGACACTGGTACAGGTTAGTTTGTAGACCCGAGATCGTCATAGAGTCTTGTGTGGTTCCCACTATGCTTTGATATCCTCCCTACCACGGCTCAAAGGAGTTGTGCAAACAGGTGAATTTTGGGTACAGTCCCGAGTTATATGGAGGCAATGAGCGATGAGAGGGGTTTCGTCTCTCCCGGTATTGGGAGTTGATATTGCTCTATGCTCGATTGGCTATAACAGTAAGTCTCTGGCCATGGCTGTTGATGAGATTTACTGGTAAGTATTATCAGTAGTTTCTCGAACCGTTATGATCCATACATCGGTATGACTTATCAAGTTATTGGGGTCTAATAATTCCACCCCCAGACTCGATATGCGACATATCAGACGAAGAGACCGGACTGTACGGTAAGTGTTACCAAAAGGATTCATGGGAGTTTGGACAAACTTTCTTGCTGAACTTCTATTTGCTCAATACCTGGGTCGCCGTTACGTCCAGTTAGTACCGCTGACAGCTTGTGCGTGACTGATGTGATCATCACCTGCTGCTGGTGTATTGACGACATTTTAGAGTCCCACATAGAAGTTTCCTGGTTCAAGCGAAACGAACTAGGGCACATATGTTGATATGTGCGGGGGCCTGATTAAATAGGAGTATGAGATACCGTATTGTAATCTGGGGGCTATTTGTTATCAGTTAGGTTATATGTGATATAACCGGATTATTGAATCAAGTATTCATTTGATAATGTGATATACAGATAAATGATATTAGTCGGTTATATGTGATATAACCGGATTATTAAATCAAGTGTTAATTTAATAATATGATATATATTTATATTTGATATAATTGTATATTGACAAATATTATTTGCTCACTAATTATATGCTTATATATATATATATATATATATATATATATATATATTATGTGAAGCATGGCAAGGTTTTTCTATTTTATGAAAATAGAAAAAGAAGTTGAAAATGGGGAAACTTTGGAGGGATGGGCAAAGCATGGCTTATTCTATATTATATTTATTTGCTTGCACTATTGAAGCATGGCTGCAATTTGTAAGTGTTAAAAAAATTGTATTGTTCAATAATGGTTGAGCTTGAATGAGCCATTACACACTTCATTCCACACTTAGTTATTTTTCTTGAGTTGAGCTCATGTGATGAGTTGCTCTCTAGCTATCTCAATCTTCTTCACCTGCCCCTCCAAGCTCAATCCCTCACATGAGTTGTGAACTCTTGAGCTTGTGAGAACCCTAGTGAGCAAATATAACCCCATACTTCACCATCCTACAGTAGATTAGCGCTTTGGTGTAGTGTGTTTCCTTCACGAAAGAGTTTAGTGAATAGGTAGCTTGGATTAGCGGACTTCGGGTGGATCATCTTCGGCACGAAGGTCATCGCAGAAAGTTCGTTCAATCTTCAAGTGGAGCTTAGTGGAGTCGCGTGGACTACAGCCCGGAGCTTTAGAAGAGAAGGACACGGTCTACAAAGGTTGTAGCATCCATCTCTTTGTGTAAAGTTTATGATATCGTGTTTAAAACCCTAATCTTCTAGTTTGATCCTAGGTTAGTGTTCATTAGCACCATGAAATTTTAAAATTGCATGTGTGATGCCCATTTAAACCCTACCGTGGTGCTAGCGTATACTTTCATTAACCACAAGCACATCAGCGGTACTTGCTGTACGTAACGGCTACCCAGATATTGAACGAAAGGAAGGCCGACGAGCAAATTTATCCAAACCCCTACTGAGCCTGTCCGTGACAATCTCCGTACAGTCCGGTCTTTTCGTCTAAGAATATCGCATATCGGGTCTAGGGCTGGATAAAATCAGACACCTAATAATGTGATATTTCGTGTCAGTATGAAGCCCATCACCCACTGAGAAACTACTGATCCAAATCAGTAATTCTCGTCTACCCTAGCCAAGAATTTCTGGTGATGGCCACCCGTGCACCGCGCGACATCAACCCCCAATACCGGGAGAGACGAATCCCCGACGATCCGCTCATTGCTTCCATGTGGTTAGGGACTGTACCCAACTAAAACCTGTTTGCACGACTTTTTTGAGCTGTAGTAGGGTAGTAATCAAAGCACAGTGGGAAGTCACACGAAACAAATGACGATCTCAGGTTGACAGACTAACCTGTACACATGTTATCTCGGAACTGCTATCTTACAATATGTATAATACCAACTAGCATATTCCCGGCGAGTCTGTCCAGTGTACTCATAACCCAATAAGCACTTGTAACTATCTTAGGTGACTGACTGACAACAATGGCTTGTTAGACCGACCACCGCCCCTCGTCGGGATCTCGATAGGTATACACTAGTCTATTCCGGAGTATCGATGCCCAGTCTCTATACTCTCTCGACTAGGGACATTTAAGGATATGCTTATAAACCACCCAGCTCCCACGTATATGATCGCCATCATAATACTGGTAGTCAAGCAAAGATCTTATGGGCTATATCAACATGTAATAGTGATCTATAATATCACATAAAGCATGTACACGATAATAAAGACAAATCGGATAGAATACTATCATTTTGAGTAAGACTGTTCTATCCGTATAGCTCCTCTCTCAATCATCACAATCGCGTGCATGCGATTACAATAATTGACTTGAGGGCACTATATCCAACAAATATATGGTTCAAACCCGATAAATCTGCAAGCTAGCGTATGATCGGGCTTTAAGGCCTCAAGTGAGCTAGAGTTCTTGGGGTAGCTCTTTTATGTTTATTTCAGAAGCCATATATATCATGCGAATATATTGGACCAAAATACCAATGCCATAAATGGAAGTTGTTTTAGCTTTACAACATTTTTATATATTTATATTTTTTTTTATGTTTATAAAAATATTTATTTATAACTAATTAATTGGTTAGTCTTAATTTTGACAATTAAGTCGGTTTATATAGACAAATCTAAGACTAAACTTTGGTTCCAAAAAACCAAACACAAATAAACCAACCAATGGCTACTTTTTTTAAAAGGGTTTATTTGGTTTCTTTCGTTTAATCTGATTTGTGTTCCTCTCTCAACCAGATTAGTGATTGAAATATTGAAATAACAACTCTCATGAAGAATCTTGCCGTCTACCGAATATGAGTTCAATCACCAAATTACTAAGAGCAGATATATATCTTAAAGTTTTTTTTTTTAATATTTGACCCCCAAAATTTCAATATTTCCAAATTTCACCAAAATCTAGTATTTCTAAATTTCAACCCCAAAAGTATTGGGTTGTCCAAATTTCACCCCCAAAATCTAGTATTTTCAAAATTCACCCGCAAAACTATTCAGTTGTCCAAATTTTACCCCCAAAATTTAGAATTTCCAAATTTCACCCCCAAAACTATTAAGTTGTCCAAATTTCACCCCCAAAACCATTAAGTTATCAATAATTAAAACTTTGTTTTTGCAAAAAAATTCTTAATTTTCTCTATTTTACTGACAATTCTTTCTCCAAGATCATTAAGCTCAGCTTATGATACCCTAACCGTAAAGTGCTTGAATTAAACTATCACTCGCATAAGAGTTACTCTAACTCATATTGTTGATTTAATTTGTCGTAATTGTTATGGTAAAACCACAAAGGAGCTTGATTTAATCTATTAAAATTTTAAACATTGGATGAAAGTGAAATGTTCTAAATTTCGCACTCAAGAGAATTCCTAATTTTGAAATTGTGAGAAATCTAAAACCTTATTCCCTATTTAACATAAGAAGAAGAAGATTGCAAATTTCGCTCTAAAAAGAATTCCTAATTTTGAAATTGTGAGAAATCTAAAACCCTGGTCCCTATTTAATAAAAAAAGAAGAAGATGACCATGATGAAATTTGGACAATTTGATGGTTCTGAAGATGAAATTTGAAAATAATAGATTTTGTAAGTAAAATTTGGACAACTTAATAACTAGTTTTGAGGGTGAAATTTGGAAATACTAGATTTTCGGGATGAAATTTGGACAGCTTAATAGTTTGGGATGAAATTTGAAATTATTGAAATTTTGGGGGTGAGTGAGATATAAAAAAAACCATCTTAAAAAGTCTTTCAAGATGAACGTCATCAACAAATTAATAGTAAAATAAACAATTAACTAAATTGATCGGACCTCAGGTCAACTTAAACAATAGTTCCCACCAAGTCGGGATAATTAATTACTAAATTCTATAATCAAATCATATTGAATATAATTTGTGAAAGAAAATTAAGACGAGAAACACTACTTAAAATAATTCCCTAACCATATATTTGATTAAGCTTAGCTCGTAATAGTCTTTACAATGGATTCCTTTGCTTTGGAGCCATCAATTGATGGATGACTGATTAACAAACCCTTTTCTTAAACTTAATCATTATGACTTTTTTATATATAAATTCCTATGCATCTTCTAGTCTTCATCATGTACGTTTCTTCGGAAAAACAATTATATTTACATGCAGAATATTTTGACGAAATTTGTAATAAACTAATAGGTATGGCAAGCATTTTTTATTTTTATTTTGAAAAGCAGGACTCAAAAAGCTCGTCCCATAAATTGATGTAGCTAGCATTGCTATCGTCTATATGTAAGAATATTATAACTTAAAGGAGGGGACAAGGCCACATGGGGATTATGTTCTTCAAAAGGTGAAATAATCTTACAGCTTGAAGGCATTAGCTGTAAATACAATCTTCTTTTTAAATAAATATGAGGAGATTGTACCTTTAATTGGGAACAAAATTATTTTGGTCATGCTTTGTTCTTAAGCAAGCATGGGACAACATGAGCTCTTTCATGATCACATTAGGATGCATAGAGGCATGGAAAGATATATTATCATCTTCCCGTTACTTTATGGTGGTTTCCTTTTCAAATGGAGAAAATTTAATATAGTTTATATAAAATTCATCGTAAAGAAAAGTAGATGTATAAAATTGTTAAATTTAAACCCTGGGTTAGCTAGTTATTTTAACTTACACGATTTTACTTAATTATTTTTTGTCAAGTAGGTGCAAAGTTGTGGTACAAGTGGTTGAAAAGAGTTGTTAACCCATTGGAGGCTCCAAAAACTTTCTATACTTTATGCATTGAAATTCTTGAAAAATGAAACCAAAGGCATTTTAAATTGCTTGAGTTAAGATAACAAGGAGTGGCAATTATTTTTTGTCAAGTAGGTGCAAAGTGGTGGTACAAGGGGTTGGAAAGAGTTGTTAACCCATTGGAGGCTCCAAAAACCTTCTATACTTTATGCATTGAAATTCTTGAAAAATGAAACCAAAGGCATTTTAAATTGCTGGAGTTAAGATAACAAGGAGTGGTTTGATGCCAAACACAAATAAATAGATAGATAAACTCATAAAAAAAGGAAATGGTGATAATTTATACCCCCCTAACTATTATATTTGGTGAATTTCTATTCACCATATATACCTAACTTATAGGCTAAGTTCACTGGAAAAATATAAATTTCGGTTGTTTTCAAGATAGATACTGATGGAGCGTGGAATCTCCTTCAGATGTTGCTTCCCGTTGATCTGCTGATGGCTGCGATTTGTGGCTGAGATTAGATCTGGAGGGCATTGCTCTTGAAGCGTGTGGATCTCAATGGGTTGAGGTTGTGGTTGCCGAGCTACCTGTAAGGAAGTCCCGGGGTGATTGTACCACCGAGGATCCTCCGACGATCAAGTTAGTCTAGAGATCCGAGCAGAGTAACGGCTTAGTGGAGTAGAATTGGTTTACCTTGACCGTCTGAAAAAGGGATTTAAGTAGTGGTGGCAGCAGGTGCAGTAGGCGCGAGAATCACACCGGCCGTTACGCTCCCGACGTCACGCCCGCATGATGAGCGGAACCTCCAATTAATGGCGAGACAGTCTCGTCACTACTAAAATAGGGGGTTGCCCCTACGAATAACGACATCCGTAGGGGCAGATTTAGTTTGGCCCTACGAATTAATCCGTAGGGCCAAACGGTTGCCCCTACGGTCCTTGCATATTTATTTAAAAATTATTAAATCTTAAATTGTTGTTTGCCCCTACAGAGCCGCAAACCAAGAACCTACGGACTTATCCGTAGGGGCATCTAAATAGGGTTTTAAGTTAAAAGCTCAGATCGATCCCTACGCTCATTATTCCTAATTCTCGCGCGAACCCAAATTCCCAAACCCTTGTTCCCGCCGATCGATCGTCGTTCTCGTCGTCGCCAGCGCCGCCGATTCGTCGTAGCCACCGCCTGCTTTCGTCGTCGCCACCGTCGGCTCATCTCCGTTCTCGTCGTCGCCTCTGCACAGGTAAGGAAATCTTCAATTACTCAAATTTTTTATTGGGGCTGGGGCTGGGGCTGCGGCTGCGGCTGGGGCTCGGGCTAGGGCTCGGGCTCGGGTTGCGGCTAGGGCTGCGGTTAGCGTTAGGGTTGGGGCTGGGGCTGGAGCTCGGGCTGGGGCTGGGGCTGGGGCTGCGGTTGGGGTTGGGGTTCGGCAGGGGGTTGCGGTTGGGGTTGGGGTTGGGGTTAGGGTTGGGGTTGGGGTTAGGGTTTTGGATTTCAGGGTCTAAGTTAATTTCCATTCTAATTGGTATTAAGCTCGTTAATTGAAATGTTGATGATGATCATAAGAGGAAAATGTGTCTAGTTTGAGAAGGTGTTGGAAACTGGATAATAATGTGGGTAAAGCCCAGTTTAATTAATAATTTTATTTGTCATTCTCAAATTTTCTTGGAAACGGAGACTGCTTTGTGGAACTTTTAGCCGTTGGGCATGTTGGGGTTTTGTTTTTAGAGTCATGGGACCTGGCATTTGGTAGGTATCCAAAGACCCCGTTTCTGATTTTGGATATTTTTGATTGATTTAAACTGTGGGTCTGAGTAGTCTCTTAATTTGATCTGGTTGGGGTTTGAGTATGCAAAGGATTTGTAGTCTGGTGGAAATTTTGAGGTTGTTTTCGGTTGAATATGTTTGCTAATTGCATAAGATGCTCATAAGATTCTGGATTTTGAGGATGGGCCGTTGTAATTGGAAATGCTTAGAATTGTAGGACCTTCTTTGTTTTAGCTATATATAATTGCAAAAAAAAGACACATTTCTGATTTGAAGAAAAGGAAGGGCAAGATAGGGATTTAGTTATGGATTTAACTTGGGCGCCTCCTCTTTTAATACATGTCTATCTTTACAAGAATACCGTGTCACATATTCGGTTTTAGCATATGTACGCAACTGCTTTGATTATCATCGTGTTATTAATATCTTGAACTTCTATCCTTTTTCTAATATGTTTCATAGTTAATATAATAATCCTTTGTCTATATTTGTTGACAGTGGCATTTCTTTTGGATGAACATGTTTTTTGATGCATGTTTCAGTCATGTGAATTCATATGTTGCGTATAACGCTTTATGATATCAGTATCCTACATTTGTAGTTTTAATTGTTGATTGTTATAGATGAATGCCATTGCAATAATAGTTTTGGTAGATGAATGCCATTGCAATGTAGGATGATCAGTTCTATCAATCTTGATCTCAATGGTTTAAAATCATGTTACACATACAACACGAATGCACAACAAACGCATCATTAGAGAGTGATTCGAGATGTTCAAGTTAAAACCAATATATGATACTCGATGATAATATGAAACCTTCATATTCTCATCGATACTCATATATGAAACTAAAAGCGCCACTTAGTCCCCGTCTATCGGTTAACATACGTGCGATGTTCTTCATGACATAGAACTATACAAAGGTTGTTAAATATCGGACGGTATAGCTCTATTTACCCCAATCAGAGCAAACCTCTATTCAAATTCCAAGACGGGAAATGAAGCAACGCTTCTATTTCTCCCAATCAGAGCAAGGCTCTATTTAAAATAAAATAAAGGAAGCAACGCTTCAGCTGATTTGAGCTCTGCGCTGCGCGACACGTGGCAGCGCAGTTGCGCTGCGCTCTGCGCTGCGCGACACGTGTCAAGCGCAGGTGCGCTTGCGCCAGCTGTGCCTGCACTAAAACAGAATTAAAATTCCAGAAAGATCTTTCTCATCTTATTAAAACAATAAGATTCTCTTCTGTACAACAGAAGCCCTTGGATCAAAGATCCAACGGTGAGGAAAAAATCCCTAAATCGCTCAGAGAAAGATCTCTTTAACTGATTTGACAAATCAAGTGGCACTATAAAAAGGCCCCTAGACTTCAAGTCTAAAACACATGAGATTGACAGAGAAAGATATTGAGAATTCCTCTAAAGAAAATTTTGAGAAGAGCTCAGAGAAAGAAAAGATAAAAATCTTTGAATAAAAGAAGAATTTCTTCTAAAAAGATCAATGATCTAAGAACAAGATCAAAGATCTTCAATAAAAAATGATGATAATATTAAAAAAGAAGTAATTTACTTCTGTATAAAGGCTTTGCCTTTTTGATGAACCACTGGTTCTTGGAATTTGAGGTAGAACCTCTCTGGAGACAAGAAAACTTGTTTTCTTTGATCTAAATTTGATCAAGATATTAAATAGTGCCTTGCACTTTTAAGTTTGCATTGTTGCGCTCCTTGGATTGGCGCAAGCCACCAGAGAGCGTCACGTGTCAACCCCAAAATAAACTGCGCCTTGCGCTTCTAAAAACAGAGCACTGCTCTCTTGGTTTGGCGCAAGTCACCAGTGCGCGCCACGTGTCAGCAGCGCTCTAGCGCAGCGCACTGGCGCAGTGCACTGGCTAATAGACTTGCGCTCACCAGAGCATGACACGTGTCACCTCCGCATGCGCTTGCGCCTTGCGCTCCTCAGTCAGCGCAAAGCACCTAACAGGCCACGTGGCGCACTGTCAGAATATTAAATGCGACGCATTATTAAAGGGCAGAGCCCATTTAAGAGGTTCAATGGACCAAAACAAATGCTCTGCATTATAAAAAAAGGGACAGAGCCCAATTAAGAGGGCCTAATAGGCCAGAAAAAATGCACTGCATTATTAAACAAAGGGCAGAGCCCAATCAAAGGCCTAATAGGCCAGACACAAATAAAAAAACTGTTGAATATTCTCAACTGGACTTAGCCCAATTCTGGCCGTAAGTCCTCAAATCAAATTGAACCGAGCACAACTGCTCTCTCAAATCAATTTACACCCGGTTCAAGGGTACATCTCTGAACTCCTCTGATATTTTTCGTTGTAATCCTTCAACGTCGTCAGAGAGGTGACGGGTCCCGACAACCACACATTGCTACGGACTGTGGGATCCCTAAACTCATGGACTAATGCATCCTTAAAATAATATTCGTCCCCAAAATGGGAATGTTGGACCACCATGTCCCTAAACTGGCAATGGACCACCATGTCCCTAAACTGGAAATGGATCTAAACGATCCTGTTAAGTTGATCTTAGTCTCAAATTAGACTAACGTATCCTTAACAAACGTTTAAGTTGATCTTAGCCTCAAATACGGCTAACGTATCCTTAAACCAAAACCCCAAACCCAAATCTAAGAAAATACGGATTTGGACTAATTCACGTCCTACGGGCGACAGCATAAATTAGTCTCCGTATACTATCCACGGGCAACCACAAACAAAACAAACACCCACGACACGAAGTGAAATTCTGGAGAAGGAGAAAGTTGTTACCGCGATGCGGTAACGTAATTAACTGCAGGGGCTTGCGCCTGCAGGAAAGAGCGTCCCCACAATCAAAAACCCCTCGAACGAGGAGGAATCTGACGAAGTCTGCTACATCGGCCGCATCCGTCTAAACCTCCGATACATGGTGCCATAAATCAACTTGGCATCTTCAGAGAGGTGGACGGATAAAACCAAATAGCATCTGCCCCGAATCTCAGGCAAGACGTCTGTCGAGCTGTCATTCGGAGGGGAACAGATTCTGGCACGCCCGGTGGGACCTCTTCCTCTTTCCACTCCACACTTCTTGTGTCGTGTTCGCGAACGAATCGCGGTTTGCTGTGGTTGCCTGTGGATTCGAGGTACTAAGATTTGGTGTCTTGCTCCGTGCAGAAAACAAAAGATCAATGGCTTCAAACTGCACTACCTGCAACTGCAACTCTCGCTCCATCCTTGCTGGAGGGATGACTTACGGGCTCCAAGCGGCCTCCCTTTTCAAGATGCCAGTGGAGCAGGTAACTCAAGCCACCACTGGACTATTCTTCGGGACCATGCTCCCACCCATGAGCTTCAACGCCCCTATACCGTCACAAGAAGCTCTCAAGAAGTCAGTATTCGATCGGCTTTCTACTACTGCGGCCCCTCTCAACGGGTCGCCCAACTTCAATACTTCAGTTTTCACCAGACTGGGCCAGAACGTCTACAAGCCCGTGATACTCGAAGCTGCCATCCCAAAGCGGATAGCCATCCCGGCTCAAGCGGACGAAATCATTGGAGAGGCTTCTCCTTCCAAGAAGTCAGTTTTTACAAGGCTGGCCATTCCGGTTGCTGCTCCAGGCGAGGTCCTCAAAGCTGCTTCCCCTGCCTAAAGGTCTGTCTTTGACAGAGTAGACATTGCTTCTCAACGGGTGTCAGTCTTCGACAGGCTAGCACCAATAACAGTCTCTCTTCAAAACAGGGGGCATGACGAAGTCACCCTTATAGCTGAAACAACTCCATCCGCACGACACGCTCGACGTCGCCACTGGCACCGAGTGAGGAAGGCTGGGGGCAACTCCCCCTCTGGGATAACTTCGCCAGCTCTGATAGTAGGGATCGATGCTGCTGTTCCAACCAGGAACAGCTTTGAATTGTTGAACAAGGTGCGCAGGAACTCTCTTACTGCGGTGCTGAAGAGAACTCCTTCACCTGTGGAGAATACCCCAGAGAAGAAGATGGAGCAGCCCCCTCAACGGCTATCCTCTAAAATTTACAAGGTCTGGCGATAGGTCCAGGAGTCAGTGATTGATCAAGACTATCTCCGCCGATAGAAAAAGATGAAGGTTCGGCAGGAGAAGGGCTACTCTGTCAAGCCAGAGAAAGCAACGACGGGCTGGGTGCCCACTGCAACGGCTCCCTCAGCGTCAATCGGTCAAAGAAAGGGAAGCCGCAAAAAGCCCCTGTGAACATGGCGAACCGCAAACGCACTGAGCACAAACACCCCAAATCTGGGGGCATCGTGGTGCACACTGTCTATATGGCATCCGGGAAAGAGGACATCCGCGCTGCGACGGGTCACCGACCACTCACCCGATCCGTGACAAAAGCTCAAGAACAGCAGCAGAAGCTTCAGGAGATGATGACTGCGATGGCCGCACTCACCGGGCCAAAAGAAAGCTCAGAGGTATCATCAGAACAGTGTCACGAACAAGAAATTGATGCTGACTTCTTACGTAGAGTCCTCGAAAAGAAGGACAAAGAAGCCACAGAGCAAGCGGCTAACATAAAACAAATGGCACTCCTCTTCCAAGATATGGTTGGGATGATGATCCGGCAAGATCCTCCAGCTGAAAACCCTCCGATCATTGTTGGAGACGACGGAGGGGAGACATCTAATCCTCCTCCGGCTCTTTCAGCAGCCAAGGAGGAAACCATTTCCAAGGCCGCACTAGACGACTACATAGCTCAGCAGATACGGGTTCACCGAGCGAACGAAACGGCTGTCCAAGTTGTCAAGACTGGACGACCCTACTCAGGCTGGTATGACCAAATAAGTTACCCGCCAGGATATACGATCCCAAAATTCCATGTGTACAAGGGGACATGGAATCCACATCAGCATGTCGCTCAATTCAGGGCCTTATGCAGCAACACTGGAGGCGACGACAAACTGTTGCTTCGCCAATTCGTCGGCAGCTTAGCGGAAACGGCCTTCGAATGGTATTCGGAGCTACCTAACGACTCTGTTAGAACATTTGCGGAGATGGAGCTACTATTTACACAAAGATTCGCGAGCGCACCCCGATCACCGCGTTGATCAACGCCAGGGTAAGGCCAGGCGAAACGTGGGTTCAATACGCAATACGGTGGTGAAACTTATGGTCGAAGTGCGAACAACGCATTGAAGAAGCACATGCGGTAGGCATGTTCGTGGGCACCCTTGATCCGCAAGCAACCATCTCGCAATTTATGATGTTCTTCAAGCCGACGACTTTCCAGGTCTTGATTGACAAGCTAGCTCAAATGGACCAGATGGGCCATGGACCGTCTCCTCCAAAACCGGACTCCCGAAGTGAAAAGGGGAAAGGTAAAGCGATCGTCGTCGCCAATGCTCAACAACAGCCAAGCAACTTGAAGCCGGTTTTCCGTCAAAGCAATATGCTTCCACGCCTATCCCTCGAGGAGAGGCTACGACATCCTTACTCGTTTCCTCAAGATAAAACGAGAAGACTGTTCGAGCTGGCAGTGCGCAACAGACTCATCAATCTGCCGAGCCCAAAACGTCTGTTGCGGCCAGGCGATCTCAACAACCCTAATTACTGCCCTTACCATCAAGCAGTAAGCCATCCAATCGAAGATTGCTTCGTCTTCACAAACTAGGTTGAAAATCAATACCAACAGGGTAATTTCGCGCTATCCGAGAACTGGAAGGTGAGCCCGCCACAGCCTCATGCTCCTAAAAGGGTAGAAGTGCCGGGAGCATCATGCTCTTTTATAGAAAAAGTTCCGCGGTTTGATGACAAGCACACGGATCGGTAAAAACGTATTGACGCGCCGGAAGAATATAATCAGAAGGCGCCGACCCCAGTCACACTCCGAGAATTCCTCAGCCACGTCCTTGAAGACGAAGATGATGACAAAGACTCGTCGGATGAACTTGAGTATTATGTGGCAAGCTGCCGTGTGATCTCTCACTCGATAGACGATAAAGAAGCTCCTTGCACCGAGAAACCGGGGGCAAGTCCCGAACCAGAACCTCTAGGACCATCAGACGAAATGATTGATGCATTCCTAAACGAAACCCGTCAGGAGAGCAAAGCCAATCGAGAGCGTGAACTGGCTATATTTGAAAAGGCCAGACGCCAATGTCTGGATGAAAGAGTCGAGACATCCCGACTGGAGAAAAGCGTCCCTATCGCCAGCAAAAGCAAACTTAAAATAAGGAATCAATCCGCTAGGGCCCTGGCAGTAGGAATGAAGTTGCCCTCTCTCAAAGGAAATTCCCCTGGCAATATACGTCTTGATGAAGCGGACATATATCCTAATTTCTGCTTATACCATCAGAGGATTGCACACCCCACCGAGGAATGCACAGCCTTTAATAACTGGTGGCAGGGATATGTTGCCCATCGACGACACGTTCAACAAGTGAAGCGCAAGGCTCGTCGGAAACAGAAAAGTACGACAGATGAGCATAAAAGAGCCGCCGAAAACTGTCACACAGCAGACACCAAGGGATCACAAGTTATCACCTTTGGAAGCGACTCTGACGAAGAAGTCGCCCTCAACCCTCTCTTCAAGGAATCCATTTCTAAAACGAAAGAATTAGGGAGTTGTGAGAACATTCAGCCATGCAATCGTACGCTACCCGAAAAAAATCTCGGACCCGCAAACCAGGGATCGAACAAAAAAGATAAGGGGAAGGGAAAAATAGCCCTCGTCGCCAACATTCAACAGCAATCGAGTGGCCCTAGACCGGTTGTTTGCCGAAACATCAAGCGGCAACCCCTATATGAAAAGTTAAAACGTCCTTACTCATTTCCCCAGGATGAAACGAGGAGGCTGTTCGAACTAGCAGTGCGCAACAGGCTTATTACTCTACCGAAGCCGAAACACCAGCTACAACTGAATGATGTCAACAATTCTAATTACTGCCTTTACCACCAAGTATTGGGCCATCCGATCGAAAACTGCTACGTCTTCAAAAACTGGGTTGAAGACCAACACCAGCAAGGCAAGTTCGCGCTATCTGAAGACTGGAAGGTGAGCCCGCCACAGCCTCATACTCCTAAAAAGGTGGACACGCCGGGGGCATCATGCTCAGTCATAGAGAAAGCCCCATAGACCGAAAAGTCAATAAACTAGAGATTCGCCTCAAATACGGCGACGATGGACCGCAATATCCTAAAACTTGCAAATGACCGAAACGTCTTTAAACTACTACCGCAGCATCCTCAGGCTGACGTGATAAAAAAAAGAGAAATAAAAAAAAAGAAAGAAAATGGTATGTCCATAAGCAAAATGGGCATGGATGAAAACCCGAAAGGGCTCCGTGAGAAAAAATAGCAGGGCTACCGGCGAGTGTTTGTGAAAACCTGAAAGGGCGCAACCTCGTTAGAAAAGAGAAAGAATAAAACGAATAAAAAAAAGAAAAAAGAAAGAAGACGGTATGTCCATAAGCAAAGGGGGCACGGATGAAAACCCGAAAGGGCTCCGTGAGTAAAAACAGCAGGACTACCGGCGAGTGTTTGTGAAAACCCGAAAGGGCGCAACCTCGTTAAAAGACACTTACAGGGTCCTCTCGACCTTATAAGGAGAAACCACCTGCGTGAGATCCTTACGACTCACAAGGGAACAATACACTTAGGGATCCTCACGATTCCTAAGGAGAAATTACACTTGCGAGATCCTCACGACTCGTAAGGAGAACTCTTTTATGGGACCCTCACGGCTCATAAGATTTGAAAGTCTTAAGATACAGAGACCTAAACCTGTTCTTAAGTAACCCCCACAACCTTCAATATTGCCCTACAAGCGGCTCAATACTGACCCTTGTATACAATCCACGGGTGCGAATAAACATTTCCCTAACTAAGTCCCATCCGTGACTGGGGATATGTTCGCACGGTGAACAACCCTTATAAGTCCTCTCAACTTATAAAGAGAAAACCCTTTTGTAAGATCCTTACGACTTACAGGGGAACATACACTTAGGAATCCTCACGATCCCTAAGGAGAAAACACACCTACGAGATCCACACGACTTGTAGGGAGAAATACATTTGTGAGACCCTTACGGCTCATGAAGTCAAAAGCCTTAGTCGACAGGATCCTAACCCTGTTTACTAAGCCACCTTTGTTCAACGTCGACAGAGGAAAATGATGATTCGCTCCTGGCAATATCCCAGTTGTAGCGATGCTGATGCCTAAACCGGTATCAAATTCCAAGCCCTTTCATGGCAAATGATGATTCGCTCCTGGCAATATCCCAGTTGTAGCGATGCTGATGCCTAAACCGGTATCAAATTCCAAGCCCTTTCATGGCAAATGATGATTCGCTCCTGGCAATATTCCAGTTGTAGCGATGCTGATGCTGAGATCGGCACCAGATTCCAAGTTCCACACTCGCAATAAAAAAAATCAGCGAGCCATACATGCATGCAAAACCGCCGAAATGATGGGCCAACTTGCAAATAAAAATCAGCAAGTAAAAATGTATGCATGCAAAATAGCCGAAATGATGGGGCAACTCGCAATAAAAAGCAGCGAGTAAAAATAAAATAAAAAGGCGAACTGATTGGGCAACTCGCAATAAAAAGCAGCGAGTGAAAATAAAATAAATAGCCGAAATGATTGGGCACCGCGAAAAAATAGCCGAAATGATTGGGCAATCGCGACTTTCGCGATATAAAAGCTGAAATGATAGAGCACCGCGGAAAGAAATAAAATGAAAAATATATATATATAATGAATGAAACTTTTGCCCTATAGGCGATATCATAGCAATCCCTGTATACAATCCAGGGTCACAAATAAAGAAGGAAACACATCTTCCCTCCCCATGCTCCATCAAAAAACGGAGCCAAGTCTTGACGGTAACTCATATAAAACCTGAAAGACCATCGGAGATCATCTCACACCAGCGCGGTGTGGTCACCACCTCGACGTTCGTCTCGATACAGCAGACGAGATGTCACCACAGCGTTCTTACTCCAGCAGGATTCAAACGCAACAATCAAACAATGGAGCCACGGCATAGTCCTTAGTTCCAAATCTCGACGGTTCACAGATAACCTAGAGATCACCTCAGCATTTGTCTCGATACAGCAAACGCAATGCCAGCAAACGAAGCGAAGGCCAAAGTCCTAACTTCAGGGTCTTGATGGTAACTCATATAAAACCTGAAAGACAGTCGGAGATCATCCCATACCCGTGCGGAGTGATCACCACCTCGACGTTCGTCTCGATACAGCAGACGCAACGCCGAAGTAAACGAAGCAAAGGCCAAATTCCTAGCTTTTGGGTCTTAACGGCAAGTCATATAAAGCCTGAAAGACAATCGGAGATCATCTCGCACAAGCGCGGAGTGGTCACCACCTCGACGTTCGTCTCGATACAGCAGACGCAACATCACCAAAAGGAGCCATGGAAAAATCCCTAGTTCCAAACCTCGACGGTTCACCAGCAACCTAGAGACAACCGCAACATTCGTCTTGATACAGCAGACGCAATGCAAGAGAACGAAGCAAAGGCCAAATTCCTAGCTTCAGGGTCTTAACGACAAGTCATATAAAGCCTGAAAGACAATCGGAGATCATCTCGCACAAGCGCGGAGTGGTCACCACCTCGACATTCGTCTCGATACAGCAGACGCAACATCACCAAAAGGAGCCACGGCAAAATCCCTAGTTCCAAACCTCGACGGTTCACCAGCAACCTAGAGACAACCGCGACATTCGTCTCGATACAGCAGACGCAATGCCAGCAAACGAAGCAAAGGCCAAATTCCTAGCTTCACGGTCTTAATGGCAAGTCATATAAAGCCTGAAAGACAATCGGAGATCATCTCGTATAAGCGTGGAGTAATCACCACCTCGACGTTCGTCTCGATACAGAAGATGCAATGCCAACAAACGAAGCAAAGGCCAAATTCCTACCTTCAGGGTCTTAACGGCAAGTCATATAAAGCCTGAAAGAATATCGGAGATCATCCCACACCAGCGCGGAGTGGTTATGACTCATCGGGGCTCTCCAAAATGAGCCTAACCTCAAGTAAAAAGTGGCATGGAGAAATTCCTAACGCTTGCTCTTCCGACGGTCAAATTGCCTAGGAGGATTGCTTGAAGACGTCCTGTCCAGCCCCGAAGGAATCAGAGACACGACAGTCGCAAGGCTACTCGAACAGCACAATTGCCTATCGAGGGATACATCAGCCAATGTGACGGTACGACGGGCAAAACCCTAGTACCACAGACCCTAACGGACCTCTGTCATAAAGAGCAGAGATTAACTGTGACGTTAGGATATGCTTGCGAGAACTGCTCGATTCGTCTCGACTCGTGAGGAAATCGATGTCTTTGCGAGAACTTCTCGATTCATCTCGACTCGTGATATGAAGCCTTAGGCAGTAGGGATTAAAAAACCTGTTTCCTAAGCAATAGGACCCTGCGAGTCGGCCCAAAACGGTCTCTTACATACTATTCATGGGTCACACTCTCCAAAGTCGAATCTCGACAAGGAGGGAAACAACCGCTTACAGGTCCTCTCGACTCGTAAGGGGGAAAAATTCTCTTATAAGATCCTTACGACTCTCAAGAGAAAACATACTTAGGAGTCCTCACGACCCCTAATAAGAAATACACCTACGAGATCCTCTCGATCCGTAGGGAGAAAATTCTTTGTGAGACCCTCACGGCTCATAAAGTTGAAAAATCTTAGGTAGCAGATCTAAACCTGCCTCCTAAGCCATCACTACCTCTTGAAGAAGCCAAGACAGGGTACTCGCTCTATCATCCATCGACCATGTTTACTAAGGTAACATGTTGATAACAAAAAAAGGAAGAAAGCGACAGAAAGAACATCCGATTTGCATTTGATCAAGCGTTCGAGACACATTCATTCATGCATGAGCAAAAGGCTCAGAACGAGAAATAAAACAAGCTGAAATAAAAAAAATTCATTCATATTGCAAAGGGTTCTTACAACCATAAAGAAGTAAACAAAGACATTATCCAAATAATTACAATGGCAAAACCTCAGATCCTGGACAGGGATTGAGGAACTCAAGAGTGACCTTGTCCAAGACTTTCCAAGCTTGGCGAACCATCCTGGTGTGCTTCCTTTCGCGAGCACGGGCGTCGGGGTCCCCACTGATGTCCTCCACCCTTCGATAGGCAGCAAGAACGGCAGACTGTTGAAAGGCCCGGTGCAAGAGATCGACAAGATTGTCTCGCCGTCTCTTTGAGATCAGGTTCATCAGGTACACCGAGTGCACTTTGTCTTCGGCGGCGTCCAATGCCCTAAGCGGCACGCCGGTAAAGAATAAGGGAAGCGCCCCCCCAAATCGCTCCCACAATAAGCTTCAGGAGAGGGGAGCATCGAGGAAGCAGTTGACCGTTGTATGCGTCGAAACGGCTCATGATTTCGGCACACTCGGCGTTTGTTAGTTCTCGGTTCTGAGAACGTCCCAGTCGGCGAATGTCTCCGTAAGAAATGATTTCATCAAGGTCTTACATGTGGGCGTCCATTACTCCTGCAAAAGAAAAATCAACAAAATTAGCAAGCAGACTGATTAAGCAAGGTGATACGATTCTTCAAGAAATAAAATCCCATTCTTTAACCTCCAAGATCCGTGAAAAACTCTTAAGAGTTCTTCTATATGATTTGGAAGGAGCAAAGCTCCATTGATGAACTAAGAAAATACAGGGAAAATCTTTTAGAGAGCAGAGCTCTGTTAATAGAACCTTAATAAGGTTCTCTTTAGTTCCCTTTAGATTCCTCTAAACCTATAGAGCAAAGCTCTGCTAAGTGAAATCCTAAATGGGTTTTCTTTAGATCAGGAATCTATTGAGAGCAAGGCTCTTAAAATTAATTTAATCTAATTTAAGTTTTACCTAAACATTCCCTAGAGTCTGAACTCTTAAAAGTACTTAAACAAAAGAGCAAGGCTCTAAATAACAATTCTTATGAAAAGATGCAAATCATCTAAGGGACCAAAGGTCCTATTTATAGGCATTGAAGGGCCGTTTCAACTTCCAAGGGATGGCGCGACGGTTGGAATTCTGCCACCGCTGCGTTCACGTTTGGGGGCCACGTAAGCCCAACGGTAGGGGGGCATTTGTTTACCCCAATCAGAGCAAAACTCTGTTCAAATTCCAAGGCGGGAAATGAAGCAACGCTTCTATTTCCCCCAATCAGAGCAAGGCTCTATTTAAAATAAAATAAAGAAAGCAACGCTTCAACTGACTTGCGCTCTGCGCTGCGCGACACGTGTCAGCGCAGTTGCGCTAGCGCAGTTGCGCTGCGCTCTGCGCTGCGCGACACGTGGCAGCGCAGTTGCGCTGCGCTCTGCGCTGCGCGACACGTGTCAAGCGCAGGTGTGCTTGCGCCAGCTGTGCCGGCACTAAAATAGAATTAAAATTCCAGAAAGATTTTTCTCATCTTATTAAAACAATAAGATTCTCTTCTATAAAACAGAAGCCTTTGGATCAAAGATCCAACGGTGGGGAAAAATCCCTAAATCACTCAGAGAAAGATCTCTTTAACTGATTTAACAAATCAAGTGGCATTATAAAAAGGCCCCTAGACTTCAAGTCTAAAACACATGAGATTGACAGAGAAAGATATTGAGAATTCCTCTAAAGAAAATTTTGAGAAGAGCTCAGAGAAAGAAAAGGTGAAAACCTTTGAATAAAAGAAGAATTTCTTCTAAAAAGATCAATGATCTAAGAACAAGATCAAAGATCTTCAATAAAAAAAGATGATAATATTAAAAAATAAGTAATTTACTTCTGTATAAAGGCATTGCCTTTTTGATGAACCACTGGTTCTTGGAATTTGAGGTAGAACCTCTCTGGAGACAAGAAAACTTTTTTTTTATCTAAATTTGATCAAGATATTAAACAGTGTCTTGCACTTTTAAGTTTGCACCGTTGCGCTCCTTGGATTGGCGCAAGCCACCAGGGAGTGCCATGTGTCAACCCCAGAATAAATTGTGCCTTGCGCTTCTAAAAATAGAGCACTGCTCTCTTGGTTTGGTGCAAGTCACCAGAGCGCGCCACGTGTCAGCAGCGCACTGCGCTAATAGACTTGCGCTCACCAGAGCGTAACACGTGTCACCTCCACATGCGCTTGCGCCTTGCGCTCCTCAGTCAGCGCAAAGCACCTGACAGGCCGCGTGGCGCACTGTCAGAATATTAAATGCAGTGCATTATTAAAGGGCAGAGCCCAATTAAGAGGTCCAATGGACCAAAACAAATGCTCTGCATTACAAAAAAAGGGGACAGAGCCCAATTAAAAGGGCCTAATAGGACAGAAAAAATGCACTGCATTATTAAACAAAGGGCAGAGCCCAATCAAAGGCCTAACAGACCAGACACAAATAAAAAAACTGTTGAATATTCTCAACTGGGCTTAGCCCAATTCTGGCCGTAAGTCTTCAAATCAAATTGAACCGAGCACAACTGCTCTCTCAAATCAATTTACACCCGGTTCAAGGGTACATCTCTGAACTCCTCTGATATTTGTCGTTGTAATCCTTCAACGTCGTCAGAGAGGTGACGGGTCCCGACAACCACACATTGCTACGGACTGTGGGGTCCCTAAACTCATGGACTAATGCGTCCTTAAACCAATATTCGTCCCCAAAATGGGAATGTTGGACCACCATGTCCCTAAACTGGAAATGGATCTAAACGATCCTGTTAAGTTGATCTTAGTCTCAAATTAGACTAACGTATCCTTAACAAACGTTTAAGTTGATCTTAGCCTCAAATACGGCTAACGTATTCTTAAACCAAAACCCCAAACCCAAATCTAAGAAAATACGGATTTGGACTAATCCACGTCCTACGGGCGACAGCATAAATTAGTCTCCGTATACAATCCACGGGCAACCATAAACAAAACAAACACCCACAACACAAAGTGAAATTCTGGAGAAGGAGAAAGTTGTTACCGCGATGCGGTAGCGTAATTAACTTCAGGGGCTTGCGCCTGCAGGGAAGAGCGTCCCCACAATCAAAAACCCCTCAAACGAGGGAAAATCTGACGAAGTCTGTTACATCGGTCGCATCCATCTAAACCTCCAATACATGGTGCCATAAATCAACTTGGCATCTTCGGAGAGGTGGACGGATAAAACCAAATAGCATCTGCCTCGAATCTCAGGCAAGACGTCTGTCGCGCCGTCATTCAGATGGGAACAAGCTCGATACTAACAACCGTCGTATAGTCTACGCGACGAGAAAATTCAATCGTATTATAACCGATAGATTTGTCCCGTGTGAACAAGTTAAGAATGTATAAAGAAAACACCTTCATTCACTTGTGTTTTCATCCGTTTCGAGATATTTCATCGGTACCTTTCCGCTGGTTCTCCGTGTACAAAGATAGATTAGATGTTCATTTCAACGTTGTTTCACAGCTTTGAAATGATTATCTATTCTATTACAGTGTACTCGGAGAACAGCGGGGAGGTGCTGCCGAAATTTACTCGAAACGGTTGAAAGCACAAGTGATGGGTGTTCGCTCTATACATTCATAATGGGATAGAAGCCTTACCCCCGACAGCCGGAACACATACATACAACAAGAATACACAACAAACGCATAATTAGAGAGTGATTCGAGATGTTCAAGTTAAAACCAATATATGATACTCGATGATAATATGAAACCTTCATATTCTCATCGATACTCATATATGAAACTAAAAGCGCCACTTAGTCCCCGTCTATCGGTTAACATACGTGCGATGTTCGTCGTGACATAGAACTATACGAAGGTTGTTAAATATCGAACGGTATAGCTCGATACTAACAACCGTCGTATAGTCTACGCGATGAGAAAATTCAATCGTATGGTAACCGATAGATTTGTCCCGTGTGGACAAGTTAAGAATGTATAAAGCAAACACCTTCATTCACTTATGTTTTCATCTGTTTCGAGATATTTCGTCGGTACCTTTCCGCTGGTTCTCCGTGTACAAAGATAGATTAGATGTTCATTTCACAGCTTTGAAATGATTATCTATTCTATTACAGTGTACTCGGAGAACAGCGGGGAGGTGCTGCCGAAATTTACTCGAAACGGTTGAAAACACAAGTGATGGGTGTTCGCTCTATAAATTCTTAATGGGATAGAAGCCTTACCCCCGACAGCCGGAACACACACATACAACAAGAATACACAACAAACGCATAATTAGAGAGTGATTCGAGATGTTCAATTAAAACCAATATATGATACTCGATGATAATATGAAACCTTCATATTCTCATCGATACTCATATATGAAACTAAAAGCGCCACTTAGTCCCCGTCTATCGGTTAACATACGTGCGATGTTCGTCGTGACATAGAACTATACGAAGGTTGTTAAATATCGGACGGTATAGCTCGATACTAACAACCGTCGTATAGTCTACGCGACGAGAAAATTCAATCGTATGGTAACTGATAGATTTGTCCCGTGTGGACAAGTTAAGAATGTATAAAGCAAACACCTTCATTCACTTGTGTTTTCATCCGTTTCGAGATATTTCGTCGGTACCTTTCCGCTGGTTCTCCGTGTACAAAGATAGATTAGATGTTCATTTCACAGCTTTGAAATGATTATCTATTCTATTACAGTGTACTCGGAGAACAGCGGGGAGGTGCTGCCGAAATTTATTCGAAACGGTTGAAAGCACAAGTGATGGGTGTTCGCTCTATACATTCTTAATGGGATAGAAGCCTTACCCCCGACAGCCGGAACACACAAACAACAAGAATACACAACAAACGCATAATTAGAGAGTGATTAGAGACGCTCAAGTTAAAACCAATATATGATACTCGATGATAATATAAAACCTTCATATTCTTATCGATACTCATATATGAAACTAAAAGCGCCACTTAGTCCCCGTCTATCGGTTAACATACGTTTGCTAATTTATTCTTTTCAACGACAAACGCACACAAAAAGCATATACACGGATTTTCTCCTTTGTCAGTAACTATCCCGTTCTTATATTTCTCAATATAATCACCATAACCTACAATTTATATGTTATACAGTCTAACATGGCCCATGAATACGTCAGAGTTAAGGACTGGATGTATGTAGATTGGCAACAACGTATGCAACTTAAGTTTGTCACAGGAGTTGCTGCTTTCAATGAATTTGCGCGCGCGCATAATAAGATCATGATAGAGAAGATTCTCTGTCCGTGCGATAGATGTGGCAATAAGTACTGGCAGAAGGTAGAATTGGCAGAGTTTCATATTGTAAAATATGGGTTTACTAGATTTTATACAACTTGGAAATATCATGGGGAAGGAGAAGAATGCAGTAATGCGGCAGAAGAAGAAGGAGAACACGATAATGCGACGGGAGAAGAAGAAGAATTCGGTATTGCGGGAGAAGGAGAAGACGGTAATTTATTTCCATCAGAAGAAATGGAGGATATGGTAGAGGCTACCGTAGGTGAATCTATTCGTACCGAAGATGACATTCCTTCCTGTCAAGGACCACGTGCGGATAAATATGAAAATTTCATGAATGATGCCAGAAAACCAATTTATGAGAATACGAAGTATTCCACGCTCTCATGGTTCGTCTAACTTTTCCAGATTAAGTGCCTAAATGAATGGAGCAACAAGTCATTCACAATGCTTCTTTCGTTCTTGAAAAATACTATGCCCCCGGGAAATAACGTGCCCGACAGCTGGTACGGAGCCCAGAAGATGATGTCTGATTTGGGTCTAAAGTGCGAGAAGATTCAAGCATGTCCTAAAAATTGCGTGTTGTACCGGAAAAAGAATTCAGATTTGAAAAAGTGTCCAACATGCGGAGCTGCCAGGTATAAGCCGAAAGATTCTGATAAGAAGCCTGATATACCTGTCAAGATAGCACGATACTTTCCCATAACACAGAGGCTACAGAGGCTATTCAGGTGCAAGAAAACAGCCGAGGCAATGATTTGGCATCACCGTGCTCCTCCAAGTGAAGATGGAAAAATGAGCCCTCCAAGAGATTCACCGGCATGGAAGGATTTCGATATGAGGCACGCAATATTCAGTAGCGATCCTCGCAATATCCAGCTCGGACTGGCTACTGATGGTTTCTGCCCATTCAACTATATAGCTGGAAGTCACAGGACATGGCCCGTTGTAATGATAATTATAATCTGTCGCCTTGGTTGGCTATGGACCAATCATACTTTATGATGCCTCTTCTTATCGACGGATCAAACTCACCGGGAAACAATATCGACGTCTATCTCCGACCTCTGATCGAGGAGTTGAAATCTTTGTTCATTGATGGTGTAGAGACATATGATGCAAACACAAATACAACCTTCATATTGCGTGCGGCTTTAATGTGGACAATTAATGACTTTCCTGCGTATGGAATGCTATCAGGTTGGTCCGTACATGGTCACAAAGCATGTCCTCATTGCCATGAACACACAACATCGAAATTCTTGAATTTTAGCAGGAAGGTTTGTTATTGCGGCCATCGACGTTTCCTGCCTCCAGACCACCCCTATAGGTTAGACACGGTTCACTTTGATGGTCATCAGGAGCTTCTTGGACCTCCATCGCCATTGTCCGGAGAGGACGTGACTGCTCAATGGGATGGTTACAATAATGTGACCTTCGGGATGGATCCGACGAAACAGGTCAAACCACCATTTTGGAACAAGCTAAACATTTTCTTCGAGCTTCCGTACTGGTCAACAAATTTAGTGCGTCATTGTCTGGACATCATGCATATAGAGAAGAGAGTATCAGAGCACATACTTAACTTGCTTCTTTGTAAGGATGGGAAATCGAAAGACAACCTGAATTCTCGGATGGATCTACAGGAGAGGAGAATAAGAAGTGAATTGCACCCTAGACCGGTAGCGGGTAAACTGGGCAATTTTGTTGTAAATCCCCGTTCCCATCTTAATAAAAGTTTTCTATTTTCTAAATCCCAGAGATTTCCTTTTTTTTCCCTCGTATATTTTTGTAGGAAGGTGGTTGCTTGAATTCCAATATTTAAAATTTCCCAAACCCAAAAAGTCAAAACCCAGAATTAAAACCAATTTGGAAAACCAAAACTAAAACAAATAAAATATTTTTACTATAAACCCTCAGCCCAATATTTTTTCTTTTCAAATGAATTAAATTTTTCTAGGCCCAGCCCGTCCCCCTCCTCAGCCCACACACCAAATTTAAACTTAAAATGAATTCTTTATTTAAACCCCGGCCCGTTCTAACCTCAGCCCACAAAAAACTAAAAGAATTTAATCAATAAAACTTTCCAGCCCAGCCCTTCCCCAACTCCCTTCGGCCCGTGACCCGCAACACCCGACCCGACCCGCTTCTTCTATTTCCTTCTTCTCCCCAACGTTAACAATCCCCGACCCACTCCCTTCGCCGCTTCCTCCGCCCGCGCCCATGCCCGCGCCCACGTCGTGCGACGTTACCCCTCGCACTCCTCTCTCTAACCCCGTCGCCCTCATCTCTCTCTCGCTCTCCAACTCTATCTCAAAAACTCTCCTTCCTCTCAAAATTTTTCCACGAACCCACTGCACCGAGCTCGACCACCATCATGCACCCTCGACGCCGGCGATCACCCCATCACGTCGTCGACCCTCTTTCATCCTCCCTCGTTTCTCCTCCACCACAGAACCCTTCCCTATCTTCTTCCACCAACCTAGAACTCTACACACCCGAGACCCATTGCAACCGAGCTCGACCACCACCGGCACCCGCGACACCGGCAATCTCCCCATCATGTCGTCGACCTCCACACCCTCTTCTCCTCAGCATCATCCCCATTACGACAGCACCCGAGCCCTTACTCTCTCCCTCTCTCCAAAACCACAAAAAACCACTACCAACATACAAACCCACTGCGGCCCATCGTCGGAGCGACGCCGTCGACCGTCGTCGACCCCAGCGCACCCGGGAGATCCACAGAGCCTCCTTCACGCTTCCAGCGAGCACAAGACAACTCCGGGCAACTCCGACATCAAATCCGTATCGCGAGCCAAGATCGCGCAAATCGTTTCACGACGTACATCGCGCGTTCGTGACGCCGCTGCAGCCGTGAAACCCCGAGACGTTTTCAGGCAAGTACTTTACTTGCTACATGCTAATTTACCCATATTACAAACTCAAACATGTATGATATAAAATTCCTTTTCACAATAGAATTAAACGACGTATGTGTTCGATGCTTGGCCCCAATGAAAATACTTGCCTAAGTTGATGGAATTAGATTTTTTGTGTTGGCTCTTGTAGTGGTGATTATCCTGTAAAAATCTTACTGGAAAATACGAACGTTAGTGACTAAAATGAATACCCCCAAATGTACCGGTAAAACTAGAAATTTCCCGTATCTGAAAATGATTAAAATCACTGTAAATTATGTGCATATTGGAATGATGCGTTCGAGAGCTTAAATCGAAGCCGACTCGACGAACTTTAACTCTATGTAAACTTCTAATGTTTTCTGTACTGTAACTGAGACGATATTTAGATCGGAGTGCGACTCTGGACTGCAGTCCAGAACGACTCTGATTATTGTGTTCTGCCCCAAAATGTGTGTCATTTTGTTTCCTGAATTCGCATGTTACGGAACACTGCAGCTGATTAAATATGGATCTGTTAGATAAACAAAACAAGTGGTTTCATTCCGTTTCATTGCCGTTTGCTATTTAATTGTAAACATAAAGGGCAGAACGTATGACTGTCCAGAACAGATTCAGAAGTGACATACTAATATTAAACTGTGTATAACTTTCGACATACAGACGCGATTGAGGATCCGTCTGTTGCATAGAATACCCTATCAAAAACCCTAGATTTTATTCAACTGTAGCATCACTAAATTCTGAACCCAACTGGGTGAAATTCGTGTCGCGAAACGGACGTTCAGTTCAGAAACTGAATTTTCAGCCGCGAGCACTTAAAATGAAACAGCTGTATCTCGAATATCGGAAACCCGATTGAACTGAAACTAATTTTGATGAATTTCTGACTGAGTGTTCTATTTATCGTATTTGTATCATTTTGTTGAATTCTAAACATATGAATTTATGCAATTTTTGTAACTTAATGACGTGCACATTGGTTCATAACATACTTAGCTTATTGATGGCATACATACATATATCATACCCCATTTGCCATATACGTAGTGTTAGTGCGTGTTAGAGTCAGTGGATATTACATTATCGTGCGTGATTGATATTTAGGAGTGACAAGTACACCAATGGGAAGTGAATATTCGTGACAGCGATTGATACAGTGAACAGTGATAAAACCGTGCCATTGGTATACTTGTACACGACTAAATCAAGATCATAAATAGTGTAAACCTGGGGATAAAGGGGAAATCGAAGTGGAAAGAGAATCGTATTTAGCGGGACCGTGTTTTAGAGGGTGATCATTCGAGCAGCGATATATATATTAGGTATGATCTAGCGATCCGGCTGACAGGGTTATGTCCCGGGCATGTGGGCCGTTGTCTCGGGTATGTACGAGACTCCTGTTAAACATGATCCTTCTTCCACTATGCGATTTCAAACATGACCTAGAGCCTGATAGGGACATAGATCATACTTTGCATCATATAGTGACATAGCGATTGCATGCACTGTACTTTCACCGTTATTACTTCATTTACCCGTTTCACCTTATTATTATAATATTGCTATTGTGTCGCTCTGACGACCTGAGTATGCATACTCAGATCCCGTGGAAGGACCAGCGCAGGAGACGGATCTACCTTTCGTGTTCATGGAGATATAGTCTGGTGTACTTTCCTTCTTTACTGCTTTCCATAAAAGTGATCGTGAGATTGAACTTGGTTAGTAACTGTTCTTGTTATTTGTAATTTATGAACAATGGATTTTAATGTAATAAATTAGTTATGTAATTCCTTTACTACTGTGCTTTATTTACTGATTACCATGTAATACTAGAAACCGAAGTGTGACTACGGCGGGATGATTCCTTGACCGTAGGAGCATGGCTGGCCTAGTCATCCCTCGTTTTCCGTATTTTGGGAAGCGGGGCGTGACATGGTTTTGTTGGTATCAGAGCCGTGTTTAGTATCAAGGGAATAACATTAACTATACTGTATTACGTTATTCTCGTTTCACTACTCTTGATTTTCATCCTTAAATCTGATCTTATCCTTTTGAATCTTCCTGCGATATGACGTCCCCGAACGACCCCTCCTCGGACTGCAGTTCTCAGGACCGCACGGAAAGAATACTTAGTGCACTGACCACTCTCGCGGAACCTCAGGAGAGGAAGACAGACTTACTCACTGAGGGACTCAGGGCGATTACCACCGCAGGAGGACCCTCCGCACTCATTACCACCCCCGAGGGCGCTACTCCACCATCTTATCATGCTAGGGTTGTAGGGTTCCTAGGCATCCTAATGAGGTCTCACAAGGCATCAACCATGCCAATTTCAAAAAATCTAGGTGCCGAGAAACCCGACTACGGATCGTTTGCTAGAAAACTAGGCGAAAAGATAACTAGTTAACACTTAACTAAGGGAATACGGAAATACAACCTTTGTAGATCCGGTGCTCCACCTCCATAGCTCCGCAACGAAGTCCTCTCCGCTGTCCAAATTAAATCTGGGCTCTAGCGTCGGCTTCGTCGGAGAATGGGCAAGCTAGGTCGTCGATGTCCATGCCGAAGATGATCTACGTCGAGGCATCGCTAAATCAAGCTCCGACTTCACCAAGTCAAGAAACTTGTGAAGAAAACATACTCTACTACTTGGCAAGAGGTAGAGGATGAAGAAATAGGAAGTGGGTTAACTTTAGTTTTGGATTTCTCACTCTTTTCCAACAATCACCATTGATGGAGCTTGGTTTTCTTCAAAGAAGAATGAAGAAGAAGAAGAAGAGCAAGAAGAAGATGAATAATATGATAAGATTATTATAATTGGAAAAGAAAATGAATACTTATCATATTAGAACCATGGTCAAGTGTAGAGAATTAACTAAGGTTAGATTAATGGTTAGGGTTAAAGATGAAGACAAGAATGGTTACAAAGTCAAAGCTTCATGAAGCTTCAACTAAACTCCAAAATTAGCAACCATTCTTTTCTTATCTATTCAAAATAAATAAATAAATAAATAAGTAAGAATAGAAAACCCTAATCATTAGTTTAACCATGGCTTAATCCATTACACTTAACTATAGTTAAACATGTATCATCAAACATGATACAATCAAGTGCACAAAAGTATATCACATATACAATGTGTACAAACCGAGTGAGAAAATCCATTTAAAGTGAACCAATACTAGTTAATGCAAAGTAATATATCAAATATATAATTATGCATTAAATCATTAAATCAACACTTGATTTAACGATCCGGTCATATCGCATATAACCGACTAGTATTCTATGTATCGGCTTATCGAACCAACCCTTGATTCGATAACTAGGTTATATCGCATACAACCTTTCGATACATTCATCGCGAGAATGGAATACGGTATCACATACACGCATTATTCTCGGTCCCGCACATATCTCATATGCGCTCCTATTTCGTTTCGCTTGAGCCAGGAAACCTCTGTGTAGGACTCTAAAGACTCGTCAATACGCCGGCAGCAGGTGATGATCATATCAAGCACCCACAAGCCGCAAGCGGTCTGCTAAACGTAACGGCCACCCGGGTATTGAGCGATCTGAAGATCGACGAGCAAGCCCGCTCACACTCCAGTGAATCCGACCAGTAACACTACCGTACAGTCCGGTCTGATCGTCTGATATGTCGCATATCTCGCCTAGGGGTGGTAAACGTCAGACCCCAATAGCTCGATAAGTCGTGTCGATATGAGGTCTATAACAATTCGAGAAACTACTGGTAACACTTACCAGTAAATCTCTGCAACCCTGGCCAGGGATTTCCTGTTATAGCCAATCAAACACAGCGCAACATCAACCCCCTATACCGGGAGAGACGAATCCCCTCCTATCGCTCATTGCCTCCATGTGACTCGGGACTGTAACTAAAAACCACCGTTTTGCACGCCCTCTTGGACGTGGTAAGATGGAAATCAAAGCACAGTGGGAACCACACAAGACTCTATGACGATCTCGGGTCAACAGACTACTCTGTACCAGTGTCACCAGAGAACTGCCATCTGACGTGAGGTATAATACCATCTGGGAGTTCTCGGCGAGTCCGTCCAGTGTACCCAGTCTCTACTGAGCACCCGTATATCATCTCTGATGTCAAACACCGATGGATATGGGATCATCCATCGCCCATCTGTATGGGTCGAGAAGGTATACGCTAGTCTACTCTGGTATATCGATGCCCCGTCTCGATACACCCACGACTAGGGACTTTGAAGGATGTACTTATGGACTACCATGTCCCCACTAGTATGATCCGCATCATAGTCTAGATAGTCAAGTACAGATCCTAAGGGCTTTACCAACATGTAACAGAGAGACAATCAGCATACACGTTAAGGTAAAGGGTAACCAGATAGCATACTATCATGTCGAGCAAGAAAGTCCTCCCTATATATGTCCCAGCATCCACTACAATATACATCCTATGTACAGTAATGGCCTCTAGGGCATACATATAACTAACAATCTCCCACTTGCACTAGGGCCATCTGTAGTAGTGGTTGTAGTATCTCATACTCAACCATCCCATAAAAGTCTCTCTCTGGGAACAGGCCTTTGTGAGTGGATCCGCTGTGTTGTCCTCTGAGTCTACTCTCCAAACCTCGATCACCCTGGAGATCAACCATCTCCATGATCAAGTGATACTGCCTTAGAATATGTCTGGATCACTGATGGGACGGGCGTTCCTTGGCATAAGCCACAACTCCATTGTCACACAATGGGAGGAACTTAGTTCATCTCATGAACCAATATACACCCAGACAGCGACTTTGGTAGCATCTTAAGTAGCGATGTATCCTGCCTTTATCGTCTAGTATGTCACGGTATCTAGCTTGGAACTCTTCCAACATACCGTCCCTTTACTGAGGGTAAAGACAATGCCTGTGACTGACACTCAGTCGTCATTATCACCCTGGAACCATTCCAGTGATTCTCCCCAGGATCGGTTTTACCGTCTCACTACATCTAGTGAGAATCCTAACATCCAATTAAATCTATCTCATAGATCCAAAACTCAGGATTTAGGAGGTATCATTTTGATCCTATATGGAGAATCATAGTGATAAGCGGAGATTGATCGAGCATAGCATAGGAAACTCCTTCCCTATCAAGAGTATGTCATCCACGTACTCTACGAGGATCGTTACCATACTCCCTACTATCCTTTTTGTTTATACAAGGTTCATCTACCATATTGATGATGTCAACTTCTTTGACTAATCCATCAAAACAGATGTTCCAACTCCGCGATGCCTGCTTTATCCTATAAAGCATCTTGCACACGTTTCCGCTGCTCCCACTGTCTACGAAGCCCTCTGGCTGTGTACTTATAGACGCACTCTTCTAAAATATCATTTAGAAAAGCAGTCATGACACCCAACCACCAGATATCGTAGTCATGGTATGTAGCCGTGGTAAGTAGGATCTGGATGGACTTAAGCATAGTCACTTGAAAAAGGTTTCATCATAATCCATGCCTGGTCGATGACGAAAACCTTTAACAAGTCTAGCTTTGAAAGTCTCAACTTTTCCATGTACACCAAGTAATCTTCTCAAGATATACTTGCTCCTGATGGGGATTTAACCCTTCAGATATAGCAACCAAAGTCCATACTTTGTTGGTGTATAAGGATTCCATCTCAGATCGATAAACATCCAGCCATTCTTACAGAGTCTTACTCTCGATGGCCAGCTCGAAACTAGTTGGGTCATCATCTCATGATGCAATCCTCGCTCCCACTGTCATAGAGAAACAGAAGTATCTCTCAGGTGGGTGAGGAACCCTACTAGATCGGCGGAGAGGCTGAGGTTCGTTGGTAACTATTGAATCCTTTGGTTCTTTCAAATCATCAGCTGCAGTTTATATAGCTGGAACACTTCCAGTTCTACATAACAGACCTTGCCTCGAGCTTGTCCGGATTTTGCTTTTAGACATAGGCTGGACAACCCCAAATCTTAACTAGCTTAAGACATGGGCTCTTCCCTTTCCATATCTCATATGGAGTGGTAGGCAACTGATTTGATTCGAACCTATTCAATAGGTATGCAGCTTCTCAAGTGCATAACCCCTAAAAGGAAATAGGTAACTCAGTAATACTCATCATAGAGCACACCATATCATATAGGGTGTGATAGCTCCGCTCCGATATACCATCGTGCTATGGTGTATACGGAGGAGTAATGCCGAGAGAGAATCTCATTCTCCTTTAAAATAGTCCAGGATTTCCGTGCTCAAGTATTCTCCTCCTCGATCTCATCAAAGGACATAATACTTTTACCCGTATTTGGTTCTCTACTTCTAACTTATATTCTGTGAATATCTCAAAAGGTTCGGACTTGTGTTTCAACAGGAACATAGGTCTGAATCTCGAAACATTATCAGAGAATGTAATGAAGTAAAAAGAACCGGTCTTGGTATGTGTAGACAGGAGACCTTACATACATCATCATGTATCAGTCCCAAGAGTTCATTAACTCTTTCTCTGTTTCCAGTAAACGGAGCTATGGTCATCTTATCTTTGTGACATGACTGGCGAGTTTCACAAGATGTAATTCAAACTAATTTAAATATGCATCTTTATGTAACTCTAGCTAGTCGGGTCACATTGATCTGACCTAGTCTACAATACCTCAAGAAGGATTCGTTCATTTCTGAACTCTTCCTCTTATGTGTGTTCCATATACTAAGAACTGTAGTTTGATTTAGAACATCAACGCTTTTAGATAACGTGCCTGAACAGATCAACTATTGATATAGGAAATGTTCAAAACATTGTCCAACAATACAAAATTATATCATTTCTTTACTAATAAAGAGAGTGATATGATTTTGTATATCAGGTTCGGTATCTAATAACATTCGTTCAGAATCAATGTATTGGTAATACAGGGTGACAGTGACCAACAGACTTGGCTGCAACACTTGCCCCGTTTTCTGCCTCATGAAACTTATCACCCGTTCTCAGTTCTCTACCTATCTGTAGCCCTATGTAACAGATTACATATCTGGGATCCTGATCTGGTATCACATACCCAGGACGTAGAGGATACAGAGAAATAGTTCTTTGTAATGAACACACCCGAAGATGATGCATCAGCATGCACTCTCTTCGTTTGGGCGGCACGGGAATTCTGGTATTCCCCAATTTCCTGCTCTGACTTATAACAATTATAAGTTGGAGCGGGACCAACGTTCCCCAGCTCAGTATAACAAGCGGGTTCGGTCAATAATCCGTATTATTATCTTGATTAAGGCGTGATATGGTCGCTACCTGGAGAGAGAGAGAAGAAAACACTCAGCGTGCACTCTTTCAAGAATAGATTGGTTATTATTTTATCTAATCAGGATGGCTCCCACTGCTTTTTATCAAATCTTCCTTCAAACCCTTAAAGGAAAGACTAGCCGGGATTAATTACACACTACAAGTTCGCCAATCTTTCAGCCAGGCCAGTGTCGGTACTTTGAGGGAGGTCCCCCGTGCTTTCGCACGAACCTAATTAATGTAAACCTCGTTTTCTCAGAGGCGTAACCCCGTTGACACCTTTCTAGACACCTACTTGATCGGCTAATTGTAATGTGTAAAACTCTCCCAGGAGTAACTCTTACTCGCAGCGGGTATCGGGATCCAACTATCTCATAGAAGGTATGCAATCTCATTGCAAATTTCAACACTTGAAATTCCCGATAATATTTTGCCCCTAAAGTGCTATGACCTTGACGAAAGCCAACAAACCATAGCCCGCTAGTCAAGTTCAACCCGTACATTTCTTGATCGAATTAAACCCACCCGCACGACCCTTGACGAAAGCCAACAAAGCCGCACGACTAACCTAATCCAATCGCATCGTATGCTTGCAGATAAGCAGCATATAGCTACCGCACACTGCACCTTGACGAAAGCCAACAAATGCAGCACGAATACTATATACAACTTATCTGAAATGACGGAGGGCTACGAGAGGTTTTTCTGAAAACCTATTGCGTAATGAACTTGATATCGTTGTAGAATCAAATGATTTTAAAATGGAGTGCTTTTGAGGCTTTTCTAGTTTTGCTAAA
Source organism: Agapanthus africanus (assembly GCA_030015575.1). NCBI lineage: Eukaryota > Viridiplantae > Streptophyta > Magnoliopsida > Asparagales > Amaryllidaceae > Agapanthus > Agapanthus africanus. The sequence goes on along the minus strand of CM057348.1, from coordinate 153,073,727 downwards.
GGAGTCACTCCCGGTGAAGGGATCGTCGGTCCTTTCCTCGTCGAATGAGGTGCGGGATATATCACATATATCGCTGTGCAAAGCAAAAACACTTAAAAGCAATCAAAAGACAAACCGAGTGTGTAGCATCTGCCAGTTATTGCTAAAGGAGTCACTCCCGGTGAAGGGATCTCGGTCCTTTCCTTATCGAATAAGGTGCAGGATATATCATATATACCTCTGTGCAAAGCAAGAACTGTAGCTACCTGTTTTATTTTGAAATTCGATTCTACAACATCTTAGGTTTCTTTTATTTCATTAATCACATTAATGAAGTCCCATCATTTAATTACCTAAACATCACAGATAAATACGATGTACACTTATGCCATCCGCATTCGCCTCGATGTCCCCTCGTGCACCGTTAGGTTAGGTAACTAACGGCAGAGCGGGGCAGGGCTAGCGCGGGTATAAAACATAAGTAACGTCTATATAATATATCATATATACTATATACTGTATCTATCACAGAACATCACATGATCACATCACAGATATCGCAGCAGAAGAAACATATGAAATATTGGATATACTAGGACGTCCGTGTTTTCAATACGAGCCAGTATAAAACACGGATTCCACGGTCGTGATGAGTAGCCAAACCCACACCCCTAGACCCCTACGAGAGCGGCAAGCAACCCTACCAATTCTAGAGTTAGGAGACCCGGACTCGACTCCTCGAGTTGGTCTCCCACTGGACTCCAGAACCCGGTTACTTGTGCTCCCCTCCTTGGGTCTATCCTAGTGCGGAAAAGTAAATAATATACAAACGGTGACATCTTCCGCAACCTGGAAGTGCCCCAATAAAAGAATATTACATACAAGTTTTTACATGAATGAAAATGAAAAACACTTATCTCACATAAAAACCCCCGGCTATTCAAACACGACGATCCAATATAACATATCCAGCAACACATAACATCACATGTCATCAACGTAAGTAAATATGTCCATCCCAATTGTCGTTGACATATAGCAACGAAACCGGCGATATCACATATTACACTTACGGTCACAGAAAAGAAAGTGTAAAACTACAACAGTTGGAATCCGCAACCTCCTCAGACATCGCATGCCTGACTAAATGAATTACTTAGACATCGCATGCCTAACAATTATAAACGCCGCATTTTAGTCTCAAAATCGAAAACTCTTTTCAATATCAAGTCGGGCAATTCAACAAGATTCCCGACATCCTGATCGAATGCTCGTCGCAAACTTTAGTAGGCGGCTGCACCCCCGATACCGTCGACGAAGTGCACCAAGGCGGAACACCGCTGCCGCGAGCACCCGAACGGATGCTTTCGGCGACGGGGTTCTCCTACAGTCACTTGGTCGGGGCTATGGAGTGAGGCTGTCTATTAAGTTTACCCGGCGAGTATCCGCGTACGCTACGTGATTGCGACGGACTTTTGATCACATCAAAATTCCGTGGCAACCGATCAAGTGAGACTAAATTGCTAGATTTACAACATTCATTCAGTTATCTCATAACTTATTGTGAATTCCAATTATTGTATCCCATTCCAGATAATTAGAAAATGTTAAACTTTCCGATTGAGCATTCGAACACCCAAGTTTTCCCGATACAGATCAACACATGAAATAAGTCTAACAACATTCAGTTCGTGCCTCAGTACCGACGGTCCAGCCGTAGAAGGGTCAAGCCAACGCCTCACATGTGGCACGCCGTACTGCCCCAAACCCGAAGGTTCAAAGGGCAGTTCAAGACGGTCACATAATCGAGTTAAGGTTTGTTGTCTTCTAGAGGGTCCATCGCGTTACTTGCACTACTTAGAACGTCGTTAAACTACGGAAAAATCCAACACTTGGAAATTTCCCGACAGGGGAAAAAATGGGTATTTATATCCGGTCGAACTTTTTAACATATTCTAAAATTTATCCGGAAAGCCACACAGACAAAATTTGATAATCCGATCGAACTCATGAAAACCCAAAACAACCCCTGAAAACTCAACCGTATAATAAATATTAAAATATCCCAGGAAAATAAGCACAGAAATCTGAGAATTACTGTGAAAAGAAAAATGCGCAAAACGACAAAACCACCGCTGAACCGCCGCGGCATGCATAGCATGTGCCGCGGTTCCGCGGTGGAAAAGTTGACTTAGGCCCACGAAATTTACAGTAATTCTTAGAAAACCCTGCTTGATTTTCTGCATATTTTTAATCTTGAAAAATCCACAATTTTAAAATCTGGACAGAGAGCATTCTCGGGTGTGGGTTTCGGGTTCGTTCGTGTTTCAAATTCCGTCTGGACTTCGCCTAAGGCTCTAGCTAGGCTCTGATACCACTGTAGGGTTCCTAGGCATCCTAATGAGGTCTCACAAGGCATCAACCATGCCAATTTCAAAAAATCTAGGTGCCGAGAAACCCGACTACGGATCGTTTGCTAGAAAACTAGGCGAAAAGATAACTAGTTAACACTTAACTAAGGGAATACGGAAATACAACCTTTGTAGATCCGGTGCTCTACCTCCATAGCTCCGCAACGAAGTCCTCTCCGCTGTCCAAATCAAATCCGGGCTCTAGCGTCGGCTTCGTCGGAGAATGGGCAAGCTAGGTCGTCGATGTCCATGCCGAAGATGATCTACGTCGAGGCATCGCTAAATCAAGCTCCGACTTCACCAAGTCAAGAAACTTATGAAGAAAACACACTCTACTACTTGGCAAGAGGTAGAGGATGAAGAAATAGGAAGTGGGTTAACTTTAGTTTTGGATTTCTCACTCTTTTCCAACAATCACCATTGATGGAGCTTGGTTTTCTTCAAAGAAGAATGAAGAAGAAGAAGAGCAAGAAGAAGATGAATAATATGATAAGATTATTATAATTGGAAAAGAAAATGAATACTTATCATATTAGAACCATGGTCAAGTGTAGAGAATTAACTAAGGTTAGATTAATGGTTAGGGTTAAAGATGAAGACAAGAATGGTTACAAAGTCAAAGCTTCATGAAGCTTCAACTAAACTCCAAAATTAGCAACCATTCTTTTCTTATCTATTCAAAATAAATAAATAAATAAATAAGTAAGAATAGAAAACCCTAATCATTAGTTTAACCATGGCTTAATCCATTACACTTAACTATAGTTAAACATGTATCATCAAACATGATACAATCAAGTGCACAAAAGTATATCACATATACAATGTGTACAAACCGAGTGAGAAAATCCATTTAAAGTGAACCAATACTAGTTAATGCAAAGTAATATATCAAATATATAATTATGCATTAAATCATTAAATCAACACTTGATTTAACGATCCGGTCATATCGCATATAACCGACTAGTATTCTATGTATCGGCTTATCGAACCAACCCTTGATTCGATAACTAGGTTATATCGCATACAACCTTTCGATACATTCATCGCGAGAATGGAATACGGTATCACATACACGCATTATTCTCGGTCCCGCACATATCTCATATGCGCTCCTATTTCGTTTCGCTTGAGCCAGGAAACCTCTGTGTAGGACTCTAAAGACTCGTCAATACGCCGGCAGCAGGTGATGATCATATCAAGCACCCACAAGCCGCAAGCGGTCTGCTAAACGTAACGGCCACCCGGGTATTGAGCGATCTGAAGATCGACGAGCAAGCCCGCTCACACTCCAGTGAATCCGACCAGTAACACTACCGTACAGTCCGGTCTGATCGTCTGATATGTCGCATATCTCGCCTAGGGGTGGTAAACGTCAGACCCCAATAGCTCGATAAGTCGTGTCGATATGAGGTCTATAACAATTCGAGAAACTAATGGTAACACTTACCAGTAAATCTCTGCAACCCTGGCCAGGGATTTCCTGTTATAGCCAATCAAACACAGCGCAACATCAACCCCCTATACCGGGAGAGACGAATCCCCTCCTATCGCTCATTGCCTCCATGTGACTCGGGACTGTACCCAAAAACCACCGTTTTGCACGCCCTCTTGGACGTGGTAAGATCGAAATCAAAGCACAGTGGGAACCACACAAGACTCTATGACGATCTCGGGTCAACAGACTACTCTGTACCAGTGTCACCAGAGAACTGCCATCTGACGTGAGGTATAATACCATCTGGGAGTTCTCGGCGAGTCCGTCCAGTGTACCCAGTCTCTACTGAGCACCCGTATATCATCTCTGATGTCAAACACCGATGGATATGGGATCATCCATCGCCCATCTGTATGGGTCGAGAAGGTATACGCTAGTCTACTCTGGTATATCGATGCCCCGTCTCGATACACCCACGACTAGGGACTTTGAAGGATGTACTTATGGACTACCATGTCCCCACTAGTATGATCCGCATCATAGTCCAGATAGTCAAGTACAGATCCTAAGGGCTTTACCAACATGTAACAGAGAGACAATCAGCATACACGTTAAGGTAAAGGGTAACCAGATAGCATACTATCATGTCGAGCAAGAAAGTCCTCCCTATATATGTCCCAGCATCCACTACAATATACATCCTATGTACAGTAATGGCCTCTAGGGCATACATATAACTAACAAGGGTTGGTACCGTATCAGACTTCCGACAGTTACATCCAGCTGCATTCACAGGGCTAGCTGAACCCCTTGAGGCCGAGCAATGGCTGGTGAACATGGAGAACTTACTAACAGCCGCCAGGGTTCCAGAGGATGATAGGGTGGACATGATAAAGATCCAATTGGAAGAAGAAGCCCGTACATGGTGGTCGGTGGAAGAAAGCAGGCTAGACGGGCCGATTGAATGGGGCAAATTTAAGGAGTGCTTCCTAGATCATTATTTTCCTTCCACAGCCAAGGCGGCAATGGAGGAAAGGTTTATTCTTTTTAAGAAGAATGGACGCCCAGTGGACGTATATGCGGCAGAGTTCAACCGTCTGAGCCGTTTTGCTCCATACATGGTTGTCTCAGAAGCCACCAGGGCCAGACGCTTCCTTCAGGGGCTAGATTTCGAGTTGCAGCAGTTGATTGCATCGCTGGATTTGCAGACTTTCGCACAGGTACTCAACGCGGCGAGAGTTCAAGAGCAATTGATCAATAAGTTCAGGAAGCCCCCAGTCGTTCCAGCACGTACCCATGCACCTTCTCGAGGAGCCATACCGGTTCACAGGCTTGGAACGACACAAATGAAGCGCCCGTTTGTACCACAGCATCGCCCCCAGAGACAGAGCGTAGTTTGCGGCTATTGCGGTAGAGGTGGGCATACCCAGAAGGACTGTCGCCATGCCAAGGGACAGTGCTTGATTTGCGGATCCAGTCAGCACAGGATTAGCGGTTGCCCTGAGCGAGCAGAGATACAGGGAGGTTCTGGACCGCCACAGCAGAGGCCACAGGAGCAGAGGTAACCCTTTACAGGTCGCGGTCAGGGACGGGCTTTCACCTTGACCGCCAAGCAGGCAGAGGCGTCAGGAGACGTGGTTACAGGTACTCTACTCGTACATTCCTTGCCAGCTAGAGTACTATTTGATTCTGGAGCATCGCATTTTTTCTTGTCTGAGCATTTCACTGATACACACTCCATACCACATGAACCACTAACCAAGGGATGGGAAATACATATGGGTAATGCCATTATAATATCTAGTCGAGAATGTAGATCATGCCCGATTGTAGTGTGTGGCAGGGAATTCTATGCGAATTTCCTTCTGATTGGGACAGGCAGTTACGACGCAATTCTCGGGATGGATTGGATGAGCATTTTCCATGCAGTTATCGATTGTCGTGCAAGGAACGTGATCTTCCGCATTCCCAATCACCCGGAGTTTATTTTCAAAGGCGGATGCGAATCTTTGGAGCCAGCCAAGTACAGAGCCAAGCCCAAGGAGCTGACAGCTATGGAGATTGATGAGAGCCCAGTCCCAGTAATTGTTCGGGACTTTCTGGACGTATTTCCTGAAGATCTACCAGGTCTACCACCTCCTCGAATCTTGGAGTTCTCGACCGATTTGACTCCAGGTACGGCCCCAGTATCCAAAGCCCCATACAGAATGGCACCAGTTGAGTTGACGGAATTGAAGAAGCAAATTGAAGAGCTATTAGAGAAGGGATTTATTCGGCCGAGCGCTTCACCGTGGGGTGCACCAGTTCTGTTAGTAAAGAAGAAGGATGGATCGCTGCGAATGTGCATAGATTATCGGGAGCTGAACAAAGTCACAATAAAGAACAAGTACCCAATCCCGCGCATTGACGATTATTCAATCAGCTAAGTGGAGCCAAGGTATTCTCGAAGTTGGACCTCCGTTCTGGATATCATCAAATCAGAGTAGCAGCCGAGGATGTATGCAAGACGGCTTTCAGGACCCGATACGGACATTACGAGTTCCTTGTGATGCCGTTCGGTGTTACCAATGCCCCAGCAATATTCATGGGCTTGATGAACAGGGTGTTCGCAAAGTACTTGGACACGTTTGTCGTTGTGTTTATCGACGACATACTTGTCTACTCGAAGACCCGGGAAGAGCACGCTGAACATTTGTGCATGGTCCTACAAATTCTTCGGGAAGAGAAGCTGTATGCGAAGCTAAGCAAGTGTGAATTCTGGCTCGAAAAGGTTCAGTTTTTGGGACATATCGTTTCGGGCGAAGGCATCTCGGTGGACCCGGCAAAGATAGAATCTGTCAGAGATTGGCCAACGCCAAAGTCAGTGGCTGAGATCAGGAGTTTTCTGGGATTGGCAGGTTATTATCGGAGATTCGTCCAAGATTTCTCAAGAATCGCTGAACCTTTGACGAAGCTAACACGGAAGGACGTACCGTTTACGTGGACAGAGGAGTGCATTCAGGCATTTGACACACTGAAGCAGAAGTTAACCACGGCGCCTATTCTTACAGTACCAGATGATTCCGGTGGTTTGGTGATACACAGTGATGCCTCAGGGAAGGGATTAGGCTGTGTTCTAATGCAGCACGGCCGAGTGGTTGCTTACACCTCTCGACAACTGAGAAACCACGAGAAGAACTACCCTACGCATGACTTGGAGTTAGCTGCGGTAGTTTTTGCGTTGAAGATTTGGAGGCACTATCTATTGGGTGAAAAAGTGGAGGTGTACACAGATCACAAAAGTTTGAAGTATGTTTTCACTCAGAAGGAACTAAACATGAGGCAGCGCTGATGGCTAGAGCTGATGGCAGATTATGACTTGGACCTTCAGTATCACCCGGGGAAGGTGAATGTTGTACCAGATGCGCTCAGTTGCAAGCCAGCGGTCATGATGTTGACCGGTCAGAGGAACATTATTGAAGACTTCCAGAGACTCGAGCTTGAAGTCGTTACGCCGAACGCACTCAGTCAACTTTGGCAACTACAGGTGCAATCTTCCCTGGTGGATCGCATCAAGATTGCACAAGCGGATGATCCCCGATTGCAAAAGTTCAGAGAGCAAGTGGAAGCCGGACTGAGAACGGATTTGATTATACATGAAGATGGCTCTCTGAGATTTGGTAGCAGACTCTGCGTACCCAAGGGAGATGTTCGAGAAGAAGTATTGGCTAAAGCACACAGTTCAGCGTATTCTGTGCATCCGGGAGGCACAAAAATGTATCAGGACCTAAAGCAGCACTTTTGATGGAACGGGATGAAGCGGGAAATTGCGAGGTTCGTATCCAGGTGTTTGGTATGCCAGCAAGTGAAGGCGGAGCATCAGAGGACAGCGGGATTGCTACAACCACTGCCGATACCAGAATGGAAGTGGGAGCACATTACTATGGATTTTGTGACGGCCTTACGACGGAGCCCTAGGGGCAATAACGCCATTTGGGTTATCGTCGATCGCCTCAAAAAAGCTGCACACTTCATACCATTCCGAGTGGGACAGTCGACAGAATCACTGGCAGAGAGATATATGCAGGAGATTGTACGACTTCACGGTGTTCCAGTCAGCATTGTGTCAGACCGGGACACCAGATTCTTGTCGCACTTTTGGAAGAGCTTACAGGAGAGCTTGGGTACCCGCCTTAAATTCAGCACAGCTTATCACCCGCAGACGGATGGACAATCCGAGCGTACGATTCAGACACTCGAAGATATGCTGAGAGCCTGTATGTTGGACTTTCAGGGTTCCTGGGAGGACCATCTGCATCTAGTTGAGTTTTCGTACAACAATAGTTATCAGGCTAGTATTCAGATGGCTCCTTTTGAAGCACTTTACGGGCGGAAGTGTCGATCCCCAGTATGTTGGGATGATGTGGGAGAACGAAGATTACTGGGTCCCGAACTCATTGTTCAGACAGTCGACAAGGTCCAAATGATCAGACAGCGTATTAAGACGGCTCGGGATTGACAGAAGAGTTGGGCAGATACCAGCAGGAGGGCACTAGAATTCGAAGTCGGAGATCATGTGTTCTTGAAGATTTCCCCTACTCGTGGAGTTATCAGGTTCGGAGGCCGAGGAAAGCTCAGTCCCCGTTTCATCGGACCTTTTGAGGTGCTAGAGCGAGCAGGAGAAGTGGCCTATCGACTTGCCTTGCCTCCATCGCTAGCTGGTGTGCACAATACCTTCCACGTGTCACAGTTGCGGCGTTATGTTCGGGATGAGAACCATGTCCTGGACTATTCGGAGCTAGTTTTGGGTACCGATATGTCATACGAAGAACAGCCCATTACCATCCTCGACCGCAGAGAGAAAGTGCTGAAGAATAAGGTCATTCCGTTAGTCCGAGTGTCTTGGGACGGTCGTTCCCCAGGAGAATCCACCTGGGAGCGGGAGGAAGATATCCGTGCTCGTTATCCACATCTCTTTGTTTAGTACATTGTTTCTTTGTATCCTTGTTAAATTTCGAGGACGAAATTTTTTTGTAAGGGGGGTATGATGTAAATCCCCATTCCCATCTTAATAAAAGTTTTCTATTTTCTAAATCCCAGAGATTTCCTTTCTTTTTCCCTCATATGTTTTTGTAGGAAGGTGGTTGCTTGAATTCCAATATTTAAAATTTCCCAAACCCTAAAAGTCAAAACCCAGAATTAAAACCAATTTGGAAAACCAAAACTAAAACAAATAAAATATTTTTACTATAAACCCTCAGCCCAATATTTTTTCTTTTCAAATGAATTAAATTTTTCTAGGCCCAGCCCGTCCCCCTCCTCAGCCCACACACCAAATTTAAACTTAAAATGAATTCTTTATTTAAACCCCGGCCCGTTCTAACCTCAGCCCACAAAAAACTAAAAGAATTTAATCAATAAAACTTTCCAGCCCAGCCCTTCCCCAACTCCCTTCGGCCCGTGACCCGCAACACCCGACCCGACCCGCTTCTTCTATTTCCTTCTTCTCCCCAACGTTAACAATCCCCGACCCACTCCCTTCGCCGCTTCCTCCGCCCGCGCCCATGCCCGCGCCCACGTCGTGCGACGTTACCCCTCGCACTCCTCTCTCTAACCCCGTCGCCCTCATCTCTCTCTCGCTCTCCAACTCTATCTCAAAAACTCTCCTTCCTCTCAAAATTTTTCCACGAACCCACTGCACCGAGCTCGACCACCATCATGCACCCTCGACGCCGGCGATCACCCCATCACGTCGTCGACCCTCTTTCATCCTCCCTCGTTTCTCCTCCACCACAGAACCCTTCCCTATCTTCTTCCACCAACCTAGAACTCTACACACCCGAGACCCATTGCAACCGAGCTCGACCACCACCGGCACCCGCGACACCGGCGATCTCCCCATCACGTCGTCGACCTCCACACCCTCTTCTCCTCAGCATCATCCCCATTACGACAGCACCCGAGCCCCTACTCTCTCCCTCTCTCCAAAACCACACAAAACCACTACCAACATACAAACCCACTACGGCCCATCGCCGGGGCGACGCCGTCGACCGTCGTCGACCCCAGCGCACCCGGGAGATCCACAGAGCCTCCTTCACGCTTCCAGCGAGCACAAGACAACTCCGGGCAACTCCGACATCAAATCCGTATCGCGAGCCAAGCTCGCGCAAATCATTTCACGACGTATATCGCGCGTTCGTGACGCCGCTGCTGCCGTGAAACCCCGAGACGTTTCCAGGCAAGTACTTTACTTGCTACATGCTAATTTACCCATATTACAAACTCAAACATGTATGATATAAAATTCCTTTTCACAATAGAATTAAACGACGTATGTGTTCGATGCTTGGCCCCAATGAAAATACTTGCCTAAGTTGACGGAATTAAATTTTCTGTGTTGTCTCTTGTAGTGGTGATTATCTTGTAAAAATCTTACTGGAAAATACGAACGTTAGTGACTAAAATGAATACCCCCAAATGTACCGGTAAAACTAGAAATTTCCCGTATCTGAAAATTATTAAAATCACTGTAAATTATGTGCATACTGGAATGATGCGTTCGCGGGCTTAAATCGAAGACGACTCGACGAACTTTAAATCTATGTAAACTTCTAATGTTTTCTGTACTGTAACTGCGACGATATTTAGATCGGAGTGCGACTCTGGACTGCAGTCCAGAGCGACTCTGATTATTGTGTTCTGCCCCAAAATGTGTGTCATTTTGTTTCCTGAATTCTCATGTTACGGAACTCTGCATCGGATTAAAGATGGATCTGTTAGATAAACAAAACAAGTGGTTTCATTCCGTTTCATTACCGTTTGCTATTTAATTTGTAAACATAAAGGGCAGAACGTATGACTGTCCAGAACAGATTCAGAAGTGACATACTAATGTTAAACTGTGTATAACTTTCTACGTACAGACGCGATTGAGGATCCGTCTATTGCGTAGAATACCCTATCGAAAACCCTAGATTTTATTCAACTGTAGCATCGCTAAATTCTGAACCCAACTGGGTGAAATTCGTGTCGCGAAACGGACGTTCAGTTCAGAAACTGAATTTTCAGCCGCGAGCACTTAAAATGAAACAGCTGTATCTCGAATACCGGAAACCCGATTGAACTGAAACTAATTTTGATGAATTTATGACTGAGTGTTCTATTTATCGTATTTGTATCATTTCGTTGAATTCTAAACATATGAATTTATGCAATTTTTGTAACTTAATGACTTGCACATTGGTTCATAACATACTTAGCTTATTGATGGCATACATACATATATCATACCCCATTTGCCATATGCGTAGTGTTAGTGCATGTTAGAGTCAGTGGACATTGCATTATCGTGCGTGATTGATGTTTAGGAGTGACAAGTACACCAATGGGAAGTGAATATTCATGACAGTGATTGATACAGTGAACAGTGATAAAACCGTGCCATTGGTATACTTGTACACGATTAAATCAAGATCATAAATAGTGTAAACCTGGGGATAAAGGGAAAATCGAAGTGGAAAGAGAATCGTATTTAGCGGGACCGTGTTTTAGAGGATGATCATTCGAGCAGCGATATATATATTAGGTAGGATCTAGCGATCCGGCTGACAGGGTTATGTCCCGGGCATGTGGGCCGTTGTCTCGGGTATGTACGAGACTCTTCTTAAACATGATCCCCCTTCCACTATGCGATTTCAAACATGACCTAGAGCCTGATAGGGACATAGATCATACTTTGCATCATATAGTGACATAGTGATTGCATGCACTGTACTTTCACCGTTATTACTTCATTTACCCGTTTCACCTTATTATTATAATATTGCTATTGTGTCGCTCTGACAACCTGAGTATGCATGCTCAGATCCCGTGGAAGGACCAGCGCAGGAGACGGATCTACCTTTCGTGTTCACGGAGATATAGTCTGGTGTACTTTCCTTCTTTACTGCTTTCCATAAAAGTGATCGTGAGATTGAACTTGGTTAGTAACTGTTCTTGTTATTTGTAATTTGTGAACAATGGATTTTAATGTAATAAATTAGTGATTTAATTCCTTTACTACTGTGCTTTATTTACTGATTACCATGTAATGCTAGAAGCCGAAGTGTGACTACGGCGGGATGATTCCTTGACCGTAGGAGCATGGCTGGCCTAGTCATCCTTCGTTTTCCGTATTTTGGGAAGCGGGGCGTGACATTTGTACTTCCTAATGCTCTTATCATATGTCACAACCGGAGAAGAAAAGATTCCTGCAGGTGTTGCATGATTTGAAAGTTCCCACAGGTTTCTCAGGATCATTGAGCAAGAAAATAAAAATTGTGAAGGATAAGATCGATGGGCTGAAAAGTCATGGTCACCATATTATCGTGAAGCACCTTCTTCCATTAGCCCTCAGGACTTCTCTCCCCGAATCGGTTGGTCTAGTAATCAACGACCTATATTGTTTTTTCAGGGAGTTGTGTGCTGAAACACTGGAGGTTGTGACGGTGGATAAACTAGAAAATTCTATTGCGTTGATACTTTGCAAGTTTGAGCGTATTTTCCCACCGTCATTCTTCGATATCATAATACACTTGACGGTTCATCTTGCAACTGAGGCTAAGTTAGCCGGACCGGTACATTATCGATGGTTGTATCCCGTCGAGAGGTACGTGTAATTTTTCGTTTCGCGCAATTTATAAATTTATTGTTGTCCTGTATGCCCGTATTTATTTATTCAACATATTTTCATTAGGTATCTCTGCACTCTTAAGAAGTATATACGCAATAAAAATCGACCAGAGGGTTCTATCATGCAAGGTTATCTTCTTGATGAAGCAATCACATTTTGTTCCCACTATCTGGACGAGAACATTGAGACAAGACTTAACCGGCCACGAAGAATTCAAGACGGGCCATATGGTAAAGCCGAGTATAAGAGGGTAGACACTATATTTATCAACAAGATATACCGGTTTATCTTGCTTAACTGCGCATGTCTTGAACAAATTAGAGAGTAAGTTTTTTTGGATTAATTGTTATATCTGTGTTTGTATGTGTATGAAATGATATAATATTAATGTCACCATTATTTGTCGAAAACAGAATTCATTTTAACGAGGTACGTGAGGGGCATCCTGATTGGAACGAAGAACGATTGGAAAAATATCATCAGGATAATTTTTGGGATTGGGTCACAGATCATGTAAGTTATTCGAATAACATTTTATTGCTATCAGTTTTAATCTAAACTTGTATCGTTATGTATTTTTCGTAAAATTTGTTTTGTTAGATCCACGATCTGAACTTGTCTGCATCATTTGAGAGTGATTCAAGATGTTTAGCTCAATTTCCTAGTATGGAGGTTGCATATTACTAAGGATTTGGTGTCCTTGGATACAAATTCGAAGTTAAGGACATAGAAACATCTAGAACCACTCAGAATTGTGGGATTGCGACGGTAGGATCGGACGGTGTGATTTATTATGGGTACTTAAATTGTATACTCGGCATCCACTATCCCGGACGATCAGAACCCTTTTATATATTCCAGTGTACTTGGTACGATACGCGAACCGATACGGACATGTGGAGAAGCAATCTTGGGACTTGGAAAGATGAATATGGATTGACCAGTGTGAACACACTTCGATTTTACGGTCAGGAAGATCCGTTTATCTTTCCGAACCAAGCGTTCCAAGTATACTACTCACAGTGTTTGAAACATCCAGGATGGAGTGTTGTATGCCGATGGAAACCCAGAGATGCCTACGATGTCCCAGAATTCGAGGACAGCGATGAGGACGAAGAAGAGAGAAGGCTTAGAGTGCTCCGACCGTCTGTTTCGAAGGACGGGTTGTCTTCGACCGACCATGAAGTTACGTGGGTTAGAAATGACATCGACGATGAAATCCAAGTAGATATGTATAATGCGCCCACGAAACGAAAAAGGTTATCAGTAATGTTATATTATTACTTCACATTTTACGATCTATACATATATAGTCAATACTTTTAATGATTGTCTAATGCGTCCATGAACCGTTTATCTAGATTTGATGACGATGTCGGGAGCAGCGAGGGGCGGCAGGAGCTCCAGCCGCGGCAGAGGCAGAGCAGTTCTGCCGCCAGGAGAGCTCCGTAGGGAGCTTCAGAGGGCCGGTCTTGCACCTAGATCGGAGACCCCTTCGGATGCCTCCTTCCGTGTGGATTTTGCCACACCTCCAGGTATATTGCACGCATATCCATTTTGAATGTAATATTATAGATATTCATGCGGATAAATATCAAAATTACTTATATTGTCAATGTTTGATTGTCTAGTTGTTGGTGATGCGTCCACATCTGGGACAGAGGCCACTCCCGCTCCTCCAGATATGTTTATATATCATATAGTGCATGTATATTGATTTAGAATGCTATATCATAAATATACACGCATTCATTTTGCTCTTACTTAGCAATTTTTATTATTTTCTAGCTGTAGGTGGTGACACCACCGCACCTGCGGGTATATTTATATATCCTATAGTGCATGCATATTGTTTTAGAACGTTATATTATTGATCTACACATTCTTTTTGCAATTACTTATATAATCTATTTTTAATTGTCTAATTATAGGTGGTGCGTCCACATTTTCCGCAGGGGCCACTCCTGCCGCATCCATACCCTCCGCATCGTCTGCAGGTTAGTATGAATAAATATAAAATATTTATTCATTTTACATATGCTCTATAGAATAAATATGAACTTCATGGAAATTTAGCGTCAATGTTTATTTTCTAGTTGGAGGGGATGCGTCTGTAAGTCTACGGTAGCGCCCCGGCCGTCTAACAGACGCCAAATGTGGAACAAAAAATTTTAACTGGCGCTATCGTATACTATAATCCGGATCTGCCATTATTGCTAAACTAACAAACTACAAATAGGGTAGAAAGGTTATACCGAACGATCCGAGTCCTTCGTTCTTTAACCATCATCCCACGCTCCGTTGCGGCTGCTCCGATCTCGTCGATCTCCGATCTGCTCGTCCAGGTGGCACCACGTCAACGATTCTTTAAACGGGCTCCCGCCTCTGACTCGAGGCAACTCGGTCGTCAAGTTTGCTAAAAGAGACGACCAAGAATGATGTAGAGAATGAGTAGAACACTTTGTCTCATTACGTCCAAAGTTATGGACGAACGGTTAATGAAGTTGCATTTTGGATCGGGTGGAAATGTGAAATGAGTATGCTTAATTTCCATGAACCAAATAACTATATCTTTTTTCTAGCAACCATGATCTTTTTTCAAGGGGAGGGGCCGGCCAATATATAGCAAGAGGGAGGTGATGGTAGGAGCAAAGAGGGTGACCACAAGGATAAATATCAAGAGAAAATATCCTAAGGTTAACAAGAATCATTAAAGCTAAAGCATGAGTCATATAAACCTAGTCATCATGCATTAAATGAATCATTAAATGCAACCACGAGTCACGAAGCCTAATCACCACTTCTAGAACTTTCTAGAAGCATGACTCACCCTTATCCAAGAAAAGATAAATCCGTCTTTAACCGAATGTTAAAAGACGGGCGATAGAAAACTGGAAACCGGCAACTTCCAAAAGCGATCCCGAAACGAATTTCAAGATAACCCCGTAACAGTATAAACATACCAGCATTTGTATTACGACCGAATACAAATGCAACTGAGACAAAGATATTATATCTACACAATATAATACTCGGATCCGGCTTAAACCAAAGCCGACCAGTATCATCTGCCCGAAATATGACACGTGCGTAAACGCACGTGCATTTTCCGAACCCTGCCATAAAACCATACGGCCTTTACAACGTTTCGCCTGAACTTGGGAAACTGTCCGTGGGGGACTCTAATGACTCGTCAGTACCCTGGCAGTGGATTTAACCACAAGCCGTCAGTGGCACTAGCTGTGCGTAACGGCTGCCCATGGACTGACCTCAAGGGTGGCCGATGAGCGAACTCATCCGGAAACCCTACTGAGCCTAACAGTGACAATGTATATACAGTCCGGTCCGTTCGTCTATAAGTATCGCATATCTGCCTAGGGGGCTAGTAACGTCAGACCCCCAATAGCAGTATAAGTCGTGTCGGAGTGTAGCCTAATAACACCCTGAGATACTACTGGAGTACCTACCAGTAAATCTCCTGCCACGGCCGTGGGCTTTGTGTAATGGCTCTCCTAGACACAGCACGATCTCACCCCCAATACCGGGAGAGACGAATCCCCTGCCGATCCGCTCACGTGCCTCCATGTGGCTCGGGACTGTACCCAAAAACAACCTGTTTGCACGCTCCTTCGAGCCGTGGTAGGATAGAAATCAAAGCATAGTGGGAACTCACACAAGAAAAATGACGACCTCAGGTCGATGAACTAACCTGTACACATGTCACCAGGGAACTGCTATCTGACGATATGTATAATACCAACTAGCAGGTTCCCGGCGAGTCCTGTCCGGTGTACTCATAACCCAATGAGCACCTGTATACATCTTAGGTGATCCAACTGACACCAGTTTCTTATGAGACCGGCCACCGCCCCTCGTCGGGGTCTCGACTGTATACACTAGTCTACTCCGGAGTATCGATGCCCTGTCTCGAAACTCCCACGACTAGGGACCACAATTAAGGATATGCTTATAAACCACCCAACTCTCACGTATATGATCGCCATCATACTGTTGGTAGTAAAGCAAGATCTTAAGGGCTCTATCAAAGTGTAACAGTGATCAGTCACCTGAACCTGTACACGACTGATAAAGACAAACCAGATAGCATACTATCATCTCGAGTAAGACTGTCCTACCGGTATAGGTCCTCCGCAATCATTGCAATCACGTGCCTGCGATCCAATAATTGACTCTGAGGGCACTATATCCAACAATCTCCCACTTGCACTTAAGGCTAATTATTGCGATGTCGACTACTCACAGCCCGTGTGAAACCGAACATCCAACTCCTCTACTAATCAGTTTCACAAAGCTCGTTTGTAAAACTATTGTGTTCGAGAAATAGCCTCAGTGAGTGGATCCGCCCTGATGTTTCTTTCTATGTCTCTCTTAATCTCAAGTTCGCGGAGAAAGCCATCTCCCGAATTGAGTAATACCTGTCTTAGAATATGTCTGGATATCTGATGGGACCTAGTTCATAAATGAACTTCAAATCCAAACTTCTTAGACTGTATCGATTACTGAACCTAATCAGTATCCTGCACCATGCCTCCCATAGTATCCTCTTGGACCACCTGTCCATAATACTGTCCCTTGTCAGAGGGAAAACTATAACTCTGACAATCACTCTGTCATCCATGTCACCTTTGAAGCCTGGAATGATAACCGTCTCCCGAAGGATGCTGCCGTCGTCAAATCCGTAGAACATGTACTTATGTTCTTAAACCGCTTCCTTATGTTTCTCCAGGATTGGATTAATACAAACTTATTGCATCTAGTGCAAAAACAACATCTGGTATGGTACTTGACATCTCATGATTGACTCAATTGCCTAAGCAAGTGATCTGCCAATCATGCACATCCCTCTCCCATTTAGTCTATAAGACACCTTTAGAGAGGGTGACTCCATCGCCTGCAGGTACACCACCATGCCAGGAGTCATCTATTCTAAAAACCATTAGAATACAATCAAAGTACCCATATTGGGAAACTACCCAAATCTAGATCTAAAACCATAGATCTAGAAACCAGAATGTCGTATATTATATCCATATCCTGTCTGGAGAAACAACTGTGTGACGACCTCAGTACAACCGATCGTAGTATAGGAATTTTACTTCCTACTCTGTGTATGTCATCCAAATACCATGACATCATACCCTACTACCTTCTTAACAGATCCATCCCCTGTTCTGATGAAGTCAAACCCATGACTGTCACATCAAAACTAGATGATCTATCTCCGCTATATCTGCTCTAATCTATAAATAGACATAAGCTACTTGCCCACTATGCTTCCGCTGCTCCCACTGACTACGACAACCCTCTGGTAGAATAATATATACGTGCACTTCTAAAGCTAGTTTAGAATGACGCTATACTTAACCTCCTGCCGGGTTTCATACTCTGGAACAACAGTAGTGTCAAGTCTGGGTAAACAAGAACCTCCCTGTCACCGTCCTTGAGGCTACCAAAGTACCTCTCGGGTGTCTGAGGTTACCCACTTTATCTGCAGAGTGGCTAATGGAATGTCAAACCTGATTGAATATATAGGTCCTATTCAATTTTCCGTAATCGTTTGCGGTTCTGGAATCACTTCCAGTTCTACCATACTCCCATTACGGTTTTCTGAAAAAATCCATTTTACTAAAACTGTGGCGAGTCAAGAACAATATCACTATTGATCTTTCAGATGGTAGAAAATCAACCCTCGTCATAGCCAGGGTCAACCCATAAACTGCCATTACAGAAACGTGCCTTGAGTTATCCAGAGTCTGGTTTTAAGCATAAGCTGGACAACTTACCGTACCTTAACATCGTTAAGATATGAACCATTCTATATCCAATATAGAAACTTTGGCACTTATTTAATTGGAACCATATTCAATCATGCAGCTGTCTCCAGTGCATATCAACTTAATGGAAAGAGGCTAATCAGCATTACTCAACTTAGGAATCCATCCAATTATGAGTAACCTGAAAGAGAAACAAGTTTCTCAAAACCATTACTATCATCTGAATACCAATCACAAGAATCTACATCTTCGATCTCTTTGAAGAATCCCGATACTTATGACACCTGGTTCTCTACTTTATTCTTATACCCACAACTTCTCAAAATGTAGACCTTGTATTTCTACGAAACACTTGTCTAAAAACTAGAGAAGTCATAAGTAAACAGAATATAGTACGAGGACCTACCGCTTTGTCCTGATGGACACTGGACAACATACAATACTCTGTATAAGTCCGCTGAGTTGAATAACTCAAAAACCTGTGCGTCGTAGGTTGAAAACTGTACCCAGGAGATTTCCTCAAATATCACCAATTACAACGAATTCCGATATAATAAGGATAATTACCTAATTCCCAATAACTTACTCTCACTCATCATCTGTAAAACCATACAGATATGAGAATGAAACCTGGTAAATACATACCCTTGGAGTAAGTATCTAATCGGGAAAACAGTTTTCCTTTAACAATGCACTGAAACATGAAAATGTTTCGTAATGGTATCCTGGTATTCCTAGTAATGCCTCTTCCATAATCCAATTCATGACTATAACCGTATATTTCTTTGCCATCTCTCCAAATCCCTTTATTTGTCTTTATTCATTACCTTCTATACACCTTCGTTAGGCTAAATGGTTTTCTTCCTTCCCTACCGTTCGGCACCAGCCTATGGTTTGGAAGAAGACTATCCAGTAAGCATAATAGGTGTACTCTCCTAAACCAAGGAGTACTCGCAACTTGAGAGAAGGTGACGATAAAAGACAGCTGAATAATACATTATTCTATTTCTCCCGAACTAGGGAAAAAAAGCAAAGGTGAAATAGGAGTGGCGATGAAGTACACGGTTTGGTCGTGAATGATAACAGTCGCAATTTACTTTGTCCTCTTTCTAATCCCTTTATTTTGTCTTCAGTTATTTCCTTCTGCACACCCTACTTAGGCTAATTGGTTTTCTTCATTCCCTACCTTTCGACACCTGCCTATGGTTTGGAATAAGACTATCCAATAAGCGTAATAGGTATACTCTCCTAAACCAAAGAGCCCTCGCAACCTGAGAGAAGGTGATAATAAAAGACAACTGAATAAACCAATTCTATTTCTCCTGAACCTTGATCCATCCTCGAAGAAGTCCTTCGGGTTTATATAACCATACGATGGATCTATCCAATGGAAGTGGATGTCCGTAGTAATACGGGGTGTTCTGAGAAATTCAAAGGGTAAAAGAAGGAGTGGCAATGACTTATGTAACATAGACAATCCAAAAGCCAGTATTTTAAGAAGGTTCAGTCAACTTGGTCACTGAGTCATAGTTTAGGGTCGGTCGAAGGTCGCTGCCAAAGAGAGAAAGAAAAGAAACACTCTGCGTGCACTCTAACCTAGATCAGAATGGTTATCACTTTATCTAATCCGGAAACCTCCCACTGTCCTGTCAAATTCTCCTCCAAACCTGAAAGAAGAATCAATCGGGATCACCCGAAGAGTAAACCAACTCATCAGTGGGAATCGGGATCCAACTCTCATCGCATGATAACGTGACGGAATCCACTCACGTTATCACACTCCAGAAGGTATGCACATACTTGGCAAGTTTCAGTTTCTTTAGAAACTCCCGATATGATTTTTGCCCCATGCTCTTATGACCTTGGCGTTGGTCAAAATGTCATAATTCACATGCCAAGTTCTACCCGTCACTATCTTGTCAATTTGAACCCACCCTCACATGCCCTTGACATTAGCCAAAATGGCAGAACGACTGTACCAAACCAACTCATCTATCTATGCAACAAATGAATACCCAGCAGCTACCAAACACTATGCTTTGGCGTTGGTCAAAATACATAGCTTGAATACTACTGAATACCCAAAAGAAATGACGGAGGGCTACGGCTGGTTTTTGGCGAAAAACCTTTAACGTAGTGAACTTGATATCGCTGAAGGAACCTGATAGCTTTTTATAAAAATATAGTGGCGAAAACCTTTTGCTAAAGAGGTCACTCCCGGTGAAGGGATCTCGGCTCTTTCCTCGTGGAATGAGGTGCAGGATATTCACACCGAATACCGCTATGCAAAGCAACTTGTAATCGACTATAGTGAAGTTATTACCCTGACGCAAAATTCTGCCCAAGGGGTCATTCCCGGTGAAGGGATATCGGCCATTGTCTCGTCGAATGAGGTGCAGGATATTCACACCGAATACCGCTATGAAAAACAAAAGGAAACGTCTTTGTAATAACACTTTTTTTAAAATTGTTCCAACAACATCCAAACAGGTTTGTTTTCCTTTGCATTGATCAGAATCAACGCAGTCCCATCAATCAATCACACCAGAAAAGAACGAAAATAAAATGTACGTATATGCCATCCGCATTCGTCACTGGGTCCCGTCATCACCCGTTAGGTTACTTAACTAACGACAGAGCGGGGACTGGACTAGCGCGGGTGTAAAACATATACAACATCTAATAGTATATATACCAATATACAATAATCGCTCCAGGCGTGATAATATGCAACATTACAGAAAAGTAATAATCATCACAGAACAATACAGATAATCTGGGATCCCCGGGTTTCACAGAGCCGCTGCTGAAACCCGACGTTCCCCTGGTCGTGTGGATAGCCTGTGCAATGAAACATAGACCCCTACGGGTGCGGCAAGTTACCCGCCAAAACCTGAAGCGAGACAGCCCCCTACAGCAAAGTGAATGGACCACCCTGCACTTCACGGAATCCGGTAACTTGAGCACCCCTCCTTGGGTCAACCTGTACCCCCTACGAGTGCGGCGAATAGTCTGCCAATACTAGAGTGAGGCCCCTCTGCCTCTCAAAGCCATGAGATGCGGACCCGTTGCCCTCCAGAACCCGGCTATCCGTATACTCCGTCGCGGGGTAAACCTAGTACAGAAATAAATAATATGTACAACGGGTACATCGACCTCAACCTGGTCGTGTCCCAAAAGAATATCATACAAACTGGCAGAGACGGCAGTCCACATGTTGGACGCTCGCCCCGCAATATCAAATGTACAAATAAATCCAAACTGCACTACCATTGCACACTGCTATCCACCACGACAAATCCACAACATCACAGCACAACACAGAACATCAACGCGAATGTCACGTTCGCAAACCCGTCTAAAAGAACTATAGCAATCAGACGCGGTTTACCGATCAAATGACATTCACGGTCGGAGATATAATGTAAGTACTGTAAACTAACATATTTAAATTTCGATCGACTAAATATCACGAAGTGGGCCCCACGAACATCTGTTGCACAGTAACAAAATCTGGGCCCAAAAGATATATACCAAAAACCCCAATTTCCATAGAAGAATCCACTGTAGAAAATTGGACCACTGATCTCACAGATTGGCCGCGGATGCGTGGTCAAACCCTAGGTTTGACCGTGGATCCACGGTGGTCTGGTGAGGTCACGTGACCAAATTTCTACAGAGAGCTTATAAAACCCTGCACAACTTTCTGTGAATGCAAAATAATTTTTGGACTTGATTTAAAATCGACAGAAACTGTGAACTAGGAATTTGCGGTTTTCGAAAATCCGTTCGATCGATATTTTGAACGCATTAGCACAAGTTAGCAAAGCATAATGGTGAGGCTCTGATACCACTGTAAGTCTACGGTAGCGCCCCGGCCGTCTAACAGACGCCAAATACGGAACAAAAACTTTTAACTGGCGCTATCGTATACTATAACCCGGATCTGCCATTATTGCTAAACTAACAAACTACAAATAGGGTAGAAAGGTTATACTGAACGATCCGAGTCCTTCGTTCTTTAACCATCATCCCACGCTCCGTTGCGGCTGCTCCGATCTCGTCGATCTCCGATCTGCTCGTCCAGGTGGCACCACGTCAACGATTCTTTAAACGGGCTCCCGCCTCTGACTCGAGGCAACTCGGTCGTCAAGTTTTCTAAAAGAGACGACCAAGAATGATGTAAAGAATGAGTAGAACACTTTGTCTCATTACGTCCAAAGCTATGGACGAACGGTTAATGAAGTTGCCTTTTGGATCGGGTGGAAATGTAAAATGAGTATGCTTAATTTCCATGAACCAAATAACTATATCTTCTTTCTAGCAACCATGATCTTTTTTCAAGGGGAGGGGCCGGCCAATATATAGCAAAAGGGAGGTGATGGTAGGAGCAAAGAGGGTGACCACAAGGATAAATATCAAGAGAAAATATCCTAAGGTTAACAAGAATCATTAAAGCTAAAGCATGAGTCATATAAACCTAGTCATCATGCATTAAATGAATCATTAAATGCAACCATGAGTCACGAAGCCTAATCACCACTTCTAGAACCTTCTAGAAGCATGACTCACCCTCATCCAAGAAAAGATAAATCCGTTTTTAACCGAATGCTAAAAGACGGGCGATAGAAAACTGGAAACCGGCAACTTCCAAAAGCGATCCCGAAACGAATTTCAGGATAACCCCGTAACAGTATAAACATACCAGCATTTGTATTATGACCGAATACAAATGCAACTGAGACAAAGATATTATATCTACACAATATAATACTCGGATCCGGCTTAAACCAAAGCCGACCAGTATCATCTGCCCGAAATATGACACGTGCGTAAACGCACGTGCATTTTCCGAACCCTGCCATAAAACCATACGGCCTCTACAACGTTTCGCCTGAACGTGGGAAACTGTCCGTGGGGGACTCTAATGACTCGTCAGTACCCTGGCAGTGGGTTTAACCATAAGCGGTCAGTGGTACTAGCTGTGCGTAACGGCTGCCCATGGACTGACCTCAAGGGAGACCGATGAGCGAACTCATCCGGAAACCCTACTGAGCCTAACAGTGACAATGTATATACAGTCCGGTCCGTTCGTCTATGAGTATCGCATATCTGCCTAGGGGGCTAGTAACGTCAGACCCCCAATAGCACTATAAGTCGTATCGGAGTGTAGCCTAATAACACCCCGAGATACTACTGGAGTACCTACCAGTAAATCTCCTGCCACGGCCGTGGGCTTTGTGTAATGGCTCTCCTAGACACAGCACGATCTCACCCCCAATACCGGGAGAGACGAATCCCCTGCCGATCCGCTCACGTGCATCCATGTGGCTCGGGACTGTACCCAGAAACTACCTGTTTGCACGACTCCTTTGAGCCGTGGTAGGGTAGAAATCAAAGCACAGTGGGAACTCACACGAGACAAATGACGACCTCAGGTCGATGAACTAACCTGTACACATGTCACCAGGGAACTGCTATCTGACGATATGTATAATACCAACTAGCAGGTTCCCGGCGAGTCCTGTCCGGTGTACTCATAATCCAATGAGCACCTGTATACATCTTAGGTGATCCAACTGACACCAGTGGCTTGTGAGACCGGCCACCGCCCCTCGTCGGGGTCTCGACTGTATACACTAGTCTACTCCGGAGTATCGATGCCCTGTCTCGAAACTCCCATGACTAGAGACCACAATTAAGGATATGCTTATAAACCACCCAACTCTCACGTATATGATCGCCATCATACTGTTGGTAGTAAAGCAAGATCCTAAGGGCTCTATCAAAGTGTAACAGTGATCAGTCACCTGAACCTGTACACGACTGATAAAGACAAACCAGATAGCATACTATCATCTCGAGTAAGACTGTCCTACCGGTATTGGTCCTCCGCAATCATTGCAATCACGTTCCTGCGATCCAATAATTGACTCTGAGGGCACTATATCCAACAGCGTCCGCATCCGGGACCCCGGCTGTTCCTCACCGGAGGAACTATCGTCCCGCTCGTGCTGCTGTCCGGGCCCAGGCTCGTGTGTTAGTCACCGGAGATATATATCACACTTCAATTTTTGTTTAAGCTTGATTTCTTAATACAACTTTGTCTTAATATTGATTGTCTTGATATTTCGTGCAGACGCAGGGCCTCCCCATCCCCAGAGGGGGACTCGAGGCCCGAATCAGTCCCATAGGCTGAGGCCTGACAGAGCTAGGGGGGAGGCAGCATTCCCCCTCTTTATTACCCTTGACCATCGCTATACCGGTCCTCATGCCGAGAGGTTCGGCCGGTATATGGGGGACGAGAGCCGGCTCGTGAAGAACTATCCACTTCACGTTGAGTAGGGCGAGCAGCACCGGCGCTCATTCGCCCTCTTCTTTGATCAGGCTCGGGTACGTATTAATATATATTTTCATTTGATTTATCCAATATATTTATTATTAACACTTGCAATCTAATAACAATGTTTTTTTTGTATTTTCAGTCGGATTACGATTTCCAGCCTGTACCCGACCCTGATCACTCTGGGAGGGTGCTCGACCTTCATGCTCTGTACAATGGCCTGATGAAGAACATGCAGACCAAGGTCCGATACAACAGGAATGAGATGAAGGCCGATTGCTACTCCCTGTGGATGGAGACCCCCGAGGCAGAGTGAGCGGCCCTCCTATCTACTCCGGCGTTTGCGAGAGTCGACGTAGAGACATGGCCTCTATTGTCCGAATATTTTGACTCCCAACGCAAACAGGTATGTATTTTAAATGTAATTCATTGTTTAGGATATAATTTATTTTCTTGTGTTCCTTAATTAGAAAACTAAATGTTAATGCGTTGTGCAGAAACAGGCCGCTCAGAATATAGAGAACAGGAAATCGGCGAAGAGGGGTCGCCCCACTTACACAGGTGGCTCGAGGAATATTACTCGAGCCATGGAGTTATTGGTAAATTACAATAGACCGACCTTTGTGATATTCTGCAATATTAAGAGTTATTTTCTAATATTTCTAATATTAAGAGTTATTTTCTAATATTGCAGACACCTCAGACCGTGGCGCAAGGTGGTACACCGAGCGTGCTGTCCGCATATCTTGCCGTCCACGGCACCTCGACAGATCCCGCCACGGGCGAGCTTCGATATCCCGACGTCGCTACCCAGGAGTATTGCGTAAGTGTTAATATTTATTCTACCCATATTTGAAATTTTAGTTTTTGAAGGTTCAAATTTAAATTTTATACTTATACTTTACTGCTTAATGTGGGTATAGGAGCGGGTGGTTGAGCAGGCCGAGGCCTCGGGGATCGATTTTACCGGACAGAGCGATCCGAAGCTGCTGACCTCAGTCCTGGACGCCGCACACGGAGGGCACCACGGAGGTTGGGAGAGAGGCCGGATACTGGGCCCTAGCAGGGCCCATATGAGGTTGGACTCCACCCCGGCGGTTACTTCCTCCGTCTCCAATGAGCGACGTGTCCAGCAGAAACTGGAGAGCTTGAGGGCTACCGTTCAGGAGTTGAAGGAGATGCTGGTATGTATACTACTTTATAGTAAAATATCATGTCATATTATAGATATCAATATATCCATAATTAGTACGTAGCCTGAGCTTATTTGGTTGTAGACTTAGGTTTGATTAATCATACATGCATATCTAATTAAAATAAACTACGGTTTTCCAAACTAGATATCCAAATGGGGTTTCGAAATAACTTGATAATGATACGAATTCGAATAATACATAGTTCTTACACGCTTATTACACACGTTAGGTCCAGACGCGACAGGGTACATCGGCCGAGCCTCCACATGCATCTCCTTCGGCTGCGACTCCGCAAGCCGCTACATCGGCTGCGGTTCCGCAGACAGCTCCTATAGCTCCACCGCCTGCTCGGACTCCCGCAGCCGCGGCTCTGCAAGCCACTACCTCGACGGAGGCTGCACAGACCACATCGCCAGCTCCACAGACCGCTCAGACTCCCGCACGCGCCGAATTGCATGGTTTATTGACCGAGGAGCAGGCGCGCCAAATTCTAGCGTTTATCAGAGGTGGAGCTGGACCGAGCTAGGGTAGCTTTTTGATTCTTATTTTTTGAAACATGTATTTATTTATATGATACATATTGTACTATATTTTGAAACATTTTAGACGATATTGATATTGGTTTATATTTATATCATATTCAGTTTTTTGGTTTCTTTTGTATATTATATGCGTGAGATGTGATTATGAATACTGCGATATATGTTGTGTGATGATTAATTTTATATTTGATTGATGTATATATTATTGTGCACATGGCGAGAAAAAATCAGGCAGTCCTTTTTATAAAAAAAAAACAGATAATATGTACCTACGGATTAATCCGTAGGTACACATGTTGCCCCTACGGCTTAAACCGTAGGGGCAAAATATCAGAATTAACTGATATTTCCCCTCCTGATCTCAGTATCAGGGGGTTGGGAGTGCCCCTACGGATATATCCGTAGGGGCAAACAAAAGCCCCTACGGAGTTATCCGTAGGTGCAAAATATCAGGATTTCTGATATTTTGCCCCTACGGATAAGTACCTACGCATGTATCCGTAGGGGATGTTACTTGGCCCTACGGATTCATCCGTAGGTACAAGTAATATATTTTTAAAAACTGTAAATAAAATAATTTTTTTGCCCCTACGGCCTACTCCGTAGGGGAAATGGGACCTACACAGAACTCCGTAGGGGCAAGTTTTTGTCCATAGGGGCAAGTTCAGGGCTTCAACTTGCACCTACAGCGTTTGCACCTACAGGTTATTTTATTGCCCCTACGGATATATCCGTAGGGGCTGTGGTTTGCCCCTACGGGTAAATCCGTAGGGGCAACCCTTATTTGTAGTAGTGCGTTAATGAAGGATCGTGGTGGCGTAGAACGCGGGATGTGGCCGGCGGAGATCTCGCGAATGGCGAGATTCGCGGGATGGCGGGTATGCCTGAAAGCGGTGCTGTTGGTCGGTCGATGAGACCGAGGAAGATGACCTCGGTTGGAGAGCTCGCGGACGAGCGGGAGAGCCGAGGTATCTAGTTTCTGCGGTAGCTCGGGAACGAGCTGTGAGGCCGAGGAGGCCCATCGTGCTGGGGAGAGCCAGCATCTTCTCGGTAGGACGAGCATAGGGGTGGTTTAGTCGGCTGTTGTAGGCCCTTTCTTGCATGCTCTGGGACACGTCATCTGCCACGTGTCATGATCTAGGAGATCGCCGATATCGAGCATCGTCATTAGCCCCCACTCTCGTCCCGACCAGCTGACGGGTCGGTCGAGAGTGGTCTGCTTGGTCACCCGAGGTGAGCTCTCTTCCGAAAATATCGTCGGGCGTGTCCCCGGGCAATCCGTTGTCTTTTTCTGGGTGACGCAAGCGAATCAAGGCGAGACCTTCTGCATTAAAGAGGGTGCGCCGGTTCGTGCGCTCTGTCACTGAAGCGACGGTCCACGTGTCGAGCGTCGGTTGGGCGACGCGACGTGTTGCAGACCTGCGGCGTCTGATGGGATGTTGTCCAATGCGCGCGCGCCAGGTGGAGCGATCTGGGTCGTCGTGAGTGAGGGGTTGTTTTTGGCGGGAGTCGACGGTCGCCGTTGGATGGGGGCGCCGGAGGCTATAGGTAGATGTGGGGCCCACTTCAGGGCCCATCTTTGTTCATATTTCCCTCATCTTTCATCTCGTAAGCTTGACGCTCTCGTCTTAGGTCGGATCTTCTGCTTTCCCGAGGGCTTCTCAATCAGGTTAGATGTCTTGTTTTTTTCTTTCTTCTGCTTCTTCTCCTTCTGAATCGAGCCACTTCTCCCTTTTGGTAGGACGGATGGTTCGATCCCAGACTCTTGGTGCCTTCGGTGCTCAGTCCCGAAGGGGGGACCGCGGTGCGGCCTTGCTCCTGGCTAAATCGAGCCCCGCGCTGGATATGCCTTCGACGGTGGGGCCACCTTCCTCGCCAAGGGCTCTTGGTGATTGTTCCGGTGGTGGCCAAAGGAGTACACGGGTTCCCGACTCTCAGACGAGGGACGCAGGAGAGAGCGAAGACGGGGTTCCTCTCAAGCGGAAGAGGACGGTCTCTCGTGTACCGCCGGCGGACATTCTGGAGGGGACCCCCGTGCAGGAGGGGGACTCCCAGTTCATGGTTCCGTCGGGTCTTTCCGTTGCGGCCAGTCTTCTTGCTGGCATGGAGGAGTCAGCCGGGAGCCGATGCCACTGGGGACCTTGAGGGCCCGAATGGCTGCTATCGCAAAGGAGGCGGTTCAGGTATGCGCTCCCTCAGGTGTTGCTTCGGGCGACCTTTTCTTAGTTCGGGTGTCCTTAGGTTTTCTTTCCATTTTTCGCCAGGTCCTTCGGCACTGCGACCTTATCACTCGTATGGAAGCTGAGGGGGCTATTCGGGCCGCGGGGTTAGCAGAAGAGTCTGCTTCGGAGGTCAAGGGTCTGCGACTCGAGCTGCGTCTGGAGAGGGAGATGTCACTCGCCCTCAAAGCTCGGTCGGAAGTTGCGGACCTCACCGTTTCGAAGTGCCGGGAGTCCTACCGCCGCCTGAGCGAGTCCCACCGAGTTGTTGAGGCGAAGTTGGTGGAACTGGCCGATTGTTTTGCAGCCATGAAGAGGGCGAGGGATGCCAGCAGGCGGGATGCCAACGCGGCGCGTCAAGCGGCGGAGGCCACCGAAACCCGGGCTAGGAGGGCGGTGATGGATTACAAAGAGTCGGATCGGTTTTATGTCGACCTCGGCGAGGCCTCTGCCATTGCATGGAACAAAGCTCTTGATACCGTCAAGAAGCAGCTTCCGGAGTTCGCTGACGGTGAGCTCCATGCTCGGGTCCTACTCTCGGTGGTCCCGCCTCTGGCTGATAGTGATGAGGGGAGTGAGGTCTAGGCGGGGCTTGTTGCCCGATCTTTTTTGTTTTTCCTCCTCTCTCTCTTGTAAGCCTCCGGGTAATTTGATAAGGCTGGGGAGCCCATAGTACCCTTGTAAAAGCTTTGACTTTTTGAATAAAAACTTTTTATTTTTGCAGTAGTGTTTGTGCTTGCGTTTCCTTTTGTTGGTAGACACTTGTATCTGCACAGTACTGCTTTATGGTCGGCATGTTCCTCGTATAGCGATTACTCGTCGACTTGACTCTGATCATTTTCCTAGTGTGCGAGGACCGGCGGGAAGACGGTGTCTCCATGGCCCCGAAGTCGAAGTGTAGATCGCTAAGACGTTGATAGATCAGATGCCTCTTGTTGAGTTCATGTTCCTTAGTTGTTGGAGGGGCCGTAATTGTCCAACTGATGATATTACCGAGCAGGGTAGCTGCTCGGTGCCTCCTGGTGAGGGCTTTGATCCTCAGTGTGAGAGGGGCCGTGAGAGGCCTGCTGAGGATGGCCGAGCAGGGTAGCTGTTCGGTGCCTCTTGGCGAGGGCTTTGATCTTCAGCGTGAGAGAGGCCGTGAGAGGCCTGCTGAGGATGGCCGAGCAGGGTAGCTGCTCGGTGCCTCTTAGCGAGGGCTTTGATCCTCAGCGTGAGAGGGGCCCTGAGATGCCTACTGAGGATGGTCGAGCAGGGTAGCTGCTCGGTGCCTCTTGGCGAGGGCTTTGATCCTCAGCGTGAGAGGGGTCGTGAGAAGCCTGCTGAGGATGGCCGAGCAGGGTAGCTGCTCAGTGCCTCTTGACGAGGGCTTTGATCCTTAAGGATGCCCGAGCGGGGTTGCCACCCGGTGCCTCTTGGCGACGGCTTTGATCCTTGGTTTTGCCAGGCATAACCGAGCACGGATCGTGCTAAGCGGTTGCCTCTTTCGAGAGCTTTTCATCCTTAGCGCGGGAGGGGCGTAGGAGGCCTACTAAGGATGCCTGGGAGGGGTTGCCGCCCGGTGCCTCATGGCGAGGGCTTTGATCCCTGGTGGTGTGCCAGGGATAACCGAGCATGGTTGTGCTAAGCGGTTGCCTCTTTCGAGGGCTTTTGGGTCCTTAAGGATGGCCGAGCAGGGTTGCTGCCCGGTGCCTCTTGGCGAGGGCTTTGATCCCTGGCATCGTGGGGTAGGGAAGCTACCGACCAGGGATAGCCGAGCCGGGTAGCTGCTCGGCACCTCTTTCATGGGCTTTGACCCTTAGCTACTGGCGGGGCCGTAATTGGCCAACTAAGGATGACCGAGCAGAGTAGCCGCTCGGCTGCCTCTAGGTGAGGGCTTAGACCACAAAGATAGAACTCTTCCTTTCTGCAATGCTCTAACGTTCCCTTCTTGTTATTCGGATGAAAATGACTTCTTAGAAAAAATTTACATCGTCTTGGTGACAGGAGGGGTGTACACTCGTAGGTAGTGAGTTCACTGGTATAGGTTGAGCGTCTCGGCGTTGTAAGGCCGTGGAAACTTGTGCACGTCCGCGTCTTGTAAGCGGTAGGCTCCGCCGGGAAATACCTCAGCGACGAGGAAAGGACCGTCCCGTTTCAGGGAAAACTTATGCAGCCTGCCTTTATCACCGAACTCGTTCCGCTGTAGAACCAGGTCTCCGGTCTTGAAGGAACGAGGCTTGACCCGTGTGTTGTAGTATCGGGCAGTTTGCTGCTGATAGGCGGCAACCCTGATCTGAGCCCGGTCCCGTTTCTCCAGCAATATGTCCAGGTTGGTCCTCAGTGCCGTGGTATTCGCTTCATCGTCGAAGTGTTCGACCCGGTGACTGGGTAGCCCGATCTCCGTCAAGACCATCGCCTCGGTCTCGTAGCAGAGGCTGAAAGGGGTTTTCCCGGTGGAGGTCTTCTTCGACGTGCGCAGGGCCCATAAGACCCGGGGCAACTCCTCGATCCAACTACCTTGGCATCCCTCCAAGCGGGTCCGGAGACCCTGGAGGACATCCCGGTTGGCGACTTCGGCATGCCCGTTGCATTAGGGGTGTGCGACCGCGGCGAATTTCATGAGGATATGATATTCGCTGCAGAAATCTTTCACCTTCTCGTTCTCGAAGTTCGTCCCGTGGTCGGTAATGATACACCTCGGGATGCCGAACCGGAATATTAGGTTGTTCTGCAGGAACTTGATGGTTGTGGCAGCGTCCGGTTTTCTGATGGGGACGGCCTCGATCCACTTCGTGAAGCAATCCACCGTGACGAGAACATATTTGTGCCCGCACGTGCCGGTAGGGAACTGGCATATCATGTCCAATCCCCACTGGGCGAACGGCCATAATGAGGTCAGCGCGATTAGCTCGGTGGCCGGGAGGCGAGGTATGCTTCCGTGGAGTTGGCAGCTTTTACATCTCCAGACGAGCTTCTGGGCGTCCTCGTGAATAGTGGGTCGGTAATACCCCTGGAGCAATACCTTCTGGATTAAGGTTCGTGCCCTTTGGTGTGCGCCGCCGACCCCTTCATGGATTTCACGGAGGACGTAGTCAGCTTCGTAGGGGTCGACGCACCGGAGCAGGGGCTGAGTGAAGGATTTCTTATAAAGGTTCCCATTGCTCGAAACGAAGTGATGGGCTTTGGCACGGAGACGGCGGGCTGCTTCCTGATCTTCTGGGGGCGTGCCATCCCATAGGAATTCCACGAGGGGATTCCTCCAGTCTTTGTCGCCCTCCTGCGCTGCATATACATGAAGCATCATCGCCCCGTCTTCCACGCTGGGCCGGGACAAGGTCTCGAAAAGGATAGATCGCTTGTTGTTAGCCGAGTAGGATGAAGCCAGTTTTCTCAAGGAGTCGGCTTGGGCGTTTAGCTACCTGGGTATTTGCTCTACTTGGACCTCGTCGAAGTTCTTCCGAAGTTTTCTTACCTCGGCCAGGTACTTTACCATTAGAGGTTCCCGGGCCTCGAAGTGACCGGTCACTTGGCCAACAACTAGGGCTGAGTCGTTGCGGATTCGAATTGTTTTCAGCCCCAGCCCGGAGGCCATGCGCAGCTCGGCCAGCAAGGCCTCATACTCCGCCGCGTTGTTTGAGGCTTTGAACCCGAGCTTTAGGGAGTACTCCATTTCTGCCTCGTTCGGGCCTCGAATGATGAGGTCGGCGCCACAGCCTTCCTCGGTTGAGGACCCGTCGACGTAAATGACCCACTCTGGGACCGAGTTGGGTTTCCTCACGATTGGGTGCTGAGCCGCGAGGGCCGGCGTGGGCTCCGGCCCCTTGCTGGGGATGGTGCATTCGATGATAAAATCGACCGAGGCTTGTGCTTTGATGGCCTGCCTTGGGTGGTATTTTATATCGAACTGGGATAGCTCCCACCTCCACTTCTCTAATCGACCCAAGGATTCGGGTGAGGAAAGGATAGCTCCCAGCGGGCGCTCGGTGAGAACGAGAATAGTATGCGCCTGGAAGTAGTTTCGCAGCTTCCTTGAGGCCACAACGGGTGCCAAGACAATCTTCTCTATGGCTGGGTATCTCGTCTCTGCTTCTTTGAAGACGTGACTTACGTAGTATACTGGTTTTTGTGCTCCATCGACCTCTCGTACGAGCACTGAGCCTGCTTCTTAGTCGGATACCGCCAGGTACAGAGATAGCTCATCTCCCTCAACTAGTCGGGTGAGCAGCGGTGGCATCGCAAGATGCCTTTTTAACTGGTCGAAGGCGGTCCGGCACTCTTCTGACCACTCGAACCTGGGAATTTTCCTTAGAGCTTTGAAGAAGGGGGGCATTTTTCCCCAGACCTCGACATGAAGCGGCTCAGAGCGGCTACCTGCCCTGTCAGTCGCATGATCTCGACGTTGGTCTTGGGCACGGTCATGTTGAGGATAGCGTCGATTTTTTCCGGGTTAGCCTCGATCCCGCTGTAGGAGACCATGAAACCGAGGAACTTTCCCCCGATGACCCCGAATGCACACTTGGCCGGGTTCAGCTTCATCTTGAACTTGTGGAGTATCTCGAAGGCCTCACCTAGGTCCTTGGCATGGTCAGTTGACAAGATTGATTTGACTAGCATATCGTCGACGTAGACCTCCATGTTCCTTCCGATCTGTAGCTTTAACATGCGGTTGACCAGCCGTTGGTACGTAGCCCCGGCATTTTTGAGTCCGAAGGGCATCACCTTGTAGCAGTATACCCCCCGGTCCGTCGTGAATGCGATGAGATCTTCGTCTGACGGATTCATGCGGATCTGATTGTAACCGGAGAAGGCATCCGTGAAGCTCAATAGCTCGTGGCCTGTCGTGCCGTCGACGAGCTGATCTATCCGAGGTAGGGGATAGTTGTCTTTGGGGCAGGCCTTGTTGAGGTCGGTGAAGTCGACGCACATGCGCCACTTCCCGCTTGACTTCTTGACCAGGACGACGTTCGCTAGCCATTCTGAATAGGGCACATTCCGAATGAAGTTGGCGGCGAGGAGTCGATCCACCTCGTCCTCAATAGCCTTCTGTTTGGCCGAGGCGAAGCTTCGCTTCTTCTGTCTGACGAGTCAGGCCGTAGGATCTACTCCAAGCTTATGGGATATAATTTTGGGGTCGATCCTGGGCATGTCAGCAGGTTTCCAGGCAAACACGTCAGAGTTGTTTCTGAGGAAATGGACCAGGTCGTCTCGCTGAGGACCTGTCAGAAGCGACCCGAACTAAACGAGTCTTTCGTCGTCCCCTTCTACAAGGGGGACCGCAGTCAGAGGCTCCACTGGGGTGCCTCGGATCTCTTTTTGCTCGTCTCGAGTATCCAGGGAACCCCTGATGTCACCCCCGCCCTCGACATCGTCTGCCGGCTCCTCCGATGAAGATGTTGCGGTGAAGCAAACCTTTGCAACTCGCTGGTCTCCGTAGACCCGACCTATCCTGCCCTGCTCAAGAGGGAACTTCATCGCCAGGTGGTAGATCGATATCTGGGCTCGGAGGGAGTTCAACGTCGGGCGGCCGAGGAGGATGTTGTAGGCCGAGGGGATTCTTGCTACGATGAATTCCACCGGCACTGTCCGCGTATGGCCGGCCTCTCCGACGTTGAACTGTAGAGTGATTACTCCTTCCGCCGGGATGGAGTGATTAGTGAATCCTGAAAGGACGTGGGAGGCCGGCCTTAGGTCTACTGCGGTGAGCCCCATGCGCAGAAAGCAGTCGTGAAAGAGGATGTCTGTCGAGCTTCCCGAGTCGACCAGGATCCTGTGCACCTCGTATTGATGGACCCGAGCCGTGATCACCAGGGGGTCATTGTGGGGCAGGGATATGCCGTGAAAGTCCCCATCATCAAAAGTGATCGGCTCGGTCTCCCTGGCCTTCTTCCTTGGCCGGCCGTCGACCCCCGTGGCTGGCGTGGGATACCGAGTCTCGTAGGCACTCGATGTACCCCCCGCCGTCGCGACCAGGATTTTGGACGAGCCTCGGCTCCTTTCGGTGGGGTCCCTTACGCTCCCTGGTGGGGCTGTTTTCGAGCTACCGTGGTGAGTCTCGCGTGCGTGACCCCGTCGAGGGTGGGGGTGCCGGTCGTTCCTGCGAACAGGCGAGCTGACCGCCACCGCCTCGGAGGGGACAGGGGTGCGACGAGATTCGGGGCGAAACTCTCTGGCGTAAGACCTCGGAGCCAAACTTAGTGGTGCCCACCGGGTTTTCGAGTACGTCGGCTCGAGAAAGCTGTGGTTGTCGGAAATGATGAGGCGACGGTCGGCAGGGCCGACGTGGATGGAGCCCTCTCTTCCCCCATAGGGGTCCTGGTCCCGAGGCGGGGGAGCAGCGACCTGGGGATTATGCCCCGCCGTTTGGACGCGGACAAGCGCCTCCACGAAGGATGCGAGTCAGTCTATCCGGCCGGCGAGGGCGTTGAGGGCATTCGGCGGAGGAGGCTCGTCTGTGCCACCGTTGAGAGGGAGGCGGCGGTTGGCGCTTGGATCATTTTGATGATCGCTCGCCATTTGAGTGAGATCGGAAGGCGAACTTTTGTTTTTATGGAATTTAGTTTCCCACAGACGGCGCCAGCCGATGGAGCGTGGAATCTCCTTCAGATGTTGCTTCTCGTTGATCTGCTGATGGCTGCGATGTGTGGCTGAGTTTAGATCTGGTGGCTATTGCTCCTGAAGCGTGTGGATCTCAATGGGTTGAGGTTGTGGTTGCCGAGCTACCTGCAAGAAAGTCCCAGGATGGTTGTACGTTGTACCACCGAGGACCCTCCGACGATCAAGTTAGTCTAGAGATCCGAACAGAGTAATGGCTTAGTGGAGTAGAATTGGCTTAGCTTGACCCTCTGAAAGAGGGGTTTAAGTAGTGGTGGCAGCAGGTGCAGCAGGCGCGAGAATCACGCCGGCCGTTACGCTCCCGACGTCACGCCCGCGTGATGAGTGGGACCTTCCATTAATGGCGAGACAGGCTCGTTAATGGGGGATCGTGGTGGCGTGGAACGTGGGATGTGGCCGGCGGAGATCTTGCGTATAGCGAGATTCGCGGGATGTCGGTTACGCCTGCAAGCAGTGCTGTTGGTCGGTCGATGAGACCGAGGAAGATGATCTCGGCGGGAGAGCTCGCGGACGAGCGGGAGAGCTCGCGGACGAGCGGGAGAGCCGAGATATCTAGTTTCTGCGGTAGCTCGGGAACGAGCTGTGAGGCCGAAAAGGCCCATCGTGCTGGGGCGAGCCAGCATCTGCTCGGTAGGACGAGCATAGGGGTGGTTTGGTTAGCTGCTGGAGGCCCTTTCTTGCATGTTCTGGGACATGTCATCTGCCACGTGTCATGATCTGGGAGATCGCCGTTATCGAGCATCGTCACATACCATATGTATCATGTGATTTGGACCAAAAATACCGTTAGCTTTAATTCTTCATTTAACTTTAACATACATTACTTGATATGTTCTTGATTATCATTTCCAACAGTCGGCCATTGCTCTGAATCGCCTTTCTTCTTGTTTCTTGTCACTTTCAATCTATGACTAGATTGAAGTAAAACAAAAGTAATATTGAACTAAATAAGGGGAAAATAAAGCCGTGGCATGTGTTACCAAAATAAGGGCAATATTACCAAAATAAGGGCAATAAGTGCGAACATAGAGTTTAATTATAGGCATAAATGAACACATTAAGAAAAATAAAAATAAAAATAAAATAAGATATACATGATATTCACGTGAAAACTAGTACAAACAAAACAGAGCGGATAAATAGAGAATGCTAATTACATGCAACCGGTAAAGCTCATGGTATTTAGCTATAATTGGTCTTTATATTAGAAAAGATGAAAAGAGATGACATTTTAGTGTAATTTTCGCATAAATTATATTACACAGACATATTTTCATAATCTTTAAGATTTACAAATTTAAAGACCTCAATTTATTCATAATTTTGTTTGATAAAGATGTTATCATCATAAACCCCTAATATAATGGAAACTCCTTCCCAAATGTACAGTTTGATATTCAATTTCGAATTGATGCAGTCTTTTTTTATATATAAATCCTAATGATGATAATAATAGGAGAGTCCACCTCATCATAAAAAACAGAAAAGTCTTATGGCAAGAAAATAAAAATAATATTGAAGAGATTTTAATAATCAATGGAAATTCAATACCAAAAAAAGATATAATAACTATTCTCCTTCCATTATTTTTTAGAAAGAATCTCTAAATAATTGATCATATATAGCACAAACAAAGAACATAAGAATTAAATTAATAAAGAAAATAAAATAATGTAATAATCAAACAATAAATTAAAAGAAGAAAAATATTGGATAGAACTGAAGTATCAATGAAAGTGACCATACTGCCAAAGAGCCTTTACTCAAACGGCAACGACACTTCTCAACTTGGGGGATCTTGGATTCAAAACCCTCCACTTGCAGTCTCAAAAGAGATTTTCAACCACTCACACCAATCACATGGAGTAATTTCTTATGGACCTAAAAGCCCAACCCCCTCTCTCAAAAGCCTATGCGCCATTGCAAAAAAAAATAATAAAATTGAAAGTAACCCTAGTCTTACTGTAGATTGTCATTACTATTAGCAAGTACAAGAAGGCACAAATGATAAGCCAATGGATGTGTAATAAGTGGTGGTCAAGGTTTTAAAGGGCTTTGACAATTGGTAAGAGAAGACGACGGGCGATTGTCGATTGATTATCTTGAGTTTTGGAAACCGTTGTAGAGAGAAATCAAAGACGTTGCGCTGTGGAAATGGATTTCAAGTCAGGCTTTCTTTATTATATTAGATCCTTCTATAATATTCTTAATTATGGTGGGGTTGCGTCGCAAGTTGATAGGATTATTTTGAGGTTCCTAATACCCTTAAAAGTTCGAGTATTTGTGTGGTTAGCTTCCAATGACGCAGTCTTAATGAGAGATAATCTAGACAAGAGAAAATGGATAGGTCCGATGCATTGTAGGATATGTGAGGCGCAACCGGAAACGGCGAATCACTTACTTTTTAAGTGTGTACATTGGTTTCAAGTGTTTGTAATAGGTGTTGGAGGTCTTTTTGCTTTTCCCATTTGCCGAGTAATTTTGGTGAACTTTAAAGTTACTGGAGGAGTGGGTTGAATAGAGGGCAACCGGAAAATTGGGAAATTATGGTCTCTGCTGTCTGTTTGAATATTTGGATATAACAGAATGTTAGAATTTTTAAGAATTCTAAGAAATCGTTTTCGAACTTTATAAATACGATTGAAGGAAACATTGAATTTTGGTCAGGTGGTGTTGTAAAGAGGATCAAGAAAAAAGTAAGGACAGTTGGAGAGGACGAGAGCTCGAAAGTGGGTAGGGAAATTCAGTTGGCTTGGCTTTGGCGGATGGGGCTAGGCAGGATGTTATCGGCTATGAGGGATGGTACCTGTGGGATTGAAGGAAATTGATTTCTTTTACGTGAGAATAAAACTTGTATTTTTCTTTATGGTTGTTTTTAATTTTTTGGCTGACTTTTGATGCAGTTTTGTTAAATCGTTGTTTAATGAAACGTGGGGGCATTTAGCATTCGTTTTATTCGAAAAAAAACTAATATATAATATAATATTCTGCCGAAACCAAAAGAAAAGGAAAAAGGAAAATTGTTAAGAAACTTATTTTTAAATTCGTGTATTTTCAAAATTGTGTTAAAAAAATCCAA
Source organism: Agapanthus africanus (assembly GCA_030015575.1). Taxonomy (NCBI): domain Eukaryota; kingdom Viridiplantae; phylum Streptophyta; class Magnoliopsida; order Asparagales; family Amaryllidaceae; genus Agapanthus; species Agapanthus africanus. Next base: position 153,035,475 of record CM057348.1, on the reverse strand, counting down.
TACTCAGAAAATATAAATGTTTCAAACCCAAATGTGTTCTAATGATGTATTTTTCATAAATAACATCTTTGCCCTTTTTCAAGGTATAAGCAATTATAACATTATGTAGCAAACCGCAGCATTGTTTACCAATTCATAACATTGTTTGTCAAATCATAACAACCTTTATCAAATCATAACACTATTTAATCGTTTATCAAATCATAACATTAATTTCAAACCGTTACATTTTCTTATCAAACCATAACATTATTTATCAAACCATAACATATTTGTGAAATCTTGTAAGTGTTTTATCAGTAATACATACACAAATAAGTTTACAAATCGATATTTTTTTTTAATTTAAATTTCAATATGTGTTCTTGGGTTTTTCATAATTTTTGGAATTTGGTGGCTTTAAATATAAATCAAGTTAATCAGCTGGGACAAGAAACAGTTTTCCAAAAAGAAAATCAAAATTGCTTTTGTTATTAGCAAACAAATGCAATTGCGAAACGATCCATTTTATTATAAACGTTGAGCTTTACAAGGCCAGAGTAAGATCCAAACCACCATCACCACTACATTCAACTTTGCCTTTGCTTCCTTCCTTTATCTTTAATTTCATCTCCACCGCGAATTTGTTTTTGACTTTCCCCGTCCCTTCGAAATCTTCGGGCTCGAACCTCGGTCTCCAAATTGACTTCGAAATGTCTTCCACCTTCGCCCTCTTATTCGTGTCGTTTGCTTTCCAAAGATCTCTCATGGCTTTGATGTTAGCGAGAAGATCGTAAAATTTCTCGACTAGTTCTTCGTTTTCTTCGATCGTTGGGGGCGAGGAGAGAACAATGGCTGGCCTCTTTGTTCTTCTATTTTCTGCCATTGATGGATCTAAGCAAAGCAAGAGCTGCTGCTTCTATATGTTTGCTTTCGTTTGGGGGTATATTTATAAGCAAGTGGTGGTGACGTCTGTCTTCGTTAGTTGTTACACGTTGCTTTTGTAGTCAAGATTGATATCGGGTTCCGGGTACATAGCCGGTTGAGACTTTGAACAGGTTTCGTTACTGACCAAATCAAGAATTGGCTAGTAACTAAAGAAACAAGACCAGTAAAAAAATCTATGCTGGAGATGGTAATTTATTGTTAGGATCAAGTTGAAAGAGTAATTTAATCCATAGGCTAAATTTCAGTTTACAACTGAGAACTTTGCATTTTCCACTAATGGTACATTCAACTTTTAAATAAACTTTCAGAGAGTATTACAAAACTACCATAATGGAATTAACGGAAAATTAGATAATGACTATATTTTCCTTTTATATAAATTAAAAAAAAAGAATTAACTTTTTTTCATAATCCTAAGATTTAATTCTTTTTTTGGTTAAAATATACTGGGCCTTTTATATGAATTAACAACAAAATTTCAAATAAAAAGGTTGATTCCTTATTAATTTTTTTGTTAATTTATATAAAAGAGCAGTATAGTCATTTTTTGAATTTTCCGTTAACGTCGTTATGGTAGTTTTTTTGATACTCTTAAAGTTCATAAGTTCATGATAGCTATCCATCATTTTAAAAGTTTATATTACCATTCATTGAAAATACCCAAAGTTAATCGTAGAAGTCTGAGATTTAGCCTAATCCATGTTACTTTGGCATATTCATTAGGATTAATACTGAAATCTACTGCGCATATTCTAGCCTTTTGCCCTATGTGATGCAAGTAACTAAATTAATTAAAAAACATATCAAAAAATAGAAAGATTTATTTATTTTGGTATTATTTTTGTGGTTGTTGATTAATAAGCAAGAGCCTGATATAAGAACGCCGAACCTCCCGCTCAACTATAAGAAGGTTTTATCATTTGGCTACAAACCACTTGCTTGATTTTGTTATTTAATTATATGTGATTTGTTATTGTAATTTATTAACAGTTTATAGCTTTAAAAGATTTGCGAAGATTCGAAAAGATGCTTACTATAAATTATTTTTCTTAAAATTATGAGAATGTTTCCTGCCACGTGTCATCATAAGATCAAATTAGTAATTTCAATTGAAAGACCCTATTGTTTTGGCGTTAAACTAGTCGAGAGTAGAGATACAAGCAACCTGAAGCACAACTTGTTAGATATATATGTCCTAAAGGCCATTATTATATAGTACAGAATTGTATATTACATATGGATATTTGAGAAATATATGTACAAGACAGCCTTGCTCGATATGATAGTTTGCTATCTGCTTTGTCTTTACCATAACATGTGTATATGTTCTATTTATATTACGTATCACTAATACATGTTGACAAAACCCGTAGGATTTTTGCTTGACTACTAGAGTTGCGATGCCGATCATACTCGTGGGATCTAGATAATCTATATAAGCATATCCTTGAATTGTGTCACGCCCCTCTTCTAAATAGACGGAAACGGTGACGTGGCAAGTCCGCGGTATATTTATCTAAGGAAGGTCATTCTCTAAATAAATTTATTAAGCGTATTAAAACAATAATACACAATGCAAGAATAAATTGAGACTTTAAAAATTTTCAACAAATATTTTTATTTATATTCAGCTTCCAATATTTACAAATACAAGAGTTTATGTTGGAAAGTAAATACAATAAGGAAAATGCATAAACAAGTGGTATACATAAATTGGGAAAAAGTGAAGCTGAGCTAACCCTGAATAGCGATCTGGTTGTAGTCCTCCTATATGGCTTCAACCTTCTCCTTCTCGACCGTATCCGACAAACATTCCAAGAGAAGAAAAGTAGATGGAATGCCCGTCAGCGAACTAGCGCTCGGTAAGTCCCAAAAATAGATAAGAGTAAAGAAAATGACAAGTGTAGAATATATATATGACGAGTAAGAATATATGATCATGGGTTAATATATTTTATAGGTCTATAGATAGTCACTATGTTAACGTTAAGTTCCAAGTATGAATGTCAACGCATCCGTAAAAGTATTCACAAGTTCAAGAGTGGGGCCCCAGAAGCAAGGAAACATGGGCCCATTTCATGTGTTAGCATCGAGATTCTAGACTATAGATGAGTCAACCCGACTGATATTCGAGTAAAATAAAAAAAAGAGGTTAATACGGAACCCCTGAAGCTCCGTTGGATTCACACAAGAAACTATCCTAAACACCCCATGTATAATATATTATAACCGGTTAATATACTTAATTAATTTGATTGATTGACATGTCTTGATCGAAACCCTATATTGCAAAAGGTGTAGATTGTATTCAAGTGAGTCGAGTAATGTGCGAGTCATGACAATTACAATCTGGATTCGAGTAAATATTCGAGTTTAGATTCGAGTTGGGTTAGAGTTCGAGTTTTTATACGAGTTCGAGTTCAAATTTAGATTTGAGTTTGGATTTTGAGTTCATGTCTTTTCATGTGAATTGATATAAATTGTTAAAATTTTATATTCAGGAGAAATCGGTAACTGCTACACATGGACGGCAGAATTTGTGTATTTTTCCAAGACAATTGCCATTGATAACTCCGTTAAGTTTTCTAACCTGAATAGGCAAGAACTCATTTTCTCCGGCTCTCTGGGGCTCAAGAGAATTGATTCCGCTTAAACCTATATTAATCTAGAGTCATTAATATTGTTTGTATATCTCGATGGAGTTTTATAAAAAATATATATTAAAATTGTTTAAAAATTAAGCTCGAGGGTGATTTATAAATTTAGGGTTTTCATGAACATGTATTTTAATTATTGTGGTGTTTTGGTGATAAAATCTAGCTTTTTGAAAGTTTGTGGTATTTTTATGAAAACTACTAGTTTTGGAAACTTAGTGATATTTTATTTATAAATTTTAATCTTTATTTTAAAAATATAGTTTCTTAATATACTTTTATTGAAAATACGGATTTATGATTTTTATATAATTTTCCCAAAAATTAGTTTTTTTTATTAAAAAAAGTCGTGTTTCTTAAAAACCATATTTTTATTCCTTTCGAGACCGAATACTCCGTGAGGAGATCTGCATCTCTCTCTACTGTCCCAAGAATGTGTGATAATCCGCAGCATCCATTAGCGGGTCCCCTAACGAGGGTTGTAGAGACGTAATTGCCTAGAATTTCGAAATACCGATTTAAAGAAACCCGTTTTGAAACGGTGTGGTATTTTAATGAAAAAGATTTTACTTTGAATTACCCATATGCTTAGAATATCGTTCTATGAAACCATGGTGTGTATGTGGGGTGGGTCATTAACCTGTGAAAGTTCTAAGGTTTGGGTATACTAGATATCGAAAAGAGCTAACACTAAAGTTCATGATATTTTAATGAAAAAGTTCGTTATATGTTTGTTTCATATAAAATTTTGTTAAACTAAAAACTAAAAGATGTGAAATTATGTTAAGAATAAGGTAGCATATTAGTTTGTCTTAATTTTCTTAACACATGCCTTACAAATATAAAAGGAATATGATATCGGAGATAATTCCTTTTTTGTCGATTTGTTTTAAAAAAGTTATTTGAGATAGAAAGAGAGAGGGTTGAAGGGACTTACAGTTTTTAGAAGGTTAAGAAGAGACTGAAGAAGCTCTTGGGGATCGTGGTTTCGTTGGAGATGCTCCGGTCATCGAGTTTGGCTCGCTACTCCACTTGAGGGACTTAACTTCTGTCACGCCCCGCTTCCCAGTATACGGGTAGAGAACGCGACGAGGCCGCTACGTATTTACTCTGAAGTAAATACGCTAAGTGTATCTAAGCAATATAAATATAAATGCACAAGAGACAAGATATAATAAAACATCAACTTTATTTATTCACATTCTTTTGCATAATGCATGGAAAGTAAATACATCAGATGAAAGCAATACCTAAACAGTGGCATAACAGAAAAGGAAATACTGAAGTGAAAAGTGTACAATGTAGCTAGAGCTCTGGATCGTATGCAAGCTGGTCCAAATCCTCGCTAGTAGGCTCGATCTCTGGAAGATCCAAATCACCTGACGACATTCAAAGAAGAAAGAAAGAGAATGTCGTCAGCGAACAAATCGCTCGATAAGTCCCAAAGATAAAGGAGAAGTAGAAAAGACAGAGAGTAAGAGAGAGAGTGTAGATTTTAAAGTTGTATTATATTGTTATACTGTTGTATTCATTAACGCTGTTGTTTGTACCTTGGTACAGAAGGATGCCAGTGTATACGAGAGAAGTCTCTATATGCTAGAGATTAGGGCAAATGAAAGTACAAGGCTCTGTTATACAATCCAGAACAACGACAATTGGATTCAGGTTAGGTGTCTTAATCTTGCAGTCTCGTGCCACTTTTAACACCTTCCGTACCAATCTACCCCTTAAACCCCGCGATATCTTGATTGTATTATTTGTATTGTATTTCAACTTGTAATTGAATTGTAATATAGATTGTATATTTGGATGACTTGCCGAAATTATGATATCAGTAAAATGAATATACTGGAGAATCATGGATGTAACTGGTGAATCATGTAAATGGAAGTATATCCATGGTTTGGTTCGGTCAATATAGATTGAATAGATTGAATATATTGATTCATGGATTCATGTTAAATTGTAGTTTTGTAGATTGTACTTGAATCATATTCAAGTCAGATTATTAATAAGACTCAGTCTGAGTCAGAACAATTAGAGAAGTAAATTGAAGTTCTGATTGTTTTGATATTATCGGTAACCGCTGCACATGAGCGGCAAGATTTGTGTCTTTTTCAAAAACGATTACCGTGTTGATAACACCGTTGTTAAGTTATCTACCTTAAATAGGCAAGCACCCACTTATCCGGCTTCCTGAGGCTCAAGAGATTGGTCCCGCTTAAACCTATGTTTACTAGGGTCCTTAGGGTAATTTATAGAACTTGGGGTTTTTTATGTAAAAATAATTTTGTATAATTTACAAAATACATTCCAAGTGTTTAATTATCGTCTTTGGAGTTGTAATAATTGTAAATTTTATATTTATGAAATTCTAGTGAAAATAACATATTTTTCATAATACATGGTATTTAATTGTAATATTGAACTTGTATGGAATTCATGGTATTTTATTGTAAAATGATTCTTGGAATATTTAGAAAAAGTTGGAATATTTATATTATTAAAAAATAGATATTTTAATGATATATATATATATATATAAAATTTTACTATATATTATATTTCTAGAAATCTCACTTTCTTAAGATATTCGTATTTTAAATCTTCGAGACCGAATGCTCCTTGTAGAGGTCTGAATCTCGCACTACTAAGCCCAGGGATGTGCGATAATCCGCACCATCCCAGTCGGGTTCCCCAATGTAACACCCGAGCCCAATAATACTATGTATATTACTAGTTGAGGGTTGTGGTTTGCTCATTCCAATTTTCCTGATTTTCTGGTGTTTATTGCTAAATTTTACCCGGTTTAGTCATTTTAGCACATAACAAATTTTAACTCCGAAAATGAAATTTAAGATGTCCATGTTAGCCTACTCGTCGCCACTTGTCGCGTGGTAGCGTCCGCGTGTCGAGATTCCGTTCCGTTTGGCTAAACGGGCAAGTTTGGACGACTACGCGCGCGTGCAAGTGTCCGACTTGGGGGCATGCATTTTAATCACTAAACACCTCTTTTCAAAATTTGGAACCCGCTTAAAATCCTATAATTTGAATTTGGAACATTTGGGCGCAACCCGGGCGCGATTTGGAAATGTTTCATTTCGCGCCAAAAAGGGCCCGTTTCAATTTAATATATATAAAACTATTATACTATACAAAATATATTCTAAACCTTTAAAAACCTGCAGAATCATCTAAAATTTTCCTATATCTATTCTCGTGGCCAATCACGAGCTCCTATTGAGCTCGTGGGCCCCGCCTCTCCTTTCCTTGTCTCTCTCTCTCTCTTCCCTCAATATCCTTCCTCCTCTCTCCAATTATCCCTTTCTCTCTCAAATCTCTCTCTCTCTCTCCCTCTATATATTCTCGTGGCCATGCAGCCGCCCCTCAACCATCTTCCTCCCATCACGAAACACAAACCCTAACCCTAGCCCGTACTCGCGCAGCCCACCACCGCCACCGCAACCTCGCCGTCGCCGCCCTCACCACCACGACCTCCACCGCACCCACCTACCTTCCTCCTCCCGTTCTCCCGACGATCCCGCGCCTGCAACCTATTCCCGACCTCGCCTCCACCCTCGTAGACCTCGCCGTCGACGTCTCCTCTCACCGTCGACGCCTCCCACGACTCCCTCTCACCCTCCTCGTCGAGACCTCGTCGTCGTTTCCCTCCTCCCCTCGCCGGAATAGCAAACCCGAGCCTTCATCCTTCGCCTGCACCTCCCTTGTTCGCCGGAGAAGCGCGCCGGCGACCTCGTCGACGCCACCTCCGACCACCTCCCTGTTCCCTCGACCACCAGAGCCGACCCCCTCTCCTCCAGCTCGCCGCAGCACCCTATTCCGCGCACCCCGAAGCCTCCACCCTTGCTGCAGCCGCCGCCGTCGCTTCGCCGGCGATCCAGTGCCGTCGAGCCATCGTGTTTGCACCCTGTTTCTTCTCGGTGAGTTTTCCTTGTGCTTCCTCTTGGTACAATCCCTTCGCTGGTCCGTATTTTGGATGCGTAGTTTATGTTTGCTAACTTTGTTGTTTCTGTTTGCTGCCGGATCCGACCGTGCCGTCTTGGCGAACCCGACGCTACAGCGAAGCCCCCTTGGTCCGTGTGATCCCGTTGACCTCTGTTGGGACTCGATCCGTGGCCCGTGCTTTCATATCGCGTTTTCTGCCAACATCGCATCCGTGTTCCCGATTTCAGACCGTCGAGGCAAGTATCTGAATACTTGCTTGAACATGCTAGCGTGCGAGATCTAGTCTTGCCACGCAATTTAATTCAAACTATTTAATACCGTAACTTAGATATGGCATTTGATATCGTAATATTGCTGTTGTCCTCATAATGGAATCGTACAACCGTTCCTCGTAATTCATTAACCCACATCAATCCATGCTTTAACTAAATAAAACGACTGAATTCTATCTGCTTGAACTGTTAAACCATTCTTGAGACAATCATTACATTTAGTATAATTTCATGTAGTTCCTTAATTTATAACTGTGAATATTGCTTTACCTTGTGGCTATTACACCCTTAAGATGATTGAACCTGTTATTAAGAGAATATAAACATCACTGTGGTTATATGGAAGATTGTGGTTAATTACTGTTTCCTGCTGTTATTCATTATTGATTGCATACCTGTTGCGAGCACTTACCCGATTGCACGACATTTTGGCCTGACCCTGCTACACCTGACTTATACATACATACCGACTCATCCTGTTGTACCATGACATTACTTGTTTTATGATTTCATGCCTAGTGCCGACAAACCTAACCATTCCTGCTGTCGATCCAGACAGACCTACTTTTACTCGACCTTGTGTTGGCATTAGTCCTTGACTACTGAATACCTGACCTGACATACATAGCTTGGGGGTATGGGGAAATCAAAGGTGAAACCGACTTGTAACTCAACAGTTCGATACATTGTTCTGATCAGTCTTACGGGCTTGGCCAGCTCCGGAGTGTTGATGCTGACATCACTCATCTATCCTACTACCTTTTACTGCTTAGCGGCACGTCTCGGATTCAGCCCCGAGGATCATGACCGTGGTCCCGGGCACGCACGGGATACTATTGAGTTACATCGACGATTCATCAATTGGTTTCAAAGACTATAGGGTAGAAAACCTGATAGGACAGTTTAGTCACCACTGCACATTACCCTGTTTACTACTTCTTATTGCTGCTTTATTCATGTTCATGCTTGCATTGTTTATTACCATGTTTATGCTATATACTTGATATCATGACGCGCTGACGTCTGGGTTTTGCATGGCCCAGATTCCGTACCTTTGTCGTCGACCGAGCAGGAGTACTTCAGCCAGCCGGCTGAACTGTGAGTTCTTTAGAGTTTAGTTTATTTATGTCATTTCATTTCCAGATGTGAGCCCGCATTATGGGACATACTGTTTATTCATTGTATTGGATCATTAGCTTCCGCACTTTTGTTTATTGATTCTTGTTATTATGGATTTGGACATGTATTAGATTAGCTTTTTATCTCGTTCTTGATATCTTTACAACCGTAATGTGACTATGGATGGATACTTCCTACCCACAGGTAGCATGGTTGGCTATGTCACATGCCCAAATCTTGCGTACTCTGGGAAGCGGGGCGTGACATGGTTTTATGGTATCAGAGCCATAGGTTAATTGGGTTGATTCCTTGTAGTTGGGTATTGCACCCGATACGCGAATCATGATACCCGTGATTAGGAAACATGTCCTGCCACCTTGACCGTTTTACCGTCCTTGAATCATTCTTCCAGATCATGTCGACATGCAAACTTACTTTGCATTGTCAATTCGAAAAACCAATTTCTTGTTATCTCTAGGACTTAGGCGACTTGGGTGGAGTTAAGTAATTGCGGCTATGATACCGCGGCATAGCTACAATGCAGTACTCTATTTAAGTATCTTGGAGTTCTAGCCTTGATCTATACTCGAAAACTATCATCATGCTAATGTTGGGTACTTTGATTTCCAGGAATATGGCCGGTCAGAATTTGGAGATGGACCCAGGGCAAGCGGTCTTAGCCGCCAGACAAAGAGTGATAAGGGGATTGCTGGAGAAACTAAAGGAACAACTCGAGCTGGAACCAGCATTTGCACTGGACCCCACGTCCGTACGTAGAAGTATTCCAGTGAACAGGCGCAGCGTGGCACCAATGAAGAAAACAAGTATGGGTGATCGGAAGGGGAGAGTGATCTGTAGATACTGCCATAAACCCGGACATGTGCGAAAGAAGTGTCGTATGAGGCTGGGACTCTGTTTTAGATGTGGAGCGGCAGATCACACCGTTGATGCTTGTCCGTCGAAGCCTCGCACAAAGGATGATACATAGAAGCCTCCGCAGGGACCGTTCCAAGGACAGGAACCGCTTACTCAAGGACCACAGCAGGCTCGAGCGTTCGCGTTGACAGCTGAAGAAGCTAAGGCATCGGGAGAAGTGGTTTCAGGTAATTTACTCGTTCATGGTTTTCCCGCTTTGGCATTACTTAATTTCGGAGCATCCCATTGTTTATGTCATCCAAAATTTATAACTACACACTCGATCAACTGCACGACCTTGTCTAGTTTCTGGGACGTACACACTGGGAATGGGAAAATCATAGCTAGTAAGGAATGTAGAGATTGTACAGTTGTTGTTTGCAGACGGGAGCTTTTGCAGATTTCTTGGTGATAGATCCGGGCAGTTATGAGGTTGTCTTGGGATGGATTTCCTTAGCACTTTCCATGCCCACATTGACTGTAGGGCAAGGAAGGTAATTTCCAGATTCCCGGACATCCTAAGTTTACTTTCATTGGAGGAAGCAATTCTGTCGGGCCAGTCGAGTTTAGGGCTAGGCCGACGAACAGTGTTCTTGCGGCTATGGTGGTGGAGAGTAATGAAGAGCCGGCAGTTGTCCGCGACTTTATGGATGTGTTTGAAGACGTTTCGGGCTTACCACCGAAGCGAGATGTGGAGGTTGCGTTTGACCTTACTCCTGGTGCAACGCCAGTATCAAAAGCTGATTACCCGATGGCACCGGTGGGATTGGAAGAAGTTAAGAAACAAGTGGGTGAATTACTCGAGAAGGGATGAATTCGAAGCAGCAACTCACCTTGGGGAGCTCCAGTTCTTTTAGTGAAGAAGAAGGATCGCACTGCCGACGCTGAGACAAGAGAAACTATTCGCGAAGATGAGTAAGTGCGAATTCTGGCTGGAAGAAGTGAAGTTTCTGGGGCATGTCGTGTCGGGCGATGGAATCGCCGTTGATCCCGAGAAGATTACAGCAGTTCGGGGTTGGCCTGTTCCAAAGAAGGTTGCAGAGATAAGAAGTTTTCTTGGGCTCGCCGGATACTACAGAAGATTTGTGGAGAACTTCGCTCGTTTAGCTGAGCCGTTAACCAAGCTTACGCGTACGGAGGTACCGTTTGTGTGGACAGCTGGATGTGCATTGGCCTTCGAGACGTTGAAGCAGAAGTTGATAACCGCCCCGATCCTGACCGTACCGGATAATTCAGGAGGACTGGTGATTCACAGCGACGCATCTGGAAAAGGGATTGGGATGTGTTTTAATGCAGAACGGGAAAGTCGTCGCTTACGCATCGAGACAGCTGAAGACTCATGAGAAGAACTATCCGACTCACGACTTGGAGCTTGCAGCCGTGATCTTCGCCCTGAAGATTTGGAGACACTACCTTCTGGGCAAGAGAGTTGAAGTCTTTACGGATCACAAGAGTTTGAAATATGTGTTCACTCAGAAGGAGTTGAACATGAGGCAACGCAGATGGTTGGAGCTGATGGCCGACTACGACCTTGATCTTAAGTACCATCCAGGAAAAGTTAATGTCGTGCCAGATGCACTAGGTCGGTTACCAGCAATTCAGTTATTGACTGCACAGAGAGAGATCATTGAGGAGTTTCGGAGATTTGACTTGGAGGTTGGGCTACCGCGTGCTACAGGACAGTTGATGCAGTTGCAAGTACAATCGTCCTTAGTTGAGAAGAGTAAAGCGGCGCAATCGCAGGATCCTAGACTGCAAAAGTTTCGAGAGCAGGTTGGAGCCGGACTACGAACCGATTTACTGATCCATGAAGACGGTTCGTTGAGATAGGGTAGCCGTGTGTGTGCGCCAAAAGGAGATGTGCGTGAAGAGCTTATGAAGGAGGCACACAGTTCAGCTTACTCGGTACATCCAGGAGGGACAAAGATGTACCGAGATATTCGACAGCATTTCTGGTGGGAAGGTATGAAACGGGAAATTGCTCGCTTCGTGGCTAAGTGCTTGGTGTGTCAGCAAGTCAAGGGGTTGCTGGTTTGTTGCAACCACTTCCGATTCCTCAATGGAAGTGGGAACATATAACCATGGATTTCGTGACGGCTTTACCGCGGAGTCCAAAGGGCAACAATGCTGTATGGGTGATTGTCGATCGGTTGACCAAGGCAGCTCACTTTATTCCTTTTCGGGATGGTCAATCGACGGAGACTTTGGCAGAGCGGTACATGCAGGAGATTGTCAGATTGCATGGAGTACCGGTAAGCATCATGTCCGATCAGGACACTCGGTTCTTATCGCACTTTTGGAGGAGTTTACAAGAAAGTTTGGGGACTCGATTGAAGTTTAGCATAACTTATCATCCCCAGACTGATGGACAATCAGAGAGAACGATCCAGACCCTTGAAGATATGTTGAGGGCTTGCATGTTGGACTTCAAAGGTTCTTGGGAAATCATCTACACTTGGTGGAGTTTTCGTACAACAATAGCTTCCAAGCGACATTTCAGATGGCTCCGTTTGAAGCGTTGTATGGTCGTAAGTGCCGTTCGCCGGTTTGTTGGGATGATGTTGGTGAACGAAGGTTACTAGGACCAGATTTGGTGGTGCAGACAGTCGAGAAGGTGAATACAATCAGGAAGCATATGAAAGCAGCTCAAGACAGACAGAAGGTTGGGCCGACACGTCAAGAAGACTTCTAGAGTCCGCCGTGGGCGATTTGGTATTCCTGAAGATATCACCGACTAGAGGGGTGATTCGCTTTGGAAGTCGGGGAAAGCTTAGTCCCCGATTCGTTGGACCCTTCGAGATATTGGATCGTGTTGGAGAGGTATCGTACCGGTTGGCATTACCACCGTCATTAGCAGGAGTTCACGATGTGTTTCATGTGTCTCAACTACAGAGGTATGTTCGTGATGAGACTCATGTCTTGGATCATTCGGAGTTGACCGTTCGGGAAGACCTGACTTTTGAGGAGCGACCAGTCGAGATCAAGGATCGAAGAGAAAAGGTTCTTAAGAACAAGGTTATCCCTCTTGTGCTAGTTTCTTGGAGTAACCGATCGCATGGAGAATCTACTTGGGAGCGAGAAGACGAGATCCGGCAGAAATTCCCTCATCTTTTCCAGTAGTTAGTTATCTTGTATTCTTGGAATTTCGAGGACGAAATTCTTTTGTAGTTGGGTATGATGTAACACCCGAGCCCAATAATACTATGCATATTACTAGTTGAGGGTTGTGGTTTGCTCATTCCAATTTTCCTGATTTTCTGGTGTTTATTGCTAAATTTTACCCGGTTTAGTCATTTTAGCACATAACAAATTTTAACTCCGAAAATGAAATTTAAGATGTCCATGTTAGCCTACTCGTCACCACTTGTCGCGTGGTAGCGTCCGCGTGTCGAGATTCCGTTCCGTTTGGCTAAACGGGCAAGTTTGGGCGACTACGCGCGCGTGCAAGTGTCCGACTTGGGGGCATGCATTTTAATCACTAAACACCTCTTTTCAAAATTTGGAACCCGCTTAAAATCCTATAATTTGAATTTGGAACATTTGGGCGCAACCCGGGCGCGATTTGGAAATGTTTCATTTCGCGCCAAAAAGGGCCCGTTTCAATTTAATATATATAAAACTATTATACTATACAAAATATATTCTAAACCTTTAAAAACCTGCAGAATCATCTAAAATTTTCCTATATCTATTCTCGTGGCCAATCACGAGCTCCTATTGAGCTCGTGGGCCCCGCCTCTCCTTTCTTTGTCTCTCTCTCTCTCTTCCCTCAATATCCTTCCTCCTCTCTCCAATTATCCCTTTCTCTCTCAAATCTCTCTCTCTCTCTCCCTCTATATATTCTCGTGGCCATGCAGCCGCCCCTCAACCATCTTCCTCCCATCACGAAACACAAACCTTAACCCTAGCCCGTACTCGCGCAGCCCACCACCGCCACCGCAACCTCGCCGTCGCCGCCCTCACCACCACGACCTCCACCGCACCCACCTACCTTCCTCCTCCCGTTCTCCCGACGATCCCGCGCCTGCAACCCATTCCCGACCTCGCCTCCACCCTCGTAGACCTCGCCGTCGACGTCTCCTCTCACCGTCGACGCCTCCCACGACTCCCTCTCACCCTCCTCGTCGAGACCTCGTCGTCGTTTCCCTCCTCCCCTCGCCGGAATAGCAAACCCGAGCCTTCATCCTTCGCCTGCACCTCCCCTGTTCGCCGGAGAAGCGCGCCGGCGACCTCGTCGACGCCACCTCCGACCACCTCCTTGTTCCCTCGACCACCAGAGCCGACCCCCTCTCCTCCAGCTCGCCGCAGCACCCTATTCCGCGCACCCCGAAGCCTCCACCCTTGCTGCAGCCGCCGCCGTCGCTTCGCCGGCGATCCAGTGCCGTCGAGCCATCGTGTTTGCACCCTGTTTCTTCTCGGTGAGTTTTCCTTGTGCTTCCTCTTGGTACAATCCCTCCGCTGGTCCGTATTTTGGATGCGTAGTTTATGTTTGCTAACTTTGTTGTTTCTGTTTGCTGCCGGATCCGACCGTGCCGTCTTGGCGAACCCGACGCTACAGCGAAGCCCCCTTGGTCCGTGTGATCCCGTTGACCTCTGTTGGGACTCGATCCGTGGCCCGTGCTTTCATATCGCGTTTTCTGCCGACATCGCATCCGTGTTCCCGATTTCAGACCGTCGAGGCAAGTATCTGAATACTTGCTTGAACATGCTAGCGTGCGAGATCTAGTCTTGCCACGCAATTTAATTCAAACTATTTAATACCGTAACTTAGATATGGCATTTGATATCGTAATATTGCTGTTGTCCTCATAATGGAATCGTACAACCGTTCCTCGTAATTCATTAACCCACATCAATCCATGCTTTAACTAAATAAAACGACTGAATTCTATCTGCTTGAACTGTTAAACCATTCTTGAGACAATCATTACATTTAGTATAATTTCATGTAGTTCCTTAATTTATAACTGTGAATATTGCTTTACCTTGTGGCTATTACACCCTTAAGATGATTGAACCTGTTATTAAGAGAATATAAACATCACTGTGGTTATATGGAAGATTGTGGTTAATTACTGTTTCCTGCTGTTATTCATTATTGATTGCATACCTGTTGCGAGCACTTACCCGATTGCACGACATTTTGGCCTGACCCTGCTACACCTGACTTATACATACATACCGACTCATCCTGTTGTACCATGACATTACTTGTTTTATGATTTCATGCCTAGTGCCGACAAACCTAACCATTCCTGCTGTCGATCCAGACAGACCTACTTTTACTCGACCTTGTGTTGGCATTAGTCCTTGACTACTGAATACCTGACCTGACATACATAGCTTGGGGGTATGGGGAAATCAAAGGTGAAACCGACTTGTAACTCAACAGTTCGATACATTGTTCTGATCAGTCTTACGGGCTTGGCCAGCTCCGGAGTGTTGATGCTGACATCACTCATCTATCCTACTATCTTTTACTGCTTAGCGGCACGTCTCGGATTCAGCCCCGAGGATCATGACCGTGGTCCCGGGCACGCACGGGATACTATTGAGTTACATCGACGATTCATCAATTGGTTTCAAAGACTATAGGGTAGAAAACCTGATAGGACAGTTTAGTCACCACTGCACATTACCCTGTTTACTACTTCTTATTGCTGCTTTATTCATGTTCATGCTTGCATTGTTTATTACCATGTTTATGCTATATACTTGATATCATGACGCGCTGACGTCTGGGTTTTGCATGGCCCAGATTCCGTACCTTTGTCGTCGACCGAGCAGGAGTATTTCAGCCAGCCGGCTGAACTGTGAGTTCTTTAGAGTTTAGTTTATTTATGTCATTTCATTTCCAGATGTGAGCCCGCATTATGGGACATACTGTTTATTCATTGTATTGGATCATTAGCTTCCGCACTTTTGTTTATTGATTCTTGTTATTATGGATTTGGACATGTATTAGATTAGCTTTTTATCTCGTTCTTGATATCTTTACAACCGTAATGTGACTGTGGATGGATACTTCCTACCCACAGGTAGCATGGTTGGCTATGTCACGTGCCCAAATCTTGCGTACTCTGGGAAGCGGGGCGTGACACCCAAAATGGGTTGTAGCGGCGATTTGCAAAGATTTGTAAAATACTTAATCTTTTTAGAAAACGGTTTTATTTGTAAATGACATTTATTTGAAAGGTTTCGTTTTTCCGTATTCTAGGTTCCCGAAAGTATTGTGATATGTTGCATATGAGTGTTGTGAGGAGGTAGGCCATTACCTCGTGATCTACTTAAATGTATAGCAAGTTTGTGACGTTTAAATGTCGAAATGAAAATATATGGTATTTTAGTGAAAAAGTACGGTAAAAGTTACAAAATGAATTAGATTGTCGTGAAACTTGATCAACATGTTTATTAATGATTAATAGTCAACATGTAAGGGTTTTGTGTGATTGTATTTAAGAAAAAGTGAGATTTTTAGGAAGAGCCGAATCGGACATCGGATTAACCCCGATTCCGTCGGGTTTTAGAAATATATGTTTTTAGAAAAGAATAGAGAAGAGGGAGGTGGGACTTACAGGTTTAGAAGTTAGGGACGAGGAAGAGGAAACGGGAGGAGGCGTCGGTGCGTCGTTTCGTCGCCGGGAACCCTTAGGGTTGTCGTCGGAAAATTGCCGAAGTTTTCGCCCTTCGCTACTTCAAAAGAAAATTAAGGTTCTAGGAAATTTCTTGAGAGTTTTGCTCAGAACTTTGGAGTGAGGAGGGGTGTGTGCAAGGGTTGTATTTATAGGGTGAGGCTAGGGTTAGGGTAGGTGAAATGTTTAATTGAAAAAATGTAATAAAATGTGATAAAATGTATTAAAATGGAGTAAATAGGGGTTTTAAAGAGTGTAGGTACTGGTCTGAGGATTTCAACCATACAGGGGTGCAGAAAAGGTGAAAAGACAAAACATTGGTGTTGATGACTCGGCGGTCCGGCCGAGTTCGGCCGGCGGCGGCGGCTCGAGTCGGCCGAGTCGGGTGGTCGGAGGGTCTCCCGTCGATTCATTATCCCTTTGGTCCAGTTAGGTTTCTGAGTGTAGTGGGGGTTTTTGTGAGTTTTGCATGTGTAAACCCTTAGTATTCTAAAAATTCAAAATAAAACAATATTAAAAATAATGTGGGGTATGGGATTTGAACTCTAGTGGGTTGGTGCAGCAGTGCAAAGTCTTACCAATGAGCTACAAACCCTTGCTTGCTATTAAAAAGCAAAACAAACTTATAAGTTATGCTCAGGCAAAAATACCCATTTCTATATTTTTTGAAAAATTTGTACAGAAAGTTGTACAGGAAATTTGGGGTTGTTACAACTCCACTTGACACTTAGAGAGTTTTGAGAAAATTTTTGCTAGAATTTCATAATGGTGAAGAGCTAAGAAACATGGTGGTATTTATAGTGGAGAATTAGGGTCTGAGAATTAAAAATGTGGATTAAAAATGTATTAAATGGTGAATTGAAGGGACTCTGTTTGATTACAGGAAAATCAAACAATGTAGGGGAGTTAAAAGGAGTCGAAGGGACAAGTGTGCAAAGCACGAAGGAATTTGGGGCTATCCCAACCGTCGGCGCCGGCCCTTTGGGCAAAATGGCCAGTCGGATCTTGAGGCCTTCCCTCGAGATTCGTGCATCATGTCGATTTGGGTGTGTACACCTCATTACGCCTGTTTGATTTTTCTGAAACTTTTCATTTCTCCGTGTATTGCCTTTGCAACTCTTGGGCTTTCGAAAATTAAAAAGAAAAAATCTAAAAATATTTGGGTCTGATGGGATTCGAACGCACAGGCTATGTCACAGCAGTGTGGAGGCTTTACCAGTGAGATACAAGTTGCTTCTTGTTTTTATTTAACAAAAATAACTTTTAACTCTTACGCAGGCTGTAATACTCTTTTCTGTACAATAACAAGAAAATTTTGTACAGTGATTTCAGAGTCGTTAAAAATTGTCCCTTGTCGTTGGAGTTTCGAGACAGGGCATCGATACTTCAGAGTAGAGCAATGTATACATTTTTTTATTCCTGTAAGGGAAGGTAGCCTGTCTCACAGCCATTGGCATCTGGCAACAAAGATTGTATATATGTGCTCATTAGGTTATGAGTTGCATTGGACGAACTCACCAAGAACTTCTAGATGGTAATATACCTATCGTCAGATAACAGTTCTCTGGTGACATAGGTACATGTTAGTTTTTAGACCTGACATCGTCATTAGTCTCGAGTGTGTTCCCACTGTACTTAGATTTCTACCCTACCACGACTTTAAAGAGTCATGCAGACATGTTTTAGTTGGGTACATTCCAGAAGCACTTGGAGACAGTGAGCTATAGAAAGGATTTGTCTCTCCCGGTATAGGAAGTCGATATCGTGCTTTGTTCGATTGGTCATCACCATAAGACCTTGGCCAAGGCAGATGGGATTTACTGATAGTGAGATCGGTAGTTTTTCGGGATAGTTTTGAGCAATATCGACATGACTTATTAGGTTATTAGGGGTCTGGCGTTTTCTACCTCTCTATACCCGATATGCGATACTTTCAGATGAAGAGACCGGACTGTACGGAGATTTTCACTCAGGCTCGGTAGGGATACGAACGAGTTTGCTTATCGACCTTCCTTTCGATCAATATTTGGGCAGCCGTTACATACAGCTAGTGCCGATGACGTGCTTATGGTTAAACCCACTGCCAGCGTATTGTCGAGTTTTTAGAGTCGCACACAGAGGGTTTCTCAGCTCATGAGAAACGATGTAGTATACGTATTTTGATACGTATGGAGCTTCGATTAAATACGTGTTTTTGTACACGTACTCTTAATCAGACATTTTGTTAATACTAGCCGGTTTGAAAGATACCCAGATTATCACATTTGGATAAAATGTGAGCTAGTATTATATATGTCTCTTTTTGGTATTTGTATTTTAACACAAATACGGTATTTATACGAATACAGGTATTTGTTTCTTGATATAAATACAGGTATTTGTGTCTTAATAGAAATATGGTTATTCGTATTTTACACGAATACGGATGTATGTATTTTGATACGAATACGGGTGTATGTATTTGTAGCATATACTTGTATTAGTGTATGTGTTTATATATATATATATATATATATATATGTATATATATATATATATATATATATGCGTGCGTGCAATGAGGTGGTTTTTCTTCTCTTCTCATATTTTCGTGTTCTCTTTAGAATATTGTGGATTTGTGACTCACCATTGTGAGTCACAATTCCACTCATTCTAAAGAGAAAAGAAGAAAAAGAAAAAAAAGAGGTAATGATATGCCATGCTTACTCATTTTCATCATCCTCATGCTTAGCTTCTTCTTCATCTTCTCTTGAAATTTTCTAAATTGAGAAAAGAAAAAGAAAAAGAGAGAAAACTTAGAGATTAGTTACTACTACATCCCTGTGATCAATTCCTAACAAGTCTTATTCAAAAGTTACTTCACTTGTTATCAAGTGTGAAGTTAGAGCTTTAGTTAAGGTTCCTTCGGATGGATCATCTTCGATAAGGAGACCGACTTCTGAGCTCTTTCCCGGTAGACCTAAGAGCTAAAGAAGTGGAGTAGAAGAAGAAGGACACTACTACAAAGGTGTCTAACACCTAACCGAGTAGTTAAACTCTTTCTTTTTTAGCTAGTTTAGTATTTGGAATCGATTTTAGGTCGTAGAAGTTCGTGCTCTTGTCTTTAAATTTTTGTTTTGCATTCCGCCTTGACCGCAAGTTAGCGGCATGAGCACGATTGTCTACTAACATAGTATAAAATTCACCCAAACACTTAAACTAGTATTAGACGATATTTACGTTTCGAAACTAAAAAATTCCGTTTTTCAAAACCACAAAATCCAAGTTTCTGTTAGAAATTTTTTTTGTCTCTGAAATTTTTTAAAACAACTGCTGAGAGCTTTTCTTGAGATATAAAAACATAGGAAAAAATTTGAGGACCTAAATCCATAGAAAAACCGCCCAAAACATGATTTTTCCCGACTTGGTTGGTTCAAAATTTGCTTCAAGTCCCTATTTTTTCCAGGGGCTTATTCACAAGTACACTTAGTTTTTGGTTATATTTGTTTTTTCCTAGATTTCATTTTCTGTTATCTTTCCCTACAGGAAACACGAAAAGTTTTAAAATCGAAACTTTAGCATTGTTGTTTATATTTGTGTTTATATATGTGTTTGTAAACGTCGTCTAATTGTTATAGGTCGATTAGACGGGTTGCAAATACTTATTTGTGCTGTTGAGATGTATATCTTGTGATGGTTTAGCCGGATTGTCTTGGTAGATAGCCTCTCATCATAGATGTTGGGGTAAAAATTTACACCACGGTTGACCAAGTCAAAATCAAAGTCAACTCAAACCAAGTGGGCCCAAGCCTAGGTCAACTAGGCCAACGCCCTGGTTGAGCCCGAACATGAAGCGGTCGGCCCCCCCATGCCAAAATAAAAATTTTGTAATAAATAATTTTGTTGTATTACTTTTATGAATAAATGTAAGAAAAATAGGCATAAAGCCAAACTTTTGTAAAGCCCATGGCTTCTGTGCAAAAAGAAATAGCACATGAGACATGGGATAGGCAAAATGCCATTTTTGTAAAGCCCAAGGGGTTATATGTAAAGTGTATAGCCTATAAAGGCAAAGATAATGAAATATCTCAACAACTTTTTCTCTCTCCCAAAAATAATCAAGATCTGTGATCTTCTCCTTCCTCACGGTTCTAAAACCTTCTTCTTTCTTTTGAATTAATCAAGAATTTTACTCTTCCTTTTCCAAAACTAAATAGTTTTTCACCACAAAACCCACAAAGGGGAGCTTGGATCTTCCATCAGATCTTAAAAAGGAGTGATTTTTTAAAATCACCCCCCTTTTCATCCAAGATCCGACTAACCGAGGGGAAGAAGAAGGAGACTCATCTCCTAAAAATCCCACTTTGGGAAGATCCAGAGCTCAAGGGAGAAGCCCTTTCATCATCTCCAAAAACATCTTAGGAGTTTAACTCCACTCTAAATTCTCTTTCGAGAGTTTAAATCCTATTTCTGGAGCTAAAATCCCCTTTTTCGCGCCGGCGCCCAAGCGCCCGAGCGCCTTGCGCTCAAGCGCCCAGCGCCCACGTACCGGGCACATGATGCGCTAACGCTCGAACGCCTTGCGCTCAAGCGCCCAGCCCCCATGTGCCGGGCACGTGATGCGCTAGCGCTCGAGCGCCTTGCGTTCAAGCGCCCAACCGCTCAAGCGCCCAGCGCCTACGTGCCGGGCACGTGATGCGCTAGCGCTCGAGTGCCTAGCGCCCAACATCCATGTGTCGGGCACGTGAAGCGCTAGCGCTCGAACGCCTAGAGCTCAAGCGCCCAGCGCTCATGTGCCGGGCACGTGATGCGCTAGCGCCTAAGCGCCCAGCGCTCACGTGCCGGGCACGTGATGCGCTAGCGCATAAGCGCCCAGCGCTCTCGTGCTAGGCACGTGAGGTGCTGGCCCCATGCGTCCTTTGGACGCTTTTCCCTTCTATACACACACTCCACACTAGGTATACCTCCCCGTAAGAAAAAATTTCTAACGAGGCGCTGCCCTGCACCTCGCAAAGGGGCTGCTATCCCCCTTGACCCCCAGCCCGCTATCCGGGTAGCGGGATCCCATGAAAACTCTGCGAGGCCCCCGATATATCCAAAACCCCTTCAAAACACAACACTGCATATTGAGTTCGCATGACCAGTTTAACCCGTCAATCGGAGGTTCTCTCGCTCCAAATGCGAGCGGTAATTAACGGCAGCTTAGTCCGCGGCTGCCGGAGATTCGGATCCCCACAATCAATAAACCCTCGCCTATCCTAGGCAGGGGGAATCTGTAATGCACCTGAAAAGTGCGCATTCCCATCTCAATGGGATGACGAAAAACACCCTACAGATTCTGGCACGCCCGGTGGGACCCTATCTCTTCTCCCATATTTCGGGTTAAACGTTCATGCGAACTCAATCAATATACATATCGATTGTTTGTACTGAAATAATGTTTTTTCCGTGCAGCAATCAACTTTCAACGACAATGTCTCCTATGATGGATCCAGCTTCTGATGCGACCCCGATTCCGTACATGGTCATAATCAATGCTCGTGTGGTTCTCCCCGCAAGCCTCAGTCGACAGTGAGACGAACTGCCCCGCCAATTTGGTTCCGTCATCATCTACCCCGCCGGAAGCGCTCATCTGGCAGAAATCCCGGCAAAACAGGTGGCCAAGCCAGTCTCAAGGGGCAAGAGGCTGAATGTTGTGATCGCTAAGGCACCACAACCGAAACTTAAGACGGTGTATGAACGACTCTTTGGTGCTCCAGCTGGGGGCAAGACTTCCGGTACAATAGGCAACATCAAACGTTGCGGACGAGCTCAGGTGATGACTCCAACAAATGCACGATCAGGCGTCTTCTCTGGCCTCTCTATCAATCGGTCTACGGCGTCTTCCTGAAGAGCCGAAGTCTGCTGAGTGCTTAAAACAGAAAAGTTAAGGCAGAAGCGGCTCAGGTATCGAGCCAACAAGAGGGCCAGGTCTTCAGCCATATGGAATCTTGTGAGGTTCCAAGAGCAGGGTCATCCTACAACGATGACTGAATCGGCCGTAAAAATCAGCAATTCCTTCGAACCTCTGAAGTGGGTTCAGAAAAACGCCATAACCGTCAGAATCAAGAAGACAGCAATCCGAACGTTGCTACGAAAAGACGTGTCCCGGCCCCAACAGAAAAAGTATGACACTATCTCTTTAAGAGTCTATCAGGAGCTCTGTGTCGCGCGAAAACAGCAGGGCAAAACCAAAAAGGAAGCGTCAGCACCATTCAAGAATCCTTTCAGGCCAGCCGCTTTCAATCGACTGCCCGCTACCGAAACAGAGGGGTCAAGACAACGATCTGTGAAATTAGCCGCTGATAATAAAAAGACGGCTGGATATATTATCCATATGGTCTATATGGCGGGCGGGGGCCCCAGCGACAACCTTTGCAGCAAAAGCAAGGATGGGGCCACCACATCCCGAGCCCAATCTGGCTTGAATGTGGTTGCCTCTCCCAAGAGCAGCCGCCTCCGCTGGATGATGAAAACCCTCTCGATGAGGACGATAGGCAGAAGGACCCTTCGGTCCAGGCAAAGTCAAGCTCGGACAGTGAGGAAGAGCCGACTTTTCGCCCTAGGACCGCGGAGCAAGAGCTACTTCAAGAGCTTCGAAAACAGCTCAGGAGCAAAGATAAAGAGATGGCCAAGCTCTATTCGAAAATTGACGACCTAACGAACGTTGTGATGCAGCTTACGGCTCAAATTGCTCGAGTGCCTCCCAATCAAGCACAAGTCGCTACTTATGAGCCGGATGATGACAATCCGAAGCGGCCGATGCCTGTCCCTTTGGGTCCAAGATTCGTCGAGCCGCATGAAAGCCGGCCACATTCCACTTCTGGGGACGCCTTGGCTCCAGATAACACTATCCCGCTAATACAAGATCGGATAATGGATTTGGTCACCAGCAAGGTTAAAACATTGGTGGCCGCAGCTGAAGCTCAGAAAGAAATTGGCAGTAGTGGGCGGCCATGTCCCGCACAGTACGACCTGATCGAGTTCCCGAGCGGCTACGTCATTCCTAAGTTCGGAAGATTTGACGGGACGGGAAATGCAAATCAGCACGTCACCCACTTTAAAGCATCATGTGGAAATACATGGGGCAATGATGCACTCCTTCTTCGACAGTTTGTCAACAGCCTGACCGGTGTCGCTTTCGACTGGTATGCAAGTATACCAGACGGGTCCGTTATTACCTTTGTCTAAATGGAGTCTCTGTTTCGGCAAAGGTTCATGAGTGTCAGTGATAAAATCTACATTGCCGACCTTGAGAGGACCAAGCCGGGAAAGAATGAAAGCAACACCGACTTTATCGCCCGATGGCGTAATCTCACGGTCAAGTACGAACCGCCGCTGGAGCAGGACCAGTCCGTCAATCTTCTCGTTGGGAACCTCAGCAATTGGATGGTCCCTGTTCCCTCATAGGAATTAAATAAAATACATATACAGCAGCAAGGAAAACCCCTAAATAGGGCATCACGTGCTCACACGTGATCGAACATCACGTGCTCACACGTGACCAGGTCTCACGTGCAGACACGTGGCCATTTATAGGCAAAGCCTGTAAACACTGAATAAAAAAAACAAATTGGAAATGCTGTGTTAATGGGGTCACATGTCAACACGTGACAAGGTCTCATGTGCAGACATATGACCATTTACAGGCAAAGCCTGTAAACACTGAATTAAATTCTAAATTGAATGCCAAATCAATAGGTTCACGTGCCAACACGTGATAGGATCTTAAACCCTTTGAAACAATAGAATTAAATTCTAATTTGAATGCTTTATCAAATGGGGTCACGTGCCAACACGTGATAAACTTCTAAACCATCTGAGCTAATAGAATTAAATTCTAATTAAGAGGGAATCAAAAACCCTAATTGGAAAAATATTTCTCTAGATCTTTCCAAACAAAAGATTGCACTCTGTAAAGAGGAGTATCGTTGGATTAAAAATCCAAGAGTGATTAATAATCACCAGTTTATAGAAAGATTCAACATAAGGAAATACTTTCCTAAAATCTGTCAGGAACAACAGATAAAATATCTTTTGGATTAAAATCCAATGGTGAATAAAATTCACCGAGTGATCTAAAAGATCATGTTGGTTACAAAATAAATCAAAATCTTTCAATGAAAGATTGACTAAACAAAATGATTCTTTTCTTTCTCCTATAAATAGGAGCCAAGAAGAGAAGAGAAAAGAAGGAGAGACAACAACAGAGAGAGAATACAAAAAAAAGAGAATTTAATTCTCCAGAGAGAAAAAAGATCTCTTCAGAAAAAAATAAACCCTAGGTAAGAGAGGGAAAGAGATCATTCTATAAGCTCCCACAAAAAAAAGAGAATTTAATTCTCAAACTAAGAGTTTAACTCATCTGAATAAGAACTTAGTTCTTCCTTTGGTTGAAGATTTGCAGAAGCAGATCTCCCCATAAGTTGAGAATTTAATTTTCATCGGGGGGATTCTGCCATGCAGATCTAAAGCATAAGGTAGGACCTAAGTTCAGAGAATTTTATTCTCCCACAAAGCACATAGGAATTTAATTATTCCAACGAAGATAGGGTTTAACCTTTAACATAAGAACTTAGTTCTTCTTCATGGTAATAGATCTGCAGAAGCAGATCTCCCCATAAGTTGAGAATTTAATTCTCATCGGGAAATTCTATCATGCAGATCCAAAACTTAGAGGGAGAATTGAGTTTAAAGAATTTAATTCTTTCGAACATATAGGAATTTAATTCCTCTAAATAAAATTAGGGTTTAACCGTATAAGAGAATTTAATTCTTATATAAGGGATTTATCTCTCCATGCACGTAAAAGGACCAAGTACCCAACATGATCACGTGGCAATACGTGACCCTCCCCTCCAAAGACCATAAGAGAATGAATAAGATTAGGTCACGTGCTCCCACGTGACCCTTGAACAGACTTCTCAAAATAAAAAGGCAGAATCGATTTTGGGTGCCTCACGTGTCCCCACGTGACCCCTGGCAAACACCTCTCTAAAAAAAGAGAAGATGGAAAAAACTGATGTATTAATACCGAATGCATGGGCGCCCTCACGTGTCCCCACGTGACCCCTAACAAATCCTTTTAATATCCAGTGCATGTGTACCCATCACGTGCCCATACGTGATGGCCAGAAAGATTAAGTGTTTAACACTTACCTGCATATTCTGAGAATAAAATAAAGGAAGTTTGGCCTAATACCCAAGCGCCTCACGTGACCCCATGTGTGCGCTTCATTTTTTTAGTGTTTAACACTATTTTGTGCACTTCATCCCTAGTGTTTAACACTATTCTAAGCGCATCACGTGGGAGCACGTGATAGACGAGTCTACTTTAGTGTTTAACACTATATTCGAGCCAATCTTAGCCCAAATTAGCTAAGTCTTCCAGAGGCAGGACCCTCCCTTTTGACTGAACCTCAAATACACTCTTGTCTTCCAAAATTGATTATCTCATATGACATTCAAAACAAAACCCAGAGCCTTTCAATCAATTTTGGTTCGAGGGTACATCTCTCCACACCTCTGATACATGTCGTTATAATTATTCAACGTCTTCACAGAGGTGGTGGTTCCCAAAGACCAATAACTATCTGGTGCATTTCCAAACCCATGTTTGCATCTGAACATGGACCGCAATGTCCCTAAACTAAACAATAGAGCCCAAATGCTCTTTTGTTGGATCTAAATGATCCTGTTAAGTAGATCTTAGACTAAAATTAGACTAACGTATCCTTAACAAACGTTTAAATTGATCTTAGTCTCAATTGAGATTAATTATCCTTAAATCAATCCCATTACAGATCCCCTAACCAATATTGGATCAAGGGTACATCTCTTCACTCCTCTGATACATGTCGTTGTAATCCTTCAACGTCTTCAGAGAGGTGATGGGTCCCGATAGTCAGACATTCTACGGACTATGGGGTCCTTATACTCATGGACTATGATATCCTTAAACTTTACAGACTATGACGTCTTTAAACTACGGACTGTGGGGTCCTTAAACTCATGGACTATGATGTCCTTAAACTTTATAGACTATGACGTCTTTAAACTGGATCGTAATGTCCTTAAACTAATTATGGACCGCAACGTCCCAAAACTAAACCCTACAGAACATGATGTCTCTAAACTAGACTATGATATCTTTAAACTCCACGGACCATAATGTCCTTAAACTAACAATGGACCGCAATGTCCCTAAACTAAAAAATAGAGCCCAAATGCTCTCTTGTTGGATCTAAACGATCCCGTTAAGTTGATTTTAGTCTAAAATTAGACTAACGTATCCTTAACAAGCGTTTAAGTCGATCTTAGTCTCAAATGAGACTAACACATTCTTAAACCCAACCCAAAACCCAAATCTAAGAAAATACGGATTTGGACTAATCCACGCCCTACGGGCGACAACATAAATTAGTCTCCGTATACAATCCACGGGCAACCAAAAAAAAAACAAATACCCACGACACGAAATGATCATCTGGAGAAGGAGAAAGTGGTTACCGCGATGCGGTAACGTAATTAACTACAGGGGCTTGCGCTTGCAGGAAAGAGCATCCCCACAATCAAAAACCCCTCAAATGAGGGGGAATCTGATGAAGTCTGATATATCGGCCGCATCCGTTTAAACCTTCGATACATGGTGTCATAAATCAACTTGGCATCTTCGGAGAGGTGGACGGATAGCACCAAATAGCATCTGCCCTCGAAATTCAGGCCGGATGTCCCAACGTCTCGGTCACGTCTTTTCGGCGGAGAACAGAATCTGGCACGCTCGGTGGGACCTTTTCCTCTTTCCACTCTACACTTCGTGTGTCGTGTTCGCGAACAAATCGCTGTTTGACATGGTTGCCTTTGGATTTGAAGTACTAAGATTTGGTGTCTTGCACCGTGCAGAAAACAGAAGATCAATGGCGTGACATTTTGAAAATTTAGAAATAAATAAAATTAATTAATTTAATAATAAAATGATAAATCAAAAAGGTTATTAAAAACAAATAAGTCAATTCATAAGATGTATGTAAAATAATTTATATTAAAATTTTAGTATGCAACATACATAAGTTATAAAGGTTTTAGAGATAATTTTAGCTTCATTTTAATGAAATGTGTGTTTTATAATAAATTAAGTTGTGAGGGGTTTTTAGATAAAGTTTAGGATTTTGTGCAAATGAGAGTTTGTTAAGGGTATAAATGAAAAAGGGATAGAAAATCATTTAGTTCAGAATTTTATTTCAAAATTAAAAAAATAATTAGAAGATAAGGCTTGGACACCTCTTCCTTGCATGCGCACACACACACACACCCATCACCTCCTCCTTGCATGAGAATAACACTCTTTAACCTTTGACACCTCCTTCTACCACCTCACCCTTCCCTCTTCTCATATATATGATATGTTCAGATCAATTACCAAGTTTAAAATCTGAAAAATTTCTGAAAGAAAAACAAAACTGAAGAAAACAAGAAAGAACATGAGAAAGAAGAAGAAGGAAGGTAGGTTCTAGGTTTTTCTCATCATCAAGCTAGGACAAGGGGCTTAGCATCTTGGAGGTGTTATTCCAACAAATTATTGTGGGTAATATTCTTAATCACAGTAGGAGTTTAAGTTCTGTAGATAGTTTAGTTTGAAATGAAAAGGGTTCTATAATTTCGTATTTTAGTCAAAACTTAGCTCTATAGTAATCTGCTATTATTCAGAGAAAAATCAACTTAACAAAACAGCGCTAAAATGATATATGTGGAACATAGAGCAAACTATAGGAACACGAACCAGAGGGCTCGGAGTTGGGCCGGCGACTAAAAGGACAAATCCGGCGTCGCCGGTTTTGTAGGAAACTGGGGTATTTTGGCTTGTTGAGTAGGATTCAGTGTATAATTGTGGCAATTTTGGTGTTATTTAAACAAGTTAATTTCACTGAATTTAGAATCTGGAAGCTAATATCGGAAAAGATATCCAAAAATACAAAATACGACACGGTTAAAACGCATCGCGATTTAAATTCTGTAGCGATGCAGGTTAGGGTTAAAATCCAGTAAAGTTAAGTGTTAAATAGCTTGATATAGTCGTATGCAATATAACTAGTACGTGGGAACGGGTGTTTTTCATTTCCGTCATGTCGGAGTAGCCGTTTCCTTATATAAGTTAAATTGTGATGTTAGATTCGAATACGGGATTTTCGGAGGTAGCGAGGAAAGGGAAAGGATTGGCAATTCCTGAATAGATTCGACGTTTTCCGGTGAGTAGATTAAACATCTACCGGGGAATTTTGTAAAGATGGCGTTTTACGCCCGTAGTTTTATTTAACTTAATGCTTTATTTTGTTAGGCTAAATTGACATATGCATTCACAATTCACATATATTTTGCTTAGTTGCTAGTACACTGCACAAGTATCGACGAGTTATGCCACGTGCACATCTTACATGTTACACACACCTCGTCGATATTGCCATGTCACTTTTACACTTAGTAATTTTCTTGTTAAAAATGATTCATATCATATCTTAAACACTAATAACAGTAGTAAATTGCATCATTAATATCATGTTTAGTATTTGAGTATTTTATGTTGATATAAGAGGTAAATGTATTATTGAGGATTTATGGTTTTGAGTTTTGAATACTATTACATAAATCCAGTGATTTTCATGATTGATGTGTCATGTCCACCATGAGATGTTTTATGATTTGGTTTTGTTCCGGACCGAGTGGGGGAGATATACGGTCGCGGATTTTACGTTATCCATACTGAGTGGGGGAGATATACAGTTGGATATATGGTGGACCCGGTCGAGACCGAGGGACAGGATAGCCGCATTTGAGGCGGGGGAGCCTAGCGAGGTTACTCGATACCGGAGATAGTGGTAAAAATACGGCGTATATCTAGATGATAACGACCGGTATTGTTGATTTCAGGATCATTCGAGGAATGATGCCTGTGAGAAATGGAAGTTTTGTGTCGATGATGGACACGGGGAAATGAATTTTTATTGGAAATAAATGATAAGATTTCAGTTTTGATTATGTGATTTGTATTATAGATTCATGATTTCCACAGATAATCATACATTATACTTGTTCATATTTCAGTTAGTATGATCGTCATATTTACATTATTAACCGTTATATGTTAGTTATATTCACTGAGTTGGCAACTCACCCCCGTTGTGCCACAGTTCCTTGCGGGGGTAGAGGGGACGGTTAGCAGCGGTGCAGATCTACTTTTTGCAGCTTTTTCACATCTTTTGATAGGTGGGTTACATATGTAGTAACCTTCTCTTTTGGGTATTGTATTTTGTATCTAGAAGATCTCCATCAGACTTGTATTTTGACCTAGAGTGAGAGTGGTTATATGTATATTATTTGACAGTTAAGATCGTTTAGTTCTATGAAGTGTTATTTCTTTTTTCTTTTTGTCTGGTATTCGTATTGATGTCCTATATACTGAGTTTTTATTTTCTGCTGTTGATATTGTTGATCCCAACTAGGGATGCAACCAAACTTAACACTTTATACTTGTTTAATATTTTAACTTCACAAACTGTGATTTTTACTTAAAACTAAATTTCTATATAAAGAATTCCGCAAAAGGGATCTTGATCTTGGTTTTCGGCTTACTTGGACTGTGTGCATATCTTTAGATATTATACAATCTAAGTGCCGGTCACATCCAAACTTTGGGTCGTGACAAATGGCTTTCAACTGCACAAACTGCAACAACTGCAACAACTCCCACTCCATCCTCGCTGGAGGAGTGACTTATGGGCCTCAAGCGGCCTCCGTTTTCACGATGCCAGTGGAGCAGGTGACGCAAGCCACCACTGGGTTGTTCTTTGGGACCATGCTCCCACCAATGAGCTTCAACGTCCCACTGCTGTCGCAAGAAGCTCCGAAGAAGTCGGTCTTTGATCGGTTTACAACCACTGCGGCCCCTCTCAACGGGTCGTCCGAATCTAGCGCCCCAGTTTTCAACAGACTAGGCCAAAGCTTAGGTGGGCCCGTGAAAAGCATACAATACCTAAAGGGGTTATCCCGAAGCGGATAGCCATTCCGGCTCCAACAAACAAAATCATCAGAGCGGCTTCTCCCGCTAAAGGATCAGTCTTCACGAGACTGTCAGCTCTAATTCCTGCTTTAGGAGAAATCACTAAGGCTGCTTCCCCTGCCCAGAAATCGATCTTCGACAGATTAGATGGTCCCTCTCAACGGACGTCAGTTTTCGACAGGCTGGCACCAACAACAGTTTCTCATCAAAGAATGAAGCACGATGCAGCTACTGTTGGATATAGTGCCCTCAGAGTCAATTACTGGATCACAGGCACGTGATTGCAATGATTGAGGAGGACCTATACCGGTAGGACAGTCTTACTCGAGATGATAGTATACTATCTGGTTTATCTTTATCATCGTGTACTGCTTTAGGTGACCTTATGAGTCGCTATTACACGTTGATAGAGCCCCTAGGATTCTTGCTTGACCACCAGCAGTATGAGGGCGATCATATATGTGAGAGCTGGAGTCTATAAGCACATCCTTAAAAGGTCCCTAGTCGTGGGAGTTTCGAGACAGGGCATCGATTCTCCAGAATAGAGTAGTGTATACAGTCGAGATCCCGACGAGGGGCGGTGGCCGGTCTCACAAGCCACTGGTGTCAGTTGGTTCACCTAAGATGTATACAGGTGCTCATTGGGTTATGAGTACACCGGACAGGACTCGCCGGGAACCTGCTAGTTGGTATTATACCTGATGTCAGATAGCAGTTCCCTGGTGACATGTGTACAGGTTAGTTCATCGACCTGAGATCGTCATTTGTCTCGTGTGAGTTCCCACTGTGCTTTGATTACTACCCTACCACGGCTCAAAGGAGTCATGCAAACAGGTTTTAGTTGGGTACAGTCCCGAGCCACATGGAGGCAGTGAGCAGATCTGCAGGGGTTCGTTTCTCCCGGTATTGGGGGTGAGGTCGCACTGTGTCTAGGAGAGCCAGTACATGAAAAGTCCTTGGCCAAGGCAGGAGATTTGCTGGTAGGTATTCCAGTAGTATCTCAGGGTGTTCTGGGCTACACTTCGACACGACTTGTACCGCTATTGGGGGTCTAACTTTTACCAACCCCCTAGGCCCGCCATGCGATGCTCATAGACGAACGGACCGGACTGTACGGATATTGTTACTGACAGGCTCAGTAGGGTGTCAGGATGAGTTCGCTTATCGACGTCCCTTTTGGTCAATAGCTGGTGGCCCGTCACGTATGGCTGATACCTCTGACGTGCTAGTGGTTAAATCCACAACCATAGTATTGACGAGTCTTTAGAGTCCACCATACACACAGTTACTCAGGTTTCGGGCAAAACGCTGTAGAGGCCGTATGGAGATATGGCAGGGTTCAATCAGATACGTGCGGTATTGCACGGATCGTGATTGGACGGATTTTACTAGCCGGCTTTGGCTTAAGCCGGATCCTAGTATTAGACAGTGTAGTTTTGTCTCTTTGCGTTTGTGTTCAGTGGGAATACAAATGCGGGCATGTATATGCAGTAGTGGGGTTTTCCTGTAATTTATTACGGGATCAGTTTTCTGAAGTTGCCAGTTTGCATTCCGTTCCGGCCGGTTTTTCCTTTGTTCCTTCACGGCCGGATTTTTCCGATGGAGGGGGTTATTTGCAAGTTTGCAAATAACTTATTATGGAGGGGTTTTCATGCATATGTGTGGCTTCATGATAGTTATTCATCATGAGATTCTTTATTGGTCTTTTCTTTTGCTTTTTGAGATTGGATTTGTAAAAGATTGATTAAGTGTTTGATGTGAAGCTTGCTTTTGATGTGGTCACCACCCTTGATCTCCTACACTCACCTCCCTTGGTTTTGATTCCCTCCTCATTCCAATTAGAGGCCGGCCACTTCATGGAGAGAAAGAGAAGGGTTTTCATTTGGTGTATGGAAATTGATTCTCATTCTCATTTTGTATCAAAAGTTCACAAGTCTTTCCAAAGTTCTTTTCTCCTCCACATCCATGGCAACTTCTATAAACCCCAAGAGACATGTTTTCTACACTTGCCTACAGCATTCCTTGGACGCGTCGGCTAGCCAACTTCGCGCCCGAGTTGCCTCGGTCTAGAGGTGGGAGCCCGTAAAAGAACCCGGCTATGTGGTGCCCGTTTCGACGAGGAGGCGACGACCGGAGAATTCGCGAGGAGATCGGAGTGGAGGCGAAGACCGAAGGACACGGATCGCTTGGTATAGCTTCTCTACCCATCTTGTATTTTGCTAGTAGCTAGGTTAATGGCCCGATCCGAGTTAAAAGTGCGCGGTGGTGCCGGTTTGCAAGTTTCGCAAAGTTTTTCGTTTCCGCGTTTCCGGCGTCGGATCGACGGCCGAGGCGCCGCCGTGCACTTACAATGGTATCAGAGCCACGCCATTAACCTAGTTTAGCTTGCTCTAATGTGTTTACAAGTTCGATCGGACAAATTTCCGAAAACCCGATTTCCATTGGACATGTTTCTGTCGAAATTTTTTTTGGGCTCTAAAAATTTTTCAGGTTGTTGCAGAATAACATGCAGGGAATTCTAAGACTTCTGCAAAAATTTGGTGACATGAATCCACTGTTCCACCGCAGAACCGCGGCCAAACCCATGCATTTGCCGCGGTTCCACGGCCATAATAAGTCCTTATTGCACCATTTTTTTTCAGTGGGTCTTAGACTGTGAAATGGGGTTTTTGGAACATTATTTTTGGGCCCAGATTTTCTGTAAGTGCTACAGTAGTGCTTGGGGCCCACTTGGGTAAATTTGTTCGATCGGAAATTTTAAACATGCTAGTTCACAGTATTTACATTATATCTGCGACCGTGAATGTCACTCGATCGGTAAATCCAGTCTATCTGCTATAGCCCTTTTAGACGGATTTGCGAACGACATTCACGTTGATGTTCTGTGTTGTGCTGTGATGTTGCGGATTGGTCGTGGGGATAGCCTGGATGCAATATTAGTACAGTCTTGTTTTATATGTACATTTGATATTGCAGGGCGAGCGTCCGACATGTGGACTGCCGTCACTGCCTGTTTGTATTATTCTTTTGGGGCACGACCAGGTTGCGGTCGATGTACCCGTTGTATGTATATTTTACTTTCTGTACTAGGATTGCCCCGCGGAGGGGTGCACGGATAGCCGGGTTCTAGAGGGCAACGAGCCCGCATCTCATGGCGTTGAGACGGAGGGGGCTTTACTCTAGAATTGGCGGGCTATTCGCCACACTCGTAGGGGGTATAGGATTGACCCAGGAGGGATGCCCAAGTTACCGGATTCCGTGAAGTGCTGGGTGGTCCATTCACGTTGCTGAAGGGGGTTGCCTTGCTTCAGGTTTTGGCGGGTAACTTGCCGCGCCCGTAGGGGTCTAGGATTTCATTGCACAGGCTATCCACACGACCAGAGGAAAGTCGGGTTTCAGTGGCGGCTCTGTGAAACCCGGGGATCTCAGATATCTGTATTGTTCTGTGATGCTGTACATTTCTGTGATGTTGCATTTTATCACGCCTTGAGCGAATATTATATATTGATATATATACTAGTAGATGTTGTATATGTTTTGCATCCGCGCTAGTCCAGTCCCCGCTCTATCGTTAGTTAGCTAACCTAACGGGTGATGACGGGACCTAGTGGCGAATGCGGATGGCATATACGTACGTCATTATTTTCGTTCTTTGTGGTGTGATCAATTGATGGGACTGCGTTGATTCGGATCAATGCAAGATAAACAAACCTATTCTGATGTTGTTGGAACATTTTTCAAAAGGCTGTTATTGTAAGGGCGTTCTCTTTTGTTTTGCACAGTGGTATTCAGTTGGAATATCCTGCTCCTCAGTCGACGAGGCAAGGGCCGAGATCCCTTCACCGGGAGTGACCCCTTGGACAGAAGTATGCGTCAGGGCAATAACTTCACTATAGCCGATTACTTTTGCTTTGCATCGTGGTATTCAGTTGGAATATCCTGCACCTCATTCCATGGGGAAAGAGCCGAGATCCCTTCACCGGGAGTGACCTCTTTAGCAAAGGTTTTCGTCACTATATTTTTATAAAGCTATCCGGTTCCTTCAACGATATCAAGTTCATTACGTTAAAGGTTTTCTCCAGAAACCATTCGTAGCCCTCCGTCGTTTCATATGAATAGTCAATAAGTATTCAGGCTGTGTATGTTGGCCAAAGTCAAGGCATAGTGATTGGTAGCTGTTGGGTATTCATATGCTGTATAGATAGATGCGTTGGTTTGGGACAGTCGTACTACTATTTTGGCCAAAGTCAAGGGTATGTACGGGTGGGTTCAAATTAACCTGGAGAATGACGGGTAGAACTTGACATGTGACTTATGATATGTTGGCCAGGTTTGGGACAATCGGAAATGCTGTGTCAGTGGGGTCACGTGTCAACACGTGACCAGGTCTCACGTGTAGACATGTGACCATTTACAGGCAAAGCCTGTAGACACTGAATTAAATTCTAAATTGAATGCTTAATCAATAGGGTTACGTGCTAACACGTGATAGGCTCTTAAACCCTCTGAAACAATAGAATTAAATTTTAATTTGAATGTTTTATCAAATGGGGTCACGTGCCAACACGTGATAAACTCCTAAACCATCTGAACTAATAGAATTAAATTCTAATCAAGAGGGAATCAAAACACAAATATTTCTCTAAATCTTTCCAAACAAAATATTGCACCCTGTAAAGAGGAGATTAAAAATCCAATAGTGATTAAAAATCACCAGTTTATAGAAAGATTCAACATAAGGAAATATTTTCCTAAAATCTGTCAGGAACAACAGATAAATTATCTTTTGGATTAAAATCCAATGGTGAATAAAATTCACCGAGTGATCTAAAAGATCATGATGGTTACAAAATCAATCAAAATCTTTCAATGAAAGATTGACTAAACAAACTGATTCTTTTCTTTCTCCTATAAATAGGAGCTAAGAAGAGAAGAGAAAAGAAGGAGAGACAACAACAGAGAGAGAATAAAAAAAAAAAGAGAATTTAATTCTCCAGAGAGAAAAGAAGATCTCTTCAGAAAAGAAATAAACCCTAGGTAAGAGAGGGAAAGAGATCATTATATAAGCTCCCATAAAACAAAAGAGAATTTAATTCTCAAACCAAGAGTTTAACTCTTCTGAATAAGAACTTAGTTCTTCCTTTGGTTGAAGATTTACAAAAGCAGATCTCCCCATAAGTTGAGAATTTAATTCTTATCGGGGGGATTCTGCCATGTAGATCTAAAACCTAAGGGAGGACCTAAGTTCAGAGGATTTTATTCTCCCACAAAGCACATGGGAATTTAATTCCTCCAATGAATATAGGGTTTAACCCTTAATATAAGAACTTAGTTCTTCATCATGGTAATAGATCTGCAGAAGCAGATCTCCACATAAGTTGAGAATTTAATTCTCATCGGGGAGCATCTGCCATGCAGATCCAAAACTTAGAGAGAGAATTGAGTTTAAAGAATTTAATTATTTCGAACATATTGGAATTTAATTCCTCTAAATAAAATTAGGGTTTAACCCTAAAAGAGAATTTAATTCTTATATAAGGGATTTATCTCTCCATGCACGTAAAAGGACCAAGTACCCAACATGATCACGTGGCAACACGTGACCCTCCCCTCCAAAGACCATAAGAGAATGAATAAGATTAGGTCACATGCTCCCACGTGACCCTTGAACAGACTTCTCAAAATAAAAGGGTAGAATCGATTTTGGGTGCCTCACGTGTCCCCACGTGACCCCTGGCAAACACCTCTCTAAAAAAAATAGAAGATGGAAATAACTGAAAGATTAATACCCAATGTATGGGCGCCCTCACGTGTCCCCATGTGACCCCTAACAAATCCTTTTAATATCCAGTGCATGTGTACCTATCACGTGCCCACACGTGATGGCCAAAAAGATTAAGTGTTTAACACTTACCTGCATATTCTGAGAATAAAATAAGGGAAGTCTAGCTCAATACTCAAGAGCCTCACGTGACCCCACGTGAGCGCTTCATTTTTTTAATGTTTAACACTATTTTGTGCGTTTCATCCCTAGTGTTTAACACTATTCTAAGTGCATCACATGGGAGCACGTGATAGATGAGTCTAATTTAGTGTTTAACACTATATTCGAGCCAATCTTAGCCTAAATTAGCTAAGTCTTCCAGATGCAGGACCCTCCCTTTCGAGCCAATCTTAGCCCAAATTAGCTAAGTCTTCCAGAGGTAGGACCCTCACTATATTCAAGCCAATCTTACCCCAAATTAGCTAAGTCTTCCAGAGGCAGGACCCTCCCTATTGTCTTCCAAAATTGGTTATCTTATATGACATTCAAAGCAAAACCCAGAGCCTTTCAATCAACTTTGGTTCGAGGGTACATCTCTCCACACCTCTGATACATGTCGTTGTAATTCTTCAACGTTTTCAGAGAGGTGGTGGGTCCCAATGACCAATAACTATCTGTTGCATTTCCAAACCCATGTTTGCATCTGAACTTGGACCGCAATGTCCCTAAACTAAACAATAGAGCCCAAATGCTCTTTTATTGGATCTAAATTATCCTGTTAAGTAGATCTTAGTCTAAAATTAGACTAACGTATCCTTAACAAACGTTTAAGTTGATCTTAGTCTCAAACGAGATTAACGATCCTTAAATCAATCCCATTACAGATCCCCTAACCAATATTGGATCAAGGGTATATCTCTTCACTCCTCTGAAACATGTCGTTGTAATTCTTCAACGTCTTCAGAGAGCTGATGGGTCCCGACAGCCAGACATTCCACGGACTGTGGGGTCCTTAAACTCATGGACTGTGATGTCCTTAAACTTTACAGACTATGACGTCTTTAAACTACGGACTGTGGGGTCCTTAAACTCATGGACTATGATGTCCTTAAACTTTATAGACTATGACGTCTTTAAACTAGGCCGTAATGTCCTTAAACTAATTATGGACCGCAACGTCTCTAAACTAAACCCTACAGACTATGATGTCTCTAAACTAGACCATGATGTCTTTAAACTCCATGGACCGTAATGTCCTTAAACTAATAATGGACCGCAATGTCCCTAAACTAAACAATAGATCCCAAATGCTCTTTTGTTGGATCTAAATGATTCCGTTAAGTTGATTTTAGTCTAAAATTAGACTAACGTATCCGTAACAAGCGTTTAAGTCGATCTTAGTCTCAAATGAGACTAATGCATCCTTCAACCCAACCCCAAACCAAAATCTAAGAAAATACGGATTTGGACTAATCCATGCCCTACGGGCGACAACATAAATTAGTTTCCGTATACAATCCACGGGCAACCAAAAACAAAACAAACACCCACGACACGAAGTAACCATCTGGAGAAGGAGAAAGTGGTTACCGCGATGCGGTAACGTAATTAACTGCAGGGGCTTGCGCCTGCGGGGAAGAGCGTCCCCACAATCAAAACCCCCTCAAATGAGGGGGGAATCTGACGAAGTATGCTACATCGGCCGCATCCGTTTAAACCTTTGATACATGGTGTCATAAATCAACTTGGCATTTTCGGAGAGGTGGACGGATAGCACCAAATAGCATCAGCCCTCGAAATTCAGGCCGGACGTCCCAACGTCCCGGTCGCGTCTTTTCGGCGGAGAACAGTCCCATTCTTGTGTACAGCAGGCCTCAAGACGTTTCAAGAGCTAAACAAGAAAGTCCAAATGCTGGAACGCTCGAAGCAAGAGTCCACCATGGACTCTCAGAGAGACAAGACTTGGAAAAGAGAGCGGGACGATAATTGTAGAAGCGGGAAAAATTCTCTTATAAGATCCTTACGACTTGTAAGAGGAAAACACACTTAGGGATCCTCACGATCCCTAGGGAGAAAATCCACCTACGAGATCCTCTCGATCCGTAGGGAGAAAAATCTCTATGAGACCCTCATGGCTCATAGAATTGAAAAATCTTAGGCAGCAGATCTGAACCTGCGGCCTAAGCCATCGCTACCTCTTGAAGAAGCCAAGACAGACTGCTCGCTCTATCATCTGTCAACCATGTTCACTAAGGTAACATACGGTTAATAAAAGGAAGAAGAAAGCGATAGAAAGAATACCTGATTGGCGTTGGATCAAGCATTCGAGACACACTCATTCATGCATGTGCAAAAGACTCAGAACGAGAAACAAGACAAGCTGAAATAAATTTTTTCATTCATATTGCAAAAGGGTTCTTACAATCATAAAGAAATAAATAACAACATTATTGAAATGTTTACAATGGTATAACTTCGGACCCAGGACATGGATTGAGGAACTCGAAAGTAACCCTATCTAAGACTTTCCAAGCCTGGCGAACCATCCTAGTGTGCTTTCTTTCACGAACACAAGCGTCGGGGTCCCCACGGATGTCCTCCTCCCTCCAGTAAGCAGCAAGTATGGCGGACTGTTGGAAGGCCTGGTGCAGGAGATCGACAAGATCGTCTCGCCGTCTCTTCGAGATTAAGTTCATCAGGTACACCGAGTGCACTTTATCCTCAGCGGCATCCAACGCCCTGAGCGGCACACCGGAACAGAATAAGGGGAGTGCCTCTCAGATGGCTCCCACGATTAGCTTCAGGAGAGAGGAACGTCGGGGAAGCAGTTGACCGTTGTACGCGTCAAAGTGACTCATGATCTCTGCACATTCGGCATTAGAAAATTCTCGATTTTGGGAACGGCCGAGTCGGCGGATGTCCCCGTAGGAGATAATCTCGTCGAGATCGTACATGTGGGCGTCCATCACTCCTATAAAAGAAAATCGACCAAAAATTAGCAACTCTTAGGAGTTCTGCTATATAAATTAAATAGAGCAAAGCTCCATTAATGAATCAAGAAATTATAAATGAAAGCAGAACTCTATTGATGGAATCCTAACAGGGTTCTCTTTAGTTCTCTTTAGATCCCTTTGGACCTATAGAGCAAAGCTCTGCTAAGTGAAACCCTAAATGGGTTTCCTGTAGATCAAGGATCTATTGAGAGCAAGGATCTGTCAATGAAAATTAATTTAATTTAATTCGAATTAAAATTTTCACCTAAAAGTTTTAAGAGTTTAACTCTTAAAGTTCTTGAAAATAAAGAGCAGGGCTCTGAGTTCTGAAAGTAAAATTTTGAAGATGAAAATCATCTAAGGGACCAAAGGTCCTATTTATAGGCATCAAATGCCTTTTCAACTTCCAAAAGTTGCCGCGACGGTTGGAAATCTGCCACCGCTGCGCTCACGTTTGGGGGCTACGTAAGCACAACGGTGCAGGGCACGTGCGCGGGCGCTCAGCGCTCACGTGCGCCGCACAGGATTCGCGGGCGCTCAGCGTTCAGCGGTCGCATGCAGGGAGCGTGACCCGTGGGCGCCCAGTGCCCAGCGCCCAGCGCCCAGCGATCGCGTGCTGCGCACGTGACCCACGGGTGCCTAGTGGTCACATGCAGGGCATGTGACCCACGGCGCCCAGCGCCCAGGGGCCACGTACCGCACACGTGACCCGCTGGCGTCCAGCGGTCGCATGCAGGGCACATGACCCGCGGGCGCCAAGCGCCCACGCGCCTGGCACGTGACCCGCGGTTGCCAAGTGCCCATGCGCCAGGCACGTGACCCGTGGGTGTCTAGTGCCCACATGCCATGCACGCGTCTTTAAGACGCTCTTCATCCCTCATTTCCCATGCACTCCATACCCAAAACACGTCCCCTGTTGGGAAATTTTTTCTAACGGGGCGCTACCCCGCATCCCGCAAGGGGGCTGCTAGCCCTCTTGACCCCCAGCCCGCTATCCGGGTAGAAGGACCCGCGTAAACTCTGCGAGGCCTCCGATATACCCAAGACCCTTCAAAACACAACTCAGGCACATGGCGCATTGAGTTCGCATGACCAATTTGACCGGTCAATCGGAGGTTCTCTCGCTCCAAAGGCGAGGGGTAATTAACGGTAGCTTAGTCAGCAGTTGCCGGAGATTCGGATCCCCACGATCAATAAACCCCGGCCTACCTTAGGTAGGGGGAATCTGTAATGTGCTTGACAAGCGCACGCATATTCCCATCTCAATGGGGTGACGAAAAACACCCTACAGATTCTGGCACGTCCGGTGGTACATTCCCCTCCTCCCATATCTCGGGTCAAGCATTCATGCGAACTCATTTAACATATATACCAACGTTTGTACTGAAATAATGTTCCTTTCATGCAGCAATCAACTTTCAACGACGATGTCTCCCAAGATGAATTCAGCTGCCAATACGACCACAATCTCGTACATGGTCAAGATCAATGCTCGTGTAGTTCTTCCTGTCAGTCTCAGCCGGCAATGGGAGGAGCTACCCCGTCAATTTGGTTCGGTCTTCATCTACCCTGCTGGAAGTGCTCATCTGGCGGAGGTCCCGACAAACCAAGCAGCCAAACCGACCTCAAGGGGTAGGAGGCCGAACGTTCTGATGGCCAGAGCATCCTACCCCAAATGCAAATCCGTATTCGGACGACTCTCTACTATTCCAACTGGGGGTAAGGCCGTCAACACCAATGGGGCTATAAAGCAGCTCCAGCAAGCTCAGACATTGCCCTTGACGATCGAGCGAGCAGGCATATTCTATGGACTCTCTGTTAGTCGGTTTACGACGTTGTCCCGAAGAGCCGAATCCTGCCAAGTGCTCAAAACAGAAAGGTTGAGAAAGAAGCGGCTCAGGTATCGAGCCAACAAAACGGCCAGGAATTTAGCCAAGTGGAATCTTTTGAGGTTCCAAGAGCAGGGTCACCCCGCGACGACGGCTGAGTCGGCCATAAAAGTCAGCAATTCTTTCGAACACTTGAAGTGGGTTCAGAAAAACTCCATGACCGCTAGAATCAAGGAGACAGCAGTCCGAACGATACTACAAAGAGACGTGTCCCAGCCCCAACAAAGAAAGCATGACACTGTCTCTTCAAGAGTCTATCAGGCGCTCTGTGTCGCGCGAAAGCAGCGGGGAAAATACAGAAAAAAAAAGCGCCGACACTACTCAAGAAGACGGTCAGGCCAGCCATCTTTAATCAATTGTCCGTTACCAAAACAGAGGGGCCATGACAGCGGTCCAAGAAATCCGTTGCCAATAATGAAAAGACGGCCAGATATGTTATCCATACGGTCTATATAGCGGGCGCGCATTCCAGCGATAACTTGCGCAGCAAAAGCAAGGATAGGGCTACCACATCCCAAGCCCAATCTGGCTTGAATGTGGTTGTCGTTTCCCAAGATCAGCCGCCTCCGCTGGACAATGAAAACCATCTTGATGAGGCCGATAGGCAGAAGGACCCCTCAGTCCATGTGGAGTCAAGCTTGAACAGCTAGGAAGAGCCGACTTTTCGCCCCAGGACGGCAAAGCAAGAGATGCTTCAAGAGCTTCGAAAACAGCTCAAGAGCAAAGATAAAGAGATGGCCAAGATCTATTCAAAAATTGATGACATAACGAACGTTGTGATGCAACTTACGACTCAAATTGCTCGGGTGCCTCCCAATCAAGCACAAGTCTCCACTCATGAGCCGGGTGATGACAACCCGAAGCAACCGATGCCCGTCTCTTTGGGTCCAAGATTGGGCGAGCCACACGAAAGCCGGCCACATTCCACTTCTGGGGATGCCTTTGCCTCAGATAGCACCATCCCGCTAACACAAGATCGGATAATGGATTTGGTCACTATCAAGGTTAGGACATTGGTAGCCGAAGCCGAAGCTCAGAAAGAAATCGACAGTAGCGGACGGCCATATCCTGCACAGTACGATCTGATTGAGTTCCCAAGCGGCTACGTCATTCCTAAGTTCGGAAGATTTGACTGGACGGGAAACGCAAATCAGCACGTCACCCACTTTAAAGCGTCGTGGGGAAATACAGGCGGTAATGATGTGCTCCTTCTTCGTCAGTTTGTCAATAGCCTGACCGGTGTTGCTTTCGACTAGTACGCGAGCATACCAGACGGGTCCGTCATTACTTTTGCCCAAATGGAGTCTTTATTTCGGCAAAGGTTCATGAGTGTCAGTGATAAAATCTCTATTGCTGACCTTGTAAGAACCAACCCGGGAAACAACAAAAGCAACACGGACTTTATTGCCCGATGGCGCAACCTCACTGTCAAGTGCGAACCGCCGCTAGAGCAGGACCAGTCTGTCAGCCTCCTCATTGGGAACCTAAGAAATTAGATGGTCCCATTCTTGTGTACAGCAGGCCTCAAGACGTTTCAGGAGCTAACCAAGAAAGTCCAAATGCTGGAACGCTCGAGGCAAGAGTCTACCCCAGACTCTCATAGAGACAAGACATTGAAAAGCAAGCGGGACGACAACCGTAGAAGCAAAAATTCCAGCAATACCAATGTCTTCAATGCATCCGAAAATGAAGACAAGCGAAAGGCAGGCGAATCCAAAACCAACCGGTCTCGAAAGCCAGTGTTGGGAGGAGAAGGGCCTTCCCTAGAGGAGAAAAGAACAAGGTTTACTCTTTCAGAAGTGACAAGGTCCGCAAGATATTTAAAGATGCCTTGAACAACGGTCTACAATTGCCAGAGTCAAAAAGACCCCACGAAGCAAAAATGACCGACAATCCCCTGTATTTCTCGTAACACAGAGTAGTGAGCCATGCGATCGAGGATTTCTATATTCAAAGACTGGGTCATGAAGCAGTATAAGACTGAAGAGATCGAGCTGTCCAAGAGTGTGTTGGTGAACAATCAAGTTGCAACCACCAACTTTATACAGACAGAAGCTGAAGCCTTCTGGGAGCAAATAGCTGAACCCGCTGCCCCGAGGAATGAATCCGACTCGCTGCAGCCTCCGTAGAGTGCGCACATATCTAATATGACGAAGAAGATGCTAAAGCTATTTCGGAAAGAGCCCAGAATAGAATGGGAAGGGCAGAAGAATCCCACCATTCCAGCTGCCAATTCGGCTCCATCAGGCTCAAAATCCAAAAAGCTCAAGAAGAAGAAAAGTGCAGCTCGACGCGAAAAAGAGTCTGCAGGGAGATCGACCATTCAAAAATATATCGATTCTCTCGAAGACTATGAACAAGAG
Source organism: Agapanthus africanus (assembly GCA_030015575.1). Taxonomy (NCBI): domain Eukaryota; kingdom Viridiplantae; phylum Streptophyta; class Magnoliopsida; order Asparagales; family Amaryllidaceae; genus Agapanthus; species Agapanthus africanus. The sequence goes on along the minus strand of CM057348.1, from coordinate 152,991,910 downwards.
GAAATAACTCTAATTCAATTGAAGGAGTTCTTCCCTGTAGAAGCGACTGAGATTATGGAGGAACTAGAAGAAGACTCCAATGAAGAGATCTCTATAGTGACCTGCTACGCCATCCACCTTGGTAGCGACTTTGAGAAACAGCTATGTTTTCCCAAAGAGGACGAGGAGCTCGCCACAAAGGCCAACCAAATCCAGCTCAGAAGCGGCAGGGCTCTACCGCCAAATCAGGGCAACGCCCCAAAAGGAAAAGAAAAACAGGTGGCTAATGAGGAAGATGGCAGAGAACCGGCTAATGAAAACTCAAGTCCTTCCTCGGTGGACTACAATGTCTTGGCTCATCTCCGGAAGCTTCCGTCTCTTATGAGCATCTACGATACCTTGGTCCTATCTAAAGAGCTTAAAGATGTTCTCATTCACGCTCTACAAAACCCCGAGCGATATCAAGCTCGCTCTGCGGAAATTAATATGAAAGAAGCCCAGTACGCTCTGCATGCCGCTGCAGTCACGTTTAAGGACGAAGACTTGTTACTGGGAACGGCTGAGCATAATCGGCTACTTTACGTGACCGGGTACAGTGACGGAGATCGGATTAATCGCATATTGATTGATCCGGGATCGTCAGTGAACATCATGAACTTGTGGACTCTGAAGAGTTTATCAATAGATGTCCGACACCTGTCAAGGGAAAGGATTCTCATTCAAGGCTTCAATCAAAATGCTATCAAATTCTGGAATCCATAGCTCTGCCGATCAGGTTTGGGGACTTACAAACCGAAGCCAAGATATACGTGATCGACGCTGACACGTCTTATAAAATTCTCTTGGGGTGGCCGTGGATCCACGATTACGGCATTGTTTCGTCAACTCTCCATCAATGCATGAAGTATACTAAAAATGGCGAAGAAAGATGCATTGCCGGATACATCCAGCCGTTCGGTGTGCATGATGTCCGATATGAAGATTCTCAGTACTTTGTGAACCCCCAAAATGCTAAACCACAACTGACCGAGGATAGAACAACCTCGAAACTCAAAAGTGAATCTGAGCCGGTTGTCACTTTCAAAAGTAAAATCCCCCAAGTGCGCCCGCATTTCGGCAGTGACACTAATGAGTCCGACGCTGGAAGTCCTTCCTTTCGTAAAGCTTGCCCGCATTTTGGCAGTGATACAGACGAGTCTGATACTGAAGGCCCATCCGGCAGCAAAATTCGCCCTCATTTCGGTAGAGACATTGAAGAGTCAGAGGAAGAGGACCTGTCTTGCAACAGCTATGCAGATTAAGCCCTCATGCAAAAAGCGAACCTAAGAGAAACCTTCAAGATTACAGAAGGGTCCCTAGCTATCACAAGGATGCCGGAGCAGATGCGCAAGGAGCTAGATGCATTGTCGGTCTCCACCGTGGACCAGCTTAAAACCTTCTACATTCTTAGAAGAAAAAGTGGACATAAGGGCATCCTGTTCTATAGGTCAAACCCTGTCACGCGCCCAGATGATTTGTCTATCATGTGCCTTTTCTATGAGAGAGGCATAAGAGCCGTCCTCAATCCCAGATATTATGCGCCCGAGATGCGGGAATATTTTAAAAAGTGCAGATATCGGTTATATCAAACGGACTCCGGGGCAAAGTTTTATGAAGGGGTATGGCATCCGCCTCAGGTCCACATAGGTTTCATTCAACCTGATTCCAAAATATGCTACATGATCCATATTGGTGAAGCCAGCGAAGAGTCAAATGATGAAAATGAGCTAGCCAAGCCAGAAGAAGCCTCTCAAGAGCTCGAAAATGGTGGGCAAGCAACCTTCGATGAGCTAACCGAGATCGATTTAGGAATGCCTGATAATCCAAGGCTGTCCTACATCAACTCACTCTTGTCAGAGGAAATGAAAGAGTAGATAATTGCCCTACTGCATGAGTTCGCCGACTGCTTCGCGTGGACGTACAAAAAAATGCCAGGCCTCTCCCTTGAAGTGGCCGTGCATAAGCTGGCTATATCTCCTGATGCCAAGCTTGTCAAACAAGCTCCTCGAAGAAAGAGAAGGGAGTTGGAAGAAAAATTCATCGAGGAAACTAAGAAACATATCGATGCTGGCTTCATCAAAGAAGAGAAATACACAGACTGGATCGCATGTATTGTCCCAGTAAAGAAGAAAAATGGGCAGATCCGGGTTTGTGTCGATTTCAGGGACCTTAGCAAGGCATGCCCTAAAGAAGATTACTCGCTTCCGGTCATGAAAATGATGGTCGATGACACCTCAAATTATGAGCTGTTCATCTTCATGGACGGTTCGTCTGGGTACAATCAGATAAAAATGTCGTCTGAGTATGAGAAGCATACAACATTCCGAACCCTGATTGGAATATACTGCTACAAGGTGATGCCGTTCGGACTGAAGAATGCAGGCGCCACATATCAACGGGTAATGACCAAAATCTTTTATGACTTAATCCATAAAGTCGTCGAATGTTATATTGATGATTTAGTCGTTAAGACCGAAGCTAAGGCTGATCACATTCGAGATCTCAGAACCGTTTTCACCCGACTGAGGGAATACGATCTAAAGATGAATCCTTGAAGTGCGCTTTTGGCTTGTCGTCGTGAAAATTCTTGGGCTTCATAGTTCGACATCGGAGGGTCGAAATTGACCCAACAAAGATAAAGGCCATCATAGAGATGCCTTCTCTAAAGAATCTGACGCAATTAAGATCCTTTCAAGGAAAACTCGCTTACATACGAAGGATCATCTCGAACCTATCGGGAAGATGTCGGCCTTTCTCAAAGCTCATGAAGAAGGGAGCTTCTTTTTCCTGGAACGTCGAATGTCAAGAAGCGTTCGAAAATATCAAACAGTACCTATTGCACCCTCCGGTGCTTGTTGCTCCTATTCCAAATAAACCGTTGATTCTTTATACTGTCGCGCTAGATGAGTCACTCGGTGCGCTCCTTGCCCAGAACAATGAGGAGGGAAAAGAGAATGGCCTCTACTACATCAGTCAAACGTTAGTCAGGGCGGAACATAACTATTCCCTGATCGAAAAGCAGTGCCTGGCCCTGATATTTGCTGTGAAAAAACTAAGACACTATCTTCTCGCTCATCGGGTTATGCTGATCTCCAAGGTTGACCCGCTCAAACACTTAATGACTAAAGCAAGCCTAACGGGTAGAATGGCAAGATGGGCCATCATGCTGCTTGAATTTGACATAACCTATACTCCTTAGAAAGCAGTAAAAGGACAAGCCCTTGCCGACTTCCTTGCTGCTCATCCCGTATTAGAAGAGTCACCGCTCAATTGCGAGTTACCGGACGAACAAGTGCTGCACCTCGAGGATGACGAGCCATGTTGGGAGCTCTACTTCGACGGAGCCTCATCAATTAAGTCCTTCAGCAAATTAAGCGTCCCACAGATAAAAGTAGGGATATGATTGGAGTTCATCACGCCATCGATAGGAACCCTACAGCATTACTTTGCTCCCACCGAGCCTCGCACAAACAACGAGGCTGAGTATGAGGCTCTGATAACTGGTCCGGAGCTCGCCATAAAAATGGAAATCCTTCGGTTATGAGTCTATGGTGATTCCTAGCTTATTATCAACCAAGTAAGCGGAGACTATAAGATATACAAACCCGAGTTAGCTCGATATAGAAGCCGAGCGATGGAACTCATGAAACGGTTCTCTCACATTGAACTAATGAGATTCCTTAGAGCTTTGAACGGAAAAGCCGACGTACTCGCTCGCCTAGCTAAAGAGCTAGCTGAGCCTGACATAGACGAAATTCTAATCATGGTCAGAAGCCGGTAAATTCTATCTCCAGTCTCTTTGCGTGAAGAAGAAAGCTTAGAACAAGAGAATAATCCTGCCGAAGAAGCTCTGATCATCAAAGATGAGTCCGATTGGAGAGAACCCTTCATAGAGTACCTCCGGTACGACAAGCTGCCCGAAGCAAAATCTGCGAGGATTCAGCTAAAGAAGAGATCTCTTCGATACGTGTTTGTAAATAATACGTTATACCGCAGATCATATGACCAACTCTGGTTCAGATGTCTGTCATCGGCCGAAGCCCAAAAAGTCATGAAAGAAGTTCACTCAAGTATCTGCGGAGCTCACCAATCCGGCCCCAAAATGCGGCTTCAAATCAAACGGCTTGGATATTACTGGCCTACCATGATAAGGGATTGTGAAGAGTCTGTAAAGAAGTGTCATCTCTGCCAAATTCACGGTGACCTCATTCACAAGCATCCCAATCCACTGCATCCTACGGTGGCGTCATGGCCCTTCGAAGTTTGGGGCACCGACATAGTTGGTCCAATTGATCCTCCCTAATCTAAAGGCCACCGATTCATATTGGCCACCACTGACTACTTCTCCAGATGTGCTGAAGCTGTCCCGCTAAAAGAAGTCAAGACAGAAGATATTCTGGCGTTCTTCCGGTATAATATCCTATACCGCTTCGGTACACCTAGAAGAATCATTTCTGACAACGGGCCTTCTTTCAAGAGATTCAAAATCTCAATGTTTTCTATTCAGTACAAGATAGACTGGAGATATTCCTCCATCTATAATCTAAGGGCCAATGGGATAGCTGAAGCCTTCAATAAAACTCTGTGCAAGCTCTTGAGGAAAAATGCTTCAGCCAACAAGAGAGACTGGAATCTCAAACATCACGAGGCGTTGTGGGCATATCGTACCACGCACCGTACTCCAACTCAGTCCACTCCATACTCATTACTCTTCGGAGTGGAGGCGATCCTCCCCCTCGAAGTCGAAGTTCCAAGATTAAGAATGGCTATTCAGCACGAGTTGACGGAGGAGGAAAACGTGCTCCTTTGGCTCGAAGAGCTCGACGCCCTCGAAGAAAAGAGCTTGCAGTACAACAAAATCTGGAGCTGTCTTGAGCGCAAATGTCACGGGTCTATGACAAGATGACCCGTCTCCGCACTTTCAAGAAAAGTGAATTGGTATTGGTCCTCAAAAGACTGATCATCCTCAATCGACATGCCAAGGGAAAATTCGAGCCAAACTGGGAAGGACCATACGATATCGAGAAAGTGTTTGATAGAGAATCCTACCAGGTGATAAATGCCGAGGGAGAAAGGCCCATGCCACCCATCAATGGCCGATATCTTAAGAAATATTACGCGTGAATGCTCCAAATCGCAGGCTAATTGAGCATACCGGCCCTACGGTCTGGATCATACATCTTGTAAAACTGTATAAAATCCACGGTCGTAAAACAATCCCAATCTCTCCTAAGTCATAGCGGCGAGACTACATTTAAAGTCCCACCGGCGATGAAGCTAAAAAAAGGTATGTCCACAAGTGAAACAGGTACGGATGAAAACCCGAAAGGGCTCCGTGAGTAAAAACAGCAGGACTGCCGGCAAGTTTGTGAAAACCTGAAAGGGCGCAAACTCGTAAAAAAGAGATGAAATACACTCGCAAAGTCCTCTCGACCTTGTGAGGAGAAAATTGCCGTGTGAGATCCTTACGACTCACAAAGGAGCAACAAACTTAGGAATCTCCACGATTCCTAAGGAGAAATACGCCTGTGATATCCTCTCGACTCGTAGAGAGAAAATGCTTTTATGAGACCCTTACGGCTCATAAAATTGAAAAGCCTTAGGTGATAGGGATCTAAACCTGTCTCCTCAGCCATCGCTCCCCAACGAGCAACGGCAAATGATGAGTTGCTCCTAGCATTGCTTCAGTGTTAGTGGTGCTGATGCCGACCTAAAACCTAAATCCCAGGTCTTCCCAAAGGTAAATGATGAGTCACTCCTGGTACCACACTTCAGTGTAAGCGGTGTTGATGCCGACCCCAAATCCAAATCCCAAGTCTTCCCAAAAATTCAAATGATGAGTCGCTCCTGACACTACGCTTCAGTGTTAGCGGTGCTGATACCGACCCAAAAACCAAATCCCAAGTACTCCCAGGGAAAATGATGAGTTGCTCCTGGAATTATTCCAGTGCAGTAATGCTGATGCCAAACAAAATCCAAATTCCAAGTTCCTCTCAAATTCAAAAGTCCTGCCAAATAAGGCAGAAATTAAATAGATCAAATTAATGTCCCACCCGGTAGCGCTTCCAAGCTCGAAAGTCCCGCTGGACGGGTAGGGAACTCCCAAAATAAATCAAATAAATCAAATCAACCCTAACATCGTAGAAAGCGGAGCAAGTCAACTTCAATCCCGACACCGCAGAAAGCGGAGCAAGTCAAATAAAATCCCGACACTACAAGAAGCGGAGCAAGAACCTGTTAGTTATATATGCCCTAGAGGCCATTGTTGTACATATGATATATATTATAGTGGATGCTTGGATATATATAGAGAGGACTTTCTTGCTCGACATGATAGTATGCTATTTGGTTTCACTTTGTCTTAAAATATTGACTTGTATTGGTTTACTGTCTTGCTCTCACATGTTGATAAAGCCCTTAGGATATGTACTCGACTACTGGGACTATGATGCAGATCATACTAGTGGGGCCAGGGTAGTCCAAGAGTAAATCCTATAAATGTTCCTAGTCTAGAGAGTATCGAGACAAGGCATCGATACTCCAGAGTAGACTAGCGTATACGCATCTTGACCCATATGATGGGCGATGGATGATCCCATATACATCGTTGTTTGACATCAAAGATGGTGTGCGGGTGCTCAGTGGAGACTGGGTACACTGAACGGACTCGCCGAGGACTCCTAGATGGTATTATACCTATCGTCAGATAGCAGTTGTCTGGTGACACTGGTACAGGTTAATCTGTAGACCCGAGATCGTCAAAGTGTCTTGTGTGATTCCCACTGTGCTTTGATTTCCACCTTACCACATTCACGCGAGCATGCAAAACGGTGGCTTTTGGGTACAGTCCTGAATCACATGGAGGCAATGAGCGGTAGGAGGGGTTTCGTCTCTCCCGGTATTGGGAGTTGATGTTGCGCTGTGTTCGATTGGCTATAACTGGAAGTCCCTGGCCAGGGCTGATATGGAGATCTACTGGTAAGTGTTATCAGTAGTTTCTCGACCCGTTATAAGCCTTACATCGACACGACTTATCGGTTACTGGGGTCTGACGTTTACCACCCCTAGACTGGATATGCGACATATCAGACGAACAGACTGGACTGTACGGGAGTGTTACTGATTGGATTCACAGGAGTTTGTACAGGCTTGCTTGTTGATCTTCTGATCGCTCAATACCCGGGTGGCTGTTACGTTTAGCTGACCGCTTGCAGCTTGTGGGTGTTTGATATGATCATCACCTACTGCCGGCGTATTGACGATTCTTTAGAGTCATACACAGAGGTTTCCTGGCTCAGGCAAAATGGAGTAGGAGCACATATGTGATATGTGCGGGACCGAGAATAATACGTGTATGTGATACCGTATTCCATTTTCGCGATATGTGATTTCGGCCGGGTATATGTGATATATCCGGGTCATCGGATCAAGTGTTGATTCGATGAACGGATACAGATTATATTAGTCGGTTATTTGGAAAATAGCCGGATTATCGGATCAAGTGTTGATTCGATAATTTAATATATAATTATATATTTGATATATTACATTAAATTAACTAATATAAGCTCACTTAAATATTCTTTTTCTCACTTGATGTTACATTGATATATATGTGATATATATTAATTGTATTATTTTCTTTTGTTACAAAATATTGTATATGTGATATATAATATTGTAACATGTTAGGGTTACAAATGCAACTAGGGTTAAAACCATGCTAGGGTTTAAACTTGGGTTAACATTTTTCTTTTGGTTAATTCTTTTTGGATGGATTAAGTTTTGGATGAGCTTTAAGGAAGCTTCATGATCTTTTGACAAAGTCCACCCTCTTTGTTTTATCCTTGATATTTGTTAACCTAACTTTAACCCTAGACTATGGTTGATTCTCTACATGAGTTAGCCATGACACATACTTAACCTTGGTTTCAATTCTAACCTAAACAATAATTCATTCATCACTTGTAATTCTTCTTCTTCTTCTTGATAAAAAAGCTTGCTTGATTTTTGCAAGTGATGATTGTTTGTGAGAAATAGAAAAAACAAAAGAGAGCAAAATTCCTACTTCATCATCCTCATATATTCTAACCACTTAGATTAGGGTGTTCACTTCATTAATACCTCATTAGAGAAGTGTGAGCTTGGGTTAGTGTTTCTTCAAGGTAGATCATCTTAGAAAGTGAAGATTTCAAGCAAGATGCCTCATTCACCTCATGGAGCCTCTCTAGAGTCCGGGTACTTGATGATCGCAGCGAAGGGAGCTCTACTCGGAGCTCATGAAGTGAAGGAACGGACTACAAAGGTTGTAATCCCAAACACTTAGAAGTAAAGATGTTTACTTGTTGGTTTTTGTTTGATTCTCTAGTTAAGATCTTAGGTTTAGGGTTATCTATAATGGTAAAATTTTAAATTGGCATGTAAGATGCTACCCGAAACCTTGTTGCCGTTGTAGGTATCGCAACAGTGGTATCAGAGCTTAGCTATATAATTAAACGGATAAGTGTAGGATTACGAAACCGAAACAACTCCGAAACACCCGACGAAAAACCCTAGTTTCTGTAAAATTTTTCAGAGTGTCAAAAAATGTTACAAATAGTTGCAGAGTGATGTATGTGATACAATAAGAACACCGCACAAATTTCAGCCCATTCCATGAAAATTTGGCCGAGATCATACCCTTAAAAACCGGCCAGATCGGACCCCATCAGGCTAAAATTTGCACAGTGTTTAAAGCTCTGGGTTTTGGTGCTTTTGGTGTTGTTTGCTTTTGCTAATTTTTCATGTGATGTTATCTTTTAGCAATGGCAATTCGGAGTGTTTCGTATTCGTAATTCTAGTTTTTTTTTCCGGTTATTTTAGACGGTGTTAAAAAGTTCAATCGGATATCAAATACCCACTTTAACCCTTGCCGGAAAATTTTTCAAGAGTTGGATCTTTTTCATAGTTAAAGAACATTCAAATATCGTGCAAGTGACACGGTGGACCCTCTAGAAGAACGAAAACCTTAACTCGATTATGTGACCGTCAGAACCGCCTCTAAACCCTGGGGTTTGTAGGAGTTCAGCGTTGCTACATGTGAGGCATTGGTTTGACCCTTCTACGGCTGGTCCATTGGTACTGTGGCAAGTGATGGATGCTTTTAAACTAAGTTCAAGTGTTGAGCATTTAGGGAAATTTTGGGTGTTTGTTGATTTGATCGGAATGTTTAACGTCGTCTAGCTTTTTCTGTAATGTGATACAATATGTGGAATTCATATAGTTAGGCATGAAATCCGTAATATGTGATATTTCGGGTTACGATATCTAAAGTGATTGTGAATTCCAAATGTTGTAGTTTTTACTTTCTTTTCTGCGACCGTAAGTATAATATGTGGTGTATCGCCGGTTTCGTTGCTATACATCAACGACAATTGGGATACACATATTTACTTACGTTGATAACATGTGATATTATGTGTTGTTGTGATATGTAATATTGGATCGTCGTGTTTTGAATAGCCGGGGGGTTTTATGTGAAATGAGGGTTTTTATTTTCATTCATATAAAATTCATTGTATGTAATATTCTTTTATTAGGGCACTTCCGGGTTGAGGATGATGTCACCATTGTATATTATTTACTTTTCCGCATTAGGATAGACCCAAGGCGGGGAGCACAAGTAACCGGGTTCTAGGGTTCAGTGGGAGGCCATCTCGAGGAGTCGAGACCGGGTCTCCTAACCCTAAAATTGGGAGGGTTACTTGCCGCTCTCGTGGGTGTCTAGGGATGTGGGTTTGGCTATTCATCGCGACCGTGGAATCCGTGTTTTATACAGGCTCAAAATAAAACACGGACCTCCTAATATATCCAATATTTCATATGTTTCTTCTATGCTGATATACTGTGATGTGATCATATTATATGCGTGAGACGAATGCTTTATTATTGTATATATGATATATGATAAACATTGCTTATGTTTTCTACCCGCGCTAGTTCCGTCCCGGTATGCCGTTAGTTAAGTAACCTAACGGTGCATAACGGGACACAGTGGCGAATGCGGATGGTATAAGCGTACGTAGTATTTTCGTTTCTTCTGTGATGCTTAGGAAGCTTAAATGATGGGATTCATTAATGAGATTAATGAAAGGAAAAAAAAACCTAAAATATGTTGTAGAATCAAATTTATAAAAAGGGTAGCTCTAGTTTTTGCTTTGCATAGCGGTATTCCTTGTAGAATATCCATCACCTTATTCGATAAGGAAAGAGCCGAGATCCCTTCACCAGGAGTGATCTCTTTAGCAAAACTAGCAGATGCTACAACTCACTCGGTTATGTTTTTGACAGCTTCTATAGTTCTTGCTTTGCATAGCTGTATTTTTGAAATATCCCGCACCTTATTCGATAAGGAAAGAGCTGAGATCCCTTCACCGGGAGTGACCTCTTTAGAGAAACTAGTAAAAGCCTCAAAAACGCTCCTTTTCAAAATCACTTTTTTCTACAACGATATCAAGTTCATTACGCTCATGGTTTTCTGAAAAAACTGCGTAGCCCTCCGTCATTTCAGATAAGTACTACTTAGTATTCGTGCTACGTTTGTTGGCCTGCGTCAAGGCGTAGTGTGCGGTAGCTAACTAGTGCTTATCTGCAACATAAGATGAGATTGGATTAGGGTAGTCGTACGACTTTGTTGGCCTGCGTCAAGGGTCGTGCGGGTGGGTTTAATTCAATCAGGAAATGACAGGTTGAATTTGACTAGCGGACTATGGTTTGTTGGCCTGCGTCAAGGTCATAGCACGCTAGGGGAAAAAGCATTATCGGGAATTTGAAGTGTTGAAATTTGCAATGAAATTGCATACCTTCTATAAGATAGATGGATCCTGATATCCACTGTGAGTAAGAGTTACTCCTGGGAGAATTTTACACAGGACAATTAGCCAATCAAGTAGGTGTCTAGAAAGGTGTTAACGGGGTTATGTCTCTGGGAAAACGAGGTTTATTTTAATTAGGTCTGTACGAAAGCACGAGGAACCTCTCTCAAAGTACCAACACTGACCTGGCTGAAAAATTGGCGAACTTGTAAGGTGTAATTAATCCCAGCTAGTCTTACCTTTTAGGGTTTTAAGGAAAATTTTATAAAAAGCAGTGGGAGCCATCCTGATTAGATAAGATAATAACCAATCTAATCTTGCAAGAGCATACGCTAAAGTGTTTTCTTCTCTCTCTCTCTAGGTAGCAACCATGTCAGGTTTTAATCAAGATAATAATATGGATGTATTGACCGAACCCGCTTATTATACTGAGCAGGGGAACGTTGGTCACGTTATTTCTTATAAATGTTATAAGACTGAATAGAGAATAGGAGAATATCTGGATTCTCACGCCGCCCAAACGAAGAATAAGCATGCTGATGCATCTTCTTCGGGTGTGTTAGTTATCGACAACTGTTTCTCAGTTCACTCTACGTCCTGGGTATTAGATACCGGATCAGGATTCCACATATGTAATATGTTACATAGGCTAAGGAAAGGTAGGGAACTAGGAGAAGGTGATCATTCTATAAGAGTAGGGAATGGTGCAAATGTTGCAGCCAAAGCTGTTGGCGAATATCACCTTGTGTTACCAAATGGTAATACATTGATTCTGAATGAATGCTATTACATTCCGACCCTGATATGCAATATTATATCAGTTTCTTTATTGAGTAAAGAAGGATTTAATTTTATAGTACAGGATAATATTATGAACATCTTCCTGAATCAAAAGTTGATTGGATCAGGCTCGTTAAATAATGACATATACGTTCTGAATCAAACTACAGTCCTTAATGTACAAAACACACACAAGAGGAAGAGTTCAGAAATGAACGAATCCTTCTTGTGGCATTGTAGACTTGGTCATATCAATGCAACGCTACTAGCTAAGTTGCATAAGGATGGATATTTGAATTCGTTCGAATTTTCATCTTATGACACTTGCCAGTCATGTCTCAAAGGCAAAATGACCAAAACTCCGTTTAGTGGACACAGAGAAAGAGTTACTGAACTCTTAGGGCTGATACATAGTAATGTATGTGGTCCCATGTCTACACATGCCAGGAACGGTTCCTCACACTTCATTACATTCACTGACGATCTCTCAAGATACGGACATGTGTTCCTTTTGAAACACAAGTCTGAAGCTTTTGAGAAATTCAAAGTATACTATATAAAGTATCCATCACAGAACATATCACATGATCACATCACAGATATCGCAGCAGAAGAAACATATGAAATATTGGATATACTAGGACGTCCGTGTTTTCAATACGAGCCAGTATAAAACACGGATTCCACGGTCGTGATGAACAGCCAAACCCACACCCCTAGACCCCTACGAGAGCGGCAAGCAACCCTACCAATTCTAGAGTTAGGAGAGCCGTACTCGACTCCTCGAGTTGGTCTCCCACTGGACTCCAGAACCCGGTTACTTGTGCTCTCCTCCTTGGGTCTATCCTAGTGCGGAAAAGTAAATAATATACAGAGGGTGACATCTTCCGCAACCTGGAAGTGCCCCAATAAAAGAATATTACATACAAGTTTTTACATGAATGAAAATGAAAAACACTCATCTCACATAAAAACCCCCGGCTATTCAAACACGACGATCCAATATAACATATCCAGCAACACATAATATCACATGTCATCAACATAAGTAAATATGTCCATCCCAATTGTCGTTGACATATAGCAATGAAACCGGCGATATCACATATTACACTTACGGTCACAGAAAAGAAAGTGTAAAACTACAACAGTTGGAATCCGCAACCTACATAGACATCGCATGCCTAATCAAATGAATTCCTTAGACATCGCATGCCTAACAATTAAAAACACCGCATTTTAGTCTCAAAATCGAAAACTCTTTTCAATATCAAGTCGGGCAATTCAACAAGATTCCCGACATCTTGATCGAATGCTCGTCGCAAACTTTAGTAGGCGGCCGCACCCCCGATATCGTCGACGAAGTGCACCAAGGCGAAACACCGCTGCCGCGAGCACCCGGACTGATGCTTTCGGCGACGGGGTTCTCCTATAGTCACTTGGTCGGGGCTATGGAGCGAGGCTGTCTATTAAGTTTACCCGGCGAGTATCCGCGTACGCTACGTGATTGCGACGGACTTTTGATCACATCAAAATTCCGTGGCAACCGATCAAGTGAGACTAAACTGCTATGTTTATAACATTCATTCAGTCATCTCATAACTGCTTGTGAATTCCAATTATTGTATCACATTCCGGATAAGACAGAAAATGTTAAACTTTCCGATCGAACAATCGAACACCCAAGTTTTCCCGAAACAAATCAACACATGAAATAGGTTTAAAAACATTCAGTTCATGCCTCAGTACCAACGGTCCAGCCGTAGAAGGGTCAAGCCAACGCCTCACATGTGGCACGCCGTACTCCCCCAAACCCTAAGGTTCAAAGGGCAGTTCAAGACGATCACATAATCGAGTTAAGGTTTGTTGTCTTCTAGAGGGACCATCGCGTTACTTGCACTACTTAGAACGTCGTTAAACTACGGAAAATTCCAACACTTGGAAATTTTCCGGCAGGGGAAAAGTTGGGTATTTATATCCGGTCGAACTTTTTAACATATTCAAAAATTATCCGGAATCCACATAGACAAAATCTGATAATCCGATCGAATCATCGAATCCCCAAAACAACCCCAGAAAATTCAACTCTTGAATAAATATTAAAAATTCCCATAAAACTCAGCATTTAAATAAAGAAGTTACTGTGCAAAAATGGTTGACTGAAGAGACTAAATGAGCGCGGAACCGTCTCAATAGGCGGCTAATGCCGCGGTTCCGCCGCGCTTTAGACAGATCATTAGGTAATTTTTGCACCGTAATTCTTAGAATTTCCTGCTGAATTTTTTAAGCATTTTTAATTTGGAAAAAACCACTTTTTCAGAAAAAGTCCAGAGAGGGTTAAAAGTTAGGGTTTCGTGGTTCGATCGGGTTTCTAACATCGTCTACGCATCGCCTAAGGCTCTAGCTAGGCTCTGATACCACTGTAGGGTTCCTAGGCACGCTAATGAGGTCTCACAAGGCATCAACCATGCCAATTTCAAATTTTACGGTGCCGAGAAACCCTAGACCGGATCGTTAACTAGAATTTTAGGCGAACACATGCAAGTAGTTAACAACTTAACTACAAGAACGGAAATACAACCTTTGTAGATCCGGTGCTCCACCTCCATAGCTCCATGATGAAGTCCCCTCGCTGTACAAATCGCATCCCGGACTCTAGCATCGGCTTCATCGGAGAAATGAGCGGGCTTGGTCATCGGCTTCGATGCCGAAGATGATCTACGTCGAGGCTACACTAGATCAAGCTCCAACTTCACCAAGTCAAGAAACTTGTGAAAAAAACACCCTATACTACTTGGCAAGAGGTAGAGGATGAAGAAATAGGAAGTGGGTTCACTTTAGAATTGGATTTCTCACTCATTTTCTCAAGTTGCCATTGAAGGAGGCAAGCTTCTTCTTGAAGAAGAAGAAGAAGAAGATGAAAAATGTTATGATAAGTTATTCTCCAAATAGAAAATAAAAGAATACTTATCATAAACCAACCATGGTCAAGTGTAGAGACTAAACTAAGGTTAGGTGAATGGTTAGGTTAGGTATGAAGACAAAAATGGTCACTTGGTCAATGCTTCATGAAGCTTCAACAAGCTTCATCTTATAAAGCAACCATTTTTCTCTTTACTTGCCTTAAATGGAAATAAACTAAATAAATAGTTAAGAAAGGATAACAAAACCCTAGCCATTCACTTAAACATGGTTTAAAGTCTTACACAAACCCAAGTAAGCATGTATCATCAAACATGATACAATCAAGTGCACAAAAGTATATCACATATACAACTTGTGCAATGCAAGTGAGAAAATCCATTTAAAGTGAACCAATACTAGTTAATGCAAAGTAATATATCAAATATATAATTATGCATTAAATCATTAAATCAACACTTGATTCAATGATCCGGTCATGTCGCACACAACCGACTAGTATACAATGTATCGATTTATCGAATCAATCCTTGATTCGATAACTAGGTTATATCGCATACAACCATTCGACACATTCATCGCGAGAATGAAATACGGTATCACATACACACATTATTCTCGGTCCCGCACATATCTCATATGCACTCCTATTTCGTTTCGCTTGAGCCAGAAAACCTCTGTGTAGGACTCTAAAGACTCATCAATACGCCGGTAGCAGGTGATGATCATATCAAACACCCACAAGCCGCAAACGGTCTGCTAAACGTAACGGCCACCCGGGTATTGAGCGATCAGAAGATCGACGAGCAAGCCCGCTCACACTCCTGTGAATCCTACCAGTAACACTTACCGTACAGTCCGGTCTCGTCGTCTGATATGTCGCATATCTCGTCTAGGGGTGGTAAACGTCAGACCCCAATAGCTCGATAAGTCGTGTCGATATGAGGTCTATAACAGTTCGAGAAACTACTGGTAACACTTACCAGTAAATCTCAGCAACCCTGGCCAGGGATTTCCGGTTATAGCCAATCGAACACAGCGCAACATCAACTCCCTATACCGGGAGAGACGAATCCCCTCCTATCGCTCATTGCCTCCATGTGTCGGGACTGTACCCAAAAACCACCGTTTTGCACGCCCTCTTGGACGTGGTAAGGTGGAAATCAAAGCACAGTGGGAACCACACAAGACTCTATGATGATCTCGGGTCAACAGACTACTCTGTACCAGTGTCACCAGAGAACTGCCATCTGACGTAAGGTATAATACCATCTGGGAGTTCTCGGCGAGTCCGTCCAGTGTACCCAGTCTCCACTGAGCACCCGTATATCATCTCTGATGTCAAACACCAATGGATATGGGATCATCCATCGCCCATCTGTATGGGTCGAGAATGTATACGCTAGTCTACTCTGGTATATCGATGCCCCGTCTCGATACACCCACGACTAGGGACTTTGAAGGATGTACTTATAGACTATCTGTCCCCACTAGTATGATCTGCATCATAGTCCAGGTAGTCAAGTACACATCCTAAGGGCTTTACCAACATGTAACAGAGAGACAATCAGTATACACGTTAAGGTAAAGATCAACCAGATAGCATACTATCATGTTGAGCAAGAAAGTCCTCCCTATATATGTCCCAGCATCCACTACAATGTACATCCTATGTACAGTAATGGCCTCTAGGGCATACATATAACTAACAATCTATTCTAAAATTGTTTGAAATCAATTAATGTAATCCTCCATGTAACTCAAAGGATATGTCCCGTTATCCGCCGAGACCACGGATCAGGTAGTAGGAGTCATGAATGACTCTATCTTGTTATCCCCCGGGACTACGGATCAAGAAAGAATCACGAATGATTCTGTCCCGTTATCCTCCGGACCACGGATCAAGTAATACCCTTGTAAGATACACTATAGTTTACACTTTTGATTTCCCCATACCCCCAAGGTTATGTGTTCAAGTCAGGTATTGAAAATCTGGAGCTAATGCCAACACAGGATCAAGCAGGTACAGATTTGTCTAAATAGACATCAGGATATGTCCGTAGGGAAAACATGTCAAGATTGTCGGCATTAGTAACAAGATCAGGTATCAAGTCAAGCAGTGGTACATAAAGTCAAGTCAGGTAGTGCACATGTGTCAAGCGGATGCTCATAATAAAACTGTAGTAAGTACGGATGCACGATAAAATGATGGATGCACAAATATTTATCAGGGGTTACATCATGACTAGGTAAGGTGCACATTATCAAGTATGGGGTGCCAATAAAATAATAATATGTAATAATGTGACATGGTATGCGAATAGGTTTAAAATTAATGGTATGGATGCACAAATATCGATTGGGGTTAATTTACAGGTCCAAAACTAAGTGGGATGCACATTATCTAGCATGGGATGTCACTACAATAATAACATGACTTAATATGATCTATAGATGTAGTTATATATTTATTTTTTAAATGATATGGATGCAAACGGGTATCCGAAAACGGTAAAACTTTAAAATGGATGTACAATGTGTTGGAGATAGTGCCCTCAAAGTCAATTATTGGATCGCAGGGACGTGATTGCAATGATTGAGGGAGGACCTATACCGATATGACAGTCTTGCTCAAGCTGATAGTATGCTATCTGATTTGTCTTTATCATCGTATACATGCTTTAGTTCAGTATTGCATGATGATAGAGCCCATAGGATTCCTGCTTGACTACCAGCAGTATGATGGCGATCATATACGTGGGAGCTGGGGTCTGTAAGCACATCCTTAATGTGTCCCTAGTCGTGGGAGTTTCGAGACAGGGCATCAATACTCCAGAGTAGACTAGTGTATACAGTCGAGACCCCGACAAGGGGCGATGGCCAGTCTCACAAGCCACTGGTGTCAGTTGGATCACCTAAGATGTATACAGGTGCTCATTAGGTTATGAGTACACCGGACAGGACTCGCCGGGAATCTGCTAGTTGGTATTATACATATCGTCAGATAACAATTCCCTGGTGACATGTGTACAGGTTAGTTCATCTACCTGAGATCGTCATTTTTCTCGTGTGAGTTCCCACTGTGCTTAGATTACTACCCTACCACGCTCAAAGGAGTTGTGCAAACAGGTTTTAGTTGGGTACAGTCTCGAGCCACATTGGAGGCAAGTGAGCGGATCGTCGGGGATTCGTCTCTCCCGGTATTGGGGGTTGATGTTACGCAGTGCATGGGTGGCCATCACTAGGAATCCTCGGCCGAGGTAGTGGAGAATTACTGATTTGGATCAGTAGTTTCTCAGGTGGTGATGGGCTTCATACCGACACGATTTATCGCGTTATTAGGGGTCTGATTTTATCCACCCCCCTAAACTCGATATGCGATACTCTTTAGACGAACGGACCGGACTGTATATACATTGTCACTGTCAGGCTCAGTAGGGTTTATAGATGAGTTCGTTCGTCAGCTTCCCTTCCAATCAATATATAGGCAAACGTTACGTACATCTCGTACCTCTGACGTGCTAGTGGTTATACCCAGTGCCAGTGTGTTGATGAGTCATTAGAGTCCCCCACAGACACTTTCCCAAGTTCGGGCGAAACGTTGTAGAGGCCGTATGGTGATATGGCAAGGTTCGGAAAAAAACACGTGCGTTTTCGCACGTGTCGTTTTTCGGGCAGATAATACTGGTTGGTTTTGGTTTAAGCCGGAACCCAGTATTATACTGTGTAGATATAATATCTTTGTCTCGGTTGCATTTGTATTCGGTCGTAATACAAATGCGGGTATGTTTATACTGATACGGGGTTATCCTGAAATTCGTTTCAGGATCACTTTTGGAAGTTGCCAGTTTCCAGTTTTCTATCAGCCGTATTTAACAGTCGGTTAAATACGGATTTATCTTTTCTTGATGAGGTGAGTCAGTGTTCTAGAACGTTCTAGAGAGGATGACAAGGCTAGTGAGTCATTTGGTCATTAATTGTGCTTTAAATGAGTTGATGACTATGGTTATGAATCATCACTTTCATTATTGTGTTCACACTAGGTGTCATTAGTGAGTCATGATAAGCTTCATTGTTAGAGTCACCCTCCCTCTCCTACACTCACCTCCCCCTTCTCCTTAAATGGCTGGCCACCCCTTGATGAAAGCTTATGGTTGTTGTTTTGAAAAGATATAAGATTTGGTGCATAGAAATTAGATGTGATCGGTTTCTCTTTTCACCCGATTCCAAATGGCAACTTCATTAACCGTTCGTCCATAGCCTTGGACGTAACTCATTCTCTACATCATCTTGGTCATCTCTTTTGGCAAACTTGACGATCGAGTTGCCTCGGTTCAGAGGCGGGAGCCCGTTTAAAGATCCGTCAACGTGGTGCCACCTGGACGAGAAGATTGGAGATTCAGGAGATCGGAGCAGCCACAACAAGCGTGGGATGATGGTTGAAGATCGAAGGACTCGGATCGTTCGGTATAACACTTCTACCCACTTTGTAGTTTGTTAGTTTAGCTTTAATGGCAGATCCGGGTTACGGTACACGATAGCGCCAGTTGTAAAAAGTTTTTGTTCCGCATTTGGCGTTGTTAGACAGCCGGGGCGCTACCGTGGACTTACAGTGGTATCAGAGCCTCACCATTAAGCTATGCTAACTTATGCTAACACGTTTAAAATATCGATCGAACCGTTTTTCAAAAACTGCAATTTCCATGTTCAAAGTTTCTGTCGATTTTTAACAGGGCCCAAAAATTATTTTGAACATACTAGAAAACAGAATAGGCTTTTATTAGAAAACTGGTGAAATTTGGAGGCCCAATTCCACAGAACCGCCGTGGATCCGCAGCCCAAACAAGGGTTTGGCCGCGGATCCGCCGCAGTTTATTTCTACAGTGAGTTCTACTTGGAGAATTGTGGCTTTTGATATATTTCTTTTGGGCCCATATTTTGTTACTGTACAGCAGATGTTTGTGGGCCCACTTTGGGAAATTTTGTCGATCGAAATTTTAAACTTGTTAGTTTGCAGTATTTACATTATATCTCCGACCGGGAATGTCATTTGATCGGTAAGCCGCGTCCGATTGCTATAGTTCTTTTATACGGGTTTGCGAACGTGACATTCGCGTTGATGTTCTGTGTTGTGCTGTGATGTTGCGGATAGGTCGTGGTGGATAGCAGGGTGCAATGGTAGTGCTGTTTGGACTTATTTGTACATTTGATATTGCGGGGCGAGCGTCCAACATGTGGACTGCCGTTACTGCCTGTTTGTATAATATTCTTTTGGGGCACGACCGGGTCGAGGTCGATGTACCCGTTGTATATATTTTTATTTCTGTACTAGGTTTATCCCGCGAAGGAGTGCACGGATAGCCGGGTTCTGGAGGGCAACGGGTCCGTATCTCATGGCTTTGAGAGGCAAAAGGACCTCACTCTATAATTGGCAGACTATTCGCCGCACTCGTAGGGGGTACAGGTTGACCCAAGGAGGGGTGCTTAATTTACCGGATTCCGTGAAGTGCCGGGTGTTCCATTCACTATGCTGTGGGGACCACCTCGCTTCAGGTTTTGGCGGGTAACTTGCCGCACCCGTAGGGGTCTAGGTTTCATTGCACAGGCTATCCACACGACCAGGGGAACGTCGGGTTTCAGCAGCGGCTCTGTGAAACCCGGGGATCCCAGATTATCTGTATTGTTCTGTGATGCTTATTACTTTTCTGTAATGTTGCATATTATCACGCCTGGAGCGATTATTGTATATTGGTATATATACTATTAGATGTTGTATATGTTTTACACCCGCGCTAGTCCAGCCCCCGCTCTGTCGTTAGTTAAGTAACCTAACGGGTGATGACGGGACCCAGTGACGAATGCGGATGGCATATACGTACATTTTATTTTCGTTCTTTTCTGGTGTGATTGATTGATGGGACTGCATTGATTCTTATCAATGCAAGATAAAACAAACCTATATTTGATGTTGTTGGAACAAATTTTAAAAGGTGTTATTCCAAAGATGTTTCCTTTTGTTTTGCATCGCGGTATTCAGTTGGAATATCCTGCACCTCATTCCACGAGGCAAGGGCCGAGATCCCTTCACCGGGAGTGACCCTTTGGGCAGAAGTTTACGTCAGGGTAATAACTTCGATATAGTCGATTACAAGTTGCTTTGCATCACGGTATTCAGTTGGAATATCCTGCACCTCATTCCATGAGGAAAGAGCCGAGATCCCTTCACCGGGAGTGACCTCTTTAGCAAAGGTTTTTCGCCACTATATTTTATAAAAAGCTATCAGTTTCCTTCAACGAGATCAAGTTCATTACGTTAAAGGTTTTTCGCCAAAAACCAGCCGTAGCCCTCCGTCATTTCTTATGGATAGTCAGTAGTATTCAAGCTATGCATTTGACCAACGCCAGGGCATAGTGTTTGGTAGCTGCTGGGGTATTTCATTTGTTGCATAGATAGATGAGTTGGTTTGGGACAGTCGTTCTGCCATTTGGACAACGTCAGGGGCATGTGTGGGTGGGTTCAAATTGACCAGGACAATGACGGGTAGAACTTGGCATGCGACTTATGATATTTTGACCAACGCCATGGTCATAAGAGCATAGGGCAAAAATCACATCGGAAGTTTCAAACATACAGGAAACTTGCCAGGCATGCGCATACCATCTGGAGTGTGATAACTTGAGTGGCTTCCATCAAGTTATCATACGATGATAGTTGGATCCCGATTCTCACTAATGAGTTGGTTTACTCTTTGGATGATCCCGACTAATTCTTCTTTCAGGTTTGGAGGAGAATTTGAGATTACAGTGGGAGGTTTCCTGATTAGATAAAGTGATAACCATTATGATCTAGGTTAGAGTGCACGCAGAGTGTTTCTTTTCTCTCTCTCTCTTTGGCAGCGACCTTTGACCGACCCTAGACTATGACTCAGTGACCAAGTTGACCGAACCTTCTTAAAATACTGGCTTTTGGATTGTCTCAGTTGCATAAATTATTGCCGCTCCTTCTTTTACCCTTTGTATTTCTCAGAACACCCCGTATTACTACGGACATCCACTTCCATTGGATAGATCCATCGTATGGTTATATATGAACTCGAAGGGATTTCTTCGAGGATAGATCCAGGTTCAGGAGAAATAGAATAAGTTATTATTCAGTTGTCTTTTATTATCACCTTCTCTCAGGTTGCGAGGGCTCCTTAGTTTAGGAGTGTACACCTATTACGCTTATTGGATAGTCTTATTCCAAACCATAGGCAGGTGCCGAAAGGTAGGGAATGAAGAAAACCAATTAGCCTAAGTAGGGTGTGCACAAGGTAATAACTAAAGACAAAATAAAGGGATTAGAAAGAGAGCAAAGTAAATTGCGACTGTTATCATTCACGACCAAACCGCGTACTTCATCGCCACTCCTATTTCACCTTTGCTTTTTCCCCAGTTCGGGAGAAATAGAATAAGGTATTATTCAGTTGTCTTTTATCATCACCTTCTCTCAAGTTACGAGTACTCCTAGGATTAGGAGGGTACACCTATTATGCTTACTGGATAGTCTTCTTCCAAACCATAGGCTGGTGCCGAACGGTAGGGAAGGAAGAAAACCATTTAGCCTAACGAAGGTGTACAGAAGGTAACGAATAAAGACAAATAAAGGGATTTGGAGAGATGGCAAAGAAATATACGGTTAAAGTCATGAATTGGATTATGGAAGAGGCATTACTAGGAATACCAAGATACCCCTACGAGACATTTTAATGTTTCAGTTTCACTGCGCATTGTTAAAAGAAAACCGTTTTCCCAATTAGATACTTACTCCAGGGTATGTATTTACCAGGTTTCATTCTCATATCTGTATGGTTTTTACAGATGATGAGTGGGAGTAAGTTATTGGGAATTTGGTGATTATCCTCATTATATCGGAATTCGTTGTAGTTGGTGATATTTGAGGAAATCGCCTGGGTACAGTTTTCAACCTACGATGCACAAGTTTTGAGTTATTCAAACTCAGGGGACTTATACAGAGTATTGTATGTTGTCCAGTGTCCGTCAGGACAAAGGGGTAGGTCCTCATACTATGTTCTATTTACTTGTAACTTCTCTAGTTTTTAGACAAGTGTTTCGTAGAAATACAAAGTCTAAAGTTTTGAGAAGTTGTGGGTATAAGAATAAAGTACAAAACCAGGTGTCACAAGTATCGAGATTCTTCAAAGAGATCGAAGATGTAGATTCTTGTGATTGGTATTCAGTTGATAGTAATGGTTTTGAGAAACTCGTTTCTCTTTCAGGTTACTCATAATTGGATGGATTCCTAAGTTAAGCAATGCTGATTAGCCTTTTTCCATTAAGTTGATATGCACTGGAGACAGCTGCATGATTTGAATCTGGTTCCAATTAAATTAGTGCCTCTGTTTCTATATTGGATATAGAATGGTTCATATATTAACGATATTAAGGTAAGGGGAGTTATCCAGCTTATGCTTAAAACCAGACACTGGATAACTTAAGGCACGTTTCTGTAATGGCAGTTTGTGGGTTGACCCTGGTTTTGACGAGGGTTGACATTTCTACCATCTGGAAGATCAATAGTGATATTGTTCTTGACTCGCCACAGTTTTATTAAAATGGATTTTTTTAGAAAACAGTAGTGGGAGTATGGTAGAACTGGAAGTGATTCCAGAACCGTAAACGATTACGGAAAATTTAATAAGACCTATATATTCAATCAGGTTAGACATTCCAATAGCCACTCCACAGACATGGTGGGTAACCTCAGACACCCGAGAAGTACTCCGGTAGCCTCAAGGACGGTGACAGGGAGGTTCTTGTTTACCCAGACTTGACACTACTGTTGTTCCACACTATGAAACCCGGCAAGAGGAGAAGTATAGCGTCGTTATAAACTAGCTTTAGAAGTGTACGTGTATATTATTCTGCCAGAGGGTTGTCGTAATCAGTGGGAGTAGCGGAAGCGTAGTGGGCAAGTAGCTTATGTCTATTTATAGGCTTGAGCAAATATAGCAGAGATTAGATCATCTAATTTTGATGAGACAGTCATGGCTTTGACTTCATCAGAATAGGGGATGGATCAGTTAAGAAGGTAGTAGAGTGTGATGTCCTGGTATTTGGATGACATACACAGAGTAGAAAGTAAAATTCCTATAATACGATCGGTTGTACTGTGGTCGTCACACAGTTGTTTCTGCAGACAGGATATGGATATAATAATAGACATTCTGGTTACTCGATCTATGGTTTTAGATCTAGATTTGGGTAGTTTCCCAATATGGGTATTTTGACAGTATTCTAATAGTATTTTAGAATAGATGACTCCTGGCATGGTGGTGTACCTGCAGGTGATGGAGTCACCCTCTCTAAAGGTGTCTTAGAGACTAAAGGATAGAGAGGGATGTGCATGATTGGCAGATCACTTGCTTAGGCAATTGAGTCAATCATGAGATGTCAAGTACCACACCAGATGTAGTTATTGCATTTGATGCGGTAAGTTTATATTAATCCAATCCTGAAGAAACAAAAGAAAGCAGTTTTAGAACATAAGTGCATGTTCTACGGACTTAATGACGGCAGTCTCCTTCGGGAGACGGTTATCATTCCAGGCTTCAGAGGTGACATGGCTGACATAGTAATTGTCAGAGTTATAGTTTTCCCTATGATGAGGGACAGTATTATGGACAGGTGGTCCAAGAGGATACTGTGGGAGGCATGGTGCTGGATACTGATTAGGTTCAGTTATCGATACAGTCTAAGAAGTTTGGATTTGGAGTTCATTTATGAACTAGGTCCCATCAGATATCCAGACATATTCGAAGACAGGTATTGCTCGATTCGGGAGATGGCTTTCTCCGCGAATTTGAGATTTAGAGAGATATAGAAAGAAACATCAGGGCGGATCCACTCACTGAGGCTATTTCTCGAACGCAAGAGTTTTACAAACTATCTTTGTGAAACTGATTAGTAGAGGAGTTGGATGTTCGGTATCACACGGTCTGTGAGTATGCGACATTGCAATAATTAGCCTTAAGTGCAAGTGGGAGATTGTTGGAGATAGTGCCCTCAAAGTCAATTATTGGATCGCAGGGACATGATTGCAATGATTGAGGGAGGACCTATACCGATATGACAGTCTTGCTCAAGATGATAGTATGCTATCTGATTTGTCTTTATCATCGTATACATGCTTTAGTTCAGTATTGCATGATGATAGAGCCCATAGGATTCTTGCTTGACTACCAGCAGTATGATGGCGATCATATACGTAGGAGCTGGGGTCTGTAAGCACATCCTTAATGTGTCCCTAGTCGTGGGAGTTTCGATACAGGGCATCGATACTCCAGAGTAGACTAGTGTATACAGTCGAGACCCCGACGAGGGGCAGTAGCCGGTCTCACAAGCCACTGGTGTCAGTTGGATCACCTAAGATGTATACAGGTGCTCATTAGGTTATGAGTACACCGGACAGGACTCGCCGGGAATCTGCTAGTTGGTATTATACATATCGTCAGATAGCAATTCCCTGGTGACATGTGTACAGGTTAGTTCATCGACCTGAGATCGTCATTTGTCTCGTGTGAGTTCCCACTGTACTTAGATTACTACCCTACCACGCTCAAAGGAGTTGTGCAAACAGCTTTTAGTTGGGTACAGTCCCGAGCCACATTGGAGGCAAGTGAGCGGATCGTCGGGGATTCGTCTCTCCCGGTATTGGGGGTTGATGTCGCGCAGTGCACGGGTGGCCATCACTAGGAATCCTCGGCCGAGGTAGTGGAGAATTACTGATTTGGATCAGTAGTTTCTCAGGTGGTGATGGGCTTCATACCGACACGATTTATCGCGTTATTAGGGGTCTGACTTTATCCACCCCCCTAGACTCGATATGCGATACTCTTTAGACGAACGGACCGGACTGTATATACATTGTCACTGTCAGGCTCAGTAGGGTTTATAGATGAGTTCGCTCGTCAGCTTCCCTTCCAATCAATACATAGGCAAACGTTACGTACAGCTCGTACCTCTGACGTACTAGTGGTTATACCCAGTGCTAGTATGTTGATGAGTCATTAGAGTCCCCCACAGACACTTTCCCAAGTTCGGGCGAAACGTTGTAGAGGCCGTATGGTGATAGGGCAAGGTTCGGAAAAAACACGTGCGTTTCGCACGTGTCGTTTTTCGGGCAGATAATACTGGTAGGTTTTGGTTTAAGCCGGAACCCAATATTATACCGTGTAGATATAATATCTTTGTCTCAGTTGCATTAGTATTCGTTCGTAATACAAATTCGGATATGTTTATACTGATATGGGGTTATCCTGAAATTCGTTTCAGGATCACTTTTGGAAGTTGCCAGTTTCCAGTTTTCTATCAGCCGTATTTAACAGTCGGTTAAATACGGATTTATCTTTTCTTGATGAGGTGAGTCAGTGTTCTAGAAGGTTCTAGAGAGGGTGACAAGGCTAGTGGGTCATTTGGTCATTAATGGTGCTTTAAATGAGTTGATGACTATGGTTATGAATCATCACTTTCATTATTGTGTTCACACTAGGTGTCATTAGTGAGTCATGATAAGCTTCATTGTTAGAGTCACCCTCCCCCCCTACACTCACCTCCCCCTCTCCTTAAATGGCCTGCCACCCCTTGATGAAAGCTTATGGTTGTTGTTTTGAAAAGATATAAGATTTGGTGCATAGAAATTAGATGTGATCGGTTTCTCTTTTCACCCGATTCCAAATGGCAACTTCATTAACCGTTCGTCCATTTCCTTGGACGTAACGAGACAAAATGTTCTACTAATTCTCTACATCATCTTGGTCTTCTCTTTTGGCAAACTTGACGATCGAGTTGCCTCGGTTCAGAGGCGGGAGCCCGTTTAAAGATCCGTCAACGTGGTGCCACCTGGACGAGAAGATTGGAGATTCAGGAGATCGGAGCAGCCGCAACAAGCGTGGGATGATGGTTGAAGACCGAAGGACTCGGATCGTTCGGTATAACACTTCTACCCACTTTGTAGTTTGTTAGTTTAGCTTTAATGGCAGATCCGGGTTACGGTACACGATAGCGCCATTTGTAAAAAGTTTTTGTTCCGCATTTGGCGTCTGTTAGACAGCCGGGGCGCTACCGTGGACTTACACAATGTGATAAACGGGTAACATTTTACTCATATGGATGCATAATACTATACCTAGTATGTAGCAAAATGATTTAGCGTGCGACTAGACATATAAATAATGATACGGATGCACACGGACGTCATATAACAATAAAATGATAAACTGGTAAATGCAGGATGTACAACTAAACAATATAAGATTTAAATATTCCATTTGGTGCAGTATATTTTAATATAGTATGTAACAAGATAGGTTTGCATGCACCAGATGTGAAATAACTTGTACGGATGCATACGGATGTCGTAAAACTGTAAAACTAAACATGGGATGCATGATTTAAAATACAAGTGTAATATTTATTCAAATAGATGCAAATACAGTAACATAGCATGTAGCAAGATAAACTTGCCTCGATGGATCACGATACGGATACGCACGGCACGTCCGACGTCGGTAAAACGTCGCAACGCACGCACGGCACGCGGGACGGGTCCAAGCAATGCAAGAGAGTGACCACGCAGGCAAGGTATGTTCACTGGGTCGTCTGGAATGGCAGCGACGCGACTTCCGGCGACGCTAAAACAAGATTCAAGAAAATAAAGAAAAAAGAAAAGAAAAGAAGAAGAGGAAGAAGAAGGGAGAAGGGTGAGGCTCACTGGGGCTGTGCACTGGGGTCAGGAGAGAGGTGATGGTGGCGACGAGATCAACGGCGGTGAGGTGCGCCGGTGAGATGAGGGTTAGGGTTTCGGGTGTTAGGGTTCGGCTCGGGTGTTAGGGTTGCAGCGAGGGTTCTTGGTGTAGGAGAGAGAAGAGAGAAGAAGGAGATGGAGAGGAGGAGATGGTGGTAGTGACGGCGAGGTGAGGTGATCGTCGGCGATGAGGTGAGGGTAAAGGGTTCTGTGGACTTGGGTGTGCAAGGCTCGGGGAAAAGGAAGAAAAAGAAGATGACGAGGAGGAGGAGGAGGAGGGGGAGAAGATGGAGGCTCGGTTGAGGTTGAGAGATAAGAGGCACGAGAGTTAGGGTTAGGGTTTTAGAGGAGGCAGGGAACTGTAGGTTTTCCTCATGGGCGCGGGCTTTTAAAGAGAAGAGAAGAAAGAAGAAGGAGGGGAAAGAATGAAGGGAGGTGACCACATGCATGCGGGCGGTGACCAGAGCCGAGAAGCGAACAGTGTTCGCGAGAGGAGAGAGAGAGGGCGCGAGAGGAGAGAGAAAAAGGAAGAGAAAGAAAGAGAAGGACTCAGCGTGAGAGAGAGAAAGAGAAAGAGAAAGAGAGAGGAGAGCGGTTGTGCTGTTAGGAAAAATTTGTTAGGTGTTAAGATTTTAAATTGAAAAAGATTTGTAAGTTACTTTAAATTTAAACTGTCGATTTATTTTAATAAAAATATTATATTAATAAAATTTGATTTTCTGGTAAATACAAACTTAGTCCAAAACACGCCCGGGTTGGGTCTAAGAATTTAGTTTCAAAATATGATAAATATATGTGTCGACCAAAACTCAAATTGGATGTCCGGGTAACGAAAATGCATACCCCCAAGAACGGATGCACGTACGTGCGCGTAGCCATCCAAACAAGTCCGTTTCACTGAACGGGACGAGAACAAGATGCGTGGATACTGCCACAGGGTCAGGGGTATCATGCAGGCCATGCAATGTATTTCTAAAATATTTTATGTGACTTAAAATGTTATATTGTAAAATGTAAATGCCAGATAAAATACCAGTATGCAGTATACATGAAAGTGCACAAGTCTACGTAACAAGTCAGGATAAATCATAGACATGAATCAAGACAAGTTTTAAGCAAGCGGGTCGGGTCGGATGCAATACAATGCCAAAAACACTATTCGCCCCTAAAACACAGTAAATCAGGAAAATAAAGAAATACGTGCATTAGAATTGGTATAAATGAATTAGGGTGTTACAGAGACCATATTTTAAACGATTTAAGAAATGGGGTTGTCCAGGTTACGTTAGAAAGTATAATCCGCACAAACTAGAGGCACGGTCAATTCTATGTAAGTTTGTGGGATTTCCAAAGAATGGTTATGGATATCTTTTCTACCATACCGAGGTGAAGAAGGTATTTGTTGCTCAGCACACTATCTTTATAGAGAAGGAATTTCTTGCAAAAGAAATTAGTGGGACTATGGTAGATCTTGAAGAAGTTCAAGAACCACAAACTGTAACTGAGGATTTTGCGGAGCAACAGGATTCAATAGTCCCGGATGAAATATGGTAGAGTTGGAAAAAAATCAAGAACCACAAACTATAACTGAGGATTTTGTGGAGCAACAGGATTCAATAGTCCCGGACGAATCTCAGCCACTCTGCAGATCTAGTAGGATTTCACATTCGCCCGAGAGATACTACGGTTTTCTCGTAGACGGGGATTGAGAGAATTGTATCTTGGAAGAAGATGATCCTATTAGTTTCGAGCTGTCCATTTCCAGTAGGAACACTATGAAATGGCTAAATGCTATGCGATCCGAAATGGAGTCCATATACATCAACAAAGTTTGGACTTTGGACGTTGCACCACCAGGGGTAAAACTCGTCGGATTCAAATGGATCTTCAAAAAGAAATTGGTGTAGATGGACAGGTGGAAACCTATAGGGCTAGACTTGTTGCAAAAGGTTTTCGTTAAAGATCTGGTTTGGACTGTGATGAAATTTTTTCTCCAGTGGCTATGCTCAAATCCATTTGGATTCTACTTGCCATTGTTGCCTTCCATGGATATGAGGTCCGGCAAATGGACGTAAATATTTCTTTTTTAAACGACGCTTTAAAAGAGTATGTCTATATGGATCAGCCAAAGGGATTCGTAGACAGAAGGAGCAGCAGGAAGGTGTGCAAGTTGTTTAAATCCATTTATGGATTAAAGCAGATATCGTAGAACTGGAACATCTGTTTTGATGAGACAGTCAAGGAAATTGACTTCATCAAAAATATAGATGAGATTTATATTTACAAGAAGATTGTAGGGAGAACTATGGTATTTCTCGTATTATACGTGGATGATATTCTCCTAATAAAAAATGATATTCCTATGCTACATACGGTCAAGTTGTTCTTTTCTCAGAAGTTCTCCATAAAAGACCTGGGTGATGCCTCTTACATTCTGGGGATCAAGATCTATAGTGATGGATCTAAGAGGATGTTAGAACTTTCACAGTCCAGGTATATTGATACCATACTAAAGAGATTTAGTATGGAAAATTTCAAGTGTGGTAATTTACCGGCTTATCACGGAATCACCCTCTCCAAAGAGATGATTTCCAAGACCGATGAAGAGAGCGCTCGCATAAGCACTCTATGCTTCGATGGTAGGATCTATAATGTATATGATGTTATGTATCAGACCGGATATAGCTTACGCACTTAGCGTGGTAAGCAGGTATCAGTCAAACCCAGAGGAGAAATATTGGAAAGCTGTGAAGAACATTTTGAAATACCTGAAAAGGATTAAGGATATGTTCTTAGTGTACGGTAATGGAAACCTTCAGATGGAGTTCTTTATCGATTCAAGCTTCTAAAGTGATAAGAATGACAACAAGTCTGTCTTGGGTTATGTGTTTAACCTTAATGGAGAGGCGGCCTGTTGGAAGAGTTTCAAACAGGACACTGTAGCAGACTCGACGATGGAGGCTGAATACATTGCTGCCAACGATGTTGCAAAAGAGGCTTTCTGGATGAGGAAGTTCATTTATGAATTTGAGGTGGTTCCGTCTATTGTTGATTCAATACCTTTGTATTATGACAATAATGAGGCTATAGCGTTAGCAAAGAAACCACGGTCCCATAAAAAATCCAGACACATCTTGAGCCAGTATCGCCTGATCAGGAAGATCATCGATCGCCGGGAGATTAAGGTCAGGAGACAAAATACAAAGGACAACACGGCGGACCCACTCACAAAGGCACTTCCTCAGACTCAGCTTGAGCGGCTATTGGAGATGATTGGTCTTCGATACGCCAATACATGGCCTTAGTGCAAGTGGGAAATTGTTGGATATGTATGCCCTAGAGGTCATTATTGTATAGTACATGATTGTATATTACATATGGATGCTTGGGATATATATGTACAAGACATTCTTGCTCGATATGATATATTGCTATTTGGTTTGTCTTTGCCTTAACATATGTATATGTTCTATTTATATTACGTATCATTAATACATGTTGGTAAAACCCGTATGATATTTACTTGACTACTAGAGTTGTGATGGCGATCATAATCATGGGGTCTAGGCATTCTATAAGCACATCCTTAAATTGTCCTTAGTCGTTGGAGTTTCAAGACAGGATATCGATACTCCGGAGTAGACTAGTGTATATGTTTCTTATTCCCGTGAGGGAAGGTGGCTTGTCTCACAACCATTGGTGTCTGTCACCAAAGATTGTATACAGGTGCTCATTAGGTTATGAGTTACACTGGACGGATTCGCCGAGAAATTCTAGATAGTAATATACCTATCGTCAGATAGCAGTTCTCTGGTGACATAGATACAGCTTAGTCTTTCGACCTGATATCGTCATTAGTTTCGAGTGTGTTCCCACTGTACTTAGATTTCTACCCTACCATGGCTTTAAAAAGTCGTGCAAACAGGTTTTAGTTGGGTACAGTTCCGAAGCACTTGGGGACAGGGAGCGATAGAAGGGATTCGTCTCTCTCGGTATAGGGAGTTGATATCGCGCTGTGTTCGATTGGTCATCACCATAAGACCTTGGCCAAGACAGATGAGATTTACTAGTAGTGAGATCAGTAGTTTCTCGGGATGGTTTTGAGCCACATCGACACGACTTATCAGGTTATTAGGGGCCGGGTCTGACATTTTCCATCTCTCTAGACCCGATATACGATACTCTCAGACGAAGAGATCGGACTATACGGAGATTGTCACTTTTAGGCTCAATAGGAATACATACAGGTTTGCATGTCGACCTTCCTTTCGATCAATACTTAGGTAACCATTACGTATAGCTAGTGCTGCTGACGTGCTTGTGATTAAACCCACTGTCAGCGTATTGTTGAGTCTTTAGAGTCCCACACAGAAGGTTTCCCAGCTCTGACGAAACGATGTAGTGTACGTATTTTGATACGTATGGAGGTTTAATTAAATACGTGTTTTTTACACGTATTCTTAATCGGATATTTTGTTAATACCAGCTGGTTTGAAAGATAGCTAGATTATCACATTTGTATAAAATATGAGCTAGTATTATATATGTCTCTTTTTGGTATATCTTTTGGTATTTGTATTTAATACGAATACGGTATTTATACGAATACAGGTGTTTGTATCTAGATATAAATGCGTGTATTCGTATCTTAATACAAATGCGTGTATTCGTATTTTATACGAATACGAGTGTATGCATTTTATACGAATACGGGTGTATGTATTTTGATACGAATACGGGTGTATGTATTTGGAGCATATATTTGTATTAGTGTATGTGTGTGTACACACACACATATTTATATGTGTGTGTACACACACACACATATAGACAATGAGGTGGCTTTTCTTCTCTTCTCATATCTTCATGTTCTCTTTAGAATATTGTGGACTTGTGACTCACCACTGCGAGTCACAATTCCACTCATTCTAAAGAGAAAAGAAGAAAAAGAAAGAGAGAGATAATGATATGCCATGCTTGCTCATTTTCATCATCCTCATGCTTAGCTTCGTCTTCCTCTTCTCTTGAAATTTTTTAAGTTGAGAAAGAAAAAGAAAAAGAAAAAGAGAGAAAATTTAAAGATTAGTCACTATTACATACTTGTGATCAATTCCTAGCAAGTCTTATTCACAAGTTGATTCACTTGATATCTAGTGTGAAACTAGAGTTTTAGCTAGGGTTTCTTCTGATGGATCATCTTCGATAAGGAAGACCGACTTCCAAGTTCGTCCCCGGTGGACATAAGAGCTAAAGCAGTGGAGTAGAAAAAGGGAGACACGACCACAAAGGTAGCTAATATCTAACTGAGTAGTTAAACTCTTTCTTTGTTAGCTAGTTTAGTGTTTGGAATCGATTTTAGGTCGTAGAAATTCGTGCTCTTGTCTTTAAATTTTTGTTTTGCATTCCGTCTTAGCCGCAAGTTAGCGGCACGAGCACGATCGTCTACCAACACAACTCAAGTTAGCATGCTAGGGATTGAGTCATCAACACTGCTAAAAGTGTTAAAACTCGAGACGCAAATGGATATTAGTCCAATCCAAAGACCATAAGTTAAAAGTTTGAATCAAAAAGCTCTTCAATATCAAATAACATGACTTTTACGTATAAGATAGCATTTGTCAAATTAGGACTGAAACTAAGCACAAACGGTTCCACAATAGCGGGTCTATAAGCATCTTTGGAACCCGACCCGTTTGAAATTTTGAGCCCGAGAAATTAAAGAAAGACCTAATGAAGAAAAAGAATCTCATACGACAGCAGTTGGTAAAATTTTAGAAGTAAGTTGAGGTGCTATTTTATAATTGGATGGCAATGTCCTTTAAGCATCATGGCTCGCTCAAGTTCGGCGTGGGCATTATAGGAACTAAGCTTTTTTCGTACGTCATAGTGACGCCATTTGTGTCCCTTTCAAGCAGTATAGTTTCTATGCGGATGACGTATGATGGTGACGTCATCAGCACAAAGGCGAAGGCCATGCGTGAGGTTGTTGATATGTCGGATGAATTATTGCAGAGGAGAAAAAAATATGGTCCTTGCATAGGTGGTATTCCAATATAAATATGTAGTCCTTGCATGCTGGGAAAATAAGTTTCGAAAACTTGCGTGCATCCTATATATTTTATGAGAAGAATGGCCTCAAGCGTTCTTCTGAGTCACAAGGGCAACAGTGTGGGTCCCGTTAACGTGGGTGGACCCGTGTCCTAACCTGCACTTGAAAGTGACCTTTTCCGACTTTGGCCTTGAGCATGTGCTCAGATCCATATTCCTTGGATTTAAGTTGTCATGCCGAACCTTATTTTTCTTGTCAAAATCAACTATTCCTTTCGTTCATAATTACTTGTCATTTTAAACGTTTGACCAGCAATTAAGTTATGATTTAAAGCCTTTTTGGAAGAGAAATTATAATATTGTCATCCTAGTAAATTTTTCTAAATTACCCTCATATTAAATGAATGGCATCTTCTCATTTTCATAAAGTTTTTTGGGAAACTTACACAAATACTCCTTAAAACCCGTAAACGTTGAGCTTGGTTTAGATATTTTATAAAAATAGAATAATAAATGTGGTGAGAAATTCTACACCATTCATCTTTATATCATAAAAGAACAAGTAATTTTAGAGAAAAAAAAAACATCAACGATTAGTAGTTGTGAACAGAGGAAGTACAATTTTGATATTAGATGAATTTTTTGTTTGCATCCCACAACGCCTTGCGTCTTTTGGACCCATACCTATATACTTTATCTCATGCAAAGTTTGGTTTTACTTGTTGAGACGTAGAATCTGATCCCAATCGGCATCCTGGTCACCGGTCCATGATCAATAGGACAGGACACGAGTTAACCATTATCAACCATCAGTCAATCAGTAGGGTTTCGGTGGGCGACTAAAGTTTGAATTAGCAAAAATTATTGAACAAACAATTCACAATTGGATGTGGTCCTGGTAAACAAATTAATGGAGGATGTGTACAATTTATGGAAATAAATTTTAAGTGTAATTAAAGTAGTAGAATTTTGAGTTCCATGCATGTGTATCGTTCTTGTACGATAATGGCATGAGATAATAGATCGATGACAGAAGCATTATTGAACATCTCTGCGTAACTTTCAGTGGTTATGGATACAGAATCATATGCTATGAATGATTAAAGGTCAAAATATTAATCATCAAATTTGTAAACCCATCGCAGGATGCTTACAGGTATTTTCTCTCTTTGCAAGATAAACAGTATGTAATTGTTCGCACTAAAATTAGCCATGCACTAGAGACAAAAACAATTAGCGCAACACTGTCTCCCTTGACGGATGGACCATTATTAGAGAAAAGAGAGAACATTCTAACTTAAATAAATAGAAATAAACCCTTGGTTGAATGGACATAAATTTATAAATAACACAGCAAAGATGATACTCATCCAGCCATCATATTATTGATAAAAATTTGAGTTATAGTTACATGTGATTGGACAATAATAATAAACTCTCAATTCCTTGCATCATGACTTCGTCTTGAAGACCGAATCATGATATATCGTTCACACTGTTCAGCCTGTTCTCAATACCCGAACGCAGGAATGGACGTCTAAATCGCTCGGTCATTTATTACCAAACCGAGCGGAGGGCCTATACCTCGCCTAGGTCGAGACCAATCCTAGAATCACAACATAAGGGCAGGAATGGATGTGTAAATCCTCTGTGTTGTGACCACCAAGCTTGATGCGGTCGGAGACCGAGATCGGTTTGATTATGATGCTATGAGAGTAGGTCTGGACGTCTGAAGCTCTCATAGCCATAATAACTGCTCCGATCCGGCCATTGGCGCCCTTGGCAAAACCCCAATCGACACTATATGAGTGCTGGCGCGCCGAAAGGAGGGCCGGTTGACATTCCTTCTTCTTCATGCTTTACTTTCTGCTGATCTAAAAGAACGTTGAGGCATACCTGATCGAGGAGGACTGGTCGTCTCAAATCTCAATAGGGCCTCGATGGAGATGGCGTTAGTCACCGGAGTCTAAATTATATTACTTACGATAGGGTGGCCGAGAAGTCCTAAAACTAGAAAAATTGATAATTGGTTGATTGAGAGAGCCTTTTTATTCGTCTTCAATTCTAGCTTTTACAAGACTAGAGTTTGTTAGGAAGTAATTCAAAACCTTAGATTCCTTAATTCAGGTACCAATCACACTGTTGCTTGATGTTTAAGTTTTGTAATCACCGGCTTCTGAGTGATTGCAAATCTCTTATGAGAACCCATTCTAATCTTTCGTATCTCACTTGACTATCTCAAGTCGGTTCTTTAAGTAACCGATTCGGCCCCAGTGGTTTAGGCCGAACTTTCCTTTCTCTCCTTCCTTATTCGGCCCGCCCAATCGGATACTACATTTTTGTTCAAACATCTGCCCCTTCACGTGTTCTCCGCCAAAGCACTTCAAGGACGAGCACACGTGAATTACTCCAGCGGCCTCCGCATTTATTATGATTAATGTGCCGTCTCTTCTGCGATCAAATCGTTGACGTCAGCCGGCATATTTCCTTATTCTTCGCACCGAATAAAACAAATTTGAATGATAGTGGGAATTTCGATCATCATGCTTCGTTCCTACCACCCTATTGAGACACGCATCATTCATTAGTTGGTCGCCAATCTTTTTTAACCCTGGACAAAATCTAGGGAGATTCTTTGATCAGTCTAAAATATTGCACATTTGAATGAATATTTTCTCTACTATTGTTAAGTAGTAAAAAGTGTTTATTGTAAATATAGAACATATGGGGGTTTATTTGTAAAAAGTTTATTATCATATGTTTCTACATTATAATTAACATAATGAGGGAAAATATATGCATATAATATTTATATGAAATCTTAGTAATTAAAATATGCATATCATATCAAATATTTCTAATCAATATTTTTTAAGATTTAATATCATATAAAATGGTTAGGATAATATCTCAAAAATACCAAATATTACTAACACTTTGATTTGAGATATTGTGCAGATATTAGCTCAGGTCTGGAATCCAAGAGATCCGAGTTAATTCGGGATGTCGAAATCAAATCTGCCAAAATATGAAAGCAAATCGTAAGATTTAGCAATGACAGGGACTTAGAGTGTGATTTGCAGAATATAGACATCAAAAGGATCTCCACGTTTCAACGCAAGAGACCAGAAGAAATTCCAAAACGTGACGCCACTAGGTTGCGGCGGATCCGTGGCTAAAGAGAGGGACTGTGGTGGAACCGCGGCGCATTGATGGCCGTAGGATCTTAGATTTTGGGGATTTGATTGAACAGTGTATATTCACATAGGGAATCTAAGGTTTCTGGTTTTGGTGACTATATATAGGACCGAGAGCTTCACATTAAAGATCATCACCGAAGAGGTCAAGAGATCAAAGAGATCCACGTATCCGAGTGATCATCATCTATTCATCTACCTCCTAAAAGAGAGAGATCTAGAGCAAATTAGGGTTCTTGTAATCTACTTTCTAAGGAGAAAAGTTGTATGCAATAGTTGATTAATAAAGATAGTTGTTTTTAATTCTTTTTGCATTTATTTTTCACATTTAATTTTTGCACTTATTTTTCTGCATCTTCATTATGATTTCATTCTTCAATCTTTCTTCTAACATAACCATGAGCGAGTAATTCCTAACTTGCTAGGGTTCATAGGATATGGTAGAACAATGGATGAGAAAATCTTTTAACTTATTTTATACATTGTAAAGTTTTTAAAAATTAGTAAAATAAATGTTAACCTCCTTATCGGGAGCGCTACCAATTTATTGATAGTCACGACCACAATTTGAGATTGGCTTAACACTTGTTTTGTTAAGGACTAGACATGAATAAAGATCAATGCAAGGACAAGGGTTAGTAGTGGCGAAACCCTAGTTTCTTCTAAAAACACTAATCTACATTCATCACTATCGATCTAGTTTTAAACTATTAAAAGATAAATGAATCATTTTTAATTATTCATTCATTACTACCAAGTCCTGTGAACCCTACAGGCCTTTTCTTTATAAATTCTATATCCGTTTCAAATTATAACGACAAGCAATCAACCTTCTTTCATCAACTCGTCTAAACCAAGAAAATAGTTCACGTTTCCTTACGGATGACCCGTACTCATCGTGGCTAGCCACTAGCGATACCGTCTTGATTGCGGTTATTTACGAACACACTTTTTTAGCATATCAATTAAATGGCGTCGTTGCCGGGGAGACGGTCGTAATTTTTTTCTTGCTATTCGGGTTGAATTCTTATTAAATCCATAATATAAAATAAACAAAACCGCATCTTGTGTATCTAACGATTATTGTGCGAGTTTTGCAAGAGAATCTGGAGTAACTGGAGCAAGAAAATAGAGATTCAGAGACTTCCAACATATCCCAGAGGTGCAGAGGGGAGCACTGAAGAAAATTTGGCAACCGATCCCACCACCTTGCGGCGGAACCGCAGCGGGAACAAAGGTTTAGCCGCGGAACCGCGGCGCGTTGGAAGAGTTGCGGCTCCAAAATCTTCAGGTAATTTCCTAATATCTTTCTCTTTCCTCTAAGATCCAACTCTGATTTTTCCTGCTAGATTCTTGGCAAAAAGCTCCGCTCAAAAATCTTTTGCGTGTTTTGATATCGGTTTGTTTGTGCATATTTTAACCGGACATTAAGGGGCAATAACCCAAATCCAAATTAGGTGGGGATTTCATCACCCTTCGTAGGACCCACAAATCAGAAAACGAGCATACCCTCACCCTACATTAATTAAAAAATATCTAAACCAAGTCTCTAAGGACCGTCGTGCTCAATTAGGACAGAGGAGGTGCATGAGTAATTTATCGCTTATTCGCATTTCTCTTGTGGTGTCTAGGCAAGTGTGACTAAGGAAAGTGGTTACTTAATTAGGCCCGCTATTTCAGTGATTCGTATAGCAGATACCTCCCATTTACTTGGCACTTACCTGGCCACAAGAGTGATAAAGAGCTGATAGAGGATTGATCCTGCGACTTGTCCATTGTAAGTCTAGGAACGGTCTAGTGATTTGACTTAGATGACCATGGTTCTAGGGATTGATTGTGCATTTAGTGATTTGTTGAGTCAAGCCTCATGTCCGACACTTTTTCAAAACAAACCTTCTAAAAATCGTTCTCACACACGCTGCCACGTGCGCTAAACCCGTTTAGTGCATGATCGGCTGGACATGGAATTCTAGTGCCCGTCTTGTCCGCGTTTTTGCTATCGACTCCGAAGTCGGTACTTCTTCATCTGCTATTTCCCCTCCACCCAAGACATCTCCTGAAATGGACGGATCTCCATCGGGATTTAACGATACCACCCTGCCACCACCTGTAGGTGCGCAGAATTCACCGCGCATCTCTCTCTAAGAATGATGCTAGCCCATATGTGGACCCCTTCCTACTTGTTTGTCTATTCCACCGGCTAATGAGGATAATTTCGAAATTAAACCCCATTTCATCAACTTGTTGCCTAAATTTCACGGGCTTGAATCCGAAGACGAATACGTTTTCATAACCAAATTCGAGAACGTATGTGCAATGATGAGCACTACCCAACTTTCAGGAGATACTATGCGATTACGTCTTCTCCCTTTTACCTTGTGCGATCTAGCAGAAAAATGGCTTTATAGCACTGTCCCACATTCCATCGCCAAATAGGATGAATTCGTTATAGCATTCTTTAAGAAATTTTATCCCAATCACAAACCTGCCCGTGTTCGAAATGAGATTAACCAGTTTACCCAACTTCCCAACGAACCATTCTGGAAATGTTTTGAACGGTTTAAAAATCTTCTTATACAATGCTCCCATCACGGTATTGATAGATGGCAACTTTGCCGAATCATTTATGAGGGTGTTAATCCTGCCACGAAACAATGCTTGAAACCATTTGTCAATGTCATTTCATGTCTAAAGACGATGGCTAAGCTTGGCAATTCCTGGAAGATCTCGCCGAAAAAACATTACAGTAGGAAAGCGTTAGACCAACATCATCTGCATCTAAGGCAGGCATCCATCAGCTCGATATTTCCATCGCAGTGAAATCTGAAATGGCCACGATACAAAAGAAACTCGAAGCTATAGAAGACAAATTCTCGTCAACCTCCCTAAACCAAGTTACGCTCCCCAAAACCGTGTGTGGCTGCTGTTCTGACCCGTCACACTTAACGGAAGAATGTCCTTTAAATCCTCCATTTCAAGGTCAAGAACAAATTAATTCTGCTTTTCATCAACGATCTAGAAGCAATGCCTATTCCTCCATATATAATCAGGGATGGGGGTATTACCCTAATTTCGCTTGGAACCAAAACCGGTCTCAAATCAAAATCAGTTCTCAAGCCAAAATAATTATCAAAGACTTCCTCCATAGCAACAGCAGCCACCACAACAAAGTCAGCACTTCTTTCAACCGTAATCTTTTCAAAATCCGGCCAACAACTTTTCACCTTATAATAAATCTTTCCCAACGGCCGGTACCGATAAAACCTCTGCACTCGAACGAAACTTGGAAACATTCATCAAAAAACTACACAAACAGCGGCTAATTTAATGTCTTCTATCCAAACGTTAAGTGCAACACACTGCTTCCCACGGTGAAAGCATAAAATTGATAGATGCACAACTTGCACAGTTAAATATCGTGATGAGTGAGAGAGAGAAATGGA
Source organism: Agapanthus africanus (assembly GCA_030015575.1). Lineage (NCBI taxonomy): Eukaryota > Viridiplantae > Streptophyta > Magnoliopsida > Asparagales > Amaryllidaceae > Agapanthus > Agapanthus africanus. The sequence continues at coordinate 152,951,844 of CM057348.1, read as the reverse complement.
GACTTCCATTTCAACCTCTACTAAATCCCGGCCACTCACAAAGCGCAAATCTCATCCTTCAAAATCATAATGTGAGTGCCGTAACTACATTGAGATCAGGAAAAGTGCTGAATAATAATGTTGGTAAGATGAATCAGATGAAACCTCGGCAACTACTTCTAATCCTACTTCGTCTAGTCCACCATCTTCTTCCAAGCCTATTCTCCGTTTCCTACTAGGCTCGAACTCTCAGCCCATTTCCTTAAAGGAATTACCATCTACGACCATCCCAAATCCAATTTTGGGATCCATTCCATCCTCACAAATTTCTCCTCAAAAGTTGGACCCAACGTTTATTGATAAAGCTCTTTTTCCAAACAGGTTAAGGGACAACAGATCAAGTCCCCAAATGGAGAAGATTGTGGATATTTTTAAACAATTTAACATAAATATTCCTCTCCTAGATGCTATCAAACAAGTTCCGTCCTATGCAAAAATTTTAAAGGACTCGTGTACTATGAAGAGGAAAACTCAAGTACCTAAAAAGGATTTCTTAGCGAGTAATATGAGTAATTCTCTTACCCAATTGGTGCCCACAAAACGTAAGGATCCCGGTTGTCCTACAATATCTATAACTATCGGGGGTAAAAATATCAATCGTACTCTACTCAATTTAGGTGCTAGTGTTAACTTGCTTCTGTATTTGGTTTATGAGCAATTAGACATAGGAGAGTTGAAACCTACACATTGCACTCTTTAGAAGGCCGATCGACCTATTACCCAACCTAGGGGTGAGCTGTAAGTCGATGTCGCGCTCCCCACGTGTTCGTGGGGAAGCGGAAATTGCAAAAAATGATTTTTTACGGGCTTCGCAACACCGACTAGAACCAAGGATCGAACATAAACCCTAGCTAGCAAACTACTTAAGGTTTAACTACTCGGATACGAAGTTATACCTCATGATAAATATCCTTTGGGTCTTCATCGCTGTCCTCCTCATCTACGTAGGCTCCAAGGATCGATCCGGATCGTAACAACCTCCACGGCCTCCTCGAATCAAAGACGATCCACCCGAGAGTCTATATTCCGAGCTCCACCTCAAAACCGAGGTAACTAGGGCAACAAGCTTGCTAAACTTGATGTTCTAGGTGATGTAGAGTATGAAGATGGATTTATTTGTCTCATGAAACCCTAGGATTCTCAACACACGAGAACTTTTTAGGGTTTTGTAGTGAGGAAGAAGAAGAGAGCTAGCATGAGAGCTCACTTGAGGAAAGAGAAAGTATTTTGATAAATGATAATCCTACAGAAAATGTGATGGCTCCCTTGACTTAACAGCTCTCATGGTAAGAAAATATCTCACAAAAAAATATCTAGCGCCACAAAATATCTCACAAGAAATATCTAGTCAAAGAGTCAAACTAAGTCAAGTGGTCAAACCAAGTCAAATGGTCAAACCAAGTCAGGTAGTCCAAACAAGTAGCCATGCCACAATTATCATTTACAAAAATAACAAATACTTTCCTCCACCATATAATTGTTTTAATCAAGTAAATGGTCAAAACCCTAATGAGGTGTCTCCTTCTGTGCTCCTCACATCCGTATATACATACCCGCATTCGTGTTCCGAGAAACACGAATACAAAGAGACGAATCTGATCCATCAATATAATACTAGGATCCGGCTTAAACCAAAACCCACTAGTATTATTCACCCAAACATCATACGCGCACAAGTGTACGTAAGTGATCGAAGCCCTGCCGTAAAACCATACGGCCTATACACCTTTTTCCCAGTGCAGGAAAACTCTCTGTGTGGGACTCTAAAGACTCTACACTACGCTGGCAGTGGGTTTAACAACAGGCCGCAAGAGGTACTAGCTGCACGTAACGGTCCCCAGGCAGATGTCGATAAGAAGGCCGATGAGGAAAACCCATCCGAACTCCTACTGAGCTTGAATGTGACAATCTCTGTACAGTCTGGTCTGTTCATCTAAGAGTATCGCATATCGGGCCTAGGGGGATGGTAAACGTCAGGCCCCTAGTAGCGGTATAAGTCGTGTCAGAGTGTATCCCAGAACACCCTGATAAATTACTGGAATATCTACCAGTAAATCTCGCTTGCCTTGGCCAGGGACTTTGTTGTAATGGCTCTCCGAACACAGCACGATATCAACCCCCAATACCGGGATAGACGAATCCTATCTAACCGCCACTGCCTCCAAGTGTTTCGGGACTGCACCCAACTACTACCTATTTGCATGACTCTTTTGAGCCGTAGTAGGGTAGTAATCAAAGTACAGTGGGAACACACTCGAGGCGAAGCAGCAGTGTCAAGTCGAAGGACTAAGCTGTACTTATGTCACCTGGGAATTGCTACCCGACGATAGGTATAATACCAAACAACAGTTCCCGACGAGTCCTGTCCAGTGTACTCGTAACCGAACAAGCACCTGCATACTATCTCTAGTACGTCGTACTAATGGGCGTGGGACAGACCATCTCCCCTGCTGGTATGAGAAGCGTATACACTAGTATACTCCGGAGTATCGATGCCCCGTCTCGATAATCCTACGACCAGGGACCTATATAAGGATGTGCTTATAGATTACCCAGCCCCCACTAGTGTGACTGCCATCACAATGCTGGTAATCAAGCAAAGATCCTAAGGACTCCACTAATATGTATAAGCGATATGCTAAAAAAAACACATGCACATATTAAAGTAGAAACAAACCAAGTAGCATACTACTATTTTGAGCAAGACTGTCAATACAACTGTGAATATCCCAAGTTTCCATTAAGTAATATACAAACCATTATGATACGATAATGGCCTCTAGGGCATATACACTAACAATCTCCCACTTGCACTAGGGCCATGTACTGGCGTATCGCAGACCTATCATCTCGATCAGCCACTCGAACTGTGTGTGAGGGATGGCCTTTGTGAGTGGATCTGCAGTGTTATTCTCCATATCTACTCTCCTCACCTCGATCTCCCGGCGATCTACGGTCTCCCTGATCAGGTGGTACCGCCTCAAAATGTGTCTGGACTTCTGATGGGACCTGAGTTCCTTCGCTAAAGCTATAGCGCCGTTTTTGTCACAATACAGAGGTATTGGATTAACAATGGTCGAAACCACCTGAAGTTCTGTGAGGAACTTCTTGTTGTCACAATACAGAGGTATTGGATTAACAATGGTCGAAACCACCTGAAGTTCTGTGAGGAACTTCTTCATCCAGACAGCTTCTTTTGCGGCATCGCAAGCAGCTATGTACTCCGCTTCCATCGTCGAGTCAGCAATGGTGTCCTGCTTGGAGCTCTTCCAACGGACCGCCCTCCATTGAGGATAAATACATATCCCGACATGGACTTGGAGTCATTCTTGTCACTCTGGAAGCTGGAGTCAGCAAAGGCCTCGATCTGGAGGTCTTTTTCGCAATACACCAAGAACATCTCCTTAGTCCTTCTCAGGTACTTGAGAATGTTCTTTACTTCTATCCAGTGCTTCTCCCCTGGGTTTGACTGATACCGGCTTACAACGCTCAATGCGTATGCTACATCTGGTCTGATACATAATATCACATACATTATAGAGCCTACCGCAGATGCGTAAGGTATAGTTGACATGCGAGCCCTTTCCAAATCAGTCTTTAGAGACATCTTTTTGGAGAGGGTGATTCCGTGACAAGCCGGTAGATTACCGCGCTTTGAATCTTCCATACTGAATCTTTTCAGTATGGTGTCGATATACCTTGACTGTGAGAGTCCCAACATCCTTTTAGATCTACCACGATAGATTTGGATCCCTAGAATGTAGTTGGCATCACCCAGGTCTTTTATGAAGAACCTCTGTGACAAGAATTCTTTGACTGATTGTATCATAAGAATGTCATTTCCTATCAAGAGAATGTCTTCCATCTACAAGACGAGGAATACCACATTTCTCCCTACAATCTTACTATATATGTATGTTTCATCTGGATTTTTGATAAAGTCGAATTCTTTGACTGTATCATCAAAATAGATGTTCCAACTCTGCGATGCTTGCTTTAGTCCATAAATGGACTTAAGCAACTTGCACACTTTCCCGCTGCTCCCACTCTGAATGAAACCCTCTGGCTGATCCATATAAATGCACTCTTCCAAATTTCCATTCAGAAAAGCCGTATTTACGTCTATTTGCCAAATATCATAATCGTGGAAGGAAGCAATGGCAAAAAGGATCCAAATGGATTTGAGCATAGCCACTAGAGAAAAGGTTTCATCATAGTCCAAAGCAGGTCTTTGACGAGAACCCTTTGCAACAAGTCTAGCCTTATAGTTTTCTACCTGTCCATCTACACCAATCTTCATTCTGAAGATCCATTTGCAGCCTACGGGTTTTACCCCTTCTGGAGCAAAGTCCAAAGTCCATACTTGTTGGTGTACATGGACTCCATCTCGGTTCGCATTGCATCCAGCCATTTTACCGAGTCGCAGCTCTGAATGGCTTGCTGGAAGCCAGTAGGCTCATCATTGTCAATGATGCAATCCTCTCGATCCCCGTCTATGAGAAAACCGTAGTATCTCTCGAGCGGATGAGATTGCCTACTACTTCTGTGGAGTGGAGCGGGGATGTCCGGTTCTTCTGAAATCTCTGGTTCTACCAAGCTTTTAGTAATAGCTTGTGGTTCTGGAATTTCTTCCAGTTCTATTGCGTTCCCACTTATATGATTTTCTAAAAATTCAGTTTCCAAGAAGTGGGGATGTTGAGAAACAAAAACCTTTTGTTCCTCTGCGTAATAGAAAAGATACCCCATGGAGTTCTTAGGGTATCCCACAAACTTACACAGTACTGAGCGTGCCTCGAGCTTGTCCGCATGCTGCTTTTTTACAAAAGCTGGACATCCCCATGTCTTAAGGTACTTAAGGCAGGGTTTCTTCCTACTCCACATCTGATATGGTGTGGTAGGCACAGTCTTGGTAGGAACCTTATTCAGAAGATATGCAGCTGAATCTAGTGCATAACCCCAGAAGGATCACGGTAACTCAGCCTTGCTCATCATGGAACGAACCATATCCAATAGGGTTCGATTCCGCCTTTCCGATACACCGTTGTGTTGTGTTGTGGTGTGTATGGAGGAGTAAGCTGAGAGAGAATTCCATTCTCTTTTAAATAATCCAGGAACTCGGCACATAAGTATTCACCACCTCGATCAAATCTTAGTGTCTTGATACTTTTGCCTGTTTGTTTTTCCACTTCATTCTTATATTCCCGGAATTTCTCAAAAGTCTTAGATTTATACTTCAACAAGAAGACATGTCCATACCTGGAGAAATCATCCGTAAAAGTAATGAAATAGGAATAACCACTTCGTGCATGTGTAGATATTGGACCACATACATCGCTGTGTATGAGTCCCAAGAGCTCGCTCGCTCTTACTCCGTGTCCAATGAACGGAGTCTTTGTCATCTTTCCCATGAGACAAGATTGACAAGTTGCATAAGACTGATATTCGAACGGATCCAAATATCCTTCTTTATGTAGCTTCGTCAACCGTGTTTTATTGATGTGACCTAGTCTACAATACTATAAGAAAGCTTAATTTAATTCCGGAGACTTTCTTTTAAGTGTGTTTTGGACACTGAAAACCTGAACTTGATTTAATACGTATATACCGTTATCTAATGTACCTGACCCAATAAGAGCTTGATTTAGGTGGATGTGGACCACATCGCTTACAAATATAAAATCATATCCTTCCTTAGAAAGTAAGGATACAGATATGATGTTACAAGCTAGACTAGGTACATACAAACAGTTACGTAGAATCAATATCTGCCCACTTATCAATCCTAGATGATATTCCCCTACAGATTTAGCGTCCACGCTCATTCTGTTCGCAACTCTGAGAGTCATATCACCTAACCTGATAACTCTACGGTTTCTCAAAGCCTGTAATGAATTACAGATATAAGATACTGATCTGGTATCTAGTACCCAGGAAGTAGAGTTAATTGACATACAGTTTTCTATTACAAACACACCCGAAGTCGAAGCCACGACATGCTTCGGATCCTGGATTCTGGCTTTCAAAGCCCGGTAATCCCTTTGCCAATGCCCTTTCCTATAACAATAGGAACATCCCTCCTTCCCCACTGTTAGCCCAGAAACTCTTGCCCTTCCCTGTCCTTCTATCTTACTGACACCACATATCGGCTTTGTGGAGGTCTTCTTCTTCTCACCCTTTGCTTTCGCCTTGGATGCAGAAGAGGAAGATTCCCCAATAAGCTGAGTGGGTGTCACCCTGGTTTCCTTCAGGGTGCTCTCAACTGGAAGTATAACTTTCTTCCCCTGGGTAAAAGTAGATGGTAGGGACTGTAGAAACAAATCAGCATATGACCTGTTTCCCAACGTGGTCTCCAGGTCTGTGAGCTCATCAATATAGATGGTCATCGTAAGGACGTTGTCCCCTACAGATGACACGACAGCCAACCTCTCTTGAAGCAATTCCTTCGAGGTCTCATATCTTGCGATACGAGATTGCTCTCCATATAAAACATTGTTATGGAGGAAGATGGAAACTAAGTCCATCTTCTTATGCTGCATCTGGTATACACCATCAATTGAGGCCAACACGAGGCACTTGGCATTCGCACTGTACTTTTCCTTTGTCTTACGGATATCCTTATCCGCGACGGTGGAAATTGGACCTGGGACGGTGGGGGCTTGAGTAATAATGAGGTGGTCCAGCTTGTCATAGGTAATGGACATTTGGACAGACCTTTGCCAGTCATTATAGTCATATTCAGTCATTTTTTTTATCTAGATATAACCTATGTCCGGACATGGGGTCGCTGGAGAGAGAAGAAAACACTTAGCATGATGCTCTTGCAAGTTTAGATTGGTTTTTAATTTATCTAAACAGGATCGCTCCCACTGTTTCTCGAATCCTTCCTCAAACCATAAATGAAGAATTAGTCAGGATTAATCTCACCGTACAATACCTGCTTAACCATTCAGTCAGGCTAGTGTCGGTACTTCGAGGGAGGTTTTACGACGCTTTCGCGAAGTTCCTTAATTAAATAACCTCCTTTCCCTGGAGGCATAGCCTCGCTAACACTTTTCTAAACACCTACTTGGTTTATAGCATTGATCGTTAAGTGAAGATTGTCCCGAGGAGTAGCGGATACTCACAGTAGGATCGGCATCCAAATATCATTATGTGATAATGCTGAAGGAATCCTACCAACATTATCAAACTCCAAATGGTATGCAGCATTAGCAAGTTTCAGTTTCTTTAGAAACTCCCGATGTAGATTTTTCCCCATGCTCTTATGACCTTGATGAAGGTCAACAAATCATAAGTCACATGTCAAGTTCTACCCATCATTGTCTAGGTTAATTTGAACCCACCCGTATATACCCTTGACGAAGGTCAACAAGGTAATATGACTGTCCAAAACAAACGCATCAATCTATGCTACATATGAACACCCAGCAGCTACCAATCACTATGCCTTGACGAAGGTCAACAAATATAGCTTGAATACTATTGAATATTCATATGAATTGACAGAGGGCTACAGATGGTTTTGGCGAAACTGTGAACGTAGTGAACTTGATATAATTGAAGGAACCTGATAGCTTTTAAAAGGAGTGGTTTAAGCCCCGCATTTAAAAGTCTACCGTTTTAAAATAACCGAGTGGTTTTAAAATTTGTTCCAACGATTCAGCTTCGGTTTGTTTGCTTTGCATTAATATAATACAGTCCCATCAATTAATCTACCATTGCAGAAAACAACGAAAATACAACGTACGTTTATGCCATCCGCATTCGCCACGGGGCCCCGTCATCACCTGTTAGGTTACTTAACTAACGACAGACCGAGGGTTGGACTAGCGTGGAAGCAAAACATAAGCAACGTCTATTATATAATACATATATAATAATATCCATTCGTCAGACGCAATGATAGGCATTCCAGATCACAGATGAACACATTGGATATACTAGAAATTCCGCGTTTCGTTTGAGCCTGTAACGAAAGACGGAGTTTACGGTCGTGATGAATAGCCAAACCCCACCCTAGACCCCTACGGGTGCGGAAAACTACCCTCCAAATACCCGAAGTGAAGCAACCTCCCTCAACAAAGTAAGTAGGCCACTCGGCACTCCAAAGTACCCGGTAGTTTGTGCACCCCACGTTGGGTCTATCCTGGGAGCAAAAAACAGTAAAAGAAATAATACAACGGTGGCTACAATCTCAACCCGGATGTGCCCCACAAAATAATATTATATCACTTTACAAATTTTACATTGAATGAAAGAATGAAAACCCTCATTTCACATCCCCGGCTATTCATCCACGACGATCCAACAAGTTCATATACATAAACCATAACAACATCATCACAGATATGTGCAACCCCTACTAATCGACGTATAGCAATTAGTTGACGTTTCTTAACACATATATACATCACAGAGCTTGTAAATTAACTACGACAATAGAATTCCGCACGCAATTAGCAAACTTAAACAATTTTCCAAGTCTTGAAAATCCAGTGAGCTAATGTTTCAAAATCGATAGTTTTGAGCCAATCCGGGAGTCGAAACGAACTCAAAACCCGTCTGAATCTTCACGAAGGCGAAGACACATGATAAGACGTCGAATGGGGGGCCTCAAGGGGGCCTAACCCTGGGGGCACCATGAGGTGGCCCCTAAAGGAGGACCGAGATCACCTGTTTCTGGTGCTCTCGGGTCAGCAGCCCTCCAAGGCCACCAGTTGGTGGTCTTGGGGGGTGTTCCCGGCCGTTGGTCCCCTCCGGGGTGTCCCCGGGGTGTGCACACTTCATCCCGCGGCTTCTCGGTTCAAACCGTGAGCCCGCGGAGTGCGCAAACAACTCAAAGTATCACGTTTGAAAACTGTTTTTGTCGACAATTTTTCGGCGACAAAAACGGCAGAATTCTAACATCGTTACAAGCTATTTTGGGTCTATGAGAGGCTCTGATATCACTGTAAGTCGATGTCGCACACCCCAAGTGTTCGCGGGGAGGCGAAAATTGCAAAAAATGATTATTTACGGGCTTCGAAACACCGACAAGAACCAAGGATCGAACATAAACCCTAGCTAGCAAACTACTTGAGATTTAACTACTCGGATACGAAGTTATACCTCACGATACATGTCCTTCGGTTCTTCATCGCTGTCCTCCTCATCTACGTAGGCTCCAAGGATCGATCTGGATCGTAGCAACATCCACGGCCTCCTCGAGTCAAAGACGATCCACCCGAGAGTCTATAGTCCGAGCTCCACCTCAAAACCGAGGTAAATAGGCAACAAGCTTGCTAAACTTGATTTCCTAGGTGATGCAGGATATGAAGATGGATTTATTTGTCTCTTGAAACCCTAGGATTCTCAACACATGAGAGGTTTTATAGTTTTGTAGTGAGGAAGGAGAAGAGAGCTAGCTTGAGAGCTCACTTGAGGAAAGAGAAAGTATTTTGATAAATGATAATCCTATAGAAAATGTGATGGCTCTCTTGACTTGACAACTCTCATGGCAAGAAAATATCTCACAAAAAAATATCTAGTACCACAAAATATCTCACAAGAAATATCTAGTCAAAGAGTCAAACTAAGTCAAGTGGTCAAACCAAGTCAAATGGTCAAACCAAGTCAAGTAGTCAAAACAAGTAGCCATGCCACAATTATCATTTACAAAAATAACAAATACTTTCCTCCACCTCATAATTGTTTTAATCAAGTAAATGGTCAAAACCCTAATGAGGTGTCTCCTTCTGTGCTCCTCACATCCGTATATACATATCCCCATTCGTGTTCCGAGAAACACGAATACAAAAAGACGAAACTGATCTATCAATATAATACTAGGATCCGGCTTAAACCAAAGCCCACTAGTATTATCCGCCCGAACATCATACGTACACAAGTGTACGGAAGTGATCGAAGCCCTGCCGTAAAACCATACGGCCTCTATACCTTTTTCTCAGTGCAGGGAAACTCTCTTTGTGGGACTCTAAAGACTCGACACTACGCTGGCAGTGGGTTTAATCACAGTCCGCAAGCAGTACTAGCTGCACGTAACGCTCCCCAGGTAGATGTCGATAAGAAGGATGATGAGGAAAACCCATCCGAACTCCTACTGAGCCTGAATGTGACAATCTCTGTACAGTCCGGTCTGTTCGTCTATGATTATCGCATATCGGGCCTAGGGTGATGATAAACGTCAGACCCCTAATAGCGGTATAAGTCGTGTCAGAGTGTAGCCCAGAACACCCTGAGAACCTACTGGAATACCTACCAGTAAATCTCGCTTGCCCTGGCCAGGGAATTTGTGTAATGGCTCTCCGAACACAGCACGATATCAACTCCTAATATCGGGAGAGACAAATCCTATCTAACCGCCACTGCCTCCAAGTGCTTCGGGACCGAACCAACTACTACTTGTTTGCACGACTCCTTTGAGCCGTGGTAGGATAGTAATCAAATTATGGTGGGAACACACTCGAGGCGAAGCAGCAGTGTCAAGTCGACGGACTAAGCTGTACTCATGTCATTGAGGAATTGCTACCCGACGATAGGTATAATACCAACCAACAGTTCCCGATGAGTCATGTCCAGTGTACTCGTAACCTAACGAGCACCTGCATACTATCTTCAGTACGACGTACTAATGGCTGTGAGATAGACCATCTCCCCTGTTGGGATGAGAAGCGTATACACTAGTCTACTCCGGAGTATCGATGCCCCGTCTTGATAATCTTACGACTAGGGACCTGTATAAGGATGTGCTTGTAGATTACCCAGCCCCACTAGTGTGACTGCCATCACGACGCTGATAATCAAGCAAAGATCCTAAGCGCTCTACTAATATGTATAAGCGATATGCTAAAAGAAACACATGCACATATTAAAGTAGAAACAAACCAAGTAGCATACTACTATTTTGAGCAAGACTGTCAATACAACTGTAAATATACCAAGCTTCCATTAGGTAATATACAAACCAGTATGATATAATAATGGCCTCTAGGGCATATACACTAACATGAGCTAGAGGACGTATTAATCAAAGTCGGGGAATTTATATTCCCCGTGGACTTTATTGTTTTAGATACACAGCCTGTAGCAAACCCACGAAACCAAATTCCGGTGATTCTAGGTCGGCTTTTTCTAGCAACTTCCAACGCGATAATCAATTCTCGTAATGGTTCAATGAACCTATCCTTTGGGAATATGACAATTGAGCTTAACATCTACAAGTTAGGAAGTCAACCCTCCAAACCTTATGCTCATATAGTTAATGTATGTTCTGTCGAAAAGATAGCTTCCGACAGTTGCAAAATTGAGGAGCTTCACTATACTGATCTCGACGCCACTGGTGCGTTATTGTTTGATCCTACTATTTATTATACACGTGAAAACCCTTCTGTTGACAAGTCCAGACCTAAGTCCGAACCCTTTGACTTGTCGAATGATTTAGTCAAGCTATCCGAGTATCATAACTTCCTTTCCGATAAGACTATTATTCGGAATATCAATGGAATTTTTGAAGACATTTTTGCTGAAGAACTCGCATTCCTAGAAGACTTGGGAGTTGTGATGAATCAACCCCTACCCAAAGAAGTTGAACAACCACCCCTTCTTCTTATCAAGAACGAGAATGCGAGTAGTGCACCATCACTATTTCATCTCTACCAACCGAGACGAAAACCCGATCAATTACGCCTCTTATCTTCCCACTTCTGCACATCTATGATCTTCAACCAACTATATTATTATATCGTAAAATATTTGAATGCTTGGTTTTGAATTTTGGTCTTTGTAAAGGTTTGCATAGAACAATAACTTTACCCCCTCTTATAATTTTAAATGCTTAAATCTGTTTTACTCAAGTTTGGGGGGGGGAGAAAAATATTTTGGCTCTTGAAAGAAAAACAAATTTTTATACAATTGTGAGCCAAAAATAAGTTTGGGGGAGGATTTCACTGTCATTGACTTTTTGTCCCCTTTACTAATCATTAAGAACTTTTCCTCCCAAGTCTACAGGTTTTGAGCTTAAAATATGACATCAGTGAGGACACTGCTGCAAATAGATTTGGGGGAGGTTTGTGCTTATTCACGTATCATTTTGCATTATACTAAATTATTGCACAAAAAAAATTTAGATAATAAAAGTTAGGATGTGAAAAATACATATGAAAGATAGGAAGAGATTCAAGAAAACCAAGAAAATTAGACATTTTTAAAACGAAGCTAGTAATAGGCAGTCATGAGCTTTTGTCCCAAGGGTTAGTAAGATGAAGGGAATCACTAATCCGATGATAGAAATAAGTATGAAAAATAGTCCTTATTCTTGAGTCCAAATATCTGAACGTTGATACTCTTCTATACGCACTTGCACACATCTTGAAACTTGGGATAGTAGAGGATACCTTGAAACGCTCTTGTCTAAAAATAGTATGAAGGAAAAATGTATATAAATCAACAAGATATAAAATATAAATGGTGAAGAAAAATGAACACTGGTTTTGTAATTACTTAAGACAACATAAAAATATATAGCGAGGGTGCCTTATCACCTAGTGCTTTAGACCAACTGGTTTGGGAGCCACTGCTAAGCCTTAGGTGTTGCAAGACTAGGATATTTCTAATTACGCCTAAATGAGTGAGTAAATTTGGTAATTGGTTGGTTAATACCTCAAGAAGTATTAACGGTCACATGAAGAATGTGTGAGCAATTCCATCTATAAGACATTCATCGACTAAAAAGTACTAAGGAAGACGGACAAGAGTATGATAGCTTGAATTGAATTATTTAAGTGTAAGGAAGTCTCTTACACACACGTAGGGATATATGATCGATGTTTGGAAGAAATGTAGGGAGGAAGACTAAAGGCGATGTTCTATTGAGGGATAATGTGATTTTTGACATTTTTTCATGACTATTAAGATATGGCTCACGGCTACTAAAAAGCTAGTGTAGTCTGAAACTCTTATTTTCAAGTTCTTTCTTTTATATGTTCTTGTCTTTGTATATAACTTTCATCTTCTTTCTTTTATTATGTGATTTTGTGGGTGTAATCCACTGAAAACCCTCAGGAGACAACACTCCTCCTACTAGGGATATCTAGAGGTTTAAAGGCTTGTTGCACATGCTCAGTGCAATCGTGTTGCCTACGAAAGTGTGCTATGCTTGTCTTTTTCTTTTTCTCTTTAAAAACTAGTTTGCTCGGGACAATCAAAGTTATGTTTGGGGGTATTTGATTAGTCTAAAATATTGCACATTTGAATGAATATTTTCCTTACTATTGTTAAGTACTAAAAGGTGTTTATTGTAAATATAGAACATATGAGGGTTTATTTGTAAAAAGTTTATTATCATATGTTTCTACATTATAATTAACATAATGAGGGAAAATATATGCATATAATATTTATATAAAATCTTAGTAATTAAAATATGCATATCATATCTAATATTTCTAATCAATATTCTTTAAGATTTAATATCATATAAAATGGTTAGGATAATATCTCAAAAATACCAAAAACCACTAACACTTTGATTTGAGATATTGTGCAGATATTAGCTCAGGTCTGGAATCCAAGAGATCAGAGTTAATTCGGGATGTTAGAATCAAATCTGCCAAAATATGGAAGCAAATTGTAAGATTAAGCAATGACAGAGAATCAGAGTGTGATTTGCAGAATATAGATATCAAAAGGATCTCCACATGTCAACACAAGAGACCAGAAGAAATTCCAAAACGTGATGCCACTAGGTTGCGGTGGATCCACAGCTAAAGAGAGGGATTTGTGGTGGAACCGCGGCGCATTGATGGCCATAGCATCTTAGATTTTGGGGATTTGATTGTAACAACGTATATTCACATAGGGAATGTAGGGTTTCTGGTTTTGGTGACTATATATAGGACCGAGAGCTTCATATTAAAGATCATCACCGAAGAGGTCAAGAGATCCACGTATCCGAGTGATCATTATCTATTCATCTACCTCCTAAAAGAGAGAGATCTAGAGCAAATTAAGGTTCCTGTAATCTATTTTCTAAGGAGAAAAATTGTATGCAATAGTTGATTAATAAAGGTAGTTTTTTTAATTATGATTTCATTCTTCAATCTTTTTTGCATCTTCATTATGATTTCATTCTTCAATCTTTTTTCTAACATAACCATGAGCGAGTAATTCCTAACTTGCTAGGGTTCGTAGGATAGGATAGAACAATAGATGATAAAATCTTTTAACTTATTTTATACATTTTAAAGTTTATAAACTTTAGCAAAATAAATGTTAACCTCCTTATCGGGCGCGCTACCAATTTATTGATAGTCACGACCACGATTTGAGATTGGCTTAACAATTGTTTTATTAAGGACTAGACATGAATAGAGATCAATGTAAGGACAAGGGTTAGTAGTGGGGAAACACCAGATTCTTCTAAAAACCTTAATCTACATTCATCGCTATTGATCTAGTTTTAAACTATTAAAAGATAAATTAGTCATTTTTAATTATTTATCCATTACTACCGAGTCTTATGAACCCTACAAGCCTTTTCTTTATAAATTCTATATCCGTTTCAAATTATAACAACAAGCAATCAACCATCTTTCATCAACTCGTCTAAAGCAAGAAAAGAGTTCACGTTTCCCTGTGGACGACCCATACTCATCGCGGCTAGCTACTAGCGACACCGTCTTGATTGCGGTTATTTATGAACATACCTTTTTAGCAGATCAATCAGTCTTCTCCCATTTTCATTCTAGAATATACCAAGGCCTCTGCTTCCTCCACCATTTTCCTTTTTGAATGTCATGCCCCGCTTCCCAAAATACGAGGAACGAGAGCTGATAAGCCCGCGACGTATTCACATAGAGAAGCACTCCTTCCTGATATGAATACGCTAAGCATCTATATAAGCAGTGGTAAGAAACAATACATGAATTTAATGCATAATAAAAAAGAAACTTGAATAAATAAATCCAACAATAATGATTATAAGGTTAGTCCAAAAAGAAGAAAAGTGTTTAAAGGTAAAGAAATAACATGAAAGCTATGAAGATCGTAGAACGAAGCATATAGGAAACAGACCAAGAATTTGCTTATGAAGTTAGCTGAACGAACTTCTCCTCACTCTGCTTGATCATGTACCGAGTCTCATCATCTGTACCTCCTGACAGACATCCCCAAGAAGAAAGAAAACAAGAAAAAAGGAATGTCTGTCAGCGAACCTGCGCTCGGTAAATCACTTATTATAAAAACATTTATATTTGAAAAAGGTACAATGTAAAATATTTAAGTGACGGTAACAAATTACATGGAAACCAACAATACATAAGTTTAATAACAAAAAACATAAAAGTAAGCAACATATACAAGAGGAAATTATATAAAATCAAAACATTGTACTAAGAACGCATGACAATGAAGAATATAATATTAGCATAGACATGATGGTACATGTTTGGAATTTAACATACAATTATGGAAAAAGAAAACAGATCTCATAAACAAATAACAAGGGCATGGTAATCAATCATATAATGATACATGTAAAGAATGACAATACAGGTCAGGGAATTCATATACAAGCATGGAGAAAACTTGTCAGGAATAAATAAAGATGGTAGTGTTATTAAAATGTAGGTTTTCTATTCTAACGCAAGTTAAGGCATAGAGTCCAACCACTTCATGAGATTTTATACAAGATGGCGGAATACGGACTTCGAAACAATTGAACGATATATCCTCAACTACCCAACATTCCCCGGCAAATATTGGTGATGATCAATTCTAATGTAAATTAAGGTATGATATTCAACCACTTCATGAGATTTTATACAGGAATACATGAGTACAGGAATACATATAGGGACTCCGAAGCAGCTGAACTGTTCATCCTTAACTTCCCCAACACCCCGTGTATGTTAACTAATAGAGTTTGACACAAGACCTGCACGAATCCATGAATACGTTGTAGGGTTGCAAGTACATGTCAATATCATATCGAGTTCATGTCAAGTTCACATCAATACGTATTTAGGGGTCGAGTCAAGTTCGTATCAGGCATGCAATATATCTAATTAAGTAGTTCATGTAAATACAAATATAATGAGGAAGCAACATGGCAAGAAATGAGAAAAATATAATATTCAAGTAAAAACCAGAAACAGTGTCATGAAGAATGCTGGAAACTACCGACTATTCAACTCGTATTGTTGGCTATAATACCCTCAAGGCAATTATTGTAATCACAGGCAGGTGATTATGATGATTGAGGGAGGACCTATACGGGTAGAACGGTCTTACTCGAGATAATAGTATGCTATTTGGTTTGTCGTTATTATCATGTACATGTATTATGTGGTATTACAGATCACTATTATATGTTGATAGAGCCTATAGAATTCATGCTTGACCACTAGGGTTATTGTGGCGATCACACTTGTGAGAACATGGTAGTCTATAAGCAAATCCTTAAAAGTCCATAGTCGTGGCAATATTGAGACTGGGCATCGATATTCCAGAGTAGACTAGTGTATATGTTTTATGACCCCGACGAGGGGCGATGGCTGGTCTCCCAGCCATTAGTGTTAGTTAGTCACCAAAGATTGTATACAGGTGCTCATTGGATTATGAGTTACATTGGACGGACTCGCCAGGAACTTGCTAGATGGTATTATACATAATGTCAGTTAGCAGTTCTTAGGTGACATGAGCACAGATTAGTCTGTCGATATGAGATCGTCATTTATCTCGTATGAGTTCCCTCTTTTCTTTGATTACTACACTACCATGACTCTATTGAGTCGTGCAAACAGGTTTTAGTTAGGTACAGTCCCGAGCCACATGGAGCCAGTAAGAGGATCGTCAGGAATTCGTCTCTCCCGGTATTAGGGGTAGATGTCGCGCATTGCACTGGTGGCCATCACCAGAAATCCTTGGCCAAGATGAACGAGAATTACTGATTTGGATCAGTAGTTTCTCAGTAGGTGATGGGCTTCACACCGACACAACTTATCATATTATTAGGGGTCTAACTTTATCCACCCCGTAGACATGATATGCGATACTCTCAAAAGAACAGACCAGATTTTACGGAGATTGTCACTTTTAGGTTCAGTAAGGATATGAAAGAGTTTTCTTGTTGATATTCTTTTGGTTCAATACCTGGGTAACCGTTACGTACAGCTAGTGTCGCTGACGTGCTTGTGGTTAAACCCACTGCCAGCGTATTGTCGAGTCTTTAGATTCCCACATAGAGGGTTTTCCAGCTCAGGCAAAACGATATAGTGTACGTATTTTGATAAGTACTTAGATTCGATTAAATACGTGTTTTTTACACATAATTTTAATCGGACAATTTGTTAATGCTAGCCAGTTTGAAAGATAGCCATATTATTATATTTGGATTAAGTATTATATATCTCCTTTTGGTATCTTTTCTTTTGGTATTTGTATTTTGACAGAATACGATATTTATACGAATATGAGTATTTGTATAAATACGTGTATTTGTATTTTTTTTATGAATACGAGTATTCGTATTTTTAACGAATATGGTATTCGTATTTTGATACGAATACAGATGTATATATTTATAGCATATACTTGTATTAGTGTATCTGTGTGTCCAAAGAGGTGGCATTCTCTTCTCTTCTCTTCTCTTCAAGTTTCTTTTAGAATATTGTGGAGTTGTGACTCACCATTATGAGTCACAATTCCACTCATATTCAAAAGAAAATGAAGAAAAAGAAAGCGAGAAGAATTTTAGTAGCCATGCCTGATTTTTTTTTATCTTCACCCTTTGCTTCTTCTTCCTCTTCTCTTGATATTTTAGAAGTTGAGAGAGGAAAAGGAAAAATAAAAAGAGAGAAAACATATAGATTAACTACTACTACATTCTAGTGACCAATTCTTAGTAAGTCATGTTCACTAGTTGCTTCACCTTGTGTTTTAGTGTGAAGCTAGAGCCTAGATTAAGGTTCCTTCCGGTGGATGATCTTTGACAAGAAATATCGACTCCCAAGCTCGTTCCTGGTGGACCTAGGAGCTTAAGAAGTGGAAAGAAGAAAAATGACACGACTATAAAGGTAGCTAACACCTATCCGAGTAGCTAACTTCTTCTAGTGTTACTAGTTTAGTGCTTGGATTCGATTCTAGGTCGTCGAAATTCGTGCTCTTCTTTTGAAATTTTTTGTTTTGTATTCCGTATTGACTGCAAGTTTGTGGCACGAGTCTACTAACATCATCATTTTCTTTTCTCTTTCTTTCTTTTCAAGTGTGAAGTGGGTGGAAAGAGTGAGTCACAAGTCCACACACTTCCACTTAATACAAGAAAGAATGAGATGAAAATGATGATGTCAGTAGACACTCGTGCTCGTGCCGCAAACTTTCGACCAATGCAGAATAAAAATATAAAATTTTCTAAACAAGAGCACGAATTTTCTACGACCTAGAATCGAATCCAAACACTAAACTAATAACACTAGAAGAAGTTAGCTACTCGAATAGGTGTTAGCTACCTTTTTGGTCGTGTACTTCTTCTTCTTACCACTTCTTTAGCTCCTATGTCCATCGGGAACAAGCTTGAGAGTCGGTCTTCCTTGTCGAAGATGATCCATCCGAAGGAATCCTAACCTAAACTCTAGCTTCACACTAAAATAACAAAGTGAAGCAACTAGTGAACAAGACTTGCTAAGAATTTATCATAAGGATGTAGTAGTGGATAATCTTCTTTTAGTGTTACTAGTTTAGTGTTTGGATTCAATTATATGTCGTAGAAGCTCGTGCTCTTGTTTTGAAATTCTTCGTTTTGTATTCTGCATTGGCCGCAAGTTTGCGACACGAGCACGAGTATCTACTAACATGGTATCCTTGTATGAGTTCAAAAATAAAATAAGAAATATATTCCTAGGTGTTATGCAGACATGGATTTGAGTCTTGCCTAATTACATCTATTGTTTTGGGAGTTAGATGCATTTTCATATCACTGCGCAGAACAGATTAGAATCGGTTTACCACTGTTGCATGTTTTAAAAACGTAGTTTCCAATATTTCTGTTGGTTTTCAGGTCTTGAATTGAACTGGGAAAATGTAGGTCTTTCATTATAGTTATCTAAACTACTTGGGTTTGTGCGATTTGGATCTTTGAAACTACAGTTACTGTCATTTTAGTCGAAGGGTTTGAAAATGTTTTTTATTTTCTGGACAGCAACTTTGGGATGACCTGCAGAGCATATATCGGGTCGATATATATGTTTCTGAGTCAGGGAATACATAAGAAAGTTATAGGTCTGAAAATTCGGCATCCATACATCTAAGGTTTGACAAAAACCGATTTCTGTAGTTCAAGTTATGTCATTTTGAAAACAGTGTATAAATCAGTACAGATTCTGTCGATATTTGACACATGATTTAAAAAGACAGAATTAGGTTATATCTGTAGGTTTAAATAAAAACATTAAAACTAAGAAAATCTAGATCATTCGATCTAGTTGTCAAAAAAACTTGAGTTTTCTCAAATCGGACCTCGGAAGACAGAGCTACGAGTCTTCAAAAGAGGCCGTTAAAAACAGTTCTCAGATTTCAAAAAAAGTGACTAAAAGTGTCATAAATTCTAAACCGTTGTTCGGTTTGATTTGAAAATTTTATGGAATGTATAAAAAAATACATTCTATCATAGATAAATTTCTCAAAATTTTCAGAAGTGAAAATTAATTTCTAAAAATTATTTTAAAGATAAGGTAATTAGGATTGTATTGGAAAGTGACAAACCTATGGTATTTATTTGCAGCCATCTTTTATTTTAAGACCTCATGGATTGTTCATGCTACCGTACCATGAATATTTAACCAAACCATATAATATAAGCAATCACAAAGTCCACTTGAAAAAATATCAATCAATACATGCAATTATTACAACTATGCACCTATACTTTTTATACCAACATTTTAATTTATAAAAAAAAATTAATATGGGATTTACCGATATCACAAGATTAACATGAAAGAGGCATGACAAGGAGGTTAAGATTCAATTAGTGTGAGAGAGGAGATGGTACTTACAAGATGTTGCAATACGGTGTTATAACCGTATCGCCGATGTGATTAAAGACTCGGCCGAGACTTCAAAGGTGAAGGAAACAACGATACTCTTCAAAATATTTTTTGAGGACTAGGGCTTGATAAGGAAGAAGAAATGAGGAAGAGAACCATGTAAAGAGTGGTTATGATCATATTAAATCTTCATAATCATTCTACTTTATTATGTAATTCATTTAGGGGTTTTAAAAAAATTGAAAGATCATTTATAGGTTGTGAGAGAGTTTTTAAGAAAAAGATAAAAAAAATAATTGAAAGATCAAGGGACTTGTAGCCGATAGGACTGCAGTGCAATGACTTAACCAATGAGCTAACATGTTACTCTTGCACCTATTTAACAAGAATTAAATATATACCAGTGTTCGAAAGGAAGCGATATTTTATTAAAGAAAGAAAAAAATAAAGGTATAGGGATTTTGGGGTCGTACAGTCTACCCTTATTAAAATTAATTTCGTCATCGAAATTAATCAAGAAAGATGTTGCAATAGAGCAAGGAATAAGGTCAGGATAACGCAGTCACTTTTTACGTCGCGCTCCATCGGCTGGTAGTCTCATCGATAAGGAGGCGTACGACTACATTAGATCGCGATAAGACAAATAGAAATATGATGAGTTTTGAAAATTGGAACAAATCCTATTAGAGTAAACAAGAATAGGTTCAATAACGTATGCAATAGATAACTTAGAAGGTGCATGCAAGAAGAAAACAAATAAGGATTCATGGAATTAAGGAAAAATGAAGATAGGTTGCATGGAGGATCAAGATAAAGATCAATGGATGTACTCCTAAAAGGAAAATAATAGAGATTTAAGTAATCTAAGAAGATAGGTTGCAAAGATGATCAAGATGAAGATGAAAGCTGCACTCCGGGCTCCCTTGCATCAAGACTCGACCGCCGGGAAAACAAGAAGGGATTAAGAGGGATAGAACTCGAGACTAAAATTACATTTTGAAAAAAAAACCTTAACCAATTCATTTTCTAAATAAAAAAGTTCTGCAAATCATTTTTTTGATAACAAGAGAAATTTTTATAAACGAAATTTATAAAACGGTGCAGACATTAAACCAACCTCTTAATCATTTCCGATGGTGCCTAAAGATTTGATTCCCCCTCTGATCACTTTCTTGGCAGTGAAATTCTCATCTAAAGAGTTTCCCCAAGAGGAAGAAATCTTCTGTGAAAACTCTATGGTTCCGGTCCCTTATATCATGAATTTCTACGGTGGTCAAACATCGTTCGTATGGAAGAAGTCTGTCTCCTTCCCTCTTTCGACTGGGAAGACCCCCTTCTAGCCTTTTATGCTCCTGGCTACGCGTCTATGGGCCATCAATACACCACCGAAACGCCGCCGGATTTGTGGTCCAACTACTTCCTCAGGTGGCCGGATGAAATGGGTCTTTTCAGCTGTGCAGTTTCGGCCGACTCTCCAGCGTTAGAATCCTTCAGCTCTTTTCTCGAAAAGCTTCTAGAGATATAGCCCAAGAATGTCCCGAAGTGGTAGGATATTTGGTACCAAAGGTTATACCCGAAGTACCATATTCAATGGAAAAACCAGGGCATTTCTTCACTCCTAGCCCTTTCTTTAGGACTTCTTCCCCTGAACATATATCTACTGTCAGTAGCCCTTCTTTTTTGGTCACCGACTTCGAACATCTTTCATTTCCATTTCGGTCCATTCACTCCCACTCTTTTTGATAGGTAGCTGCTTTTTTAAGTCAACATCCGAAACCGCTTCAACCCGCTTCCTCAACAAAACTACGAGAACCGGACCTCGGTGGCAGCACCAACGAAAGGCTCTTTCGGGGGTTTTAGAAGCAACTACAAGAAGCCGAGTTGCAATGTTTCTAAATACTAGCATATTTCCTTCATACTGTTCTGGCTAAGTCGGAACATTTTCATGACTACCGCTAAAAAATCGGCCTCCCGGTATCTTTCCCTTGCTATCACTTTGGCCGAGGGAAACACTCTTCCTCTCGGCCAGATTCTTCTCTCGAACCTCTACCGTTGCCTCAACAATCTAGCCGAGGGAGGTTTACACCAAATCCACAACCAACCTAGCCCCGTCTGGATCCTTCAATTTTGATTGTTGATGTAACATGCTGGAAGCCAAAGTCCTAGAATTCCGTAACATGCTGGAAGCCAAAGTCCTAGAATTCCGTAACATGCTGGAAGCCATAGTCCTAGAATTCCGTAACATGCTGGAAGCCATAGTCCCAGAATTCCCTCTCTATTAACAGGTCGTTTGGTATGAACAGCTCCCCTTTTCTCAATAATTCCGCAAATTTTATCGAGACGAGGAGCACGTCCTCCCCCTCTACACTTATATGGTCGAAAATTACCCATTTGGTCTCTGGGGATCTTATAGGAGTATTCTTGTTCCGAGAGATCTTTTACTCAGTGTGACCTGGATGAGAAAACTAATAGGGTGTATCACCCACATTAGGCTGCTAGGCAATTTGGCATGGCACCGAGCATCCCTATCCCTATTGTTTACTCGGTTACCTTCGGCAGCCGAGACCCCATCTTTCTCGATCTCTATCTTGCGAGGGGAATTTCCGAGTTTTCATATAACCAATTGAGAACTGCCAACCACTGTATTGATTACAGACTTTCTTCGGCCTCATACGTGGTTCTCCTTTCTGCCTTCACTTCCTGGTGGTCAGCATTTTGATTTCGTTTCATCCCTCGACCCTGTGACCAGGTCATATCTCACATGTCCCAACTTCCCAATCTATCTCTTTATCGAAACTTCGATGAGTCGGAAGTTTTAAGATCAACCGACCAACCTTGATTTTCTTCTATAGTGTGGAGAACTCATGCCTCAGCTATCCCTACTACTTCAGGCGTGCTCTCCTTGGCTTCTTCTAGCCGAAAGGGCAAAAAAAGGCTGTCAAACTTTCGAAGCTTAAGCAAGCCATAAGAAAATGTCCGCGTGCCTATGTCATTCCGGCCACTCGGGTTGTCCTTCCTTCTTCTTTATCACAACAACGAGATACTCTCTTACCGCCCTTTCCAGAAGATCATGAGGCATGCATTGTAGGAGAAAGGGAAATCAGCGAATGAGAAGTAGAAGAAGAAGTTACTTTTGAAGAATAGTAGCTACACCACCGGCAAAGGTGTGCCAGTATAGAAGATCCCTCGGATGATATTCGCTCACCGTCTCCTCGACCAATGTTACAGGCGTCGAGGGTGGAGTTTCTGCAGCCCTGTAGAGTGTTTTTAGTCACCCTATTGAGATAGGATGCGCTCGCTTTTCAGGCGCGTACAGATTCCCCCTACCTAGGATAGACGGGGGTTTATTAATTGTGAGGATTCTAATCTTCGGCAGCCGAGGACAAAACTGCCGTTAATTACCCCTCGTTTGACGCGAAAGAACCTCTAATTATTAAGTTATATAGGTCATGCGAACTCAGTGTGTAATATACACGTGTTGTGTTTTGATAACAATTTTGAGGGTGCTTTGGGCATATCGGGGGCCTCCCAGAGTTTACGGAGGTCTCGAACATGAAGGAGACCCCTAATGGGGTCCTAAGTAGTGGACACCTTTTGGGGGGTACCGAAATCGGCAGGTCCTTCTTGGGTGGGTCCCAAAGTTGGGAGCCTCCCTTTAGGGTGATCTCAAAATCGGAGCTCTCCCAGGGGGTCCCGAGTTCGGGAGCCCCCTTTGGGGGACTCCCGAAGAGTGAAAACCCCTTGGGGGGTTTCCAGAGGCGGAAACCCTAATTTTGGGGTTCCGGAGTTGGGGATCTAGGAGGGGTCCCGAAATAGGGAACCTGGGAGAGGTTCCGAGGATGAAAACGGGTTTGCCCAATGTTCAAGATTTAGGGGAGGAATGGATCTCGTAAGAGATTCGGGGTCAAGTGATGAAAGCCTAAAGTTTTCATTGAATCTACATGTCCAAAAATTCTTTCTCGGGGTGAAAGCCATGAGAGTCCTTATTCTCCCTTGTTCTTCAAGATTGATGAAAAATGATTGCTCCTTTGCTTGGTTTTTTTTATCTTGGATCTTAGGTTCTTGAGATTTAGTTTTTCGAAAGAGATGGATTCTCCTTTGATGGGTTGTATTGAGGAATAAAGAGATGAAGGAAATGAGAGAGACCCAAAAGGAACTCTCTTTCCTGTTGGAACTCTCTCTCTCTCTCTCTCTCTTCCTCTTTGAGGAAAAAGAAGATGAGGAAGAAAACGACTTGCCTCTTTTATGGAGGCTCAAAACCCTAGAAAAATTGAGTGAATGAAAGTTCATCTCATTTCTTGTTTGGGTAGGGTCTAAATACCCTTACATTTAACATTTTAGCCCTTGGGCTCTACAAAATTATCTTTTTGCATAATTCTTTTTCATTTCACACTATTTATTACATTTTTATTTCCTTTCGTCTCTTGGTGTGGGGTTGGCCCCATGCTTGAGCTTGGACTTGGCTTGGGCCGGGCTTAGGCCCAATTGACTTGGGTTTGGGTCCACTTGTTTGCGGTTTGATTTTGTGTTTGAATTTTTGACTTTTGGTCAATGGGGTATAATTTTTGACCCCAACAAAGTGCCCGTAATAATAAATGCGTACGATATGTATGAGTCATGTGCATACAATTCATAGATCTTGTTTTGTGGAGAGGTTGACTTGCTCCATTTTTGCTATGTGGAGGTCGTTGGTTGACGTGCTTCCATCGAAAAGGTCGCTGTGGTTGACGTATTACCGATGCGGAAGGTCGTTGTTTGACGTATCACTAGCACAGAGGGTTGCTGTTAACGTGTTACGGAGGCAGAGGGTCATTGTTTGACATATCACCGGTATGGAGGATCGTTGTCTGACATGCTACCGAGGCGGAAGGTCGTTGTTGACGTGCTACCGAGGCATACAGTCGTTGTTTGATGTATCACCAGCATGGATGGTCGCTGTTTGACGTGTCACCTGCACGGAGGGTCGCTGTTGACTTGCTACTGAGGCAGAGGGTCGTTGTTTGATGTGTCACCAGTGCGGAGGGTCGTTATTTGAATTATCACCGGTACGGAGGGTTTCTGTTGACGTGTTACCAAAGAGGAAGGTCGTTGTTTGACGTATCACCGGCATGGAGGGTCGTTGTTTGACATATCACCGGATCGGAAGGTCGCTGTTGACGTGCTACCGAGGTGGAGGGTCACTTTTGATGTGTCACAGGTGTGGAGGGTCGTTGTTTGATGTATCATCGGCGCAGAGGATCACTTTTGACGTGCTACTGAGGCGGAGGATCATTGTTTGTTGTTTCACCGGCGCAAAGGGTCGTTGTTTGACTTGTTACCGGCATGGAGGGACGCTGTTTGACGTATCACGGGCATGGAGGGTCATTGTTGACATGATACCAAGGAGGAGGGTCATTGTTTGAGGTGTTTTCAACGAAGGGTTCGTTGTGGCTGACGTGTTTCCGACGAAGGGGTCATTTTTGATGTACTTCTAACGAATGGTCGCTGTTGAGTTTCTTTCGACGCTGGTGTCGTATTTTCCGACGTTGAGGTTGTTGTTGGAATTGTTTGAATGGATTCTGAAGCGGAATTAGATTTTTGTTTGATTGATTTGATTGGCTCCTGCACTGCTCGGTAAGACTTTTGAGCTTGGAAGCATTACCGAGTAGGACTTGGATTTTGGTTTTTTGAAGTCGGTAGGGTTAGATTTTGAGTTGGATTTGACTTTAGATTAAATGTTGGAATCTTTAAGGTTAGGGATGGAATCGGTGTTGCTAACACTGGAGCACGGGTGGTAGGAGCAATTCATCATTTGCCATTGGGAAATTTAGGGATTTGAATATTTGTTGGCATCTGCATCACTAACACTGGAATGGTACCAGGAGCAACTCATCATTCGTCATTGGAGGATTTTGAATTTTGATCTTGGTTGGCGTTTGTATTGCTACACTGGAGTATGGTACCAGAAGCAACTCATCATTCGACTTTAGAGGATTTGGAGATTTGGATTTTGGTTGACGTCTTCATTGTTACACTAGAATGGCACCAGGATCGACTCATCATTCGCCGTTGGGGGATTTAGAGATTTGGATTTTGGTTGGCGTCTGCATCACTACACTGGAATGGTACCATGAGTGACTTATCATTCTCCGTTGGAGAATATTTTGTATAAGTTTGCGTCCTTGCGGGTTTTCACAAGCTCACGGAAAGTCTTGCAGTTTTTACTCATGAAGCCTTTTCACGTTTTCATTCGTACTCCTTTTGCTTGTGAATTGACCCTTTATTTCTTTGTCTTTTCTTTTATTTCCCAGTTTAATGACTTAAGGGTCAATGCTGCGCTAATTCTTTGTTTGGCCTTGTTGCAAAGTTATTTGAGATTCTTAGAGTTTGAATTTGATGGAGCCGGATCGGTGGCCAAGACAGTAGGCCTTATTTGGTTCTCTTATTTAAATCCGAGACTTTCTTGTAAAAGCCTTAGTATGTTCTTCATCTTTTGGACAAGCATATGTCCCATGAAGGCTGTGGTAGACTCAAGTCATTTCTTGAAGTGGACGATTGAGCCTTCAGCTCCTGGAGGGCTTCAGCTTTCGTCTGCATAAAATTGGTAGTCATGGCTTGATTGTTCATCAGCACACCGGAGGACAGCGAGATTTTTCCCGTTTTGTATTTCTTCTCGACCAATTCTTGAAAACATAACAGTTTTCAATGGTATGGCTCAGTATTCTGTTGTAAAGGCAGTGCTTGGGGTTGTCGGTCAATGTTTGCCTCGTGCGGCCTTTTAGACTTCGGCAGCTCCAGACCTTTGTTTACGGCGTCCTTAAATATCTTGCGGACTTGTTCCCTTCTAAAAGAGTAGATTTTCTATTTCTTTCTTTCTAGAGCCGATTCTTTTCCCAGTACTGACTTTCGAGGCTAATCGATTTTTGATCCGCTCGATTCTCGCTTATGTCTATCGGTAGACATGTTTAAAGAGTAGCCGTTGTTGGGATTTTTGCTTTGTTGGTTGCCGTCCTGCGGACGTTTAAGTTTTTTGTTAGATTGAAAGTCTGGAAGAGACTTGGGATTTGCATGTTCCAACATCTGGACTTTGTAAGTCAGGTCTCGGAATGTTTTGATGCCTACTGTGCATAATAGAAGCATCATCTAATTGTCAATAGTTCCTATGAGGATCCTGTCGGCTTGCTCCTGGCCTGACATCTTTTCGCATTTGATACTGAGACTACGCCATCGGGTTATATAACCTGTGACGCTCTCATTTCTTTTCCTTTCGTTGTTCATGAGGTCAGCAATGGTAATTTTATTACCGACATTCAGGAATATTTGTTTGAATAGATATTCCATTTTAGTGAATGTCTAAACTGAGTCGTCCGATATACCTCTGTACCATTTGAAAGCCGTGTTAGTCAGACTTTTGACAAATTGCCTGAGGAGAAGCGCATCATTGCCCATAGTATTTCCGCATTGCGCTTTAAAATGGTTAATGTACAGATTGGTGTTCCAGATGCCGTTAAACCTTTTGAACCTTAGGGCAACATAGCCGCTTGGGTATTCCACAAGGTCATATTCCACGGCGTATGGTCTTCCACTGTCGGTACAGTCTTTCTGTGCCTCGGTTTCAGCTACTAATGTTTTGACTTTACTGGTGACTAAGCCATAATCTTTTCCTCAATGAACACGTCATTATTGATTGTTAAGGTTCCTCCCGGAGTTGAGTATGGCCGACTTTCATGGGGACATCGCATGCCTAGACCAAAGGGGATAGCTTTTGGTTGTTTTGAGACGTCATCCTCTAGATTACAGGTGGATCCTTACGTTTGTTATGTCTTTATTCGAGCAACTTGGGTCATGAGTTGTGCAATGACACTCGACATATTATCAAGTTTGGAATGGTCCATGACCAACTTTTTATCTTTCTCCTGAACAACTTTTGAAGGCCATGGAGCAATATTCGTTCTGTGTTTTTGGGGACGTACACTGGGCCACCCTCTTCATTCGAGCGTCCGTGAGTTGCAAATTCTTTTTGCCTAGCCCGATGAATAGAGACTTCATCATTGTTTGAGCTGAGCTGAGGTTGGGAATTGGCAGCTACATTCGAACCAAAATGGGCCTGGGAAACGACGGCCATATCTTCATTTTGACTACAAAGTTTAGGAGGACTTATTCTTCTAGGTCCCGCCATGTAGACTGTATAGATCATGTATCCACTTATTCCCTCATCATTGAAAACAATACTTGATGGGATTTTAGACCTTTTCCGTGGTCCTCTCCTTTTAGGGAAGGAAAAACAACTGATAGTAGTTGGTTCCTAAAAGACTTCGGTCTCTGTTTGTATAAAATTGGCAGTCGTAGCTTAATCATTTTCCAATACGCCAGGGTATTGGGTTACCCTAACGCCCAAGCCAACAAACATGGCAGTTTGCGAAACAAATTTTTTCTACGAGTTTCAAAACGGCGCTAGAATAACTCAATTAAAACGGATCTAACCATAAACCTTACTAGCTAAACTAGGAGTGCTATCTACTATGATAAGAAAGCCTCACCAAACGATCCATGTCCTTCGGTCTTCTTTCCTCATCATGTGCTCCTAGTGGCCACCTTGAACGTGCTTGATCCTTTTTTCCCGCTCCATCGGTTCTCTGGGATCGAGCTTGTTCTCCTGTCCTCTTTTGTCATAGATGATCCACCTGAGAGATGTGATCCATGGCTCTAGCTCCTAACTAAGAATCAATAGGAGCAACTAGAGAACTTGGGATACTAATCCAAGAACTCTAGGATGTAGTGTGAAGTTCTAAGTGTTGTTCTATCTCTATCTTTCCTCCTCTCTTGTTTCTCAACACATGAGAGTGCAGAGAGGAGGAAGATGATAAAGGTGGTGAAGCTCAAGAGAGGGAGAAAAGAGTGATGCAAAATGGTGAGCACAAAAGAAATGAGCAACCATGAGAGAGAAAATATCTCACTTAGGTTTTGTATAACAATATCCATGAATAAAGAAGTCTAACCATACTTCAATAGTTGTCACAAATGAATAAAGAATTCATTTTTCAACTATTGAGGCATGGTCCTCACCATACTCCCCTCACCTCACACTTTACACCTCATTTCCATTTAAAGAATAAATGGAAAAAACATAATGAGGTGGCCACCTTCTAGAATGTTATCTATAACAAAATGCGGATTACAGTCTACTGTATATACATACCTGCATTCGGAT
This sequence comes from Agapanthus africanus, assembly GCA_030015575.1. Lineage (NCBI taxonomy): Eukaryota > Viridiplantae > Streptophyta > Magnoliopsida > Asparagales > Amaryllidaceae > Agapanthus > Agapanthus africanus. Next base: position 152,922,576 of record CM057348.1, on the reverse strand, counting down.
AAAAATACGAATGCCCAAAGAGATAGAATAACACGAAGAATTTAATACTAGAATATACATATCGAAATACATATATGTAAATTATCAAATCAATACCTGATTTAATAATTTGGCTTAAACCCGAACCGGCTAGTATTACCAACTGTCCGATCGAAAGTCCGGGTACAAAGTACATCAATCGATCGGAAATATGCACGTATCTAATACGGCTACTACATCATTTCTCCTGAACCAGGGAAACCCTCTGTGTGGGACTCTAAAGACTCGACAGTAGACCGGCAGTGAATTACAAGATAAATCTATAACCATAAGCACGTCAGCGGCACTGGCTGTACGTAACGGCTACCCGAGTACCTGTCGAAAAGGAAAGCCGACGATAAAACTCATCCGGATCCCTACTGAGCCTATCTGTGACAATCTCCGTACAGTCCGGTCTCTTCGTCTGAGAGTATCGCATACCGGGTCTAGGTGGTGGTAAACATCAGACCCTAATAACCTGGTAATTCGTGCTGATGCGGCTCAGGACCAATCCAGGAAACTACTGATCAGCCTATTAGTAAATCCCAACTTCTTTGGCCAAGGTCTTATGGTCTTGACCAATCGAACACAGTGCGATATCGACTCCCAATACCGGGAGAGACGAATTCCCGATAATCGCTCACTGCCTCCATGTGGCTCAAGACTGTACCCAACCAAAACCTGTTTTCACGACTCAGTGGAGCCGTGGTATGGTAGTGATCAAAGCACAGCGGAAACTCACATGAGACAAATGACGATCTTAGGTCTAAAGACTAACCTGTACTCATGTCACCTAAGAACTTCCACCTGACGATAAGTATAGTACCATCTGGAAGTTCTCGGCGAGTCCGTCCGATATACTTACACGCAGTGAGCACCTGTATACGATCTTAGGTGCGAAAGACCAATGGTTGCGAGACCGTACCATCGCCCCTCGTCGGGGTCTATAAACGTATATACTAGTCTACTCCGGAATATCGATGCCCAGTCTCGATACTCCTACGACTATGGACTATTTAAGGATGTGCGTACCGACTACCCAGCTCCCACAACTATGATCGCCATCACAACACAGGTAGTCTAGCAATGATCCTACGGTCTTTATTAACATGTATAAACGATATGTAATAGCAAGTAAAAAATACGCACATGTTAAGATAAAGACAAACTAGATAGCATACTATCATATCGAGCAAGACTGTCCTGTACATATATATGTCCAAGCATCCACATGTATACATATACGATAATGTACTCTAGGGCATACATATCCAACAGAGGGGACATTGAGATTTACCTAGCCTTGTATTGGTCCTCGACCCAACCCTTCAAAATGTGGCAGTTTTCGATAGTATGCCCCAACACTCTATGCTATGGATAGTAATTGAGGTTGTCAGTCATATTCACTTCATTTGGCCTTTTTGGTTCTAGTAGCTGTAGACCATTGTTTAGAGCGTTCTTGAATATTTTATGGATCATGTTTCTTTTGAAGGAGTAGACCCTATTTCTCTTTTCCTCCTTAGTTTGTCCTCCTCCTAATGCTGTGTTTCGAGGTTTATTGGTCTTCGACCCGCCCATTCTTTGCTTGTTGAAAGAGTCGGTACCGTTGGAATTTTCACCTTTGCGGTTTGTCGTCCCTCCGATTTTTCGGCTTGTTAGTAAATTGGAGGTCCTGAGTGTTGGAAATAGGTGCTCTCAAGGCAATTATTGTAATTGTAGGAGGACCTATATGGATAGAACAATCTTGCTGGAGATGATAATATGCTATCTGGTTTGTCTTTATTATTAGAGTGTATACGTTTTACCTGCTGTTACGTATCGCTAATACATGATCATAAAGCCTATATAATATTTTCTGGTTTACCAGGATTATGATGGAGATCATAATAGTAAGGCATGTATAGTCTATAAGCACATCCTTAAATGACCCTAGTCGTGAGAGTATCGAGAAAGGGAATCGGTACTCCAGATTAGACCAGTGTATACGTTTCCTGACCCGATTGGAGGGCGATAGCTGGTCCCACAACTATTGGTGTTCGACACCGAGGATTGTATACATGTGCTAATTGGAGAATGAGTTTCACTGGACGGACTCACCGAGAACTCCTAGATGGTATTATACCTATTTTCAGATAGCAGTTCTCTGGTGACACGAGTACATGATAGTCTTTGGAGCTGAGATTGCCATAGTGTCATGTCTGTGTTTCTATTGTACTTTGATTACTATCCTACCACGACTCTATTGAGTCGTGTAAACAGGTTTTAATTAGGTACAGTCCTAAAGCACATGAAGGCAGTGAGCGGTTAAGGGGATTCGTCTCTCCCGATATAGGGAGTTGATATCAAGCTGTGCTTGATTGACCATAACCAGATGTCTTTGGCTAAAGCGGTTGAGATAAACTGTTAAGTGTTATCAGTTGTATCTCAAGTGGTGTGTTTGTATTTCTAAATCGTTTCTTAGTGAACTCTGACTCCTGGGTATATGGATACCGGATTAGAATCCCATATATGTAAGGTGTTACATATGCTGAGAAGGATTAGATTATTGGGAAAGGGTGATTTGATCCTCAAAGACGGAAATCGAAGGAAATGTTTCTATTGGGGACAGACACCTGGTTTTGCCTGGCAGCAAACTTTTGGTTTCGGATAACCGTTGTTATGAACCAACTTTTAAAAATTGATATATCCGACTCTTTATTTGATAACGAAGGATATAAATTTTAAAAATTATGTTCTGAACATTTATGTTCATCAAGTGTTGATTGTGTATGGTGCATAGAATAATGGTTTAGACATTCTTAACCAAAATACATCTTTCAACTTATAACACACAGAGTAAGAGTTTTTAAACTATTAGGACTTGTACATAGTGATGTATGAGGTAAGATGTCCATGCAGATAAGGGGTTGGTACTCATACTTCATTCCGTTTACTTATGAGTTCTCTAGTTTTAGACATGCATTCTTGTTGAAAAGAAAAGTCCAAATATTTTGAGATGTTCATATAGTATAAGAATAAAGTAAGAGAACCAAACGTCGGAAGTATCATGATTTTTCGATGTGATTGAGGATATGGATACTTTAGCTCTGTATTCTGTAGTTTCCAAATTGAGAATTTGATTCTCTCTCAGATTACTCCTTCGATTGTACCATAGCACTATGGATTATCGGAGAGAAGAATACACACCATATGGGATATGGTGCGCTCCTATTATGAGTATTACTGAGTTGCCTCTTTCATTATGAGGGTATGCACTGAAAACAGCTGCGTACCAATTGAATATGGTTTCATCTAGATTAGTGCCTGTGATTCTATATGTGATATAGAATGAGGACATATCTTAAGTTTGTTAAAATATGGAGTTATCTGGCTTATGTTGAAAAGCAAAATCTGGACAAATACAAGGCACGTTTCGATAATGAGGAGTTTGTGGGATATCCAAAGCATTCACGAGGGTTTAACTTCTACCATTTTCAAGATCAAAAGTTGTTTTGTTCTTGATACGCCACCTTTTATACAAAAGGAATTTCTTGCAAAAGAAATTAATGGGAGTATAGTTGAACTAGAACAGATTTCAGAACCACAAACGGTTACTGAAAATTTAGTAGAACCTGAGGATTCAATTGAACCCGATAAAAATCATCCACTCCACAGATCTAGTAGGTGATTTCAGCCGCCAAGAGATATTTCGGTTTTCTTGTAGACGGTGACAGGGAAGTTTGCATCATAAATTATGAAGACCCTGCTGGGTTCCTTGGCACTCCTACTAGGTTTTATAAGGCATCGAGTATGCAATTTTAAAAAATCTGAAGAGAAAAGCAACCCAAACAAAGGATCTAACTAGAGAATTAGGGTTTAACTAAAACAAGTAAATAACTTTACTCTAAGTGGACAAGGAATACAAACTTTGTAGACCGGTCCTTAACTTCTAAACCTCCGTGTAGTAGTCCCTTAGCTCCAAGTAGTAGTCTCCGGGACTCTCGTTAGGCTCCACTAGGCGAAAGGAACGAGCTTGCTCAAAGATCTTCGAGGCCGAAGATGTTCTACGTCGAAGAATATTTAACTCAAGCTACATCTTCACTAATTGATGAACTTGTGAAGAAACAACCTATACTAAATGGCTAGTTTGGTATAGATTGGTGAAGTAGGAAATTTGCTCAATTTAGAATAATTTTTCTCTCTTTCTTTAATTCACTCACCCAAAGCTAGAGAGCTAGGAAGGAGATGAAGAAATTGATCTCAAGTGATCAACCCATGAACCATGGGTGAGAAAATATCATATATAACACATGTAGAGACTAAACCGTGGCTAAAGATAATGGTTAGCTTAATAAATATCTAGAGTAAAACAAAATTAGTGGACTAAGTCAATGGGTTTCACAAGCTTCTATAAGCATCATCAACCATGACAATTTCCACCTAATTTTGTTTTTCCCTTAATAATTAAATCCTCACATTATCTTAAGTATGGTATGCGTCTTATACACCCAAGTCCAATGTATCATCTAGTATGACACAAAATAAATATATTAATATATATCACATATATATTTGTATGTATTTAGAGGAAAAAAATTCTTAAGTGAGCTAATATTAGTTAATGTATATTGATATATCAAATATATAATCATACATTAAATTATTAAATCAACATTTGATTTAATAACCCGGCTGTATCACATACAACCGACTAATATCATTTATATGCATATCACATATACATATAACATATCATTGAATCAACACTAGATTCAATAATCCGGTTATATCACATATAACCTGTATCGCGAGATTGGAATACGGTATCAAATGCACGTAATAATCTCGGTCCCGCACATATCACATATGTGCCCTACTTCGTTTCGCATGAGCTAGGAAACCTCTGTGTAGGACTCTAATGACTTGTCAATACGCCGGCAGTAGGTGATGATTATATCTGTCACCCACAAGCCGTCAGCGGTACTAGCCAGACGTAACGGCTACCCGGGTATTGAGCGATCAGAAGATCAACAAGCAAGCTTGTCTATACTCCTGTGAATCCAAAAGCAACACTACCGTACAGTCTGGTCTTTTCATTTGATATGTCGCATATCTAGTCTGGGGGTGGTAAATGTCAGACCCCAATAACTTGATAAGTCATGTTGATATGAGGCTCATAACGGGTCGAGAAACTACTGATAACACTTACCAGTAAATCTCAGTATCAGCCCTGGCAAGGGACTTCCTGTTATGGCCAATTGAGCACAGCGCAACATCAACCCCCAATACCGGGAGAGACGAAACCCCTCCTATCGCTCATTGCCTCCATGTGACTCGGGACTGTACCCAAAAACCACCGTTTTGCATGCTCTCTTGAACGTGGTAAGGTGGAAATCAAAGCACAGTGGGAATCACACAAGACTCTATGACGATCTCGGGTCTACAGACTAACCTGTACCAGTGTCACCAGAGAACTGCTATCTGACAATAGGTATAATACCATCTAGGAGTTCTCGGCGAGTCCTGTTCAGTGTACCCAGTCTCTACTGAGCACCCGTATACCATTTTTGATGTCAAACACCAATGGATATGGGATCATCCATCGCCCATCATATGAGTCAAGAAGAGTATACGCTAGTCTACTTTGGAATATCGATGCCCCATCTCGATACACCCACGACTAGGAACAATTAAAGGATGTACTTGTGGACTACCCTAGCCCCACTAGTATGATCTGCATCATAGTCCTGGTAGTCAAGTACACATCCTAAGGGCTTTATCAACATGTAATACAGAGACAATACAAGTATATATGTTAAAATAAAGAGTAACCAGATAGCATACTATCATGTCGAGCAAGAAAGTCCTCCCTATATATGTCCAAGTATCAACTATAATATACAATCATGTACAATAATGGCCTCTAGGGCATACATACAACTAACAATCTCCCACTTGCACTTAGGCCAGTTGTTGTAGTATCTTATACCCACCATCCCATAAAGTCTCTATAGGGAAAAGCCTTCGTGAGTGGATCCGCCGTGTTGTTCTTCGCGTCAACTCTCCTGACCTCGATCTCCCAGAGATCAACCACCTCCCTGATCAGGTGATACTGCCTAAGAGTATGTCTGGATCACTGATGAGACCGGAGTTCCTAGGCCAAAAGCCACTGCTCCATTGTCACCATAATGGTAGGAACCTCACCAAGTTGATCTCATGAACATCTATACCTAGACAGCCTCTTTGGTAGCATCGTTGGTAGCGATGTATTCATCCTTTATCGTCGAGTCTGCCATGGTATCTAGTTTGGAACTCTTCCAACATACCGTCCCTCCACTGAGGGTAAAGACAAAACCTGCGACTGTCTTACAGTCGACCTTATCACACTGGAAGCTCGAATCGGTAAATGGCTCCATCTGGGGTTCACCTTTACCAAACACCAAGAACATTTCTTTAGTCCTTCTCAAGTACTTAAGAATGTTCTTCACAGCAATCCTGCGTTTCTCCCCAGGATCTGATTGACACATACTCACTACACCTAGTGAGTATGATACATTCTCTTAGATCTATCTCTATAGATCTTAATTACTGGATGTAGGAGGCATCACCGAGATCCTTCATGGATAAACATTGTGATAAGAGGAGCTTGACTGAGTGTAGTAGAGGAACACCATTTCCTATCAAGAGTATGTCATCCACGTACAATACGAGGAAGACAGCCTTACTCTTTACAACCTTCGTGTATATACAATGTTCATCTACCTTTTTGATGAAGTCAAACTCTTTGACTGCCACTTCAAAACAGTTGTTCCAACTCCGCGATGCCTGTTTTAATTCGTAAATTGATTTAAGCAATTTGCACACTTTTTCGCTACTCCCACTGTCTACGATGCCTTCTGGCAGTGTCATGCACATGCTCTCTTCTAAATCACCATTTAGAAAAGCGGCCTTGACGTCGATCTGCCAGATTTCGTAGTTTTGGTATGCGGCAATGGCAAGTAGGATCCAGATGGACTTAAGCATAGCGACTGGAGAAAAGGTTTCATCAAAATCCACACCTGGTTATTGACGACAACCTTTTGCAACAAGTCTAGCTTTGAAAGTCTCAACTTTTCCATCTACACTAAGAATCTTCTCAAGATTCACTTACTCCCGATGGGTTTTACCCCTTCAGGTGCAACTACCAAAGTCCATACTTTGTTGGTGTATATGGATTCCATCTCAGATCGCATAGCATCCAGCCATTTCATAGAGTCCCCACTTGTGTTGGCCTGCTCGAAACTTGTTGGGTCATCAACTTCCATGATGTAATCCTCGCTCCCACTTTCATTGAGAAAACCGTAATTTCTCTCAGGCGGATGAGGAACCCTACTAGATCTGCGGAGAGGCTGAGGTTCGTCGGGAATTATTGAATCCTGCAGTTCTACCAAATCAACAGCTGTTAGTTTTTCTAGCTGGAATTTCTTCCAGTTCTACCTTATGACCACTAATTTCTTCCATAAGAAATTCCTTTTCTAAAAAGGTGGCATGCTGAGAAACAAAACACTTTTTGCTCCTCAGTATGGTAGAAGATATACCCTCGCGAATGTTCGGGATATCCAACAAACTTGTACAGTACTGACCTTGCCTCGTGCTTGTCCGGATTTTGCTTTTCAATATAGGCCGGACAACCCCATATCTTAACTCGTTTAAGAAATGATCTCTTCCTATTCCATATCTCATATGGACTAGTAAAAACTGATTTGTTTGGAACTTTATTCAATAGGTATGCGGCTTCTCAAGCGCATAACCCCAAAAGGAAATAGGTAACTCGGTATTACTCATCATAGAGCGTACCATATCTCATAGGGTGTGATACTTCCGTCCCGATACACCGTTGTTCTGTGGTGTATACGGAGGAGTAAGCTGAGAGAGAAACCCATTCTCTTTTAAATAGTCTAGGAACTCTGTGCTTAATTATTCTCCTCCCCGATCTGATCGAAGGATCTCAATACTTCTACCCATTTGGTTCTCTACTTCGTATTTATATTCCTTGAATTTCTCAAAAGCTTTAGACTTGTGTTTCAACAGGAACACATGTCCGAATCTTAAGAGATCATCGGTGAATGTAATGAAGTACGAGAAACCATTCCTGGCACGTGTAGACATGGGACCATATACATCACTATGTATCAGTCCCAAGAGTTCCGCAACTCTTTTTCCGTGTCCAGTAAACGGAGTTTTGGTCATCTTACCTTTTATACATGACTGGCAAGTTTCATAAGATGTAAATTCAAACGGATTCAAATATCCATCCTTATATAACTTAGCTAGTCGTGTCGCATTAATATGACCTAGTCTACAGTGCCACAAGAAGGATTCGTTCATTACTGAACTTTTCCTCTTGTGTGTGTTCTGTACGTTGAGAACTGTAGTTTGATTTAGAATGTATATGCCATTATATAACGTGCCTGAACCAATCAACTTTTGATTCAGGAAAATGTTCACAACATTATCCTGTAATATAAGATTATATGCTTCTCTACTTAATAAAGAAACTGATATAATATTGCATATCAGGTTCGGTATGTAATAACATTCGTTCAGAATCAATGTATTACCAATTGGTAATACAAGGTGATATCCTCCAACTGCTTTGGCCGCAACATTTGCACCATTCCTTACTCTTAGAGAATGATCACCCTTTCTCAGTTTTCTACCTTTATTTAGCCCATGTAACATATTACATGTGTGGCATCCTGATCCGGTATCTAATATCCAGGACGTAGAGTGTACTGAGAAACAGTTCTCGGTGACAAACACACCCAAAGAAGATGCATCAACATGCTCATTCCTCGTTTGGGTCGTGTGGGAATCCATATATTCCCCTATTTCCTGCTCGGATTTATAACAATTATAAGATGGAGCGGAACCAACGTTCCCCAGCTCAGTATAACAAGCGGGTTCGGTCAATACATCCATATTATTATCTTGATTAAGGCGTGACATGGTCGCTACATGAAGAGAGAGAAGAAAACACTTTAGCATATGCTCTTGCAAGATTAAATTGGTTATTATCTTATCTAATCAGGATGGCTCCCACCGTTTTTATCAAATCTTTCTTCAAACCCTAAAAGGTAAGACTAGCCGGGATTAATTACACCCTACAAGTTCGCCAATTGTTCAGCCAGGCCAGTGTCGGTACTTTGAGAGAGGTTCCCCGTGCTTTCGCACAGACCTAATTAACATAAACCTCGTTTTCCCAGGGGCGTAACTAGTCACCTACTCGATCGGTTAATTGTAAAGTGCAATACTCTCCCAGGAGTAGCTCTTACTCGCAGTGGGTATCAGGATCCAACTATCTCAGAGAAGGTATGCAATCTCATTGCAAATTTCAACACTTGAAATTCCCAATAATATTTTGCCCCTAACGTCCTATGACCTTGACGAAGAAAAACAAACCATAGGGCACTAGTCAATTTCAACCCGTTCATTTCATAATTGAATTAAACCCACCCGCACGACCCTTGACGCAGGCCAACAAAGGCGCACGACTACCTTAATCCAATCGCATCAGATGCAGCAGATAAGCACTAAATAGCTACCGCACACTACGCCTTGACGAAGGCCAACAAACGTAGCACAAATACTAAATAGCAATTATTTGAAATGACGGAGGGCTATGCCGGGTTTTTAAGAAAACATTTTGCGTAATGAACTTGATATCGTCGTAGAATCGAGTGATTTTGAAAAGGAGTGTTTTTGAGGATTTTACTAGTTTCTCTAAAGAGGTCACTCCCGGTGAAGGGATCTCGGCTCTTTCCTCATCGAATGAGGTGCTGGATATTCAGGAATACCACTATGCAAAGCAAGGACCAGAGAAGCAATCAAAAGACAAAACCAAGTGGGTTGTTGCATTTGCTAGTTTCGCTAAAGAGGTCACTCCCGGTGAAGAGATCTCGGCTCTTTCCTTATCGAATGAGGTGCTGGATATTCATCAAGGAATACCACTATGCAAAGCAAAAACTATAGCTACCCTTTTTGAAAATTTGATTCTACAACATTTTTTGGTTTCTTTCCTTTCATTAATCTCATTAATGAAGTCCCATCATTTATGCTTCCTAAGCATCACAGATAAAGAAACAAAAATACTTATACAACGTACGCTTATGCCATCTGCATTCGTCACGGGGTCCCGTCATGCACCGTTAGGTTAGATAACTAACGGCAAAGCGGAGGCAGGACTAGCGTGGATGCAAAACATAAGCAACATTTATTATATATCATATATATAATATAAAGAATTCGTCTCACGCAGTTATATGATCTCATCACAGAACATTGCAGCAGAAGTCAACATATGAAATATAGGATATACTAGGAGGTCCATGTTTTAAATCAAGCCAGTAAAAAACACGGATTCCACGGTCGTGATGAATAGCCAAACCCACATCCTTAGACTCCTACGAGAGTGGCAAGCAACCCTACCAATTCTAGAGTTAGGAGACCCGGTCTCGACTCCTCGAGATTGTCTCCCACTGGACTATAGAACCCGGTTGCTTATGCTCCCCATCTTTGGTCTATCCTAATGCGGAAAAGTAATAATATACATCAATGGTGACATCATCCTCAACCCGGAAGTGCCCCAATAAAAGAATATTACATACAAGTTTTTACATGAATGAAAATGAAAAACTCTCATCTCACGCAAAAACCTCGGCTATTCAAACACGATGATCCAATATAACTTATTACAGCAACACATAACATCACATGTCATCAACGTAAGTAAATATGCGTGTCCCAATTGTCGTTGATATATAGCAACGAAACCGGCGGTACACCACATATTACAATTACGGTCGGAGAAAAGAATGTGAAAACTACGACAATTGGAATCCACAACCACCTTAGAAATCATAAACCCGAAATATCACATACTTCGGATTTCATGCCTAACCATATGAATTCCTTAGACATCATAAACCTGGAATATCTCATATTCCGAATTTCATTCGTAACCTTATAAACCCCACATTTTAGTCTCAAATTGAAAACACTTTTCAATATCTAGTTGAGCAATTCAACAAGATTCCCAACATATGAGCGAATGCTCGTCGAAAACATTAGTAGACGGCCACACCCCCGATGCCGTCGACGGAGCGCACTTAGGAGCAACACCGCGGCCGCGAGCACTCGAACAGATGCTTTTGGCTACGGGGTTCTCCTACAGTCGCTTGGTCAGGGCTTTGGGGCATGGGTATCCAGTGGTGTTACCCGGCGAGTGTTCGTGTACTATACGAGATTGCGACGGAGTTTTGATCCAAATCAAAACCCCGCGGCAACCGATCAAAATAGACAAACTTGCTAGATTCACAAAGCACTAATTAGTTTTCACAAAACTAATTATTTTGAATTCCAAATATTGTATCATATATATAAACCCGAAACGATGTTAAAATTAGGAATACGAAACACTCCATATTGCCACTACAGAAAGATAACATCACATGCAATTTTGGCAAAAATAAACATAACCTGTAACCCTAAAGCCAAGAGATCAGAACACCACAAAAATTTCAAGATTTTTTGCTACAGGAAAAAGGTAAGGCCGTTTTTTCTGACAATATGGCTGGCCAAAATTTTAGTGTTCTGCCTCAAATTTTTCTGGTGTTCTAGATACATCATAACTACCTTTTTGCACTTGTTTAAAAAAAATTCAGAGGACTTAAAAAATTCGACAGAAACTAGGGTTTCGGATTCCAGTTTCTGGAGTTATTTCGGTTTCGTAATTATAACACATCGTATAATTCTCTAGCTTGGCTCTGATAACACTGCTGGGTTCCTTGGCACTCCTACTACATTTTATATGGCATCGGGTATGCAATTTTAAAAAATCTAGAGAGCAAAGCAACCCAAACCAAGGATCTAACTAGAGAATTAGGGTTTAACTAAAACAAGTAAACAACTTTACTCTAAGTGAATAAGGAATACAACCTTTGTAGACTGGTCCTTCGCTTCTAAAGCTCTGTATAGTCGTCCCTTAGCTCCGAGTAGTGGTCACCCGGACTCTCGTTGGGCTCCACTAGGCGAAAGGAACGAGCTTGCTCAAAGATCTTCGAGGCCGAAGATGATCTACGTCGAAGAATCTTTAACTCAAGCTTCCTCTTCATTAATTGATGAACTAGTGAAGAAACAAGCTATACTAAATGTCTAGTTTGGTATAGATTGGTGAAGTAGGAATTTTCTCACTTTAGAATACTTTCTCTCTCTTTCTTTTCTTCACTCACTCAAAGCTAGAGAGCTAGAAAGGAGATGGAAGAAATGATCTCAAGTGATCAACCCATGAACTATGGGTGAGAAAATATCATGTATAACTCATGTAGAGACTAAACCATGGCTAAAGATAATGGTTAGGTTAATAAATATCTAGAGTAAAACAAAATTAGTGGACTAAGTCAATGGGTTCCACAAGCTTCTATAAGCATCATCAACCATGACAATTTCCACCTAATTTTGTTTTTTCCTTAATAATTAAATCCTCACATTATCTTAAGTATGTTATGAGTCTTATACACCCAAGTACAATGTATCATCTAGCATGACACAAAATTAAATACATTAATATATATAACATATATATTTGTATGTATTTAGAGAAAACAATATCTTAAGTGAGCTAATATTAGTTAATGTATATTGATATATCAAATATATAATCATATATTAAATTATTAAATCAACACTTGATTTAATAATCCGGCTGTATCGCATACAACCGACTAATATCATTTATATGCATATCACATATACATATAACATATCATTGAATCAACACTTGATTCAACAATCCGGTTATATCACATATAACCTGTATTGCGAGATTGGAATACGGTATCACATACACGTATTAATCTCGGTCATGCACATATCACATATGTGCCCTACATCGTTTCGCATGAGCTAGGAAACCTCTGTGTAGGATTCTAAAGACCCGTCAATACACCGGCAGTAGGTGATGATCATATCAGTCACCCACAAGCCGTCAGCGGTACTAGCTGGACGTAACGGCTACCCGGGTATTGAGCGATCAGAAGATCAACAAGCAAGCTTGTCCATACTCCTATGAATCCAACAGCAACACTACCGTACAGTTCGGTCTCTTCGTCTGATATGTGGCATATCTAGTTTGAGGGTGGTAAACGTCAGACCCCAATAACTTGATATGTCATTCCGATGTGAGGTTCATAACGGGTCGAGAAACTACCGATAACACTTACCAGTAAATCTCAGTATCAACCCTGGCCAGGGACTTCCTGTTATGACCAATCGAGCACAGCGCAACATGAACCCCCAATACCGGGAGAGACGAAACCCCTCCTATCGCTTATTGCCTCCATGTGACTCGGGACTGTACCCAAAAACTACCGTTTTGCACGCTCTCGTGAATATGATAAGGTGGAAATCAAAGCACAGTGGGAATCACACAAGAAACTATGACGATCTCGGGTCTACAGACTAACCTGTACCAGTGTCACCAGAGAACTGCTATCTGACGATAGGTATAATACCATCTAGGAGTTCTCGGCGAGTCCTGTTCAGTATACCCAGTCTCTACTGAGCACCCGTATACCATCTTTGATGTCAAACACCAATGGATATGGGATCATCCATCGCCCATCATATGGATCAAGAAGCGTATACCCTAGTCTACTCTGGAATATCAATGCTCCGTCTCGATACACCCACGACTAGGAACAATTAAAGGATGTACTTGTGGAATACCCTGGCCCCACTAGTTTGATCTGCATCATAGTCCTGGTAGTCAAGTACACATCCTAAGGGCTTTAGCAACATGTAACAGAGAGAAAGTACAAGTATACATGTTAAGATAAAGAGTAATCAGATAGCATACTATCATGTCGAGCAAGAAAGTATTCCCTATATATGTCCAACCATCCACTATAATATACAATCATGTACAATAATAGCGTCTAGGGCATACATACAACTAACAGACCCTATTAGTTATCAGCAGACCATAGGAAGTAATGAATTCCGAATGATGGCTGGATGCCAAGATATCCATATTGGACTCCATGCACTCCAACAAAGTGTGGACCTTGTTGGATGCTTTTGAAGAGGTAAAAACCATCAAGAACAAGTAGATCTTTCGAGATTAGTGCAGATGGAAAGGCAGTAACATTATATGTCTAGAATTGTAGTAAAAGTTTTCATCAAATACACGGTCTGGATTGGGATGAAAGTTTTACTTCAGTGTATGTGCTGAAGTCCATTTGGATATAGCTTGCCACTGCTACTTTTCATGACTATGAAATCTGACAGGTACATGACTATAACTTCTTTCTAAATAGTGATTTAGAAGTGTACGTGTATATGACTCTGCCAAATGGTTATCATAGTCGGTAGGAGTGGCGGAACATCTGCAAGTTACTTAAGTCTATTTATAAACTAAAGCAGGCATCGTGGAGATGGATCATCTATTTTGATGTTACGGTCAAAGTGTTAACTTCATCAAAATGATAGATATTACTGGTATTTGTAAGAAGGATGTAAGGAGAAATGTCATAGTCCTTATATGGTATGTAGATGACATCTTCCTGATAGGAGTTGATTTTCCTATGCTACAATTTGGTCAAACTGTGGCTGTCATAGATATTTTTCATATAGGATTTGGATAATATATCAGGAGTTCTGGTGAATAGATCTATAAAGATAGATATAAAAGGATTCAAGGAGTGTCCCAATCCGGATATTATGAAACCATTCTAAAGCGGTTTAGAATGGATTCTAAAGCGGTTTAGAATGGAAGAATCCTAGCGCAGTAGTGTACCCACATAAAATGGATTCATCCTTTCTAAAGAGATGTCTTCTAGACTGATGAGAAAAGGGACTCGCATGAATGACATTATGCATCTTATGGCAGTAAGGTCAATCATGCAATGTTATGTACTAGACCAGATGTAGCTTATACACTTGTTCTAGTAAGCAGATTTCAGTCCAATTCTGGACCACATAGGATAGTCATGAAGTATCCTCTCCTCTTTCCTATTGATACTGCAATTTAATACCGTTCATTCATTATCTATTTTTTGTATTCAAGATAATGAATGAGGGGTATTTGTTCAACACAATGCAAGTGTGCACATGCTCTTTAGCACATAGACCATGGTGGGACTGCTTTGGCCATATGACATG
Organism: Agapanthus africanus; assembly: GCA_030015575.1. Taxonomy (NCBI): domain Eukaryota; kingdom Viridiplantae; phylum Streptophyta; class Magnoliopsida; order Asparagales; family Amaryllidaceae; genus Agapanthus; species Agapanthus africanus. Next base: position 152,907,381 of record CM057348.1, on the reverse strand, counting down.
ATGAAATTGTGCAAGTAGGGAACATGAGTATTAAATGCTAAAAAAGTTGATGTGATTTAAAGAATTAAGATTTCCCTCCAAAAGCTACTAAGCATCCCATGTTGTTATCAAGAAATCAAACAATACCAGTAGACTTGTGGAGTGCACATTAACAAAATGACCGGTAGCGCCGGGCCCACCAAGGCGAAATCACTTCATCTTTTGTCGGTTAACTCATTGTTGTCCCATCTCCCTATTTTTATTATTTTTTTATTTTGATTTTGAGCCTATAAATACCAGATCAATGGGCAAGGGGAGATGATACTTTTTTCTTTAGTTTTAGTCCAGAACAATTGTAATTTGTAACTTGCCATTCCTTTGAACTCTTGAGTTCTTGCCCTTTTGTCTTGACATTACAACTTCTTCATTAAATTTGCAGGCTTAAGATTTAGGTTCTTGAATTCAAGATTAGTTGTATCTTATTTGAAATTCAATAAAAAGTTCTCTTTGTCCATTTCACGTGTCTTGTTTTCTACAAACTTCAAACTTGTGAAATCCTTGCCTTACTTTGATCTTGCAACCTCTTAAGTGAGCTTGCAACCTTAAAATTTGGTATTTTTATTTCACATTGGTATGGGCTTAAAGAACAATGAAGAAATTTGCACGTTGAATTTATCGGTTCCTATCTTTCTAACCTTAACTTTACTTTTCTTGCAACTTTTGTTATGTGCCTTACTCTTTTCTTTCTTTTTTTTGTAAATATGTTTGAGTAATTGATTTACTTGTTAAGGTTAGAATATAGTTTGTTTGTGTCAGGAGATATGTTTGGTAAAACCATAAAAACCGTAACTTTGTAATTGAAATTTCGACCAAACGACTCGCAACTCCGCTCCGTTAGGCACCCTATCCTACCACGATAGCGGTGAATCCTAATCGTGACCGGTTGCGAGTGGTTTGCCGAAGACTAAGGTCAAGAAACAACAACGGAAGGACAAGAGACAAGAAATACGGATTTAGCACACAATCGCAAATACCGTGCTTCAAGTTCCTTAATCCACGTTGTTTCCTATTGCCTTAGTATCAATATCAGAATTAAGGTCTATAAGGAAGCGGCAAACATCATCCTAACACAAGCTAACTTAAAACTACCCCTAACAAGTCTTTTTATTAAACATATCATTGTTATGACACTTAGTATAAACAACAACCCAAGTTACGATATTAACTCGTTAAAACAAGCTAAAAAGCCTACCATGTCCCTACGGACGACCAGTACTCATCACGACTCGCGATACCGACTTTGATTGCGGTTATTTCAAATTCTTTGCAAAAATGACATGCGGAAACAATGTGTTAATCAAATGGCGCCGTTGCCGGGGAGACGGTAACGCTTTTACACTTGTAGTCTCGGGTTAATTTGTGAATATTTTTTACAAAACTAACTTTCTAACAGATTCAATGGATAAAACACATTCTTTTTAAACCGACACGAGAACGAAAACAATGATGTTCTTTGAGATTTAGATAAAGAGAGAAGAAGTTGGAAATACTGCAGCAGATTCACTCATTAAGGTTGTTTCTTAAATACGGTTTGCGAAACTGCTATTAGAGAAGTTAGGTATGCGATACTACAATGATTGTGGGTATACGATATTGCAATAATTGGTCTTAAGTGCAAGTGGGAGATTGTTAGGGATTGGTGCCATCAAGGCAATTATGGTAATTTTAGGAGGACTTATATGGACAAAACAATCTTACTCGAGATGATAGTATGCTATCTGATTTGTCTTTATCATTCGTGTGTATACGTTTTACTTGCTATTATGTATCGCTAATACATGATGATAAAACCCAGAGGATTTTTTTCTAAATTACCAGGATTACGATGGAGATTATAATAGTGGGGCTTGGATAATCCATAAGCACATCCTTAAATGTCCCTAGTCGTAGGAGTATCGAGACAGAAAATCGGTACTCCAGATTAAACTGGTGTATACGTTTCTTGATCCGGTTGGAGGGCGATAGCTAGTCCCACAGCTATTGGTGTTTGAAACCGAGGATTGTATACAGGTGCTCTTTGGAGAATGAGTTTCACTGCATGGACCCACAAAGAACTCCTATATGGTATTATACCTATTATCAGATAGTAGTTCTCTGGTGACATGAGTACATGGTTGTCTTTTGACCTGAGATCGCCATAGTGTCTTGTATGTGTTCCCATTATACTTTGATTACTACACTACTACGGCTTTACTGATTCGTGCAAACGGGTTTTATTTGGGTACAGTCCCGAAGCACATGAAGGCAGTAAAAGGTCAAGGGGATTCTTCTCTCCCGGTATAGGAAGTTAATGTCGTGCTATGCTTGATTGACCATAACTAGAAGTATTTGGCCGAAGCGGTTGAGAAAAACCGATATGTATTATCAGTTGTATCTCAAGTGGTTATGATTTTTATATCAACACGAATTATCGTGTTATTAGTGGTCTGAAAGATTCCACCCCTGGTCCCGGTATGCGATACTCTCTGACGAAGAGACTGGACTGTACGGTGACTATCACTGATAGGCTCTGATTGTGTATGGATGAGCTTGCTTGTCGAACTTTCTTTTAATCAATACCTGGGTAGCTGTTATGTATAACTAGTGCCGCTGATGTGTTTATGGGTTAACCCATGAAGGGATTGATCTGAAAGTGTTTCAGATCAATCGGATATGATCCTAACATACTGCCAGCGTATTGATTAAGTTTACAGAATTCCATGCAGAGATTTTTCCTGCTCAGGCAAAACGATGTAGTGTGTGTAAGGAGATACGTGCGGTAGTTCGATTAAATATGTGTATGTGATACATGTATGTTAATCAGACGTTTTTAATACTAGCTGATTTATATTTAAGAAGGATTATTAAATCATGTATTGATTTAATATATATATATATATATATATATATATATATATATATATATATATTCTAGTATTATGTTCACTTTCTATTTTTCTCTCATTTGCTATTCGTATTTTTATATGAATACGTGTATATGTATACGGTACATATACTTGGATGTATTGTGTATTTGATATACAAGAAAATAAATCTAGAAGGACACCTCATTCTTTATCTCTTGAAAAAGAAATGGTGACTCATTTATATTAAATGATTAAAGAATGAGATATGGGTATAGATGAATGAGAATTCATTTGTTTATTGAAAATTGTTTTAGTTTTATTTGCATGGTTGCTAGTTTTTCTAGCCGTTCTTTTGGATGGCATTCTCTCTCCTCTCCTCCTCTTTTTTCTTCATGAGAGAAAAACAATGGTGAACTCTCTACATCTCTTCCCTTCTTAATCTAGCAAATCAAGAAGCCCAAATTACTTCACAAGATGTTATCTTTTGGTGGAGTTGATATGTGAGTTGGGGTTTTCTCGATGTGGATAATTTTCGACGAGGAGATCGGCTTGAAAGCCCGATCCTACGGCGATGGAGTCTTGCTCGGGTCTTCCACGATTAGGTGGATATGCTACAAAGGTTGTACCACCCTAAACTTTACTCTTAGCTTTTTTGTATTTGTTAACTACTAGAATTTGAATGATTTTGGGCTTGGGATTTGGTGCTATGTTCCTTGAAACTTTTTTTCATTATTCTGCCATGGTCCGCTAGTGTAGCGACTCTAGCTCCAAGTCATACACTAAGTGGACTCGGGGCTTGAACGTTCTAACATCTGAACCCTCTTAGTTAGCTCGTGGAATGTTTTGAGACCCGCCGTGCATAAAAAAAGGAGTCATCCAGTTGTCGATATTTCCTATAAGAAGGTTAACGGATTTTTCCTACTCTAACGGCGGTTCGCACTTGACAGTGAGATTACTTCATCGGGCTATAAAATCCATGACGCTTTTGTTGTTCTCTGATTTGGTTCTCACAATGTCGGTAATGGTGATTTTATCGCTGAAACTCATGAATCTTTGCTTGAACAGAGACTTTATTTGAGCGAACGTCATGAGCGAGCTGTCCAGTACGCTTACGTACCGGTCGAATGCAATGCCATTCAAGATGTTAACGAACTGCCGGAGGAGAAGCGCATCATTGCCCTCGATATTTCCGCATGACGCTTTAAGTGGGAAATGTGCTGGTTGGCATTTCCCGTCCCGTCAAACCTTTTGAACTTGGGGATGACATAGTTACTGGGATGTTCCACGAGAGCATATCCCACGGGGTACGGTCTCTTCCTGTTGTTGCAGTTTTTATGCGCTTCAGCTTCAGCCACAAATGTCTTGACTTTTCTGGTGACTAAGTCTATTATTTCATCTTGTGTTAGTACGCTTTCGTCAAGCGTTAAGATATTCCTCAAAGCCGAATGTAGCCGAATTTCATAAGGATCGCCTACCTTTGGACTTTGTGGGATGGGCGTCGGCTGCTTTAGGTCGTTGTTACCCAGTTCATGAGTAGAGACTTGTGCTTGATTGGGCCACAGCCGAGCAACTTGGGCTGTGAGCTGCATTATAACATTCTTCAAATCATCAATTTTGGAGTAGAGCTTGGTCATCTCCTTGTATTTTCTTTTAAGCTGTTTCCGGAGTTCTTGGAGCAGCTATTGTTCTGCGGTCTTGGGGATGAAAGTTGGCTCATCCTCGTTGTTTGAGCCCGACTCCTCGAGAATTATGTCTTCCTTTTGCCTGGCCGCCCGAGCAGGGTCTTCGTTGTTATATGAATTAGGCTAAGACTGAAAAGTGATAGCCTCTTCCAAACCATGCCGGGACAGGTGAGCATCCACCCCTTCTTTACTCTTACTGTGAAGGTTGCTACTAGGGCCCGTAGTTTCCATATAAATAGTGTGAACCGTATACTTGCTTGAGTCTCTATTGTCGTCTTCAGTGTTCATTGAGTTCTTGGACCCTCACTGCAGCCCGTTCTTTCATGGGAAGGGCAGGCGACTGAAAACGGTAGGCTTAAATGTAGCTTTTGGCGGAGCTGACACTCGCTTCTCGAACTCTCTCATTGGATTGTGCATGGTGACAAGGGCTTGATAGACCTTTGATGAGACTATGTCATGCCTTCGATTCTGGGGCTTAAATGTACCTCTTTGCAGGGCTCTTTGGATCTCCTGCTTCTTTATTTTCGCGTTCATGGTATCTTTCTTAACCAACCTTAATAGTTCAAAAGAGTTGTTGATTTTAAAAGCAGAATTAGCTATTTTCGTCGGTAACCCTGTTCTTGGACCTCATGAACTCCAACTTAGTAGGAGCCCTAGTTGGAGTTCGTGAGGTTTGTGCCGCAAATCGTCTGCTGTCAAAAGCTATTGGGGACCCCTTTACAAGCGGATTTTTCACAGGACTACTTTATGTTTTGTAACCTGCAAAATTGCAAAATGTTAACGGCTGATCTGATTGGTGGAAAAAAGATCCTGAAAGCATAAAGGACAAGAGGAGAGCTAGTTGAATGAAAGGTGTTTGCCCCTCTAAAAACGAACTCCAACTAAACGTCTTAGATACAGAGCCAATAAGCGGGCTATGGCTCCTGCAAAGTTGGTGTTCGTGAGGTTTCTTCCTTAGCTTTTCGATATTGAGGGCTTGGCGGGCATCTGCTTTCTTGGAAGCCGTCGTAGACCGATTGACAGAAAGTACAGAAGAGACACCCGATCGTGCGGTTGTCAAGGGCATCACCTGAGCTTACCCGAGAAGCCTTGTCATTTCATTAGTGTTGACTGCCTTACCCCCAGCTAGAGAAACAAAGATCCGTTTAAAGACGGATTTGCGTTTCGGCCCGGGCACCCTTGCGATTACGACATTTGGCCTCCTTCCTTTTGAGGCCCGCTTATTTATTACTGGAGCTTGAGGGGTTGAGTGCCGCTGGCTGGGGAAAAAGAGAAGTACCAGCTGCTCCATCCACTGATACATAAGCTATGGCAGAAGTATCACTTAGACATTTGCTCTGATGGTGTATGCGACTGGAGTTAGATCGGAAGTTGAGTTCATCTTTAGAGACATTGCTGCTAAATTATTGATTAAAGCTGAAAGTTAATGATCTGTGTGAAAAAGCATGATTTCAGCATGTTGAACGATATATGAGTTCGTATGATCGCTTGATCCGAGAGATGGGAGGAGAGATATGTCCCACCGGGCGTGCAAGAATCTGTAGAGTGTTTTTCGTCTCCCTCTTTAGATAGGATGCACTCGCTTTTCAGGAGCGTACAGATTCCCCTGCCTAGGGTAGGCAGGGGTTTATTGATTGTGGGGATTCTAATCTCCGGCAGCCATAGAAAAAATTGCCGTTAATTACCCATCGTTTTGACGCGAAAGAGCCTCCAATTAATGGGTCATATAGGTCATGCAAACTTAGTATGCAATATGCACGTGTTGTGTTTTGAAAACAATTTTGAGGGTGCTTTGGGCATATCGAGGGCTTCATAAAGTTTATAGGGGTCAGCGGGCTGGGAGTCAAGGGGGCTAGCAGTCTCCTTACGGGTGTGGGACATCGTCCCGTTAGAAATTATTTTCAAAGAGAGAAGTGTTTTGGGTGTGTCGGGGAGTTCCTGAAAAGGGAAAAAGGAGAGAGAAGTGACCTCCTGAGGGGGTCAGAAACCTCTCCCGAACAAGGGGGGCCCCTTTAAAGGGGTCCCAAATGTGAAGGAGACCCTTAAAGGGGGGTCCCGAAGTAGTGGACCCCCTTTTGGGGGTCCCAAAATCGGGAGGCCCCTCTTGGGGGGATCCTGAAGTTGGGAGCCTCCCTTTGATATGGTCTTGAAATCGGGAGGCCCCTCTTAGGGGGTCCCGATGTCGGGGGCCTCTTTCTAGGGGGTCCCAAAATTGGGAGCTCCTCAATGGGGTCCCGAATTCGGGAGTCCCTTTGGTCAAGCCACGAAGAGAGAAAACCCTTTTTAGTGGGGTTTCAAAAGCCGAAACCTCAATTTGGGGGTTCCGGAGTTGGGGACCTAGGAGGGGTTCCGAGGATGAACACGGGTTTTCCCCATGTTCAAGATTTTAGGGAGGAACATGGGTTTTGGCCCATGTTCCCATGGATCTCGTAAGAGATCCCGAGTTAAGTGATGAAAGCCTACAGCTTTCATCGAATCTACAAGTCCAAAAACACTTTCTCGGGGTGAATGTCATAGGTTTTCACCTCGAGAGTCCTTCTTCTTCCTTGTTTTTCAAGCTTGATGAAGAAAGATTGGATTTTTGCTTGGTTTTTTTAGCTTGGATCTTAGGTTCTTGAGATTTAGTTTGTCAAAAGAGATGGGTTCTCTTTTTATTTGTATTGAGGAAGAAAGAGATGAGAGAGATAAAAAAGGAACTCTCTCTCTCATTGAGGAAGAAGAAGATGAGAAAGAAGAAGACTTACCTCTTTTATGGAGGCTCAAAACCCTAAAAAGATTGAGTGAATGAAAGTTCATCTCATTTCTTGTTTGAGTGGGGTTTAAATACCCGTTACATTTAACATTCTAGCCCTTGGGCTTTACAAAATTAGTTTTTTTTGCATTTTTTTACATTTCAGACTACTTATTACATTTTTATTTCCTTTCTTCTCTTGGCATAGGGTTATGAAAGTAGTCCATGCACTCTTGCTTGCAATTTAAAATTAAGTGGAACGGTTTTTTTTTTTCAAATTCAAGAGAGCAAAGTCTACCAACTTGGAAAAATGGACTAAAAATGTGAAATTGCAAACATAGAAGAGCACTACACTAAGAGTTGAGTTGTTTACAACCTTTGGAACTTCTTCAAATTCTCCAAAGTTGAGGTTGAACTTCTTGTAGGCTCCCAGAGGGTTGATGGAACAAGCTTGGTGAAGATCTCCTTAGACAAAGATGGATCCACCTTGAGATCTCCTTTGCAAAGGCTTTAGCTTCTCTTCTTGAAGCAACTTGAACTTCTAGCATGCTAAACTAAAAGATCAAGAGATGTAGTGTGGATCACTCTTTCTTTTCCTCACTTATCTTTTCTTTTTCTATCTCTTTTTGTGAGGAGAGAAATCTAGAGAGCTAAGTTATGAGAGAAGAGAGAAGGAAAAATAAAAAGCTTAGAATAAAAGGGTATGAGAGAATACTCTCATATAGCTTCCTTTTTCTCTCTCTTCCACTTGTCTATCCATTTTGGGTGGGTATGTACCTCTTCCCATCATGTCAACACAAACATACAAAAAGAAAAAGGAAAATAGAATTCGGAAAATAAAACAATATGTAACATATAATATTTATTTTCCATTTGTGCTAAAATAAAACAATATGTAACATATACTATTTATTTTCCATTTGTGCTAAAAAACAAAAGTGAGATAAAAAGAATATGTGAAAAAGCACTAGTAAAACATATATCCAATATATGTATAGATATATTAAATCAAAACATGATTTAATATCAATATTTCCAAAAGACCGACTAGTATCATGAAACGTCCGATTAGAGCCAGTGTATCCAATACACATACTTAATCGAACTCCTGCTTGGATCATTGTATGACAACTATATCGTTTCGCCTGAGCTAAGAAACTCTCTGTGTGGGACTCTGAAGACTCGACAATACGCTGGCAGTGAGTTACTGGATGATATCCATAACCCACAAGCACTTCGTGGCACTAGATGTACGTAACGGCTACCAAAGTATCTGTCAAAAAGATGATCGACAAGAAAACTTATCCGAACCCCTACTAAGCCTATAAGTGACAGTTATCGTACAGTCCGGTCTCTTCGTCTGAGAGTGTTGCATACCGGGTCTAGGGGCGGACAACGTCAGACACCTAATAATCTGATAAATCATGCCGATATCAAGCCCAATACCTGTTGGGGTTCCCCCGGCGCTTGCAGCCAATGTGCAGCGGAAGCGATAAACGTGAACAACAAAATATTGCGAGCCCAAGGAAGCCGCAATCTAGAATCCGTTCCAAAACACTAAACTAGAAAACAACATACAAGGTTATAGAAACTACAACCTTTGTCGTGTGCCCACCCAATCGTGCAAGACCTTTCCAAACTCCTCGTAGGATGTCGGGAACAAGCTTGAGAGACGTCCGCCCTTACCAAAGATGATCCACTTGAGGGAAACTGATCCAAACTCCTGGTTCACCTGGTGAAGCAACCGACACTCTAAGCTTTCTATAAATGGAGTGTGGGGATGTAGGAATTATCACTTCCATTTAACTTTCTCATTTCCTTATATTTTTCTCAACTCATGAGAGCTTAGAGGAAGAAGGGGGGAGCAGGAGAAGCAAGAGATGATAATGAGCTAGAGAAGAGAGAATCAATCATGGAGGAATAGTTTTGACCGATGAATTTTAAATAAACAATTCCATGCCCATTCCTCTTAAACAAACTTCTTTACACCTCACATGCCACCTCATTTTCTTTTCTTTTTCACGAAAGAAAATCGTAGATGAGGTGTCCTCCTTCTAGAAGTATTCCGTATAAATAGGGAATACAACTTCGGTATATGTATCGAAATACAAATACGCGTATTCGTATAAAAATACGAATAGCCAAGAGAGCAAAAATGAATAGTAAACATTATACTAGAATATATATTTTAAAAAATATATATGTAAATTATTAAATCATTACTAGATTTAATAATCCGGCTTAATCCTAAACCGGCCAGTATTATCAACCTTCCGATTAAAGTTTATGTAGCCAATACACATATTTAATCGGACCCCTACACGTACCAACGTACGACCTCTACATCTTATCGCATGAACAAGGAAAATATTCTGTGTGGGATTCTAAAGAATCGACAATACGCTGGTAGTGAGTTACTGGATAAATCCATAACTACAAGCATGTCAGCGGCACTAGCTGTACGTAACGGCTATCCAGGTATATGCCGAAAAGGAGGTCGACAATCAAGTCCGTCCATACCCTATTGAGCCTGAATGTAACAATCTCTATTTAGTCCGGTCTCTTCATCTAAGAGTATCTCATACCGGGTCTAGGGGTGGATAACGTCAGACCCTTAATAACCCAATAAGTCATGCCGGAGCCAAGATCATCACCACAGAGAAACTACTGAACTCCTATCAGTAAATATCATCCACCGTGGCCATGTATTTATGGTGATGGACAGCCGAACAAAGCACGATATCGACTCCTAATACCAGGAGAGACGAATCCCTGAAAATCGCTCACTCGCTCCATGTGGCTCGGGACTGTACCCAACTAAAACCTGTTTGCACGACTCCTTGGAGCCGTGGTAGGGTAGTAATCTAAGTACAGTGGGAACTCACACGAGACAAATGATGATCTCAGGTCAAAAGACTAACCTGTACTCATGCCACTAGAGAACTGCTATCTGACTATTGGTATAATACCATCTAGAAGTTCTCAACAAGTCTTTCTAGTGTACTCACCTCTAGTGATCAATTGTATACTATCTTAGGTGAAAAAACACCAATGGCTTGTGAGACCAGCCACCGCCGTCGGGGTCTAGAAATGTATACACTAGTCTACTTTGGAATATCGATTCCTAATCTTGATACTCCTACGACTAGGAACATTTAAGGATGCGCTTATGGACTACACAGCTCCCACATATATGATCTCCATCATAATACTGGTAATCAAGCAAGAATCCTATGACCATTATCATTATGTATTAGCAACACGTAATAATAAGTAAAACGTATATACATCAATGATAAAGACAACCAGATAGTATACTATCACTTCGAGTAAGATTGTTCTACTTGTATAGGTCCTCTTTCAATTATCATAATCACCCACCTGTAATTACAATAATTGCCTTGAGGGCACTATAACCTGTTAGTTATATGTATGCCCTAGAGGCCATTACTGTACATGTGATATATATTGTAGTGGATTCTTGGACATATATAGGGAGGACTTTCTCGCTCGACATGATAGTATGCTATCTGATTGCACTTTATCTTAACATGTACACTTATTGTCTCTCTATTACATGTTGATAAAGCCCTTAGGGTGAGTACTTGACTACCAGGACTATAATGCAGATCATACTAGTGGAGACAAGGTAGTCGGTAAGTACATCATTCAAATGTTCCTAGTCGTGGGAGTATCGAAACAGGGCATCGATACTCCAGAGTAGACGAGCGTATGCGCTTCTTGACCCATATGATGGGCGAAGGATGATCCCACATCCATTGGTGTTTGACATCAGAGAAGGTATACGGGTGCTCAGTGGAGACTGGGTACACTGGACGAACTCGCCGAGAACTCCTAGATGGTATTATACCTATCGTCGGATAGCAGTTCTCTGGTGACACTCGTACAGGTTAGTCTGTCGACCCGAGATCGTCATAGAGTCTTATGTGATTCCCACTGTGCTTTGATTTCCACCATACCACGGTCAAGAGATCGTGCAAAAAAGTGGTTTTTGGGTACAGTCCCGAGTCACATGGAGGCAATGAGCGATAGGAGGGGATTCGTCTTTCCCGGTATTGGGAGTTGATGTTGCCCTATGCTCGAGTAGCCATAACAGGAAATCCCTGGCCAGGGTTGCTGAGATCTACTGGTAGGTGGTACCAGTAGTTTCTTGAACCGTTATGAGCCTCACATCAGCATGACTTATCAGGCTATTGGGGTCTGACGTTTACCATCCCCAGGCCTAGATATGCGACATATCCGACGAAGAGACCGGACTGTACGGTAGAGTTACTGTTTGGATTCGCAGGAGTATGAGCAGGCTTGCTTGTTGATTTTCTGATCGCTCAATACCCGGGTGGCCATTACGTTTACCAGACCGCTTGCGGCTTGTGGGTGTCTGATATGATCACCACCTACTGCCGGCGTATTGACGAGTCTTTAAAGTCCTACACAGATGTTTCCTGGTTCATGCGAAACGAAGTAGGAGCACATATGTGATATGTGCGGGACCGAGATTAATGCTCGTATGTGATACCGCATTCTATTCTCGCGATATGTGATATTGATCGGTTATATGTGATATATGCGGGTTATCGGATCAAGTGTTGATTCGATAGATTGTTACATTTGATATTAGTCGGTTGTATGTGATATAGCCGGATTATTAAATCAAGTGTTGATTTAATAATTTAATGTATAATTATATATTTGATATATTAACTTACATTAACTAATATTAGCCCACTTAAACATTTCTTTTTCTCACTTGTGTGCATATAGTATATATGTGATTTTTTGTGTCATGCTTGATGCCACATATGACATGGGTGTATGAGACTCACACCAAGCTTATGATAATGTATGGTTTTATTTATTTAAAGTTAATCAAAATTAGTAGGAAATTAGTCACATGGTTGAAGCTTGTAGAACCATTGACCAAGTCCACTAATTTTTTTTTACTTGTAGATATTTATTAACCTAACCATTATTAATTAGCCATGGTTTATTCTCTACATGAGTTAGTGTATGATACTAACTCACCCATGGTTTCTATTCTCACTTCAAGAGTTCATTCTCTCATCTTGATTCATCATCTTCTTCTTCAATGAGAAAGCTTGTTAGCTTTTCTCAAGATGAGAAAATATTGTGAGAAAATTAAATCTAAAGTGAGCCCATTTCCTACTTCATCATCCTCTACTATATTAGCCATTTAGTTTAGGGTGTTTGCTTCACTAATCTACAACTAGTGAAGAGGTAGCATGAGCTTGAGTCTCCTCGACGTAGATCATCTTCGGCCTCGAAGACTTCGAGCAAAGATGTTCATTTCTTCATATGAACCCTTACGAGAGTTTGGGTGTTCACTACTTGGAGTGAAGGGACTACTACACGGAGCTTTAGAAGTGAAGGACCGGTCTACAAAGGTTGTATTCCTCATTCACTTTGTATGCAAAGTTGTTTGCATGTTGTATTGTTTAATTCTCTAGTTAAGATTCTATGGTTAGGGTTCTTTAGAACGACAAAACTTTGAAAACGGCATGGACGATACCTCCCGAAACCTTGCTGCCGACCTAGGGAACCCAACATAGCCAACAATCTCCCACTTGCACTTAAGGCTAATTATTGCGGTATCATATACCCACAGCTTGTGTGCTACCGAATACCCAACTTCTCTACTAATCGGTTTTGCAAACTGTGTTTGTGAAACATCCGTGTTCGAGAAATAGCCTCAGAGAGTGGATCCGCTACAATGTTCTAACTTTCTCTATCTATATCTTAACTTTGCGGAGATCAACAATCTCCCGAACTGAGCGATATCCCGCCTTAAGAATTTTTCTGGATACTTGATGGGACCAAGTTCATAAATGAAAAACTTTATCCAACAAAATTCTTGAGCTGTATCCACCGTTGAGTCATAAAAATCATCCTTCACCATGCCTACTTCAGTATCCCTATTGGAACCCTATCCAATATACTGCTCCTCAGAAGACGGTAAACTCAAAACTCTGACAACATCTCTGTCATCCAGGTCACCTGGGAAGCTAGAATTGGTAACCGCCTCCTATAGGAGGTTGCCATTACAACATACCAAGAAAATCCTCTTATATTCTTCTCCGCTTCCTTTTGTTTCTCCAAGATTAGATTAATATACGCTTACTACAGCAAGTGCAAAAGGAATATTTGGTTTGGTACACGACATCACGTGATTGACTCAATTACCTAAGCAACTGATATGTTATTCATGCGAGTCCCTCTTCTCATCAGTTTAGAAGATATCTCCTCTGAGAGGGTGACTCTATCACTTGTGGGTATACTACAACACCAGGAGTCGTCCATTCTAAACCACTTTAAAATGGTGTCAAAGTACCTGAATTGGGACACTTCCCAAATCTAGATCTATTGATATAGATCTAGTTACCAGAATCCTTGATATATTGTCCATATCCTATGTGGTGTGACAACCAAAATTTGACCGATTGTAGTATAGGAACATCACTTCCTATCAAGAGTTTGTTATCCAAATCCCAGGATATAACTCCTTACATCCTTTTTACTAGGTTCATATGTTATTTTGATGAAGTCAATCACCTTGACTGTCACATCAAAATAGATTATCTGTCTCCGCTATGCTACTTCAGTCTATAAATAAGCATAAGCAACTTGCACACCTTCTAATGCCCCCACTGACTACGATAACCCTCTGGCAGTCATATACACGTGCACTTCTAAATTCCCATTTAGAAAGACGTTATAATCATCCACCTGCCAGATATCACGTTCATGAATAGCAGCAGTGGCAAGTCATATCCATATAGACTTCATCAAGACACAGATGTAAAAGTTTCATCATAATCCACATCGGGTATTTGATAAAAACATTCACTACGATAATCCCAGGATAAAGCTATATCTACTTGCTCCTAATGGGATATACCCTTTTAGGAGCACCCAGTAAATTCCATAATTTGCTGAAGTAAGTGGAGTTCAACTCGGATATGATGTATCTGGTCATCTGGAAGTTACCACTTCTTATGACATGCAGATTACTAGAACGACCATCATGACCATGATGCTGACCTCCTTATTAAGTATCCCTCAGGTGACTGAGGTTACCTACTAAAATCTGCGGAGTGGCTAAGATTTGTCAAGTCCAATTAAATCCTCAGGTTCTACTAAATTTTTAGTAACCGTTTGTGGTTCTAGAATCATTTCCAGTTCTACCATACGTCCACTAGTTCCTTTTGAAAATAAGTCTCTTTTATAAAAATGTGGCGAGTCAAGAACAAATCAACTTTTGATCTTGAATATGGTAGAAGTTAAACTCTTACGAATGTTTGGGATAACCCACAAACCGCCATTACTGAAATGTGCCTTGAGTTTGTTTGGAAAAAATCAGATAACTCTATATCCTAGCAAGCTCGAGATATGCTTCCATTCCATGTCCATATAGAATTTAAGGCTCTAATTTAGATGAAACCATATTCAATTGGAATGTAACTATTTCTAGTACATATCACCTAAATGGAAAAATGACATATACCATTACTCACCAAGGAGCACACCCACGGATGAGTAACCTGTGGGAGAATCAAGTTCTCAATATTACTACGACGGAATACCTAGCTTAAGTATTTACATTTTCGATTATTTCGACGAATCCTGATAGTTCTAACGTATCGTTATCTACTTTATTCTTATACCTATAAACTTCTCAAAATCTTTGGACCTTGCATTTTAATGAAAGTGTGTCTAAAACCAGAGAATTCATAGGTAAACTGAATGAAGTAAGATTACCAACGCCTTGTCCTAAAGGACACCGGAAAACATACACTACCATGTATAAGTCTTAAGAGTATACTGACTCAAACTCCGTGTGTCGTAAATTGAAAAACTGTATTTTGGTTAAGAACTTCTATATCGTTATTCAATGCACCTTACCTTATTCTCAACTGATAAAGATAAATGTTTAGAACACAATTTTCAAAAACTTATATCCCACTTTATAAAAATAAAGATACAGATATATCATTTTAAAAATTGGTGCATACCAACGGTTATTCAAAACCAAATATTTGCTATTAGGTAAAACCAGGCGATTTAATCTAATATCACCAATTGCTACAAATTCCGATGTTGAGGATAAAATCATTCATTTTCCAATATTCTACTCCTTCTCAGTATCTGTAACGCCCTAAAGATATGAGACTCTAATCTGTTATATACATACCCTAGAGTCAGAATTGATTGGGAAAACAGTTTTCAATTACAAGTACACAGAAAAACTGAAACATAAACATAAATGTTTTAAGGGGGTGGTCGGGTATTCATAGTAATGTCTTTTCTAATATCCAGATTCAAGGCACTAGTTGCAATTTTCTTTTCTCTCATTTCAATCCCTTTATATGTCTCTACATCTTATCTTTTGTACACCACACTTACGCGAACTGGTTTTCTTTCTTCCCTACTTTTCATCACCTGTCTAAGGTTTGGAAGAAGACTATCTAGTAAGCTTAATCGGCGTACTCTCCTAATACAAGGAGCTCTCGTAACCTGAGAGAAGGTAAAGGGAAGAGACAATCGAATAATACAATTCAATTTCTTCCGAACTAGTGGCCATCCTCGACTGAATTAACTTCTTCAAGTTCGTATGTAATTATACGATAGCCATTCCAGGCAATATGGATCATCGTAATGATACGGAGTATTCTGGAGAAGGAAAAGAGAAAGTAGGAGTAGCAGGGAAATATGCGACGTTGTCGTAAATCATGACAATCCAAAACCAAAGTGTGTAAGAAGGGTTCAGTTAACTTTGTTAATGAGTTTTAGTTTAAGATAAGTCATGGTCGCAAGCCAGAGAGAGGGAGAGAGAAAGAGAGAGAGAGAAAAGAAACATTCAGCGTGCACTCTATCAAGATTAGATTGGTTAATCACTTTATCTAATCAGGATGGATCCCATCGTTTTCTTGAATTCTTCTTCAAAGCCTAAAACAAGAACCGGTCGGGAACATGTACACCTTACAAGTTTGCTAACCGTTCAGCCAGTTTGGTGTTGGTACTCCGAGGGAGATCCTCCGTGCTTTCGCATGGACCCAATTTAATAACCCCGTTTCCCCAGAGGCGTAACCTCGTTAATACTTTCTAGATACCTAATAGATTAGCTAATTGTGAAGTGAAAATATCCTGAGGAGTAATACCTACTCATTAGTAGGAATCGGGACCCAACTATCATTGTGTGATAACTTTGATGGAATCCGACCAAAATTACCACACTACTGAAGGTATGTGCAAACTTGGTAAGTTTTCCTTATGTTTGAAAGTCCCGATATAGTTTATGCCCCCAACGGCTTATGATCTCGACTAGGTCAACAAACCATAAACCGCTAGTCATGTTCAACCGATCATTTTCTTGATTGTATTAAACCCACCTGCATGATCCTTTGACTAAGTCAACAAGGCTGTATGACTGCCTTAACCAATCACATCTCTATGCACAGAAAATCTCCACTTGCTACCGTACACTACTCTTTGACTAGGTCAACAAATTTAGCACGAATACTAAAAACTACTAATCTGAAATGACGGAGCGCTATGGCTGGTTTTTGGAAAAAAACCTTTAACGTAATGAACTTGATATCATTGAAGGAACTCAAGTAGCTTTGAAAAGGAGTGGTTTAGGCTCAGCTTTTAAAATGAGTGATTTTGAAGAAAACCGAGTGTCATAATAGCATAAACTTTTGCTTAACAGTGAACTCCCCGTGAAGGGATCAAGGCTCTTTCCTCATCGAATGAAGTGCAGGATATTCCTACCTGAATACCTCTATGCAAAACAAAAGAATATAACTATAGTTTTTAAGATTTGGTTCCGACAACATCATTTAAGTTTAATTTCCTTTCATATAATGCAGTCCCATCATTCAAGTTTCTAAGCCACACTAGAAACAACCAAAATAGCATGATTTATATACCATCCGCATTAGCCATGGGGTCCCAGGTCTTTAACGTAAGGTTACATAACTTACAGTAGGGCGGGGACAGGGCTAGCACGGATGCAAAACATATAGAAGTATCTAATATATATAATATATATCATCACAGGCATGTAACAAACATCAAAGGCATGCGGCAAACAAAATGGAATAGCGGATAAACTAGAAGTCCCACATTTCATTTGAGCCGCAAATAAAATGCAACGTTCCCCGGTCGTGTAGATAGCCCGTACAACATCGTAACAAGACCCTTACGAGTGCGGAAATTCACGTGCCATTTCTAAAAGCTGGGCTGCCCACCCTCAATATCATGAGTCGGTCACCTGTCGCTTTTTAGAATTCAGCAACTTGGGCGACACTCCTCTACAGATAAATCTTATAAGCGCTATAAGTGCGGCGAGCAACCCGCCAATTCTAGAGTGAGCCGGCCCGGTCTCAAACACCATGAGATAGCCACCACCACACCCTAGAATCCGGCTACTCGAGCACTTCTCTTGGGTTAATCCTAGTATAGAAATGAAATATATATATACAGTAGCGACATCGACCGCATCCTAGTCGAGCCGTAATAAAAGAATATACATAATACGGAAATAACGGCCTTAATTTCAAGTTTGTCCCAAACAAATGAATATATAGGAAAATATAACAGCACTGTACTAGCACATCACACGAGGGGGTATCTGCCACGAAAATCCAGCTAGACCATAATAAGAGATATATATACAACAACAAGCAATACCATAATATGTGCAACCCTGTCTAATCGAACATATAGCAATTAGACGACGTTTAACAACACATATACAAAATACGGATCATAAACAATGTAAAATTTTGACCGAAAAGTTTCCCGAGTTGCCCGAATACAAAGATAATCCTTACTGGAAATCTGGGCAGAAAAAAGTACTAAAAATCAAGTTTTGCCAATGCCAAGCTCCTGCATAAATTTCGAGGCAGGAAGCCACAACTTGGCAGCCGGAAT
The DNA here is from genome assembly GCA_030015575.1 of Agapanthus africanus. Classification (NCBI taxonomy): domain Eukaryota; kingdom Viridiplantae; phylum Streptophyta; class Magnoliopsida; order Asparagales; family Amaryllidaceae; genus Agapanthus; species Agapanthus africanus. The sequence continues at coordinate 152,889,112 of CM057348.1, read as the reverse complement.
TGGCCAAAATATCAATTCCGACGGCCATGTTTGGGCCTCCTGGCCTTGAATTTCGTACCACATTTTATAGTTTCAAAACATGTCCACTTCAATACTTTAAAAAAATTTCAGGTGATTTAAAATTTTTAGACAGAAACTTGACAATGGAAACTCGATCCGGTTAATTTTTCGGTCTCGAAACTAAAATATCGTCTATTCTAGTTGTAGTGTTTGGCCTGGGCTCTGATACCATGTTGAGGTTGCACCAGCACTCGCGGCCAACACGCAGCGGAAGAGAAAAAAGCGAACGAAAAAATCTTGCGAGTACGAGGAACCGCAACCTAGAATCCATTCCAAAACATCGAACTAGAAAACAACATACAAGGTTATAGAAACTACAACCTTTGTCGCGCGTCTACCCAATCATGGAAGACCCCATCAAGCTCCTTGTAGGCCGTCGCGAACAAGGTTGAGAGTTGACCGCCCCTGCCGAATATGATCCACTTGAGAGAAACCGATCCAAACTCCAGTTTCAACTACTGAAGCAACAGACACTCTAAGCTAGCTAGAAATGGAGTGTAGGGATGCAGGAATTATCACTTCCATTTATCTTTCTCATTTCCTCATATTTTTCTCAACTCATGAGAGCTTATATGAAGAAGGAGGAGGAGCAAGAGAAGAGAGAGAAGCAAGAGATGAGAATGAGCTAGAGGAGAGAGAATCAAGAATGGAGAAATAGTTTGGACAAATGAATTTTGCATAAACAATTCCACGCCCATTCTTCTTAACCATACTTCTTTACATGTAACATGCCACCTCATTTTCTTTTCTTTTTCACAAAATAAAATCCTAAATGAGGTGTCCTTCTAGAAGTAATCTGTATAAATACGGAATACAACCCCGGTATATATATCGAAATACAAATATGCATATTCGTATAAAAATATGAATAACCAAGAGAGAGAAAATGAAGAGTGAACATAATACTAGAATATATATATATATATATATATATATATATATATATGTATATAATCCGGATTAATTCTAAGCCGGCTAGTATTATCAACCGTCCGATTAAAGTCCGTGTAGTAGGTACATGTATTTAATCGGACCCCTGTACGTACCAACGTACAGCCTCTACATCTTATCGCCTAAACCGGGAAAATCCTCTGTGTGGGACTCTAAAGACTCGACAATACGCTGGCAGTAAGTTACTGGATAAATCCATAACTACAAGCACGTTAGCGGCACTAGCTGTACGTAATGGCTACCCATATATATTCCGAAAAGGAGGTTGACAATCAAGTTCGTATATACCCTACTGAGCCTGAATGTGATAATTTCTGTACAGTCTGGTCTTTTCGTCTAAGAGTATCGCATACTAGTTCTAGGGGTGGAAAACGTTAGACTCCTAATTGCTGGGTTTCTTAGTACTCTCACTAGGTTTTATAAGGCATCTGGTATGCAATTTTAAAAAATCTAGAGAGCAAAGCAACCCAAACCAAGGATCTAACTAGAGAATTAGGGTACAACTAAGCAAGTAACAACTTTATTCTAAGTGAACAAGGAATAGAACCTTTGTAGACTGGTCCTTCACTTCTAAAGCTCCGTGTAGTAGTCCCTTAGCTCTAAGTAGTGGTCTCCCGGACTCTCGTTGGGCTCCACTAGGTGAAAGGAACAAGCTTGCTCAAGGATCTTCGAGGCCGAAAATGATCTACGTCGAAGAATCTCTAACTCAAGCTACCTCTTCACTAATTGAGAATTAGTGAAGAAAATAACCTATACTAAATGTCTAGTTTGGTATAGATTGATGAAGTAGGAATTTTGCTCACTTTAAAATTAATTTTCTCTTTTTCTTTTTGTTCTCACAAGAAAGCTAGAGAGCAAGCAAGGAGATGAAGAAAAGATCAAGTGATCAAGTGTAATGAACCATGGGTGAGAAAATATCTCATATAAACTCATGTAGAGACTAAACCATGGCTAAAAATAATGGTTAGGTTAATAAATATTTAGAGTAAAACAAAATTAGTGGACTTAAGTCAAATCTTCTCCATTCTTCCACAAGCATCTCAAGCCTTACTAATTTCCACCTAATTTTGATTTTCCCCTTAATATTTAAACATCCAAATTATCTTAAGTTAGGTATGAGTCTCATACACCCAAGTCCAATGTATCATTTAGCATGACACATATTAAATACATTAATATATATCACATATATATTTGTATGTATTTTGAGAAAACATTTTCTTAAGTGAGCTAATATTAGTTAATGTATATTAATATATCAAATATATAATTATACATTAAATTATTATATCAACACCTGATTTAATAACCCGGCTGTATCACATACAACCGACTAATATCATATAATAAATTATTGAATCAACACTTGATCCAATAATCCGGTTATATCACATATAACCTATATTGAGAGATTAGAAAATGGTATCACATACACGTATTAATCTCGGTCCCGCACATATCACATATATGCCTTACTTCGTTTCACATGAGCTAGGAAACCTCTGTGTAGGACTCTAAAGACTCATCAATATGCCAGCAGTAGGTGATGATCATATCTGTCACCCACAAGCAGTCAGCGGTACTAGCTGGACGTAACGGCTACCCGGGTATTGAGCGATCAGAAGATCAACAAGCAAGCTTGTCCATACTTCCGTGAATCGAATAAGTAACACTACCGAACAGTCCGGTCTCTTCATTTGATATGTCGCATATATAGCCTGGGGTGGTTAACGTCAGACCCCAATAGCTTGATAAGTCATGCCGATATGAGGCTCATAACGGTTCGAGAAACTACTGATAACACTTACCAGTAAATCTCAACAACCGTGGCCAGGGATTTCCTATTATGGCCAATCGAGCACAGCACAACATCAACCCCCAATACCGGGAGAGAGGAAACCCCTCCTATCGCTCATTTCCTCCATGTGACTCGGGACTGTAGGGTTACTTACCACGACAACAAGGTTTCGGGAGGTATCGTCCATGCCATTTTCAAAAAATTTCCATGCTAATTAATTCTAACCCTAGAGTCTTAACTTGAGAATTAGACAATAGCATATGTAAACAACTTTACAACCAAGTGAATATGGAATACAACCATTGTAGACCGGTCCTTCACTTCAAATGCTCCATGTAGAAGTCCCTTCGCTCCAAGTAGTGGTGATCCTGACTCTCCGTAGGCTCCACTAGTCGAAATGAATGAGCTTGCACAATGATCTTCGATGCCGAAGATGATCTACTTTGAGGAGAAACAAACTAAAGATACCTCTTCACTAATTAGGGATTGGTGAAGTTAACACCCTAAACTAAATGGCTAATATAGTAGAGGATGATGAAGTAGGAATTTTGCTCACTTTAGAAATCTTTTTCTCACTCTATTTCTTTTCCTCACCAAAACCTAGAGAGCTTTCTTTTGTTGAAGATGGAGATGAAGAGAATAAAGGATGAGAGAGTGAATGGAAACCATGGGTGAGAAATATCTCATATAACCCTTGTAGAGACATAACCATGGCTAAATATTAAGGTTAGGTTAATAAATATCTAATGCAAGACAAATTTAGTGGACTAAGTCAATGGTTTCCACAAGCTTCCAAAGCTTGCAACCATGCTTAATCCCACCAATTTATATTTGCATTAAATAAATAAAAGCCTAATATATAATCTAAAACATGGTGTAAGTCTCATACACCCATGTTGCATGTATAATCAAGCATGATAAAACACACACAAATAATATATATCACATATATATCAAGTGTGCACATGTGAGAAAAGAAATGTATAAGTGAGAAAATATTACTTAATGTAAATTAGCATATCAAATCAACATTTGATTTGATAATCCGGCTATATCACATATAATCGACTAATATAATATGTATCATCTCATCGAATCAACACTTGATTCGATAACCCGGCTATATCACATATAACCGACCGATATCACATATCGAGAGAATATAATACAGTATCACATACTCGTATTATTCTCGGTCCCGCACATATCACATATGTGCTCCTACTTCGTTTTTCCTGAGCCAGTAAACTACTGTGTAGGACTCTAAAGACTCGTCAATATGCCGGCAGTAGGTGATGATCATATCAAACACCGACAAGCCGTCAGCGTTACTAGCTGGACGTAACGGCTACCCGGGTATTGAGCGATCAGAAGATCAACAAGCAAGCCTGTTCATACTCCTGTAAATCCTGTCAGTAACACAACCGTACAGTCCGGTCTCTTCGTTTGATATGTTGCATATCCAGTCTAGGGGTGGTAAACGTCAGACCCTAGTAATCGATAAGTCGTGCCGACGTGAGATTCATAACGGGTCGAGAAACTACTGATAACACTACCAGTAGATCTCCATATCAGCCCTGGCCAGGGACTTCCTGTTATAGCCAATCGAGCCCAGCGCGACATCAACCCCCAATACCGGGAGAGACGAAACCCATCCTATCGCTCATTGCCTCCATTAGTACGTTGTACTGGAGATAGTATGCAGGTGCTCGTTGGGTTACGGGTACACCGGACAGGACTCGTAGGGAACTGTTGGTTGGTATTATACCCGTCATCAGTTAACAGTTCCCAGGTGACATGAGTACAGCATAGTCCGTTGACTTGACACTGCTGCTTCATCTCGAGTGTGTTCCCACTGTTCTTAGATTGCTACCCTACCACGGCTCAAAGGAGTTGTGCAAACAGGTAGAAGTTGGGTGCAGTCCCGAAGCACTTGGAGGCAGTCACAGTTAGATAGGATTCGTCTCTCCCGGTATTAGGGGTTGATATCGCGCTGTGTTTAGAGAGCCATTACGCAAGGACCCTTTCCAGGGCAAGCGAGATTTACTGGTAGGTGTTCTAGTAGTTTCTCAAGGTGTAACGGGCTTCATACCGACACGACTTATACCGCTTTTAGGGGACTGACGCTTGCTGCCCCCTAGGCCCGATATGCGATAGTCTTAGAAGAACAGACTGGACTGTACGACGATTGTCACATGAGGCTCAGTAGAAGTTTGGATGGGTTTCCTCATCGGCCTTCTTATCGACATCTACCTGGGGACCGTTACGTACAGCTAGTACCGCTTGCGGCCTATGGTTAAACCCCCTGCCAGCATAGTGTCGAGTCTTTAGAGTCCCACACAGAGTGTTTCCCTGCTTCAGGCGAAATGATATAGAGGTCGTATGGTTTTACGACAGGGTTCGGACATATACGTGTACTTGTGCACGTATGATGTTCGGACAAATTTTACTAGCAGGCTTTGGTTTAAGCCAGATTCTAGTATTGGATTATTGGATTTATGCAGTCTTTTCGTAAATACGGATGGGAGGGGCATTCACGTAATTAGTCGAGAAGCTTCTAGAAGAAAGGTGACTCATTTAGATTTAATTCATTTATGAATTAAACTAAATGAGGTGGGGAAGCTTATGTGTTATTATCATTAATTGCACCATGACTCATAAGATGATTCATTTCAAGAATTAAATGAAGCATGGATGATATTTGTGCAAGATATTTATGCAAGATATTTTGTTATTCTTCATATTATTCAAAGTGAGAAGGGTTCAATTCATAATTAACAAACACACTCTCTCTCCTCAAGCTCTCCTCTTCTTCAACCTAACCCTAATCCTCTCATGTGTTGAGAGCCCAAGGGTTAGAAAGAATAATAAATCCTTAATCCACTTCTATATTTTCTAGGTCACTTGGATTAGCAATCCTAGCCACTTAGTTACCTCAAGTTAGAGGTTAAAGCTTGGAGAAGGAACTCTCGGGTGGATCTTCTACTACATCGAGGAGGCCGATGAGGAGGTGAAAAACAAGAACAAGAAGGACTTGTATCTTGAGGTATAATCATCTATCATAGTAGTTTAGCACTTCTAGATAGTTTGTTAGTTAGGGTTTAGCAAAGATCCGTAAAGTTAGTCGATGTTAACTTGAACAAAATGATTGTTTTATCTATTCCGCCTCCCCGCATCTTGTGGGGTGTGTAACGTCGATTTACAGTGGTATAAGAGCCTAGATAAACCATAACTAATATGTTAGCAAAGTCTTTAGAAATTCTATCGCAAAATAATCCCGAAAAACCGACGTTTTCACCAAGTTTCCGCCGTTTTTAAATTGGGGTCTAAAATTTTTTCAGGGACCCTTAAAAATACAAGCAGGTTTTTTTTAAGAATTGTGAAGAAATTTGGGATCGTGACTCGTCCAAACCACCGTGGAACCGCGGCCGATCCAAGTGATCCGCCGCGAATCTGCGGCCGAGTTGACACCGAGTCAACCCAAATTTGCTCAGTTATTCTTCTGTGTTGATGTTGTGTTTTCTGGGATGTTTTATTTCTGCTCAGGTTTTATGTGCATTGAGAATTGTTTGGAGTAGATTCATATGTGTTGCTTGATCGAAATTCTAAGAACTTTGGCTAACTGGATTATATCTGTGTTGTCATTAATGTGTTCGTAAACCTCCCCTAACTGCTAATATGTCGGTTAGCAGGGGGTTGCACATTTCTGTAATGTTTTTTACTGGTTTGTGAATTTGAACTTGTTGGATTGTCGTGAATGGATAGCCGGGGATGTGAGACGAGTGTTTCTTTCATTCAAATGTAAATTGTAATTTGTTGTAATATTTTTTTGCGGGGCACATCCGGGTTGAGGTTGTAGCCAGCGTTGTATTATTTCATTTACTGTTTTCTGCTCCCAGGATAGACCCAAGGTGGGGTGCACAAACTACCGGGTACTTTGAAGTGTTTAGTGGCCTACTCACATCGTTGAGAGAGACCGCTTCACTTCGGGTATTTGACAGGTAGTTTGTCATACCCGTAGGGGTCTAGGGTGGGGTTGGCTATTCATCACGACTGTGTAATCCGTATTTCATTGCAGGCTCATAGGGAATGCAGATTTCTAGAATATCCAATATGTTCATCTGTGATCTGAAATGCCTATTATTGCGTCTGACGAATGTACAATATCTATATATGATATCTAGTAGGCATTGCTTATGTTTTGCATCCGCCCTAGCCCAGCCCCCACTCTGTCGTTAGTTAAGTAACCTAACGGGTGAATGACGGGGCCCAGTGGCGAATGCGGATGGCATAAGCGGACGTTGTATTTTCGTTGTTTTCTGCAATGATAGGTTAATTGATGGGACGCATTATTTTAATGCAAAGAAAGTAAACCAAAGTTGAATCGTTGGAACAGTTTAAAAGAAACCACTCGGTTATTTTAAAATAGAAGATTTTTTAATTGCGGAGCTTAAACCACTCCTTTTAAAAGCTATCAGTTTCCTTCGATTATATCAAGTTCACTACGTTCACGGTTTCGCCAAAACCATTCGTAGCCCTCCGTCATTTCATTTGGGTATTCAGTAGTATTCAAGCTATGTATTTTGACCAACGCCAAGGCATAGTGTTTGGTAGCTGCTGGGTATTCATCTGTTGCATAGATAGATGAGTTGGCTTGGGACAGTCGTACTGCCATTTGCCCAACGTCAGGGGTATGTACGGGTGGGTTCAAATTAACAAGATAATGATGGGTAGAACTTGACATGTGACTTATGACATTTTGACCAACGCCAAGGTCATAAGAGCATGGGGAAGAAATTTATATCGGGAGTTTCTAAAGAAACTGAAACTTGCTAGAGTTGCATACCATTTGGAGTGTGATAATTTTGGTAGGATTCCTTCAGCATTATCACACGATGATATTTGGATCCCGATCCTACTGTGAGTATAAGCTACTCATCGGGAGATTCTTTCACTTAACGATCAATACTATAAACCAAGTAGGTGTCGAGAAAGGTGTCAGCGGGGCTATGCCCCCAGAGAAAAGAGGTTATTTAATTAAGGAACTTCGCGAAAGCGTCGTAAAACCTCCCTCGAAGTACCGACACTGGCCTGGCTGAACGGTTAAGAAAGTATTGTACGGTAAGAATAGTCCTGACTAGTTCTTCTTTTATGGTTTGAGTAAGGATTCGAGAAACAGTGGGAGCCATCCTGTTTAGATAAACTAAAACCCACTCTAAACTTGCAAGAGCATCATGCTAAAGTGTTTCATCTCTCTCTCCTAATTGCAGTGACCCAGAACATGACAGGCCTTAAGTTATTATTAGATAAAAATATTTTGACAGGGCCAAATTATAAAGATTGGTTCCGGAATGTCAAGATGGCAATAACTTATAACAAATTGGGGTATGTCCTTACTACTAAGGCCCCTGCCGTCCCAGGTTCAGAATCCAGTGTCGCGGATAAGGAAATCCGCAAGACCTGGGAGATTGACTGCGCGAAGGCCAAATGCATCGTGCTTGCATCTATGAATAATGAACATCAGAGGGGGCACGAGGATATGGATCTTGAATCCATATTTCTCCACACCAAGGAACTGTATGGAGAGCAATCTCGTATAGCTAGATACGAGACCTCGAAGAACTTGTTTCAGTCGAGGCTGGTCGTCGGATCATCTGTAGGGGAACATGTCCTTAAGATGATTGGCTATATTGAAGAGCTCGCGGACCTCGGGACAACATTAGAGAACAAGCGGTATACAGACTTGGTTCTTCAGTCCTTTCCTTCCACCTACGCCCAGTTTATCTTGAATTTCAACATTCAAGGTAAAGAAGTTGAACTTCCAGAACTCCTTAACATGTTGAGGAGTGTAGAAAGGAAGGGAAACACCCACTATGTTTGTTCGTGGTGCTTCCTCTTCCAGGTCCAAGGCAAGGGCCAAAGGAAGGAAGAAGAAGGACGCTACCAAACCAAGAGGTGGTGTTGGTAAGGTAGGAGTCAAGGGAAAGGCAAAGGTTGCGGTGCCAGTAGTGGCAAAGGACGAATGCTTCCACTGTCATACGAAAGGCCATTAGAAGAAAGATTGTAAAGCTTGGATTGCCAAGAACCAGGACCCGAGGCAAGTTGTGGCTTCGGCTTCAGGTATGTTTGTAATTGAAAATTTTCTGTCAATCAACTCTACTTCCTGGGTATTGGATACCGGATCAGGATCTCATATATGCAATTCATTGTAGGCACTGAAAAACCATAGAGTGCTGAAGGTTGGTGATATGACCCTCCAGGTTGCTAACGGAGCTAGCGTGAATGCTGTGTCCGTAGGGGGATTATCACCATGGATTGACGAGTGGACATATTTTGGTTTTCCGCAACTGTTTTTGTGTACCTAGTTTAACGTGTAATATCATATCAGTATCCTTGTTATCAGAAGAAGGTTATGATTTCACGTTTATAAACGATGTTGTTAACATCCACCTTAATCATGGTTTGATTGGGTCTGGTACACTAGATAATGATATATACGTGTTAAACCAATTACAGATTTTCATTGTCCAGAACACACTAAAAAGAAAGTCTTCAGATATAAATCAGGCTTTCTTATGGCATTGTAGACAGGGTCACTTCAATGAGACAAGGTTAACTAAGTTACATAGAGAAGGATATTTGGATCCGTTCGAATATCAATCTTATGCCACTTGTCAATCATGTCTTAAAGGAAAGATGACAAAGACTCTATTCACTGGACATGGAGCAAGAGTGAGAGAGCTCTTAGGACTCATACATGGCGATGTATGTGGTCCAATGTCTACACATGCAAGAGGCGGTTTTTCATATTTCATTACTTTTACGGATGATTTCTCTAGGTATGTATTCATTTTCTTGATGAAACATAAATCCGAGGCCTTTGAGAAATTCCAAGAATATAAGAATGAAGTAGAAAACCAAACCGGCAAAAGTATCAAGACACTGAGATCTGATCGAGATGGTGAATACTTAAGTGCCGAGTTCCTGGGTTACCAAATGAGAATGGAATTCTCTCTCAGCTTACTCCTCCATACACTCCGCAACATAACGGTGTATCGGAAAGACAGAACCGAACCCTATTAGATATGGTACGTTCCATGATGAGTAATGCTGAGTTACCGCGATCTTTCTGGGGTTATGCACTAGAATCAGCTGCATATCTTTTGAACAGGGTTCCTACCAAGACAGTGCCTACCACACCATATCAGATGTGGAGTGGGAAGGACCCTATCTTCAGTATCTCAATATATAGGGATGTCCAGCTTTTGTTACAAAGCAGCATGCGGACAAACTTGAGGCACGATCCGTACAGTGTAAGTTTGTGGGATATCCAAAGAACTCCAAGGGGTATTTTTTCTATTACGCAGAGGAACAAAAGATTTTTGTTTCTCGTAATGCCCATTTTTTAGAACAGCAGTTTTTAGAAAAGGAAACAAGTGGGAGTGAAATAGAACTGGTAGAAATTCCAGAACCACAAACTACTACTGAAAGTTTGGTAGAACCAGAAGTTACAGAAGAACAGGACATTCCCGCACCCCTCCGCAGGAGTATTAGGTCGTCTCATCCGCCTGAGAGATACTACGGTTTTCTCATAGACGGGGATAGAGAAGAATGCGTCATTGATAATGATGAACCTACTAGGTTCCAGCATGCCATCCAGAGCGGCAACTCAGTAAGATGGCTGGAAGCAATGCGAACCGAGATGGAGTCCATGTACACCAACAAAGTATGGAATTTAGACTTTGCTCCAGATGGGGTAAAACCCATAGGATGCATGTGGATCTTCAGGAAGAAGATTGGTGTAGATGGATAGGTGGAAACCTAAAAGGCTAGACTTATTGCAAAGGGTTTTCGTCAAAGACCTGGTTTGGACTATGGCGAAACTTTTCTCCAGTGGCTATGCTCAAATCCATTCGGATCCTTCTTGCCATTGCTGCCTTCCATGATTATGAGATCTGGCAGATGGACGTAAAGATGGCTTTTCTAAATGGTAATTTAGAAGTGTGCGTCTATATGGATCAGCCAGAAGGTTTCAATCAGAGTGGGAGCAGCGGGAAAGTGTGGAAGTTGCTTAAGTCCATTTTTGGACTAAAGCAGGTATCGCGGAGTTGGAACATCTGTTTTGATGAAACGGTCAAAGAATATGACTTTATCAAAAATCCAGATGAACCATGTATATATAGTAAAATTGTAGCACGAACTGTCGTATTTCTCGTCTTTTACGTGGATGACATTCTCTTGATAGGAAATGACATTCCTATGCTACAATCTGTCAAAGGATTCTTGTCACACAGGTTCTCCATGAAAGACCTGGGTGATGCCTCTTACATTCTGGGGATCCAGATCTATCGTGATAGATCTAAGAGGATGTTGGGACTTTCGCAGTCCAGGTATATCAACACTATACTGAAAAGATTCAGTATGGAAGATTCTAAGCGCGGTAATTTACCGGCTTGTCACGGAATCACCCTCTCCAAAGAGATGTCTCCCAAGACTGATTTGGAAAGGGATGCATGTCGATTATACCCTATGCTTCTGCGGTAGGCTCTATAATGTATGTGATGTTGCGCACCGGACCAGATGTAGCTTACGCACTGAGCGTGGTAAGCCGGTATCAGTCAGACTCAGGGGAGAAGCATTGGATAGCAGTAAAGAGCATTCTCAAGTATCTAAGAAGGACTAAAGATATGTTCTTGGTTTATGGCGGAAAAGACCTCAAGATCGAGGTTTTTGCTGACTCCAGCTTTCAGAATGACAAGGATGACTCCAAGTCCATGTCAGGTTATGTCTTTACCCTCAATGGAGGGTGGTGTGCTGGAAGAGTTCCAAACAGGACACCGTTGCTGACTCGACGATGGAAGCGGAGTATATCGCTGCTTGCGATGCCGCCAAAGAAGCAGTCTGGATGAAGAAGTTCCTAACAGAATTTCAGGTGGTTCCTACCATTGTTAATGCAATACCATTGTATTGTGACAACAACGGCGCTATAGCTTTAGTGAAGGAACCCAGGTCCCATCAGAAATCCAGACACATCTTAAGGCGGTATCACTTGATCAGGGAGATCATAGATCGCCAGGAGATCGAGGTCCGGAGAGTTGCTGTAGAGGAGAACACTACAGATCCATTCACAAAGGCCTTACCTCAGACACAGTTCGAGAGGCTATTCGAGATGATAGGTCTTCGATACGCCAGTACATGGCCCTAGTGCAAGTGGGAGATTGTTAGTGTATATACCCTAGGGGTCTTTATTGTATCATACTAGCTTGTATATTACTTAATGGAAGCTTAGAATATTCTTGCTCAACATATTAGTATGCTACTTGATTTATATCTATCTTAATATGTGTATATGTTTCTTTTGGAATATCGCGAATACATATTGATAGAGCACATAGGATCTTGCTTGACTACCAGCGTTGTGATGGCAGTCGCACTAGTGGGGGCTGGGTAGTCTACAAGCACATCCTTTTTCAGGTCCCTGGCCGTAGGATTACCGAGACAGGGCATCGATACTACAGAGTAGACTAGTGTGTACGCTTCTCATCCCAGCAGGGAAAATGTTTTCTCCCACAGCCATTAGTACGTTGTACTGGAGATAGTATGCAGGTGCTCGTTGGGTTACGGGTACACCGGACAGGACTCGCAGGGAACTGTTGGTTGGTATTATACCCGTCGTCAGTTAACAGTTCCCAGGTGACTGAGTACAGCATAACCCGTTGACTTGACACTGCTGCTTCGTCTCGAGTGTGTTCCCACTGTTCTTAGATTGCTACCCTACCACGGCTCAAAGGAGTCGTGCAAACAGGTAGCAGTTGGGTGCAGTCCCGAAGCACTTGGAGGCAGTGGCAGTTAGATAGGATTCGTCTCTCCCGGTATTGGGGGTTGATATCGCGCTGTGTTTAGAGAGCCATTACACAAGGTCTCTGGCCTGGGCAAGCGAGATTTACTGGTAGGTGTTCCAGTAGTTTCTCAAGGTGTAATGGGCTTCACATCGACACGACTTATACCGCTTTTAGGGGACTGACACTTGCCGCCCCCTAGGCCCGATATGCGATAGTCTTAGAAGAACAGACTGGACTATACATCGATTGTCATATGAGGCTCAGTAGAAGTTCGGATGGGTTTCCTCATCGGCCTTCTTATCGACATCTACCTGGGGACCGTTACGTACAGCTAGTATCGCTTGCGTCCTGTGGTAAAACCCCTGCCAGCGTAGTGTCGAGTCTTTAGAGTCCCACATAGAGAGTTTCCCTGCTTCAGGCGAAACGATATAGAGGTCGTATGGTTTTACGAGAGGGTTCGAACATATATGTGTATTTCTGCACGTATGATGTTCGGACAGATTTTACTAGCAGGCTTTGGTTTAAGCCAGATTCTAGTATTGGATTTTTGGATTTATACAGTCTCAGTATATCCGTGTTTTTCATAAATACGGATAGGAGGGGCATTCTCGTAATTAGTCGAGAAGCTTCTAGAAGAAAGGTGACTCATTTAGATTTAATTCATTTATGAATTAAACTAAATGAGGTGGAGAGCTTATGTGTTATTATCATTAATTTCACCATGACTCATGAGATGATTCATCTCAAGAATTAAATGAAGCATGGATGATATTTGTGCAAGATATTTGTGCAAGATATTTTGTTATTCTTCATATTATTCAAAGTGAGAAGGGTTCAATTCATAATTAACAAACACACTCTCTCTCCTCAAGCTCTCCTCTTCTTCAACCTAACCCTAATCCTCTCATGTGTTGAGATCCCAAGAGTTAGAAAGACTAATAGATCCTTAATCCACTTCTATATCTTCTAGGTCACTTGGATTAGCAATCCTAGCCACTTAGTTACCTCAAGTTAGAGGTTAAAGCTTGGAGAAGGAACTCTCGGGTGGATCTTCTACTACATCGAGGAGGCCGATGAGGAGGTGAACAACAAGAACAAGAAGGACTAGTATCTTGAGGTATAATCATCTATCATAGTAGTTTAGCACTTCTAGATAGTTTGTTAGTTTGGGTTTAGCAAAGATCCGTAAATTTAGTCGATGTTAACTTGAACAAAATGATTGTTTTACCTATTCCGCCTCCCCGCATCTTGTGGGGTGTGTAACGTCGACTTACATCTCCCACTTTCACTAAGGCCAGTTGTTGTAGTATCTCATACCCAACATCCCGAAGAGCCTCTCAAATTGAATCTGGGGTATGGCTTTCGTGAGTGGATCCGCTGTGTTGTCCTCCGTGTCAACTCTCCTGATTTCGATCTCCCGGCGATCAACTATCTCCCGGATCAGGTGATACCCATTCAGAATATGCCTTGATCGCTGATGGGACCTAGGTTCCTTGGCCAAAGCCACTGCTCCATTGTTATCACAATACAAAGGTATTGTATGCTCGATGGATGGAACCACACCAAGTTCGGTTATGAACTTCTTCATCCAGACAGCCTCTTTGGCAGCATCGTTGGCAACGATATATTCAGCTTCCATCGTCGAGTCTGCCACGGTTTCCTGTTTGGAACTTTTCCAACAAACCGCCCCTCCATTGAGGGTAAAGACAAATCCTGAGACCGACTTAGAGTCATCATTATCACTCTGGAAGCTCGAATCGGTTAAGGACTCCACTTGGAGTTCTCCGTTACCATACACCAAGAACATCTCTTTTGTCCTTCTCAAGTACTTGAGAATATTCTTCACAGCTGTCCAGTGACTCTCTCCTTGATCTGCTTGATACCTACTCACTACACTTAGTGTGTATACTATATTGGATCTGGTACATAGCATCGCGTATATGATAGAGCCTACTGCCGAAGCATAGGGTATCCCTTGCATGCGAGCTCTCTCCAAATTAGTCTTGGGAGACATCTCTTTGGAGAGAGTGAGTCCTGTGATCGTGGGTAAATTCACACGCTTGGATTCTTCCATACTAAACCTCTTTAGTATGGTGTCAATGTACCTGGATTGGGACAATCTCAGTATTCGTTTAGATCTATCTCTACAAATCTTAATCCCCAAGATGTAGGAGGAATCACCTAGATCTTTAATTGAGAATCTATATGATAAGAAGAGCTTGACCGAGTGTAGCATAGGAACATCATTTCCTATCAAGAGTATGTCATCTACGTACAATACGAGAAAGACAACCTTACTCTCTGCCACCTTCTTGTATATACAAGATTTCAAACTCTTTGACTACAACATCAAAACAGATGTTCTAACTCCGTGATACCTGCTTTAATACGTAGTTGGATTTAAGCAGCTTGCACACCTTTCCGCTGCTCCCACTGTCTACGAAGCCCTCTGGCTAAGTCATGTACATGCATTCTTCTAAATCACCATTTAGAAAGGCAGTCTTAACATCCATTTTCCAGATTTCGTAGTCATGGTATGCAGCGATGGCAAGTAGGATCCGGATGGACTTAAGTATAGCCACTGTAGAAAAGGTTTCATCATAATCCACACCTGGTCATTGAAGAAAACTATTTGCAATAAGTTTAGCTTTGAAAGTCTCAACTTTTCCATCTACACCAAGTTTCTTCTTAAAGATCCATTTGCTACCAATGGGTTTTACCCCTTCAGGAGAAACTTCCAAAGTCCATACTTTGTTGGTGTACATGGATTCCATCTCAGATCGCATTGCATCCAGCCACTTCACAGAGTTCCCAATCGTGATGTCCTGCTCGAAGCTAGTTGGGTCATCATATTCCATGATGCAATCCTCGCTCCCACCATTAATGAGAAACCATAGTATCTCTCAGGTGGATGAGGAACACTGCTAGATCGACAGAGATGCTGGGGTTCGTTGGAGACTACTGAATCCTCTGTCGCAGTTTGTATTGCTATAAATTCTTCCAGTTCTACCTCCTCGCCACAAATTTCTTTCACAAGAAATTCCTTTTCTAAAAAGGTGGCATGTTGAGAAACAAACACCTTTTGTTCCTCGGTATGGTAGAAGATATACCCTTGTGAGTTTTTGGGATATCCTACAAACTTTCACCGAACAGACCTTGCCTCGAGTTTATCCGGATTGTGCCTTTCGACATAGGTCGGACAATCCCATATCTTAACATAATTAAGACATGGCCTCTTCCCCTTCCATATCTCAAATGGAGTGGTAAGCACTGATTTGGTAGGGACTATATTCAATAGGTGCATGGATGTCTCAAGCGCATACCCCCCAAAAGGAAATAGATAACTCAGCGGTGCTCATCATATAGCGCACCATATTTAATAGGGTGCAATTCCTCCGTTCCAATATACCGTTGTGTTGTGGTGTATACGGAGGAGTAAGCTGAGAGAGAATCCCATTCTCTTTTAGATAGTCCCGGAACTCATTGCTCAAGTATTCTCCACTTCGATCAGATCGAAGCATTTTAATACTTTTACCCATTTGGTTCTCGACTTTGTGCTTATATTCTTTGAATTTCTCAAAAGCTTCAGACTTGTGTTTCAACAGGAACACATGTACGTATTTTGAGAGATCGTCAGTGAATGTAATGAAGTACGAGGAACCATCCTTGGAATGTGTAGACATGGGACCGCATACATCACTATGTATCAGTCCCAAGAGTTCCGTAACTCTTTCTCCGTGTCCAGTAAACGGAGTTTTGGTCATCTTGCCTTTGAGACATGACTGGAAAGTGTCATAAGATGAAAATTAGAACGGATTCAAATATCCATCCTTATGTAACTTAGCTAGTCGTGTAGCATTGATATGACCTAGTCTACAATGCCATAAGAAGGATTCGTTCATTTCTGAACTCGTCCTCTTGTGTGTATTTTGTACATTAAGGACTGCAGTTTGATTTAGAACGTATATGCCATTATGTAACGAGCCTGATCCAATCAACTTTTGACTCAGGAAGATGTTCATAAAATTATCCTGTACTAAAAAATTATATCCTTCTTTACTTAATAAAGAAACTGATATAAGATTGCCTATCAGGGTCGGTATGTAATAGCATTCGTTTAGAATCAATGTATTACCATTTGGTAATACAGGGTGATATTCGCCAACTGGTTTGGCTGCAACATTTGCTCCATTTCCTACTCTTACGAAATGATCACCCATCCTTAGTTATCTACATTTTCTAAGCCCATGTAACATATTACATATGCGAGATCCTGATCCGGTATTTAATACCCAAGACGCAGAGTGAACTGATAAACAGTTCTCGGTAACTAACACACCCGAAGAAGATGCATCAACATGCTTATTCTTCGTTTGGGCGGCGTGGGAATCCGGATATCGCCCTATTTCCTGCTCAGTCTTATAACAATTGTAAGAAAGAACGGAACCAACAATCCCCTGCTTAGTATAACAAGCGGGTTCGGTCAATACATCCATATTATTATTTTGATTAAGGCCGGACATGGTCGCTACCTGGTGAAAGAGAGAAGAAAACATTTTAGCGTATGCTCTTGTAAGATTAGATTGGTTATTATCTTATCTAATCAGTATGGCTCCAACTGTTTTTATCAAATCTTCCTTCAAACCCTAAAAGCTAAGACTAGCCGGGATTAATTACACCTTACAAGTTTGCCAATCTTTCAGCCAGGACAATGTTGGTACTTTGAGGGAGGTTCCCCGTGCTTTTGCACGGACCTAATTAAAATAAACCTCGTTTTCCCATAGGCATAACTCCGTTAACACCTTTCTAGACACCTACTTGATCGGCTAATTGTGATGCGTAAAAATCTCCCAGGAGTAACTCTTACTCGCAGTGGGTATCGGGATCCCACTATCTTATAGAAGGTATGCAATCTCATTGCAAATTTCAACACTTGAAATTCCCGATAATATTCTGCCCCTAACGTCTTATGACCTTGACGAAAGCCAACAAACCATAGTCCGCTAGTCAAGTTCAACCCGTACATTTCATGATTGAATTAAACCCACCCGCACGACCCTTGACGAAAGCCAACATAGCCATACGACTACCCTAATCCAATCGAATCATATGCAGCAGATAAGCAGTAAGTAGCTACCGCACACTACGCCTTGACGAAAGCCAACAAACGTAGCACGAATACTAAATATTACTTATCTGAAATGTCGCAGGGCTACGACAGGTTTTTTATAAAACCATTTGCGTAATGAACTTGATATCGTTGTAGAAATAAGTGATTTTGAAAAGGAGTGTTTTTGAGACTTTTATTAGTTTCGCTAAAGCGGTCACTCCCGGTGAAGGGATCTTGGCTCTTTCCTTATCGAATAAGGTGCAGGATATTTCACAAATACCACTATGCAAAGCAAGAACTATAAAAGCAATTGAAAACAAAATCAAGTGAGTTTTATCATCTGCTATTTTCGCTAAAGAGGTCACTCCCTGTGAAGGGATCTCGGCTCTTTCCTTATCGAACAAGGTGCTGGATATTCTACAAGGAATACCGCTATGCAAAGCAAAAACTAGAGCTACCCTTTTTGAAAATTTGATTCTACAACATCTTTTAGGTTTCTTTCTTTTTCATTAATCTCATTAATGAAGTCCCATCATTTATACTTCCTAAGTATCACAGAAGAAACGAAAATACAACATACTCTTATGCCATCCGCATTCGCCGCAGTGTCCCGTTATGCACCGTTAGGTTAATTAACTAATGGCATAGCGGGGCGGGACTAGCGCGGGTGCAAAACATAAGCAACGTTTATTATATATCATATATATAATAATAAAGCATTCGTCTCAAACATATAAAGTGATCACATCACAGAATATCAGCAGCAGAAGATGACATATGAAATATTGTATATACTAGGAATTCCATGTTTTAAATTAAGCCACTATAAAACACGGATTCCACGGTCGCGATAAATATCCAAACCCACATCCCTAGACCCCTACGAGAGCGGCACGAAACCCTACCAATTCTAGAGTTAGGAGACCCGGTCTCGACTCCTCGAGATGGTCTCCTACTGGACTCTAGAACCCGGTTACTTATGCTCTCCACCTTGGGTCTATCCTAATGCGGAAAAGTAAATAATATACAACAATGGTGACATCATCCTCAACCCGGAAGTGCCCCAATAAAAGAATATTACATACAATGAATTTTACATGAATGAAAATAAAAACTCCCATCTCACATAAAGCCCCCGGTTATTCAAAACACGACGATCCAGCAACACATAACATCACATGTCATCAACGTAAGTAATTATGCATATCCAAATTGTCGTTGACATATAGAAACGAAACCGGCGATACACCACATATTACACTAACGGTCGCAGAAAAGAAAATGTCAAACTATAATATTTGGAATCGACAATCACCTTAGACATCATAAACCCGAAATATCACATACCTCGGATTTCATGCCTAACAATATGAATTCCAAATATTGTATCACATTCCAGAAAAAAACTAGACGATGTTAAACATTCCGATCGAATCAACAAACACCCAAAATTTCCCAAAGGACTCAACACTTGAGCGTAGTTTGAAAATACTCAGTACATGCCACAGTACCTATGGACTAGCTGTAGAAGGGTCAACCCTTTCCTCACCTTTGGCGCAGCGGAACTACCGCAAACCTTAGGGTTTGGCGGCGGTTCTTACCGTTATAGAATCGAGTTAGGGTTTCTTTCTTCTAGAGGGTCCATCGAATTACTTGCATAATTTTAGAATGTTCTTTAACTTGGAAAAAATCCAACTCTTGGAAAATTTTCCGGCGAGGGTTAAAGTGGGTATTTGATGTCCGTTAGAACTTTTTAACGCCGTCTAAATAACCTGAAAACATGTTAGAATTATGAATACAAAATACTCCGAATTGGCTTTATAAAAAAAATAAAATCTCATGCAATTTTAGAAAAAACAAGCAACACCTGAAACACCAAAATCCAGAGACCAGAACACAGAATAAAAATGAACCCCAGAAGCTACTACAGGGCCGACCAGCTCGGAAAAATAGGCCTTGTCACAGGGTCAAATCCGGCCAAATGTATTCGTTTTTGTTCAGTGTTCATGTTACATATCATATAACATTCTGCAGTTGCTAAAAAAAATTTTCGACGACTTAAAAATATTGACAGAAACTGGGTTTTAGCATTTCAAGTTTTGGAGCAGTTTCGGTTTCGTAATCTAACAAACACCGTCTAATTCTTTAGCTTGGCTCTGATACCACTGTAGGGTTACTTAGCACGACAGCAAGGTTTCGGGAGGTATCGTCCATGCCATTTTCAAAAAATTGCCATGCTACTTAACCCTAACCCTAGAACCTTAACTTGAGAATTGGACAATAGCATATGTAAACAACTTTACAACTAAGTGAATATGGAATACAACCTTTGTAGACCGGTCCTTCACTTCAAATGCTTCGTGTAAAAGTCCCTTCGCTTTAAGTAGTGGTGATCCGGACTCTCCGTAGGCTCCACTAGTCGAAATGAACGAGCTTGCACAATGATCTTCGAGGCCGAAGATGATCTACTTTGAGGAGAAACAAACTCAAGCTACCTCTTCACTAATTAGGTATTAGTGAAGCTAACACCCTAAGCTAAATGGCTAATCTAGTAGACGATGATGAAGTAGGAATTTTGCTCACTTTAGAATTCTTTTTCTCACTCTATTTCTTTTCCTCACCAAAACCTAGAGAGCTTTCTCTTGAAGATGAAGATGAAGAGAATAATTGATGAGAGAGTGAGTGGCAACCATGGGTGAGAAATATCTCATATAACCCTTGTAGAGACATAACCATGGATAAAGATTAAGGTTAGGTTAATAAATATCTAATGCAAGACAAATTTAGTGGACTAAGTCAATGGTTTCCACAAGCTTCTAAAGCTTGCAACCATGCTTAATCCCACCAATTTATATTTGCATTAAATAAATAAAAGCCTAATATATAATCTAAAACATGGTGTATGTATCATACACTCATGTTGCATGTATAGTCAAGCATGACAAAAAGAAAACACAAATAATATATATCACATATATATCGTGCACATATGAGAAAAGAAATGTATAAGTGAGCAAATATTAGTTAATGTAAATTAGCATATCAAATATAAAATTATACATTAAATTATCAAATCAACATTTGATTTAATAATCCGGCTATATCACATATAACCGACTAATATAATATGTATTATCTTATTGAATCAACACTTGATTCGATAACCCGGCTATATCACATATAACCGACCGATATCACATATCGCGAGAATAGAATACGGTATCAATTACTTGTATTATTCTCGGTCCCGCACATATCAAATATATGCTCCTACTTCATTTTTCCTGAGCCATTAAAGCTCTGTGTAGGACTCTGAAGACTTGTCAATACGCCGGCAGTAGGTGATGATCATATCAAACACCCATAAGCCGTCAGCGGTATTAGCTGGACGTAATGGCTACCCGGATATTGAGCGATCAGAAAATCAACAAGCAAGCTGCTCATACTCCTGTAAAGCCTGTCAGTAACACTACCGTACAGTCCATATCCAGTCTAGGGGTGGTAAACGTCAAACCCATTAACCGATAAGTCGTGCCGATGTGAGGCTCATAACGGGTCTAGAAACTATTGATAACATTTACCAGTAGATCTTCTTATCAGCCCTATCCAGGGACTTCCTGTTATAGCCAATCGAGCACAGCGCAACATCAACCCCCAATACCAGGAGAGAAGAAACCCATCCTATCGCTCATTGCCTCCATGTGATTCGGGACTGTACTCAAAAGCCACCATTTTGCACGTTCTCTTGAAAGTGGGAAGGTGGAAATCAAAGTACAGTGGGAATCACACAAGACTCTATGACGATCTCGGGTCTACAGGCTAACCTGTACCAGAGTCACCAGAGAACTGCTATCTGACGATAGGTATAATACCAACTAGGATTTCTCGGCGAGTCCGTTCAGTATACCCAGTCTCTACTGAGCACCCGTATACCATCTTTGATGTCAAACATCAATGGATGTGGGATCATCCATCGCCCATCATATGGGTCAAGAAGCGTATACGCTAGTCTACTCTGAAATATTGATGCCCTGTCTCGATACACCCTCGACTAAGAACAATTAAAGGATGTACTTGTGGACTACCCTGGCACCACTAGTATGATCTCCATCATAGTCCTAGTAGTCAAGTACACATCCTAAGGGCTTTATCAATATATGAGAGCAAGAAAGTATCATAATACAAGTCTATATGTTAAGACAAAGAGCAACCAGATAGCCTACTATCATGTCGAGCAAGAAAGTCCTCTCTATATATATCCAAGCATCCATTGTAATATATATCATATGTACAATAATGGCCTCTAGGGAATATACATAACTAACAGGGACTGTACCCAAAACCCACCTGTTTGAATGCTCTTTTGAACGTGGTAGGATGGACGATCTCGGGTCTACAGACTAACCTGTCCCGGTGTCACCAGAGAACTACTATCTGACGATAGGTATAATACCATCTAGGAGTTCTCGGCGAGTCCTGTTCGGTGTACCCAGTCTCCATTGAACACCTGTATACAATCTTTGATGTCAAACACCAATGGATGTGGGATCATCCATCGCCCATCAAATGGGCCAACAAACGTATATGCTAGTCTACTCTGCAATATCGATACCCTGTTTCGATACTCCCACGACTAGGAACAATTAAAGATGGACTTATGGACTACCCTGGCCCCACTAGTATGATCTGCATCATAGTCCTGGTAGTCAAGTACACATCCTAAGAGCTTTATTAACATGTAAGAGAGAGACAGTATACAGATACAAGTATACATGTTAAGATAAAGAGCAACCAGATAACATACTATCATGTCGAGCAAGAAAGTCCTCTCTATATATGTCCAAGCATCCACTATAATATACAATCATGTACAATAATGGCCTCTAGGGCATACATACAATTAACAATCTCCCATTTGCACTAAGACCAGTTGTTGTAGTATTTCATACCCAACATCCCGAAGAGTCTTTCAAACTGTATCTGGGGTATGGCCTTCATGAGTGGAAACGCCATGTTATTCTTCGTGTCAACTCTCTTGACCTCGATCTCCCGACGATCAACTATCTCCCGGATCAGGCGATACCGTCTAAGAATATGTCTGGATCGCTGATGGGACCTAGGTTCCTTGGCCAAAGCCACAGCTCCATTGTTATCACAATACAAAGGTCTTGGATGCTCAATGGATGGAACCACACCAAGTTCGGTTATGAACTTCTTCATCCAGATAGTCTCTTTGGCAGCATCGTTGGCAGCGATGTATGTTGTCTATAGTGTCATCAAGGCAATTATCATAGTCACAGGCAGGTGATTATGATGATTGAGGGATGACCTATACCGGTAGAACAGTCTTACTCGAGATGATAGTATGCTATCTGGTTTATCTTTGTCATCATGTACAGTATTAGGTGGCATTACAAATCACTATTATATGTTGATAGAGCCCATAGGATTCTTTCTTGACTACCAGCATTATGATGGCGATCAAATACGTGAGAGCTGGGTGGTCTATAGGCACATCCTTAAATGTCCCTAGTCGTTGGAGTTTCGAGATTGGGCATTGATACTCCAGAGTAGACTGGTGTATACTGATCGAGACCCCTACGAGGGGCGGTGGCCGGTCATATAAGCCATTGGTGTCAGTTTTTTCACCTAAGATAGTATACGTGTGCTCATTGGGTTATGAGTACACCGGTCGGACTCGCCTGAAACATGCTAGTTGGTATTATACCTATTGTCAGATAGCAGTTCCCTGGTGACATGTATACAGGTTAGTCTTTTGACCTGAGATCGTCATTTGTCTCGTGTGAGTTCCCTCTGTGCTTTGATTACTACCCTACCACGGCTCAAAGGAGTCGTGCAAACAGGTTTTAGTTGGGTACAGTACCGAGCCACATGGAGGCAATGAGCGGATCGTCAGGGGATTCGTCTCTCCCGGTATTGGGGGTTGATGTCGTGGTGTGCACGGGTGGCCATCACCAGAAATCCTTGGCCAAGGTAGTCGAGAATTGCTGATTCGGATCAGTAGTTTCTCAGTGGGTGATGGGTTTCATACCGACACTAAATATCGCGTTATTAGGGGCCTAACATTATCCACCCCCTAGACTTGATATGCGATACTCATAGACGAACGAAACAAACTGTATGGATATTTTCACTGTCAGGCTCAGTAGGGTTTCAGGATGAGTTTGCTCGTCGGCCTCCCTTTCGATCAATACCTAGGTAGCCGTTACGTATAGCTAGTGCCGCTGACGTGCTTGTGGTTAAACCCACTGCCAGCGTATTAATGAGTCTTTAGAGTCCCACACAGAGGGTTTCCTTGTTTCGGGTGAAACGATGTAGAGGCCGTATGGTTTTACGGCAGGGTTCGATCACATACGTGTACTTGTGCACGAATGATGTTCGGATGGATAATATTAGTGGGATTTGGTTTAAGCCGGATATTAGTATTATGTTTTTGGATTATTTTCATCTCATTGTATTCGTATACTTCGGAATGCGGATGCGGGTATGTATATACGGATGGGGGGTATTCTTGTAATTTCTCACAAGATTACTTTTAGAAGATTACACCTCATTATGGTTTAGACCTTTTTGGATTAAAAGGTTATTGAGGCGGAGGATGAAGTGTTTATTGCATTATTGTTGCATGGCTTAGTAATGACCCATGGTTACTATAATAAGCATGCTTAAGTTTTTGTTTGTTGTGAGATTATTGTTGACTTGAGATATTTTTGGTTGACTCTAGATATTTTGGAGACATGGGATTTTTTATTTGGTGGTTCCATTATTTATTACTAATCTCACAACAAAGAAAAGGCTAAGCCATTATTCATTCTCTCTCCTACAACACTCTCATCCTCATGGTATCTTCTTCTTCCTCCACCCAAACCCTCTGATGTGTTGAGAAATCTTGGGTGTCTTGAGACAAACTAATCCATCACCATACTCTATATCCTCTAGACTATCTAGTTTAGCAATCTAGGTACCCTAGTTACTTCGGTTACGAAGTAGAAGCTCGTTTCACAAATCCTCGGGTGGATTATCTTCGATGGTGGGAGATCGAAGATCAAGCTTGATCATGGAGGCCTCTAGGAGTTTGGAAAGGTGGTTGAAGACAGAAGTATACGGATCAACTCGGTATAACCATTCTAACTCCTTAGTTTTCTAGTATAGGGTTAAGGGTAGACCGGGTAGCGGGTTGTGTTAGCGCCATTTTTAAAAATTTTGCTCCGCATTTGGCCACGGTTTGATAGCCGGGGCGCTTGCATAACTCAACAATGTATTCATCCTCCATCGTCAAGTCTGCCACGGTTTCTTGCTTGGAACTGTTCCAACAAACCGCCTCTCCATTGAGGGTTAAAACAAAACTCGAGATCGACCTAGAGTCGTCCTTATCACTCTGGAAGCTCGAATTGGTAAAGGACTTCACTTGGAGTTCACCGTTACCATACACCAAGAACATTTCTTTAGTCCTTCTCAAGTATTTAAGAATGTTCTTCACAGCTGTCCAGTGATTCTCTCCAGGATCCGATTGATACCTTCTTACAACACTAAGTGCGTACGCTACATCCGGTCTGGTACATAACATCACATACATAATAGACCCGACTTCCGAAGCATAGGGTATCCCTTGCATGCGAGCCCTCTCCAAATCAGTCTTGGGGGACATCTCTTTGGAGAGAGTGATTCCTGAGATCGTGGGTAAATTTCCATGCTTGGAATTTTCCATACTAAACCTCTTTAGTATGGTATCAATGTATCTGTATTGGGGAAATCCCAACATCCGTTTAGATCTATCTCTATAGATCTTAATCCCCAGGATGTAGGAGGCATCACCCAGATTCTTAATGGAGAATCTGTGTGATAAGAAGATCTTGACCGAGTGCAGCATAGGAACATCATTTCCTATCAAGAGTATGTCATCCACGTACAATACGAGGAAGACAACCTTACTCTCTGCAACCTTTTTGTATATACACGGCTCATCTACGTTTTTGATGAAGTCAAACTCTTTGACTGCCACATCAAAATAGATGTTCCAACTCCGCGATGCCTGCTTTAACCCGTAAATTGATTTAAGTAGCTTGCACACTTTTCCGCTGCTCCCACTATCTACGAAGCCTTCTGGCTGAGTCACGTACACGCTCTCTTCTAAATCACCATTTTGAAATGCGGTCTTGACATTCGTCTGCCAGATTTCGTAGTCATAGTATGCAGCGATGGCAAGTAGGATCCGGATGGACTTAAGCATAGCCACTGGAGAAAAGGTTTCATCATAATCCACACCTTGTCGTTGACGAAAACTTTTTTCTACAAATCTAGCTTTGAAAGTCTCAACTTTTCCATCTACACCAAGTTTCTTCTTAAAAATCCATTTGCTCCCAATGGGTTTTACGCCTTCAGAAGAAACTTCCAAAGTCCATACTTTGTTGGTGTACATGTATTCTATCTCAGATCGCATTGCATCCGGCCATTTCATAGAGTCCCCACTCGTGATGGCCTGCTCGAAGCGTTGGGTCATCATCTTCCATGACGCAATCCTCGCTCCCACCGTTAACAAGAAAACCTTAGTATCTCTCAGGTGGATGAGGAACCCTACTAGATCTGTGGAGTGGCTGGGGTTCATCGGGGACTATCGAATCCTCCGGTTCTACCAAATCGTCAGCTGTAGTTTGTGTAGATGGAACTTCTTCCAGTTCTACCTCATGACCACTAAATTCTTTTATAAGAAATTCCTTTTCTAAAAAGTTGGCATTCCGAGAAACAAACACCTTTTTCTCCTTAGTGTGCTAGAAGATATACCCTCGTGAATGCTTGGGATATCCTACAAACTTACACAGAACAGACCTTGCCTCGAGCTTATCCGGATTTTGCTTTTTAACATAGGCCGAACAACCCCACATCTTAATGAATTAAGATATGGTCTCTTCCCCTCCCATATCTCATATAGAGTGGTAGGCACTGATTTGGTTGGAATCCTATTCAATAGGTATGCGACCGTCTCAAGCGCATAACCCCAAAAGGAAATAGGCAACTCAGCAGTACTCATCATAGAGCGCACCATATCTAATAGGGTGCGATTTCTCCGCTCCGATACACCGTTGTGCCGTGGTGTATACAGAGGAGTAAGTTGAGAGAGAATCCCATTCTCTTTTAGATAATCCAGAAACTCCTTGCTTAAGTATTCTCCTCCCCGATCAGATCGAAGGATTTTTATACTTTTACCCGTTTGGTTCTCTACTTCGCACTTATATTCCTTGAATTTCTCAAAAGTTTTAGAGTTATATTTCAACAGTAACACATGCCCGAATCTTGAGAGATCATCGGTGAATGTAATGAAATACGAGGAACCATTCCTGGCATGTGTAGACATGGGACCGCAAACATCACTACGTATCAGTCCCAAGAGTTCAGTAGCTCTTTCTCCGTATCCAGTATACCGAGTTTTGGTCATTTTTCCTTTGAGGCATGACAGGAAAGTTTCATAAGATGTAAATTCGAGCGGATTCAAATATCCATCCTTATGTAACTTAGCTAGTCATGTCGCATTGATATGACCTAGTCTACAATGCCATAAGAAGGATTCGTTCATTTCTGAACTTTTCCTCTTGTGTGTGTTCTGTACGTTAAGAACTGTTGTTTGATTTAGAACGTATATGCCATTACTTAACGAGCCTGATCCAATCAACTTTTGATTTAGAAAAATGTTCATAACATTATCTTGCAATACAAAATTATATCTTTCTTTATTTAATAAAGAAACTGATATAATATTTCATATCAGGTTCGGTATGTAATAACATTCATTCAGAATCAATGTATTACCAGTTGGTAATACAAGGTGATATTCTCCAACTGTTTTGGCTGCAACATTTGCACCATTCCCTACTCTTACAGAATGATCACTTATTCCAAATTCTCAACTTTTCTTTAGCCCATGTAACATATTACATATGTGGGATCCCGATCCGGTATCTAATACCCAGGATGTAGAGTGTAGTGAGAAACAATTCTCAGTAACAAATACACCCGAAGAAGATGCATCAGCTTGCTCATTCGACGTTTGGGTGGCGTGGGAATCCAGATATTCCCCTATTTCCTCTCGGACTTATAACAATTATAAGATAGAGTGGAACAAATATTCCCTATCCCAGTATAACAAGCGGGTTCGGTCAATATATCCATATAATTATCTTGATTAAGGCATGTCATGGTCGCTACCTGGAGAGAGAGAGAAGAAAACACTTAGCGTATGATCTTACAAGATTAGATTGGTTATTATTTTATCTAATCAGGATAGCTCCCACTATTTTTATCAAATCTTCCTTCAAACCCTAAAAAGCAAGATTAGCCGGAATTAATTATACTGTACAAGTTCGTCAATCTTTCGGCCAGGCCAGTGTCGGTACTTTGAGGGAGGTTCCTCGTGCTTTCGCACGGACCTGATTAAAATAAACCTCGTTTTCCCAGATGCATAACTCCTTTGACACCTTTCTAGACACCTACTTGATTGGCTAATTGTAAACTATAAAACTCTCTCAGGAGTAACTCTCACTCGCAGTGGGTATCGGGATCTAACTATCTCATAGAAGATATGCAATCTCATTGCAAATTTCAACACTTGAAATTCCCAATAATATTTTGCCCCTAGCGTCGTATGACCTTGACGGAGGCCAACAAACCATAGGCTGCTAGTCAAGTTCAACATGTACATTTCGTGATTGAATTAAACCCACCCGCACGACCCTTGACGGAGGCCAACAAAGTCGCATGACTACCCTAATCCAATCGCATCATATGCTGCATATAAGCACTAGTTAGCTACCGCACACTACGCTTTGACGGAGGCCAACAAACGTAGCACGAATACTAAGTAGTACCTATCTGAAATGACGGAGGGCTACGACAAGTTTTTAAGAAAACCTTTTTTGTAATGAACTTGATATCGTTGTAGAATCGAGTGATTTGAAAAGGAGTAGTTTAAGCTCCGCTTTTAAAATCAAGTTTTTCAAAATAAACCGAGTGGGTGTAGCATTTGTTAGCTTTTGCTAAAGAGGTCATTCCCGGTGAAGGGATCTCGGCTCTTTCCTCATCGAATGAGGTGCTGGATATTCATCAAGGAAAACCGCTTTGCAAAGCAAGAACTAGAGATACCTTTTTGAAAATTTGACACTACAACATCTTTAGGTTTCTTTCCTTTCATTAATCTCATTAATGAAGTCCCATCATTTATACTTCCTAAGCATCACAGAAGAAACGAAAATACAACGTACGCTTATGCCATCCTCATTCGCCACAAGGTCCCGTCATGCACCGTTAGGTTAGTTAACTAACGGCAGAGCGGGGGAAGGACTAGCGCGGATGAAAAAGATAACCAACTTTTATTATATATCATATATATAATTTAAAGCATTCGTCTCACGCACTTATATGATCTCATCACAGATCATTTCAGCAGAAGACAACATATGAAATATTGGATATACTAAGAGTTCCGCATTTTAAATTAAGCCAGTAAAAAAACACGGATTCCACGGTCGTGATGAATAGCCAAACCCACATCCCTAGACCCCTACGGGAGCGGCAAGCATTGCTGCCAATTCTAGAGTTAGGATACTCGGTCTCGACTCCTCGAGATGGTCTCCCACTGGACTCTAGAACATGGTTACTTATGCTCCCTAACTTGGGTCTATCCGAATACGGAAAAGTAAATAATATACATCAATTGTGACATCATTCTCAACCCGGAAGTGTCCCAATAAAAGAATATTACATACAAGTTTTTATATGAATGAAAATGAAAAACTCCCATCTCACGTAAAAACCCCCGGCTATTTAAAACACGACGATCCAATATAACATATCACAGCAACACATAACATCACATGTCATCAACATAAGTAAATATGTGTATCCTAATTGTCATTGACGTATAGCAACGGAACCGGCGATACACCAAATATTACACTTACGGTCGCAGAAAAGAAAGTGAAAACTACAACAATTGGAATCCGCAACATCCTTAGACATCATAAACCCGAAATATCACATACTTCGGATTTCATGCCTAACCATAAGAATTCCTTAGATATCATAAACACGGAATATCTCATATTCCGAATTTCATGCCGAACCTTATAAACCCGCATTTTAGTCTCAATATTGAAAAAACTTTTCAATAACCAGTCGGGTAATTCAACAAAATTCCCGACAACCTGATCGAATTCTCGTCGGAAACTTTAGTAGACGGCCGCACCCCCTGATACCGTCGACGAAGTGCACTTAGGCGGAACACCGCGGCCGCGAGCACCCGGGAGGATGCTTTTGGCAACGGGGTTCTCCTACAGTCACTTGGTCGGGGCTATGGGGCGTGGCTATGTAGTAATGTTACCCGGCGAGTATCCGCATACACTACGTGATTGCGGCGGAGTTTTGATCCATATCAAAACCCCGTGGCAACCGATCAAAAGAGGCTAAATTACTAGATTTATAAAATTCAAACTAGTTTTCATAAAACTAATTATTGTGGATTCCAAATATTGTATCACAAATCACAGATATCTAGACGATATTAAACATTTCGATCGAATCAACAAACTCCCAAAATTCCCAGAGACCTCAACACTTCAGTCATAGTTAAAAATACCTAGACAGTGACCCAAGAACCTACTGTTGGATATAATGCCCTCAGAGTCAATTATTGGATCACAGGCACGTGATTGCAATGATTGAGGGAGGACATATACCGGTAGGACAATCTTACTCAAGATGATAGTATGCTATCTGGTTTATCTTTATCATCGTGTACGGCTTTAGGTGACCTTACAGGTCACTATTGCGCGTTGATAGAGCCCTTAGGATTCTTGCTTGACGGCCAGCAGTATGATGGCGATCATATACGTGGGAGCTGGGGTCTATAAGCACATCCTTAAAAGGTCCCTAGTCGTGGGAGTTTCGAGACAGGACATCGATACTCTAGAGTAGACTAGTGTATACAGTCGAGACCCCGACGAGGGGCGGTGGCCGGTCTCACAAGCCACTGGTGTCAGTTGGTTCACCTAAGATGTATACAGGTGCTCATTGGGTTATGAGTACACCGGACAGGACTCGCCGGGAACATACTAGTTGGTCTTATACCTGACGTCAGATAGTAGTTCCCTGGTGACATGTGTACAGGTTAGTTCATCGACCTGAGATCGTCATTTGTCTCGTGTGGGTTCCCACTGTACTTTGATTACTACCCTACCACGGCTCAAAGGAGTCGTGTAAACAGGTTTTAGTTGGGTACAGTCCCGAGCCACATGGAGGCAGTGAGCGAATCTGCAGGGGTTCGTCTCTCCTGGTATTGGGGGTGAGGTCGCGCTGTGTCTAGGAGAGCCATTACACGAAGTCCTTGGCCAAGGCAGGAGATTTACTGGTAGGTATTCCAGTAGTATCTCAGGGTGTTCTGGGCTACACTCCGACACGACTTGTACCGCTTTTAGGGGTCTGACTTTTACCAACCCCCTAGGCCCGCCATGCAATGCTCATAGACGAACGGACCGGACTGTACGGATATTGTCACTGAGAGGCTCAGTATGGTGTCAGGATGAGTTCGCTCATCGACGTCCCTTTTGGTCAATACCTGGTAGCCCGTTACGTATGGCTAATACCTCTGACGTGCTAGTAGTTAAATCCACAGCCAAAGTATTGACGAGTCTTTAGAGCCCCTCACAGACAGTTTCTCAAGTTTCGGGCGAAACGCTGTAGAGGCCGTATGGAGATATGGCAGGGTTTGATCATATACGTGCGGTATTGCACGGATCATGATCGGACGGATAATACTAGCGGGCTTTGGTTTAAGCCGGATCCTAGTATTGTACAGTGTAGATTTTGTCTCATTGCATTTGTATTCGGTCGGAATACAAATGCGGGTATGTATATACAGTCACGGGGTTTTCCTGTAATTTATTACTGGATAAGTTTTTTGAAGTTGCCAGTTTGTATTTCGTTTCGGCCATTTTCCTTTGTTTCTTTCTTTGGCTGAAATTTGGTGGGGGGGTTATTTGCAATTGTGCATTTTGTAAAGGAGAAGACTTTTTGTGGCACATGATGGTTCAACAATCATTTGACTTCTTGGTTCATGATTGTTCATGATTGCTTGACTTTTTGATGATGGGATATGATTAGGTGATGGAGTGGGGACTTGGTTGTGAATCATTTTCATGGTTATCATTCATTTCCTTTTTGCTTATGATGAAATTTTTTTCCTCTCTCCCCTCCATTATCTTTGGCCGGCCACACACAAAAGGGTTGGGGGGTTGATTCGTTTGGGGTGGAAAAAATTCATTCATTCTCATTATGTTTGCTCCAAAATTCCAAAGCTCATCTCCATAGATTTTTCTTTATGGCAACTTCACATAACCCCTTGAGACGAACCATTCTACACTTAGCCTACAGCATTCTTGGACATGTCAACTCGCCAACTTCGTGCCCGAGTTTCCTCGGTTTAGAGGTGGGAGCCCGTAAAAGAACCCGGTGATGTGGTGCCCTTTCCAACGAGGAGATGAAGACCGGAGATACCGCGAGGAGATCGGGATGGAGGCCGAAGACCAAAGGACACGGATCGCTCGGTATAGCTCTCTACCCCATTCTCTAGTTTTTTAGGAGTAGTTTAATGGCCCGATCCGGGTTTTTAGTACGCGGTAGCGCCAGTTTTAAAAGTTAAAGAAAAGTATTGTTTCCGCATTTTGGCCTCGGGATGACGGCCGGGGCGCTGCCGTGAACTTACATTGGTATCAGAGCCATGCCATTAACCTAGTCTAGCTTTCTCTAACGTGTTTACGAGTTCGATCGAACGGATTTTCCAAAAACCGCATTTCCATGTCGCACTTTCTGTCGAATTTTTCCTTGCTCTAAAAATTATTTGGTATATTGGAAAAATACGTGCAGGGTTTTTTGAGAATTCTATGAAAATTTGATCGACCGATATTATTGGAGAGCGGTGGATCCGCAGCTGTACTGTAGCCACAGTGCACCAAATTTTTACAGAGGCTCTCTGACATGGAAATAGGGTTTTTGGTATATTCTGTTTGGGCCCAGATTTTCTTTGAGTGCTACAGTTGTGCTTGGGGCCCACTTTGGGAAATTTAGTCGATCGAAAATTTTAAACATGTTAGTTCACAGTATTTACATTATATCTGCGACCGTGAATGTCATTTGATCGGTAAATCCTGTCTAACTGCTATAGCCCTTTTAGACGGATTTGCGAACGTGACATTCACGTTGATGTTCTGTGTTGTGCTGTGATGTTGCGGATTTGTCGTGGTGGATAGCCTGGATGCAATGGTAGTACAGTTCTGGTATTATTTATGTATATTTGATATTGCGGGGCGAGCGTCCGACATGTGGACTGCCGTCACTGTCTGTTTGTATATTATTCTTTTGGGGCACGACCGGGCTGAGGTCGATGTACCCGTTGTATGTATATTTTACTTTCTGTACTAGGATTACCTCGCGGAGGGGTGCACGTATAGCCGGGTTCTAGAGGGCAACGGGCCCGCATCTCATGGCGTTGATACGGAGGGGGCTTCACTCTAGAATTGGCGGGCTATTCACCACACTCGTAGGGGGTACAGGTTGACCCAAGGAGGGGTGCCCAAGTTACCGGATTCCGTGAAGTGCTGGGTGGTCCATTCACGTTGCTGAAGGGGGCTGCCTCGCTTCAGGTTTTGGCGGGTGACTTGCCGCGCCCGTAGGGGTCTAGGATTTCATTGCACAGGCTATCCACACGACCAGGGGAACGTCGGGTTTCAGTAGCGGCTCTATGAAACCCGGGGATCTCAGATATCTGTATTGTTCTGTGATGCTTATTACATTTCTGTGATGTTGCATTTTATCACGCCTTGAGCGAATATTATATATTGATATATATACTAGTAGATGTTGTATATGTTTTGCATCCGCGCTAGTCCAGTCCCCGCTCTGTCGTTAGTTAAGTAACCTAACGGGTGATGACGGGACCCAGCGGCGAATGCGGATGGCATATACGTACGTCATTATTTTCGTTCTTTATTGGTGTGATCAATTGATGGGACTGCATTTATTCGGATCAATGCAAGCTAAACAAACCTATTCTGATGTTGTTGGAACAATTTTTCAAAAAGCTGTTATTGCAAGGACGTTCACTTTTGTTTTGCACAGTGGTATTCGGTTATGAATATCCAGCACCTCAGTCGACGAGGTAAGGGCCGAGATCCTTTCACCGGGAGTGACCCCTTGGACAGAAGTTTGTGTCAGCGCAATAACTTCACTATAGTCGATTACTTTTGCTTTTCATCGTGGTATTCAGTTGGAATATCCTGCACCTCATTCTACGGGGAAAGAGCCGAGATCCCTTCACCGGGAGTGACCTCTTTAGCAAAGGTTTTCGCCACTATATTTTTATAAAAAGCTATCCAGTTCCTTCAACGATATCAAGTTCATTACGTTAAAGGTTTTTCGCCAGAAACCATTCGTAGCCCTCCGTCATTTCAGAAAGGTAGCACTTAGTATTCATGCTTATGTATGTTGGCCTTCGTCAAGGCATAGTGTATGGTAGCTATTTGTTACTTTTCTGCAGCATAGATAGATGCGTTGGTTTGGGACAGTCGTACTACTATTTTGGCCTTCGTCAAGGGTATGTACGGGTGGGTTCAAATTAACCCGGATAATGACGGGTAGAACTTGACATGTGACTTATGATATGTTGGCCTTCGTCAAGGTCATAAGAGCATGGGGTAAAAAATCACATCGGGAGTTTCTAAAGAAACTGAAACTTGCCAGATATGCGCATACCTTCTGGAGTGTGATAACGTGAGTGGATTCTATCACGTTATCATGCAATGATAGTTGGATCCCGATTCCCACTGATGAATTGGTTTACTCCTCAGGTGATCCCGACTAATTCTTCTTTCAGGTTTGGAGGAGAATTTGAGGTTACAGTGGTAGGTTTCCTGATTAGATAAATTGGTAACCATTCTGATCTAGGTTAGAGTGCACGCTGAGTGTTTCTTTTCTCTCTCTCTTTGGCAGCGACCATGGCCCAACCCTAAGACTATGATTCAGTGACCAAAATTAACCGAACCTTCTTAAACACTAGCTTTTGGATTGTCAGAGTTGCATACCTCATTGCCACTCCTACTTTTACCCTTTTTCTCCAGAACACCCCGTATTACTACGAACGTCCACTTCCATTGGATAAAACCATCGTATGGTTATATACGAACTCGAAGGAATTTATTCGAGGATGGTTTCTGGTTCTGGAGAAAACGAATAGGAATATTCAGTTGTCTTTTCTGTTTACCTTCACTCAGGTTGCGAGTGCTCCTTGGATTAGGGGATAGTACACCCGTTACGCCTATTGGATAGTCTTCTTCCAAACCTTAGGCTGGTGCCGAACGGTAGGGAATGAAGAAAGCCGATTAGCCTAAGTGCGATGTACAAAAGGTATTAAGTTAAGACAAATAAAGAGATTAGAAGGAGGGCAAAGTAAATTGCGACTGCTATTCACGACCAAACCAAGTATTTCGTTATCACTCCCACTTCACCTTTGTATTTCTCCAGGACACTCCGTATCACTACGAAGATCCACAGTTATTTGGATACTCCATCGTATGGTTATATACGAACGCGAAAGGACTTGTTCCAGTTCGGGGATGGATTCTGGTTCAGGAGAAATAGGAATAAGGTTTATTCAGGTGTCTTTTATCTTTACCTTCTCTCGAGTTGCGAGTGCTCCTTGGATTAGGACAGTACACCCATTATGCTTATTGGATAGTCTTCTTCCAAACCATAGGCTGGTGCCGAACGGTAGGGAAGGAAGAAAACCATTTGGCCTAAAGGGGTGTGCAGAAGATAATGACTAAAGACATATAAAGGGATTTGGAGAGATGGCAAAGAAATATACGGTTACAGTTGTGAATCTGGATAATGGAAGAGGCATTACTAGGAATACCATGATACCCCTATGAAACATTTCAATGTTTCAGTTTCACTGTGTACTGTTAAAAGAAAACTGATTTCCCAATTAGCCCTTGCTCCAGGGTATGTATTTACCAGGTGTGATTCCTACATCTGTATGGTTTTACAGATGATGAGTGGGAGTAAGCTATTGGGAATTAGGTGATTATCCTCATTATATTGGAATTCGTTGTAATTGGTGATATTTGAGGAAGTCACCTGGGTTGTTTGCCGGACGGCGAATATTTGGTTTTGAATATCCGTTGTTATGCACCAATTTGGTGATCTTAATGGACATGTAGGTACTAGTCGTAGTGGGTTTGATACTATCCATGGAGGTTTTGGTTTCGGACAAAGGAATGAAGTAGGTGACTCGATTCTAGATTTTGCTTTATCTTATGACTTGATCTTAGCAAACACCTGGTTTAGGAAAAGAGAGTCCCACCTTATCACTTTTAGGAGCGGATCAAATGCTAGTCAAATAGACTTTTTTCTGACGAGAAGAATAGATAGAGGTTGTTGTATCGACTGTAAGGTAGTGCCAGGTGAGAGTGTAACTACTCAACATAGACTTTTAGTTCTAGATTTTCGATTTAGAAGAGAACCTAGGAAGATTAGACGTAAGGTAGAGCCTAAAATTAAATGGTGGCGATTGAAAGAAGGTAATCAAAAGGCTTTTATAGATCGTGTAGTACAAGAAGCGGATTGGCAGTCGGAAGATGATCCAGACAAAACATGGAACAAAATGGCTAGTTGTATCAAGAAAGTAGCTAGAGATCTACTTGGTGAGTCGAGAGGTGGTGCTCCACCATCTAAGGACATATCATGGTGGAATGAAGATGTAAAGGCTGCTATTAAAATTAAAAGAGATTCTTATAAAGATTTGAAGAAAAGTAGAGATGTGGAGAGATTTGAGAAGTACAAAATGGCTAAAAAGGAAGTTAAGAAAGCTGTTCGGGAAGCTAAATCTAAGGTCTACAAGGAGGTGTACGAGAAATTAGACACTAAAGAGGCTGCAAATGATATATACCGGATTGCTCGAATGCGGGAAAGGAAGACTAGAGACTTATGGGCGGTGAAGTGTGTCAAAAATGAAAATCAGAAGGTTTTAGTTCGAGATGAGGATATCAAGGAATGATGGAGAGATTATTTTGACAAATTGTTCAATGAGAGCTTTACTAAGAATTTGGATGGACTTGTCATTCAATCTCAAGATATAAATCGTGATTTCATGCGTAAAATAAGACTTACTGAGGTTAAAGAAGCTTTGAACAGAATGGGTTTAAGAAAAGCGGTTGGTCCTGACGGGATTCCTATCGAGATTTGGAGATGCTTAGGAGAAATAGGCGTTAAATGGCTGACAGATCTGTTTAATAAGATTTGGCAGACAAAAAAGATGCCAAATGAATGGAGGAAAAGTATCCTTGTACCTATCTACAAGAATAAGGGTGACATTCAAAGTTGCTCAAACTACCGTGGAATAAAACTAATGTGTCACACCATGAAACTTTGGGAGAGAGTGATTGAACACAGGCTAAGGAAGGATATTAAGATAACAGAGAATCAATTTGGGTTCATGCCTGGACGATCGACGACAGAGGCGATTCATTTGCTTCGTCAACTTGTCGAGCGCTTTCGAGAGAGGAGAAGAGATTTGCATATGATATTTATTGATTTAGAAAAAGCGTACGACAAGGTACCTAGAGAGGTATTATGGGGGACAATGATGAAAAAGGGGGTCCCCGTCAAGTATATTGACATAATCAAGGATATGTACGACGGAGTAGTGGCAAATGTCAGAACTTGCGGTGGCTTAACAAGTGATTTTCCGATTACTATTGGTTTACATCAAGGATCTGCATTAAGTCCTTTCCTGTTTACCATCGTGATGGATGAGCTTACTAGAACTATCCAAGATGAGGTCCCTTGGTGTATGCTATTCGCTGATGATATTGTTCTAGTAAATGAGACGAAAGCAGGGGTTAATGCCAAATTGGAATTATGGAGACAAACATTGGAATCTCGGGGATTCAGATTGAGCAGGTCCAAGACAGCATATATGCACTGCAAATTTAGTAGCCAGAGAAGTCAAAACCATATTGGTATAACATTGGAAGGACAAGAGATATCACCGAGCGACCAGTTTAGATATCTAGGTTCCATCATCCAAAGGAATGGGGAGATCGATAGTGATGTTAATCAAAGGATCCAAGCTGGTTGGTTGAAATGGAGGAGTGCAACAGGGATTTTGTGTGATCGTAACTTTCCGTTAAAATTGAAAGGGAAGTTTTATCGGAGCGCTATTCGGCCTGCCTTATTATATGGTACAGAATGCTGGGCTCCTAAGAAGCATCATACACAGAAGATGCACGTAGCGGAGATGCGCATGCTTCGTTGGATGTGCGGTAACACTAGAAAAGACAAGGTGCGAAATGAGGATATTCGTGCAAAAGTTGGTGTAGCACCCGTGGAGGAGAAGATGCGGGAAAACCGGCTTAGATGGTTTGGTCATGTGCGACGCAGACCTATGGAAGCACTGGTTCGACGAATAGATACTCTCGATATGGGTAATGGCAAAAGGGCAAAAGGGAGACCGAAGAAAACATGGATGGAGGTGATACGAAACGATATGGTTGCCAAAGGACTCAATGAAAGTATATTGTTCGATAGAAGTGAGTGGAGACAGAGGATTCATGTGCTGGACCCGGCGTGATTCTCATGTTGGTTCATGTAGCCTACCCCATATGCTTGGGATAAAAGGCTCAGTTGTTGTTTGTTGTTATGCACCAATTTCAAATTAATATATCTGTACGTCTATTTTTATAGGGTGAGATATAACTTTTTGAAATTATGTCGATGACATTTACCTATATCAGTTGATGATTAGGTAAGGAGTATTAAACAGCGGTGTAATTCTTCTTAACCATAAGTACAGTTTTCAACCTACGACGCACAACAAATGAGTTATTAGACTCAAGGGACTTATACAGAATATTGTATGATGTCCAGTGTCCATTAGGACAGAGGGGTTGGTCCTCGTACTATATTCGGTTTACGCATGACTTCTCTAGTTTTTAGACAGGTGTTTCGTAGAAACACAAGATCCAAGTTTTGAGAAGTTATAGGTATAAGAGTAAAGTAGAGAACCAGGTATTGCAAGTATTGGGATTCTTCAAGGTGATCGAAGATGTAGATACTTATGTATGGTATTCAGTTGATAGTAATGATTAAGAGAACTTGCTTCTCTTTTATGTTACTCATAATTGGAAGCACTCCTAAGTTGAGTAATGCTGATCGGCCTCCTTCTATTTAGTTGACATGCACTGGAGACAGTTGCATGATTTGAATCTCGTTCCAATTAAATCAGTGCCTCTGTTTCTATATTGGATATAGAACGGTTCATATCTTAACGATATTAAGGTACGGGGAGTTGTCCGGCTTATGCTTAAAACCAAACTCTGGATAACTCAAGGCACGTTTCTGTAATGGCTGTTTGTGGGTTGACCCGGGCTATGACGAGGGTTGACTTTCTACCATCTGGAAGATCAATAGTGATA
Source organism: Agapanthus africanus (assembly GCA_030015575.1). Classification (NCBI taxonomy): domain Eukaryota; kingdom Viridiplantae; phylum Streptophyta; class Magnoliopsida; order Asparagales; family Amaryllidaceae; genus Agapanthus; species Agapanthus africanus. The sequence continues at coordinate 152,849,815 of CM057348.1, read as the reverse complement.
TTGTTCTAGGCTCGCCACAGTTTTAAGTAAAATGGATTATTTTTCTTCAGAAAACAGTAGTGGGAGTATGGTAGAACTGGAAGTGATTCCAGAACCACAAACGATTACTGAAAATTTGATAAGAACCTAAAGATTCAATCTGGTTTAACATTCCATTAACCACTCCGCAGATATGGTGGGTAACCTCAGGCACTCGAGAGGTACTTCGGTATGCTCAAAGACGGTGACAGTGAGGTTCTTGTTTACCCAGACTTGTCATTGCTGTTGTTCCAGACTGTAAGACCCGGCAGGATGATGAGTATAGCGTCGTTCTAAACAAGCTTTAGAAGTGCACGTATATATGATTCTGCCAGAGGGTTGTTGTAGTCAGTGGGAGCAGCGGAAGCATTGGTGGACAAGTGGCTTATGTCTATTAAAAGACTAAAGCAGATGTAGCGGAGATAGATCATCTATTTCTGATGCGACAGTCATAGGTTTGACTTCATCAGAATAGGGGATGGATCTGTTAAGAAGGTAGTAGGGTATAATGTCCTGGTATTTGGATGACATACACAGAGTAGGAAGTGAAATTCCTATACTACGGTCGGTTATACATTGATTGTCACACAGTTGTTTCTCCACAAAGGATATGGATATTATATCAGACATTCTGGTTACTAGATCTATGGTTTTAGATCTAGATTTGGGAAGCGTCCCAATCTGGGTACTTAGACAGTATTCTATAGGTGTTTTAGAATGGACGACTCCTGACACGGTAGTGTACCTGCAGGTGGTGGAGTCACCCTCTCTAAAGGTGTCTTACAGACTAAAGGGGAGAGGGATGTGTAAGATTGGCAGATCACTTGCTTAGGCAATTGAGTCAATCATGAGACGTCAAGTACCACACCAGATGTTGTTTTTGCAATAGATGCAATATGTTGATATTAATCCAATCCTGGAGAAACGGTCGAAAGCAGTTTTAGAAAATAAGTGGATGTTCTAGGGATATGATAACAACAGCCTCTCTCGGGAGACAGTTATCATTCCAGGCTTCCAAGGTGACCTGGATGACAGAGTGGCTGTCAGAGTTATAGTTTTCTCTCTGACGAGGGGAAGAGTTTTGGACAGGTGATCCAAGCGGATACTCAGGGAGGCATGGCGTAGGGTACTGATTAAGTTCAGTTGACGATACAGTCTAAGAAGTTTGGATTTGGAGTTCATTTATGAACTAGGTCCTATCAGACATCCAGACACATTCTAAGACAGGTATTGCTCATTTCGGGAGATGGCTTTGTTTCCCCCAATCAGAGCAAAGCTCTGTTGAAAATTCAAAATTCAAATTTTACAGCAAGCTTCAAATCTCGGGCGCAACGCGCCACATGTCAGGCGCTGATACATCAGCGCAGCGCCTAAGAAGGCGCGCCCAATCAGAGCAAAGCTCTATTTTAAGCAAAATTAAAGGAAGCAATGTTTCAGTTGCGCAAGCACTGCACTGCGCAACATGTGTCAGCGCAGATGCGCTAGCGCAGTTGTGCAGCGCGACACGCGTCAGCGCAGATGCGCTCGCGCAGTTGCGCTGCGCTTTGCGCTGCGCGACACGTGTCACGCTCTAGAGCATTTGCGCCAAACAGAATTAAAATTCTAAAGAAATCTTTTCTGTTCTTGTTAAAACAAGAAGATTTTCTTCTGTAAAACAGAAGCCCTTTGATCAAAGATCCAACGGTGGGGAAAATTCCCCAAATCACTCAGAGAAAGATCTGTTTAACAAATTTAACTAATTTATGGGCACTATAAAAAGGACCCTAGACCTCAATGCAAAGGCATGAACATTTTGTGAGAAATTAAACAGAGAGAGCTCTGAAGATTTGGAGAGAAATCCTCAAGAACAAAAAAGGTAAAAAGCCTTTAGAAAAAGAGAAAATTTTCTTATGAACAGATCATGGATCTAAAAACAAGATCAATGATCTTCAATAAAAAACAAATAAAAACAGTGCTTTGCACTTTTTATGAACCTTTGGTTCTCTGAAATAATAAAAACAAGAGAAACTTGTTTTATTTGATCTAAATTAGATCAAGAAAATAAACAGTGCTTTGCACTTCTGTTATGAACCTTTTGGTTCTTGAATCTAAAAGATTCTTAAATTTATAGTGCCTTGCACTTGCAAACTGCACTGTTGCGCTCTTGGGAGAGCGCCACGTGTCAGTATCTGAACTACTTACGCTATGCGCTTTAAGATAGAGCTTTGCTCTCTATAATTAGCGCAACTCACCAGGGAGCGCCACGTGTCAGCAGCGCAACAGCGCAGCGCACTGACACAGCGCACTGCGCTGTTGCGCTTGCGCTCCTCAGATCGTGACACGTGTCGTCACCACGAGCGCTTGCGCTCTCTGATTGGCGCAAAGTGCCTGATAAATGCAAGGCATTTCCTAAAGGGCCAGACCCAAAATAAAGAAAAATAAGCAGGCCTAATTAAATTGATGCTCGGCATCATTTATAAATGGGCAGAGTCCAAACGAAATAATAAAAATGCTATGCATTTTAAAATGGGCAGAGCCCAAACAAAGTAGATGCTTTGCATCATTTATAAATGGGCAGAGCCCAAAACAAATTGATGCTCTGAGCCCAAATAAAAATGCAATGCAAAAGCAAATAAAATGTTGAACATTTTCAACTGGACTTAGCCCAATTTTGGCCGTAAGTCCTTAAAGTAAATTAACTGAGAAAGATTGCTCTCTTAAATCCGGTTCGAGGGTACATCTCCGAACTCCTCTGGCACTTCTCGTTGTAATCCTTCAACGACGTCAGAGAGGCGACGGGTCCCAACGACCACACCTAAATAAAGACCGAAACGTCCTTAAACTAATAATGGACCGAAACGTCCTTAAACTAATGATGGACCACTACGTCCTTAAACTGGCAATGGACCGAAACGTCCTTAAACTAATGATGGACCACCACGTCCTTAAACTGGCGATGGACCACCACGTTCCTAAACTGGAACAATAGAGCCTTCAAATGCTCTTTTACCGGATCTAAATGGTCTTGTTTAAGTTGATCTTAGCCCCAAACACGGCTAACGCATCCTCAAAATATTCAAATGGACTATAAAACTCCAAATCGACTTTAGTTCAAGGGTACATCTCCGAACTGCTCTGACACCTATCGTTGTAATCCTTCAACGACGTCAGAGAGGTGACGAGTCCCGACGGCCATATATTAAATGGATCACCACGTTAAGTTGATCTTAGTCTAAAACAGGACTAACGTATCTTTAACGAATGTTTAAGTTGATCTTAGCCTCAATACGGCTAACGTATCCTTAAACTAAAAATACCAAACCCAAATCTAAGTAAATAAGGATTTGGACTAATCCACGTCCTACGGGCGACGGCATCACTTAGTCTCCATATACAATCCACGGGCAATTACAAACAAAACAAACACACACGACACGAAGTGAAATTCTGGAGAAGGAGAAAGTAGCTACCGCGATGCGGTAGCGTAATTAACTGCAGGGGCTTGCGCCTGCAGGGAAAAGCGTCCCCACAATCAAAAACCCCTCAAGTGAGGGGGAATCTGACGAAGTCTGCTACATCGGCCGCATCTGTCTAAACCTCCGATACACGGTGCCATAAATCAACTTGGCATCTTCGGAGAGGTGGACGGGTAAAACCAAATAGCATCTGCCCCGAATCTCAGGCACAGACGTCCTCACGTCGTCGGCCGCCATTCGGAGGGGAACAGATTCTGGCACGCCCGGTGGGACCTTTTCCTCTTTCCACTCCACACTTCGTGTCTCGTCTTTGCGAACCAATCGTGGTTTGTTAACGGTTGCCTTTGGATTTCAAGTTTACTAAGATTTGGTCTCTCGCTTGGTGCAGAAGAGGAATCAAGTATAGATGGCCTCAACTTGTTTGAAGTGCTCCAACTGCAACTGCAGCTCGCGTCCTGCCTCAACTGACGGCAAAACCTACGGGCCCCAAGCAGCCTCTCTATTCACCATGCTCGTGGAGCAGATTACTCAAGCCACCATGGGGCTGTTTTTCGGAACTATGCTTCCGCCAACAAGCTTCAGCACCCCTGTGCCCGTACAAGATGCTCCTAAGAAGTCGGTCTTCGATCGACTTTCAGTTACTGCGGCCCCTCTCAACGGGTCGCCCAACACCGGTGCCTCGGTCTTCTCCAGATTGGACCAAAACTCTCGCGGACCCGCAATGAAGCGTGCAGTCTCAGAAAAGGTTATTCCAAAAGGAGTACCCAAACCTGCTCTTGAAGTTGTCAAGGCGGCTTCTCCTGCTAAGAGATCGGTCTTTACAAGATTGACCGTTCCAACTCCTACTCCTGCTCTTGCGGCTCAAAAGACATCAGTCTTCAATAGGCTGACGCCGGCAACAGCCCCACACCTGAACAGGGGGTAAGAGGAAGATGTTTCTGTCTCTGAAATAATACCGATAACTCGTCGTGCCCGACGACGCCACTGGCGCCGGATAAGGAGGGCCGGGGGCAACTCCCCTTCTGGGATAACTCCACCGGCTCCAACGGCGGAAGTCAATGCTGCTGTTCCAACTGGGGACAGCTTTGAGCTGCTGAATAGGGTACGCAGGAACTCACCAACTGCGGTGCTCAGGAGATCTCCTCTACCGGTAGAGACTGCCGTAGAAACAGAAAAGCCGGAGCAGCCTCCTCAATCGCTGTCCTCCAGGATCTACAAGACATGGCGACGAGTCCGAGAATCTGTCATTGATCCTAACTTCTCTCGCCAGTACAAGAAGTCGAAAGGTCGGCAGGAAGAAAATCCCCTGGTCAAGCAACGAAAGGCGACGACCGCTTGGGTGCCTAAAGCAACGGCCCCCTCAACTTCTACGGCCCATAAAAGAAGAAGGCCGGAGAAAGTGCCGGCGTCGATGACGAATATCAAAGGTGGTGAACCCAAACGCCCTAAGTCAGGGGGCATTGTAGTTCATACAGTCTATGTGGCGTCTAGTAAGGAGGGCAGTCGCATATCTACGGGTCATCGACCACTTACGCGATCCGTGACTAAAGCGCTTGAGCAGCAGCAGAAGCTCCAAGAGATGATGAACGCTATGGCCGTACTTACTGGGCCAAAAGAAAACCCTGAAACGTCCTCGGATGAACGCCAGGAGGAAGAAACCGACGCCGAATTCCTTCATCGAATATTGGAAAAGAAGGACGAAGAGGCTGCTGAACAAGCAGCCAACATACAGCGTATGGGCCTCCTCTTCCAAGACATGGTGGGGATGATGATCCAACAAGATCCTCCGGCCGAAGATCCCCCGATCATCCTTGAAGACGATAAGGGAGAGACGTCGAATCCTCCGCCAGCTCTGTCAGCAGCTAAAGAAGAGACAATCTCCAAAGCTGACTTGGACGAGTACATAACCCAGCAAATACGAGTTCATCATGCGACTGAAGCAGCTGGCCAGGTCGTAAGAACAGGGAATCCATATCCAAGTTGGTACGACCAAATCAAGTACCCGCCCGGTTACACAATGTAAGTGCACGGCGGCGACCCGGCCGTCAATCCGACGCCGGAATGCGGAAGCGGTGATAAACTTAAATTTTGCGGACTTTCCAAACCGGCACCACCGCGCACTTTAACCGGATCGTAACCATTAAACTAGTCTAAGCTAACTAGAAGATGGGTTAGAGATATACCGACGATCCAAGTCCTCCGGTCTTCTCGTCATGGTCCCGATCTCCTGCGGAAAAGTCCCGTCTCCTCCTCGTCGCCGGAAGTGCACCACATCGCCTTCTTCGTTTACGGGCTCCCACCTCAATGCCGAGGCAACTCGGGCGCGAAGCTGGCGAATCGACGCGTCCAAGATTTGCTGTAGGAAGTGTAGTGTAGAATCGTAGTCTCTTTTTGGGGTCTTAGAGTTGCCTTTAGATGGAGGGAAGAATGAAACTTTGGAGGCAAATGATGCTATCAATTTTTGCAAGCCAAATGAGATGATAAAAATGCAACACACAAAATCAACCTCTCTCATTTTCTCTCCTCAAGAAGTGGCCGGCCAATCTTGTTGGAATGGTGGAGGGAAAAGCAATTTTATCCATGAAGGGAGGTGATGGTAGGAGAAGAAAAGAGAGTGACCATAAACAAACATACACCATTCTTCACACTATTAAAACCATGCCCACTCAAATCACAAGTCAAAGCAAGTCATGGTGCAAAGAAAAGAAAGCTATCATAATCAATATATATGCAATAAAACCCTCCACAAAGTGTTATTTGCGAACTTGCAAATAACCCCCTCCATCGGAAAAGTCCGGCCGGGAAAGAACAAAGGAAAACCGGCCGGAACGGAATGCAAACTGGCAACTCCAGAAAACTGGTCCCGTAATAAATTACAGGAAAACCCCGATACTGTGCATACACACCCGCATCTGTATTCCGTCCGGATACAAATGCAATGAGACAAAATCTACACTGTACTAAACTAGGACCGGCTTAAACCAAAACCGGCTAGTAATATCTGTTCGATCCTGATCCGTGCAATACCGCACGTATCTGATCGAACCCTGCCATATAACCATACGGCCTATAGTACAAACTGTCCGATCCTGATCCGTGCAATACCGCACGTATCTGATCGGACCCTGCCATATCTCCATACGGCCACTACAGCGTTTCGCCCGAAACTTGAGTAACTGAAAGTGTGGCGGACTCTAAAGACTCGTCAATACAATGGCTGTGGATTTAACCACTAGCACGTCAGAGGTATAAGCCAATACGTGACGGGCCACCAGCTATTGACTAAAAGGGACGTCGATGAGCGAACTCATCCTGACACCCTACTGAGCCTGTCAGTGACAATATCCGTGCAGTCCGGTCCGTTCGTCTATGAGTATCGCATGGCGGGCCTAGGGGGTTGGTAAAAGTCAGACCCCCAAAAGCGGTACAAGTCGTGTCGGAGTGTAGCCCAGAACACCCTGAGATACTACTGGAATACCTACCAGTAAATCTCCTTGCCTTGGCCAAGGACTTTGTGTAATGGCTCTCCTAGACACAGCACGACCTCACCCCCAATACCGGGAGAGACGAACCCCTGAAGATACGCTCACTGCCTCCATGTGGCTCGGGACTGTACCCAACTAAAACCTGTTTGCATGACTCCTTTGAGCCGTGGTAGGGTAGTAATCAAAGTACAGTGGGAACTCACACGAGACAAATGACGATCCCCAGGTCGATGAACTAACCTGCACACATGTCACCAGGGAACTGCCATCTGACGTCTGGTATATGACCAACTAGCATGTTCCCGGCGAGTCCTGTCCGGTGTACTCATAACCCAATGAGCACCTGTATACATCTTAGGTGATCCAACTGACACCAGTGGCTTGTGAGACCGGCCACCGCCCCTCGTCGGGGTCTCGACTGTATACACTAGTCTACTAATGGAGTATCGATGCCCAGTCTCGAAACTCCCACGACTAGGGACCTTTTAAGGATAAGCTTATAGACCCCCAGCTCCCACTTATATGATCGCCCTCATACTGCTGGTGGTCAAGCAAGAATCCTAGGGGCTCTATCAACGTGTAATAGCGACATGTCAGGTCACTTAAAGCAGTACACGATGATAAAGATAAACCAGATAGCATACTATCATCTCGAGTAAGACTGTCCCACCGGGATAGGTCCTCCCTCAATCATTACAATCACGTACCTGTGACCTAATAATTGACCCTGAGGGCACTATCTCCAACAATCTCCCACTTGCACTCAAGGCTAATTATTGCGATGTCGCATACTCACAGCCCGTGTGATACCGAACACCCAACTCCTCTACTAGTCAGTCTCACAAAGCTCGTTTGCGAAACTATTGCGTTCGAGGAATAGCCTCAGTGAGTGGATCCGCCTTGATGTTTCTTTTTATGTCTCTCTATGTCTCATGTTCGCGGAGAAACCCATCTCCCGAAATGAGCAATACCTGTCTTAGAATGTGTCTGGATGTCTGATGGGACATAGCTCATGAATGAACTCCAAATCCAAACTTCTTAGACTGTATCGTCAACTGAACTTAATCAGTATCCTGCGCGCCATGCCTCCCTCAGTATTGCCTTGGATCACCTGTCCAAAATACTTCCCCTCATCAGAAGGAAAAATATAACTCTGACAACCTCCTTGTCGTCCATGTCACCTTGGAAGCCTGGAATGATAACTGTCTCCTGAATGAGGCTGTCGTTATCGTATCCCTAGAACATCCACTTATGTTCTAAGACTGCTTCCGACTGTTTCTCCAGGATTGGATTAATGTCAACTTATTGCATCTAGTGCAAGAACAACATCTGGTGTGGTACTTGACATCTCACGATTGACTCAATTGCCTTAGCAAGTGATCTGCCAATCATGCACGTCCCTCTCCCCTTTAGTCTGTAAGACACCTTTGGAGAGGGTGACTCCATTACCTGCAGGTACACTACCGTGCCAGGAGTCGTCCATCCTAAATACTCTTAGAATGCTGTCAAGTACCCTGATTGGGAAACCACCCAAATCTAGATCTAAAACCATAGATCCAGTAACCAGTATGTCAGATATAAAATCCACTTCCTTTGTGGAGAAACCACTGTGTGACGACCAAAGTATAACCGATCGTAGTATAGGAGTTTCTTTTCCTACTTTGTGTATGTCATCCAAATACCATGACATCACACCCTACTACCTTCTCAACAGATCCATCCCCTATTCTGATGAAGTCAAACCCATGACTGTCACGTCAGAAATAGATGATCTATCTCCGCTACATCTGCTTTAGTCTATAAATAGACATAAGCTCCCTGTCCACCAATGCTTCCGCTGCTCCCACTGACTACGACAACCCTCTGGCAGAGTCATATAGACGTACACTTCTAAAACTAGTTTAGAACGACGCTATACTCATCCTCCCGCCGGGTCTCGTAACCTGGAACAACAGAAATGACAATTGTGGGTAAACAAGAACTTCCCTGTCACCGTCCTTGAGGCTACCGTAGTGCCTCTCGGGTGCCAGAAGTTACCCACCTTATCTGCGGAGTGGCCAATGGAATGTCAAACCAGATTGAATCTTTAGGTTCCTTATCAAATCTTCAGTAATCGTTTGTGGTTCTGGAATCACTTCCAGTTCTACCATACTCCCACTACTGTTTTCTGAAAAAATCCATTTTTTAATAAAACTGTGGCGAGTCTAGAACAATATCGCTATTGTTCATCCAGATGGTAGAAAGTCAACCCTCGTCATAGCCTGGGTCAACCCACAAACAGCCATTACAGAAACGTGCCTTGAGTTGTCCAGTGTCTGGTTTTAATCATAAACCGGACAACTCCCCGTACCTTAACATCGTTAAGATATGAACTGTTCTATATCCAATATAGAACCAGAGGCACTGATTTAATTGAACTAGATTCAAATCATGCAGCTGTCTCCAGTGCATGTCAACTAAGTGGAAGAAGGCCGATCAGCGTTACTCAACTTAGGAATACTTCCAATTATGAGTAACCTGAAAGAGAAGCAAGATCTCTTAATCATTACTATCAACTGAATACCATATACAAGTACCTACATCTTCGATCTCTTTGAAGAATCCCGATACTTGCTATACCTGGTTCTCTACTCTATTCAAATACCTATAACTTCTCCAAATTCGGACCCTGTGTTTCCACGAAACACTTGTCTAAAAACTAGAGAAGTCATAAGTAAACCGAATATAGTATGAGGACCACCCCTCTGTCCTGATGGACCCTGGACAACATACAATACTCTGTAAAAGTCCCTTGAGTCTGATAACTCATTCACTGTGTGTCGTAGGTTGAAAACTGTACTTATGGTTAAGAAGAATTACACCGCTGTTTAATGCTCCTTACCTAACCATCCACTGATATAGGTAAATGTCGTAGACATTATTTCAGAAAGGTATATCTCACTCTATGAAAATAGACGTACAGATATATCAATTTGAAATTGGTGCATAACAGCGGATATTCAAAACCAAATATTTGCCGACCGGCAAACAACCCAGGTGATTTCCTCAAATATCACCGATTACAACGAATCCCGATATAATGAGGATAATCACCCAATTCCCAATAACTTACTCCCACTCATCATCTGTAAAACCATACAGATGTGAGAATCGTACCTGGTAAATACATACCCTGGAGTAAGTATCTAATCGGGAAATCAGTTTTCCTTTAACATTACACAGTGAAACTGAAACATTGAAATGTTCCAATGGGGTATCCTGGTATTCCTAGTAATGCCTCTTCCAGATTCACGACTGTAACCGTATAATTCTTTGCCACCTCTCCAAATCCCTTCATATGTCTTTAGTCTTTACCTTCTGCACACCCCTTTAGGCCAAATGGTTTTCTTCCTTCCCTACCGTTCGGCACCAGCCTATGGTTTGGAAGAAGACTATCCAATAAGCATAATGGGTGTACTGTCCCTATCCTAGGAACACTCGCAACACGAGAGAAGGTGAAGATAAAAAGACACCTGAATGTACTTTATTCCTATTTCTCCTGAACCAGAATCCATCCCCGAACTGGAACAAGTTCCATTCGAGTTCGTATATAACCATACGATGGAGTATCCAAATAAACTGTGGATCTTCGTAGTGATACGGAGTGCCCTGGAGAAATACAAAGGTGATGTGGGAGTGGTAACGAAATATTTGGTTTGGTCGTGAATATCTGTTGCAATTTACTTTGCCCTCTTACTAATCCCTTGCTTTGTCTGAACTTAATACCTTCTGCACACTATCGTTATGCTAATTGGTTTTCTTCATTCCCTACCGGTCGGCACCAGCCTAAGGTTTGGAAGAAGACAATCCAATTTGCGTAATAGGTGTACTACCCCTAAACCAAGGAGTACTCATAATCTGAGAGAGGGTAAAAGGAAAAGACAACTGAATAATCCTATTCGTTTTCTCCAGAACCTGAAACCATCCTCGAATAAATTCTTTCGAGTTCGTATATAACCATACGATGGTTTTGTCCAATGGAAGTGGACGTTCGTAGTAATACGGGGTGTCCTGGAGAAAAGGGTAAAAGTAGGAGTGGCAATGAGGTCTGCAACTCTAACAATCCAAAAGCCGGTGTTTAAGAAGGTTCGGTCAACTTGGTCACTGAGTCAAAGTCTTAGGGTCGGGTCAATGGTCGCTGCCAAAGAGAGAGAGAAAAGAAACACTCAGCGTGCACTCTAACCTAGATCAGAATGGTTACCAATTTATCTAATCTGGAATCCTCCCACTGTACCTCAAATTCTCCTCCAAACCTAAAAGAAGAATTAGTCGGGGTCACCCGAGGAGTAAACTAACTCATCAGTGGGAATCGGGATCCAACTCTCATCGCATGATAACGTGACGGAATCCGCTCACGTCATCACACTCCAGAAGGTATGCGCATATCTGGCAAGTTTCAGTTCTTTTGAAACTCCCGATGTGATTTCTACCCCATGCTCTTATGACCTTGACTAAGGCCAACAAATCATAAGTCACATGTCAAGTTCTACCCGTCATTGTCCAGGTTGATTTGAACCCACCCGTACAAGCCCTTGACTAAGGCCAACAAGGCTATACGACTGTCCCAAACCAACGCATCTATCTATGCAGCATATGAATACCCAATAGCTACCAAACACTGTGCCTTGACTAAGGCCAACAAACACAGCTTGAATACTATTGACTACCCATATGAAACGACGGAGGGCTACGAATGGTTTCTGGCGAAAACCTTTAACGTAGTGAACTTGATATCGTTGAAGGAACGGATAGCTTTTTAGAAAATATAGTGACGAAAACCTTTACTAAAGAGGTCACTCCCGGTGAAGGGATCTCGGCTCTTTCCCCGTAGAATGGGGTGCAGGATATTCCATCTGAATACCACGGTGCAAAGCAAAAGTAATCGGCTATAGTGAAGTTAATGTCCTGACGCAAACTTCTGTCCAAGGGGTCACTCCCGGTGAAGGGATCTCGGCCCTTGCCTCGTCGACTGAGGAGCAGGATATTCCAAATGAATACCACGATGCAAAACAGAAATGAACGTCCTTGCAATAACAGCTTTTTTGAAAAGTGTTCCAACAACATCAGAATAGGTTTGTTTAACTTGCATTGATCCGAATCAATGCAGTCCCATCAATTGATCACACCACAAAGAACGAAAATATACTGACGTACGTATATGCCATCTGCATTCGCCACTGGGTCCCGTCATCACCCGTTAGGTTAGCTAACTAACGGCAGAGCGGGGACTGGACTAGCGCGGATGAAAAACATATACAACATCTACTAATATATATACCAATATATAGTATTTCGCTCAAGGCGTGAATAAAATGCAACATCACAGAAATGTACAGCATCACAGAACAATACAGATATCTGGGATCCCCGGGTTTCACAGAGCCACTACTGAAACCCGACGTTCCCCTGGTCGTGTGGATAGCCTGTGCAATGAAATCCTAGACCCCTACGGGCGCGGCAAGTCACCCGCCAAAACCTGAAGCGAGGCAGCCCCCTTCAGCGCCGTGAATGGACCACCCAGCACTTCACGGAATCCGGCAACTTGGGCACCCCTCCTGGGTCAACCTGTACCCCCTACGAGTGCGGCGAATAGCCCGCCAATCCTAGAGTGAAGCCCCCTCCGTCTCAATGCCATGAGATGCGGGCTTGTTGCCCTCCAGAACCCGGCTATCCGTGCACCCCTCCGCGGGGCAATCCTAGTACAGAAAGAAAAATATACATATACCGGGTACATCGACCGCAACCAGGTCGTGCCCCAAAAGAATAATACAAACAGGCAGTGACGGCAGTCCACATGTCGGACGCTCGCCCCGCAATAACAAATGTACATAATACAACTACACTGTACTAGCATTGCATCCAGGCTATCCCCACGACCGATCCGCAACATCACAGCAAATACATAGAACATCAACGTGAAAGTCACGTTCGCAAATCCGTCTAACCGGGCTATAGCAGTTAGACCGGATTTACCGATCGAGTGACATTCACGGTCGCAGATATAATGTAAATACTGTGAAAAATGTGTTTAAAAAATTTCCGATTGATCAAACAATTAACAAGTGGGCCCCAAAGAAAACTGTAGCACTCACAGAAACAATTGGCCCAACTTTAATATTCCAAAGCCCATATTTTAAGCCCAGAAGGCCTCTGTAAAAAAATGGTGAAGTGATGTGAATAGTGCGCGGCGGAAGGGCCGCACAAAGGTGGTTTTCGCGGCGGTTCCGCGCTCCAACTGTGGAGTTACTTCATAGAATTTTTACAGAGCTCTTATATTTTCCAGTACATCAATATTTTACAACCTGAAAAATTTTTAGAGACTGAAAAATTTCAACAGAAACTGTTGTGGGCAAATACGGGTTTTTGGACATTTTTGATCGATCGGAACTGAAAAACACATTACACAAAGCTAGACTAAGTTAATGGCGAGGCTCTGATACCACTGTAAGTGCACGGCGGCGCCCCGGCCGTCAATCCGACGCCGGAATGCGGAAGCGGTGATAAACTTAAATTTTGCGGACTTTCCAAACCGGCACCACCGCGCACTTTAACCGGATCGTAACCATTAAACTAGTCTAAGCTAACTAGAAGATGGGTTAGAGATATACCGACGATCCAAGTCCTCCGGTCTTCTCGTCATGGTCCCGATCTCCTGCGGAAAAGTCCCGTCTCCTCCTCGTCGCCGGAAGTGCACCACATCGCCTTCTTCGTTTACGGGCTCCCACCTCAATGCCGAGGCAACTCGGGCGCGAAGCTGGCGAATCGACGCGTCCAAGATTTGCTGTAGGAAGTGTAGTGTAGAATCGTAGTCTCTTTTTGGGGTCTTAGAGTTGCCTTTAGATGGAGGGAAGAATGAAACTTTGGAGGCAAATGATGCTATCAATTTTTGCAAGCCAAATGAGATGATAAAAATGCAACACACAAAATCAACCTCTCTCATTTTCTCTCCTCAAGAAGTGGCCGGCCAATCTTGTTGGAATGGTGGAGGGAAAAGCAATTTTATCCATGAAGGGAGGTGATGGTAGGAGAAGAAAAGAGAGTGACCATAAACAAACATACACCATTCTTCACACTATTAAAACCATGCCCACTCAAATCACAAGTCAAAGCAAGTCATGGTGCAAAGAAAAGAAAGCTATCATAATCAATATATATGCAATAAAACCCTCCACAAAGTGTTATTTGCGAACTTGCAAATAACCCCCTCCATCGGAAAAGTCCGGCCGGGAAAGAACAAAGGAAAACCGGCCGGAACGGAATGCAAACTGGCAACTCCAGAAAACTGGTCCCGTAATAAATTACAGGAAAACCCCGATACTGTGCATACACACCCGCATCTGTATTCCGTCCGGATACAAATGCAATGAGACAAAATCTACACTGTACTAAACTAGGACCGGCTTAAACCAAAACCGGCTAGTAATATCTGTTCGATCCTGATCCGTGCAATACCGCACGTATCTGATCGAACCCTGCCATATAACCATACGGCCTATAGTACAAACTGTCCGATCCTGATCCGTGCAATACCGCACGTATCTGATCGGACCCTGCCATATCTCCATACGGCCTCTACAGCGTTTCGCCCGAAACTTGAGTAACTGAAAGTGTGGCGGACTCTAAAGACTCGTCAATACAATGGCTGTGGATTTAACCACTAGCACGTCAGAGGTATAAGCCAATACGTGACGGGCCACCAGCTATTGACTAAAAGGGACGTCGATGAGCGAACTCATCCTGACACCCTACTGAGCCTGTCAGTGACAATATCCGTGCAGTCCGGTCCGTTCGTCTATGAGTATCGCATGGCGGGCCTAGGGGGTTGGTAAAAGTCAGACCCCCAAAAGCGGTACAAGTCGTGTCGGAGTGTAGCCCAGAACACCCTGAGATACTACTGGAATACCTACCAGTAAATCTCCTTGCCTTGGCCAAGGACTTTGTGTAATGGCTCTCCTAGACACAGCACGACCTCACCCCCAATACCGGGAGAGACGAACCCCTGAAGATACGCTCACTGCCTCCATGTGGCTCGGGACTGTACCCAACTAAAACCTGTTTGCACGACTCCTTTGAGCCGTGGTAGGGTAGTAATCAAAGTACAGTGGGAACTCACACGAGACAAATGACGATCCCCAGGTCGATGAACTAACCTGCACACATGTCACCAGGGAACTGCCATCTGACGTCTGGTATATGACCAACTAGCATGTTCCCGGCGAGTCCTGTCCGGTGTACTCATAACCCAATGAGCACCTGTATACATCTTAGGTGATCCAACTGACACCAGTGGCTTGTGAGACCGGCCACCGCCCCTCGTCGGGGTCTCGACTGTATACACTAGTCTACTAATGGAGTATCGATGCCCAGTCTCGAAACTCCCACGACTAGGGACCTTTTAAGGATAAGCTTATAGACCCCCAGCTCCCACTTATATGATCGCCCTCATACTGCTGGTGGTCAAGCAAGAATCCTAGGGGCTCTATCAACGTGTAATAGCGACATGTCAGGTCACTTAAAGCAGTACACGATGATAAAAATAAACCAGATAGCATACTATCATCTCGAGTAAGACTGTCCCACCGGGATAGGTCCTCCCTCAATCATTACAATCACGTACCTGTGACCTAATAATTGACCCTGAGGGCACTATCTCCAACACACAATTCCCAAGTTCCATGTCTACAAGGGGACGGGCAATCCTCACCAGCATGTTGCCCAGTTCAGGGCACTCTGCGGTAACACCGGCGGTGATGACAAGCTTTTGCTTCGTCAGTTTGTTGGAAGTTTATCAGATACGGCATTCGAGTGGTACTCTGAGCTCCCGAATGACTCTATCAAGACCTTCGCGGAGATGGAGCTGTTGTTTACTCAGCGTTTTGCAAGCGCCAGTGAACGCACCCCGATGACGGCACTGATTAACGCCAGGGTAAAGCCAGGCGAGACATGGGTCCAATATGCTATACGTTGGCGAAACTTATGGTCGAAGTGCGAGCAGCGCATTGAAGAAGCTCCCGCAGTGGGTATGTTTGTGGGAACCCTTGATCCACAAGCAACCATCTCGCAATTTATGATGTTTTTCAAGCCGACTATCTTCCAGGCCTTGATTGACAAACTAGCGCAAATGGATCAGATGGGCCATAAACCCCCTCTTCCAAAGCCGGACTCCCGAAATGACAAGGGGAAGCGAAAAGCGATCGTTGTCGCTAATGCTCAACAACAACCGAGCGACTCGAAGCCGGTTGTTCGTCAAAATAATACACGTCCATACGTGGCCCTTGAGGAGAGGCTAGGACGTTCTTACTCCTTTCCCCGAGATAAGACGAGAAGGTTATTTGAGCTGGCGTTGCGCAACCGACTCATAAACCTGCCAGATCCAAAACGTCCGTCGCAACCAAGTGATGTTAATGAGCCCAACTACTGTCCTTATCATCGAGTACAGGGCCATCCGATCGAAGATTGCTATGTTTTCAAAAATTGGCTTGAAAACCAGTACCGACAGGGCAAATTCGCGTTATCTGACAAATGGAAGGTGAATCCCCCGCAGCCCCACACATCTAGGGGACGAATACACCGGGGGCAACATGCTCCGTCGTTGAAGAAGCTCCTTGGGAGGTTGTATTATCAACCAAGACAAAGAGAATGCTAAACGATCTTCGGACATGCCCAGCGATCAAGTGGAAGAACCCGTTGGAGCCGCAGATCATTGAAGGGATGTTGAAACCTCGTCCAACTCAAAAGATCGATGGAGGTGGCCCAAGCATTCATAACCAGCCGTCGAAATCTTCAAAGAAGAAGAAAAAGAAGTCAAAAAAGCCCGTGAAGCCTGGCGACAAGCGTACGGACTTGCAAAAGCAAATTGACGCGCTGGAGGAATACAACCAGAAGGCACGGACTCCCATTACATTCAAGAATTCCTCAATCACGTCTTTCAAGAGGAAGATGAGGGAGATAGTTCGTCGAATGAATCCGAGGAATATGTGGCGAGCTGTCATATGATTTCCCATTCGCTCACGAACGATGTGGAGACCCCTTGTACTGAAACGCCGGGCGCAGAACCTAAACCAAAAATTCTGGGGCCATCGGATGAAGTAATTGACGCATTCCTCAATGAAGCTCTCTTAAAAAGTAAAGCTGATCAGGAACGCGAGGCGGTCATATTTGAAAGGGCCAAACGCCAGCAACTTGATGAAAGAGCTGAAACGATCCCGCTGGAGCAAAATGCCTCCAACACCGACAAACGCCAATTCAAGATGAGGAAGAGGTTTGCTAAAGCCGTGTCAATGGGTATGAAGCTACCATCCTCTGAGGGAAGCGTTACTGGTGAAGCAGAAATGCACCCCTCCTATTGCTTGTATCATCGGAAGATTTCGCACCCCACTGAAGAGTGCAAAGCTTTCGATGGATGGTGGCAGGGATATGTTGCTCACCGGCAGCATATTAAGCGGGAAAAGCGCAAGACTCGCCGAGAACGGAACGATACGACCGAAGGGCTTAACAGAACTACCGGCAATGTCGCATGGTCAATGCCGGGGGATCACAAGTGCTCACGTTCGGGAGCGATTTTGATGGAGAGCTGGAACTTTCCCCCCTCTTTAAAGAGTCCACCTAAGGAAAAGAAAAAGAGCCGAAGGTCTGCGAAAATATCCAGCTGCGCAATCGGACGCTTCCTGAGAGGAATATTGGACCCTCAAACAAGACAAATAAAGGGAAAGGAAAGGTCTCTGAGGACATCGCCTTAGATGACCAAGTCATGGAAGAGCTAGTTGCCAAAGACCCGACAAAGAAGAATAAGGTGGATTACAACGTCTTAGCGCATCTGAGGAAGCTACCCTCGCAGTTCAGCATTCTTGACGCCCTTTTACTATCAAAGGAGGTGAGAGATTCGTTAATTAAGGCACTACAGGACCCGGAGCAGTTCCAAGCCTTCCTGGCCGAAGAAAAGATGAAGGATGAACTGGAGGACGTGCACACGGCAGATGTCACTTTTGGCGATGAAGACCTTCTCCTTGGGACGTGCGAACACAATCGCCCCTTTATGTCTCAGGGTACTGCCACGATATAAAGATAGGCAAATCCTGATCGACAATGGATCCTCCGTTAACCTTCTCAATGTGCGGGTGTTAAAAGAAATCCACATGAGCGTCCAGCACCTTGCTTGGGAAAAGATCACCATCTCCGGGTTCGACTCCCAATCGTCAAAGACTCTTGGATCTGTGATACTGACGCTACGTTTCGGGCTGCTTGTCACGGACATTAAATTCCACGTCATAGATGCCAGGACATGCTACAACGCTCTGCTCAGCTGACCATGGTTACACGAGTACAGCATCATCCCTTCTACACAGCATCAGCGTATGAAATATTTTAGGGATGGTCTCGAGTATACTGTAACGGGAGAATTGAATCCGTTTTCCGTGAACGAAGTTCGCAAATATGAAGATGCCAAATACTTCTTGCCGAATTTCGAAGACATGGAAAGGTGTCGCAAGCCGGAGAATAAAACTAATGCTACCATCCCTGTCTTCGGCAGTGATACCGAGGAGGAAGAGGAGATAGTATATTTGGGTCCGCCCCAATACACCAAGCCGGGACCATCTGCTCCTACGTTGATCTTTGGTAGTGATTCAGAGGATGAGGTCCATTCTGTATTCTCTGCTCGACCTTCAATACGAGCTTCCGCTGACGAAGAGCAAAGTCTATAAGTCGCTATAGTGCCACTTAAATATTATAAAGAACTGGATGCGCTTGATACCGACAGTGTAGAGGAGCTGCAGACGTTCTATATTCCTCCTAGACGAGAAGGAGAGAAGGCAATTCTATTCTACCGCTCTGAAGAAAACAAAGTGGAGAAAGAAATCTGGCACGGGGCGGATCCCACGTTGGACAGGCTTCAACCCATTCGTCTACCCAGATATTATACAGAAGGCTTGAAGAAGCTGTTGAAGCGCCAAGGGATACCCTTCAAACAGACCGTTAGAAAGGCCAAATTCTATGACAGGGTCTGGAACGTCCCCGGAACTCAGCACAAGCTGCCTAGTGGGAGGATGGAGACGATCGGGCTTGGATACATTCACCCCAAGAAACGAGAGCTGCTCCATGACTGTTACGTCGTGCGTGACTTCAATGAAGAAGCAGATGCTCAACAGGAGGACGCTAATCCTGAACCAATACAAGTTCCTGATGCAAAAGTGCCCAGTCCGTCGTTTGAAGAACAAATGGACAGGCTTATAAGGGAAGCCGGCCAAAAAGTCCGAGATGATCACAATCGTGAAATTGCAATCTACGAGAAAGCCAAAAAGCAATGCCTCCTTCAACAGGTCGTGAAAGGCGAAAATGCCGCACCCTGCCAACCTGTTATAAAAAAGGCTCGACGCAGAGGCAGAAACAAATCGAAAGGCCAAGAAGGTGCTCAACAGCAACAAAGCGGGGCTAAGTGGCCACGCAAGCGGGAGTCGAGCATTATTGATCTATCCCTCATGAAGAAAATGGGTCGAGCGTACTCGTTTCCGCGGGACAAGACGAAGAAAATACTTGATCTTGCTCTAAAACATCAGATGATTACACTGCCGGAGTCTAAACACCCCGAAAAAGCAAGCGAGGTCTCACACCCAGGCTATTGCTCTTATCACCGAGTGATAGGGCACCCTCTTGAGGACTGCTTCACCTTCAAAAATTTGGTTGAAGATCAGTATCATCTTGGCAAATTCGCTCTGTCCGACAACTGGAAGGTAGCGCCGCCACAGAAGCACGAACCCAAGGCCACGGAAGAAGAACCAGTTCAACATTGGGATTGGAAGCGAATTCGTACTTGTCACGTGATAACGATATCAAAAGAAGGGTCCGAGAACATGGATGACCTTCCCTGGTGCTTCGAAAACAGCAACGACGAGGTAATCTCAGAATTTCCGCCAGCGCCGAAAGAACTGGAGGATGGAATACATACCACTGCAGATAACCTCAAGAAAATCGAGTTGGGGACGGCGAACGATCCACGATCGACGTTCGTCAGTAAGCTTCTATCTGAAGAAAGGGTGGCTGCGTTAAAAGACCTGCTTATACAACACAAAGATTGCTTCGCATGGAACTCCTCCGAGATGCCAGAACTAGATCCAGGAATTTCTGTGCACAAATTGGCGATATCCCCGGACGTCAAGCCGGTCATACAGGCGCCAAGAAGGATGCGGCTTGAGCTTGAGATGAGTATCAATGCTGAGGTCAAGAAGTTAATCGACTCTGGCTTCATCCAAGAAGTTCAATACCCTGAATTGATCGTTAACATCGTCCCGGTGATGAAGAAAAATGGGACGGTGCGCATATGCGTGGATTTTCGGGATCTCAATAAAGCCTGCCCGAAGGACGATTTCCCAGTGCCAGTCACCGAACTGATGATAGACAATACGTCCACTCATGAGGTTTTCTCCTTCATGGACGGCTCATCAGGGTATAATCAGATAAAGATGCATCCCGAAGACCAGAAGCACACTGCTTTCCGGACTCCTTTGGGAATATTTTGCTACAAGGTGATGCCCTTCGGTCTAAAGAACGCCGGTGCCACCTATCAAAGGGCCATGAAGAAGATCTTCGATGACCTTATACATGAAATCGTCGAGTGCTATATCGACGACCTCGTAGTTAAGAGCAAATCATACGAGGAACATCTCGAGAATCTAAAGACCGTATTTCGACGTCTTCGACAATACAACTTGAAGATGAACCCTCTTAAGAGTGTGTTCGGGGTTTCATCGGGTAAATTCCTGGGATTCATCGTCCGACACCGAGGTATCGAAATAGATCCGTCTAAGATCAAGGCGATTATGGAAATGCCTTCTCCGAGAACTCTCAAACAGTTGCGGTCTCTCCAAGGGAAGCTCGCATATATACGGCTATTTATAGCCAACCTTTCAGGAAAGTGTCGTCCTTACAGCCACCTGATGAAGAAGGGAACTCCATTCGTCTGGGATCAAAAATGCCAGGGCGCGCTGGACAAAATCAAGCAGTACTTGCAAAACCCGCCAGTGCTGGCTGCTCCGGTTAAAGGGAAGCCCCTTATTCTCTATACGACTGCCCTCGAAGGTTCTTTAGGCGCATTATGGGCCCAAGAGAACGACCAAGGGGAAGAAAGAGCACTCTACTATTTAAGTCGAGTCCTACTGGGGGCAGAAAGCAATTATTCCCCCATTGAGAAACACTGCTTGGCGTTGATCTTTGCGATAACAAAGTTCAGGCACTATGCATTGGCACACGAAGTCCGTCTCATCTCGAAGGTGGACCCTCTTAAATATTTAATGTCAAAAGACATATTGACGGGACGACTCGCTAAATGGGCTTTGCTCTTGATGGAGTTCTCGATAACCTATCAACCTCTCAAGGCAGTGAAAGGCCAGGCCATTGCCGACTTCCTCGCTGAGCATCCGATACCCGCCGATTCTCCTTTGAATTGCTATCTTCCAGAAGAACATGCGTTTGACGCTATCGATGGGAACGATACCCGATGGGAACTCTATTTTGATGGAGCGTCCTCCATGAAGAAGCGCAAACAGAATACCCCTTTAATCAAATCAGGGGTAGGACTCATCTTTGTAACTCCACAAGGAGGGATAATGCGCTTTGCTTTCTCCCTAACAGAGCCGAGGACGAATAACGAAGCCGAATACGAAGCTTTGATAGCGGGCCTCGAGATCGCCATTGACATGGGAATTGAAAACCTCCTCATATACGGAGATTCTCAACTGGTCGTTAGTCAAGTAAACGGCGACTACCAAACGTGCAAACCGGAGTTGGTGAAGTACGGTGAAAAGGTGCAACAACTGTTGACCCAAATTCCCTCCTATACTTTGGAAAGCATACCGCGTGCGGAAAATAGCAAAGCGGACGCGTTAGCTAAGCTTGCTAAAGAACTGGCTGACGAGAACCTCGATGACGTCAGAATCATGGTACAAAGCCGTCGAGTGCTCGCCCCAGCAGAAATATCTCTGGAATCATCCGAAGAAAAGGGAGCGACTGAGCAGACGACCTTACAAATAAAAGAACGAGAAAAGGCTGAGGACTGGAGGGAAGTCTTCATAGACTACTTTAAGTCCCATCGAATGCCCGAAGATGCGTCCACAAGACATCAGCTCATGAAACGAGCTCTGTCTTTCGCCTTCGTCAACGATACTTTGTACAAGAGGTCGTTTGATTCTCTGTGGCTGAGATGCTTAGGACCCGACGGAGCAGAAAGAGTCATTCAGGAAGTCCATGACGGAATCTGTGGTTCTCACCAAGCAGGCCCAAAGATGAAGTTGAAGATCAAATGAATGGGCTACTACTGGCCCACGATGATTCAGGATTGCCTCGAATATGCGAAGCAATGCCACTCATGCCAAATCCATGGGGACTTTATCCACCAGCATCCAAATCCATTACATCCAACGGTAGCTAGCTGGCCATTCGAGATGTGGGGAACTGACATAGTCGGCCCCATTGAACCAGCATCGTCCAGGGGACATCGTTTCATCCTGGCGACGACCGATTACTTCTCCAAATGGGCAGAAGCAGTACCGTTGAGGGAAGTGAAGACGGAGATTATCCTCCATTTCTTCAAGACGCACGTCATATACCGGTTTGGGACTCCGCGACGGATCATCTTCGATAACGGGCCTGCCTACAGGAGCCACAAGATCAGTCGCTTCGCGCAACAACACAATATAGACTGGAGGTATTCTTCGGTTTATAATCCGCGAGCTAATGGTTTAGCTGAGGCCTTCAACAAGACCCTGACGAAGATCATGAAAAAGACGGTGTCCCGAAATAAGAAAGACTAGCACGAGAGACTGCAAGAGGCTCTTTGGGCGTATCGAACTACGTTCAAGACGGCCACGAACACAATGCCATACTCGTTGGTATTCGGTACGGAAGCAGTACCCCCTCGAGATAGAGCTACCCTCTCTATGAGTGGCAGTCCACTACGAGTTGACGAACGAAGAGAATGCTCACCTTAGCCTTGAGGAGCTCGATGCCCTTGATGAAACACGACTCATAGCGCAACAAAATATGGAAGCTTATAAAGCAAAGATGGCATGCTCATATGGAAGATTGACCCGACCGAGGACATTCCGCCAAGGCGAACTTGTGCTAGTCGTCAAAAGGCCTATGATCCCCAATCGCGCATAGCGGGGAAAATTCGAGCCAAACTATGAAGGCCCGCACATCATAGATAAGGTCTATCAGGATGGGGCCTATCTACTCATGGACATGCACGGTGAAAGGCCTTTCAGGCCAATAAACGGTCGCTTCCTAAAGAAATACTACGCTTAATGAGCCACGGCCTAAGTCAATGATAGATGACGACGACTATGTCCGCTCGCTATTTTCCTAAGCTCAAGCTTTATAAGCAGTATCCAGCTTTCTCCATGACGGACCGAGACGTCCTTAAACTAATAGCAGACCGATACGTCTTTAAACTACTACCGCAGCATCCTTAGGCTGACCAGATGAATAAAAAAAAGAGAGAGAAAAAAGAGAAAAAGAAAATAAAATAAAAAAATAAAAAAAATGATGATAAAAACGGTATGTCCATAAGCAAAAGGGCATGGATGAAAACACGAAAGGGCTCCGTGAGTAAAAACAGCAGGGCTACCGGCGAGTGTTCGTGAAAACCCGAAAGGGCGCGACCTCGTAGAAAAATATATATAAAAATAAAAAGAATAAAAAAAAACGGTATGTCCACAAGAAAAACAGGCACGGATGAAAACCCGAAAAGGCTCCGTGAGTAAAAACAGCAGGACTACCGGCGAGTGTTCGTGAAAACCCGAAAGGGCGCAACCTCGTTTAAAAGACACTTATAGGGTCCTCTCGACCTTATAAGGAGAAACCACCCGCGTGAGATCCTTACGACTCACAAGGGAGCAGCACACTTAGGGATCCACACGATTCCTAAGGAGAAAATACACTTGCGAGATCCTCACGACTCGTAAGGAGAGCTCTCTTATGAGACCCTCACGGCTCATAAGATTTGAAAGTCTTAAGTTACAGAGACCTAAACCTGTGCTTAAGCAACCCCCACAACTTTCGATATTGCCCCACAAGTGGTCCAATACTGGCTCTTGTATACAATCCAAGGGCGCGAATAAACATTTCCCTGACCAAGTCCCATCCGTGACTGGGGATATGTTCACATGGTGAACAACCCTTGTAAATCCTCTCGATTTACAAAGAGAAAACCCTCTCGTAGGATCCTTACGACTTACAGAGGAATAAAGCACTTAGGAATCCTCACGATTCCTAAGGAGAAAATACACCTACAAGATCCTCACGACTTGTGGGGAGAAATACCTTTGTGAGACCCTTACGGCTCATGAAGTTAAAATCCTTAGTCGAGAGGAACTTAACCCTGCTCGCTAAGCCACCCTTGTTCGACATCGACAGAGGCAAATGATGATTCGCTCCTGGAAATATCCCAGTCGTAGGCTGATGCCGAAATCGGTGTCCAATTTCAGGTTTACGGCGAAAAGCCAGTAGGCTGCACATGCATATGAAATAGCCAAAATGATGGGGCAACTTGCAATAAAAAGCAGCAAGTAAAAATGTATGCATGCAAAATAGCCGAAATGATTGGGCAACTCGCAATAAAAAGCAGCGAGTAAAAACGAAATAAATAGCCGAAATGATTGGGCACCGCGAAAAATAGCCGAAATGATTGGGCAATCACGACCTTCGCGATATAAAAGCTGAAATGATAGAGCATCACGGAAATAAAATAAAAAAAAATGATGATAAAACTTTGGCCCTACAGTTGAGATCACATCGAACCCTGTACACAATCCAAGGGTGCAAACAAAGAGGGAACCTGACTTTCCCAACATGCTCCGCCAGAAAACGAAGCCAGACCCCAACGATTCATCCCAACTTCGAAGAAACCAGCGTCTTCAGCAAACCCCTCAACTCAGGGAGACAAACAATCCTTGACGAGAGCCTCCTGATGCGCGTCGACTCGCAGAGCAACCAGTATCTCCGTGGGAAATTCTCGACTCGTTTCAACACCAAGGAAACAAATAATCCTTGGCGCTAGGGAAACAAATAATCCTTAGCAAATACCTCAACTCAGGGAAACAAACAATCCTTGACGAGAGCCTCCTGATCCGCGTCGACTCGCAGAGCAACCAGTGCCTCCATGGGAAATTCTCGACTCGTTTCAACACCAAGGAAACAAATAATCCTTGGCGCTAGGGAAACAAATAATCCTTAGCAAACACCTCAACTCAGGGAAACAAACAATCCTTGACGAGAGCCTCCTGATGCGCGTCGACTCGCAGAGCAGCCAGTATCTCCGTGGGAAATTCCCGACTCGTTTCAACACCAAGGAAACAAATAATCCTTGGCGCTAGGGAAATAAATAATCCCTGGAAAATACCTCAACTCAGGGAAACAAACAATCCTTGACGAGAGCCTTCTGATCCGCGTCGACTCGCAGAGCAACCAGTGCCTCCGTGGGAAATTCTCGACTCGTTTCAACACCAAGGAAACAAATAATCCTTGGCACTAGGGAAACAAATAATCCTTAGCAAACACCTCAACTCAGGGAAATAAACAATCCTTGACGAGAGCCTCCTGATGCGCGTCGGCCCGCAGAGCAACCAGTATCTCCGTGGGAAATTCTCGACTCATTTCAACACCAAGGAAACAAATAATCCTTGGTGCTAGGGAAACAAATAATCCTTAGCAAATACCTCAACTCAGGAAAACAAACAATCCTTGACGAGAGCCTCCTGATTCACGTCGGCTCGCAGAGAAACCAGTGTCTCCGCGGGAAATTCCCGATTCGTTTCAACTTACAAGATAAAGCCTCAGGCAGCAGGGACTAAAAAAAAACTTGCTTCCTGAACAATGGGACCCTGCAAGTCGGTCTAAAACGGTCTCTTGTATACTATTCACGGGTCTCACTCTCCAAGGTCGAGTTTCGATAAGAAGGGAAACAACCG
This sequence comes from Agapanthus africanus, assembly GCA_030015575.1. Classification (NCBI taxonomy): domain Eukaryota; kingdom Viridiplantae; phylum Streptophyta; class Magnoliopsida; order Asparagales; family Amaryllidaceae; genus Agapanthus; species Agapanthus africanus. Next base: position 152,823,859 of record CM057348.1, on the reverse strand, counting down.
ATTACGGGTCCTTTCGACTCGTAAGAGGGAAAAATTCTCTTATAGGATCCTTACGACTTATAAGAGAAAACACACTTAGGAATCCTCACGATTCCTAAGGAGAAAATCCACCTATGAGATCTTCTCGATCCGTAGGGAGAAAAGTCTCTGTGAGACCCTCACGGCTCATAGAGTTGAAAAGTCTTAAGCGGCTCTGATCTAAACCTGCAGCCTAAGCCATCGTTATCTCATGAAGAAATCAAGGTGCTTACTCTATTATCTGCTAATTGTGACAGCATGCTGATAATAAGAAAAGAAAACGCAAAGAAATAGCACAAGACATTACAAAAAATTCGTATCTTTTATTCATAAACTTGATTGAGTACAGGATACATTGTGCTAAAGAATAAAAAATATATATATACATTTTTTATTTACAAGTACAAACGATACAAAGAGGGATAGCTACTGAGGAGGAAGTGTCTTTAACAAATCCGCAAGTCGCTCTCGCACTTCCTTCAGCGCCTCCTCCTGAGTGGCTGCCACCGCCAGCTCCGCCTCCACTTGGGCCCGTTGCTGCAAGACAGATGCAAGCTGCTCCCTGACGGCCTGATAAGCAGCTTCCCAGCCTGGGGTATCGCGCTCGGCTACATCAAGCTTTCGCTTCAAGTTTAGCCCATGGGAGATGCGCTCCAGGAGACCCTCAAAGATAGCCTTCACTTGGGCAGCATTCGCTTCAACCTCAGCACGCAGACGGGTCATCTCGCTCGAGGTCTCTTGGCATTCCCTTAGCCTTAAAGCTGCTTCTTGTTCCAAATGGTGGACGTAAGAAGCTCTTCCCTCGATCCATGCTGCTCTTTTATTGCTCGCGGCTAAAGTCTCGGGGGCAGGACGCATCGACTCCAGCTGATGCAGGCGAGCCTCGATCTCCATACAATGGTTAACCCAAGATGCGATGATGCCCTCGTCATGGAAATTCACGAGTATCACCAGCATCGGGTTAACCGCTGTAGCGAAATCCGCAGCAGAAGTAGGGGTCTCGACGTCGAGCTCCTCAATGTAGTCGCTCAACATATGCAAGCTGTTTGCGGCGCCTTTCGAAGATGGACGTCTCAGGTAAGGACCCGCCGACATTGTGATGCGAGGCTCGAAGGGCGCCGGGACCGGAACGACAGTTGAAAAGAAACAAGATGTGATCAGATAACAGTTCAGGAAATAAAAAAGGGGGAGTTATCAATGTGATAGCCGCTGTACCAGCTGAGGCAGGTGGCAAGGCCGGAAGGGTCGGCGGCGCAGCCAATCTTTCATCTCCTCCTTCAATTTGTAGCACTGCAGTTGAGACGAGAAAAAGTTTAGAAGTAATTCCATCAATAAAAAAGAAAGATATCAATGGAAACCATGCTCACTAGCGCTACCGGAGGAAGAAGCGAGTTCAGATGGGAAGGGTAAGTGTGGGAGCAACACCTGATAGAGATGGTCAAAAAGCACTCCTGGAAAACACAACAGTGCAACTTTAGTACACAAATTATACGTTTGAAAGATGAGATTAATAAGTTGCAAACCCATACCTTCCAACATCTTCGATGGTATGAGAGAGGATTGAGAGGTGACTACCGCCAAGGCAGTAGTTGAAGGCGCTCCCTCCAGTAATGGGGCATCGGCGCTGGCTGCACCTGCATTGCGAACAAAGGTGAACTTGTCAGAAAGGATTATAAGGTAAAGAAAGACAGCAACTTGGGATTTACCTGATGAGCTGCCGGCTGAAACGGAGGCGACTCCCTCCTCCATGGACATGAGGCCACCGCTCGTGGCCTCATCACCCGACTTGATAGAGATTGTTGTCGTGCTCGCAAGACCTGGGGACGGCGAAAGATTGTACACGGGGAGGGCAATGATTGGAGCGTTGCCGGACTCTTGGAAGAGAGTGGCTAACTCTTCCCCAAGAGTCGTACCCATATCACCCGCAACTTCTGCGAGCTCCGCGGTCTCCATCGGCTCATCCGCCGTCACCACGAAGTCGCCGGCCTCAAGCGCCTCGTCCGCCACCACCCTGGGCTCAGTTGTAATGATCATTTCATCTGCCGCCACTTCAGGCTCGGCATCAATGACCTTCTCGGCTGCAGACCCCCCAACCTCCATCTCAGGCTCCGAAGCCTCAGCGACGTTGCCCACCGTCGGCTCAGGTTCGGCAGGTGCAGCCTTCTCTGTTTCCTTGGGTTCAACGGTCTTCGCCTCCCCCTCGGTCGGACTTGGCCCTGTAAAATAAAATATATAAGAACCGACAGCTTTATGAGTCTTATAACGAAATTCTGAAAGAAGTATTACCCGAGGTAGACTTGTCGTTAGCCTCTCTATTGGCGCGGATCGCTTGTCTATGAGCTGTAGACAGGGCGACCGGAGACTCTTCTGACGGAGTGTCGGCGCGAGGGACAGTGCTGGGGCCCGCTCCAATGGCCAAAGCAGCCCCGCGTGCCTTTGCTTCGCGCCTCGACCGCTTCCTCTCCTCCCGGGCCGTCACGATGGACCTCTTTGACGCTTCCTTTATCGAAGCATCGTTGTCCTCATTTAAAGATGCCTCCAGAGCCTTTAAGGCATCTCTCATCGGCTCTTCAAGACGAACCCCCTGCGGTGGCCTAGAAGAAGCGGGAACATCGGCAGCTGGCAGAATATTTGCGTCTCTTGGCGGGAACGGCATTGAGGTTTCTGCAATAAAAAGGGAGAGATTAGATTGACCATAACGCAAGGAGAATAAAACTTGATGAATCGAAACTTACTGAGGCCTAAAGACGCTCTAAGGCGTTCCTCCTCTTGGAAGGTCTTGAGTGAAGCGGCAATGGCTTCCTCATCAGTGATGCCTGTTGGAAGAAAAGAAAGAAAAACGTTAGTCAAAGGCAATGAGAAGCATATGATACAATAAAGAAAATGCGACTAGTAGTTACCTGATTGCGCAAGCTCAGCTAGCCACGCGTCACGCTTTGCCAACCACGCTGAAGTTTCGAGAGCGGCTTCCAAGTCTGCATCATCCGGCGGTGGCATGACTAATCCCTCGTTAGTCCCATATTCGATCAGGCCCTCGGCATAGGGAGCATGGGGTTCCTGACCGAACGTGACATCTGCAGCGAAGAGCGACTTTTTTTTCTTCTGTCCTCCGACCTTAGGCTCACGTGGGATTGACTTACGCTTAGCAGCCACCTTGGGACGGCGGGTCCCGATGTCCACACCCACGCCAGACTCTGGAGAAACTACAACCACTGTCTCTACTGGAGCACAGGGCACTGGGGATGCATCCGCAATATCAGGGAGCGGCAATCCGCGTGGAGGACTCTGCGCACGCGAGGATCCGGCTCTGGCATCTTTTAAAGAGGGGATTACCGGGGTCTTTGGTACCAAAGGAGCGTTGCGATCGCTACCTGGAGGTGCACCCTTACAGTCGATCAGCAACCGCCTTTACTCCTTTATGACCGCTCCCGTCGAATGACTGCACCATTCTGTGTATACCCTGAGGAGTCGTGGGGCGCAAGCCGGCTCACTGATAAAGAAGTGGGAGCCCATGTTTAAGCGCATGAAATGATGCAGCGCTCTCTCCATCCCTTCTTCGGTCGCAGCAGGTTCCGATAAGAAAGCCTCCAGCGGTACCCCTTGATTATAGCTCAGCTGTTGGGCGAAACGATGCGGGTTATATCTCATGAAGATCGCTTCCCCGTTCTGCCTAAACACCAAGAAGCCCGGTCTGATGGAATATAAGTGAAGGGTCTCCCGGGCCGTTAAAACTGAAGCTCCATCCTTTAAAGTGTCTTGCAATGGCCGCACTGCAGTGGTAGACGCTTTTCCAATAGTCAACACCTTGTCAACGAAAGACACACCGGCTCCAACGGTGTGGGAGAGAAGAAGTAAACCCCTGGCATTTCGTGGCGATGGATTTACAATTGATGCGCCGATCAGCTGTATAATGCGAGGAAAGCTGCACCTGTCGTCGAACGAGGGCCTTTTATGCATGCCGAAAACACCCGATGTATGTAGCTCGAACTACGACATAAAGTAGTGCATCGGGAAGACCACGTGCAATACTCCGGGCTCGTAAGCATCCGCTGCTCGGCTGAGGCCATGATATAGGTGTGCCAAGCCAGCGATCCCAACGGCCACCTTTACCCCGATGGCCATCCGATGAGCAGGGTAAAAGACGGAGGGCCGCATACGGTGAGAATGCATTGGAATCGCAAACCAACTCAACCATAACCCAAGAAATCCTAAGAAAAAGGCCTCCTCATCCATTCCAGGGGGCGCAATTTCTGCAAAAGACATAGTCGGGAATTCCGGAAGGAAAAAACCCTTTTGATCTATCTCCTTTTCCGGCAGGTTATCCACACCTAGACCGAAAGGGTCATCCAGGGTAGCGAACTTAGCAGCCTCTGATGGGAGGACGCTTGGGCGAAGAAATCGAGCAATGAAATCCTCAAAGTTAACTCCTCGACTCCCATGTTCGATGAAAAGAGACTCATATATGTTCAACACTTTAATCAAGCTTGGGAACTGGTGTTGAACAGCATTCTCCGGCGTGAGCCCCCTTATCACCGGCTTAGCACCAAAGACGTACTCATCCGTCGGGAGCAACTCCTCATAATGTTCCCCCATGACCGGTAAACCGGATACCTCCGCAAACTCTTCCAAAGAGATTGACACTTCCCAATCCATGGCGAGGAAAGTGTGGGTAGGAATGTTCCACTACTCCAAGAAGGCCTTGAACCACCAGGTGGGGAGCGTGGGATATTGGAACAGAGAGACGTACACTGCAGTGTACAATCCTAACTTTATCAACTGCGACTACTTCGTCGACAGGATATACTGGGCCCACGGCAGATAGCTGATTGGGTGGCGGGGGATCAGACCGATATTATATGATTGCCCTCAAGGTCACGCCTCGCCTTGACAGATACGGCGTCCTAGGATATCCAAAACCATGGGACACTGGACCGGGATTGCATCTATGGCCGGATGAAGAAAACCCTTCGATGTCCAATCAACCATCTCCACGGCATACTGCACCGAGGGTGGGGTGGCATAGTGAATCGCTGTGATGGGTTCTGACGGCACTGCGCAGGTGAAGCTGCGTCGACCCATAATGATTTGATTGTACCACGACCCCCAAAGGTGGAGGCTCTTATACTCCGGGTCGTGGTCCTTGATCATGGCCAAGACTTCACGGTCCAAGGGCGCTTCGGGAAATCCCTCATCTGAACGAGCAAACGGGAATGAGGTGTCGAGAGACATGATCGCTGCAAGTGAACAAAAATTAGCCGTTAATGTTGCAATTCCGACGCTTAGCGTTTAAAAAAAATGCATTAATTAATCAATTAAATTAAAAATTAATCAAATTAAAATTAATTAATTACACCACACAGCAGTGCAGTGGGTAGGGGACCGAAGGGGGACCCACAAAATCTGGATGACAATACGTCAGTTAATAAGACAATCTCATCATTGGATGAGATTGTCAGTTGATCCCCAGGAAAACATTCCCACTAATAATAATAATAAAGAATCCCTAGAGACAAGGAGAAAATCTCCTCTTTCAGAGCAAAGCTCTGTCACAGAGTGACACTTGTCAAACTCTGGTCTCAGGGAAATAAGATTCCTTAAAAGAGCTGAGCTCTGTGGTGATGATGAGAAAATTTATTTAAAACTCCTAAAGAAATTAAAACATTTTTGAAGACTCTTAGAAGTTCTTCATTTTTAGATCAAAAAAGATCTATTTTTGGATCCATGAGCAAAGCTCTGCTCATGGGTCAAAACCTATGAACGAGATCTCTCCAGATCTATGGATTCATGAGAGCAAAGCTCTGTTGGTGAAACCCCAATGGGGATCCCTTTAAATCAAAAGAACTGTGAGAGCAAACCTCTTTGGTAAAAATTAATTTAAATTAATTTGATTTAAATTAATTTTTACCTAAAGTTTCTAACTCTGGAAATGAGCAAAGCTCTGAAGTTCTTAAGCAAGAGCAAAGCTCTAGAAAATCAAAAATTTTGAAATGGTGAGATTTTTTCTATGGGCCAGAGGTCCTAATTATAAGGCACTTGCGCCCTTTCAGCTCACCCCTTGATCCAACGGTTAGGAGCTTGCCACCGCTGCACTCACGTGCGCGCCACGTGAGCGCAACGGTGGGGGGGCATTTGTTTCCCCCAATCAGAGTAAAGCTCTGTTGGAAATTCAAAATTCAAATTTTAAAGCAACGCTTCAAATCTCGGGCGCAACGCGCCACATATCAGGCGCTGATATGTCAGCGCAGCGCCCAAGAAGGCGCGCCCAATCAGAGAAAAGCTCTATTTTAAGTAAAATTAAAGAAAGCAATGCTTCAGTTGCGCAAGCACTGCGCTGCGCGACACGTGTCAGCGCAGATGCGCTAGCGCAGTTGCGCTGCGCTCTGCGCTGCGCGACACGTGTCACGCTCTGGAGCATTTGCGCCAAACAGAATTAAAATTCTAAAGAAATCTTTTCTGTACTTGTTAAAACAAGAAAATTTTCTTCTGTAAAACAGAGGCCCTTGGATCAAAAATCCAACGGTGGGGAAAATTCCCCAAATCACTCAGAGAAAGATCTCTTTAACAAATTTAACTAATTTATGGGCACTATAAAAAGGACCCTAGACCTCAATGCAAAGGCATGAACATTTTGTGAGAAATTAAACAGAGAGAGCTCTGAAAATTTGGAGAGAAATCCTCAAGAACAAAAAAGGTAAAAAGCCTTTAGAAAAAGAGAAAATTCTCTTATGAACAGATCATGGATCTAAAAACAAGATCAATGATCTTCAATAAAAAACAAATAAAAACAGTGCTTTGCACTTTTTATGAACCTTTGGTTCTCTAAGATAAGAAAAACAAGAGAAACTTGTTTTATTTGATCTAAATTAGATCAAGAAAGCAAATAGTGCTTTGCACTTCTGTTATGAACGTTTTGGTTCTTGAATCTAAAAGATTCTCAAATTTATAGTGCCTTGCACTTGCAAACTGCGCTGTTGCGCTCTTGGAAGAGCGCCACGTGTCAGCATCTGAACTACTTGCGCTATGCGCTTTAAGATAGAGCTTTGCTCTCTATAATTGGCGCAACTCACCAGGGAGCGCCACGTGTCAGCAGCGCAGCGCACTGACACAGCGCACTGTGCTGTTGCGCTTGCGCTCCTCAGATCGTGACACCTGTCGTCACCACGGGCGCTTGCGTTCTCTGATTGGCGCAAAGTTCCTGATAAATGCAAGGCATTTCCTAAAGGGCCAGGCCTAAAATAAAAAAAAAACAAGCAGGCCTAATTAAATTGATACTCGGCATAATTTATAAATGGGCAGAGCCCAAACGAAATAATAAAAATGCTATGCATTTTAAAAGGGCAGAGCCCAAACAAAGTATATGCTTTGCATCATTTATAAATGGGCAGAGCCCAAAACAAATTGATGCTCTGAGCCCAAATAAAAATGTAATGCAAAAGCAAATAAAATGTTGAACATTTTCAACTGGACTTAGCCCAATTTTGGCCGTAAGTCCTCAAATTAAATTGACTGAGCAAGATTGCTCTCTTAAATCCGGTTCGAGGGTACATCTCCGAACTCCTCTGACACTTCTCGTTGTAATCCTTCAACGACGTCAAGTCCCAACGACCACACCTGAATATGGACCGAAACGTCCTTAAACTAATAATGGACCGAAACATCCTTAAACTAATGATGGACCACTACGTCCTTAAACTGGCAATGGACCGAAACGTCCTTAAACTAATGATGGACCACCACGTCCTTAAACTGGCGATGGACCACCACGTCCCTAAACTGGAACAATAGAGCCTTCAAATGCTCTTTTACCGGATCTAAACGGTCTCGTTTAAGTTGATCTTAGCCCCAAACATGGCTAACGCATCCTTAAAATATTCAAATGGACTATAAAACTCCAAATCGACTTTGGTTCAAGGGTACATCTCCGAACTCCTCTGACACCTATCGTTGTAATCCTTCAACGACGTCAGAGAGGTGACGAGTCCCGACGGCCATATATTAAAGGGATCACCACGTTAAGTTGATCTTAGTCTAAAACAGGACTATCGTAACCTTAACGGATGTTTAAGTTGATCTTAGCCTCAATACGGCTAACGTATCCTTAAACTAAAAACACCAAATCCAAATCTAAGTAAATACGGATTTGGACTAATCCACGTCCTACGGGCGACGGCATCACTTAGTCTCCGTATACAATCCACGGGCAATTACAAACAAAACAAACACACACGACACGAAGTGAAATTCTGGAGAAGGAGAAAGTAGCTACCGCGATGCAGTAACGTAATTAACTGCAGGGGCTTGCGCCTGCAGGGAAAAGCGTCCCCACAATCAAAAACCCCTCAAGCGAGGGGGAATCTGACGAAGTCTGCTATATCGGCCGCATCCGTCTAAACCTCCGATACACGGTGCCATAAATCAACTTGGCATCTTCGGAGAAGTGGACGGGTAAAACTAAATAGCATCTTCCCCGAATCTCAGGCACAGACGACCTCACGTCGTCGGCCGCCATTCGGAGGGGAATAGGCTTTCTCCGCAAACTTGAGATATAAAGAAACATAGAAAGAAATATCAAGGCGGATCCACTCACTGAGGCTATTCCTCGAACGCAATAGTTTTGCAAACGGGTTTTGTGAGACTGATTAGTAGAGGAGTTGGGTGTTCGGTATCACACGGGCTGTGAGTATGCGACATCGCAATAATTAGCCTTGAGTGCAAGTGGGAGATTGTTGGATATAGTGCCCTCAGAGTCAATTATTGGATCACAGGCACGTGATTGCAATGATTGAGGGAGGACATATACCGGTAGGACAGTCTTACTCAAGATGATTGTATGCTATCTGGTTTATCTTTATCATCGTGTACTGCTTTAGGTGACCTTACATGTCACTATTGCGCGTTGATTGAGCCCTTAGGATTCTTGCTTGACGGCCAGCAATATGATGGCGATCATATACGTGGGAGCTGGGGTCTATAAGTACATCCTTAAAAGGTCCCTAGTAGTGGGAGTTTCGAGACAGGGCATCGATACTCTAGAGTAGACTAGTGTATACAGTCGAGACCCCGACGAGGGGTGGTGGCCAGTCTCACAAGCCACTGGTGTCAGTTGGTTCACCTAAGATGTATACAGGTGCTCATTGGGTTATGAGTACACCGGACAGGACTCGCCGGGAACATGCTAGTTGGTCTTATTCCTGACGTCAAATAGCAGTTCCCTGGTGACATGTGTACAGGTTAGTTCATCGACCTGAGATCGTCATTTGTCTCGTGTGAGTTCCCACTGTACTTTGATTACTACCCTACCACGGCTCAAAGGAGTCTTGCAAACAGGTTTTAGTTGGGTACAGTCCCGAGCCACATGGAGGCAGTGAGCGGATCTGCAGGGGTTCGTCTCTCCCGGTATTGGGGTGAGGTCGCGCTGTGTCTAGGAGAGCCATTACACGAAGTCCTTGGCAAAGGCAGGAGATTTACTGGTAGGTATTCCAGTAGTATCTCAGGGTGTTCTGGGCTACACTCCGACACGACTTGTACCGCTTTTGGGGGTCTGACTTTTACCAACCCCCTAGGCCCGCCATGCGATGCTTATAGACGAACGGACCGGACTGTACGGATATTCTCACTGACAGGCTCAGTAGGGTGTCAGGATGAGTTCGCTCATCGACGTCCCTTTTGGTCAATACCTGGTAGCCCGTTACGTATGGCTAATACCTCTGACGTGCTGCTGGTTAAATCCACAGCCAAAGTATTGACGAGTCTTTAGAGTCCCCCACAGACAGTTTATCAAGTTTCGGGCAAAACGCTGTAGAGGCCGTATGGAGATATGGTAGGGTTCGATCATATACGTGCGGTATTGCACAGATCATGATCGGACGGATAATACTAGCGTGCTTTGGTTTAAGCCGGATCCTAGTATTGTACAGTGTAGATTTTGTCTCATTGCATTTGTATTCGGTCGGAATACAAATGCGGGTATGTATATACAGTCGCGGGGTTTTCCTGTAATTTATTACGGGATAAATTTTTTGAAGTTGCCAGTTTGTATTTCGTTTCGGCCATTTTCCTTTGTTTCTTTCTTTGGCTGAAATTTGGTGGAGGGGGTTATTTGCAATTGTGCATTTTATAAAGGAGAAGACTTTTTGTGGCACATGCTGGTTCAACCATCATTTGACTTCTTGGTTCATGATTGTTCATGATTGCTTGACTTTTTGATGATGGGATATGATTAGATGATAGAGTGGGGACTTGGTTGTGAATCATTTTCATGGTTATCATTCATTTCCTATTTGCTTATGATGACATTTTTTTTCCTCTCTCCCCTCTATTATCTTTGGCCGGCCACACACAAAAGGGTTGGGGGGTTGATTCATTTGGGGTGGAAAAAATTCATTCATTCTCATTATGTTTGCTCCAAAATTCCAAAGCTCATCTCCATAGATTTTTCCTCCACATCTTTATGGAAACTTCACATAACCCCTTGAGACGAACCATTCTACACTTAGCCTACAGCATTCTTGGACACGTCGACTCGCCAACTTCGTTCCCGAGTTGCCTCGGTCTAGAGGTGGGAGCCCGTAAAAGAACCTGGCGATGTGGTGCCCTTTCCAACGAGGAGATGAAGACCGGAGATTCCGATAGGAGATCGGGATGGAGTCCGAAGACCGAAGGACACGGATCGCTCGGTATAGCTCTCTACCCCATTCTCTAGTTTGTTAGGAGTAGGTTAATGGCCCGATCCGTGATTTTAGTACGCGGTAGTTCCAGTTTTAAAAGTTAAAGAAAAGTATCGTTTCCGCATTTTGGCCTCGGGATGACGGCCGGGGCGCTGCCGTGCACTTACACCTACGGACCAACACAAGAAGCCACGCTCCCTGCCTCACCAACGACGCCGCGGAACCGCCGCTAAAGGCATGCTTTGGCCGCGCTTCCGCAGCCGTTTGGTCGAGTTAGGTCATCGTTTTTCTAGTGGGTCCATAGAATACACTGCACAATTTTTTGAATATTTTTAATATCGAAAAATCCAACATTTCGAAAAATTTTCAGAGAGCATGTAATTTAGGGTTTTTGAAGTTCGATCGAACACTTTAACTTCGTCTAGGCCACTCCTAATGCTCTAGCTCGGCTCTGATACCACTGCTAGGTTCCTTAGCACTCTCACTAGGTTTTATAAGGCATCGGGTATGCAATTTTAAAAAATCTAGAGAGCAAAGCAACACAAACTAAGGATCTAACTAGAGAATTAGGGTACAAATAAGCAAGGAAACAACTTTACTCTAAGTGAACAAGGAATATAACCTTTGTAGACCGGTCCTTCATTTCTAAAGCTCAGTGTAGTAGTCCCTTAGCTCTAAGTAGTGGTCTCCCGGACTCTCGTTGGGCTCCACTCGGCGAAAAGAACAAACTTTCTCAAGGATCTTCGAGGCCGAATATGATCTATGTCGAAGAATTTCTAACTCAAGCTACCTCTTCACTAATTGAGAATTAGTAAAGCAAACAACCTATACTAAATGACTAGTTTGGTATAGATTGATGAAGTAGGAATTTTGCTCACTTTAGAATTAATTTTCTCTTTTTCTTTTACTTCTCACAAGAAAACTAGAGAGCAAGCAAGGAGATGAAGAAAAAATCAAGTGATCAAGTGTAATGAACCATGGGTGAGAAAATATCTCATATAAACTTATGTAGAGACTAAACCATGGCTAAAGATAATGGTTAGGTTAATAAATATGTAGAGTAAAACAAAATTAGTGGACTTAAGTCAAAACTTCTCCATGCTTTCAATAGCATCTCAAGCATTGCTAATTTCCACATAATTTTGATTTTTCCCTTAATGTTTAAACAACCAAATTATCTGAAGTTAGGTATGAGTCTCATACACCCAAGTCCAATGTATCATCTAGCATGACACATATTAAATACATTAATATATATCGCATATATATTTGTATGTATTTTGAGAAAACATTTTCTTAAGTGAGCTAATATTAGTTAATGTATATTAATATATCAAATATATAATTATACATTAAATTGTTAAATCAACACTTGATTTAATAACCCGGCTGTATCACAAACAACCGACTAATATCATATAATAAATTATTGAATCAACACTTGATCCAATAATCTAGTTATATCACATATAACCTATATCGCGAGATTAGAATACGGTATCACATACACGTATTAATCTCGGTCACGCACATATCATATATGTTCCATACTTCGTTTCGCATGAGCTAGGAAACCTCTGTGTAGGACTCTAAAGACCCGTCAATACGCCAGCAGTAGATGATGATCATATTAGTTACCCGCAAGCCGTTAGCGGTACTAGCTGGACGTAACGGCTACCCGGGTATTGAGCGATCAGAAGATCAACAAGCAAGCTTGTCCATACTCTCGTGAATCCAATAAGTAACACTTCTGTACAGTCCGGTCTCTTCGTCTGGTATGTCGCATATCTAGCCTGGGGGTGGTAAACGTCAGACCCCAATTGCTTGATAAGTCATGCCGATGTGAGGCTCATAACGGTTCGAGAAACTACTGATAACACATACCGGTAAATCTCAGCAACCCTGGTCAGTGATTTCCTGTTTTGGCCAATCGAGCACAGCGCAACATCAACCCCTAATACCGGGAGAGACGAAACCCCTCCTATCGGTCATTGCCTCCATGTGACTCGGACTGTACCCAAAAACCACCTGTTTGCACGCTCTTTTGAACGTGGTAGGGTGGAAATCAAAGCACAATGGGAATCACACAAGACTCTATGACGATCTCGGGTCTACAGACTAACATGTACCAGTGTCACCAGAGAACTGCTATCTGACAATAGGTATAATACCATCTAGGAGTTCTCGGCGAGTCATGTTCAGTGTACCCAGTCTCCATTGAGCACCCGTATACAAACTTTGATGTCAAACACCAATAGTTATGGGATCATCCATCGCCCATCAAATGGGTTAAGAAACGTATACGCTTGTCTACTCTGGAATATCGATGCTCTATCTCGATACTCCCACGACTAGGAACAATTGAAGGATGGACTTATGGACTACCCTGGCCCCACTAGTATGATCTCCATCATAGTCTTGGTAGTCAAGTACACATCTTAAGGGCTTTATCAACATGTAAGAGAGAGACAGTATAAAGATACAAGTATACATGTTAAGATAAAGAGCAACCAGATAGCATACTATCATGTCGAGCAAAAAAGTCCTCTCTATATATGTCCAAGCATCCACTATAATATACAATCATGTACAATAATGGCCTCTAGGGCATACATACAACTAACATTAATAACCCAATAAGTCATGCCGGAGTCAAGCTCATCTCCAACCGAGAAACTACTGAACTCATATTAGTAAATCTCATCCATTGTGACCACGGATTTATGGTAATGGCCAACCGAATATAGCGCGACATCGACTCCTAATTTCAGGAGAAACGAATCCCTAACAATCGCTTATTGCCTCCATGTGGCTCAGGACTGTACCCAACTAAAACTTGTTTGCACGATTTCTTTGAGTCGTAGTAGGATAGTAATACAAGTACAGTTGGAACTCACATGAGACAAATAATGATCTCAGGTCAAAGAACTAACCTGTACTCATTCTACTAGAGAACTGCTATTTGACTATTAATATAATACCATCTAGAAGTTCTCGGCTAGTATATCCAGTGTACTCACCTTTAGTGGGCACTTGTATACTATCTTAGGTAAAAAAACATTAACAGCTTATGAGAACTCGGGGTTTAGAAACATATACACTAGTCTACTCCGAAATATCGATACCCAGTCTCGATACTCCCATTACTAGGGACATTTAAGGATGTGCTTATGGATTACCCAGCTCCCACATATATGATCTCCATCATAATGCTGGCAGTCAAGCAAGAATCCTCCGAGATTTATCATTATATATTAGCAACACGTAATAGCAAATAAGCGTATACACATCAATGATAAAGACAAATCAGATAGCATACTATCACTTTGAATAAGACTATTATACCCGTATAGGTCCTCATTCAATTATCATAATCGCCTACCTGCAATTACAATAATTGCCTTGAGAGTACTATAACCAACAATACCAATCGAGAAACTACTGATCACCATATCAGTAAATCTCATCTTTCGTGACCAGAGACTTATAGTATTGGCCAACCGTACAACGCATGACATCGACTCCCTATACCGGGAGAGACGAATCTCCTCTATCACTTACTGCCTCAAAGTTCTTCGGGACTGTACCCAACTAAAACCTATTTGTACGACTCTTTAAAGTCGCGGTAAGGTAGTAATCTTAGTATAATGGGAAAACACTCGTGAAAAATAATGATGTCAGGTCAATAGAATACCCTGTATTCATGTCACCAGAGAACTGCTATCTAACGATAGGTATAGCGCCATCTAGCAGTTCCCTATGAGTCTGTCCAGTGTAACTCATAACCTAATAGCACCTATATACAATCTTTTTTATCGTACACCAATGGCTGCAGGACCAGCAATCTCCCCTTTCGGGAATAATAAACGTATACACCAGTCTACTCTCGAGTTTCGATACCCAGTCTCGATAATTCAACGACTAGGGAAAATTAAAGTATGTGCTTATAGACTACCCAGCCCCTAAAGGTATGATAGCCATCACAATCCTGGTAGTCAAGGAAAGATCCTACGGGCTTTATCAACATGTATTAGTGATACGTAATACCAAGTAAAACATATACACATGTTAAGATAAAGACAAGTCAAATAGCATACTATCATATCGAGCAAGACTGTCATGTACATATATATCCCCAGTATCCAATACAATAATGGCCTATAAGGAATACATATCCAATAGGCCTCATGCTTGAGCTTAGACTTGGCTTGGGCCGGGCTTAGGCCCACTTGACTTGCGTTTGGGCTTGGGCCCACTTGTTCGCGGTTTGACTTTGAATTTTGACTTTCGGTAAATGAGGTGTAATTTTTAACCCCAACAAGCCCCTCCCTCGGAGATCGACTAGGAAGCTACTGGTCTAGGCATCAGAGATTCTCCACACATGTACCCGTCGGCTCCTGTTGATCATACTGTAGAGCTACAGGTATATATATATTATTTTCTTGCCACTACTTAAATCCTTGCATTGGATGACACATTAACAATCTACCCTTTCTTTCCATTTATGCCCAAGAAGGAGGCTATCGCGTCTGCTCCTCACTCATCTCCGTCGCCTATCATTGATATATCCGATGATGAAATATCACCTCCCCTCGACAACCGGGTAAGATGAGATATTTTCCATGGTGCTTATTTACTCATACTGAGACCCATGTCTTCTATGTTTCAGGAAACTAATGTTCAAACGACATCAGCGCCAAATCTTGTCGCTCCCCAACCAGTTCCAACTCCTTTGGCCGAACCTGCATCTTTTTCAGCCGCTGGTGAAGCCTCCAGTTCTGACGTTTCTGACGTTGCTCCTACCGTCTTGGCCCTGAAAGAAATACGTGTTAGTCTAGGGGAGATCCTAGACGCTTTAGTTGGGCTGATCGGGGATTTATCCTGCTCCTTCCCAGAGGAGGTATTAGATAAGATTCTCCGCCTGACACCGTCGGAACCTCTCTTAAGCGCGGTCGTTGAAGTGAAAGACCTAGTGGAGCAGCTCATAAGGGGAATGAGCTTTTTATGATCACAATGTCGATGTCATGGTGTAGAACCAGGATTTTCTCAACGAGTACGACCAACTATCGGCAAACCTAAGGAACTTGTTTTTCTTTCTCCGAGATGATTGAGACCGTGCCTCTACTGAGGTTGAAGGTCTCCGTATCCATCTTGCGGCAGCCGAACAGAGGCTAACCGAGATGGAAGATTGGCTTCAGAACGAACCCCAAATACAGGAGGATATGCAAGCTCGCCATGCCTTTCTGGCCCAGGGTCACACCAGGCTAAAACAATCTCTCCACTCCTTTCATCGCTATCTTGAAATTTCGGACGTGGAAACGCAAACATTGGTGGCCGAATTAAGGGCTAAGATTGGTTTGTAAATGTGATGCCTTAACTCGTTTGTTGATTGGGTTGAGCCGACCGAGATATCTTGTGGTCGGCCTTCCTGTTTTGGACTGATATCTTTCTTTAATTTTGTAACTGGCCGAATCGGTCTAGGAATTATGTTTTGATAGTGTATTTGTTTAAATCCTTTACCAAATTTAAAAAGATTCTATGCAATCATTACTCTAGGATTTGGAAAGATTTTCTTTAAAATGAACCATTTTTTCTATAACTTCTGGTAGCTTTTGGGAATCGAACAGTCTTCATATGAATCTGAATTGGCTTGTGTGAAATCATATAAATATAGGGTACCCCTCCTTTAGATTTTCCTCATAACCAATCACTTTCTCTCTTTAATCCTTTCCTCCTCCATGTCGAACATCCTGCCTCCCCTCCGTCCACGATGAATCCCCAATGCCGCCGCCTTGAAGACCCATCATAGTTCCATCCCGAAACTGATCATCTTGACCGCGGATGGGTATTGCGCAACCTCACCCTTCTTACTTCACCTCTCTATCCACTTCCCAATGGAGATGCCGTGTTTAATAGGATCCGGAATTTGCTGCCCCTGGACCCGGTTCGTCGCGGCTTCAGCATTGTCTTCGTGGGCCATTATGACATGTTCCTTTACCACCTTCGGGAGAAAGTTGGCCACCCACTCCCTATTGGCTTTGTTAGACTCCATATCCTTCTTCGCTCGGTCTTGGCCATCATCCTGCTGCCGCCAGAAGAGATGACATTCGACGTATCCTAGATTCCCTTTAGAAGCTCGACCTTCTGTCCGAGTCGGTTTCTAAGGTGGTGAGCGGGGTTCTGGCACCGATACTCACCCATCGACGCATTCTCTTTCAGCTGGACGAGGCTCTAAGAACACATGAGGAGCCTATAGAGGAGCTGAAACGACTGAAGAAGGAGAGATATGACATCACCATCTCACGCCATACAGCCGAGGAGGAACTCGCCAAATGTAACAGACGTGTTGACAATGCTAAATCGGTGTTAAGTCTCTTTCGGTGCAACATGATGCGGTCCAACGTTGCCTCAACCAGGTGCTCGTCTATCGACAAGATGTCACCCGACATATTGACCACTTGGAGAGAATGATGCCAATCAAAGAGCAGGTCATGGTCCTGAAAGCCACCATGTCGAGGAAGCCGCAGCCGAATATCGGAGGTTGTCCAATCGTTTTCTCTCTCCACAGGGGATGTAGTCATTTTATATTTTTATTTTTTTGTTTTTTGTATTTTTAAATTTTTTTGCTTTTTATTGGTCGAGCCGATCGATCTCCTTTGTGACCGGCTCTCCTAACCCGTTTGAGCCGATCAGTTTTGTGATCAGCCTTCCTTTCGAATTTCATTTATGATAACATTATTTAGGACTTTCCTCGAATTTCTAAGCATGGTAACTTATCTTCCTTGGTTAGCGTGTGCATGTTGTCGATTCTCGAGTATGGCCCTTTAAGCGCCTCATTTGTCGTTAAAAAGTGTGTTCGAAAATAATTGCAATCAAGACGGTGTCGCTAGTAGCTAGCCATGATGTGTACGAGTCATCCGTAGGGAAACGTGAACTCTTTTCTTGCTTTAGACGAGTTGATGAAAGATGGTTGATTGTTTGTCGTTATATTTTGAAACGGATATAAAATTTATAATGAAAAGACTTGTATGGTTCATAGTACTTAGTAGTAATGGATGAATAATTAAAAATGACTCCTTTATCTTTTAGTAGTTTAAAATTAGATCGATAGTGATGAATGTAGATTAGGTTTCTTGGAAGAAACTAGGGTTTCCCCACTACTAACCCTTGTCCTTGCATTGATCTCTATTCATGTCGAGCCCTTAACAAAACAAGAGTTAAACCATTCTCAAATAGTGGTCGAGCCTATTAATAAATTGATAGCACGCCCGATAAGGATGTTAACATTTATTTTGCTAAATTTTATAAACTTTAAAATGTATAAAAGACGTTAAAAGATTTTCTCATCCAGTGTTCTACCCTATCCTACAAACCCTAACAAGCTAGGAATTACTTGCTCATGCTTAAGTTAGAAGAAAGGTTGAAGAATGAAATCATGAAGATGCAGAAAAGTAAGTGCAGAAATTAAATGCAGAAAATAAATGCAAGAAGAATTAAAAACAACTATCTTTATTAATCAACTATTGCATCTACAATTTTGCTCCTTAGAAAGTCGATTACACGAACTCTAGTTTGCTCTCAATCTCTCTCTTTTAGGAGGTAGATGAATAGATGATGATCACTCGGATACGTGGATCTCTTGATCTCTTCGGTGATGCCTTTTCAACGTACAGCTCTCGGTCCCTTATATAGTCCCTCAAACCAGAAACCCTAGATTCCATAAGTGAGTATATGCAGTTAATATCCAAATCAAAAAATCTCACATCCAATAGCTATCAAAGAGCCGCGGAACCGCCGCATATAGCCTTGTTTTGCCGTGGTTCCGCCGCGACTTGGTGGAATCAAGTTTTGGGATTTTTTATTATCTCTTGTGTTGCCATGTGGAGATCCTTTTGATTTCTAGATTATGAAAATAATACTCTGGGTCTCTGCCGTTGCTAGATCTCTCGATTTGCTTTCAAATTTTGGCAGATTCGGTTTCGATATCCCGATTTGACTCCGATCTCTTATTTAGATTCCAGACATGAGCTAATATCTGCATAATATCTCAAATCATATTGTTAGTAGCATTTGGTATTTTTGAGATATTATCCTAACCATTTAAATGATATAATCTCTTAAGAATAGAAATATTTGATATGATATGCATATTTTAATTACTAAGAATTCATTTAAACCTATATGCATATATTTCCCTTATTATATTAATTATAATGTAGAAACATATAATAATAAACTTTTTACAAATAAACCCTCATATGTTCTATACTTACAATAAACACCTTTTAGTACTTAACAATAGTAGGGAAAAATATTCATTCAAATGTGCAATATTTTAGACTAATCAAATACCCCCAAACTTATCTTTGATCGTCCCGAGCAAACTAGTTATTAAAGATAAAAAGAAAAAGAAAAAAACTTACACACTTTCGTAGGCAACACGATTGCACTTAGCTCGTGCAACAAGCCTTTAAACCTCTAGGTGTCCCTAGTAGGAGGAGTGTTGTCTTCTGAGAGTTTTCAGCGGATTACACCAATAAAATTCCATAATAAAAGAAAGAAGATGAAAGTTATATAGACAGATAAGAAACATATAAAAGAAAGAACTTGAAATTAAGAGTTTCCAACTATACTAGCTTTTTAGTAGCCATGAGCCCTATCTTAATGGTCCTGAAAAGATATCAGAAATCATATCATCCTTCAATAAAACATCGTCTTTAGTCATCCTTCCTACCTTTCTTTTAAATATCGATCATATACCCCTACGTATGTGTAAAAGACATCCGTACACTAAGAGAATTCAATTCAAACTATCAGACTCTTGTCCATCTTCCTTAGTACTTTTTAGTCGGTGAATATTTTCAGATGGAATTGCTCACACATTCTTCATACGACCGTTAATACTTCTTGAGGTACTAACCAACCGATTACCATATGTGTTCCATCTTTTAGGAGCAATTAGCAATATCCTAGTCTTGCAAAACCTAAGGCTTAGCAGTGGCTCCCAAACCAGTTGGTCTAAGGCACTAGGTGATAAGGCATCCTCGCTATATTTTTTTATGCTGTCTTAATTAATTACAAAACCAGTGTTCATTTTTCTTCAAAATTTTTTATGTCATTTATATTTTTGTTTATATATATATATTCCTTCATACTAAAGATTTTAGACAAGAGCATTTCAAGATATCCTCTACCATCCCAAGTTTCAAGATTTGTGCAAGTGCATATAGTATGGTATCAACGTTCAGAAGTTTGGTCTCAAGAATAGGGACTATTTTTCAGACTTATTTATATCCTAAGATTAGTGATTCCCTTCATCTTACTAAGCCTTAGGAAAACAGCTCATGACTACCTATTACTAGCTTCGTTTTAAAACATCTAATTTTCTTGATTTTCTTAAATCTCTTCCTATCTTTCATATGTACTTTTCACTTCTTAACTTTTATTATCAAATTTTTTTTGTGCTTTTATTTAGTATAATGCAAAATGATGTGAGAATAAGCACAAACCTCCCCCAAACCTATTTGAAGCAGTGTCTTCACTAATATAACCCTTTTAAGCTCAAACCTTGTAGTCTTAGAAGGAAAATTTCTCAATTATTAGCAAAAAGGGACAAAAAGTCAATGACAGTGAAATCCTCCTGATTGGTCATTTTCTCGGGGTCGTATATAAGATGTTTCACAACCAAAGAAATTTATACCACAATCAATTAACGGTGTCGATGTAGCGCGTTAATGAATACGGATCGTCCACTAAGATGTGTGTTTTGATCGCTATTGTTTTAGATAAGTCGAAATGAAAAGATAAAAGAAAAATTGCAAGAAAATTGATTCAAGAATTTTGAAATTTAGTTTCAAGAATAGTAAAGAACTAGATCTAGAATCAAGAATCAATAAAGTTCTAGAAGATGTCCAAATCGAATGAATTATCAAGATTTGTAAAGAGGCCCGTAGGAATCGATCGAATCGATAGTGATGATGAAGACTTATGATTACGTATTCTTATCCATTGATGATTTGTTGCTAGATCGATGACGATCAACGAGGTTTAGGGATCTATCGAAGAAACTAGGGTTTCTTCATCATCATCCTTTGTCCTTTCGTTGATTATCATTCAAATGCTAGCCTCTAGAAAATTCAATCATCGATCGTTGATCTCTAATTACGAGCGAAAACATTCAAGAAAGCATCTCGCTCGAAACTAGATTGTCGATGATTCAATTTCCTAAAGTTTACAAAACTCATAGGACTTAAGAATCGTTCAAGAATTTAATCATCATCATCTATCTATTTTCTCGATTTCTCCACGGGCGGAGTTTTCACTCAAACATCATGACAAAGAAAACAATCAAGAATTGAGAACTCTTCATAATGCAAGAATGTAAAGAAAATCAAGATAAAGAAATTTCACCTTTTATTATTCAACAATTCGTTATAATTCACTCGAGACTACAAGAATTGAAAGAGAACTCGATCGTCGAATTAGCTTCGCATCGTCTCCGTGAGTCGCGGATCGTCTTGGATCGCTTGCTCGGATGAAGATCGGCGTCGCTTCAAAAAGGCTCGATGGCTTCTTGCTTGAATCGGCACTCGATAGATCTTGATTTCGATCAAATTGTGTCACTCAATTTGATTTAGATTTGATTTGGATCTACAATTTTTCCCTCCAATTTCAACAACCATTCAACAACCCAAAACCCTAGATCTAGATCTCATTTTATAGCCACCTCATTTGAATCTTCCCTCCAAAGCTAGGTTGTTAGAGAGATGCTTCTAGATGAAGTTTGTTGGAGGAAAGATTCTAGAATAAGGAATATTCTAGGATAAGGTTGTTAGGCCGAGCCTTCTGGATGAGGCCACATGGTCTTTGGGAGTCTTCTGGAAGCTGAGGCCGTTATGGAAAGCCACGTGGAAAAATCTGCAATGCTGACGTGTCCAATGAGCCACGGATCCGCCGCAAGAAGGCCCATTCGGCCGCGGATCCGCGGCCATATGATGGTCTTGGTGCATCAAAATTCCTGGTAATTCCTCTGTGGCTTTATGGCACTTTTAGAATGTCTGGAATATTTTTATAATTTCTTATTCACTGCCGGATCATAAGTCTTGGACTTGGCGTATTTTTATCAGCACTTTTAGCAGTTTCGTCTCTTTTCCTGAAATTTCCTGCACACAATCTCGAGACAAGTGTTGCGATATACAAAAGATCATGCGTGCAATAATAAACACACAATTTCCCTCAAAATGCCGGTTATAATATATAACACATGTTATTTGGTATTTTACAGACAATTTGCTAATATGTGCTATATTCATACCGAACAGCTTTAGATGATTGCAATTAGTAGGGAAATTGATGTGTTAAAAATGCAATATTTTCGACTGATCACCTCCCCCAAACTTGTTTTTGGCTCATAATCGTGTAAACATTTGTTTTTCTTTCAAGAGCCAAAATATTTTTCTCCCCCCTAAACTTGAGTGAAACAGTATTAAGCATTTAAAATTATAAGAGGGGGGGTAAAGTTATTGGTCTATGCAAAGCTTTACAAAGACCAAAAGTCAATACCAACCATTCGAAAATTTTATCGATGTAACAATATAGTTGGTAGAAGATCATAGATGTGAAGAAGTGGGGAGATAAGATGCGTAATCGATCGGGTTTACGTCTCGGTTGGTAGAGACGAAACAGTGATGAGGATGAAAATGAAAATGTGAATGATTAGGAATGAGTGGAATATTCGCATTCTCGTACTTGATAAGAAGAAAGGGTGGCGGTTTAACTTCTTCGGATGGAGGTTGATTCATCACAACATCCATGTCTTTTAGGAATGCGAGTTCTTCGGTGAAAATGTCTTCAAAACTTTCATCAATGATCCGAGTAATAATCTCATCGATATCTATGGAACATGCAGATTCACTAGGACGGTTGAAAGTTTCAAGGTCAGTTTTTTGCGCACCAAGATTCAAAACACTCGATTCGTTAGAAATTATGGAGGTAAGAGATTCGAAATGATCGTCTCCCTCCTTCTCAAAAGAGTCTAAATCGAGTGGTCTTTCAAGAATCATAGAACTCAAAATATCAGAGTGTGTTTCATCAAAACTAGTTGAAAAAAGATTAGAAGAACCAAAGAAAATGGGTGATGAAATGGGTAAACAAACTTGTGTGTCGAGCGTTGTTGAACCAGATATGAGAAATGAAGGCCGGATATCGTTTTTCTTATCGGATAGGTCGGTGGTAAGAATAGGATCGGTTAAATGTACAGGAAGATGTTCACTTTCAATAGAAGGGATATGATGGATAGGGGAATCCAAATCATCCAACATAACGGGTTTATCTTCAACAATATTCTCATCACCGCTCTCATTAATACTTTCGGTCAAATAAAACGAATAGGTATTTAAGAATTCATCAATTATACTATCCTCAATCGATAAATCACTTGGTTCACTTGATGGAGTTGGAAGGTTTGAAATATCAAGTGTAGTCGAATAAGGATCGGTTTGATTTGAAATGGTGTCAATCTCTCTTTCACACTCATTATTGGAAAAATCAAACATGTTATTCTCGGGCAACTCGTCGCTTAGACAATGAAGCAGTTGAACATAGATTATATTCGGTTGGAGTGCAGAATGGAAGGTGTCGAGATCAAAAGAATCGGTTTTGTTTTGACTTTTATGGATCTCTTATTCTTTTTCACTACTAAATTCCAACTCTTCATAAGGAATACACATTGATGAAGGATTCTCTTTGAACCGTGGAACTTCCTAATTGATTTTTAGAAGCACTGTCCAGATAAGGTGAGGAAGTTGAGTATGGTTGGAATGTGTCTAATTGTTAGCTATGAGCGAGTTTAATGTGTTCCACAATTAACATGCGTTTATGATTTTCCGCATTACCCTGAAGAAAAATGTTAAGAAGAGATGCCTTTAATTGTTGGCTACGGGCGAGTTTAATGTGTTCCGCAATCGACATGCGCTTATGACTTATCCTATTAGCCTCAAGAGAAGTGTCAACATGAGAGCGTGTGAAAGTTTGGTACTATGGATAAGAATTAGAAGGGTGTACCCAAGTTTCATAAACAAGATTATGATCAATATTATGGTATGAAGAATATTGAAATTGGTTGGTTAGTTGGCGACTGGCAATTGCTGTTTGTTCAGAAACGGTCATGGGTGTAAAAGATGTCATATTCGCCTCAAAAAGAGTATCAATAGTTTCATATGGAAATGATGGTGTTTTTTGTCCTAATGGTTTTGAATTAGTGAAAAGATTGAAATTTTGGCTATCAGCCTTCGTAATATACTCAGCGATGGACATGCGTTTAGAAGTTCCCTCACCCGCCTTAAACGTATTATCAACATAAGAAGATGTTGAATTTTGATGCGGTTGATAGGACCTTGAGTGAGGTATCCAACTGTTCTTTTCCGCGTGCTCTATCCTATCTCTTAAAGACATGGTAGAGTCTGAATTTGTACCGAAGCAATTACGAAAACAAAAGATATCTAGTTCTGGATAGTAAAGCTCGGCAAGAGTTCGTCTGTTTATGTTACCCATTATAAGAAAGTGAAAAAAGGAGGGTAAAATGGTAATGATTTAAGCTCTTTTTTGATTTTGGAAATTGTTTTGCTTTGAAAGGGGGACTTGAGGCTTGACTCAACAAATCACAAAATGCACAATCAATCCCTAGAACTAGGGTCTCCTAGGTCAAGTCACAAGATCGCTCCTAGACTTCCAAACGATAAGTCACAGGATCAATCCTCTACTACTTCCTTATCAATCTTATGGTCAGGTAAGTGCCAGAGAAGTGGAAGGTATCCGCTATACGAATCACCGAAATAGCGGGCCTAATTAAGTAACCGCTTTCCTTAGTCGCACTTGCCTTAGACACCATGAGAAAAATGCGGATAAGCAATAGATTACCCACGACCTTCCTCTATCTTAATTGAGCGCGGATGTCCTTAAGGGCTAGGTCTAGATATTTTTTATTAATGTAGGTTGATAGTATACTCGTTTGTGTTTTGTGGGGCCTAGGAAGGGTGATGAAATCCCCACCTAATCTGAATATAGGTTTATTGCCCTTTAATGTACGTTTTAGATATGCAAAACAAACCAAAATCTAAAACACGCAAAAAGAATTTTAGCGGCGATGTTTGCAAAGAATCCTGCAAATAAAATTAGTTTATTGGAGCTTTAGAGGATAGAGGAAGATAATTGGGGAGTACCTGAAAAGATTGGAGGCCTAATTCTCTCAAACCGCTGCGGTTCCGCCTCCAACAGCACCAAAGTGCCACGGTTCCGCTGCCGATTTAGAGGATCTTCTACTGAATTTTTCTTCAGGGCCATCCTATACTCCTTTGGTCCAAGTTGAAATCTCTGAATCTCTATTTCCTTTCTCCAGTTACTCCAGATTCCCTTGCAAAGCACGCACAATAATTGTTAAAAGTGTCAGATGCGTTTTTTTTTTATCTTTTATGTTATGTTCGCTAGATTTTATAAGAAATCAACCCGAACAACAAGGAAAAAAATTACGACCATTTCCCCGGCAGCGGCGCCATTTGATTGATCGTGAAAAAGTTGTGTTCGAAATTAACCGCAATCAAGACGGTGTCGCTAGTAGCTAGCCGTGATGAGTACGGGTCGTCCGCATGGAAACGTGAACTCTTTTCTTACTTTAGACGAGTTGATAAAAGATGGTTGATTGTTTGTCGTTATATTTTGAAACGGATATAAAATTTATAGTGAAAAGGCTTGTAGGGTTCCTAGTACTTAGTAGAAGTTGATGAATAATTAAAAATGACTCCTTTATCTTTTAATAGTTTAAAAGTAGATCGATAGAGATGAATGTAGATTAGGGTTCTTAGAAGATACTAGGGTTTCCCCAATACTAACCCTTGTCCTTGCATTAATCTCTATTCATGTCTAGCCCTTAACAAAACAAGTGTTAAACCAATCTAAAATCATAGTCGAGCCTATCAATAAATTGATAGCGCGCCCAATTAAGATGTTAACATTTATTTTGCTAAAGTTTATAAACTTTAAAATGTATAAAAGAAGTTAAAACATTTTCTAATCCATTATTATACCCTATCCTACAAACCCTAGCAAGTTAGGAATTACTTGCTCATGGTTAAGTTAGAAGAAAGATTGAAGATGAAATCATGAAGATGCGGAAAAGTAAGTGTAGAAATTAAATGCGGAAAATAAATGCAAGGAAAATTAAAAACAACTACCTTTATTAATCAACTATTGCATTTACAATTTTGCTCCTTAGAAAGTCGATTACACGAACTCTAGTTTGCTCTCAATCTCTCTCTTTTAGGAGGCAGATGAATAAATGATGATTACTCTGATATGTGGATCTCTTGATCTCTTCGGTGATGCATTTTCAACGTACAGCTCTCGGTCCCTTATATAACCCCTCAAACCAGAAACCCTAGATTCCATAAGTAAGTATATGCAGTTAATATCCAAACCAAAAAATCTCACATCCAATGGCTATCAAAGTGCCGCGGAACCGCCGCATATAGCTTTGTTTGGTTACGGTTCCACCGCGACTTAGTGGAATCAAGTTTTGGGATTTCTTGTGGTCTCTTGTGTTGCCATGTGGAGATCTTTTTTATGTCTAGATTATGAAAATAATACTATGAGTTTCTGCCTTTGCTAGATCTCTCGATTTGCTTCCAAATTTTGGCAGATTCGGTTTCGATATCCCGATTTGACTCTGATCTCTTACTTGGATTCTAGACCTGAGTTAATATTTGCACAATATCTTAAATCTATTGTTAGTAGCATTTAGTTTTTTTGAGATATTATCCTAACCTTTTAAATGATATGATCTCTTAAGAACAGAAATATTTGATATGATATGCATATTTTAATTAATAAGATTTCATTTAAATATTATTTTCATATATTTTCTCTTATTATATTAATTATAATGTAGAAACATATGATAATAAACTTTTTACAAATAACCCTCATATGTTCAATATTTACAATAAACACCTTTTAGTACTTAACAATAGTAGGGAAAAATATTCATTCAAATGTGCAATATTTTAGACTAGTCACCGCTATACTTAATGATTAATTTGACCGGAATGCCTGTAAAAAAGATCAATTGTTGCTAGGAAAGTTTCACCATTAACCCATAGCTAGTTCCTCTTCAAACCCTGGTGTCCTTAGCCGCAAACTCCTCGATACCATTGTTGATAACGTTCCTCTGAGGGTCGTTCAGGAGGAACTCTCACGCTCGCTCTTATCATCACACTTACGCTTTCATTCTTAATCGTCTCACTGCTATGAAGGAGAAACCTCTAAGAGGTGAAACAAGCAAGGGATGAGCGCGACTAAATATATCACGCGATATTGGTTTTCATAACGCATGCTATATTTCCCTTCGTCGGATAATGATGTGCTCTGTCTTGGCCGTGATGCCGACCATTCCTGACGAGTCGTTACTTTCCGATTACAAAAATGCCTCTCGTCGTCTTCGGTTCTTCCACTAGCTCAACGCCATCAACGACCAGACCTTATCCATTGCTGCCCCCTGCTGTATCGAGTGTTTCTCCATCAAAGGACCATATTCAATGCCTCGCTTTCTCGGAACGAAGAGAATCCTTCTTGTCGGTTGCTTGGCCTTCTTGCCTACAAGGTAAGTGATTTAAAGCATCGACGTTCTCAACTAATCGAGGAGATCGAAGATGTGTATGTTGATCTATCCTTCTATGAGGCAGAGTTGGTTGAAGCTAAAAAGTGAGGACCGTTATGAACTTATCCCGGTTAGGAGGGGACTGGCAGCAGCTCGTGAGCGAAGGAACAGACTGGAGGAAGAAATCGCGATCGTCCCTGATACTTAGGAACGTCGAGAACACCTAGGTGATCTCAGTTGTGAAACCACCGCCCTTGATGAAGCACTCGATCTTGGTTTTGATGTAGCCTCTACTGAACTGGACCTACTGACCATGCCCCTTCTTAACTGTTAGCTTTATGATGTACCCTCCTTTAGCCGATTGATCTGTTGTGATCGGCCTTGGATCTTTTAAATTATCAACGAAACATTTCCTTTCTTTCTAGTCATCTTTTTTGTGATCCCTATAGTTCTGGGTAATATTTCTTTAAAATTTTTCCACTTTTGGGTCGGCTGTGGATTTGACCATCAATGTCTTGTTGCCGATATATCCCTCTACCTAACTCCTCACATCATAAAGGCCTGCCATTTTGCAAAATGTGTGAAGCCATATATTCGGATCGGAGGTTCCATTTTAAGTTGGAATCTTTGGTTATTTGAAATCTTATAGATGTTCGAAATCTAGAATCCTGCAGAAATCATTGAAAGTTCGGTACCTATACGTCACTATTCCTGTATGTTCCTGCATAAGATATAAAATATAATCATGCGTTAGATAATCGGTGTGTGCCCCTATTTCGAAGTGAAAAGCATCACGTGCATGTCACAGCCTGAAAGCGGAACATGACCGGCACTTAGATCACGTGATGTCTAAAGAAGTCGACGCGATCCAAGTAAGCCAAAAACCCGGAATCTAAACTTTTTTAAGAAAATAGTGGAGGTAAAGTTTTAAAAAGAGTTATTAAATGAAATAAAGTTTCTTTATTTTAAAGTATAAGTAAATTTGTTTGAAAACGTCTATGTCGTTTGAAAATCGGGCAGTACCTCCTTTGTAAATTTTGAGTAAAACCACATACAAAATATAATATATATAAAGCATCCCTAACGAGATCTAGCTTCCATGCCGAAACGGCAGGAGCAACCATGCAGATAATATACGACGTCTAAGGCGAAGAAATAGAAAGAGAAATATTACCAATAACAATATAAAGTCGACTCCAAACGAGTGCGACGCCTAAAAAAACACATAAACATCTAAGTCTCACTTCTACTTCGACAAATATACAAGTTTTTGTCGATGAAGTTTTTAACTAGATCCAAAAGAATATACATATACAATCGGTGGTTACGATTCAACATGTAACACACCTACCAAAGAAATCATCGAAGTAACAAGTGTGGTAGCAAGCCGCTCCTGATCCGAGCGGTCAATCCTGCAAGAAACTAGGGCACAACGCGGGTGAGTTACCAACTCAGTGAATAAAAATATATCGCAAGGTAGAAATCGAAATGCATATATATCACGTAAGCATGGAAATATATATATATATATATATATAGAAAGAGAGAGAGAGAGAGAGAGCATGCATCCATATATAAGCCTATAAAGTAGCTGAAAGATGTATGTAAAATCCTTTCAAAATAACCGTATGTTACATATATCATGGCACAAGTAGTAGACGTAGTTTTATGAAGTATTATATGCGTTTTGTTTAAAGTATACGTCTCGTTTTATAGAAATTAGTTGTAAGAGGGTTTCCGTTTAAAAATTCCTTGTGTCGTCCCATACACGTCAAAATAGGGAGACTATAGCTCATTTGGAAGCCTCTTTAATGTACATCGATATGTGAAAATAGTATTCAGGTACTGTCCTATGGATCAATCCTATTGGGCTACTATATGGCATAATTTATAACAGCGCATCTCGACGGATCGCGCAAACATCAACATATGAGTGTCCGACATTGACACTCTAAATCTCACGAGTGTCCATCATCGGCACTCAAAATCAACATAAATCTCGTGCCTATTACCGACACGTAAATCCAGATATCGTAGGCACCGTCTCGTTAGACCGGTTCTCTCCCGATATCAATAGCCTTGGCCGGTATCTCCTGGATATCCAACGCGCTCTAATACTCTCTTCGGTATTGATCCACCTCGTTCGGCTCCCGGTACCTCCCTACGGACTTTCTGCCCCTCGGTGTCATACCGGGTCCATCACGTACCCGAAATCGGTTAACCCCTCCCTTGATTCGGATATCTCATTATAAAAACCAAAACTCATGGTGGACGCTAAATCATCATATCATGAGAAAACCATATTTAAAAACATTCACAAGTTTTATAAATCCTACAGTAGCTTCTCAAATCCATGGAAGACAACAAGTTCTGAAGAACACATATATAATCTGTATCGAGTTCATAAAAACATAACGTATATATAATTTTTGCCACATTAGCAACAATCATATACGAATATCCATAACGATTGTATTCGTATATCAAAAACAATATAGGTATCATCACATCTATCATGGATAGAGGTTCGAAGCTGTTCCCAGTTGGAACAGCAGCATTGATAGCCATCTCGGAAGCTGGCGGAGTCATTCCAGAAGAAGAACTGCCCCCAGCTTTCCTTATTCGATGCCAATGACGACGTTGAGCATGTCTTGTAGCAGGAACCTCCATAGTATAAGAGGCTTCTTCATTATGCCCCGTGCGTTGTTTGGGGATTTCGCCAAGTGTTATCCTGTGAAAGACCGACGCTTCTGTTGGATATAGATGCCCTCAATTCAATTATTATAATTGAAGGAGGACCTATACTAGAGAACGATCTTACTCGAGATGATAGTATGATATCCGGTTTGTCTTTATCTTTCATATGATGCGTTTTATTCACTATCACGTATCGTTTAGATATGAGATAAAGCCCGAGGATTTCGCTTGACTACCAGGACGATGATGGAGGTCATACTAGTAGGGCCTGGGTAGTCGATAAGTACATCCTTAAAATCCCTAGTCGTAGGAGTATCGAGACTGGGCATCAGTACTCCAGTTTAGACTAGTGTGTATGTTTCCTAACCCGGTTGGAGGGCGATAGCTGATCCTACAGTTATTGGTGTTTGACATCGAGGATTGTGTACTGGTGCTCATTGGATGAGTTACACTGGACGGACTCACTGAGAATTCCTAGTTGGTAACATAACAATGTCAGATAGCAGTTCTCTTGTGACATATGTAAAGGGTAGTCCCTTGGACCTGAGATCGCCATAGTGTCTCATGTGTGTTCTCACTATACTTTGAATTCTACCCTACCATGGCTCAAAGGAGTCATGCAAACAGGTTTTTGTTGGGTATAGTCCTGAAGCACGCGGAGGCAGTGAGCGGTCGAGGGGATTCGTCTCTCCCGGCATAGAGAGTTGATGTTGCGCTATGCAAGACATGACTACAACCACAAGTTGATAGCCATCGCAGTGGAGATAAACTGATAAGTGTTATCAGTTGTATCTTTGGTTGGTTATGATTCTTATGTCGCACGATTTATCGAGTTATTAGGGTCTGACAGATTTCAAACCCTAGACTCGATATGCGATACTATCAGACGAAGAGACCAGACTGTAATGTCACTGATAGACTTTGCAGGGTTCATATGAGCTTGCTTGTTGACCTTCTTTCGATCAATATCTAGGTAGCTGTTACGTACAGTTAGTACCGCTAATATGCTTATGGGCTATGAATATAATTCTAACTTACTGCCAGCGAATTGTCGAGTCTTTAGAGTCCCACATAGAGGATTCCCAGAACACGCGAAATGATGTAGGGCACCTATAGGAATACACGCAGAAGTTCGATTAAACACGTGTATTTGATACACGTATTTTAATCGGGTGTTTAATAATATTAGCTGGTATATATATGATATAGTCAAATTATTAAATCAAGTATTGACTTAATAATTAAATATATATTTATATATTGATATATATATTTATATATATATATATTAACTAATATCATGCTTACTTTATTATTTTCTTCTCTTTAATTATATTTATATTTGATATAAATATTGTGACATGTATGTTGATACATATATGATGGGAGTATGAGAATTATATGGAAAAATGAGAATGAGTCATAGATTAAGATGGTTGTAGAATTCATGAGGTGTTATTTTTTGATGACTCATTAGTTATGACTCATTCTTGTTTTGTTCTCATTTTTTAGCCATGTTTATTTTCTTCATACTCTCATCTCCTCCATGGTTCTTCTTCGTCCTCTTGATTATTCTTCAAGAGGGGAAGGGAAAAGCATAGAGAAAAATTAATTGAGCTCATTATTCTACATCTTCTACTCATCATTCTTAGCAAGTTTAATTAGTTGGTTATTTCATTTTAATGAGATCAATTTTAAGCTAGAGCTAATGTTGAAGTAATCTCAAGGTAGATCATCTTCGGCGAGGAGATGATCAAGTAAGCTTGTTCTGGGCTTCGTAGAGTCTAACCGGAGTCCAAGAAGAGCTGGCTAACACGCTATAAAGGTTGTAGTCTACCAACTCTTAGTTTTAGCTTACTAGCTTAGTTACAAGTTTAGCATTTTGGTTTGATTCTTGGTTTGGATTTGCTAAAGCTCTCTAGATTTTTTAAATTACCGCTTCCGCCGCGCTTTAAACCTTACTAGAGGTTCCTAGCATCCCAACATTGGTATCAGAGACATACCAAAAAACTACAACTTATTTTGGTGACATTGGAACTCATGAAACCCAAAATTTTCAAAACTAGTTTTAAATATTTGCATGAAAACTCTGATTTTTGCTTGTGCCTGAGCCACCGGATTCTTGATTTGGATCAAGAGTTTGGAGTAGGCTCACTATAACCCTAACCCACCCAATTTGAGCTCGATTCGACCCAGATTCGAGGCTGAACCGAGGTCGATTTAGCCCCGCATTAGGAGCTGAATCAGCCACTGGATCAGCCTTGATGCGGGGATGATCCCGCTCCTGATTCGGCCCCATTTCAGGGCTGAATCAAGGATCATATAGTATGGGGTTGTATGGGGTTATCGGGGTTTGATTTCACGCAAAAATGAGGGTATTTTCATTGCAAGGATGAACTTTAAATTCAGTTTTTGGAATTTCAAGTTAGCGATTTCGCAGTTTATGAATTCTAATGTCATGGTTCGAATCGACTAAATCAAAGTGTTTGATTTAGTCAACTCAAACATGGATACAATAAAGACATGCGTTGGTAAACGTCGCCTAATTGCTATATGATCAATTAGACGAGCTTGTGCATTTGTTATTGAGTTGTTAGTGTGGATGGAATGCGTTTGGATTGCCGTGAAATGAATAGCCCCCATGCGGAAGTGTGATGTTGCGATAAGTGTTATTTCTATTCATGCTTGTAACCATCTTATATATTCATTTGTTTGGGACGAGCTCCAACTTGTGACCGACGTTTCCGCTATATGTATATTCTTTATTTCAGGACTTAGCGGTTCACATGTGGCCGTAGTCATCGATTGTTGTAGTATTATTTGTTGCGACACAATCAGGATGTGATCGTTGTCGCCGTTGTATAATAAAGGTTTTGGATTACCCTGCGGAGAAGCGCACGAGCAACCGAATTCTAGCTTCCAGCGGGTGACCATCTCAAGGAGTTGACATCGGGTCACTTGAGTCTAGAATTGGCGGGTTACTTGCCACGCTTGTAGGGGTTATAGACCTACGGAGGAGTGCTGAAGTCACCGGATTCGAGAAAGTGCCGGGTGGCCCTCTCTTGGTGACGATGAAGGGTTGCCTCATTTCATGGGTTGGCTGGTAGCTTGCTGCACTCGTAGGGGTCTTCTTTTGGCTGCGCACGGACTGTTCACGCTACCGGAGAATTTTGTATTTCGTTTTTGGATCCAACGAAAAGCGGGATTCCTAGGTGATTCGACCATTCTTATTCTGTGATATTCATTACTTGCTTGTTATATGTTTACCTGCCTGTGGTGATATTTATCGCTTAGCTGTAATGATGATTATTTGCCTGCGATGTTTTATATGATGATGATATATATGTATATATATATATATATGCTATATACATTTTGTACCTGCGTTAGTGTCACGAACCGATAGTGGCACATGACGGGCATTTAGATCACGTAACGTCTAAAGATGTCGACGCGATCTAAGTAAGCCGAAAACCCGGAATCTAAATCTTTTAATGAAAATAGCGGAGGTGAGGTTTAAAAGAGTCATTAGATGGAATCAAGTTTCCTTTAAAGTTTAAATAAGTTTGTTCGAAAACATCTATGATGTTTTAAAATCGTGCAGCACCTCCTTTGTAAATTCTGAATAAAACCTAATACAAGCATACTATATATATAAAGCATCCCCAACGGGAGCTATCTTCCATGCTCATATGGCGGAGCAACCACACAGATAATATACGACGCCCAAGGTGAAGAAAAGAAAAGCGAAACAAAACCAAAAAGTATAAAAAGTCGACTCCAACGAGTGCAACGCCCACAAACATATAAACTCTAAGTTTCGCTTATAAGTTTACAAATATACAAGTTTTGGGTCAATTGAGTTTTAACTAGATACAAAAGAATAAGTATATATACAATGTGTGGTTACGATACAACAGTAACCCACCTACCAAAGCAATCACTGAAGTAAAGAGTGTGCTGCAAGCCACTAATGATCTGAGCGGTATATCCTGCAAGAAACTGGGGCACAACGGGGGTGAGTTGCCAACTCAGTGAATAAAAATATATCGCAGGGTAGAAATCAAAATGCATAACGATCTACCTAGGTCATAAAGTATGGTATTATCATGTCCTGTATTAATAAGTATATAATGCATAAGTAATATAAAAGCATCAATAACTATTGCGTAAACCTGAAAATATATCATCATCTCATGTGTATATAGCATGTATCCAAGTATAAGTGATTGTTAGAGATTTTGCGTGCTTAGTTTTAATTACCGCAATCAAGACGGTTTCGCTTGGTAGCTAGCCGGTTGAGTACGGATCGGTCTACGGAGAGATGAGAATCTTTTTCTTAGTATTTTCATGAGTTAAGTACAATTTTTCCAGATTTGTTTAGTTTTACTATGTGCTAAAATATGTATAAAGGGAGCTTGTTAGGGTTATGATTAGGTTAGTTTGAGTTAGGAGTCGCTCACTTCTTTTGTTGCCACTCTTTAATATCGATATTACGGTAATCGGAGACAACGGGGATTAGCACGACTAGGAAAGAAACTTGTGAGTATAAGTTAGGCTTTCCAACGCTTAGTTCCTTTCTTTTGGTCCTTATCCGTCAGTTCTTGGCTCTTAGCCATAACCTCCGGTTAATTCAACCACAACCGGTCTCACTATGGTATCACCGCTAACATATAGGATAGGGTGCTGTAGGGAGCGGATTGTGGTTCAATTAATGGGAGTCCAAATCAAGATGTTGGGCAAAGAAAAGAGTGAGAGATATTTTCTTCTCTAAAACATCCCTCATCCTACCCTAACAAGTGAGAAACTACTCACCCATTAAAAAGGAAAAGAAAATAAAACAAAAAAAGAAGATAGAAAGAAATGGGTTTAGAAAATCATAACTAGATATTTGAGACCTCACTTTGGCAAGGATCATACTTAAGCATCATTGTTGTAAGGATAAAGGAAAAGAGAAGAAAGAAAGCAAACAAACAAATAACAACAACTACTTTAACAAATGAAAATTACAATCAAATATAACAACACAATTACAAGACATGCATGTTAATAAAAAGAAGTCTTCTTTTATTCATCATCATTTGTGAAGCTCACTACAATATAAATGGAGAAAGATGAAGAGGAAAAAGAAAATACAAACTCCTATCCTAAAATCTAATACAAGAAAAAGCACCCTTTACTTGGCTTGGAACTGGGCTATTTATAGGCAAATACATGAAACTCTAGGGATATAATCTGAGACAAAATGAACTTACAAAAATATCCTCAAAAAACGAGCCAACACTGAGTTGATTCGGCCGCGGATCCGCGGCCTAAGTTCCACATTGGCCGCGGATCCGCAGCCCTTTAGTTGACTTGGAGGGTCGTATTTTCTGGGGTTTTCCATGTTGCCATTCTCTTCTGTTTGGTATACTTGGTTTCTCAGAATCTCTTCATTTTTCTTTCAGATTTTCAGCAGTCCAAAAAGGTGAAATGAAGTGGACTTTTGCCTTGATTTTCTTGAGCTCCGTGTTGAAATCTTGGATCTTGTGCTACTTCTTGTGCTTTGTGCATGAAATGACCAATGATTTGCCATTTTTTCCCTTGAACTGGTATGCGGCATCATACGGATAGTGAGCGGAGAACCGTATTTATCTGTTGTTGGCCGTAATCCTGAATTTGTTGCGACTTTTCATTATTTTCACTGTTTAGAGCTGAGAACCTGTAACCTGCAATTATTTAGCAAAAACCGATCAAGAGTACCTACCTTTATGCAATGCGATCAAGAATGGGCGGTATAAAAATGAAAAAATCTGATATGAACAAATACCCCTAAACTTATCTTTTGCTCGTCCCGAGAAAAGCCATTTTATTCACAAAAAGTTCTAACCTCACTTTCGCAGGGAACGCGATTGCGCTGAGCTCGTGCAACAAGCCGTTAAACCTCTAGGTTGCCCTAGAGGAGGAGTGTTGTCTCCTGAGGGTTTTCAGCGGATACTACCCACAAAATCCGATCAAATTGGTCATCAACTCTAATCCTACAGTTCAGCAATCTAGCAAGAAACTCTATCATCTTTAACTTAGAAATCATCAACCCGTATTTTTTCACACTTCCTTTTCATTTAACTTAAGATCTTATACTTTTTGCCAGTTTATAAAGCTCCCAGCATCTCTTGAGTTTTCATTCTAAAACACAATCTCAAATCCTAAATTTTAATCATCTCTATTGAATATATAAGCCCTATTTTTCATTCCTATCTCTCCTCCAAACTCCTCTCATATACCCCTACGTGTGTGTAATTACCACCCCTACACTTGGAAATTCAATTCAAACTATAATACCCTTGCCTTAATACCTAGTACTACTTCTTTTCATTAATGATGGACGGTTTTTGCTCATACACCTTTCATGCGACTATTAATGCTTCTTGAGGCACTTACATCCGATTACTGAATGTGTGAGCTTAAAGCGTAAATAGCAATTTCCAGGTCTTGTATTTTATTCTCTTTTTTTTTATTTCAAGACCGGATATATTTTTCGATGATGCTCTTTTGGTGGTTAGCTTTAAATGCCGTTTTTTCTTTCATATTAGGCTTTCAGGCAAGAGTATTTCTAGGTATTCTATACTATCCTAAGTTTCAAGGTGCATGTATGTACGATTTGTAGGGTATATATTTTCAGAATTTGGACTTAAGGTTCAGAATAATTTTTCAGACTTACTCTTCAAATAGAGCTTTCAATACTCTTCCCTCATTTCAACCTAGCCCAAGAACTGAACTCAAAATTGCTTATTTCAAAATAAACAGAAAGGATGTATATTTTCTACAGTTATACTTCAAGGAAGGTTATTTTTAGGATTTTTAATTTACAAAGTTTAGGATTTAGTTTTTTCTAACTAGTCAACCGTCATGTCGAACTCGAGTAAAAAATGGCCAAAATTGAAATTTTCATTTTTTTCATTTTTCATTTTTTTTATTTTTATAATGCAATGTAGAAAAAATGCGATGCGGAATTTAAACATGCAAAACAAATATTTACATAAATAAAAAAAACGTGTAGATGCAAGGATAACTATTTACACCAAATCCTATCCCCAAACCGATTGACAGCAGTGCCCTCACTACTGCCTACGGCGTCTCTTAGACGCGTCATCACTTGTTCCAGCCTTACCCCTATCCGTCTCCCGACCCCTCGATCGTTGATTGTAGAGATATTTTGCGGGCGTGCGTTTTGAAATCAAAGAATTAACCGCAATCAATAACGGTGTTGCTTGGTAGCTAGCCGGTTGAGTACGGGTTGGTCCACGGGGGGATGGATTCCTTTTCTTTATGTTTTAACGAGTAAAATCCAAAAGATTTTGGGTTTTAATTTAAGATCTAAGAATGAGATAAAAGTTTATAAAAAGCTTGCTAGGGTTAAGATTAGGTTAGTTTGGAAAATCAATTATTCTCACCGCTTTCTTTGCCCTAATTAAGAACTTTTGGGTGTTAAGATAATAGTTAACAAAGCGGATTAGCACGATCGGGAAGAAACTAAGTTTCTTCCCTTTGGTCCTTGTCCATCCTTTCTTAACTCTTAGCCCTCACCTCTATGGAAATCAAACACAACCAGTCTTTAACTATGGAATCACCGCTATCTCGTGGGATAGGGTGCCGTAATGAGCGGTGTGTGTATGTTTGCATAGAGTCCTACTTTAAAATATTGAACGGGAAAGAAAGGGGTGAGAAATTTTCATCTCTCAAACCTTCCCCAAACCTAACCCTAACATGTGAGGAACTACTCACTCATTAGGGAATTAATAAAGGAATTCATTTTTATGTAATTTTCTTTTAAGTAACTACGGCAGATAAAAAATTGCGGAAAATAACTACTGCAGAGAAATAAAATTGCTAGATAAAAAATTCAAGATAAAAAAACTTACTTCTTTATTGATGCACTCTTTGACAATTACAGGAATTGAAAATTTTAAACTAGAGAAATAAAAAGAGGTATCTCAAAAGAGGCACCCAAAAAGAGGCACACCCCAAAAAGAGCTGTAGGCTTTCTATTTATAGATAATAGAAACACTAAGGTTTATATCTGATCCATATCTAAAATTACAAAACTATCCTGATAAAACCGGGTCAATGCACCGACTCCACCGACACGCACCGACACACACCGACACGTGCGATGCACGGCCGTGGAACCGCGGCCATAAGCCATGTTTGGCCGCGGATCCGTGGCCATATGGTGGGATCTTCATCTCATTTTTTCAGGGTTGTTTTCTTTTGCATTTTACTTCTAATTTCTTCATTTGGTTTCTCAGAATGTCTTCTAGTTTCTTCCAGATTTCCACAGTGCAGAATGTTGTGGACTTTTACCGTTCGCTTCATGTTGAAGTCTTGAATCTTGTGTTGCCTTCGTGCTTTGTGAAATCGAACTATTCATTGATCTTCATTTATTCCTTAACTGTAGGCGGCATCATAAAGATTCTTCTATTTGTTGGTCGTAGTCTCACTTTTGTAACGTTTATTCATCATTTTCACTATATTGTTCCGAGAACCTGTAACCTGCAACTATTTAACAGACATGGATCAAAAACACCTATTTATTTGTAAAATGATTATGAATGGGGAATATAATAATGCAAAATTATGATATGAACAAATACCCCCAAACTTATCTTTTGCTCGTCCCGAGCAAAACTAGTTTTATTCTCGAAAAAGCCTAACCTCAATTTCGCAGGGAAATGCGACTGCACTGAGCTCGTGCAACAAGCCGTTAAACCTCTAGGTGTCCCTAGTAGGAGGAGTGTTGTCTCCTGAGGGTTTTCAGCGGAGACTCCCCACAAAATCCGATAAGTTTGGCCTGTTGACTTTCATTCTTCAATTCAGTATTCTAGTAGGAAATTCTATTATCCTCAACTTAGAAATCATCAACCCATATTTTTCACGCTTCCTTTTCATTTAACTTAAGATCGTATATGTTCTGTAAATTTATTTAGTTTTCAGCATCTTTTGAATTTTCCTTCTAAGGTTCCATCTCAATTTAGGAATTTTTATCATCTCTACTGAAAATATAAGCCCTATCATTCATTCCTATCTCTCATCCAAACCCCAATCATATACCCCTACGTGTGTGTATGTCACCCCTACACTTGAAAATTCAATTGAAGCTATCATAATCTTTTCCATTGTCCAAAGTACTTTTAATTGGTGAATTTTAGATGAAATTGCTCACACATCCGTCATGCGACCGTTAATACTTCTTGAGGTACTAACGACCGATTACAAAATGTGTTCGCGCATTAAGGCATAATTCCTCGTCTTGCAATACCTGAGGCTTAGTAGTGGCTCCTAAACTAGTTGGTCTGAGGCACTAAGTGATGAAGCACCCTCGCTATATATTTTTCTATTTATGCAGCCTTTAGGTAATTACAAAACCAGTGTTCATTTTTTTATTTTTTTATTCACACTTGTACTTTTATTTTATTTTATTTTATTTTCCTTCATACTAAGGATTTTAGACAAGAGCATTTCAAGGTATCTTCTACTATTCCAAGTTTCAAGATGCGTGTTTGTGCAACTTGTAGGGTATATATTTTCAGAATTTAGATTTAAAGTTCGGAATTATTTTTCAGACTTACACTTGAAATAAAAAATTCAATACTCTTCCCTTATTTCGACTTAGCCCAAGAACTGAACTCAAATTTTTTCCTATTTCTAAATAAACTATAAGAACGTATATTTTCTACAGTTAAATTTTAAGAAAGGTTATTTTTAGGATTTTTAGTTTACTAAGTTTAGGATCTAGTTTTTCCTAGCTAGTTACCGTCTTGTTAAACTTAAGTCAATAATGGCCAAAATTGAATTTTTCAATTTTTATAATTTTTTTAAAATTTTTCAATTTTTATGAAATTTAAAATAAGTATGCAAATGCAAAAATATACAAATGAATGCGGAGGAAGAAAACTTATCGAGCACACCCCCAAACTTAAACTTGACAGTGCCCTCACTATCAGGCTACACCAAGAAGGTCAAAATTGTCGGTACTCCCCTATTTATTTTTTTTTATAATTTTTTTATTGTTAACAGAAAAACAAAACAAAATATATATACAAAAAGGTCCCCTCCAAACTTAAGTGAAACAGTGTTTCCACTGTTGAAGCATTAAAGTTCAGAGTTAGGGAAGAGAAAAACACAGTTTCAAGCTATATAAGGCCTTACACAGGCCAAAGGTTAGCACCAACCATTCAAAAAATTTATCGTTATAATGGTATGGTTGGTGAAAGAATGGAGTGTAGGGAAAAGAAATGAGAAGCACACGAGACCGTGTGGAGATAGAAGCAGTATACGGTCTCGGTGGAGGAGAAGAATGGCGGAAGGGAAAAAGAAATGGTGGTGGTGGTTCGACTTCTTCGGGTGGAGGTTGATTAATCACAAAATCCGTGTCATTTAGGAATGCAAGTTCGTCAGCAAAAAGTTCTTCAAAACTCTCATCGATGTAATTGAACATTTTGCTGTCTGTAAGTTTTGTGCTAGAATTATCGGACTTGATTTGTCAAAAATTGTGGAGGTGAAAAACTCATCTACCTCATTTTCAAAAGTATCCAAATCAAGGTTGCCTTCTGGAATGATCAAACTTGAATTATCGGATTGTGATTCATCAACACTCA
Organism: Agapanthus africanus; assembly: GCA_030015575.1. Classification (NCBI taxonomy): domain Eukaryota; kingdom Viridiplantae; phylum Streptophyta; class Magnoliopsida; order Asparagales; family Amaryllidaceae; genus Agapanthus; species Agapanthus africanus. Next base: position 152,783,192 of record CM057348.1, on the reverse strand, counting down.
CTGAAATTATAGGAAGAATCGAAGAGGAACATGAGAAAGTGGGAGAAAGAACTTGAATACGAACTTGAGGGTGGAGATGGAGTGTATAAATTAGCACAATTTGTAATGACCGATGTTTAAAAAGCGATTGTGCTAATCTATCAACCAACTGAGAAATGAGGTCAAATCCCTCAAGATTCGTGAGCAAACATGGGTACGTCGAACATGGTAAACCAGACATTGGAAATGAAAGGGATACGGTCTCTTGCGTGGTCGGAACGATGGAAAGGATGAAGGGGGTGACTTAGGAAGTATAACAGTTAAAAGTTCATGAGGATGAATTGGAAAATCCGACTTATCAAACAAAACTGGTTCATTCTCAATACGCTCCTCAATACTCTCCTCAAAATTTAGCTTATCCATGCAATTCTCATCAAATTCAAAACGCATATGAAGTTCGGGAAAAACATTTAATGACTTGGGATGATGAATTGGAGAGAGAAATTTAGTCAAATCTGCAGGTTCATCATCCAAAATATTCCCAGCGTCGATATCCTCAATCAAGTGAAAATCAATTCTTTTTAGACACCTCCTCAAAAGCATGTATATTTATCAATTCAGGTTCTAGAGTGGAGGTGTAGAGGTCAAAAGGATTGGGTGTGGGTTCACTCGAAAGGAACCTTCACAATCAGGTAAATCAAACACTACAAAGTCGCACAACTCATTAGACGTTTTATCTTCAACTGGTGAATCATTTGGAACACTTGATAGATATTCAAAACCAGAGTTGTGGGATTCAATTGGGGATGGGTAGGTTTGATTTGGAAGTGTGTACAGCTCACGCTCACCACTCAAATTCTCACTCTGTCCATCCGCCTCATCATACATTGGAAAATTTTGAGCTAGTTGGAAACTAGCTACCGGGTTACTAAGTTGTATAAGGGCGGCCATGGACGTTTTCAAATCCATTATCTGTTTTCTTGATGCTACCAAAAAATCTTCCAACGACTGTTCCAGACTAGACATGGGTTGTGAAGGGGTTTCAGTAAAATATTTAAAGTTGTTTAGATACCGGAAACTCCCAAATGGCTGTGTAGAAGCGACGTCTAGGGAAGGTGCGAAAGTCGGGTAGGACTGGTAGGAATTGACTGGTTGGATAGGAGTAGGATCAACATTTGAATAAAAAGGTGAATGGACTTGTTGATCCCAAGAACTAGAAGTGTTGAAAGGAGTGAAAGATCAGTTACGAGATTGTTCAATATGTTCAGCAATAGACATGGGTTTCGGAGTTACCTCCGGACTCTCAAAAAGGGTATCAACGTAAGAAGGTGGTGAAGGTTGAAACGGTTGATACAAAGTAGATTGCGGAGTCCAACTGTTTCTCCTAGACGCTTCTATTCGATCTTTTAAAGAAATTTTGGGCATGGAGGGGTCGTCCGTAATTCGACCAAAACGATGAGCGTAGGAATTAATGTCTGGTTGAGAGTACCGAAATTCGGCAAGAGTTTTGCGAGGTGGGGTACCCATGATGTAAGAACGGAGAAGAAAAAGAATGTGATGATTTTTTTTATTTTTTATTTATTTATTTATTTATTTATTTATAATTTTTTTTAAGAAATTGTTTGTTTTTGGGTTTTTGAAATTTTTGAAAGTGTTTTTTTTAGAAAGAGTTTTTGCACAATTTGTACGGACTACTACACACTTTCAAACAGTCACAATATAAGCATGCACAATCAAGCCTAGAGCTAGGGTCTCCTAAGTCAATTAGACTGCTCCTAACTGTTCCAAAAGGCAGGTTGTGAGATCCTCAAATCGCCTCTTCACCGCCAATTGTGGCCAGGTAAGCACAAGTAAAGAAAGGAGGGATCCGCTCATGAATCACCGTGAGACGGGCCTTTTAAAATTACCTTTCCTACTTGTCTAGCCTAAACACCATAAAGTCTGGTTTAGATAAACGACCGATGCCTACAACTTTTCCTTTGTCCTATTGAGCGCGACATTCCTTATTGGCTGAGTCTAATATTTTTTATTAACTCGAAAATTGATGCAAATGCTTTTTGTGATTTTTGGGGTCCTAGGAAGGGTAATGAAATCCCCACCCAATCTTGATTGGTGTTATAGCCCATTAAAAGTCCGTTTTAAATATGCAAAGCAATTAACACAAAAAATCTAAAACACTTGCAAATTTTTTTTTTATTTGGCAGCGCAAAGAATCCTGCACAAAAACTATTTATTGGATAGGAGAAAGAATTTTGTGCAAAGAACCCTGCAGGAAAATTTTTCAGTGGAGTTCAGGGGGTTACAGAGGAGAAAAGGAATGCTTACAGAGAAAAATGGATCGCTGACGTCAGCGGTTGACCGCGGTTCCGCGGTCAAACCTGCACTTCCGCCGCGGTTACGCGGTGGTTCAGTTGGTTCAGATCTCCAAAATTTTTCTGTTTTCTGGTTATGGTTCTCTTCTGTCTGTTCAGATCTTCTGTTTCTTGATTTTTTTACTGGGATTTTCCAGATCTGAATCTGTCCGTCTTCTTTCCCTGCACACTTGCACAAAAAAAAACTTTCAAGAAGAACAAGATGATTTTTACTTGTTATTTTTTATTTTTTTTATTTTTTTTGTATTAAATTTTTTTTTCAATTTTTATAATTTTTAAAAATTTATTTTTTTTAACCCGAAATTACACAAAGAAAGAGACTACCGTCTCCCCGGCAATGGAGCCATTTGATTGTAGAGATATTTTGCGTGCGTGCATTTTGAAATCAAAGAATTAACCGCAATCAATAACGGTGTCGCTTGGTAGCAAGCCGGTTGAGTACGGGTCGGTCCACAGGGAGATGGATTCCTTTTCTTTATGTTTTAACGAGTTAAATCCAAAATATTTTGGGTTTTAATTTAAGATCTAAGAATGAGATAAAAGTTTATAAAAATCTTGCTAGGGTTAAGATTAGGTTAGTTTGGAAAATCAATTATTCTCACCGCTTTCTTTGCCCTAATTAAGAACTTTTGGGTGTTAAGGTAATAGTTAACAAAGAGGATTCGCACGATCGGAAAGAAACTAAGTTTTTTCCCTTTGGTCCTTGTCCCTCCTTTCTTAACTCTTAGCCCTAATCTCTATGGAAATCAAACACATCCAGTCTTTAACTATGGAATCTCCGCTGTCTCGTGGGATAGGGTGCCGTAGTGAGCGGTGTGTATATGTTTGCATAGAGTCCTACTTTAAAATATTGAACGGGCAAGAAAGGGGTGAGAGATTTTCATCTCTCAAACCTTCCCCAAACCTAACCCTAACAAATGAGGAACTACTCACTCATTAGGGAATTAATAAAGGAATTCATTTTTATGTGATTTTCTTTTAAGTAACTACGGCAGATAAAAAATTGCGGAAACTAACTACGGCAGAGAAATAAAATTGCTAAATAAAAAATTCAAGATAAAAAAAACTTACTTCTTTATTGATGCACTCTTTGACAATTACAGGAATTAAAAATTTTAAACTAGAGAAATAAAAAGAGGCATCTTAAAAGAGACACCCAAAAAGAGGCACACACCAAAATGAGTTGTAGGCTTCCTATTTATAGATAATAGAAACTCTTGGGTTTACATCTGATCCTTATCTAAAATTACAAAACTATCCTGAGAAAACCGGGTCAATGCACCGACTCCACCGACATGCACCGACACGCTCTGACACGTGCGATGCACGGCCGCGGAACCGCGGCCATAAGCCATGTTTGGCCGCGGATCCGCGGCCATATGGTAGGATCTTCATCTCATTTTTTCGGGGTTGTTTTCTGTTGGATTTTACTTCTGGTTTCTTCATTTGGTTTCTCAGAATGTCTTCTAGTTTCTTCCAGATTTCCACAGTTGTGGACTTTTACCGTTCGCTTCATGTTGAAGTCTTGAATCTTGTGGTGCCTTCGTGCTTTGTGAAATCGAACTGTTCATTGATCTTCATTTGTTCCTTAACTGTAGGCGGTATCATAAAGATTCTTCTATTTGTTGGTCGTAGTCTCACTTTTGTAACGTTTTTTCATCATTTTCACTGTATTGTTCCGAGAACCTGTAACCTGCAACTATTTAACAGACATGGATCAAACGCACCTGTTTATTTGTAAAATGATTAAGAATGGAGAATATAATAATGCAAAATTTTGATATGAACAATCGTGCTCGTTCCTTTCATGCCGGTAGGGTGGACATTCCCTGTTCCAGACCCGTCAAACACTGATCAAAGTCTGTTAACATCCCTAACACTCGTTCTACCCCCTTATGGGTACGTCGTATTAAGCGTTCTTGCGCAGCAGGGGTTAGCTCTTCATAGCTCGCTGTGGAGCTCGAGCTGGGTGTCTTTGCCATCACATCTTCGGCCGGCTCGGTGCGCGACCATAATCCATGAAGTCTTGTGTAGGATGTGGAGACACCCTCAAGAAGGGGTCGAATGGGAACCCCACCATGCATGTAAACGTCAAATTCCTCAATAGGAAGGAAATAGAGACACAATTGTGTCACTAACATCGGGCATGGGTAATTAGCAGCCCTCTTGCCGGCACCAATCGAGTATAGTAACACAGTGCACATGTCATAACTAGGATTTTTGGTCATTAATGTGTGCACTATGTGTAGGGATGGTGTAAAAAATGTGGTGTTGTGCGAACTTTCGGAAATGTTGTTTTGTGCCCAACGACGCACGGTTAAAACGTTCGCATATAGCGTGCGAGCCTGAATGCCCTTCCTAGGCTCCCTAGAATAGTCATCGCCCATTAATGGCATGTAGTCCTCAAAGCGGAGGGGTTGATCATGTACGGGGATTCGTGGTATTAAAGTGACTTCGTGAATGAAGTCACTATCGATAATAATTTCTCGATCCCCCCCACAATAATCGTATGATCCCGTGTCTAGCTAAACATCCCTCCTTCAGACTTTCAATGAAACGCGCAACGAGATCCGGAATCCCGAACGCGTTTGGATGGTTAAATAACAGAAAATTCCATCCGCGTTTTCGGATCTCGTCGTCGAAATAGCTACCATAAATATCATGAGCGAATAAGTGGGAGAAATCCCGTTCAAATTGCAATATAGGGGCCATGGACAGAGAGAAAAATGCAAAAATATTAAATCTACAGAGAGGAAAAAAAGAATTGCAAACCTCCTCTGAAAATTTCAGAGGGAGAGGAATCAAGGCGGCGGCAAATCAGCGGCAAACGAGCTTTTCGGCGGCGGAAGCGCGGCAGGGAGGGGAGATCTTCTGTGGAATTTTGCAGAGGTGGCTAGGGTTTGTGTGAGGGTGAAAATTAGGGTTCGGGAGTTGCAGAAGAAGGGGCGAGGTGTATTTATAGGGGCCATCAAACATTTGTACAAAAGCCCTCCCAAAACGAATAATTAAAAAAAATTATTTCATTTTTGATTTCATTTTTGGTTCTGAATATTTACAAAAAGACCCCCATTTAAATTTTTTATATTTTTATTTTTTATTTTATTTTTTTACAAATTATTACAAGTGGGAATTTCAGCAGGCAAGAAATATCCCGACACACACAAAAAAAAAGTTAAATACATACCCCCAAACTTATTTGAAACAGTGTTTCCACTGTTTATGGCTGGATAACCGAAGTTTGGTGGTAAGCGGAGGAAGATTAGTCAATATAAAGCGGCTCCTGCAACATCAGGAGCTCCTCCGATGGGACAGCGGTGAGGAACGGTTTGACCCTGTGTCCGTTCACTTTGAATAGTGGACCGTCCTCTGGATTCTCCAAATCCACCGCGCCGTGCGGGTATACACTCCGCACAAAAAAGGGTCCTTTCCAGCGAGATCTGAGTTTACGGGATGGAAATGTAGTCGGGTGTCGTAAATAAGTACATGTTGTCCAGGTGTGAAAGTTTTGCGTGTAAAGTGTTTATCATGAAACACCTTCGTTCGGTTATTAATGACAACCGCTTTTTCATAGGCTTCATCCTGAAGCTCGTTTAATTCGTTGAGCTGCAGCTTCCGATAGCTGCCCGCATCTTCAAGGGTTAGGTTCAACTCTTTGATCGCCCAAAATGCGCTATGCTCGATTTCCAAAGGAAGATGGCAAGCCTTTTCATACACAAGCCGATAGGGAGACATTCCAAGATCAGTCTTGTAAGCAGTGCGGAATGCCCAAAGGGAATCAGTGAGTTTCAAAGACCAATCCTTACGGTTCTTGGAAACCGTTTTCTCCCTAATCTGCTTGATTTGCCAATTTGAAACTTCGGCCTGCCCACATGTTTGGGGGTGGTAGGGCGTGGATTGCTTATGATTAATGGAGTATTTCTGCATCAAGGCCTCGAAAGTCCTATTACAGAAATGCGTCCCATTGTCGCTAATGATCTCGCGGGGGTGCCCAAACTGGGAAAAGATGTTTTCTTTAAGGAATCTAAGTTGTCGTTCGTCCGGCTTGGCACAACCTCGACCCATTTAGAGACATAATCAACAGCTAGAAGAATATACAGGTTCCCAAAAGAGCTGGGAAATGGCCCCATGAAATCAATTCCCCAAACATCGAAAATCTCAACAACCAAGATTGGTTGGAGGAGCATCTCGTCTCTCCTGGATATTCGGCCCAAGTGTTGGCATCGGGAATAAGTCTTGTAGTAATCATGAGCATCTTTGAAGAGTTGTTGCCAGTAGAAGTCACACTGCAAGACTTTCTCGGCTGTCTTTCTTGGGCCAAAATGCCCGCCACACGCTTGATCATGGCAGCACACTCTTGAACTCATTATCAGGAACACGCTGACGAATAATCTGGTGGGGACAGTTCTTGAACAGGTAGGGTTCGTCCCAGTAAAAGTGTTTTACTTAGGATAAAAATGTAAGTCTGTCCTGACTTGACCATTCGGTCTGTAGTAGTCCTGTTGCTAAATAGTTCACAACATCCGCGAACCAGGGTTCGCACGATACTGTCAAGAGTTGTTCATCAGGAAAAACATCGTTGATTGGGAGTGGAAGCGTCGGCGAAGAAGGAAGTCATGAAAGATGGTCGGCTACTACGTTTTCACATCCTCTTTTGTCCATAATGACAAGGTTAAATTCTTGAAGTAAGAGAATCCAACGTACCAACCGAGATTTTGCATCCTTTTTCGCAAAAAGATGTCGCAGAGCTGAATGGTCTGTGTAGACAATGACTGGAGATCCGATCAAATAAGGCCTGAATTTTTCTAAAGTAAACACAACAGCCAAGAATTCCTTCTCGGTTGTTGTGTAATTCAGTTGGGCATCACTCAGGGTCCGGCTAGCGTGGTAGATTACGTGCGGCATTTTATCGATGTGCTGTCCTAGGACCGCACCGATAGCAAAGTCGGATGCATTGCACATAATCTCAAAGGGATACGTCCAGTCAGGTGAAGAAAGAACGGGAGCAGTGGTGAGTGATCTTTTCAGTGATTCGAACGCAGTCACACACCTCGAGTTGAAGTCGAATGTGGCATCCTTAGCCAGCAGAAGAGTCAAGGGTCTAGAAATCTTGCTAAAGTCCTTCATAAACCATCTATAAAAGCCGGCGTGGCCAAGGAAATCTCGGATATCTCTGACGCATCTGGAAGGAGGGAGATTGGAAATGACTTCAATCTTCGCTTTGTCAACCTCAATGCCATTTTGCGAAATGATATGTCCTAGGACAATAACTTCGCGTACCATGAAGTGGCACTTTTCCCAGTTTAAAGTGAGGTTTTTATCCTTACATCGGGTAAGGACAGCGTCGAGATGTTGCAGACACTCGTCAAAGGAATAGCCAAAGATGTAGAAATCATCCATGAATATCTCCAAGAATTTCTCAACCATGTCAGAGAAAATTCCCATCATACACCGCTAGAAGGTAGCGGGAGTATTGTATAACCCAAAGGGCATGCGGCGATATGCAAACGTGCCGAAAGGATAGGTGAACGTGGTTTTGTCCTGGTCTTTCTCGGCGATGGGAATCTGGTTGTAGCCTGAGTAGCCATCCAGAAAACAGTAGTACTCATGTCCAGCCAATCGTTCGAGCATTTGGTCAATGAATGGTAATGGAAAGTAGTCCTTCCGAGTTGCGGCATTGAGTTTTCTATAATCAATGCATACTCGCCACCTAGTCTGGGTGCGAGTAGGGATTAAGTCATTCGCCTCGTTTGTGATGACCGTTATGCCCGACTTTTTTGGGACAACGTGTATAGGACTGACCCACTGGCTTTCTGAGATAGGGTAAATGATACCACTATCAAGTCATTTGACGATCTCTTTTTTCACAGCCTCCTTCATGATTGGGTTCAATCGCCTCTGTGGATCCCTGGCTGGTTTGGCCTCATCCATCATATGAATGTTATGTTCAACGATCAGGGGACTAATCCCCTTGATGTCCGCCATTGTCCAGCCAAAACCTTGCCGAATTCTTTGCAAGACCGTGAGAAGGGCTTTCTCCTGCTCTGGAGCTAGAGAAGCCGAGATGATGACATGGAGGGTCTCATTCTCACCTAAGTAAGCATACTTGAGGTGAGACGGCAGTGATTTGAGATCGAGCGTTGGAGGTGAAACGATTGAAGGCAAGATTGGCGAAAATGTCTCGAACTCAAATGATTCTAACAGAGGCTCAAAACGAGTGTATGCGTCCGAGTTGGATAGGTCAACTAACGCATCCGAAAATTCGAAAGATTCAAACTCGGGTGGCGACAAGCCAAGATCGTTCAAAAAAGTGAAACACTCAAAATCATTGTCAGGAGCGGAAGCAGCAGCAGGTTCAAAGAGGAACGCACTAGTGGCGTCAAGATTGCTGTGATCAAACAAGAATTCCTCGAATTTACAGTCCTCTGGGGCGATCTCCTGGATGGAACAAATATCGAGTATATGAGCACTAGGTTCGGATGGCTAATAACCTAACCTAAAAATGTTGAGTTCAATTGTCATGTTTCTAAAAGATAGGTTCATCGAACCATTTCGACAATTGATCACAGCATTTGAGGTTGCAAGAAATGGGCGACCGAGTATCACCGGAATTTGATTCCGAGGGTTAGCTACAGGTTGTGTGTCTAAAACAATGAAGTCAACAGGGAATATGAAGTCCCCAACCTTTATTAACACATCCTCTAGCTCACCCCTAGGATGGGTGATAGATCGGTCGGCTATTTAGAGAGTACAGTGTGTGGGTTTCAGCTCTCCTACACCTAGTTGCTCATATACAGAATACGGAAGCAGGTTAACACTGACACCAAGATCTAAAAGAGTGCGGTTGATGTTCTTATCCCCAAGGGTTATTGAAATCGTAGGAAAGCCAGGGTCCTTCCGTTTTTGAGGTAAAGTTTGGGTAAGAGCATCACTCACGGCACTAGCTAAGAAAACCTTCTTGGGTACCTGAGGCTTCCTCTTCTTAGTGCACAAGTCCTTCAAGATTTTTGCGTAGGAAGGGACTTGTTGGACTGCATCTAAGAGGGGAATGTTGATGTTAATCTGTTTAAATAACTCCAGAATCTTCTCCATTTGTGGATTTTGTTTATTGGACCTCAACTGGTTCGGAAATGGAACGTTTTTTAATTTGCTTGAGTCCAATGATTGTGGAAGAGATTGTGGAGTTGGAACGGATCCCAGAGCTGGAGTTTTAGTGGAGTGAGATGTGGGTCCGTTCGGAGCAACGGAAGAAGAAGAGCCTTTTGAAGAATGGAGAATAGGCTCAGAAGACGAAGAAGAAGAAGCGGCCGGGGTGTCATTATTTATTCGCGTGCCAATGTTGTTGTGCATCATCCTTCCAGATCTCAACATAGTCATGGAACTCACATTATGGTTTTGTTGTTCAAGAGCAACATGCATATTATGTGGATGAGCAGGATTTGGGAGTGGTTGAGATGGAAGCTTCCCTTTCTCTCTCTCGGTTAACGCCACATTCAGCTGTGCAATCTGGTCTTCGATGGTCTTTATGCTTTGCCCGTGTGCAGCGGTGTGTTGCACCAAAGACTGAATAGAAGACTGGATGTTGGCGGTGGATTGAGTCAATTGCTTTACAAACGCCTCCAGACTCTGTTCTAGCGAGGAAACCTTATCGTTGTTTGACGGAACAAAGTTGTTTTCAGGAAAAGAATTGTTAGGTGCAAAGTTGTTCGTCAGATTTTGAAAAGGTTGGGGTTGGAAGGGCTGCTGATATTGCTATTGAGTTTGTTGCTGAGCTTGTTGTTGAGGAGGAGGAGGCCTCAGGAAGTTGTTGTGTCCTTAGAATTGATGCTGGTTTTGATTCCAGGCGAAATTGGAGTGGTTCCTCCAACCGGGATTGTAAGTGGAAGAGTATGGATCATTTCTTGGTCTTTGCTGAAATGCAGCATTGACCTGATCCTGTCCTTGAGAAGGTGGGTTGTAAGGACACTCTTCGGTCAAATGGGATGGATCAGAACAACAAGCGCAGATGGTACCAGAGGGAAGAGCAGGGGCAGGAGAAGGAGATAAGAATTTGCTCTCAATTGCTTCCAGTTTTCGTGTGATTGCTGCCATCTCGGCCTTCATTGTAATTGAGATGTCGAGTTGATGAACTCCTGCCCTGGAGAGACCGAAAGAAGTAGAAGAAGACGAAGTGTTCAGTCCGGTGCTTTCCTACTGAAGCGTCTATTCCGCAAGATCATCGAAGAATTGCCAATCTTTCTCGTCGGATTTGGATAGGAAGTGGCCTTGACAAATGGTCTCCAGCAACTGCTTAGTTGCTGGATTCAGGCCCTCATATAAGATTTGGCAAAGTTGCCATCTCTCAATACCGTGATGAGGGCACTGAACAAGAAGGTCTTTGTATCGGTCAAAGCACTTCCAAAAAGGTTCGGTAGGAAGCTGGGAAAATTAGTTGATTTCGTTTCGGATCCTCACAGTCTTGTGATTTGGGTAGAATTTTTTAAGAAACGCTTTTACAAACTCATCCCAACTGGTTATGGAATGCGATGCGGTTCTATTCAACCACTTCTCAGCAAGGTCACACAGAGTGAAAGGAATGACTCGTAGCCGTATAGCATCGTCGGACCGTTGGGTTGTCTTCATCATTGTACAGACGTTCTGGAACTTGTTGGTGAAGATGTAGGCATCTTAAGATTCCAGCCCGTGAAATTTGAGCAACATGTTGATGAAGTGGGGCTTAATTTCGAAATTATCCCTATTTGCCGGCGGAAGTGAAAGGTAGGTTGGAAGTGCAGCGCGGGTAGGATAGAAACGATCCAGGAGCGCGATTCGCTGTGGCGCTTCGACAGGAGGTGGTTGCGGGTTATTCGCACCCAAATGAGGTGGAATTAGTCCCGGGGTAGGTAAAGGGATGTTAGGAGGAAATCCTGACATCTCAGAAGAAGAATTTGATGATGGTGATGGTGAAGGTGAGGATGTATGAACAGAATCCTGGTCAACGTCGGAGTTGGCCGGCAAAGGTAAGGGTGAAAGAGGTGTGGAGGGAGTTTCAACGTCGTAGTCGATCGCGTAGTCGGTAGCGACTAACGTAACGCGGACTAGGTGGAAACTAGTGTCCCGAGTCCAACCGGACATGCACTAAACGTGTTTAGTATAATCAAAGCATAGAAAGTGAGGGTAAGAAAATGTCAATGGAGAAATGCGGATGAAAGGTGGGTGAAAATGGAATTCTGGTGACAAAGGGCAAGTTTTTATAAAAGCTTTGTTTTGTTGTTGTTGTTGTTTTTTGGAAAGAGTTTTGCAAAAATATGTACGGACTTATGGCACAACTTCAAACAATCACAGTCAAAACATGCATAATCATACCTAGAGCTATGGTCTTCAAAGTCTACTAGACTGCTCCTAACTGTTCCAAAGTGACAAGTTGTGAGATAACCCTCAAATCGTCTCTTCACTGCCAATTGTGGCCAGGTAAGCACAAGTGAGGTAAGGAGGGTTCCGCTCACGAATCACCGTGAGACGGGCCTTTTAAAATTACCCTTCTCACTTGTCTAGACTAGGCACCACAAAGTCAAGTTTAGATAAACGATCGAATGTCCACAACCTTCCTCTGTCCTATTGAGCACGACAGTCCTTAGTTGGCTGAGTCTAGATATTTTTTATTAAGCTTAAGGGTAATGCATATACTTTTAATGATTTTTGGGGTCTTAGGAAGGGTGATGAAATCCCCACCCAATCTGAATTGGTGTTATAGCCCCTTAAAGTCCGTATTATTTAAGAAAAACAGTAACAAACAAAAATCTAAAACACTTGCAAAAAAAAATTATTTGGCGGCGGTGCAAACAATCCTGCACAAAAATAGTTTTATTGGAGATGGGAAGAGAGTTTGTGCGAAGAATGCTGCAGAAAGAATAGTTTGGTGGAGTTCAGAGAAGGGGAGAAGTGGATTGGAATACTCACGTCACAGAGAATTTTGGGTGCTGACGTCACAGTCTGACCACGGTTCCGTGGTCAGACATGCAATTCCGCCTCGGTTCCGCGACTTTACAGTCGAGTTGGAGCTTCAAATTTCTTCTCTATGCTAAGTGAAGTCTCCTCTTCTTGTTTAGAACCCCTGAATCTTGATTTGGTCACTGAATTTTCTCCAGAATTTTACAGAAAGCCGTGGTTCCGTTTTGATCCGCCGCGGTGTAGCCGGGAGATATGGGTCCAACTCCCCACGACTTTGGCACTGAACTTGACCTTCTTCCTATCCTGCACACTTGCACAAAAAAGAATAAAAAATAACAAAATGATTTTTACAATATATTTTTTTGTTTTTGGTTATATACATATTCACAAATTAACCCGAAATTACACAAAGAAATAAACTACCGTCTCCCCGGCAACTGTGCCATTTGATTGTTAGAGATTTTGTATGCTTAGTTTTAATTACCGCAATCAAGACGGTTTCGCTTGGTAGCTAGCCGGTTGAGTACGGGTCGGTCCATGGAAAGATGGGAATCTTTTTCTTAGTGTTTTAACGAGTTAAGTCTAATTTGTACAGGTTTGTTTAGTTTCACTATGTACAAAAATATGTATAAAGAAAGCTTGTTAGGATTATGATTAGGTAAGTTTGAGTTAGGAGTCGATCACTTCTTTCGTTGCCACTCTTTAATATCGATGTTACGGTAATCGGCAATAACGGGGATTAGCACGACTAGGAAGGAAACTTGCGAGTATAAGCTAGGCTTTCCAACACTTAATTCCTTCCTTTTGGTCCTTGTCCATCCGTTCTTGTCTCTTAGCCATAACCTCTGGTTAATTCAACCACAACCGGTCTCACTATGGTATCACCGCTATCATGTAGGATAGGGTACCGTAGGGAGCGGATTTTGGTTCAATTAACGGGAGTCTGAATTAAGATTTTGGGCAAAGAAAAGAGTGTGAGAGATTCCTTCTCTCAAGCTTCTCTCATCCTACCCGAACAAGTGAGAAACTACTCACCCATTAAAAAGGAAAAGAAAATAAAACAAAGAAAGAAGATAGAAAGAAATGGGTTTAGAAAATCACAGCTAGCTATTTGAGACCTCACTTTGGCAAGGATCATACTTAAGCATCATTGTTGTAAGGATAAAGGAAAAGAGAAAAAAGAAAGCAAACAAACAAATAACAACTACTTTAACAAATGAAAATTACAAGCAAATATAACAACACAATTACAAAACATGCATGTTAATAAAAAGAACTTTTCTTTTATTCATCATCACTCATGCAGCTCACTACAATATCAATGGAGAAAGATGAAGAGGAAGAAGAAAATACAAACTCTTATCCTAAAATCTAATACAAGAAAAAGCATCATTTACTTGGCTTGGAACTGGGCTATTTATAGGCAGATACATGAAACCCTAGTGATACAATCTGAGACAAAATGAAGTTACAAAAATACCCTCAAAAAACGAGCCAACACTGAGTTGACTCGGCCGCGGATCCGCGGCCCTTTAGTTGACTTGGAGGGTCGTATTTTTTGGGGTTTTCCATGTTGTTCTCTTCTGTTTGGTATACTTGGTTTCTCAGAATCTCTTCATTTTTCTTCCAGATTTTCAGCAGTCCAAAAAGGTGAAATGAAGTGGACTTTTGCTATGATTTTCTTGAGCTCCGTGTTGAAATCTTGGATCTTGTGCTGCCTCTTGTGCTTTGTGCATGAAATGACCAATGATTTGCCATTTTTTCCCTTGAACTAGTATGCGGCATCATACGAATAGTGAGCAGAGTCCCATATTTATCTGTTGTTGGCCGTAGTCCTGAATTTGTTCTGCGAATTTTCATGATTTTTACTGTTTAGAGATGAGAACCTGTAATCTGCAATTATTTAGCAAACACGGATCAAGAGTACCTACCTATATGCAATGCGATCAAGAATGGGCGGTATAAAAATGCAAAAATCTGATATGAACAATAAGCCTGTAAAGTAGCCATATGATATGTATGTCACGGCACAATAGTGGACGTAGTTTTATGAAATATTATATGCGGTTTGTTTAAAGTATACGTCTCCCTTTTTCGAAATGAGTTTTTAAGAGGGTTTCTGTTTAAAAGATCCTTGTGTCATCCCAGACACGTCAAAATAATGAGACTATAGCTCAATTAGAAATCTCTTTATATTGATCAACAAGTAAAAACAGTATTCAGGTACTGTCCCCAAGACCAGTCCTGTTCGGCTACTAATAAGCATAACTGTAACAGCGTATCTCAAATGATCGCACAACATCAATATGTGAGTGTCCCGCATCGACACCCTAAATTTCATGAGTGTCCATCAACGACACTCAACTCAACATCTACCGAGTGTTCATTACCGACACTCAAAATCATCATATGTTTCATGTCCATCACTGACACACAAAAATCATTATATCTCTCGTGTCCATCATCAACACGCAAATCCAGATATTGTAGACACCGTCTCATCAGACCGTTCATCCCTCGATATCAATAGCCCCAGTCAGTATCCCATGAATATCTGCCGTGCTCAAATCTATCTCCGGTATCGAGTGTCATCGCTAGGCTTCCCGCCTCAAATGCGGCTTTCCTGCCCCTCGGCCTCGACCGGGTCCACCATGTATTCGACTGTATACTCGCCCACTCGGTCCAAATATGTAGTATATCCGCAACCGTATAGCTCTCCCACTCGGTTCGGAATAAAATCAAATCAGAAAATATCAAGCTCATGGCAGACGTCAACTCATCATACCCAGATAAAACATCAATGAAGAAAGATAATAATTGCATAATTCATTTTGATGATATAATATATATATATGTATATATATATATATATACATATATATAGGTGTATATATATACATACATACATATATATATGTGTATAAATATATATATATACGTATATAAATATATATAGGTATATATATATAGAGATTAATGGAGGAAAGAGGCCATAGGAGGGGATTTCCTCCTATGGCGTGAAAAAAATACCACCTCCACCATTTTTTCCGACGATCGGCACCCATCATCATCATTGTTATCATCTAAGATGTGCGTACACCAAATTTCATGTGATTCCACAACTTTTTCACCGTTGATTTAGTGGGTTCAAAATTAACGGTTTACCGACAATAGAACTTTTTACATTGCTAAATCAACGGTGAAAAAGTTGTAGAATCACATGAAATTTGGTGTACCCACATCTTAGATGATATCGATGAAGATGATGGGGGCCGATCGTCGAAAAATTTGGTGGAGGTTGTACTTTTTCCACGCCATAGGAGGAAATTTCCTCCTATGGCCTCTTTTCTCCATTATTCTCATATATATACATATATATATGTATATATATATACATACATATATACATATATACATATATATATATATACATATATATATATAGCAGTGTCCCATACCACTGCGATATATCATCACAGCTATAAACATCATAAAACTCATAACAATCATATACGAATACCCATGGTAATGGTATTCGCAACTAAACAGTAATCGCGTCGTACGTAAATATAGTTAATCATGAAAACAGATGCGACAATTCTTCTATATCAAGGCAATACTAATGATGTGCGGTATAGCATACCCATCTGTGCTAGAGCGGTATGGCATTTTAGTATTTATGCAAATGTTCTATAATTGTGTTCATAGCAGAATGGAATTCAATCCTTATCCGCAGCATATATATATATATATATATATATATATGTGTGTGTGTGTGTGTGTGTGTGTGTGTGTGTATGTGTGATTAGTCTAAAATACTGCACATTTGTATGAACATTTTCCCTACTATTGTTAAGTACCAAATGGTGTTTCTTATAAATATAGAACACATGTGGGTTTATTTGTAAAATGTTTATTATCATATGTTTCTACATTATATTTAACATAATGAGGGAAAATATATGCAAATAATATTTAAATGAAATCTTTGTAATTAAAATATCCATATCATATCAAATATTTCTAATCAATATTCTTAAGATTTAATATCATATAAAATGGTTAGGATAATATCTCAAAGAGACCAAATACTACTAACACTATGACTTGAGATATTATGCATATATTAGCTCAGATCTGGAATCCAAGAGATCCGAATTAAATCGAGATGTCGGAATTAAATCTGCCAGAATATGGAAACAAATCGAGAGATCTAGCAACGACAGAGACTCAGAGCATTATTCTCATAATCCAGACATCGATAGGATCTCCAAATATCAATACTAAACACTAGAAAAAAAATCCCAAAACCTAATTCCACAATTTTGCGGCGGAAGGGCGGCAAAAGGTGACATTTGTGGCAGATCCGCGGCGGTTTGGTGGAGTTGGGATGTGATATTTTGTAGTATGGATCTTAACAGAATATATTCACATAGGGAATCTAGGGTTTTTGGTTTAGTGACTATATAAGAGACCGAGAGCTTCACATTCAAAATCATTAACCGAAGAGATCAAGAGGTTCAAAGCGATCCACGCATCCAGGTGATCATCAGCTAGTCATCTACCTCCAACAAGATAGAAAGCGAGAGCAAAAACTAGGGTTCTTGTAATCTACCTTCAAAGGATTTGTAAATGAAATAGTTGATTAATAATGATAGTGTTTTTATTATTCTTTTTGCAAATTAATTTCCGCACTTACTTTTCGAATTTATTTTCTGCATCTTAATCATATTTTCATTCTTCAACCTTTCTTCTAAATCTCAAACCATGAGTGAGTAATTCCTAAATTGATAGGGTTTGTAGGATAGGGTAGATCCATGGATAAGAAAATCATTTAACTTCTTTTATACATTTTAAAGTCTATAAACTTTAGCAAAACAAATGTTAACCTCTTTATCGGGCGCACTACCAATTTATTGATAGTCACGACCACGATTTGAGATCTGTTTAATACTTGTTTTGTTAAGGGCTAGACATAAATAGAGATCAATGCAAGCACAAGGGTTAATAGTGGAGAAACCCTAATTTCTTCCAAAAACCCTAATCCGCATTCATCACTATCAATCTAGTTTTAAACTATTAAAATATAAAAGAAGTCATTTTTAATTATTCATCCATTACTACTAAATCCTATGAACCCTACAAGCATTTTCTTTATAAATTCTATATCCGTTTATAACGACAACAATCCACCAATCTTTCATCAACTCGTCTAAAGCAAGAAAATGGTTCACGTTTCCTGTGGACGACCCGTACTCATCACAGCTAGCTAATAGCAACACCGTCTTGATTGCGGTTACTTTACTAAAACACTTTTCAAACGATCAATCAAATGGCGTCGTTGTCAGGGAAACGGTCATAATTTTTTTCTTTTTATTCGGGTTGATTTCTTATAAAATCCGGCAACTATAAAAATAAAAAATAAATAAACCGCATCCTGTGTATTTAACGATTATTGTGCGAGTTTTGCAAGGGAATCTGGAGTAACTGGAGTAAGGAAATAGAGATTCAGGGACTATCAACATGAACCAGAGGAGTATAGGAGGGCCCAGAAGAAAAATTATCAAGAGATCCCTCAAGACGGCGGCCGAACCGCGACGGAAACGCGGCACGTTGGTAGATTTGGGCCCAAAAACTTCTGTGGTAACTTCCTACTATCTTTCTCTCTCCTATAAAACTCCAATAAATTTATTTTACCTACAGGATTCTTTGCAAACATCACCACTAAATTTTTTTTTGTGATTTAGATTTTGATTTGTTTTGCATATCTAAAACGTATATTAAGGGGCAATAAACCCAAATTCAGATTAGGTAGGGATTTTATCATTTTTCCCAAGCCCCACAAATCACAAACGTGCATACGCATAACCCTACATTAATAAAAAAATATCTAGACCAAGCCCTAATGAATGTCATGCTCAATTAGAACAAAGGAAGGTCGTGGGTAATCTATCGCTTATCCGCATTTCTCTTGTGGTGTCTAGGCAAGTGTGACTAAGGAAAGTGGTAACTTAATTAGGTCCGCTATTTCGGTTATTCGTATAGCGGATACCTCCCACTTACCTGGCACTTACCTGGCCACAATAGTGATAAAAAGGTGGTAGAGGATTGATCTTGCGACTTGTCATTTGGAAGTCTAGGAGCAGTCTAGTGACTTGACCTAGGTGACCCTAGTTCTAGGGATTGATTGTGCTTTCTGTGATTTGTTAAGTGAATCCTCAAGTCTCTCTTTCAAAGCAAAACAATTTCCAAAATCCAAAAAGAGGTTATATCATTTCACCCTCTTTTCATATAATGGGTAACCCAAACAGACGAACTCATGCCGAGCTTTGCTATCCAGAACCAGATATATCTTGTTTTCGTAACTTCTTTGGTACAAAATCTGACTCTACCATGTCTTTAAGAGATAGGATAGAGCAAGCGGAAAAGAACAGTTAGATACCTCACTCAAGGTCCTATCAACCGCATCAAAATTCAACATCTTCCTATGTTGATAATCCGTTTAAGACGAGTGAGGGAACCTCAAAACGCATATCCATCACTGAGCATATTGCGAAGGCTGAAAGCCAAAGTTTAAATCCTTTCACTAATCCAAAATCGTTAGGATAACAAACACCATCATTCCCTTATGAAAATATTGATGCTCATTTTGAGGCGAATATAACATCTTTTGCACCCATGACTATTGCTGAACAAATAGCATTTGCTAGTCGCCAACCAACCAACCAATCTAAATATTTTTCATATCACAATGTTGATCCTAATCCTGGTTATGAAACTTGGGTTCACCCTTCTAATTCTTATCCACAATACCAAATATTCACACGCTCTCATGTTGACACTTATCTGGAGGCTAATGGGACAAATCAGAAACGCATGTCGATTACGGAACACATTGAACTTGCCCATAGCCAACAATTAAGGGCATCTCTTCTTAACATTTCTCTTCAGGCTAATACGGCAAATCATAAACGTATGTCAATTGTTGAACACATTGAACTTTCCCGTAGCCAACAATTAGACACTTCCTAACCATACTCAATTTCTTCACCTTATCTAGACATTGCGTCTGAAAATGAATTAGGAAGTTCCACGGTTCAAAGAGAATCCTTCATTGGAACATCTTCACAACCCATGTCTAGTCTTGAAGTAGAGTTGGAATTGAGTAGTGAAAAAGAATAAGGGATCCATCAAAGTCAAACCAAAACCAACTCTTTTAATCTCGACACCTTCCATCCTGCACCCCAACCGAATATATTCGATGTTCAACCACTTTATAGTCTAAGTGATGAGGTGCCCGAGAATAACAAGTTTGACTTTGCTAATAGTGAGTGTGAAAGAGAGCTTGACACCATTTCAAATCAAACCGATTCTTATTCGACTACATTTGATATTTCAAACCTTCCAACTCTATCAAGTGAACTAAGTAATTTATCGATTGAGGATAGTATAATTTATGAATTCTTGAATACCTATTCGTTTGATTTGACCGAAGGTATTAGTGAGAGCGATGATGAGAATCTCATTGAAGATGAACCCATTATGTTGGATGAGTTGGATTCTCCTACCCATCATGTCCCTTCTATTAACTACGAACATCTTCCTGTACAATTAACCGATCCTATTCTTATCACCGACCTATCCGATAAGCAGAATGATATTCGACCTTCATCTCCCACATCTGGTTCAACAATGCTCGACACCCAAATTTGTTCACCCATTTCATCACCCACTTTCTTTGGTTCTTCTAATCTTCTTTCAAGTCCACCGAGCTTTGATGAATCACACTCCGATATTTCGAGTTCTATGATTCTTGAAAGATCACTCGATTTAGACTGTTTTGAGGAGGAGGGAGACGATCATTTCGAATCTCCTATCTCTATAATTTCTGTCAAATCGAGTGTTTTGAATTTTGGTGCGCATAAGACTGACCTTGGAACTTTCAACCGTCCTAATGAATCTGCATATTCCATCAATATAAATATTGATGAAATTATTACTCGGACCAGTGATGAATGTTTTGAAGACATTTTCGTCGAAGAACTCGCATTCCTAAAAGACATGGATGTTGTGATGAATCAACCTCCATCCGAAGAAGTTGAACCGCCACCCTTTTTTCTTATCAAGTACGAGAATGCGAATATTCCACCTACTCCTATCTTTCATATTCTCGTTTTCGTTCACCATCACTGTTTCTTCTCTACCAACCGATACGTAAACTCGATCGATTCTGCCTCTTATCTCCTCACTTCTTCACGTCTATGATATTCTGCCAACTATATTGTTATATCGATAAAATTTTCGAATGGTTGGTGTTGACTTTTGGTCTTTATAAAGCTTTGTATAAACCAATAACTTTAGCCCCCTCTTATAATTTTAAATTGCTTAATACTGTTTTACTCAAGTTTGGGGTGGGGGGAGAAAAATATTTTGGCTTTTGAAAGAAAAGATAATTTTTTACAAAATTATGAGCCAAAAACAAGTTTGGGGGAGGATTTCACTGTCATTGACTTTTTCCCTCTTTACTAATAATTGATAATTTTTCCTCTCAAGTCTACAGGTTTTAAGCTTAAAAGATGACATCAGTGACGACACTGCTGCAAATAGTTTTGGAGAAGGTTTGTGCTTATTCATGCATCATTTTGCATTATACTAAATATTATTACAAAAAAATTTTGATAATAAAAGTTAGAAAATGAAAAATACATATGAAAGATAGGAAGAGATTTTTGAAAAGAAAGAAAATTAGATTTTTTATAACGAAACTTGTAATAGGTAGTCATGAGCTGTTGTCCCAAAGGTTAGTAAGATGAAGGAAATTATTAATCCGAGGATAAAAATAAGTCTGAAAAATAGTCTCTATTCTTGAGTCCAAACTTCTGAACGTTGATACCCTACTATACGCACTTGCACACATCTTGAAACTTGGGATAATAGAGGATACCTTGAAATGCTCTTGTCTAAATCCTTAGTGTGTGTGTGTGTGTAAACAAAAATAAAAAAAATGGTGAAGAAAAATGAACACTGGTTTTGTAATTACTTAAGGCAGCATAAAAAATATAACAAGAGTGTCTTATTACCTAGTGCCTTAGACCAACTGGTTTGGGAGCCACTGCTAAGCTTTAGGTATTGCAAGACTAGGATATTACTAATTACTTCTAAATGAGTGAGCACATTTGGTAATCGGTTGGTTAGTACCTGATTGGAAGAATTTTTATTACCGCAATCAGGACATTGTCGCTTTGCAGCTAGCCGCGATGAGTACGGGTCGATCCACAGGGAGACGGAGCGTTTTACGTTCTTGTTTTCATGAGTTAATGCGTGCGGGCGGAATTTTTCATATCTATCCTATGTGTTATATGCAAAGTATAAAGCTTGTTAGGAAAAGATACAATAGTATAAGCTAGTGAATTCGTACTCAAACTTTTGAGCCGAGTCTTGACCAATTGAAGCTAGAGCAATCGGCAACAACGTGGATTAGGGTATTTAAGGACGGTATTAGAAATCTGGCTTATTGACCCTGGTTCGTCTGTTCTTGTCTCTTGCTTTCGCCTCCGGCCAAACCGAACGCAACCGGTCGTGGTTAGGAATCACCGATACCTTGGTAGGATAGGGTGCCTAGCGGAGTGCTTGTGTAACGTTTGGGCGGAGCTCAATGGAGAATAACGGGAAACGAAATCCTTAATTTACAATATCGTGTTCTTTTGCTAACAACACATATTTACAACCATCTCAAGAACAAACCAAAAAAAAAGAGCAAAAGAAAAGAGAAATAAAGAGAAGAAAAGAGCAACACAAGAAAGTAAATGACATGAAATTTAAAGTGCAATAAAGTAAAGCAAGGTAATAAATTGCATGAATGTAAAATCAAGTAAGAAAAATACAAGAAAGAAGTACTAGGAACCATAGAACAAGTTATAAACAATGGGTTTAATAACCCAAACTTAAACTTGCAAGTTCAATTAAGAGGTTGCAAGATCAAGAGATGGTTAAAAACTCAAGGCAAATGAAGGAAAAAGAAGAGAGCTTTATTAATTCCAAAATAAGATACAACCCTTGAGATCAATTGCCAAAACTTAAACTAGCAAGCTCAATGAAGTGGTTGCAAGCTCAAGAGAAGACAAAGAACTTAAAGGGAAGTTATGCTATGTACAAGAGAACAAAAGAGAAACAAAAATGAGAACTTGTAAAGAATAAAACTTGGCAAAAGTGAGACCCCTCTCTCTGCTCACTGGTTCTGTATTTATAGGCTCAAAAGAACATTAAACAAACAATAAAAATGAGCTGGCATGGTGGCAAGGGGGCCCACAGAAGTCTGGGAGCATTTGGGGCTAAAGGGGCCGGCCACAAGGGTAATGTGCTCTGGTCAATTCCGAGCTCTGGGGCTCGTGCTTGTTGTGTTGACTTGTGTTGTCCCCAATATCATTTTGGTGCTGCTGGTTTTCTCTAATTTGATTTGTTCTGCACCCAGGGTTTGGAGGGAAATTTGAATCTTTAAGTCAACACACTTCACATCATATCTTTATACATTAACTACCCATCACTTCCATGCCCACTTGTTCCATGATTCATGGCTGCCCCATCCATGGTCCAAGTGCCAAAGAGCATGTGTATACACCTGCATTGTGTTGGACCAAAATATTGTGCACACATTTTATTCGCAAAATCTCTTTGGATATCGGTCGGTTTCCAGTTCTGGTTGCAGTGTCGGCTCACATATGATATATCCATGATTTTAAGTGTATTTCCAGTATTCTGTCACGGATTCCTGTAATCTGTATTACTGAGCAGACACTGGTTAATAATACCGATAAATAACAAAACAGATTACGAATGAGCGGTATTAAAATGCAATATTCTGGTATGAACAGTACCTCAAGAAGTATTAACGGTCGCATGAAGAATGTGTGAGCAATTCCATCTATAAAACATTCACCGAGTAAAAAGTACTAAGGAAGATGGACAAGAGTATGATAGCTTGAATTGAATTCTCTAAGTGTAGAGATATCTTTCACACACACGTAGCAGTATATGATCGATGTTTAGAAGAAAGGTAGGGAGGAAGACTAAAGGTGATGTTTTATTGAGGGATGATGTGATTTCTGATATCTTTTCAAGACTATTAAGATACGGCACATGGCAACTAAAAAGCTAGTGTAGTTTGAAACGCTTATTTTCAAGTTCCTTATTTTATATCTTCTTTATCTTTGTACGTAACTTTCATCATCTTTCTTTTATTATGGGATTTTGTGGGTGTAATCCGCTGAAAACCCTCAGGAGACAACACTCCTCCTGCTAGGGACACCTAGAGGTTTAAAGGCTTGTTGCACGTGCTAAGTACAATCGTGTTGCCTACGAAAGTGTGCTAGGTTTTTCTTTTTCTGTTTTATAACTAGTTTGCTCGAGAAAATCAAAGTTAAGTTTGGGGGTATTTGATTAGTCTAAAATTTTGCACATTTGTATGAATATTTTCCATATTATTGTTAAGTACTAAAAAGCGTTTCTTGTAAATATAGAACATATGTGGGTTTATTTGTAAAAAGTTTATTATCATATGTTTCTACATTATATTTAACATAATGAGGGAAAATATATGCATATAATATTTAAATGAAATCTTTGTAATTAAAATATGCATATCATATCAAATATTTCTAATCATTATTCTTAAGATTTAATATCATATAAAATGGTTAAGATAATATCTCAAAAATACCAAATACTACTAACGCTATGACTTGAGATACTGTGCAGATATGAGCTCAGTTCTGGAATCCAAGAGATCCGAATTAAATTAGGATCTCGGAATCAAATCTGCCAAAATATGGAAGCAAATCGAGAGATCTAGCAACGGCAGAGACTCAGAGAATTATTCTCAGAATCCAGACATCGATAGGATCTCTAAATATCAATACAAAACACAAGAAAAAATCCCAAAACCTAATTCCAAAATTTTGCGGTGGAAGGGCGACAAAAGGTGACATGTGCGGCGGATCCGCGGCGGTTTGGTGGTGTTGGGATGTGATATTTTGTAGTATGGATCTTAACAGCATATATTCATAAAGGGAATCTAGGATTTCTAGTTTAGTGACTATATAAGAGACCGAGAGATTCACATTCAAAATCATCAGCCGAAGAGTTAAAGAGGTCCAAAGCGATCCACACATTCAGGTGATCATCATCTAGTCATCTACCTCCAACAAGATAGAGAACGAGAGAAAAAACTAGGGTTCTTATAATCTACCTTCAAAGGATTTGTAAATGCAATAATTGATTAATAAAGATAGTGTTTTTATTATTCTTTTTGCAAATTAATTTCCACACGTACATTTTGAATTTAATTTCCGCGTCTTAATCATGTTTTCATTCTTCAACTTTTCTTCTAAATCTCAAACCATGAGTGAGTAATTCCTAGCTTGCTAGCGTTTGTAGGCTACGGTAGATCAATGGATGGGAAAATCATTTAACTTCTTTTATACATTTAAAAGTTTATAAACTTTAGCAAAATAAATGTTAACCTCCTTTTCGGGCGCACTACCGATTTATTGATAGTCACGACCACGATTTGAGATCTGTTTAACACTTGTTTTGTTAAGGGATAGGCATGAATAAAGATCGATGCAAGGACAAGGGTTAATAGTGGGGAAATCCTAGTTTCTTCCAAAAATCCTAATTTACATTCATCACTATCGATCTAGTTTTAAACTATTAAAAGATAAAAGAAGTCATTTTTAATTATTCATGCATTACTAAGTCCTATAAACCCTATAAGCCTTTTCTTTATAAATTCCATGTCCGTTTATAACGACAACAATCCAAAAAATTTCATCAACTCATCTAAAATAAGAAAAGGGTTCAAGTTTCCCTGCGGATGACCCGTACTCATCGCGGCTAGCTACTTGCAACACCGTCTTGATTGCGGTTACTTTACTAAAACACTTTTCAAACGATCAATCACTATGCTAATCAATCCGACAGATATAGGGAAGTCATACTCAATCGTCTCAACATCTGCATAGATATATGTAATATAGCAGTCTTACAGTGTCATGGCAGTACCAATTAGGTGTAGTGTAGCATATGCATTTGTGCTTATGCAACATAATACTCATTGGTAGTTGTGCAGTATTCTATCAGTGTGTTTGTATAAAAAGATTAACGTAATTAACATAAATAACCGGTAATCGTATCGCGAGCATATAAAGGTAATCTAAGTGTATCGCGTAATTTTTAAACGTAACTGATTACTATGAGCTATACCATTACCATTGAAAATGAAATGAAACGTTATTTGTAAATAAGGCAGCTGCAGCATATTTAAATAGGTGTCCGTTTTAGAAATAACAGCACATCCTTGTCATTTATTATTTAAAAGTGAAAATGAATCGTTGGTTTTAAAAGAGTATAGCTCAAGCAAATCGTAATGTCCCAAGTAGGGATAACGCATGACTCCACGAGTCCAAATGAACTTCGGCCGTATTCGGCACACTATCCTCGTGATCACAAGTACGGTATGATCCCTCGTATAAAATCCATCCAATGTCAAAACCATATCGTACGGATCTATAGTCGCGCACATATGTCACAAATACCATATATCAAGGTATAACCATTGCCATATGTAATCTACTAGATACTTACCATACACTAATATAATGTAGGCTAAGTTATCTAACATATCGCTATAAACTAGTTATATATCATAATTATCCTAGTTAAATGGTTGCGGGAGTTCTTGTTGAAATCCTCTGTAGATATAAATCTACTTACCGACATATTGAGCTTGTTGAAATCCACAATCTCTTTGCCCGTCCTTACCGTCTCGGAAATCTCCTCGATCGTTCCAACAATCGTAATCATAATATAACGGCGTAAATATCATATCAAAAAAAATCTAACGAGCTAAGCGCACATAGGTTAGAACCTATTGATCACTTACTCGAAATATGACTAAATAGCCCCGACATCAACGTACGAACGTCGAACAATTCAGTCGAGTTATAGAAATACGAAAAACCATATCTTAAATATCGGAAACTTTTCCAATACTAAAACACTCACAGATTTCTCTATATGAAATCTGGGACAAAACAAAAAATACAGCAGTCTTAATTACTACCAAAGAAGCTACAGAAGAAAAATCCGTTGGCTATAGTGCCCTCAAGTCAATTATCATAGTCGCAGGCAGGTGATTATGATGGTTGAGGGAGGACCTATACCGGTAGAACATTCTTATTCGAGATGATAGTATGCTATCTGGTTTTTCTTTATCATCATGTACAGCATTAGGTGGCATTACAAATCACTATTACATGTTGATAGAAACCATAGGATTCTTGCTTGACTACCTGCATTATGATGGCGATCATATACGTGGGAGCTGGGTGGTCTATAAGCACATCCTTAAATGTCCCTTGTCATTGAAGTTTCGAGACTGAGCATCGATACTCCAGAGTAGACTAATGTATACTGATCGAGACCCCGAAGAGGGGCGGTGTCCGGTCTCACAAGCCATTGGTGTCAGTTTGTTCACCTAAGATGTATACAGGTGTTCATTGGGTTATGAGTACACCGGACGGACTCGCCGGGAACATGCTAGTTTGTATTATACCTATTGTCAGATAGCAGTTCCCAGGTGACATGTGTACAGGTTAGTCTATCGACCTGAGATCATCATTTGTCTCGTGTGAGTTCCCACTGTGCTTTGATTACTACCCTACCACGGCTCAAAGGAGTTGTGCAAACAGGTTTTAGTTGGATACAGTCCCGAGCCACATAGAGGCAGTGAGCGGATCGTCAGCGGATTCGTCTCTCCCGGTATTGGGGTTGATGTCGCGTTGTGCACGGGTGGCCATCACCAGAAATCCTTGGCCATGGTAGTCGAGAATTACTGATCCAGGATCGGTAGTTTCTCAGGTGGTGATGGGTTTCATACCGACACTAGATGTCGTGTTATTAGGGGTCTGACTTTATACACCTCCTAGACTCGATATGCGATACTCATAGACGAACGGACCGGACTGTACGGATATTGTCACTGTCAGGCTCAATAGGGGTTTCAGGATGAGTTTGCTCATCGGCCTCCCTTTCGCTCAATACCTTGATAGCCGTTATGTACAGCTAGTGCCGCTGATATGCTTATGGTTAAACCCACTGCCAGCGTATTGACGAGTCTTTAGTGTCCCACATAGAGGGTTTCCCTGCTTCGGGAGATATGATGTAGAGGCCATATGGTTTTGCGGCAAGGTTCAATCATATACGTGCACTTGTGCGCGTATCATGATTCGGACGAATAATACTAGTGGGTTTTGGTTTAAGCCAGATCCTAGTATTATATTATTGGATTATTTTCATCTCATTGTATTCGGATTCTTCGGAATACGGATACGGGTATGTATATACGGATGAGGGGTATTCTTGTAATTCTTGTAATTCAATACAAGATTGTTTTCAGAAGTTGCTAACCTCATTTTGTTTTAACCTTTTAGTTTAAAGGTTAATGAGGTGGAGGGATGAGTGTGATGTGCATTGATTGAAGCATGGTTCAAGGCATGACTCATGCTTGATATTTTTTGTGAGTGGTGTGAGACATTTTGTGAGTGGAGATATTATTTCTTAAGTTGTTTTTATTCCTTTTTACTCACTCACACTCTCACAACACACACAAGTCTTGGCTTCCCTCTTTTTTTGGTTTCCAAAAAGCTTCACACTTTTCTCTCCAATAGCTTCTTCTTCTTCCTCCACCCTAACCCTCTCATGTGTTGAGAAAACTAGGGTGTTTAAAGACAAATTAATCTCTCATTAGACTCTACATCTCCTAAGCTATCAAATCTAGCAAACTAGATACCCTAGTTACTTCGGTTTTGAAGTAGAAGCTCGATTCATAGACTCTCGGGTGGATCATCTTCGATGGAGGGAGATCGGCGACCAAACTTGATCATGGTGGCCACTAGGAGCTTGGGAAGCTTGTTAAAGACCGAAGGACACGATCATTCGGTATAACATTCCAAAATCCTTTATTTTAGCTCCTATGCATGTTTTGTTATCTAAGGATTATGGGTCGATCCGGGTTATCAAGTTGTTCCAGCGCCGGTTTTTGAAATTTTTTGTTCCACAATGGCCACGGTTTGATGGCCGGGACGCTTGCATAACCCAACCAAATCAAAACCCAAATCTACAGTAAAACCGCCAATAGCGGGCAATTGGCATTTTCTGGCTGTTTGAATAAGGAGTTAGGGGCTCGGACTTTAAATGTAGTCTTCTACTGGTCTCATTATATCCCAGTATTGTTAGTTTTTCTTATTTATTTATCTACTAGTTCTAGATTCAAATTGGTCATCACAAATATCATAAAAATCTTATTTTATGATATTTGCACTATGAAACCAGATATTTGTCAAACTAAAACTTGCATGAAAGAAGAGATTTACCTATAGAGAATGTACACAAGAAATATCCAGCTCATGAATTAGTTGGTTGAGGTTTCTTGAGGTTGTAGTGGCTCTAGATTGATGATATGAACAATATTCATGAAGGCACCACCAAATTTCCCTTTGGTTTTGTGAAGGATATAATTTTTTTTTGAGATGGAGGTATTTGGTTTAGTTTGAGAGTGATAATTTCATGAAAGTAATGATTTTGAGGGAAGAAGGAGGTGTCAAGAATTGGTGTAGAGCAAGTAGGAGGTGGAGGGGGTGAGGGTGTGGTGTGCATGCAGATTTACTATAACCAAAGATATAACACCACCCAAAACAAATAAAAATAAAAACCTTTTGCACATAAATACCACAACCTTATAATAAAATCTCATATCATATTAAAACAAAACACTTATCATTTTTATGATATCACATACATTTCATTTTCTCTAAAATAGTTACATTTTTACGAATATCAATCCGAAATAAAAAACACATACACTATATTATTTTGTAAACTCAGAATATCCTTATTAAAATTATATATTAATATTTATAATTTTCCAAAATGTTTCAATATCCCCCCTTAAAGAAATTCGGTCCCCAAATTTAAATTTAACCCCAATCTAAAACATTTTGACTATTCCAATCAAATCACCAGGGTCCAAATCCTAAAAACATATAGTCCGCTCCAATCAACGGAACTCCGAAGTCCCACACGAGCTAAGACTATACTAACGCAACATGTACGCATGCAAAAACTCAAAAATATAAAACTCCCACAATTGTTATTCTAGCAGATGCTATGAGAATTACACCAGTTATGATGCAAAATACAAAACGCGAAATCAACTGTGTACATCGAGTACACAATCATTGCCATAGTCATAGTGCAATATCTATAGCATACGACCGAGCGAAAATATATAATCAAAACTATACTATATCTCCTCAAGTGCAATACACGAAAACGGAATCAACCCTAACGGGTTTGCACGAAAATCATATCACATGTCATGGGTGTGCATGAAAATCAAAAACAGTGTCAAGTGCAACATGTGTGCATGACAACAACATCCACTACATCGAATGTGCATGGAACAAATATCAAGTTCATCTAGAGTGCATGAAATCTCCATCGAGTGCATCTGGATGCACAACACATCAACATCAACACGTGCAATTGGTGTGCACAAATACTATCAAATGCGTCTAGAGCGTACAAAAATCTCAATCAAGTGCAACTGATGTGCATGAAAACATCAATCTAGTGCGTCTGATGTGCATAAAATTTCAATCAAGTGCAGCTACTGTGCACGGAAAATCTCAAACAAGCGCACCTGTTGTGCAAAAATCATATGTGCGACCCACAAATCATCAAAACACATAAGTCAAAATAACGGGCGTCGAGTTATCCTTTCTTCAACGTCGTAAACATGATATTCGGATCACCAAAATGCAAATAAAAATAAATGAAATTGAAGTTTTCTTTCTTCAATGTCGAAAGGTGTTTGTACACCCGGAACTGGCAGAGCAAAGATTCCCACTTGCCTTCTGCCCACGGTCTAGCATTCTCTGTCTTTGGATTCTTGTTCTCTCTGCGGATCACTTACACCACGGCCTCTTTATACAATCGTTTGATGAGGAGCAACGACGCAAACAGTCCCACGCTGACACCTCTCAGAATGCTTCCTGACCAAGTTGCCTGGCCTCTCGTAATGTAACACGTTAACGACATCGATCTCTAACCTTTGAGTACGCATCATACAACTGGCCCTGGGTCCAATCTTAATCATTATAGAATCCTGAAAAGAACCCGTCACGGCCTCTGTCAATATCATCTCTGTCGAACTGCCCGAAAACTAGCCATCCTTAATGAATCCACTTCCATTCCAGAACAACTGCAATCTCATCAAGACTTTCCTCTGAAAGTATGGTTGTATACCATGCCTCTGCATACGTATCGGATCTCCAGTATCGACGGAGAAGAACAACTGTGCATTGAGACTTCAAGCAAATCCCCTAATCCATTACTTTTCAGTATCGATCAAATAAGGAGAGTATCGCGATAGCTACACGAACTGCAAGTCTTACTCGGCTACGATCATGTCCAGAGTCTTACACAAAGACTCAAAAATATGAATTCGGCATCTCTGGCACTCTGTAGAAGAAATCTGGCTAAATATACCTTCGAAAACTCGTCCCAAGTCATCGGAGGAAAACTCACTACTCGGTCTCTCTTGATCGACTCACACCAGGTCTAAGCAAGACCCCTCAAAAAGAAGCTAGTCAACTTCACTGATCTCGCATCGGAGCCTCACAACAAACTACACATCCTAGCCATCATATCTATGAATGACTAAAATTACTCTGGCACATCTATACTCATAAACATCGGCGACTTTAGATTCATGTACTCTGGAAGCGACGTCTCGATAATCTCAGCAATGGCTGGTACAAATGTCTGAACAGTAGGCAACACAACGATCTCTGGAGTAGACTAAACAACATCAGGCCTCCAAGTTCGGCTAGTCTCAAGCAATGACCCGGCCCTTTGGTGCGAATCCTAATGAAAACTTGCATCAAAATTATAAATCCTATTATATAAGAATAAACAACATGTTCCTTTATCACCGAAATATCACACTGGTCAGTCCTTGTCCCAGACAAGTTTGCAATGACCGTGTCTCTAACTCCAGCCCTGTCGGCTCATGTAGACATGGTGACCGGAATAACCAACATGTATCGATGAGGATAGCTTAACTGAACGAATAGAATAAAGATCTCAAGATATATATCCTACGGTTACTTAAGCGGAGTATCGTATCATAAATATGCCGCGGAACATACGTACGGTACGTTTCTCTACTTAGTACTTACTCTATCAACCAAGGTCAACTTACATAATAAAAGTTCGAGTATATGACCCGCAAAGTCAAGTCTAAGTTCCGTAAGGTCAAGCCTAGGTAATGAAAGTGTATGCCCTAAACTCCACATAGTCAAATCTAGACTCGAACAAAAATTAAACCTAACGCTTTGATACCAACTTTGTCACGACCCGAAAGTGGCACATGACCTGAACTTAGACCACATAACGTCTAAAGATTACGACGCGATCCAAATAAGCCAAAAATCCAGAATCTAAACCTTTTTATGAAAATAGTGGAGGTGAGGTTTAAAAGAGTCTTTAGATGGAATCAAGTTTCCTTTAAAGTTTAAATAAGTTTGTTCGAAAAACATCCACGACATTTTAAAATCGGGCAGCACCTCCTTTCTAAATTCTGAATAAAACCTAAAACAAGCATAATATATATATATATATATATATATATATATATATATATATATATATATATATATATATATATATAAAGCATCCCCAACGGGAGCTATCTTCCATGCCCATACGGCGAATCAACCACGCAGATAATATATGACGTCTAAGGCGAAAAAAAGAAAAACGAAACAAAAACAACAAGTATAAAAAGTCGACTCAACGAGTGCGACTCCCACAAACATATAAACTCTAAGTTTCGCTTCTAAGTTCACAAATATACAAGTTTTGGGTCAATGGAGTTTTAACTAGATACAAAAGAGTAAAAACATTTACAATGTGTGGTTACGATACAACAGTAACCCACCTACCAAAGCAATCACCGAAGTAAAGAGTGTGCTACAAGACGCTAATGAATCGAGCGGTATATCCTGCAAGAAACTGGGACAAAACGGGGGTGAGTTTCTAACTCAGTGAATAAAAGTATATCGCAGGGTAGAAATTAAAATGCATAACGATCTACCTAAGTCATAAAGTATAGTACTATCATATCCTGTATTAATAAGTGTATAATCCATAAGTACTATAAAAGCACCAATAACTATCGTGTAAACCTAGAAATATATCATCATCTCATGTGTATATAACATGTATCCAAGTATAGGCTGAAAAAGTAGCCGAAAGATGTAGTAAAATCAATTCAAAATAGCCGTATGATACGCATGTCACGGCACAAGTAGCGGACGTAGTTTTATAAAGTATTATATGCGGTTTGTTTAAAGTATACGTCTCGCTTTTTAGCAATGAGTTTTTAAGAGGGTTTCTGTTTAAAAGATCCTTGTGTCATCCGAGACACGTCAAAATAGTGAGACTATAGCTCAATTGGAAATCTCTTTATATGTATCAACATGTAAAAATAGTATTCAGGTGCTGTCCCCTGGATTAGTCCTGTTCGGATACTAATAAGCATAATTATAACAGCATATCTCAAATGATCGCACAACATCAATATGTGAGTGTCAAGCATCAACACCCTAAATCTCATGAGTGTCCATCATTCGCACTCAACTCATCATCTACCGAGTGTCCACTACCGACACTCAAAATCATCATATCTTTCGTGTCCATCACCGACACGCAAAAATCATCATATCTCTTGTGTCCATCATCGACACGCAAATCCAGATATCATAGACATCACTCATCAGATCGTTCATCCCTCGATATCAATAGCCCCGGTCAGTATCCCCTGGATATTCGCCATGCTCAAATCTATCTCCGGTATTGAGAGTTTTTGCTAGGCTCCCCGCTTCAAATGCGGCTTTCCTGGTCCTCGTCCTCGACCGGGTCCACCATGTATCCAACTGTATACTCCCCCACTCGGTCCGGATATGTAGTATGTCCGCAACTATATAGATCTCCCACTCGGTTCGGAATAAAATCAAATCATAAAATATCAAGCTCGTGTTGGACGTCAACTCATCGTACCCAGATAAAACATCAACGAAGAAAGATAATAATTTCATAATTCATTCTGATGATATAATACAAACACACACACACACACAGAGCAGTGTTCCATACCACTGCGATATATCATCACAGATAAAAACATCATAAAACTCATAACAATCATATACGAATACCCATGGTAACGTTATTCGCAACTAAACAATAATTGTGTCGAACGTAAATATAGTTAATCATGCAAACAGATGCGACAATTCTACCGTGTCATGGCAATAATAATGATGTGCAGTGTAGCGTACACATCTGTGCTCGTTCAGCATGGCAATCATTAGTATTTGTGCAAGTGTTCTATAATTGTGTTCATAGCAGAATGGAATTCAATTCTTATCCGCAGCACACACACACACACATACACATACACTAATCACTCCCACCTATATAGGGAAGTCATACTCAATCGTCTCGACATCTACATAGATATATGTAATATAGCAGTCCTATAGTTTCATGGCAGTACCAATGAGGTGTAGTGTAGCATACGCATCTGCGCTCGTGTAACATAATACCCATTGGTAGTTGTGCAGTAATCTATCAGTGTGTTCGTATAAAAAGAATAACGTAATTAATATAAATAACCAGTAATCGTATCGCGAGAGTATAAAGGTAATCTAAGCGTATCGCGTGATTATTAACGTAACTGATTACCATGAGCTATACCAATACCATTGAAAATGAAACGGAACGTTATGTGTAAATAAGGAAGCTGCAGTATATTTAAATAGGTGTCCGTTTTGGTAATAGCAGCGCATCCTTGTCATTTATCATTTAAAAGTGAAAACGAATCGTTGGTTTTAAAAGAGTAAACCTCAAGCAAATCGTAATGTCCCAAGTCGGGATAACGCATGACTCCACGAGTACAAATGAACCTTGGCCGTATTCGACACACTATCATCGTCATCACAAGTACAATATGATCCTTCATACAAAATCCATCCAATATCATAACCATATCGTACGGATCTATAGTCGCGCACATATGTCACAAATACCATATATCAAGGTATAACCATACCCATATGTAATCTACTAGATACTTACCATACACTAATATAATATAGGCTAAGTTATCTAACATATCACTATAAACTAGTTATATATTATAATTATCAAAGTTAAATGGTTGCGGGAATGCTATATGCCATCCACCCGACTTCCCCGTAGATTTAAATCTACTCACCGACATATCGAGCTTGTTGAAATCCATAATCGCTGTGCCCGTCCTTGCCGTCTCGGAAATCTCCTCGATCGTTCCTACAATCGTAATCATAATATAACGGTGTAAATATTATATCAAAAACAATCCAACAAGCTAAGCGCATATAGGTTATAACCTATAGCTCACTTACTCCAAATACGACCAAATACCCCCGACATCAACGTACGAACGTCGAACAATTCAGTCAAGGTATAGAAATACGAAAAAACATATCTTAAATATCGGAAACTTTTCCAAAACAATACTAAAACACTTCCAGATTTCTCTATATGAAATCTAGGACAAAACAAACAATACAACAGCCTTAATTACTACCAAAAGAAGCTATAGATGAAAAAATCAAAACCCAAATCTACAGTAAAACCGCCAATAGTGGGAAATTGGCATTTTCTGGCTGTTTGAATAAGGAGTTAGGGGCTCGGGCTTTAATGGTAGTCTTCTATCGGTCTCATTATATCCTAGTATTGTCAGTTTTTCTTATAGATATATATACTAGTTCTAGCTTCAAATTGATCATCACAAATATCATAAAAACCGGATTTTCGGATATTTGTCAAAATAAAACTTGCAAGAAAAAAGTGATTTACCTAGAGAATGTGCACAAGGAATATTCTACTCATGAATTGGTTGCTTGAGGTTTATTGAGGTTGTAGTGGCTCTAGATTGTTGATATGAACAATATTCATGAAGGCACCATCAAGTTTCCCTTTGGTGAAGGATAGAATTTTTTTTTGAGATGGAGGTGTTTGGTTCAGTTTGAGAGTGATAATTTCATGAAAGTAATGATTTTGAGGGAAGAAGGAGGTGTCAAGAATTGGGGTAGACTAGGTAGGAGGTGGAGGGAGGTGAGGGTATGCGAGGGTGTGGTGTGCATGAAGATTTACTATAACCTAAGATATAACACTACCCAAAACAAATAAAAATAAAAACCTTTTGCACATAAATACCACAATCTTATAATAAAGTCTCATATCATATTAAAAACAAAACACTTATCATTTTTATGATATCACATACATCTCATTTTCTCCAAAATAGTTTCATTTTTACGGATATCAATCCGAAATAATAAAACACATACACTATGTTATTTCATAAACTCATTATATCCTTATTAAAATTATAAATTAATATTTATAATTTTACAAAATGTTACAGCTAGCCCTTCTTCCGTCCTGCCGTTAGTTAAGTAACCTTATGGTGAAGGCCCGGGACCCCATAGCTAATGCGGATGGCGTATATGTGCATTTTATTTTCTTTTCATACTTTTTCTATGATTGTATGAAGAAATGCTAGGTAATGTGATTATCTAAATGATGGGATTGCATTGATTCGGATTAATGCAAAGATAATAAACCTAAAACACGTTGTTGGGACCAAATATCAGATATTATGGTGTTATAGTCGAATCTTTTGCTTTGCACAGAAGTATTCGGTTAGGAATATCCTGCACCTCCTTCCATGAGGAAAGAGCTTAGATCCCTTCATAGGGACTGACCTCTTTGGCAAAAGATTGTGTTACTATAAATTTTCAAATTGTATAGCCGTTGTCTTTTGCTTTGCACAGAGGTATTCGGTTAGGAATATCTTGCACCACATTCGATGAGGGAAGAGCCTTGATCCCATCACCAGGAGTTTGCTCTTAAGCTTTGTTACTATAAATTTGCAAAACCGCTCGGTTCCTACGATGAGATCAAGTTCATTACGTTAAAGGTTTTCTTCAAAACTAGTCATATGCCTCTGTCATTTCAGGAAGCAGAGTACTTAGTATTCGTGCTACGTTTGTTGACCATAGTTAAGGCATAATGTATGGTAGCTAAGTGATATCTTCCTGCTTGGATATGATGCGATTGGTCAGGAAAGTCGTACGATTTTGTTGACCATAGTTAAGGATCGCGCGGATGGGTCTAAAACAATCACGAAATGACAGGTTGAACTTGACTGGCAACTTATGATTTGCTGACTATAGTTAAGATCATATGCCGTTAGGGGTAAAAAAATTATATCGGGAGTTTCAAGTGTTGAAAATTGTAATGAGATTGCATACCTTCTATGGAGTGGGGTGACTTGTTGACTTTAGTTAAGATTACCACGCCATGATAGTTTTGATCCCGATTTCCACTATAAGTAATAATTACTCTCGAAAGATTTTCTATTAACGATCCCGGCTAGTTCTTCTTTTAGGGAAACAATAGGAGCCATCCTGATTAGATAAATATACCAATCTAATTTAGGTTAGAGTGCACGACAAAAAAACGGGTGTTTCTTTTTCACTCTCTGACAGCGACCTAAGACTGACCTTAAACTAAAAACTCATAAATCTAGTTAACCAAATCTTTTTACAAACTTTAGCTTTGAAATGTCATGATTGCCCATCACAACATAGTCGCATATGTACTTACCCCCCCTTTCCATTTTTTCTTCCTCCAGAACACTCTGTATACGATACAGAGATCCATATTGCTTGGAAGGCCTTCGTATGGTTATGTACAAACTCAAAGAAATTGTTTCATTCGAAAATGGCCGTAGGTTATAGAGAAAGTGAATTGTATATGATACAATTCATTTGCCTCTCCTATCTACCTTATCTCAAGTTTGAGATCTCATTAATTAAGGAGAATATACTATTTAC
This sequence comes from Agapanthus africanus, assembly GCA_030015575.1. Taxonomy (NCBI): domain Eukaryota; kingdom Viridiplantae; phylum Streptophyta; class Magnoliopsida; order Asparagales; family Amaryllidaceae; genus Agapanthus; species Agapanthus africanus. The sequence goes on along the minus strand of CM057348.1, from coordinate 152,745,844 downwards.
GCTTTTTGGATAGTCTTTTTTCAATCCTGATGCTGGAGCTGAAAGGAAGGGTAAGAAGAAAACCAACTAGCATAAGTCCGGTATACACAAGGTATGAAAGAGAGACATCCAAAATGGGTCGAAGTGAGCGGAAAGGAAAATGCCACTACTGTTATGATCCTGGGAAATGAAAGAGGCATTACTTGGAATATCCGTCCACCCCTTCAGACATTTTGATATTTCATGTTTTCTAAGTGATAGTAATTGAAAACCGTTTTCCAAGTAATTTTGAATCCTAGGTATAAAGATACCGGATTAACGTCCTACATCTGTAAGTTGTTATAGATGTTGAGACGGATTGGATTATTGGAAAGTTGATTTGATCTTCAATATCGGATATCGGAGCAATTGTTGCTGTTGGGGAAATCACCTGGTTTTGCCTTTCAGCAAACTTTTGGTTTTGAATATTTGTCATTATGCACCAACTTTTTAAAAACCGATATATCCATCTCTTTATTTGATAAAGTAGGATATAAATTTTCAAAAATTATGTTATGTACATTTGCCTTTATCATTTGATGATTAGGTAAGGTGTATTGAATAACGGGATATACATTCTTAACCAAAATACAGTTTTCAAATTGCAACACACAAAGTATGATTTAGTGAACTCATAAGTCTTATACATAATGATGTATGTTGCCGGGTGTCTACCTGGACAAGGGGTAGGTAAGCATACTTCGTTCCGTTTTAGTATGAGTTCTTTGATTTTAGACATACATTCTTGTTGAAATGCAAAGTCCAAAATTTTGAGAAGTTCATAAGGTATAAGAATAAAGTAGAGAACTAATTGTTGGAAGTATCAAGATTATTCAAAGTGTTCGAAGATATGAATACTTATTCTAGGTATTCCGTAGTTATAAAATCGAGAATTTGATTTTCTCTCAGATTACTCATCCGCGGGTTTGCTCCATGATGAGTAATGTTGAATCGCCTTTTTCAATTAAGGGATGCGCTAGAATTAGATGCATATCTATTGATACTGGTTCCACATGGGTTATCATCTTAAGATTGTTAAGATATTGAGTTGTCCGGCCTGTGCTTAAAACCAGAATCCGGATAAACTCAAGGAACGTTTTGGTAATGGCAGTTTGTGGGTTATCCCGGGCATTAACGAGGGTTTAACTTTCTACCATTTTTGGGATCAAAGGTTGTTTTGTTCTCGACACGTCGCCTTTTTAGAAAAGGAATTTCTTGCAAAAGAAATTAGTGGGAGTATGGTAGTACTGGAAGTGATTCCAGAACCATAAACGGTTACTGAAAATTTAGTAGAACCTGAAGATTCAATTAATCCTGACAAACCATAGCCACTCCGCAGATTTGGTAGGTGGCCTTAACCACCTAAGAGGTATTACGATTTTCTCGTTGACGGTGACAATGAGACTTGCATCATGTGATGATGGCCATATTGGTTATCAGCAGGCCACAAGAAGTGGTGACTTTCGATTGATGGATGGATACTAAGTTATCCTAGTTGGACTCCATACACCACAACAAAGTGTAGACTTTGTTGGGTGCTCCTGAAGGGGTAAAACACACAAGGAGCAAGTAGATCTTTCGAGTTCAGTGCAACTAACTTGATAAGGCTAGACTTATAGTAAAATATTTTCATCAAATACCCGTTGTGGATTGTGAAACTATTACTTCAGTGTCTATGTTAAAGTCCATACGGATATAACTTGCCACTGTTATTTTTCATGACTTTGATATCAGGCAGATGGATGACTATAGCGCCTTTCTAAATTCGATTTAGAAATATACGTGTATATGACTCTGCTAGAGGGTTATCTTATTCAGTAGGAGCAGCGGTAAGTGTGCAAGTTTCTTAAGTCTATCTTTAGACTAAAGCAAGCAGCATAGCGGAAATAGACTTTCTGTTTTGATGTCATGGTCAAAGTGTTTGACTTCATCAAAATGAGAAATGAACCCGGTATTTCTAAGAAGGTAGTAGGGAGTGTTGTCAGATTCTTCATATGGTATGTGGATGACATGCTTATGATAGGAAGTGATGTTCCTATACTGCAAATCGATAAAACAATAGTGGTCAAATGTGTTTCTCCATATAGGATATGGATATCAGTCCAATCCTGGAGAAACATGGGGAAGCAGTGAAGAGCATTTTATGTTCTTGGTATATGGTAATGGCGGCCTCCTCAAGGAGGTGGGTACCGATTCTTCCTTCCTAGGTAACATAAAAGACAAAGTGTCTGTCGCATGTTATAAGTATACCATCTTTTGAGGAACTGTATATTGGAAAGAGTTCCAAGTGGGATACTAAAGTAGTTGTGGCGCTGGATGCTCATTGTGAATCAGCAAACAATACCACCCTAGAATTCACTAGATATAATTGTTCGTTTATGAACATGATCGCATTGTCTGTCCAGGAAAATACTAAGGTAGGTATCGCTCAGTTCGGGAGATATTTGATCTCCACGAAGTTGAGATTCAGAGAGAATCAGAGAGATTCGCTGTGTCGGATCCACTCATTGAGGCTAGTTCTCGAATAAAGTTTGCGAAACTGTTAGTACAGAAATTGGGTATGCGATACCGCAATAATTGACCTTAAGTGCAAGTGGGAGATTGTTGGATATAGGTGCCCTCAAGTCAATTATTTTAATTGAATGAGGACCTATAATAGAGAATAATCTTACTCGAGATGATAGTATGCAATATGGTTTGTCTTTATCTTTCATGTGATGCATTTTATTCACTATCAAGTTCGTTTAGACATAAGATAAAGCCCTAGTATTTTTCTTGACTACCAGGACGATGATGGAGATCATACTAGTTGGGCCTGGGTAGTCGATAAGTACATCCTTAAAAGTCCCTAGTCGTAAGAGTATGGAGACTGGTCATTGGTACTCCAGTTTAGACCAGTGTGTATATTTCCTGACCCGGTTGGAGGGCGATAGCGGATCCTACAACTATTAGTGTTTGAAATCGAGGATTGTATACATGTGCTCATTGGATGAGTTACATTGGATGGACTCACCGAGAACACCTAGTTGGTAACATACCAATGTCAAGTAGCATTTCTCTTGTGACATATGTAAAGGGTAGTCTCTTAGACTTGAGATCGCCATAGTGTCTCATGTGTGTTCCCACTATACTTAGACTTTTACCCTACCATTGCTCAAAGGAGTCGTGCAAACAGGTTTTTGTTGGGTATAGTCCCGAAGCACATAGAAGCAGTGAGTGGTCGAGAGGATTCGTCTTTCCCGGTAAAGGGAGTTGATGTCGCGCTGTGCAGGACATGACTACAACCATAAGTCGATGGCCATCGCAGTGGAGATAAACTGATAAGTGCTATCAGTTGTATCTCCGGTTGGTTATGAGTCCTCTGTCGCACGACTTATCGAGTTATTGGTGTCTGACAGATTCCAAACCATAGATCCGATATGTGATACTTTTAGACGAAGAGACCGGACTGTACGGTAATGCCACTGATAGACTTTGCAGGCTTCAAATGATCTTGCTCGTTGACCTTCTTTTGATTAATATCTGGGTAGCCGTTACGTGCAACTAGTAGCGCCGACGTACTTGTGGGCTATGAATATGATCTTAACCTGCAGCCAGCGTATTGTCGAGTCTTTAGAGTCCCACATAGTGGTTTTCCAACACATGCAAAATGATGTAAGGCACGTATAGGGATATGTGCAGGAGTTCGATTAAACACGTGTATTTGATACACATATTTTAATCGGGTGTTTAATGATATTAGCCGGTATATATATGATATAGCCGGATTATTAACTCAAGTGTTGATTTAATAATTAAATATATATTTATATATTTATTTATTAACTAATATCATGCTCAATTTATTATTTTCTTCTCTTTAATTATATTTATATTTGATATAAATATTGTGACATGTATTTTGATACATATATGATAAGAGTATGAGAATTATATGAAAAAATGAGAATGAGTCATGGATTAAGATGGTTGTAGAATTCATGATGTGTTATTTTTTGATGACTCATTAGTTATGACTCATTTTTGTTTTGTTCTCATTTTTTAGCCATGCTTATCTTCTTCATGCTCTCATTTCCTCCATGGTTCTTCTTATTCCTCTTGATTTTTCTTCAAGTGGGGAAGGGAAAAGAAAAGAGAAAAACTAAGTGAGCTCATTATTCTACATCTCCTACTAATTATTCTTAACTAGTTTAATTAGTGGATTTCTTCATTTTGACGAGATCAATTTGAAGCTAGAACTAGTGTTGGAGTTATCTCAAGGTGGATCATCTTCGGAGAGGAGATCATCGAGCAAGCTTATTCTGGGCTTCATGAAGTCTAGCCGGAGTCCAAGGAGAGGTGGCTAACGCACTGCTAAGGTTGTAGTCCGCCAACTTTTATATTTAGTTTACTAGCTTAGTTACAATTTTAGCATTTTGGTTTGATTCTTGGTTTGGGTTTGCTAAAACTCTCTAGATTTCTTAAATTACCGCTTCTGCCGCGCTTTAAACCCTTCTAGAGGTGCCTAGCATCCCAACACCATCGGTTGAGTAAGAGCAAGGGAGGTCAGTCTGTTAAAGACAGACTGTTCTGGGGGTGAAGCACTCTTATTTTCTTCAATCGGAACAGGAGCTGAGATGACCAGTTGCTTAGGGACAACCCTCTCAGGGATCGTGAGCTTCTTAGTGGGGCCCAGTGAGAGTCTCTTCAGTCTGTTGAAGACTGAAACTTTGGAGCTGGGAGGCTTTGTTAGGAATATGTATGCCCTAGAGGCCATTATTGTATATTATAGTGGATGCTTAGACACACACACACACACACACACACACACATAGAGAGGGGGGACTTTCTTTCTCGACATAATAGTATGCTATCTGGTTGCACTTTATCTTAACATGTTCACTTGTTTTAGTTTACTGTCTTTTTGATACACGTTGATAAAGCCCTTAGGATACTGGCTTGACTACCAGGACTTTGATGCAGATCATACTAGTGGGGCTTGTGCAGTCCGCAAACACATCCTTAACAGTTCCTAGTCGAGAGAGTATCGAGACAGGGTATCGATATTCGAGAGTAGACTAGTGTATACGTTTCTTGACCCTGTATTGGGGCGATGGATGATCCCATATCCATTAGTGTTCGACATCAAAGATTGTATACAAGTGCTCCGTAGATACTGAATACACTGAACGGACTCGTCTAGAACTCCTAAATGTTATTATACCTATCGTCAAATAGCATTTCTCCGATGATACTTGTACAGGTTAGTCTGTAGACCCGAGATCGTCATAGTTTCTTGTGTGGTTCCCACTGTGCTTTGATTTCTACCCTACAACGGTTCTACCGAGTCATGTGAACAGGTGGATTTTGGGTACAGTCCCAAGACACATGGAGGTAGTGAGCGATAGGAGGGGATTCGTCTCTTCTGGTATTGGGAGTTGATGTTGTGCTATGCGCGATTGGTTATAACCGCAAGTCCCTGGCCAGGGCTGATGAGATTTACTGATAAATGTTATCAGTAGTTTCTCGATTGGTTATAGGCCACACAACGGGATGACGTATCGAGTTATTGGGGTCTGACGATTCCACCCCCAGACTCGATATGCGACATATCAGACAAAGAGAACAGACTGTACGGTAAGTGTTGTTTATAGACTCTACGGGAGTTTGAACAAGTTTGCTTGTTGATCTTCTATTCGTTCAATACCTAGGTAGCCGTTACGTCCAGCTAGTATCGCTAACGGCTTGTGGGTATCTGATGTGATCATTACCTACTGCCAGCATATTGACGGGTCTTAAGCATCCCACATAGAGGTTTCCAAGCTCAAGCGAAATGAAGTAGGGCACGTATGGCGATATGTGCGGGAGATTGATTAAAAACTACTATATGATACCGTATTCTCATCTAGTGTTTTTGATATTAGCCGGGTTATATATGATATAACCGGATTATTGAATTAAGTGGTTATTTAATAATTAACTAATATATTGCTCATTTTAATTCTTTTCTTTATATATTTGATATATATACAAATGTATCATGGTTGATGATACAAAGAACATGGTGATATAACAATCTCATTGGAGAAAAGAATTAAGATATTGATAAATATATATGAATAAAAACAAATGAAGAGATGAGTCATGGCTTCTATGATGTTCTCAAAGGACCTAGTAACCATGACTCATTCTTTTTAATTATTTTATTCATCCATACTTATCTATCTATCTCAATCTTATCTCCAAGGTTCATTCTTATATTTGAAAGTTCATTCTCTTTATTTTTCCTCTCTAGATATTTTTCTAGGTTGAAAAAGAAAAGAAAAATAAAGAATTTTAATAATAAAGATACTCACTTCATTGACCTACACTAGAATTTCAAATTAGTATAGGTTGTTATCTTCACTAATTCATATATTAGTGAAGTGTGAGTTTGAGAGTGAGAAACTTCGAGGTGGATCATCATATACGACGAAGACTTTGAACAATCTCGTTCCAACTTTCAAGTGGAGTCGTAGAAGTGTTCTAGGACTACTACAAGGAGCAATTGAAGTGAAGGACCGGTCCACAGAGCTTGTAGTTTCCATTCACTTAGAGTTAATCCCTATTTGGTTTGTTTTGAAACCCTAATTTCTAGTTCAATTCATGTTTAGTAAACTTAGCTCTCTAGAATTTTTAAAATTGCTCACATGTTTTTGGTAAAACTCTAGTAAAGGTGCTAAGACACACTTATATGGTATCAGCGCCAAACTAGAGATTTAGGAGTAGTTTAGACGAAGTTAAAATGTTCGATCGACGTTTTAATTCCGAGTTTTGATAGTTTTTGTTGAAATTTTTAAAACTCGATATTTTCAAGAATAAAAATTATCAGAAAATTCAGCAGGCTTTTTTATTGAGGGTCATGAAATACGAGCCCCTAATTCCACCATGTGGACGTGGAACCGCCACATAGACCATGTCTTGGTCGCGGTTCCGCCGCCTACTTGTGGAGTTAGGACTCTTTTTTTCTTGATTGCTTCAATTTCATATATTGAATTTTCTGGAAATTTTATATGAGGCTCAACTGGTTGTGGTCTCTATGAATTGTTGAAGATTAGAAAGTCGATCGAAATGTTAAGATCGTCTAATGTGTTTTGGAAGTGTGATACAATGGTTAGAATCCACATTGATTAGTTTTGTGAAAACTAGTTATCAATTTAAAAATCCCACATTTTAGCTTTGATTAATGGATTGCAAGGAGTTTAGATTCGGATTGAAACTCCATCGTAATTTCGTATAGTACGTGAATACTCGCCGGGAAATACCGGTAGATTGCCATGCCCTTTTTCTTCGACCAAGTGACTATAGGAGAACCCCATGGCCAAGAGCATCCACTCGGGTGCTCAGGCCACGGTGTTCCGTCCAAATCCACTTCGTTGACGCTCTCGGGGTGCGGCCATCCACTAAAGTTCCCGACGAGACTTCAATTTTTAACCGGGAATCTTGTTGAATTGCCCTGCTTTATCTTTGAAAAGAGTTTTAAATTCAAGGCTTAAATGTAATGTTTAAAACTTTAGGTATGAAATTCGGAATATGTGATAATCTGGGTTTATGATGTCTATAGATGCGGATTCTAATTATTATAGTTTTCATTTCTTTTCTGCGACCATAAGTATAATATATGATAGTATCCCTGATCTCATTGCTATACGTCAACGACATTACAGATACACATATTTACTTACATTGATGACATATGATATTATTGTGTTTCTATATTGATATGTTATATAGGATCATCGTGATTGAATAGCCGGGGTTTTTATGTGAGATGAAAGTTTTTCTTTTTCGTTCATGTAAATAAATGTATGTAATATTATTTTATTAGGACACTTTCGGGTTGAGGATGTTGTCTCCATTTGATATATATTATTTACTTTTCCGCATTAGGATAGACCCAAGGCGGAGAGCACAAGTAACCGGGTTCTAGAATCCAGTGGGAGGCCATCTTAAGGTGTCGAGATATGTCGCCTAACGCTAGAATTGGAAGAGTTGCTTTTCGCTCTCATAGCGGTCTAAGGGTGTGGTCTTGGCTATTCATCATGACCGTGGAATCCGTGTTTTTCATTAATGGCTTAGTCTAAAACACGGACCTCCTAGAATATCCTATATTTCATATACATGCTTCTGCTGTGCTGTGATGTGATCATATAACTGCGTGATATGAATTCTACTTATATATATATGATATACTAGTAGACACTATATATTTTGCATCTGCGCTAGTCCTGACCCTTCCCTACCGCAAGTTAAGTAACCTTACGGTGAAGACCCGGGTCCCTATGGCGAATGCGGATGGCATATATGCGTGTTTTATTTTCTTTTTTTCTGTGATGATTAAGAGATTAAATGATGGGACGACATTAATAAGACTAATGTTAAGAAAAGAAACCTAAAGATATTGTAGAATTAAATTTGAAAGATACTCGGCTTTTTCATGAATAAGCAATTATTTCAATACGGAGCTTAAACCACTCCTTTTCAAATTACTCGGTTCTACAACAATATCAAGTTCAATACTTTAAAGGTTTTTATTAAAACCATTCGTAGCCCTCCGCCATTTTAGGAAGTAGATTACTTAGTATTTGTGCTACGTTTGTTGACTATAGTTAAGGCGTAGTGTACGGTAGCTAAGTGATGTCTTCCTATAAAGCATATGATGCGATCGATTAGGACATTCGTACGACTTTTTTGACTATAGTTAAGCGTCATACGAATGGGTCTAAATCAATCATGAAATGACGGATAGAACTTGACTAGCGCTTATGATTTGTTGACCATAGTTAAGGTCATAAGTTGGTAGGGGTAAAAACTATATCGGGAATTTCAAGTGTTGAAATTTGCAATGAGATTGCGTACCTACTATTTGATAGTTGGATTCCGATCCCACTGTGAGTAATAGTTACTCCCGAAAGAATTTTACACTTTACAATTAGCTAATCCAGTAGGTGTCTAGAAAAGTGTCAACTGGGTTGTGCCTCTAGGGAAACGAGGTTTATTTTAATTAGGTCTGTGTAACAGCATGGGAAACCTCCCTCGGAGTATCGACACTGTCTTGGCTGACCGGTGAGCGAACTTGTAGAATGTAACTAATTCTGCTAATTTTCTTTTTAGGATTTGAAGGAAAATTTGATAAAAGCAGTGGATAACATTCTTATCAAAAACGGTTTAGTATGGAAGATTTGATAAAAGCAGTGGATAAAATTCTTATCAAAAGAGAGAAAAATTTGATAAAAGTAGGCATCACGAAGTTGGAACATCTGCTTTGGTGATACGATCAAAGAGTTTAATTTTATCAAAAACGTAGATGAACCTTGCATTTATAAGAAAATTGTAGGGAGTACAATCACATTCCTCGTATTGTACGTGTATAACATTCTCTTGATAGGAAATGACATTCCTATGCTGCAATCAGTTAAACTATTCCTATCACAAAGGTTCTCCATGAAGGACCTGGGTTATGCTTCGTGCATTTAAGATCTATAGAGATAGATCTAAGAGAATGTTAGGATTGTCCCAATCTAGATACATAGACACCATACTTTAGTATTGAAGATTCCAAGCGAGGTAATTTACCCGCTTATCACAGAATCACCCTCTCCAAAGAATTCTGTCCAAAGTATGATGAAGAGAGGGCTAGCTTGAGTGTTATGCCCTATGCTTCCGCAGTAAGGTCTATCATGTATGCGATGTTATGTATTCGCCCAGATATAGCTTACGCACTGAGTGTAGTAAGAAGGTATCAATCCAATCTAGAGAAGAAACACTAGACGGCTGTGAAAAACATTCTTAAGTACTTACGAAGGACTAAAGAAATGTTCTTGGTGTATGGTAACGAGGATCTCCAAATGGAGGCCTTTAACAATTCCAGCTTCCAGAGTGACAAGGATGACATCAAGTCTATCTCGGGTTTTGTATTTATCCTCAATGGAGAGGCGGTCTGTTGGAAAGGTTCCAAACAGGACACCGTAGCAGACTCAACGATGGCAGCTGAGCACATTACTGCAAATGATACTGCCAAAGAAGCTGTCTGGATGCGGAAGTTCATCTCAGAGTTTGGAGTGGTTCAAACCATTATTGATCCAATACCCTTGTATTGTGATAGTAATGGGTCTATGGCATTAACCAAGGAACCCAGGTCCCATCAGCATTCCAAACATATCTTGAGGCAATATCACCTGATCCGGAAGATAGATAATCGACGCGAGATCGATGTTCGGAGAGTAAACATTTAGAACAACACAGTGGATCCACTCACTAAGGCCCTACCACCGGCGCAATTAGAGCTACCTTTTGAGTTGTTTGGTATGAGATACGCCAATAATTGGCCTTAGTGCAAGTGGAAGATTGTTAGGAATATATATGCTATAGAGGCCATTATTGTATATTATAGTGGATGCTTGGACACACATACATATATAAGACTTTCTTGCTCGACATGATAGTATGCTATCTGGTTGCTCTTTAGCTTAACAAGTACATTGTTTTAGTTTACTGTCTTTTTGATACATGCTGATAAAGCCCTTAGGATGTTGGCTTGAGTACTAGGACTATGATGCAGATCATACTAGTAGGGCTTCTGTAGTCCACAAGCACATCCTTAACAGTTCTTAGTCGAGAGAGTATAGAGATAGGGCATCGATATTCCAGAGTAGACTAGTGTATACGTTTCTTGACCCTGTATTGGGACGATGGATGATCCCATATCCATTGGTGTTTGACATCGAAGATTGTATACAGATGCTCATTAGAGACTAAGTACACTGAACGGGCTCGCCGAAAACTCCTAGATTGTAACGACTCCAATTTCATTGTACAAAAAATTTCAAATTAATGTACAGAATAGAGTTTCAAGCCTGAGCACAAGTTATAAATTAAAATTGTTTATGAACAGCGAGAAAGCACTTATAGCTCATTGGTAAAGCCTTGCCCTGCTTTGATATAGCCTCTATGTTCGAATCCCATCAGCCACATATATTTTTTCTGAATTTTTATTTTAAAATTTTTGGAAGCCCAAAAGTTTACAAGTGTAATACACGTAAGAAATGAAAAGCCGGAAAATCAAACATGTGAAAAATTGTATTAACACAGACTAGGACATGTGGCATCGATCTAGAGCCCCACAGCCCCCATCGAATCGGCGAGAACAGCTCTGGGCCCGGCGACGCCGGCCAACCGTAGGTAATACTCCCCTGTTCTTTGCCCACATGACTCTTGGCCTACCCTTTTAACCAATGTTATGTTTGTTTTCTCTCCAATTATCTAGGGAATTAAAATTCATCATTAATCAAAAATTTTAATGCATTTAAATTCTCTCTTCACTCTCAAAACTCTAATTTTACCCTATAAATACAACATCACACCTCATCCCTCCTCATTCTGAAATCTATTGTCAAAAATCCTCAAAAATTTTCAAGTCAAAGAAGAGTTTAAGTGGAGTTAGCCAAGTTCTTTTTCCGGCGAGGATTCGAATCACTTCCGGCGACCCCGTGACTCCAAGAAGGACATCATTCCTCTCCTCAACCTCTCTTCTATCTTTTTAACTTGTATGTCCCACTTCTCTTCTCCTCTTCTTAAATTAAAAGGATCTCTTTTTAAATCACGTCGGTAAGTGGAGTTATACCGATCTTTAATTCTATTCTCATTTAAATTTCAATTTCCTCTTAAGAACCACTTAATCATATCATTACATCTTGCTTGTTAAACATTAACTAATATTTAGAAACAAGTTTCATTTTAAAATTTCATGTAAAACAACTTTTATTAAGTTTTTACACTTAAATACTATGAAATTACATATGATGTCGTTTAATCATTCTTGCATATATTAACTTTAGAAAACCTCACGAGATAATGACCTATCTCTCACAAACACACATCTTGACATAGCACGATTCCCTTGAACAACAACTTTGTGGCAAATACGACTTTTACATCAAAATACCATAAACTGTCAAAACTCATATTCTTTAAATTGTGTTATTTAAATTCCTTACGATTGTGCCTCTACAACCCACTTTTGGAGAATCCGATTCGGTTGGTGCGGATTATCACACATCCATCGGATTAGTAGGGAGAGATGCAGACCTCCTCATGGATCATACGATCTCGATGGAATTTTTAATGTAATTTTTAAGAAAAACGTGATTTTCTATTTATAAATAAATTTTATTTTTAATAATTATATATAAATATTATCAAATCATCTATTTTTAATATATAATAAATTCCATGTTTTTCTAAACAAAAGAAAAGAATTACAAGTTTCATGAAAATACCATCAAGAATCCATACAAGTTAAATTTACACAAAATACCATGAAATATTCAAGCTAGGTATTTATCCACTAGAATACCTCATTCTTTAAAAGTTACATCCATGAAAAACCTAAATACGATAATTAAATATTTGAGGTTTATTTTGAAAGTTTACTAAAAAATATTTATCATAAAACCCCCTCACGTTATATTAAATTATAATAAGGACCCTAGTAAATATAGATTTAAGCGGGACCAATTCTCTTGAGCCTCAGGCAGCTGGAGAAAGTGGGTGCTTGCCTATTTAAGGTAGAAAACTAAAACGGTCTTATAAATGGTAATTGTCTTGGAAAAAGTCACAAATCCTGCTATCTATATGCAGTAGTTACCGATAACTCCTAAATTTAATTCAGGACTCAAATCTGTTTAAAGTGTCTGACTCAATCTGAGTCTCAGTCTAATCTGAATATAACCCAAACATGAATCCAACCATATATCTAATTCAACATGATTCCAATGTATTTAACATGAACACTTGAACATGTATACCGAACAATACGAACATGCAACATGACTTGACTTGACCGATCCATGGCTATTTCTTGAACTTGACTACATGACTATCCGTTTACATCCGAACCATTTACATGAACAATTTATACCAAAGTTTCGGCAAGTCATATAGTACAACTCATTACAATCAATACAATATGCATTACGGTGTTTAACGGAGTAGATTGGTACGGAATGTATTAGAAGTGGAATGAGACGGTCACTATAATACACCTAACCTGAATATCCATGCCATTGTCCCGTGGGTTTAACGGGGCCTTGTACTCCATATGCCTTAGTCCACGAAGCAAGTTGGACTCCTCTCGTATACACTGATACATTCTGTACCAAACTACAAACAACTATGTTAGTATAACCAAAAAACCCAGATAAATTACAAGACCTATTCCTTTTACTTGATCTATTCATATCTCTCTTTTGGGACTTAACGAGCGATTGTTCACTGAAGACATTTCTATTTCTTCTTTTTTTGGAATGTTGTCAGGAGGACCCAACTCTCAAGAGATTGAGCCTAGCCAGGAAGATTTGGAGCAATTTGCAGAGAAGCCAGAGTTCTAGTTCTTACTTGTACCTACTTTTCTTTTTAGTTCAGATGCCATTGTTTAGGCATCGCTTTCCATTATTCTATTTTACTTTCCAGTTGTATGTAAAGAATGAATATAAATAAAACTTGTTGTTTCATTACATCTCTTGTCATTCTTGTGCTTTACTTTTATATTGATTATTTACGCTTAACGTGTTTACTTCTGAGTAAATACGCCGCGACCTCGCCATGTCTACTTCCCCGTACATTGGGAAGCGGGACGTGATAGGTGTTGGCGGCCCATACAGGTCAGTTCTACATTGAAACCTACATAACCATGTAGGGTCAATTCTGCATGGATTCCTGAGCAATATATCATAAGAATTATAAGAATCGGCATCTATACATTCTTTACATTTCATATTTCTTGAATCTATCCTAACCCTATTTTTCTTTCAAAGGTTATGGATTCTTCAAACAACACGAGCAAAAAGGTGAATGGAAACACCCCACCACCACTTCCACTTACACCTACTGTAGCAGCTCTTATCAACGAGCAAACGGTATTTCTTGAGGCAATTAAGAGCCTCTTGGAGGGAAAGCAGTAGCCGACTGCTTTCCTATTGCACCGCCCAGAATCCGAGGCACCCGGAGTGAAGCACTTCCGGGCACTGCACCTAAAAAACTTTTCTAGGAAAGAGAGCTACCTGGAGGCCGAAGAATGGGCTCAATCCATCAAAGACGAGCTGGCAGCAGCACAAGTGCCAGAGATTGCTTGGGTAAGAGTTGCAAAGCTGCAACTAACTGACAATGCCAGGTGTTCAGTCGAAAATATTGCAATTTTTAACAAAACAATTTCCTCACTTTTCTAATCATCAAATGATGTTTGTTATAAATATAACACATATTACAAGTTCGTCTGGAAAATATCAATTACTACATGTTATACATTATAATCAACACTCTGGAAGGAAATTGTGTGTTTATTATTTCACGCATGATACTGTATATCTCAACAATCTTCATTGAGATTTTTGTGCAGAAAATTATTTCAGGACAGATATCGAAATCGCAAATTTGCCAACAAAATGCAGCAAGTCAAAGAGTTAAAATCTGGTAGAAATTCAGAAAAGATAAAAAGATTCCAGATATCCCCTGAACACCAATTGACCAACACCAAACTACACAAGAAAATTGAAACCACAAACTCGCCAAATGGCCGCGGATCCACGGCCGAGTCAGGCCGATCCGCCGCGGATCCGCGGCCGAGTTAGGGCATCTGGTGACTATAGCTCTCCAGAAGCTTCATTATAACCACCTATCTTGTTGAAGACGCTACATTTTAACAAACTTGTTCTAGAAACTTCCCTCCAACAGCCTAGCTTCTTGAGGAACCTTGATAACTATCTTATTCTAGAAGTTTCCCTACAACTACCTAGCTTCTTGGAGAAGATTGACCTAGCTTCTAGTGGAACATTGGTGAAGAGCTATAAAAAGAGATCTAAGCCTACGTTGATTAGTTGTTGATGGTAGTCTATTTCTAGCACACAAACTAAAACCAAATCCAATTCAATTCCTAATCAAGATCCAAATCAAGAATCGTTGAGAACAACATCAAGCGACAACATTCAAGATCCTTTACGCGAAGACGATAATCATCAAGAGCGCGAGATCCTCGACAGGTCCAAGTCTCACGGAGATCGAGCAAAGCGAAATTTGACGGAATAGTTACCTCTTCAAGGGGGCGATCGAGAACAATTCTTGTAATCTCGGATTGAAAGAATGTGTAATTAGAAGTTGATTAATAAAGGTGATTCAATTGTTAATTCTCGCTTTCTTTAAATTCTTGCATTATGAAATTTCTAATTCTTGATTCTTTTATTTTCATAATTCGTGAGTGAAATCTCCACTTGTTAAGGATTTGAAGGAGTCGGTAGATCAAATGGTGATGAAATCCTAAACTCGTCTTAAGTCTTATGAGAATTATGAACTTTAGGAAAAAGAATCATCAACGGCCAAATTTGGAGCGAGATCACCGTTCTTGATAATTTCGTTGTAATTTGGGATTAAATGAGTGATGATTCTCTTTGCTAAAAGCTATATTTGAATGATGATCAATGAAAAGACAAGGGATAGTGAAGGAGAAACCCTAGTTTCTCCAAAAGATCCCTAATTTTCATTCATCACCATTGTTCTAGCTATAATTCATCAATAGATAAGATAAGTCATTTTTAGTATTCATCATTACTACTAATTCCTATCGAATCCTACAAGCTATTCTACATTTTCTTGATACTTAAAATTGATTTTGGACACTTTCTTGATTACTAAATTTTAAAACTCTCTCTTGATATTTCTTGAATATATTTCATCAACTAAAACTTGATTCATCTTCTTGAATTTTCTTTACTATTTTCTTTTGACTCAACTAAAGCAAGAACGAATAAATACACGAATCTCAGTGGACGATCCGTACTCATTAACTAACTACATCGACACCGTTATTGATTGCGGCTATAAATTCTTTGATTGTGATAACACTTTTCAACACGTCAAATATCGATCAATCAAATGGCGCCGTTGCCGCGGATGTGTGCGTAATTTGTTTGTTCTTGCTATTTGAGTTGAAACATTATTATTCCATCACAATTCAAATCAAGATCGCTTTGTGTGCTTAACGATTAGTGTTTGAATTTTTGCGAAGGAATCTGGAATCACTGTAGAAGGGAGATCAAGATTCAGAGACTTTCTGAAGATTCCATAGGAGCAAAGGAAGCTACAGTAAAATTTACATCACCTATCTCTTCCATTGCACAGCGGTTCCGCGGCGGTTTGGTTGTTTTTGCGGCGGTTCCGCCACCGTTTAGGTGATTCAGTGCCTAAAAATTCTGTGGTATAATCTCTGCTCTCTTCTCTCTCCTCTGATCTTGTCCAATAACAACTTTCCTGCAGGATTCTTTGCAAAAATTCACCGCTCAAAAATAAAAATTTGTTATGTGTTTTGATATTGGTTGTTTTGCATATTTTATTACGGAAATTAAGGGGTAAAGACCAATTTCAGATTAGGTGGGGATTTCATTACCCGTCCTAAGCCCTAAAAATCACAAAACTAGTATCCGTATCACTCTTCATTAACTAAAAAATATCTAGACAAGACTTTAAGGACCGTCGCGCTCAATTAGGACAGAAGAAGCTCGTGGGTAATCTATTACTTATCCGCATTTTTTTGTGGTGTCTAAGGCAAGTGTGTCTAAGGCAAGTGGTTACTTAATTAGGCCCGCTACTTACGTAGTGGATACCTCCCACTTACCCGGCACTTACCTGGCCACAGGAGGGATAAAGAGGTGGTAGAGGATTTATCCTGCGATTTGTCTTCTGGAAGTCTAGGAGCGGTCTAGTGACTTGACCTAGGTGACCGTAGATCTAGGGTTACTTAAGCATTTTTGTGTGATTTTTCAAAACAAACCAAACCACTTTCTCTAATTAGCATAAACGCTACCACTTATGCTACAACCGTTTAGTACATGTTAGGCTGGACACGAGATTCTATTGCCCGTCTTGTCCGTGTTTTCTTTATCGACCCCAAAGTCGGTAATTCTTCGTCTTCTTTCCCACCTCCTACATCATCGACCGAGATGGACGAATTTCCATCAAATTTTCACCACACCACTTTGCCACCAACTGCAGGTGCGCAGAATCCACCATGCATCTCTCTCCAAGAGAGATGCTATCCTATTCGTGGTCCCCTTCCCACTTGTCTTTCTATTCCACAAGCTAATGGGGATAATTTCGAAATCAAATCTCAATTCATCAAACTGTTGCCAAAATTTCACGGGCTTGAATCCGAAGACGCATATGTTTTTATAAACAAATTTGAAAACGTATGTGCTATGATGGGCACATCACAACTTTCTGTGGATGCTATGCGTTTACGTCTTCTCCTTTTTACTTTGTGCGATTTAGCTGAGAAGTGGCTTTATAACACAACCCTACATTCCATTTCAAAATAGGATGAATTCGTTATAGCATTCCTTAAGAAATTTTATCCCAATCATAAGACAGCCCACGTTCGAAACGAGATCTTCCAATTTACCCAACTTCCCAATGAACCATTTTGGAAATGTTTTGAACGATTTAAGGATCTGCTTATCCAATGTCCTCATCACGGAATCAGTAGATGGGATCTTTGCCGCATTATATATGAGGGAATTACTCCTTCGACAATGCAGATGCTTTAAACCATGTGTCAAGGAAAGTTCATGACTAAAGACGATGGTGAAGCTTGAAAATTCTTAGAAGATTTTGCTGAAAACACTATGCAATAGGAAAGCGTTAGACCACCATCATCTAGAGAAGGTAACCAACAGATCGATGTTTCCATCGCATTGAGAGCCGAAATGGCTGCGATACAAAGGAAACTCGATGCTATAGAAAACAAATTCTCTTCAGCCTCCCTAAACCAATTCACGTTCCCCAAAACCGTGTGTGGTTGTTGTTCCAACCCATTACATTTGATGAAAGAATGTCCTTTGAATGTACCGTTTCAAGCTCAAGAACACACTCATGTTACTCTTCAGCAGCAACCTAGACGATCCTTATTCGTCCACTTATAATCAGGATTGGAGGAATCACCCAAATTTTGCTTGGAACCAACAACAAAATCAAAACCAGTTCCAAAGCAATTATCATAGACTTCCTCCACAACAACAGCAACCACCACAACTAAGTCAGCATCCCTTTCAACCGCAACCTTTACAAAACCCGGCCAACAACTTTGATCCTTCTTCTGCCGGTACCGATAAACCCTCTGCACTCGACATGTTCATTAAACATTCCATGCAAACGAATGATATTTTAACGTCTTCTATCCAAACGTTACTTCAAAACACTGTCTCCCATGGTGAGAGTATTAAATCGATAGAAGCACAAATTGCACAGTTGAATGCCGCGATGAGTGCTAGAAAGAAAAGGAAACTTCCATCTCAACTCTTATCGAATCCAAGGTACTCACAGTATAATGCGAATGCACTTACCACGTTGAGATCTGGAAGAGTGCTGAATAACCAAGTCGGTGAACAGGTGGATACTGATATTGATATTGAGGAATCAATAAATGATACGCCGGCTTCTTCTTCTTCTTATCCTATTCCGTCTAATCCACCTTCTTCTTCCGAGCCTATTCTCCATTTTCCCCTAGGCTCGAACCCTCCACCCACTTCATCCTTTCCACCCCCACAAACTTCTCCGCATATGTTGGACTCCACCCTTATTGATAAAGCTCCATTTCCAAATAGATTGAGGGCCAACAAACCTAACGCACAAATGGAGAAAATTGTGGATATGTTTAAGCAGGTTAACGTAAACATCCCTCTCTTAGATGCAATTCAACAAGTTCCGGCTTATGCTAAAATACTTAAGAACTTGTGCACTAGGAAGAGAAAAACTCAAGTACCGAAAAAGGTGTTCATGACGAGTAATGTAAGCACAGCATTTACCCAGTAAGTACCCAAGAAACGTAAGGACCTAGAGTGTCCTACAATATCCATTCTATTGGGGGTAAAAATATCAATCGTGCTCTACTCGATTTAGGTGCTAGTGTTAACCTGCTTCCATATTCAGTGTATGAGCAATTGGGTAACGGAGAATTAAAATCATCGCAATGCACTTTACAGATGGCAGACCGATTTATCACCCAACCAAGGGGTATGTTAGAGCATGTGTTGATAAAAGTCGGGGAATTTATATTCCCTGTGGACTTTATTGTTCTAGATACACAACCTGTAGCAAACCCATGGAACCAAATTCCGGTGATTCTGGGTCGACCTTTTCTTCCGACTTCCAACGCTGTAATCAATTGTCGAAATGGTTCTATGACCCTATCCTTCGGGAATAGGTCAATTGAACTTAACATTTACAAGTTGGGAAGTGAAGCCTCCGAACCCTATGCTCATGTATGTTTTGTTAACATGATGGATGATGACAGCAGCGAATCTGAACAGCTTCACGATACTGATCTAGACTCCTTTTATACGTTGTTGCTTGACCCCACTATGTCTTACACACATACGAACCCTTCTATCGATCTGTCCGGACCAACATCTAACGCTTATTCTGAACCTTTCATGGAGTCTGAGTATCATCACGTTCTTTCCGATGACATTATTCTCCGGGATATCGATGAAAGCTTCGCTGATGAACTCGCATTCTTAGCTGACACGGATTTTACGATTAATTAACCTCCACCTAAAGAAATTGAACCACCACCCCTTCTACTTGACAATCATGAGAATGCGAGTAATCCATCATCACATTCATTGTGTCGTCTCTCCAAATCGAGACGCAAATCCATTCCATACCGCCTCTTGTTTCTTCCCCACTTCTTCCTGGCTCTACATAACACGTTCTTCTACCAACCGGTGCGTTTCATCGATAAAATGTTTGAATGGTTGGTATTAACTTTTGGTCTTTGCAAAGCTTGGCATTGACCAATAACTTTACCCCCTCTTAAAATGCTTAATATTGTTTAACTCAAGTTTGGGGGATATTTTCACGTTCATTCATTCTTGACCCCATTAATAAATTTTCCTCCTAAGCCTACAGGTTTTTGAGATTTAACAGATAACAACAGTGAGGACACTACTGTAAACAGGTCTGGGGGAGGTTTGTGCTTATTTAAGCATCACTTTGCATTACACATTGCATAAGCACAAAATTTTCAAAAGAAAAAAAATCTTTTATAACAAAAGATTAGAAAGTGAAAAATGACATTGAAAAGATTGGAAACATTTAAGAAAACCAAGAAAGTTAGATGTTTTCTTAAACGAAACTAGTAATAAGTAGTTATGAGCCGTTGTCCCAAGGGTTAGTAAGATGAAGGAAGTCACTAATCTGCGGATAAAAATAAGTCTGAAAAATATTTCCTGTTATGGAAGCCAAACATTTGAACGTTATACCCTACTATACGCACTTACACACGTCTTGAAACTCGGGATAGTAGAGGATACCTTGAAATGCTCTTGTCTAAAAGCCAAAGTACGAAGAAAATAATTAAAAAATGAAGCATAAAAGTATAAAATGGTGAAGAAAAATGAACACTGGTTTTGTAATCACCAAGGCAGCATAAAAAAATATAGCGAGAGTGCTTCATCACCTAGTGCCTTAGGCCAACTGGTTTGAGAGTCACTGCTAAGCCTTGGGTGTTGCAAGATGAGGAACTTGCTAATTACGTCTAATAAGTGAGCACATTTAGTAATCGGTCGGTTAGTACCTCAAGAAGTATTAACGGTCACATGAAGAATGTGTGAGCAATTCCATCTAAAATATTCACCGACTAAAAAGTACTGAGGTAGATGGACAAGAGTATGATAGCTTGAATTGAATTCTTCGAGTAGGGATGTCTTTTACACACACGTAGGGGTATATGATCGGTGTTTGGAAGAAAGGTAGGGATGAAGAATAAAGGCGATGTTTTATTGAGGGATGATGTGATTTCTAACATCTTTTCATGACTATTAAGATAAGGCTCATGACAACCGAAAAGATAGTGTAGTTGGAAACTCTGATTTTCAAGTTCTTTCTTTTATAATTCTTATTTTTATATGTAACTTTCATAGTCTTCCTTTTATTATGGGATTTTTTTGGAGCAATCCGCTGAAAGCCCTCAGGAGACAACACTCCTCCTACTAGGGACACGTAGAGGTTTAAAGGCTTGTTCCACGTGCTCAGTGCAATCGTGTTGCCTACGAAAGTGTGATAGTTAGTTTTTCTTTTTTATATATTTTCTCATTCTCTTGAATAAAAGAAGTTTGCTCGAGACGATCAAAGTCAAGTTTGGGGGAATTTGTTCAGTCGAAAATATTGCAATTTTTAACATAACAATTTTCTCACTTTTCTAATCATCTAATGATGTTTGTTATAAATATAACACGTATTACAAGTTCGTCTGGAAAATATCAATTACCACGTGTTATACATTATAATCAACATTCTGGAAGGAAATTGTGTGTTTATTATTTCACGCATGATATTGTATATCTCAACAATCTTCATTGAGATTTTTGTGCAGAAAATTATTTCAGGACAGATATCGAAATCGCAAATTTGCTGACAAAATGCAGCAAATCAAAGAATTAAAATTTGGCAGAGATTAAGAAGAGATAAAAAGATTCCAGATATCACCTGAACACCAATTGACCAACACCAAACTACACAAGAAAATTGAAGCCACAAACTCACCAAATGGCCATGAATCCGCGGTCGAGTCAGGCCGATCCGACGCGGATCCACGGCCGAGTTAGGGCATCGGGAGACTATAACTCTCCAGAAGCTTCATTATAACCACCTAGCTTGTTGAAGACGCTCCATTTTAACAAACTTGTTCTAGAAACTTCCCTCCAACAGCCTAGCTTCTTGAGGAAGCCTGATAACTATCTTATTCTAGAAGTTTCCCTACAACTACCTAGCTTCTTGGAGAAGATTGACCTAATTTCTAGTGGAAGATTGGTGAAGAGCTATAAAAAGGGACCTAAGCCTACGTTGATTAGTTGTTGATGGTAGTCGATTTCTAGCACACAAACCAAAACCAAATCCAATTCAATTCCTAATCAAGATCCAAATCAAGAATCGTTGAGAACAACATCAAGCGACGACATTCAAGATTCTTTACGCGACGCCGATCATCATCAAGAGCGCGAGATCCTCGACAAGTCCAAGTCTCACGGAAGTCAAGCAAAGAGAAATTCGACGGAATAGTTACCTCTTCAAGGGAGCGATCGAAAGCAATTCTTGTAATCTCGGATTGAAAGAATGTTTAATTAGAAGTTGATTAATAAAAGTGATTCAATTGTTAATTCTCGCTTTCTTTAAATTCTTGCATTATGAAATTTCTAATTCTTGATTCTTTTATTTTCATGATGTGTGAGTGAAATCTCCGCTTGTTAAGGATTTGAAGGAGTCGGTAGATCAAATGGTGATGAAATCCTAAACTCGTCTTAAGTCTTATGAGAATTATGAACTTTAGGAAAAAGAATCATCAACGACCAAATTTGGAGCGAGATCACCGTTCTTGATAATTTCGTTGCAATTTAGGATTAAATGAGTGATGATTCTCTTTGCTAAAAGCTAGATTTGAATGATGATCAATGAAAAGACAAGGGATAGTGAAGGAGAAACCCTAGTTTCTCCAAAAGATCCCTAATCTTCAGTCATCACCATTGTTCTAGCTATAATTCATCAATAGATAAGATAAGTCATTTTTAGTATTCATCATTGCTACTAATTCCTATCGAATCCTACAAGCTATTCTATATTTTCTTGATACTTAAAATTGATTTTGAACACTTTCTTGATTACTAAATTTTAAAACTCTTTCTTGATATTTCTTGAAAATATTTCATCAACTAAATTTTGATTCATCTTCTTGAATTTTCTTTACTATTTTCTTTTGACTCAACTAAAGCAAGAACGAATAAATACACGAATCTCATTGGATGATCCGTACTCATTAACGAACTACATCGACACCGTTATTGATTGCGGCAATAAATTCTTTGATTATGATAACACTTTTCAACACGTCAAATATCGATCAATCACCAGGCTATGTTGGAAGGCTGAAGAAAGTCGACTTACCTAGCCGATCGAATGGAAGACATTTCACAACATGTTCGACGTGAAATCTTTTCTCGAGACTGCCCGTTTTGATATGGAGCAGCAATTCATTCACCTGCAACAAGGATCTATGTGGAGAAAATCTGTGGATGAGTATGATGCTGAATTCACTATACTGAGCAGGTAAAATATGTCTTAAATATTCGTTTTTCTAATATCACATAATACACAGTTAACACAAGGCCATAGCAGGTTCACAGCACATCTCATACCGACTGCTGAGATCAGGGATAGATGATTTCAGCAGGACCAGGAGATCCAAGCTGCTCTAGCTACAGGGGATTTCCCAACCCACGATCTTGCTTTGAAGGCTACCCGAAGATATGAGACAGTGGTGAAGAAGAAAGGCAAACCTTAATCTGCCGGTATGAAGCGCCCTGCTACTCAGATGGCAGGAGGAGCCTCTTTCAGGCCATCGTTTGTACCAAGGAGACCGGGAGTAACTTTTAACTGGCCCAGTCTAGATTTTTGCACCTACTGCAGGAGGACTGGATACCTGGCGAAGCACTACAGGTGTGCAAACGGCCCGTGCTTAGTCTGCGGGAACATCCACTCACGACATTGTTGCATGTCCCCATAGACTCAATCCGAATCTAGCCTCTAGACCGGCCATAACTTTTCTGCAGCGACCAACTATTCAGGCACCTGCACCTTGATTTTCTTTCCCCGCTCCACCTCTACATGGACCTCCTACCGCATAGCATCCTCGTCAGTTCCATCATGCACAAAGGAACCTACCTAGGGGACAGAGGAACGGACAGGGGAATGCTCCCCCAGCAAGGAGGAATGTACCTAGGCGTTAGGCTTTCACAATGACTGTGGAAGAAGCTGAAGCCACTGGCCAAGTCATCACTGGTAACTTCCCATCTTTCAAATCTGTTCAATATTTGTTTACATCCATATATTCTTTTCCTATACCTAAACATATCCCATACAACTTAGGTACAATCTTAGTAGCCTCCCTACCTGCACTAGCACTCTTCGATGCTGGAGCATCATAATGCTTTTTGTTGCAACGGTTCGTCCGAACTCATGCGATTCCTGTAAAACCACTCGTATCCAGCTGGAATGTCAGTTCAGAGAACGACGTTCTAGAGGCAACTTTTGGATATGACCTGTGTCCAATGGCAGCAGAAAATTTTATGCTGACTTCAAGGTGCTGGACATACCGAACTTTAACATAGTCTTGGGAATGGACTGGCTAGGATCTTTCTATGCTACCATCGACTGTCGTCAAAGGAGGGTAGTGTTCGAGATACCAGATCATCCGGTCTTTTATTTCAAAAGTGGAGACCGTACCCTGGTACCTAGCACCTATAAGGATAAACCAAAGAAGGCAGTGATTACAACAATACAAGCTGAAGAAGACAAGCCAAATGTAGTTCGAGAGTTCGAAGATGTATTTCCTGAAGACATATCAGGTTTGCCTCCCGATCGAGCTCTGTAATTCAGTATTGACTTAGTACCTGGTGCACAACCGGTGATCAATGCACCATATCGCTTAAGTCCTGAATGATTGAAGGAGATCCGTACTCAACTGGACGAACTTCAAAAGAAAGGATGGATTCGTCCCAGTACTTCAAGTTGGGGATCTTCAGTTTTGCTTATGAAGAAGAAGGAAGGTGCATACAGAATGTACATTGACTTTCTGACCGAAGTTATGATAAAGAACAAGTATCCATTACCGCGAATCGACGATCTGTTCAATCAGCTAAGTGGGTCTTGCATTTTCACAATGTTAGATCTTCGTTCGGGTTATCATCAGGTGAAGGTCAAAGAGTCTGATATTCCGAAAACGGCATTCATGACTCGCTATGGTCATTATGAGTTTCTCATGATTACATTTGAAGTGACCACCAGCCATATTTATGAATCTGATGAACCAAGTTTTCCGAGAGTATCTAAACAGGTTCGTTATCATTTTCATCGACGACATCCTGGTGTATTCAAAGAATCGAAAAGAGCATACTGAACATTTATGAATTGTCCTGGAGACTTTGCGACATCATCAGCTCTATGCCAAGTACAGCCAGTGCGAATTTTGGCTAAATCAAGTCGGATTTCTCGGACATATCGTTTCAGGCGAAGGAATCTCTGTGTATCCAGCTAAAGTATTAGCAGTAAGCGAATGGCCGACACCAAAGACAGTGAAGGACATTCGAAATTTCTTGGGATTAGCGAGATACTACCGAAGATTCATAGAAGGCTTTTCAAAGATTACAACACCCATGACCAAGCTCACACGTAAAGATGAAGCATTCGTGTGGTCAGAAGCATGTGAACAAGCTTTTGTAGAACTCAAGTCAAGATTGATATCAGCGTCTATTCTCGTAATACCGGACCAATCTGGAAGTTTTGTTGTGCATTGCGATGCATCCGGTAAGGGATTAGGATGCGTTCTACACCAGTATGGAAAAGTTGTAGCTTATGCGTCAAGATAATTGAAAATTCATGAGCGCAATTAACCAACACATGATCTAGAGTTGGGGGCCGTTATATTTGCACTGAAGATTTGGCATCATTATCTTCTTGGAGAACGAGTAGATATATACACAGACCATAAAAGTCTGAAGTATGTGTTTACTCAGAATGAATTGAATATACGGCAGAGAAGATGGCTAGAACTTATGGCGGACTTTGACATCAACCTACAATATCATCCAGGGAAGGTGAATGTAGTTTCTGATGCACTTAGTCTCCAGCCGTTATCTTTGAATCTCACCGCACAGTAGAAGCTTCAATAGGAATTGAACAAGATAGAGATAGAAGTGGTTATGCCAGGTAATACTTCAAGGTTGATGAACTTACAAGTTTAGTCTACTATTGTTAATCAGATCAAAGAGCTCAAGAAAGTGATGACAAGTTGCAAAAGATCAGAGAACAAGTAGAAAGTGGACTTAGAACAGACTTCCTCATCCATGAAGATGGATCTTTGAGATACGGAAGCAGATTGTGCGTACCACAAGGTCCTGTTCGGGAAGAGTTGATGAAAGAATTTCACAGCTCTCCGTACTCAGTACACCCTGGTGGTACAAAAATATACAAAGATCTACGAAAACATTACTGGTGGCATGGAATGAAGCGTGAAGTAGCCAGAAGCGTAGCCAAATGCTCAGTGTGTCAGCAAGTAAAAGTTGAACATCACAGGACTGCTACTTTACTTCAACCGTTATCTATTCCAGAATGGAAGTGGCAATACATAACCATGGAATTCGTGACTGCATTTCTTCGCAGCACGAAAGGTAACGATGCGGTATGGGTTATTATGGATCGACTCCAAAGTCGACTCACTTCATCCCATTTCGAGTTGGCCAATCAACCGAGACACTAGGAAAGAAGTACATGGAAGTAAGTATGAATCTAAGTAAGATTTATCTCTTCATAGTGTACTATTTCTGATACCCATGAACTCATGCAAGAAATCGTGTGATTACATGGAGTACCGGTTTGCATTGTCTCCGATCGTGACACCAGATTCTGATCGCAAATTTGCCAGAGTCTGCAAGCTAGCCTAGAAACAAGTCTGAACTTCAGCACAGCATACCATCCACAAACAGATGGACAGTCTGAGTGAACGATTCAGATCCTTGAAGATATACTAAGAGCGTTGTTCATATAATAATATTGCATTATTATATTCCCCAGTCTTAGTTATTTTACAAATAAACAGGTGCTTTTGACCCATGTCTGCTACATAGTTGCAGGTTATAGATTATCGGGACAAAAATAGTGAAAAAGATAAAAGACGATACAAAAGTGAGACTACGACCAACAAATGGAAGAATCTTGATCAAGCCTAAACGAAGACGATTTCACAAAGAACAAAGGCAGCGCAAGGTTCAAGACTTCATCACGAAGCAACGGTAAAACTCCACTACAATTATACACTGTGGAGATCTGGAGGAAACCTAGAAGCCAATCTGAGAAAAGAAGTGAAGAAAAAAGTACCCAATTGCCACCAGAACCAACCCCAGAAGACAGAGGACACAATCCCACTGTTTGGCCGCGGAACCGCGGCCAAACCATGCCTTTGGCCGCGGAACCGCGGCCGTGTGGGGCCCGTGTCGGTGCAGAAAGTTGAGGCGCTGGCGAGCGTTGACTAGGACTTTTTCTTAGGGGGTATTTTTGTAATAGCAGATGTGCGAGTCAATTGTAACCCTAGGGTTTCTATCCTCTATAAATAGGAACCTTAAATCTTATATTAGGTTATGCCTCATTTCATTAATAAAATTTAGAATTCTTTTTGGAGAGCATCAATTTGTAAGTTCTTAATTTATTTTCTGCCCTAGGTTAAATTTATTATCTGCCCTAGGTAATTTCTATTCTTGCCCTAGTTAGATTTAATTCCTTGCCCTAGATAGATAATTTAGATCTGTTCTTCAATTCCCTAATGAGCGAGTAGTCTCCTCGCTTGTTAGGGTTAGATTTGGGGAAGGTTTGAGAGATGAAGATCTCTCACCCCTTTCTTGCCCATCACATATAATTAATAGGACTCCATGCGTACATGCATACACCGCTCCCGACGGCACCCAATCCCACGAGGTAGCGGTGATACCGTAGTATAAAGGCCCGGTTGAGCGTGTTTTCTATGGAGCTTAGGGTAAGGATTGATAAAGGAAGGACAAGAATCTAGAGGAAGAAACATCTTCCCGATGGTTCTAATCCCCTTTATTAATAATTACCATAACTCCTAATAGATCTTAATATGGGTATAGAAAGCGGTGAGATTTATTGACTTTCCAAACTTAACCTAAATCTAACCCTAGCAGGATTTAGATCTAGATTAATTTAGTTTTTATATTTAATCAATCTGTTCACACCGTTCGGAATTAACTCGTAAGAACAATTAGGAAATTCACAAAATCCTTGTGGATCGACCAGTACTCACCGGCTAGCTACCAAGCGACGCCGTTCATGATTGCGGTTACTAATTTTGTGATTCATCTTTTTAAAGCGCATAAGCTAATTAAAATCTCTTTCAATCAAATGGCGCCGTTGCCGGGGATGGCGTGTCATTTACTTTTTGCAATTTCGGGTTAATATAAAATTGAAAAATTATAAAAACTGGAAAAAAATAATAATAAAAATTTATCATCTTTTATTTTGTGAAGGGTATTTTTTGTGTGAATTTTGCAGGATCGACATACGATTTCGGATCTGGAAAACTCCAGAGATCAAAACCGCAAATATCAAATCTGAACAAACAGAGGAATATCACAACAGACAACAGAAGAAATTTGGAGGACCGGGTCAACAAGTCAACCGCGGCGATCTGGTGACATCAAAAAAAAAAAACCTGCCGAAGCTACCAACCCGCGGCGGATCAGCGGTCGCAAGTTGCAATTCGCGGCGGTTCCGCGGTGGAGGCGACGGATCGGTTCCCAAAAAAAAAAGAAAAATCTGTATAAGTCTTCTGATCTCCTGCTCTGCAAATCTCTGATATCTCCTCTGAAAAATCTCCTGCAGGATTCTTTACGCTTAAAAAATCTTTCCCCTTCCAATAATTGATCTTGTGTAGGATTCTTTGCGCCGCGCTTAAAAAATAAAAATTTGATTGCAAGTGGTTGTTACTGTTTTGCATATATTTAATCTGACTTTAATGGACTTTAGACCAATCCAGATTGGGTGGGGATTTCATCACCCTTCCCAGGACCCTAGAAATCACATAATGCATTTTTCTTTGACCATATTTAATTAAAAAATACTAGACTCAGCCCTAAGGACGTCGCGCTCAATAGGACAGAGGACTAGTTGTAGGCATCGGCCGTTGATCCTAACCTGACTTTGCGGTGTCTAGGCAAGTGTGTCTAAGGCGAGTGATTACTTAATTAGGGCTACTACTTGTAGTGGAGAGCCTCCTACTCACCTGGCATTTACCTGGCCGCAATTGGCGGTGAAGAGGCGGTTTGAGGTCCTATTTCTAGCCCTTTGGAACAGTTAGGATCTGTCCAGCTGACCTAAGTGACCCTAGATCTAGGCCTGATTGTGCATTTGTGGTTGATTGAAAGTGTGTTTAAGCCCTTTATCGAAAATCTTTTTTGCAAAAAGTTCCAAATAAAAAAAAGGGGGAAATTTTTTATAAAAACTTGCAAATTTTGTCGCTAAGAACTCCTTGCACCATCCCACAATCTTTTTCTTCTCCTTTCTTCCATCATGGGTACCCCACCTTACAAATCTCTTGCCGAAATTTGGTACCCTGAACCAAACCTTGCCTCTTACGCGAATTGTTTTAGTCGATTTACGGACGACCCCTCCATGCCTAAAATTTCTTTGAAAGATCGAATAGAAGCGTCTAGGAGAAACAGTTCGACTTTGCAATCCACTTTGTATCAACCATGTCAACCTTCACCACCTTCGTACGTTGATACCACTTTTTCGAGTCCTGTTGTAACTCCTAAACCCATGTCTATTGCTGAGCATATTGAACAATCTCGTAGCCGATCTTTCACTCCTCTCCACACATCCAGTTCTATGGATCAATAAGTTCATCCACCTTTTTATCCAAATGTTGATCCTACTCCTATCCAACCATCCAATTCCTACCAGTCCTACCCGACTTTCCTACCTTCACTAGACATTGCTTCTACACAGCCATTTGGGAGTTTCACATATCCAAACAATTTCGATTCTTTTACCGAAACCCCTTCACAACCCATGTCTAGTCTAGAACAGTCGTTAGAAGCCTATATGGTAGCGACAAACCAAATGCTAAGGAATGTGGATGCGTCCATAGCCGCCCTTATGCAACCTAATGAACCGGTCGCTAGTTTCCAACTAGCTCCAAATTTTCCAATGTATGAGGAGGCGGTTGGACAGAGTGACAATTTGAGAGGAGAGAGTAAGTTCTACACCTTTCCAAATCAAACCTACCCATACCCAATCGAATCGCACAACTCCGGTTTTCAAACAAGTGTCCCAAATGATTCATCAGTTGAAAATAAAACATTTAATGAGTTGTGCGACTTTGTAGTGCTTGATTTGCCAGATTGTGAAGAATCCCTTTCAAGTGAAACCACACCTAATCCTTTTGAATCTTACACCTCCACTCTAGAACCTGAATTGATAAATATCCATGCTTTTGATGAGGTGTCTGAAAAAATTGATTTTCACTTGATTGAAGATATAGACACCGGGAATATTTTGGATGATGAACCCGTAGATTTGGTTGAAATGTTATGTCCAATTCATCATCCCGAGTCATTAAATGTTTCGCCCGAACCTCATATGCGTCTTGATTTTGATGATAATAGCAAGGATAAGCTAAATTTTGAGGAAAATTACGAGGATAGTATTGAGGATGAACCATTTATGTTTGATGTGTCGGATTTTCCAATTCATCCTCCTGAACCTTTAACTGTTATACTTCCTAAATCAAACCCCCTCCTTTCCATCGTTCCGACCACGCATAATATCACTCTTGAAGACTGTGAGCTTGAAAATTTTCTCTTTGAAACTGATACAGGTCTCACAGACGATAACAATTACGAGTGTTTCACTTTTTCGGATGATTTTGAAAACTCACCTCCCGAGTTTGAGTCCTTTACATTTTCAGATGAGTTAGTTGAACCATCAGACTCGGTTGCTTACAGTCATTTCGAACCATTGATGGAATCCTTCAAGTTCGAGACAGATTACTTAGGTGAGATTAAGACTATCCCGAAATCACTCCCCTTCGTCCTTCCTATCGTTTCGACCACGCAAGACTCCGTCGCATTTCTATTTTCAATGGAAGGTTTACTAAGTTCGGCGTACCCATGTTTTCTTGCGAATCTTGAGGGATTTGATCCCATTTCTCGACGGGTTGATAGATTAGCACAATCGCTTTTAACACATCGGTCATCACAAATTGCGCTAATTTATTCACTCGATTTACACTCTCAAGATCGTACTACACTTCTTTCTCTTTTCCGCCATTCTTCTCCTCCACCGAGACCATATTTCACTTTTCTTTTCATCCGGTCTCGTGTGCTTCTCAACTCCTTTCTCTACACCCCACTCCCGCCAACTATATCATTATCACGATAGAATTTTTGAATGGTTGGTGCTAACCTTTGGCCTGTGTAAGGCCTTGTTTAGTTTGGGGGGAACCTTGTTGTATATATATTTTTGTTTTTATTTTAATAAAAAAATATATAAAAAATATAATTTTTTTTTATAAATTAATAAACAGGGGAGCGCCGACAATTTTAACCCTCTTGGTATGGCATGACAGTGAGGACACTGTCAAGGTTAAGTTTGGGGGTATGCTCGGTAAGCCTTCTTCCTTCGCATTCATATGTACATTTTGCATTTGCATACTTATTTTAAAACCCATAAAAATTGAAAATTTTGAAAAATTATAAAAATTAAAGTATTCAATTTTGGCCATAATTGACATGAGTTTGACAAAAAGGTTAACTAGATAGGAACAACTAGATCTTAGACTTAGTAATTAAAAACCTTAAAAATAATCTTTCTTAAACTTTAACGGTAGAAAGTATATGTCTTTGTAGTTTATTTAGAAATAGGCAAATTTTGAGTTCACTTCTTGGGCTAAGTTAAAACAAGAGAAGAGTATTGATATTTTTATTAAAGTATAATTTTGAAAAATAATTCCTAAGCTTAAGTCTAGATTCTGAAAATATATACCCTACAAATTGCACAAACACGCACATTGAAACTTGGAATAGTAGAAGAGACCTTGAAATGCTCTTGTCTAAAGTCCTTAGTACGAAGAAAATAAAATAAAAAAATTCAAGTGTGAATAAAGAGATAATAAAAAATGAACACTGGTTTTTGTGATTACTTAAGGCTGCAAAAATAGAAAAAATATTTAGCGAGGGTGCTTCATCACCTAGTGCCTTAGACCAACTGGTTTGGGAGTCACTGCTAAAACCTTAGGTGTTACAAGACTAGAAATTACGCTTTAATGTGCAAACATATCTTGTAATCAGTTGTTGGTACCTTAAGAAGTATTAATGATCGCATGAAGGATGTATGAGCGAAATTCATCTAGAAATTCAGCTATTAAGAAGTGCTTTGGACAACGGACAAAAGTATGATTGCTTGATTTGAATTTCCAAGTGTAGGGGTGATATATACACACACGTAGGGGTATGTGATTGGGATTTAGATAAGAGATAGGAATGAAGAATAGGACTTGTATCTTTAGTTGAGATGATAAAAATTCCTAAGTTGAGATAGAACCCTTGAAGGAAAACTTAAAAGATGCCGAAAGCTAAGTAAGTTCACAAGAACATATATAATCTTAAGTTGAATGATAAGGAAGCGTGAAAAATATGGGTGGATAATTTATGAGTCGAAGATAATAGAATTCCTTGTTAGAAGACCTAATTGGAGAATAAAAGTTAATGGGCCTAATTGATAGGATTTTGTGGGTAGTATCCGCTGAAAACCCTCAAGAGACAACACTCCTCCTACTAGGGACACCTAGAGGTTTAACGACTTGTTGCACGAGCTCAGTGCAATCGCGTTTCCCTGCGAAAGTGAGGTTAGGCTTTTGTTGAGAATAAAACTAGGATTGCTCGAGGACGAGCAAAAGATAAGTTTGGGGGTATTTGTTCATATCATAATATTGCATTATTATATTCCCCAGTCCTAGTTATTTTACAAATAAAAAGGTGCTTTTGACCCATGTCTGCTACATAGTTGCAGGTTACAGATTCTCGGGACAAAAACAGTGAAAAAGATAAAAGACGATACAAAAGTGAGACTACGACCAACAAATGGAAGAATCTTGATCAAGCCTAAACGAAGACGATTTCACAAAGAACAAAGGCAGCGCAAGGTTCAAGACTTCGTCATGAAGCAACGGTAAAAGTCCACTGCAATTATACACTGTGGAGATCTGGAGGAAACCTAGAAGCCAATCTGAGAAAAGAAGTGAAGAAAAAAGTACCCAATTGCCACCAGAACCAACCCCAGAAGACAGAGGACACAATCCCACTGTTTGGCCGCGGAACCACAGCCAAACCATGCCTTTGGCCGCGGAACCGCGGCCGTGTGGGGCCCGTGTCGGTGCAGAAAGTTGAGGGGCTGGCGAGCGTTGACTATGTCTTTTTCTTAGGGGGTATTTTTGTAATAGCAGATGTGCGAGTCAATTGTAACCCTAGGGTTTCTATCCTCTATAAATAGGAACCTTAAATCTTGTATTAGGTTATGCCTCCTTTCATTAATAAAATTCAGAATTCTTTTTGGAGAGCATCAATTTGTAAGTTCTTAATTTATTTTCTGCCCTAGATTAAATTTATTATCTGCCCTAGGTAATTTCTTTTCTTGCCCTAGTTAGATTTAATTCCTTGCCCTAGATAGATAGTTTAGATCTGTTCTTCAATTCCCTAATGAGCGAGTAGTCTCATCGCTTGTTAGGGTTAGATTTGGGAAAGGTTTGAGAGATGAAGATCTCTCACCCCTTTCTTGCCCATCACATATAATTAATAGGACTACATGCATACATGCACACACCGCTCCCTACGGCACCCTATCCGATGAGATAGCGGTGATACCCTAGTATAAAGGCCCGGTTGAGCGTGTTTTCTATGGAGGTTAGGGTAAGGATTGATAAAGGAAGAACAAGAACCTAGAGAAAGAAACATCTTCCCGATGGTTTAAATCCCCTTTATTAATAATTACCATAACTCCTAATAGATCTTAATATGGGTATAGAAAGCGGTGAGATTTATTGACTTTCCAAACTTAACCTAAATCCAACCCTAGCAAGATTTAGATCTAGATTAATTTAGTTTTTAGATTTAATCAATCCGTTCACACCGTTCGGAATTAACTCGTAAGAACAATTAGGAAATTCACAAAATCCCTGTGGACCGACCCGTACTCACCGGCTAGCTACCAAGCGACGCCGTTCTTGATTGCGGTTACTAAATTCTTTGATTCATCTTTTTAAAGCGCATAAGCTAATTAAAATCTCTTTCAATCAAGCGTATGTGTTAGACTTCGTAGGATCGTAGGAAGATCACTTACACTTTGTGGAGTTTTCATACAACAACAGCTACCAGGCAATATGTCACCCTTTGCAGCTCTCTATGGAAGGAAGTGTCGTTCACCATTAAGTTGGGACGACATCGGAGATAGAGAACTCCTTGGACCAGAGATGATCGTAGCAACTATGGATGCAGTTCGCATGATCAGGGAAAGAATGCGCATAGCCTAAGATAGACAGAAGCACTGGGCCGATGCAAAGCGCTGACACGTGGAGTTCCAGCCGGGAGATCATGTGTTCTTAAAGATCTCTCCAAATTGTGGAGTAATTCGCTTTGGCAAGAGGGGTAAACTCAGTCCGAGATTTATTGGACCATTCGACATACTCGAACGAGTCGGAGAAGTGGCAGATCGTTTGGCACTACTACCCTCATTAGAAGGAGTGCACAACGTATTTCACATATCCCAGCTTCGAAGATATGTGAGCGACCCCAGCCACATCCTTGATCACTCCGAGCTCACTGCACTGTTCGAAACCCATGGTGAAGTGCTTTTGGAGAATAAGGTCAATATCTGATATATCGGTTTTTTTCGGGAAAATAGTGCACGACGTGAGTATCGAGTTTAAAAATACCGCAAGTGCACGGTGCGTTGAAGCAAGCCGGCAAGCACGGGTCGAACCACAAGGAGTGGATATCACGACATCAAATTGAGTTATGGATCAATAAGTTGGAAAATGGTGTTTTGTCACGTTTTAGTGTAATACCTAAAAGAAACAAGGTTTTGGGATACGAAAACTTAGGCTAAGGTGCAGTAAGAGTGAAATACGACATTTACCCCCAACTCTCCGTTTAGATTCAAGATTCATTTCTTTTAGTTTCCATTTGAATAGCGAAAGTATGCCATATTTATCCGAAACATGTATCGGGATGAAATACGATATCAAGGTTAAGAAAAACAGAAACTAACAAGAATGAGATTGAGAATGGAGTGGATATGGAATTAGTTAAGTGAAGTAGCAAGTATAGAATATATGCAAGAATGCTATATGTCCTATCTAGCTAGTTGCGACACGTAACTTAATTCCGTATTCACGCCTACTTCAAATCGTAACATAGCAACGACAAAATGTAAATAAAGGATAGGATATATGTTAAAGGTTAATTTGCAACCATTCAAAATGATATATCCTATCAAGCAAAACATAATAAACTTGCAATATTAAGAAAAGAAGTGAAAAAGTGCAAGAATCAAAAGGGAGGGGTTGGAAGTAAAGTCATTCCACATCCTACCTCACCATAGCCCAAGAATAACTACTCATACATCATCATAGAAATAACACAACTGAATAATGAAAAGAAATAGCAAAATAGAAAAGAGAAACAAGAATCAAAGTTGAATGTAATGAAGATTTATTGCAATGGTTCAAAATACAAGTAAATGAATTCAACTACCAAAATCTAATCTTGCAAGCTCAAAAAGAGAAGTTGCAAGACCAGAGGAAGGCAAAGAACTCAAATCAATCCCAAGAGCTACAAGAATTTTAACACAAGAGTTTACAAGTTTGCAAAAAGTTCTCCCTTGGCCTCATGTCTTGATCTGCTATTTATAGAGAAATCCAATGCAAAAGTTACATGTGACAATAGACTAACATGACCACCACAGACCCACACAAAGAAAACGAGCCACTTTTCCACCATCTTGGCCACAATTTGCGGCCAAGTTGAATATATTTGCGGCCGAAACAAAGATTCTGGGGCCCACCTTGCTTCAGTAGTCTTCTGGTCATATGGGTATATCTCTATAATTGCACCTTTTTTTAATCAACACATATGTGTAATCTGGAGCAATATCACAGGGAAAAGATCAAGTGCAAAAGCCCATATCACATCACTACTTTATGCATTTAATGCACATCAAGACCACTTGCACAACACATCATTGTTGTGTGCCATGGCAGCACACAAGGTACATGCATCTCCAAAAGTGTTTACACATGTATGTGTTGGACCATTTCACAATTAAACTTTGTACACACACATATTTGTTGCAAATTATTTTCAAATCTTGATCAGTATAATGTCATGTTTGCAGTTCCAGCTAAAAATCCGTCTTCTTGTGCATGTTGTGTACAAAAACCCATGTTTCCGTTTGCGTACCTGTACTCTGTATAAATGAGCAGACATGGATTATATAACACTGTTTATTGAAAAAATGATATAAAATGTGCGGTATTAAAATGTAACAAATCGTGTCGAACATGTACAGAAAGATCTATCTTGTGAGCAGCAACCCGTTGAAATCCTGGATAGAAAGGTAAAGTCACTACGGAACAAGGAAGTAACTTTGTCCGAGTGATGTGGAGAAAAGATTCACTAGAAGAATCAACATGGGAACGTGAGGACGACATGCGTGCAAGATACCCTTTCTTATTTGTAAATTAGTCCTTATATAATTGTAAATTTCGAGAACGAAATTTTTATAAGGAGGGTAGAATGTAACGACTCCAATTTCATTGTACAAAAATTTTCAAATTAATGTACAGAATAGAGTTTCTAGCCTGAGCACAAGTTATAATTTAAAATTATTTAAGAACAGCAAAAAAGCGCTTGTGGCTCATTGGTAAAGCCTTGCACTGCTGTGACATAGCCCCTATGTTCGAATCCCATCAGCCACATATATTTTTTTTCTGAATTTTTATTTTAAACTTTTTGGCAGCCCAAAAGTTTACACGTGCAATACATGTAAGAAATGAAAAGCCAGAAAATCAAACATGTGAAAAATTGTATTAATACAGACTAGGACACGTTGCATCGATCCAGAGCCCCACAGCCCCCATCGAACCGGCGAGAATGGCTCTGGGCCCGGCGACGCCGGCCAACCATAGGTAATACTCCCCCATGCTTTGCCCACATGACTCTTGGCCTACCTCCTTAACCCTTGTTCTGTTTTTTTTTCTATGCAATTATCCAGAGAATTAAAATTCAGCATTAATCCAAATTTTTAATGCATTTAAATTCTTTCTTCACTCTCAAAACCCTAATTTTACCCTATAAATACAACATCACACCCTAGCCCTCCTCATTCTGAAATCTATTGTCAAAAATTCTCAAAATTTTTCAAGTCAAAGAAGAGTACAAGTAGAGTTAGCCAAGTTCCTTTTCCGGCAAGGATTCGAAACAATTCCGGGGAACCCGCGCTCCAAGAAAGCCAGCATTCCTCTCTTCAACCTCCCTTTTATCTTTTTAACTTGTAAGTCTCACTTGTCTTCTCCTCTTCCTAACTTAAAACGATCTCTTTTCAAATCACGTCGGTAAGTGGAATTATACCGACCTTTAATTCTATTCTCTTTTAAATTTCAATTTTCTCTTAAGAACCACTTAATCATATTATTACATCTTGCTTGTTAAACATTGAATAATATTTAAAAACAAGTTTCATTTTAAAATTTCATGTAAAACAACTTTTATTAAGTTTTTACGCTTAAATAGCATGAAGTTACATATGACATCGTTTAATCATTCTTGCTTATATAACCTTTAGTAAACCTCACAAGGTAATGTCTTACCTCTCATAAACATGCATCTTGATATAGCATGATACCCTTGAACAACAACTTTGTGGCAAATACGACTTTTACCTCAAAATACCATAAACTATCAAAACCCGTATTCTTTAAATTGTGTTATTTAAATTCCTTGCGATTGTGCCTCTACAACCCATATTTGGGGAATCCGATTCGGTTGGTGCGGATTATCGCACATCCATCGGACTAGTAGGGAGAGATGCAGACCTCCTCACGAAGCATACGATCTCGATAGAATTTTTAATGCAATTTTAAAGAAAAACGTGATTTTCTATTTAATAAATAATTTTTATTTTTAATAATTATATATAAATATTATAAAACCGTCTATTTTAAATATATAATAAATTCCATGTTTTTCTAAATAAAAGAAAAGAATTACAAGATTCATGAAAATACCATCAAGAATCTATACAAGTTAAATTTACACAAAAATACCATGAACTATTCAAGCTAGGTATTTATCCACTAGAATACCTCATTCATTAAAAGTTACATCCATGAAAAACCTAAATACGATAATTAAATAATTGAGGTTTATTTTGAAAGTTTACTAAAAAAATATTTTTCATAAAACCCCCTCAAGTTATATTAAATTACAATAAGGACCCTAGTAAATATAGGTTTAAGAAGGACCAATTCTCTTGAGCCTCAGGGAGCCGGAGAAAGTGGGTGCTTTCCTATTTAAGGTAGAAAACTAAAACGGGGTTATCAAAGATAATTGTCTTGGAAAAAGTCACAAATCCTGTCGTCCATGTGCAGCAATTACCGATAACTCCTAAACCTAATTCAGGACCCAAATCTGTTTAAAGTGTCTGACTCAATATGAGTCTCAGTCTACTCTGAATACAACCCAAATATGAATCCAACCATATATCTAATTCAACATGAATCTAATGTATCAAACATGAACACTTGAACATGTATACCGAACAATACGAACATGCAACATGACTTGATTTGACCGATCCATGGCTATATCTTGAACTTGACTACATGACTATCCGTTTACATCTGAACCGTTTACACGAACAATTTATACCATGGTTTCGGCAAGTCTTATACTACAACTCATTACAATCAAAACAATATGCATTACGGGGTTTAACGAGGTAGATTGGTACGGAATGTATTAGAAGTGGAATGAGACAGTCACTATAATACACTTAACCTGAATATCCGTGTCGTTGTCCCGTGGGTTTAACGAGGCCTTGTACTCCATATGCCTTAGTCCACGGAGCAAGTTGGACTCCCCTCTTATACACTGATACATTCTGTACCAAACTACAAACAACTATGTTAGTATAACAAAAAACAGATAAATTACCAGACCTATTCCTTTACTTGATCTTTTCATATCTCTCTTTTGGGACTTACCGAGCAATTGTTCGCTGACGACATTCCTATTTCGTCTTTCTTTGAAATGTTGTCAGGAGGACCTGACTCTCAGGAGATCGAGCCCAGCCGGGAAGATTTGGAGCAATTTGCAGAGGAGCCGGAGTTCTAGTTCTTATTTGTACCTATTTTTCTTTTCAGTTCATATGCTATTGTTTAGGCATCGCTTTCAATTATTGTATTTTACTTTCCAGTTGTATGTAAAGAATGAATATAAATAAAAGTTGTTGTTTCGTTACATCTCTTATCATTCTTGTGCTTTACTTTTATATTGCTTATTTACGCTTAACGTGTTTACTCCTGAGTAAATACGTTGCGGCCTCGCCACGTCTACTTCCCCGTACATTAGGAAGCGGGTCGTGACATAGATGATATTATACCTATCGTTAAATAGCAGTTCTCTGGTGACACTTGTACAGGTTAGTCTGTAAACACGAGATCGACATAGTGTCTTGTGTGGTTCCCATTGTGCTTTGATTTCCACCCTACCACGGCTCTACTGAGTCGTACGAACGGGTGTATT
This sequence comes from Agapanthus africanus, assembly GCA_030015575.1. Classification (NCBI taxonomy): domain Eukaryota; kingdom Viridiplantae; phylum Streptophyta; class Magnoliopsida; order Asparagales; family Amaryllidaceae; genus Agapanthus; species Agapanthus africanus. The sequence goes on along the minus strand of CM057348.1, from coordinate 152,706,344 downwards.
TTGGGTACAGTTCCGAGACACATGGAGGCAGTGAGCGATAGGAGGGGTTTCGTCTCTCTCGGTATTGGGAGTTGATGTTGTGCTATGCATGATTGGCTATAACCACAAGTCCTTGGCCAGGGCTGATGAGATTTACTGATAAGTGCTATCAGTAGATTCCCGATTGGTTATAGGCCACACATCGGCATGACTTATCGAGTTATTGGGGTCTGACGACTCTACCCCCAAGCCTCGATATACAACATATCAGCCGAAGAGACCAGACTGTATGGTAAGTGTTGCTTATAGGCTCTACGGGAGTTTGAATAATTTTTCTTGTTGATTTTCTATTCGTTCAATATCTGAGTAGCCGTTACATCCAGCTAGTACCGCTGACGGCTTGTGGGTATTTGATGTGATCATTACCTACTGCCAGCATATTGACGAGTCTTAAGAGTCCCACAAAGAGGTTTCCAAGCTCAAGCGAAACGAAGTAGGGCACGTATGGAGATATGTACAGGAACTCGATTAAATACGAGTATATGATACCGTATTCTAATCTAGCATTTTTTATATTAGCCAGGTTATATATGATATAACCGAATTATTGAATCAAGTGTTGATTTAATAATTAACTAATATATTACTCATTTTAATTCTTTTCTTTATATATATATTTGATATATATACAAATGTATCATGGTTGATGATATAAAGAACATGGAAATATAAGAATCACATTGGAGAAAAGAATAAAGATATTGATAAATATATATAAATAAAAACAAATGAAGAGATGAGTCGTGGCTTCTATGATGTTCTCAAAGGCCCTAGTAACCATGACTCATTCTTTTTAATTGTTTTATTCATCCATACTTATCTATCTATCTCAATCTTATCTCCAAGGTTCATTCTTATCTTTCAAAGTTCATTCTCTTCATTTTTCCTCTCTAGATATTTTTCTAGGTTGAAAAAGAAAAGAAAAAGAAAGAATTTTAATAAGAAAGATCCCCACTTCATCAACCTACACTAGAATAGAAAATTAGTATAGGTTGTTATCTTCACTAATTCATAGATTAGTGAAGTGTGAGTTTGTGAGTGAGAACCTTCGAGGTGGATCATCATAAACGACGAAGACTTCGAACAACCTCGTTCCAATTTTTAAGTGGATTCGTAGAAGAGCTCTAGTACTACTATACGGAGCAATTATAGTGAAGGACCGGTCTACAAAGTTTTAGTGATATATACCCTAGAGGCCATTATTGTATAGTGCTGGATTGTATATTACATTATGGAAGCCTGGGATATACACAAATATATACAGTCTTGTTCAATATGATAGTATGCTATCTAGTTTGATTTTATCTTAATATCAGTATATGTTTCTTTTAGCATATCGCTGATACCTATTGATAGTGCCATTATGATCATTGCTCGACTACCAGCGTTATGATGGCAGTCACACTAGTAGGGGCTGGGTAGTATATAAGCACATCCTTAAGCCTGTCTCTAGTTGTAGGATTATCGAGACAGGGCATCGATACTCCACAGTAGACTAGTGTATACGCTTCTTATCCCCGTCAGGGGAGGTGGCCTATCCCGCAACCATTGGTATGCGGTACCAGAAATAGTATAAATGTGCTCATTGGGTTATGAGTTTCACTGGACGGATTCGTTGGGATCTGCTGGTTGGTATTATACTTATCGTCAGTTAGCAGTTCCCAGGTGACATGAGTACAGGTCAGTCCGTTGACTTGACAACACTATTCGTCTAAAGTGTGTTCCTACTGTACTTAGATTACTACCTACCACGGCGCAAATGAGTCGTGCAAACAGGTAGTAGTTGGGTGCAGTGCCGAAGCACTTGGAGGCAGTAGGGGTTATAAAGGATTCGTCTCTCCCAGTATTGGGAGTTGATATCGTGCTGTGTACGGTTAGTCAATACACAAAGCCCTTGGCCAGGGCAAGTGAGATTTACTAGTAGGTACACCAGTAGTTTCTTAGGGTGTATTGGGCTCTACACCGACACGACTCATTGCGCTATTAGGGGACTGACATTTACCACCCCCTAGACCCGATATGCGATACTCTTAGACGAATAGACCGGAGTGTACAAAGATTGTCACGAATTGGCTCAGTAGGGGTTCAGATGAGTTCGCTCGTCGGCCTTCTTTTCGACAGGTACCTGGGTAGCCGTTACATACAGCTAGTGCCACTGACGGACTTGTGGTTAAACCCACTACCAGTGTATTGTCAAGTCTTTAGATTCCCACAAAGAGGGTTTCCGTGGTTCAGGCGAAACGAAGTAGAGGCCGTATGGTTTTACGTGCAGGGTTTCGATCATATACGTGTACTAGCTGCACGGATGTTGTTCGAACGGATAATACTAGCGGGTTTAAGATTAAGCCGGATTCTAGTATTATATTATTGGATTATTTTTATCTCTTTGTATTCGTATTTTTTGCAGTACGAAAACGGGTATGTATATACGGAGAGGGCATTCTTGTAATTTTTATAAGATATGCTTCTAGAAGGGGACACCTCATTTTGGTTTTATCTATTTTTCGAAAATAGATTAATGAGATGGAAAATGGAGATATTTTTGGCATGGTTGAAGCATGGATAATTCATTTATTTATTTCATTTGACTTTACTATTCAAGCATGGTTTTATTTTTCTATGGAAAAATATTACATGCTTGATTTGGAGAAAAGTATTAGCCATTCTTCACTTGCTCAATAGACTTGATCATTTGTGTTTTCTCTTTCTCTCTCCATTTTTTCTCTCGTCCTTCTTCCTCAAACCCTAACCCTCACATGTATTGTGAATCCTAGGATTCTTTGAGATAAAATAGTCCAATTAACTCTCTACATCTCATAAGCTACCTAGATTAGCAAACTAGGTACTTTAGTTATCTCATTCTTGAGATTGGAGCTTTAACCATAGACTCTCGGTGTCGTTTTCGACATGAGGAGGCCGATGACCGAGCTTGATCCACTCCTTCTAGGAGATTAAGAAGAGGAGAAGAAGACCCGAATGACTAGAATCTTGGAGGTATAAAACTATATCATAGTAGTTTAGCTAGTTAGTGTTTTTGAAAGATATTGGATGTTTGGTCGATGTTACTTGTCTAAAATCGTTTGTGTAAATTCTGCCTCCACACAAACCACGTGGGGTGTGCGATATTGACTTAAACTGGTATCAGAGACTACTTAAACCTTAACTAGCTAGTTAGTACATATTTAGAACTTCGATTGACAGAAATTATCCGAATTGCATTTCCATTTTTAGCTTGTTGTTCGATTTTTAAAGTTGTTCAAAAAATCATTTCAGTGACCTTAAAATTATGTGCAAGCTTTTCTAGAATCACAAACAAATTTCGAGAACATAAGCTTTTAATTAGACTGCTAATCCACGGCCAAATAGGTCATTTGACCTCGGATCCACGGCCTAATTATGGACAAAGTGCTTGAAACTTTTTCTGGGGTTCAGGTTCATGGAAATGTGATTTTTGGTACATTTGGTTTTTGCCTAAATTTGTTTGTGTATTGGTTTGTACATGGCGTAAATACGGAAACTTTTAATCGATCGAAATTCTAAATTCTTGCTTATTTGTATATTTTGTTCGTATATGTGTTTCTAAATGTCTACTAATTGTTATATGTCGATTAGTGAGGGTGGCACATACCTTGTATCTTATTTATGGTTTGTGGTTATGAAGTATTGGATCGTCGTGAATGAATAGCCGGGGGATGTAAGAAAAGTGTCCTTTTCTTTCATTCATGTATATTTGTAAATTGATATAATATTCTTTTGCGGGGCACATCCGGGTTGAGGTTGTAGCCACCGTTGTATTATTTCATTTACTTTTTCTTGCACCTAGGATAGACCCAAGGAGGGGTGCACAAACTACCGGATTCTTCATGTGCCAAGTGGCCTACTCATTTCATTGAGGGGGTGCTTCACTTCGGGAATTTGGCGGGTAGTTTGCCGCACCCGTAGGGGTCTTGAGTGGGGTTTTGGCTATTCATCGCGACCGTGGAATCCGTTTTTCGTTATAGGCTAAAACGAAACACGGAAATCCTAGTATATCCAATATATTCATCTGTGTTGCTGTGATCTGTGATTTGGAATGGCTATTATTGCGTGAGACGAATGGCTATATATATAATAATAATAATAATAATAATAATAATAATAATAATAATAATAATAATAAACGTTGCTTATGTTTTCCACCCGCGCTAGTCTAGCCCCCGCTCTGCCGTTAGTTAAGTAACCTAACAGTGCATGACGGAGCCCCGTGGCGAATGCGGATGGCATAAGCGTACGTTCTATTTTCGTTTCTTTCTGCAATGATAGGGTTAAATGATGGGACAACATTAATATTGTTTAATGCAAAGAAAACAAACCGAAGTTAAATCGTTGGAACAATTTCAAAACTACTCGATTTTCTTTAAAAATAACTTTTAAATGTGGAGCTTAAACCACTCCTTTAAAAAGCTATCATGGTTCCTTCGGCTATATCAAGTTCATTATGTTCACGGTTTTCACCAAACCAAGTTGTAGCATTTCCGTCATTTCATATGGGTATTCAGTATATTCAAGCTATGTATTTTGACCTTTGCCAAGGTATAGTGATTGGTAGCTGCTTGGTATTCATCTGTAGCATATATACATGCGTTAATTTGGGACAGGCGTACAGTTATTTTGGCCTTCGTCAAGGGTTTGTACGAATGGGTTCAAATTAACATGGAAAATGACGGGTAGAACTTGACTTGCGTCTTATGATATTTTGGCCTTCATCAAGGTCATAAGCGCCTGGGGCAAAAATCCACACCGGGAGTTTCAAAGGAAAAGGAAACATGCTAGTTTTGCATACCATCTGGAGTGATGATTTTGGTAGGATTCCTTCAAAATTATAACACAATGATAGTTGGATCCCGATCCCACCATGAGTTTTATTACTCCTTGGAAGAGTCTTTCACTTTACAATCAATGATATAAACTAAGTAGGTGTCTAGAACGGTGTTAGTGGGGCTACGCCTCCAGGGAAAAGAGGTTTTTTAATTAAGGAACTTCGCGAAAGCGTTGTAAAAGCTCCCTCCAAGTACCGACACTAGCCTGGCCGAAAGGTTAAAGAAAGAATTGTAGGGTGCAATTAATCTCGACTAATTCTTCTTTTATGGTTTGAAAGAAGATTTGAGGAAACAGTGAGAGCCATCCTGTTTAGATAAACTAATAACCAATCTAAACATGCAAGAGCATCATGCTGAGTGTTTCTTCTCTCTCTCCTAATTGCAGCGACCAAAATGACCGGGCTTAAGTTACTACTAGATAAAAATATATTGACGGGGCCAAACTATAAAGATTGGCTAAGAAATGTCCAGATGGTCATTACCTATGACAAGCTGAACTACTTCCTTACTACCAAATCCCCCGCCATCCCAGGTCCTGATTCCACCGTCGTGGATATTGAGATCCGTAAGACATGGGAATTAAACTATGCGAAAGACAAATGCCTCATGCTTGCCTCAATAGATAATGAACACTAGGACCGGCACAAGAAGATGGACTTATCTTCTATCTTCCTCCATACCAAGGATTTATATGAAGAGCAATCTCGTATCGCAAGATACAAGACCTCGAAGAAATTATTTCAGGCGAGGTTGGCTATCGGGTCATCTGTAGGGGACCACGTCCTTAAGATGATCAGCTATATTTAAATGCTCACGGATCTTGGGACCATGTTGGAGAACAAGTTGTATACAGACTTGATTCTACAGTCTCTCCCCTCCACATATACCCAGTTTATATTGAATTTCAATATTCAAGGGAGGCAAGTTACACTTCCAGAACTCCTCAACATGTTGAGGAGTGCAGAGGACACCCTAAAGAAAATCGGGAAAACATCCGCTCTGCTTATTGGAGAAACTTCTTGCTCTAGATCCAAGGCGAAAGCCAAGGGAAAGAAGAAGAAGGCCCCCACCAAGCCGAAATGCAGTGTCAGTAAGGTACATAGAAAGGGCAAGGCAAAAGTTAGGGGGCCAACAGTAGGGAACGAGGAATGCTTCTATTGTCACAAGAAAGGTCATTGGAAGAAGGGCTGCAGGGATTGGAAATCCAAGAACCAGGATCCGAAGCAAGTTGTGGCTTCAGCTTCAGGTGTGTTTATGATTGAAAATTGTCTGTCAATCAACTCTACTTTCTGGGTATTGGATACCAGATCAGGATCTCATATCTGTAATTCATTATAGACACTGAGAAACCGTAGAGTTTTGATGGCAGGTGATATGACCCTCAGGGTTGCTAACGGAGCTAGCGTGGATGCTATTTCCTGAGGGGAATATCATCTAGGATTGACAAGTGGGCACATTTTGCTTTTGCGTAACTATTTTTTTATACCTAGTTCGACATGTAATGTCATATCTGTATCTTTACTATCTAAAGAAGGTTATGATTTTACATTTGTAAGCAATGTTGTAAACATTCACCTTCATCATGGTTTGATTGGGTCAGGTACACTAAACAGCGGTATATACATATTAAATCAACACCAGTTTTTCAATGTCTATAACACACTTAAAAGAAAGTCTCCAGAATTATATCAAGATTTCTTATGGCATTGTAGACTGGGTCACATCAATGAAACACGGTTGATGAAGTTACATAAAGAGGGATATTTGGATCCATTTGAATGTCTGTCTTATGCAACTTGTCAATCATGTCTCAAAGAAAAGATGACAAAGACTCTGTTCACTGGACACGAAGTAAGAGCCACCGAGCTCTTGGGGCTCATGCATAGCGACGTGTGTGGTCCAATATCTACACATGCAAGAAGTGGTTATTCCTACTTCATTACTTTTACGGACGATTTCTCAAGGTATGGACATGTATTCTTGATGAAACATAAATCTGAGGACTTTGAGAAATTCTAAGAATACAAGAATGAGGTGGAAAAACAAACAGGAAAAAGTATCAAAACACGTCGATCTGATCGAGGTGGCGAATACTTAAGTGCCAAGTTACTGGATTACTTAAAAGAGAATGGAATTCTCTCTCAGCTTACTCCTCCATACACACCTCAACACAACGGTGTATCGGAAAGACGGAACCGCACCTTATTAAATATGGTACGTTCCATGATGAGTAACGCTGAGTTACCGCGATCCTTCTGGGGTTATACCTTAGAATCTGCTGCATATCTTTTGAACAAAATTCCTACTAAGTTTGTGCCTGCCACACCATATGAAATGTGGAGTGGAAAGAAGCCCTATCTTAAGTATCTTAAAATATGGGGATGTCCAGCTTTTATCAAAAATCAACATGAGAACAAGCTCGAGGCACGATCAGTACTGTGTAAGTTTATGGGATACCCAAGGAACTCCAGGGGGTATCTTTTCTATTATGCAGAGGAACAAAAGGTTTTCGTTTCTCGGCATACCCACTTTCTAGAGACTTAATTTCTTGAAATAGAAATAAGTGGGAGCGCAATAGAACTAGAAGAAATTCCAGAACCACAAACTATTACTAAAAGCATGGTGGAACTAGAAGTTTCAAAAGTACCGGACGTCCCTGCACCACTCCGCAGATCTAGTAGGCAGTCTCATTCGCCCGAGAGATACTACGATTTTCTCGTGGTCGGGGATAGAGAAGATTGCATCATCAATGATGATGAGCCAACTAGTTTCCAGTAAGCCATTACGAGCAAAGACTCGGTAAAAAGGCTGGATGCAATGCGACCGAAATGGAATCCATGTACACCAACAAAGTTTGGACTTTGGACATTGCACCTCAAGGGGTAAAACCCGTGGGCAACAAATGGATCTTCAGAAAGAAGATTGGTGCAGATGGACAGATTCAAACCTATTAGGCTAGACTTATAGTTAAAGGTTTTCGTCAAAGACCTAGTTTGGACTATGATGAAACCTTTTCTCCAGTGGCCATGCTTAAATCCATTCGAATCCTACTTACCATTGCCGCCTTCAATGATTATGAAATTTGGCAGATGGATATATAGACCGCTTTTCTGAATGGAAATTTGGAAAAGTGTTTATAAGGATCAGCCAGAGGGTTTCATAGAGAGTGGGAACGGCGGAAGAGTGTGCAAGTTGCTTAAATCCATTTATGGATTAAAGTAAGCATGGCGGAGTTAGAACATTTTCTTTGAAGAGACGGTCAAAGAATTTGACTTTATCAAAAATCCAAATGAACCATGTATTTATAGTAAGATTGTGGCGAGAACTGTAGTATTCCTCGTCTTGTATGTGGATGACATTCTCCTGATAAGAAATGACATTTCTATGCTATAATCAGTCAAAGGATTCTTGTCACAGAAGTTCTCCATGAAAGACCTGGGTGGTGCCTCTTACATTCTGGGGATCCAGATCCATCGCGATAGATCTAAGAAGATGTTGGGATTTTTACAGTCCAGGTACATTGACACCTTACTGAAAAGGTTTAGTATGGAAGATTCCAAGCGCGGTAATCTACCGGCTTGTCACGGGATCATCCTCTCTAAAGAGACGTCTTCCAAGACTGATTTGGAAAGGGATCGCATAAAAATTATACCCTACGCTTCTGCTGTAGGATCTATAATGTATGCGATATTGTGTACCGGACCAGATGTTGCTTACACACTGAGCGTGGTAAGCAGTTATCAGTCAAACCCTGGGGAGAAGCACTAGATAGCAGTTAAGAACATTCTCAAGTACCTAAAAAGGACTAAGGAGTTGTTCTTGGTGTACGGCAGTAAAGACCTCCAGATCGAGGTCTTCGCTGACTCCAGCTTCCAGAGTGACAAGGATGACTCCAAATCCATGTCGAGTTATGTCTTTACCCTCAATGGAGGGGCGGTCTGTTGGAAGAGCTCCAAGCAGGATACCGTTGCTGACTCGACGATGGAGGCAGAGTATATCGCTGCATGTGATGTCGTGAAAGAAGCAGTCTGGATGAGGAAGTTCGTTATGGAACTTTAAGTGGTTTCGTCCATTGTTGATCCAATACCTTTGTATTGTGACAACAACGAAGCTATATTTTTAGCGAAGGAACCAAGGTCCCATCAGAAGTCCAAACATATCTTGAGGTGGTATCACCTGATCAGGGAGATCAAGGTGCGGAGAGTAGACACGGAGAACAACACTGCAGATCCACTCACAAAGGCCATCCATCAGACGCAGTTCGAGAGGCTATTCGAGATGCTAGGTCTGCTATATGCCAATACATGGCCTTAGTGCAAGTGGGATATTGTTAGTGATGTATGCCCTAAAGGCCATTATTGTATAGTTCTAGATTGTATATTACATTTTGGAAGCTTGGGATATACACAGATATAATAACAGTCTTGCTCAATATGATAGTATACTATCTGGTTTGATTCTATCTTAATATGTGTATATGTTTCTTTTAACATAACGCCGATACATATTGATAGAGCCCTTAGGATCTTTACTTGACTACCAACGTTGTTGTAAGTCGATGTCATGCACCCAGCAGGTTCGCGGGAGGCGGAATTCAAAAAAAAAAAATTTCAAAGCTTCGCAACAGCGACTAAACTCCAGGATTTATACGGAAATCTTAACTAGCAAACTGCTTGGAGGTTCTAACTACTCGGTTAGGATTTATACCTCCTTGTTACTTGTCGTTTAGGTCTTCTTCTCCTCCTTTCCTTGAGCTCCTCAAAGATCCGATCGAGCTTGCAACGTCGGCCTTCTCGCATCAAAGAAGATCCAACCGAGAGTATGTACTTCAAGCTCCAACCTCTAAACCGAGGTAACTAGGGTACCTAGTTTACTAAGCTAAGTAGTCTAGATGATATAGAGAATGATTATGGATTAATTTGTCTCAATTACCCTAGGTTTCTCAACTCATGAGAGCTATTAGGGTTTGAGGAAGAAGAAGAGAGCCTTGGAGGAGAGAGAGTGTTGTGATGATAATGATATGATGAATGGCTAAGGGTTGATGATAATGAAGCATATATTAAATCAATAATGAATCAACCATGCTTCAATAGTCATCAAAACAATGAGTCACCCAAATAGCCATGCTTCAATCATGTCCTTAATAACACCTCACACCTATACCTCATTATCCATTTAACTAAATGGATAAAAGCATAAATGATGTGTCTTCTTCTGGAAGCACTCTTGTAAAATTACAAGAATACCCCTCACCATATATAAATACCCGTATTTGTATTCTGAAAAATACGAATAGAAAGAGACGAAAATAATCCAAAAATATAATACTAGGATCTGGCTTAAATCAAAGCCCACTAGTATTATCCGTCCGAACACCATCCGTGTAGCGAGTACACGTATATGATCAGAACACTGCCGTAAAACCATACGGCCTCTACATCTTTCGCCCGAAGCAGGGAAACCCTCTGTGTAGGACTCTAAAGACTCGATAGTACGCTACCAGTGGGTTTAACCATAGGCACGTCAGCGGTACTAGCTGCACGTAACGGCTACCCAGGTATCTGTCAATAAGAAGGTCGATGAGCAAACTCATCTGAACTCCTACTGAGCCTATCTGTGACAATCTCAGTGCATTCCAGTCTTTTCGTCTAAGATACTCGCATATCGGGCCTAGGGGCATGGTAACCGTTAGACCCCTATTAGTGCAATAAGTCGTGCCGGAGTAGAGCATAATACACCCTGAGAAACTACTAGAGTACCTCCCAGTAAATCTCGCTTGCCCTGGCCAGGGACTTTGTGTAATGGCTTTCCAAACACAGCGCGATATCAACCCCAATACTGGGAGAGACGAAACCTATCTAACCACTTCTGCCTTCCAGTGCTTCGGGACCGCACCCAACCACTACCTGTTTGCACGACTCATTTGAGCCGTGGTAGGGTAGTGATCTAAGTACAATGGGAACCCACTCGAAACGAATAGTGATGTCAAGTCAACAGACTAACTTGTATACATGTCACCTGGGAACTGCTACCTGACGATAGGTATAATACCAACCAGCAGTTCCCAACGAGTCCGTCCAGTGTAACTCATAACCCAATGAGCATATGTATACTATCTCCAGTATGACATACTAATGGCTGTGGGACAGATCATCTCCCCTGCTGGGATGAGAAGCGTATACACTAGTCTACTCTGGAGTATCGATGCCCCGTCTCGATAATCCCGCGACTAGGGACCTGTATAAGGATGTGCTTATAGACTACCCAGCCCCCACTAGTGTGACTGCCATCACAATACTGGTAGTCAAGAAAAGATCATAAGGGCTCTACCAATATGTATAAGAGATGTGCTAAAAGAAACACATGCACATATTGAGGTAGAATCAAAACAGATATTCTAACTCCGTGATGCCTGCTTTAATCCATAAATGGATTTAGGCAACTTGCACACTCTTCCGCTGCTCCCACTCTCTATGAAATCCTCTGGCTGATCCAAATAAACACACTCTTCCAAATTTCCATTTAGAAAAGCGGTCTTTACGTCCATCTGCCAAATTTCATAATCGTGGAAGGAGGCAATGGCAAGAAGGATTCGAATGGATTTGAGCATAGCCACTGGAGAAAAGGTTCCATCATAGTCCAAACCAGATCTTTGACGAAAACCTTTTGCAACAAGTCTAACCTTATAGGTTTCAACCTGTCCATCTACACCAATATTTTTCCTGAAGATGCATTTGCAGCCTACGAGTTTTACCCTTTCTGGAGTAATGTCCAAAGTCCATACTTTGTTGGTGTACATGGACTCTATTTCCTTCTGCATTGCATCCAGCCATTTTACCGAGTCTCTGCTCTGAATGGCTTGCTGGAAGATAGTTGGCTCATCATCGTCGATGATGCAATCCTCTCTATTCTCATCTATGAGAAAACCATACTATATCTCGGGCGGATGAGACTGCCTACTAGTCCTGCGGAGTGGCGCAGGGATGCCCGGTTCTTTCGAAACTTCCAGTTCTACCATGCTTTCAGTAATAGCTTGTAGTTCTGGAATTTCTTCCAGTTTTATTGCGCTCATACTTATTTCTTTTTTAAGAAATTGAGTTTCCAAAAAGTAGGCATGCCGAGAAAAAAAGACCTTTTGTTCCTCTGCATAATAGAAAAGATACCCCTGGAGTTCTTTGGGTATCCCACAAACTTACACAGTACTGAGCGTGCCTCGAACTTGTCTGCATGCTGCTTTTTTACAAAATCTGGGCATCCCCATATCTTCAGATATTTAAGATAGGGTTTCTTCCCACTCCGCATCTGATACGGTGTGGTAGGCACTGACTTAGTAGGAACCTTGTTTAAAAGATATGCAGCTGATTCTAGTGCATAATCCCAGAAGGATCGCGGTAACTTAGTATTACTCATCATGGAATGTACCATATCCAATAAGATTCGGTTCCGCCTTTCCGATACACCGTTGTGTTGAGGTGTGTATGGAGGAGAAAGCTGAGAGAGAATTCCATTCTCTTTTAAGTAATCCAGGAACCCGGCACTTAAGTATTCACCACTTCGATCAGATCTAAGTGTCATGATACTTTTGCAAGTTTGTATTTCCACTTCATTCTTATATTTCCGGAATTTCTCAAAGGCTTCGGATTTATGTTTCATCAAGAATACATGTCCATACCTTGAGAAATCGTCCGTAAAAGTAATGAAGTAGGAATAACCACTTCTTGCATGTGTAGAAATTGGACCACACACGTCGCTGTGTATGAGTCCCAAGAGCTCGCTCGCTCTTACCCCGTGTCCAGTGAATGGAGTTTTTGTCATCTTTCTTTTGAGACATGATTGACAAGTTGCATAAGACTGATATTCAAATGGATCCAAATATCCCTCTTTATATAACTTCATCAACCGTGTTTCATTGATGTGACCCAGTCTACAAAGCCATAAGAAAGCTTGATTTAATTCCGGAGACTTTCTTTTAAGCGTGTTCTGGACGTTGAAAACCTGAGCTTGATTTAATACGTATATACTGTTATCAAGTGTACCTGACCCAATCAAAGCATGATTAAGGTGGATCTGGACGACATCGCTTACAAATGTAAAATCAAATCCTTCTTTAGATAGTAAAGATACAGAGATGATATTACATGTTAAACTAGGTACACAAAAAAACAGTTACAAAACCAAAATCTGCCCACTTGTCAATCCTAGGTGATATTCCCCTACAGATACAGCATGCTCATTCTGTTAGCAACCCTAATAGTCATATCACTGGCCTTGATAACTCTACGGTTTCTCAGCGCCTGCAATGAAGCATGAACTCTTTTCTTGCCCTTTCCCTTTCCCTCTACCTTACTGACACAACCTTTCGGCTTGGTGGGGGCCTTCTTCTTCTTCCCCTTGGATTTCTCCTTGGATCCAGAAGAGCAAGATTCCCCAATAAGTAGAGCGGGTGTCTCCCTGGTTTTCTGTAGGTTGTTCTCTGCACTCCTTAACATGTTGAGGAGTTCTGGAAGTGAAATTTCTTTCTCTTGAATGTTGAAATTGAAGATTAACCGGGCGTAGGTAGAAGGGAGGGACTGTAGAATCAAGTCAGTATATAACTCGTTCTCCAACGTGGTCCTAAAGTCCGCGAGCTCTTCAATCAAGCTGATCATCTTAAGGATGTGGTCCCCTACAGATGACCCGACAACCAACCTCGCCTGAAATAATTTCTTCGAGGTCTCATATCTTGCGATACGAGATTTCTCTCCATATAATTTCTTGGTATGGAGGAAGATGGAAGCTAATTCCATCTTCTCGTGCCGCCTCTAGTGTTCATTATCCATTCAGGCCAGCACGTGACATTTGGCTTTCACACTGTCTATTTCCCATGCCTTACGGATTTCAATATCCGCGACAGTGGAATCTAGACCTGGGATGGCGAGGGCTTTGGTAGTAAGGAGATAGCCCAGTTTGTCATAGGTTATGGCCATCTGGACATTCCTTAGAAAATCTTTATAGTTCGGCCCCGTCAATATGTTTTTATTTAGCAGTAATTTAAGCCTGGTCATTTTGGTCGCTGCAATTAGGAGAGAGAGAAGAAACACTCGGCAAAATACTCTTGTTAGTTTAGATTGGTTATTAGTTTATCTAAACAGGATGGCTCCCATTGTTCCTCGAATCCTCCTTCAAACCATAAAAGAAGAATTAGTCGGGATTAATCGCACCCTACAATTCTTGCTTAACCTTTCGTCCAGGCTAGTGTCGGTACTTCGAGAGAGGTTTTACAACGCTTTCGTGATGTTCCTTAATTAAATAATCTCTTTTCTCTGGAGGCGTAGCCCCGCTAAAACCGTTCTAGACACCTACTTGGTTTATAGCATTGATTGCAAAGTGAAAATTCTCCCGAAGAGTAGCGGGTACTCACAGTAGGATAGGGATCCAAATATCATCGTGTGACAACCTTTTAAGGAATCCGACCAAAATCATCACACTCCAAATGGTATGCAATACTAGCAAGTTTCAATCTCATTAGAAACGCCGAATGTGGATTTTTGCCCCAAGTTCTTATGATCTCGACGAAGGCTGATTTAACGTTAAAATGTGTGTTCGAAAATAACCGCAATCAAGACGGTGTCACTAGAAGCTAGCCACGATGAGTACGGGTCGTCCGCAGGGAAACATGAACTCTTTTCTTGCTTTAGACGAGATGATAGAAGAAGGATGATTGTTTTCCTTTACGGATATAGAATTTATAAAGAAAAGAATTGTAGGGTTCATAGGGCTTAGTAGTAATGGATGAATAATTAAAAATGTCTTCTTTTATCTTTTAATAGTTTAAAACTAGATCGATAGTGATGAATGTAGATTAGGGTTTTTAGAAGAAACTAGGGTTTCACCACTATTAACCCTTTTCCTTGCATTGATCTCTATTCATGTCTAGACCTTACCAAAACAAGTATTAAACCAATCTCAAATCGTGGTCATGACTATCAATAAATTGGTAGCACGCCCGATATGGAGGTTAACATTTATTTCGCTAAAATTTATAGACTTTAAAATGTATAAAAGAAGTTAAAAGATTTTCTCATCTATTGTTCTACCCTATCCTAAAAACCCTAGCAAGCTGGGATTACTCATTCATGGTTAAAGATTTAGAAGAAAGGTTAAAAAAGAATGAAAACATGATTAAGGTGCAGAAATGTAAGTGCAGAAAGTAAGTGCGGAAATTAAATGCAAAAAAGAATTAAAAACAACTATCTTTATTAATCAACTATTGCATTTACAATTCTCCTTAGAAAGTAGAATACAAGAAGCCTAGTTTGCTCTAGATCTCTCTCTTGTTGGAGGTAGATGAATATATGATGATCACTTGGATACGTGGATCTCTTGATCTCTTCGGTGATGATCTTCAATGTACAGCTCTCGGTCCCTTATATATTCCCTCAAACCAGAAACCCTAGATTTCATAAGTGAGTATATGCAGTTAATATCCAAACCACCAAATCTCATATCCTACGGTCATCAAAGAGCCGCGGAACCGCCGCTTATAGCCATGTTTGGCGACGGTTCTGCCGCAACTTGGTAGAATCAGGAATTGGGATTTCGTCTGATCTCTTGTGTTGCCATGGAGAGATCCTTTTGATGTCTAGATTCTGAAAATAATACTCCGAGTCTCTGATGTTGCTAGATCTCTCGATTTGCTTCTAAATTTTGGCAGATTCGGTTTTGATATCCCGATTTGAGTCGGATCACTTTCTTGGATTCCAGACCTGAGCTAATATCTGCACAATATCTCAAATTATAGTGTTAGTAGTATTTGGTATTTTTGAGATATTATCCTAACTATTTAAATGATATAATATCTTAAGAATATTGATTAGAAATATTTGATATGATATGGATATTTTAATTATTAAGATTTCATTTAAATATTATATGCATATATTTTCCCTTATTATATTAATTATAATGTAGAAACATATGATAATAATTTTTTTACAAATAAACCCTCATATGTTCTTTATTTACAATAAACACATTTTAGTACTTAACAATAGTAGGGAAAATATTCATTCAAATGTGCAATATTTTAGACTAATCAAATACCCCCAAACATGATTTTGATCGTCCCGAGCAAACTAGTTATTAAAGAGAAAAATGAAAAAAACTAACTAGAACACTTTCGTTGGCAACACGATTGCACTGAGCACGTGCAACAAGTCTTTAAACCTCTAGGTGTTCCTAATAGGAGGAATGTTGTCTCCTGAGGGTTTTCAGCGGATTACACCCACAAAATCCCATAATAAAAGAAAGAAGATGAAAGTTACATACAAAGATAAGGAAAATATAAAAGAAAGAACTTGAAAATAAGAGTTTCAAACTACACTAACTTTTTAGTTGCCATGAGCCCTATCTTAATAGTCATGAAAAAATATCAGAAATCGCACCATCCCTCAATAAAACACCGTCTTTAGTCTTCCTCCCTACTTTTCTTCCAAACATCGATCATAAACCCCGACGTGTGTGTAAAAGATATCCCGAGAATTCAATTCAAGTTATCATACTCTTGTCCATCTTTCTTAGTACTTTTTAGTCGGTAAATGTTTTATAGATGGAATTGCTCACACATTCTTCATGCAACCGTTAATACTTCTTGAGGGACTAACCAACCAATTATGAAATGTGCTAAATCTTTTAGGCATAATTAGCAATATCCTAGTTTTACAACACCTAAGGCTTAGCAGTGGCTCCCAAACCAGTTGGTCTATGGCACTAGGTGATAAGGCATCCATGCTATATTTTTTTATGCTGCCTTAAGTAATTACAAAATCAGTGTTCATTTTTCTTCACCATTTTTTTGTCATTTATATTTTTGTTGATATATATATTTTTTTCTTCATACTAAGGCTTTTAGACAAGAGCATTTCAAGGTATCCTCTACTATACTAAGTTTCAAGATGTGTGCAACTGCGTATAGTAAGGTATCAACGTTCAGATGTTTAGACTCAAGAATAGAGACTATTTTTCAGACTTATTTCTATTCGCAGATTAGTAATTTCCTTCATCTTACTAACCCTTGGGATAACAGCTCATGAGTACCTATTACAAGCTTCATTTTAAAATATCTAATTTTCTTGCTTTTCTTGAATCTCTTCCTATCTTTCATACGTATTTTTCACTTCCTAAATTTTATTATCAAAATTTTTGTGTGTTTTTATTTAGTATAATATAAAATGATGCGTGAATAAGGACAAATCTCTCCTAAATCTATTTGCAGCAGTGTCCTCACTGATGTCACCTTTTAAGCTCAAACCATGTAGACTTGGGAGGAAAATTTCTCAATTATTAGCAAAAGGGGACCAAAAAGTCAATGACAGTGAAATCCTCCCCTAAACTTATTTTTGGCTGACAATTGTGTAAAAATTTGTTTTTCTTTGAAGAGCCAAAATATTTTTCTCCTCCCCCACAAACTTGAGTGAAACGGTATTAAGCATTTAATATTATAAGATGGGGTTAAAGTTATTGGTCTATGCAAAGCTTTACAAAGACCAAAAGTTAACACCAACCATTCGAATATTTTATCGATGTAACAACATAGTTGGTAGAAAATCAAAGACGTGAGGAAGTTGGGAGATAGAGGCGTAATCGATCAGGTTTACGTCTCGGTTGGTAGAAACGAAACAGTGATGGTGAACGAAAACGAGAATGTGATTAGGAATGGGTGGAATAGTCACATTCTAGTATCGGATAAGAAGATGGGGGTGGCGGTTCTTCTCCAGCCTCAAATGAAGGCGCACGAATTTCCAATGAAGGTTGATTCATCACAATATCCAAGTCTTTTAGGAATGCAAGTTCTTCGGCGAAAATGTCTTCAAAACTTTCATCAATGGTCCGAGTAATAATTTCATCGATATCTATGGAATATACATATTCACTAGGACGGTTGAAAGTTTCAAGGTCAGTATTTTGCGCACCAAGATTCGAAACACTCGATTCATCAGAAATTATGGAGGTAGGAGATTCGAAATGATCGTATCCCTCCTTCTCAAAAGAGTCTAAATCGAGTGGACTTTCAAGAATCATAAAACTCGAAATATCGGAGTGTGATTCATCAAAACTCGGTGGAGTTGAAAAAAGATTTGAAGAACCAAAGAAAGTGGGTGATGAAATGGGTAAACAAACTTGTGTGTCGAGCGTTGTTGGACCAGATGTAGGAAATGAAGGCCGGATATTATTTTGCTTATCGGATAGTTCGATATTAAGAATAGGATCGGTTAAATGTACAGGATGATGTTCACTTTCAATAGAAGGGACATGATGGATATGGGAATCCAACTCATCAAACATAACGTGTTCATCTTCAACGATATTCTCATCACCGCTCTCACTAGCACCTTCGGTCAAATCAAACGAATATGTATTTAAGAATTCATCAATTATACTATTCTTAATCGATAAATCACTTGGTTCACTTGATGGAATTGGAAGGTTTGAAATATCAAGTGTAGTCGAATAAGGATCGGTTTGATTTGAAATGGTGTAAAACTCTCTTTCACGCTCACTATTAGAATAGTCAAACATGTTAGTCTTAGGCACCTCATCACTTAGACTATGAAGCGGTTGAACATCGAATATATTCAGTTAGAGTACAGGATGGAAGGTGTCGAGATCAAAAGAATCGGTTTTGTTTTGACTTTGATGAATCTCTTGTTCTTTACTCAATTCCAACTCTACTTCAAGACTAGACATGGGTTGTGAATAAGTTCCAATGAAGGATTCTCTTTGAACCGTGAAACTTCCTAATTGATTTTCAGAAGCACTGTCTAAATAAGGTGATGATTGTTAGAGTTTTTGCGTGCTTAGTTAATTACCGCAATCAAGACGGTTTCGCTTGGTAGCTAGCCGGTTGAGTACGGGTCGTCCGTAGGGAGATGGGAATCTTTTTCTATATGCTTTAACGAGTTAAGTCCAAATGTTCAGGTTTGTTTGAGATTAACTATGTACTAAAATATATATAAATAGAGCTTGTTAGGGTTAGGATTAGGTTAGTTTGAGATAGGAGTCGCTCACTTCTTTCGCTGCCACTCTCAATATCGGTGTTACGGTAATCGGCAACAACGGGGATTAGCACGACTAGGAAGGAACTTGCGAGTATAGGTTAGGCTTTCCAACGCTTAGTTTCTTCCTTTTGGTCCTTGTCCGTCCGTTCTTGGCTCTTAGCCTTAACCTCCGGTTAATTCAACCACAACCGGTCTCGCTAAGGAATCACCGCTATCATGTAGGATAGGGTACCATAGGGAGCGGATTGTGGTTCAATTAATGGGAGTCCGAATTAAGATGTTGGGCAAGAAAAGAGTGAGAGAGATTTCCTTCTCTGAAACTTTCCTTATCCTACCCTAACAAGTGAGAAACTACTCACCCATTACAAAAGAAAAGGAAAATACAACAAAAGGAGGAAGATAGAAAGAAAGGGGTTAGAAGATTACAACTAGCTATTTGAGACCTCACTTTTGCAAGGATCAAGCTTAAGCATCATTGTTGTAAGGATAAAGAAAAATAGAAGAAGAAAGAAACAAACAACAAATAAAAACAACTAGATTAGCAAATGAAAATTACAAGCAAATATAATTAAGAAAGTAATAAGACAAGCATGATAAAGAAAAGAACTCTTTTATTCATCACTTCACTCATAAAACCTCACTACAAGGTTTTAATGGAGAAAGATGAAAAGAGGAAGAAGAACTACAAAAATCTATCCTAAAATCTAATACAAAAAATAAGCACCCTTCACTTGGCTTTGTTCTGGGCTATTTATAGACAGGAAACTGAAACCCTAGGGATACAATCTGGCCCAAGATAAAATGTCCAAGCTACCCTCAAAATCCAAGTTGACACTAAGTCAACTCGGCCGCGGATCCGCCGCATATATGGCAATTTGGCCGCGGATCCGCGGCCATTTGGTTAACTTGTTGGCTTATTTTTTCTGGGGTTCTCCATGTTGCTATTCTCTTCAGTTTGGTATACTTGTTTTCTCAGAAGCTCTTCATTTTTCTTCCATATTTTCAGCAGATCAAAAGGTGATTTGATGTAGAACTTTTGCCATGATTTTCTTGAGCTCCGCGTAGAAGTCTTGGATCTTGTGTTGCCCTTGTGCTTTGTGCATGAAAATGACCATTGATTTGCCATTTTGTCCTTTAAACTGGTGTACAGCAACATACGGATAGCGAGCGGAGACCCGTATTTTATCTGTGGTTGCCAGTAGTCCAGAATTTGTCACGCTTTTCCATGAATTTCACTGCTTAGAGCTGAGAACCTATAAGCTGCAATTATTTAGCAAACATGGATCAAGAGTACCTACCTATAAGCAATGTGATAAAAAAAATGGGCGGTATAAAAATGCAAAAATCTGATATGAACAAATACCCCCAAACTTATCATTTGCTCGTTCCGAGCAAAGCCAATTTATTCAGAAAAATTCCTAACCTCACTTTCGCAGGGAACGCGATTGCACTGAGCATGTGCAACAAGCGGTTAAACCTCTAGGTGTTCCTAGTAGGAGGAGTGTTGTCTCCTGAGGGCTTTCAGCGGATTACACCCACAAAATCCCGTCAAGCTAGTTTTGCGGAATAATTATGATTCTAATCCTAAGGTTTTGTTTTAAAGCTAGCAATTCTATTATCCTGAATTTAGAACTATCAAACCTTTAGTTTTCACACCACGCTTCTTATTTAACTTAAGATTATATATGTCTTTTCGTGCAGTGCAGATAGTGTCGTTAAGTTTCAAAAGGATCGATTAAAGTCGACATGTCACAAAATAAAACCCAGATAAAGATTTAAAAAGGATCACACAAGTTTTATAAAGAGTTAAGTACATCTCAAGGTTTGTTTTCCAATTAGGTTTCAAATTCAGAATTTCTATCTTGCTTAACAGGAAACTAGGTCTTATTTTTCACTCCACCTTTTTCTTGTTTTCGTTTCATACACATCTCTGTGAACGTGCAATAGTCTTTATCATAGAATATAACATTCATACCTCCGCTAGAAATATTTTTATAAAAACCTGTCTTTTGTCAAGATTATTCTCACACAAAGAACCATTAGGAATTTTAACTCAGGGAGAATACTTGCTTGACTTTGTTTTAATCTGGACTTTCTAGGCTTCTTACTGAGCTTTGGGCCAATGCACCCAAACCAGTTGATTTTAGGGCATTAGGTGTAAAGACACCTCGGCGGACTTAATTGCTCAAGTTACCTAGGCCCTAAAACAAAAGACCAATTTTGGCGTGAAAATCATAATGATTTAATGTGAACGGAGATATAAATGGTTGTTCAAATATTTTTGGATAAAAGACGTGTTTAGTGGTTTAGGTGTGTAATCACTTCAATCAAATTTCAGATGGGTTATTTTTTAGAATTAGTTCTTATTAAGGCATCAATAATATCCCTTCTTATCCATCTTTCTTTATAAACTCGTCTTGATATTACTTATTTCAGAACAAACCTATTTGATCCTCAGAAAATAGTTTATCAATTTAAAAGTTTTCAGACATAAAAGACCTGTCATCTAATTTTTAAAACTCACGACACGTGTAGTGTGACGTAAAAACGTATATTAGCTACAGTTAACATCAAAGGAGAGTTATCTTTCAGGTTTTCAAAATCTATAAATAGGATTTAGTTGTTCCTATCTTATTAAACAAAACTGTCGAAATATTGAATCTAAGTTCTCTCACTAGCTAACTTGACAACAAGGTTTTTATGTTTTTAGAAAATTTTCTGATTTTTATGCAAAATATACACATGAATGCGAAGGTTAGGAATGCGTACCGAGCGTACCCCCAAACTTAAACTGAACAGTGCCCTCACTATCATTGCATTAAAATTATTGAAGGGTCAAAATTGTCGGTTAGATATACATAATTTTTTTTATTTATTTATTTTTTATTTTGAAATGAGCATCACCAGACAAGATTGCTCATCAAAAATGGATATGCACCGGACAAGAATATCCACATATATATACAAAATAGTATATACAAACCCCTAAACTTATTTGAAACAGTGTCCACTGTTTGGCTGGATAACCGAAGTTTGGTGATAGGCAGAGGAAGATTATGCAGGGTAAATCGGCTAGTGTAAGACCAGGAGCTCCTCTGTTGATTCAGCGCTACGGTACGGTTTCAGTCTGTGTCCGTTTACTTTGAAAAACGAACCATCCTTTGGATTTTCCAAATCCACAGCACCTTGCGGGTACACATTCCGCACAAAAAATGGCCCTTTCCAGGGAGATCTGAGCTTAACAGGATAGAAATGTAGCCAGGTGTCGTAAAGCAGTACCTGTTGACCAGGTGTGAAAGTTTTGCGCAAAAGGTGTTTATCGTGAAACACCTTCGTTCGGTTCTTAACAACAACCGCGTTTTCGTAAGCCTCATCCTGAAGCTCGTTCAATTCGTTTAACTGCAGCTTCCGATGGCTGCCCGCATCTTCGAGTGATAGATTCAGCTCCTTTATCGCCCAAAATGCGCGATGCTCTATTTCCATTGGAAGATGGCAAGCCATTCCGTAAACAAGTTGATAGGGAGACATGCCAAGATTAGTCTTATAAGAAGTTCGAAATGCCCAAAGGGCATCAGTGAGTTTTAAAGACCAATCCTTACGGTTCTTGGAAACCGTCTTCTCCAATATCTGCTTGATTTTTCGATTTGAAACCTTGGCTTGCCCACATGTTTGGGGGTGCTAGGACGTTGATAGCTTATGATTAATGGAATACTTCCGCATCAAGGCCTCGAAAGTCCTATTACAGAAATGAGTTCCATTGTCACTAATGATCGCGCGGTGGTGCCCCAACCGGGAAAAGATGTTTTCCTTAAGAAATCTAATGACAACCTTGTTGTCGTTAGTCCGGCTGGGCACAGCCTCGACCCACTTAGAGACATAATCAACAGCGAGAAGAATGTACAAGTTCCCAAAAGAGCTGGGAAACGGCCCTATAAAATCAATCCCCCAAATATCGAAAATCTCCACAACCAAGATTGGTTGGAGCGGCATCTCGTTTCTCTTGGATATCCGGCCCAAATGTTGGCACCGGGAGCAGGTCTTGCAGTAATCATGAGCGTCTTTGAAGAGTTGTGTCCAGTAGAAACCACACTGCAAGATCTTCTCGTCTGTCTTTCTGGGGCCAAAATGCCCGCCACACACTTGATCGTGGCAAAACGACAGCACACTCTTGAATTCATTGTCAGGGACACACCGACGAATAATCTGGTCGGGACAATACTTGAACAGATAAGGTTCGTCCCAGTAAAAGTGTTTTACTTGGGATAAGAATCGAAGTCTGTCCTGACTTGACCATTCATTCGGTAGTAGTCCTGTAGCCAAATAGTTCACAATATCTGCGAACCAGGGTTCGCATGATACTATCAAAAGTTGTTCATCCAGAAAAACGTCTTTGATCGGAATTTGAAGCGACGGCGAAGAAGGAAGTCGTGAGAGATGGTCGGCGACTACATTTTCACATCCTCTTTTGTCCTTGATGACGAGGTCAAACTCTTGAAGTAAGAGGATCCAACATATCAGCCGAGATTTTGCATCCTTCTTTGCAAAAAGATGGCGAAGAGCTGAATTGTCCGTGTAGACGATGACTGGAGAGCCGATCAAGTACGGCCTAAACTTTTCTAAAGCAAACACAACTGCCAAGAATTCCTTCGCGGTTGTTTTGTAGTTCAGTTGGGCGTCGTGCAGGGTTCGGTTAGCATAATAGATTACGTGCGGCATCTTATCGATGTGCTGTCCAAGGATAGCACCGATGGCAAAGTCGGATGCATCGCACATAATCTCAAATGGATACGTCCAGTCAGGAGAAGAAAGAACGGGAGCAAAAGTGAGTGTGCTTTTTAATGACTCGAACACAGTCGCACGGCTCGAGTTGAAGTTGAATGTCGTGTCCTTGCCCAGCAAAAGAGTCAAGGGCCTAACAATCTTGCTAAAGTTCTTGATGAACCGTCTATAGAAACCGGCATGGCCAAGGAAGGCTCAGATGTCTCTGACGTATCTGGGAGGAGGGAGATTGGAAATGACTTCAATCTTTGCTTTATCTACCTCAATACCATTTTACGAGATGATATGTCCTAAGACAATACCTTCACGCACCATGAAGTTGCACTTCTCCCAATTTAAAGTGAGGTTCTTGTCCTTACACCGGGTAAGGACAGCGTCGAGATGCAGCAAACACTCATCAAAAGAATCGCCGAAAATAGAGAAATCATCCATGAAGATCTCCAAGAATTTTTCCACCATGTCTGAGAAGATTCCTATCATACATCGCTGGAAGGTAGCGGGCGCATTGCATAACCCAAACAGCATCCGACGATATGAAAATGTGCCGAAAGGACAGGTGAATGTGGTCTTGTCCTGGTCTTTTTCGGCGATGGGAATCTGATTATAGCCGGAGTAGCCATCCAGAAAGCAGTAGTGCTCGTGTCCAGCCAATCGTTCAAGCATTTGTTCAATGAAAGGTAGAGGAAAATGGTCTTTCCGCATTGCGGCGTTGAGTTTTCTATAATTGATGCATACCCGCCATCCAGTCTGGGTGCGAGTAGGGATTAACTCGTTCACCTCATTGGTTATGACCGTTATGCCCGACTTCTTGGGGACAACGTGAGTGGGGCTAACCCACTGGCTATCGGAGATAGGGTAAATGATACCACTATC
The DNA here is from genome assembly GCA_030015575.1 of Agapanthus africanus. Lineage (NCBI taxonomy): Eukaryota > Viridiplantae > Streptophyta > Magnoliopsida > Asparagales > Amaryllidaceae > Agapanthus > Agapanthus africanus. Next base: position 152,681,758 of record CM057348.1, on the reverse strand, counting down.
CAGACACTTTACGATCTCCTTTTTTACAGCCTCCTTCATGACTGGGTTGAGTCGCCTTTGTGGATCCCTGGCTGGTTTGGCATCATTCATCAGCTGAATGTGATGTTCAACGATCAAGGGACTACTCCCCTTGATGTCCACCATTGACCAGCCAAAAGCTTGCCTATTACTGTGCAAGACCGTAAGAAGGGCTTTCTCTTGCTCTGGAGCTAGAGAAGACGAGATGATAACAGGAAGGGTCTCGTTCTCACCCAAGTAAGCGTACTTAAGGTGAGATGGCAACGGCTTAAGTTCGAGCGTTGGAGGTGAAACAATTGAATGCAAGATTGGTGAAAAGGTCTCGAACTCAAAGGATTCCAGCAAAAGTTCAAAACGAGTGTAAGCGACCGAGTTGGATGGTTCAGCTAACTCATTCGGAAATTCAAAGAATTCAAACTCGGGTGTTGACTGGCCAAGATCATTCGAGAAAGTGAAACACTCGTAGTCATTGTCGGGCGCAGAATCAGCAGTCGGTTCGAAGAGGAACGCACTAGTGGCGTCAAGATTGCTGTGATCGAACAAAAACTCCTTGAATTCACAGTCCTCCGGGGTGATCTCCTGGATTGAACAAACGTCTAGTATATGGGTATTAGGCTCGGAGGGATGATTCCCCAACCTAAAAATATTGAGTTCAATTGTCATGTTTCCAAAATATAGGTTTATCGAACCATTTCGACAATTGATCACAGCATTTGAGGTTGCAAGGAATGGGCGACCGAGTATCACCGGAATTTGATTCCGGGGGTTAGCTACAGGCTGTGTGTCTAAAACAATGAATTCAACGGGGAATATGAAGTCCCCAACCTTGATTAACACATCCTCTAGCTCACCCCTAGGATGGGTGATCGAACGGTCGGCCATTTGGAGAGTACAGTGTGTGGGTTTCAGCTCTCCTACACCTAGTTGCTCATATACTGAGTACGGAAGCAGGTTAACACTGGCACCAAGATCCAAAAGTGCGCGCTTGATGTTCTTATCCCTAATGGTTATTGAAATCGTAGGACAGTCAGGGTCCTTCCGTTTTTGAGGTAAAGATTGGGTAAGAGCATCACTCACAGCATTAGCTAAGAAAACCATCTTGGGTACCTGCGATTTCCTCTTCTTAGTGAACAAGTCCTTCAAGATTTTAGCGTAGGAAGGGACTTGTTGGACTGCATCTAAGAGGGGAATGTTGATGTTAACCTGCTTAAACAACTCCAAAATCTTCTCCATTTGTGGATTTTGTTTATTGGACCTCAACCGGTTTGGAAATCGAACGTTTTTTAAATTGGTTGAGTCCAATGCTTATGGAGGAGATTGTGGAGTTGGAACGGATCCCAGAGCTGGTGTTTTCGTAGAGTGAGATGTGGGTCCGTTCGTTGTAGCGGAAGAAGAAAAGCCTTTTGAAGAATGGAGAATAGGCTCAGAAGATGAAGAAGAAGAAGAAGAAGAAGAAGAAGCCGGGGTGTCATCATCTTTGCCGACGTTGTTATGCAGCATCCTTCCAGATCTCAACGTAGTTACGGCACTCATATTATGATTCTGTTGTTCAAGAGCAACATATACATTATGTGGGTGACCAGGATTCGGGAGTGGTTGAGATGGAAGTTTTCCTTTCTCTCTCTCGCTTAAAGCTGCATTCAGTTGTGCGATCTGGGCTTCGATGGTCTTGATGCTTTGCCCGTGTGCAGCAGTGTGTTACACCAAAGACTGAATGGAAGACTGGATGTTGGCGGTGGATTGAGTTGATTGCTTTACGAACGCCTCCAGACTTCGTTCTAGCGAGGAAACCTTATCGTTGTTTGACGGAACAAAGTTATTTTGAGGAAAAGAATTGTTGGGTGCAAAATTGTTCGTCGGATTTTGAAAAGGTTGGGGTTGGAAGGGCTGCTGATATTGATGTTGAGTTTGTTGCTGAGCTTGTTGTTGCGGTGGAGGAGGCCTCTGGAAATTGTTGTGGCCCTGGAATTGATGCTAGTTCTGATTCCAGACGAAATTGGGGTGGTTCCTCCAGCCGGGATTGTAAGTGGAAGAGTACAGATCATTTCTTGGTCTTTGCTGAAAGACAGCATTGACCTGATCCTGTCCTTGAGAAGGTGGGTTTTAATGACATTCTTCGGTCAAATGGGATGGATCAGAACAATAAGCATTGATGGTACAAGGGGGAGGAGCAGGGGCATGAGAAGGAGACGAGAATTTGCTCTCAATTGCTTCCAGTTTTCGTGTGATTGCTGCCATCTCGGCCTTCATTGCATTTGAGATATCAAGTTGATGAACGCCTGCCCTAGAGAGACCGGGAGAAGTAGAAGAAGAAGTGTTTGGTCGTGTGCTTTCCCACTGAAGCGTCTGTTCCGTAAGATCGTCGAAGAATTGCCAAGCTTCCTCGTCAGATTTGGATAAGAAGTGGCCTTGACAAATGGTTTCCAGCAACTGCTTAGTTGTTGGATTCAGGCCCTCGTATAAGGTCTGGCAAAGTTGCCATCTCTCAATACCGTGATGAGGGCACTGAACAAGAAGGTCTTTGTATCGATCAAAGCACTTCCAAAAGGGTTCTGTAGGAAGCTGGGAAAATTGGTTAATTTCGTTTCGGATTCTCGCGGTCTTGTGGTTCGGGTAGAAATTTTTAAGAAACGCTTTAACAAACTCATCCCAACTGGTTATGGAATGCGACGCGGTGCTACATAGCCATTTCTCAGCAAGGTCACACAGAGTGAAAGGAATGGCTCGTAGCCGTATAGTATCGTCGGACAGTTGGGTTTTCTTCATCATTGCACAGACGTTCTGGAATTTGTTGATGAAGATATAGGTATCTTCGGATTCTAGCCCGTGAAATTTAGGCAGCATGTTGATGAAGTGGGGCTTAATTTCGAAATTATCCCCATTGGCCGTAGGAAGTGAAAGACAGGTAGGAAGTGCAGAGCGGGTGGGATAGAAACGATTCTGGAGTGCAATTCGCTGTGGCGCTTCAACAGGAGTTGGTTGAGGATTATTCGCACCCAGATGAGGTGGAATCAGTCCCGGGGGAGGTAAAGGGATGTTAGGAGGAAATCCTGACATCTCAGAAGAAGAATTTGGTGATGATGATGGTGAAGGTGAAGGTGAGGATGTATGAACAGAATCCCGGTCAATGTCGGAGATGGCCGACAAAGGTAAGGGTGAAAGAGGCGTGGAGGGAGTTTCGAAGTCTGAGTCGATCGTGTAGTCGGTAGTGACTAACGTAACTTGGAGTAGACAGGCACTAGTGTCCCGAGTCCAACCGGACATACACTAAATGAGTTTAGTATAGTCAAAGCGTAGAATGCGAGGGTAAGAAAACGTCAAAGGAGAAATACGATGAGAGGTGGGTGAAAATGGGATTCTAGCGACAAAGGGCAAGTTTTTTGTTTTTTGTTTTTTCTGTTTCTGTTTTTTTTTTTTAGAAAGAGTTTTGCAGAAATATGTACGGACTTATGGCTTAAATTCAAACAATCACAGTGAAAATATGCACAATCACACCTAGAGCTATGGTCTTCAAAGTCCACTAGACTGCTCCTAACTGTTCCAAAGAGACAAGTTGTGAGATAACCCTCAAATCGTCTCTTCACTGCCAATTGTGGCCAGGTAAGCACAAGTGAGAAAAGGAGGGTTCCGCTTACGAATCACAGTGAGACAGGCCTTTTAAAATTTCCTTTCTCACTTGTCTAGCCTAGGCACCACAAAATCAAGTTTAGATAAACGATCGAATGCCCACAACCTCCTCTATCCTATTGAGCACGACAGCCCTTAGTTGGCTGAGTCTAAATATTTTTTTAATTAAGCTCAAGGGTAATGCGGATGCTTTTAGTGATTTTTGGGGTCTTAGGAAGGGTGATGAACTCCCCACCCAATCTGAATTGGTGTTATATCCCTTTAAAGTCCGTATTATTTATGCAAAACAGTAACAAACAAAAATCTAAAACACTTGCAAAAAATTTATTTGGCGGCGGCGCAAAGAATCCTGCACAAAAGCAATTTTATTGGACATGAGAAGAGAATTTTTGCAAAGAATGCTGCAGAAAGAATAGTTCAGTGGAGTGGAGAAGAGGGTTGAAATACTCACAGGGGATTTTTGGTTGCTGATGTTAGCAAATGGCCGCAGTTCCGCGGCCAAACAAGCACTTATGTCGCGGTTCCGCGGCTATAAAGTGGAGTTGGACCTTCAGATTTCTTTCCTGTGCTGGGTTGGGTGTCCTCTTCTTGTTTAGAGCCCCTGAATCTTGATTTGCTCACTGGGTTTTCTCCAGAATTTTACAGTAGACCGTTGGTTCTGTCTTGATCCGCCGCAGTATAGCCGCGAGATATGGATCTAACTTCCCACGTCTTTGGAACTGAACTCTACCTTCTTTCTATCCTAAACACTTGCACAAAAACTAATCAAAAATAACAATATGATTTTTACAATATATTTTTTTTTTGTTTTTGGTTATATTTATATTCACAATTAACACGAAATTACACAAAGAAATAAACTACCGCCTTCCTGGCAATGACGCCATTTGATTGTTAGAGTTTTTGCGTGCTTAGTTAATTACCGCAATCAAGACGGTTTCTCTTGGTAGCTAGCCGGTTGAGTACGGATCGTCCGCAGGGAGATGAGAATCTTTTTCTATGTGCTTTAACGAGTTAAGTCCAAATGTCCAGGTTTGTATGAGATTAATTATGTGCTAAAATATATATAAAGAGAGCTTGTTGGGGTTAGGATTAGGTTAGTTTGAGATAGGAGTCGCTCACTTCTTTCGTTTCCACTCTCAATATCGGTGTTACGGTAATCGGCAACAACGGGGATCAGCACGACTAGGAAGGAACTTGCGAGTATAAGCTAGGCTTTCCAACGCTTAGTTTCTTCCTTTTGTTCCTTGTCCGTCCATTCTTGGCTCTTAGCCTTAACCTCCGGTTAATTCAACCACAACCGGTCTCGCTAAGGAATCACCGCTATCATGTAGGATAGGGTGTTGTAAGGAGCGGATTGTGGTTCAATTAACGGGAGTCCGAATTAAGATGTTGGGCAAGAAAAGAGTGAGAGAGATTTCTTTCTCTCAAACTTTTCTTATCCTACCCTAACAAGTGAGAAACTACTCACCCATTACAAAAGAAAAGGAAAATACAACAAAAGGAAGAAGATAGAAAGAAAGGGGTTAGAAGATTACAACTAGCTATTTGAGACCTCACTTTTGCAAGGATCAAGCTTAAGCATCATTGTTGTAAGGATAAAGAAAAATAGAAGAAGAAAGAAAGAAACAACAAATAACAACAACTAGATTAGCAAATCAAAATTACAAGCAAATATAATTAACAAAGTAACAAGACAAGCATGATAAAGAAAAGAACTCTTTTATTCATCACTTCACTCATAAAAGCTCACTACAAGGTTTTAATGGAGAAAGATGAAAAGAGGAAGAAGAACTACAAAAATCTATCCTAAAATCTAACACAAAAAATAAGCACCCTTCACTTGGCTTTGTTCTGGGCTATTTATAGGCAGGAAACTGAAACCCTAGAGATACAATCTGGCCCAAGATGAAATGTCCAAGCTACCCTCAAAATCCGAGTTGACACTGAGTCAACTCGGCCGCGGATCCGCCGCATATATGGCATATTGGCCGCGGATCCGCAGCCATTTAGTTGCCTTGTTGGCTCATTTTTTCTACTATTCTCTTCAGTTTGGTATACTTGTTTTCTCAGAAGCTCTTCATTTCTCTTCCTGATTTTCAGCAGATCAAAAGGTGATTTGATATGGACCTTTTGCCATGATTTTCTTGAGCTCCGCGTAGAAGTCTTGGATCTTGTGTTGCCCTTGTGCTTTGTGCATGAAAATGACCATTGATTTGCCATTTTGTCCTTTAAACTGGTGTGCGGCAACATACGGATAGCGAGCGGAGACCTGTATTTTATCTGTGGTTGGCAGTAGTCCAGAATTTGTCGCGCTTTTCCATGAATTTCACTGCTTAAAGCTGAGAAACTGTAACCTGCAATTATTTAGCAAACACAGATCAAGGGTACCTACCTATAAGCAATGTGATAAAAAATGGGCGGTATAAAAATGCAAAAATCTGATATGAACAGGTGAGGAAGTTGAGTATGGTTGGAATGTGTTTAATTGTTGGCTACGGGCGAGTTCAATGTGTTCCGCAATTGACATGTGTTTATGATTTTCCGCATTAGCCTGAAGAGAAATGTTAAGAAGAAATGCCTTTAATTGTTGGCTATGGACGAGTTCAATATGTTCCGCAATCGACATTCGTTTATGACTTGTCCTATTAGCCTCAAGATAAGTGTCAACATGAGAGCGTATGAAAGTTTGGTACTGTGGATAAGAATTAGAAGGGTGTACCTAAGTTTTATAAACAGGATTAGGATCAACACTGTGATATGAAGAATATTGAGATTGGTTGTTTAGTTGGAGACTTGCAATTGCTATTTGTTCAGCAATGGTCATGGGTGTAAAAGATGTCATATTCGCCTTAAAACGGGTATCGATATTTTAATATGGAAATGATGGTGCTTGTTGTCCTAATGGTTTTGGATTAGTGAAAAGATTGAAACTTTGGCTATCAGCCTTCGCAATATGCTCAGCGATGGACATGCGTTTAGAAGTTTCCTCACTCGCCTTAAACGGATTATCAACATAAGAAGATGTTGAATTTTGATGTGGTTGATAGGACCATGAGTGAGGTATCCAACTGTTCTTTTCCGCATGCTCTATCCTGTCTCTTAAATACATGGTAGATTCAGAATTTGTACCGAAGAAATTACTAAAACAAGATATATCTGGTTCTGGATAGCAAAGCTCGGCAAGTGTTCGTCTGTTTGGATTACCCATTATAAGAAAGTGGAAAGAAAAAAGGGTGAAATGGTAATGATATAAGCTCTTTTTGGATTTTGGAAATTGTTTTGCTTTGAAAGAGGGACATGAAACTTGACTTAACAAATCGCAAAATACACAATCAATCCCTAAAACTAGGGTCTCCTAGGTCATGTCACTAGACCGCTCCTAAACTTTTAAAGGACAAGTCGCAAGATCAATCCTCTACTACCTCCTTATCAATCTTGTGGCCAGGTAAGTAGGAGGTATCCTCTATATGAATCACCGAAATAGCGGGCCTAATTAAGTAACCACTTTCCTTAGTCATACTTGCCTTAGACACCACAAGAAAATTGCGGATAAGAAATAGATTACCCACGACCTTCCTCTGTCCTAATTAAGCGCGAATGTTCTTAGGGTCTAGGTCTAGATATTTTTTATTAATGTAGGGTGATAGTATGCACGTTTGTGATTTGTGGGGCTTAGGAAGGGTGATGAAATCCCCACCTTGTCTGAATTTGGGTTTATTTCCCCTTAATGTCCATTTTAGATATGCAATACAAACCAAAATCTAAAACACGCAAAATGATTTTTAGCGGCGATATTTACAAAAAATCCTGCAGGTAGAATCAATTTATTGGAGCTTTAGAGGAGAGAGAAAGATAGTAAGAAATTACCACAGAAGATTAAGGGCCCAACTCCACCAATATGCCGCGGTTCCGCCGCCAAACCTACCAAAATGCCTCAGTTCTGCCGCTGCCTTGGGGGATCTTCTGCTAATTTTTCTTCAGAGCTCTCCTATACTCCTCTAGTCCAAGTTGAAATCTCTGAATCTCTATTTTCTTGCTCCAGCTACTCCAGATTCCCTTACAAAGCTCGCACAATAATCGTTAAAAGTGCAAGATGCGGTTTAGTTTATTTTATGTTTACTAGATTTTATAAGAAATCAACCTGAACAATAAGAAAAAAAATTACGACCGTTTCCCCGACAATGGTGCCATTTGATTGATCGTAAAAAAAGTGTTTTCGTAAAGTAACTGCAATCAAGAGGTGTCGCTAATAGCAAGCCACGATAAGTACGAGTCGTCCGCAGGGAAACATGAACTCTTTTCTTGCTTTAGACAAGTTGATAAAAGAAAGGTAGTTGTTTATCGTTACGGATATAGAATTTATAAAGAAAAGGCTTGTAGAGTTCATAGGGCTTAGTAGTAATGGATGAATAATTAAAAATGACTTGTTTTGTCCTTTAATAGTTTAAAACTAGATAGATTGTGATAAATGTAGATTAGGGTTTTTGGAAGAAATTAGGGTTTCCCCACTATTAACCCGTGTCCTTGTATTGATCTCTATTCATGTCTAACCCTTAACAAAACAAGTGTTAAACCAATCTCAAATCGTGGTCGTGACTATCAATAAATTGGAAGCACGCCCGATAAGGAGGTTAACATATATTTTGCTAAAGTTTATAGACTTTAAAATGTATAAAAGAAGTTAAAAGATTTTCTCATCCATTGTTCTACCCTATCCTACAAACCCAAGAAAGTTAGGAATTACTCACTCATGGTTAAAGATTTAGAAGAAATGTTGAAGAAGAATGAAAACATGATTAAGATGTAGAAATATAAGTGCAGAAAGTAAGTGCGGCAATTAAATGAAAAAAAGAATTAAAAATAACTACCTTTATTAATCAACTATTGCATTTACAATTCTCCTTAGAAAGTAAAATACAAGAAGCTTAGTTTGCTCTTGATCTCTCTTGAGGTAGATGAATTGATGATGATCACTCGAATACGTGGATCTCTTGCTATCTTCGGTGATGATCTTCAATGTAAAGCTCTCGGTCCCTTATATAGTCCCTCAAATCAGAAACCCTAGATTCCATAAGTGAGTATATGCAGTTAATATCCAAACCACCAAATCTCATATCCTACGGCCATCAAAGAGCCATGGAACTGCCGCATATAACCATGTTTGGCGGCGGTTCCTCCACAACTTGGTAGAATCAGGAATTGGGATTTCTTCTGGTCTCTTGTATTGCCATATGGAGATCCTTTTGATATCTAGATTGTGAAAATAATGCTCTGAGTCTATGCTGTTACTAGATCTCTCGATTTGCTTTTAAATTTTGGCAGATTCGGTTTCGATATCCCGATTTGACTCGAATCTCTTGCTTGGATTCCAGACCTGAGCTAATATCTGCACAATATCTCAAATCATAGTGTTAGTAGCATTTGATATTTTTGAGATATTATCCTAACTATTTAAATGATATAATATCTTAAGAATATTAATTAGAAATATTTGATATAATATGCATATTTTAATTATTAAGATTTCATTTAAATATTATATGCATATATTTTCCCTTATTATATTAATTATAATGTAGAAACATATGATAATAAACTTTTTACAAATAAACCATCATATGTTCTATATTTACCATAAACACCTTTTAGTACTTAACAATAGTAGGGAAAATATTCATTCAAATGTGCAATATTTTAGACTAATCAAAGGACAAAATATCATAAGTCGCAAGTCAAGTTCTACCCGTCATTGTCCAGGTTAATTTGAACGCACCCATACATACCCTTGACGAAGGCCAAAATAGTAGTACGACTGTCCCAAATCAACGTATCTATCTATGCTACAGATGAATACCCAGCAGCTACCAATTACTATGCCTTGGCGAAGTTCAAAATACATAGCTTGAATACTACTGATTACCCATCTGAAATGACGGAGGGCTACGGATAGTTTTGGCAAAACTGTGAACGTAATGAACTTGATATCGTCGAAGGAACCATGATAGCTTTTAAAAGGAGTGGTTTAGGCTCCGGATTTAAATAGTTGTTTTTCAAGAAAACCGAGTGGTTTTGAAATTGTTCCAACGATTTAGCTATGGTTTGTTTTCTTTGCATTAATCAATATTAATGTGGTCCCATCATTTAAACCTATCATTGCAGAAATAAAAGAAAATACAACATACACTTATGCCATCCGCATTCGCCACGGGCCTCGTCTTGCACTGTTAGGTTACTTAACTAACGGCAGAGCGGGGGATGGACTAGCGCGGGTGCAAAACATAAGAAATGTTTATTACATATCATATATATATATATATCCCCATTCATCTCACGCTATAATAGGTATTCCAAATCACAGATCACAGATGAATATATTGGATATACTAGGAATCCCGTGTTTCGTTTTAGCCTAGAATGAAAGACGGATTCCATGGTCGTGAAGAATAGCCAAACCCCACACTACACCCCTACGGGTGCGGCAAACTACTCGCCAAATTCCCGAAGTGAAGCAACCTCTCTCAATTAAATGAGTAAGCCACTCGGCATTTCAAGAACCCGGTAGTTTGTGCACTCCACCTTAGGTCTATCCTAGGTGCAAGAAAAAGTAATGAAATAATACAATGGTGGTTACAACCTCAACCCGGATGTTCCCCGCAAAAATAATATTACATCAATTACAATTTTACATGAATGAAAGAAAAGAACACTCTTCTCACATCCCCCGGCTATTCATCCACGACGATCCACTACTTCATACACACAAACCATCACAAAGATACCTATATGTGCAACCCCGACTAATCGACATATAGCAATTAGTCGACGTTTCGCAACACATATACAAACACAGAAAACCCGATTAGCCAAGAACTTAGAATTTCGATCAATTATCATAATCCGTGTCTACCCCATTCACAAACAAGTACACAAACAATCTTGGGTAGAAACCAAATATGCAGGAAACCATATTTCCAAGAATAAGCCCAACAGAAGAAATTTGGAGTGACATGGCCCTGACTCGGCCATGGAACAACAGCAAAACACAGAGTTTGTCCGCGCTTCCGCGGTGGTCTTGGCCGATCACAAGCTCAAATTTCTTCTGTGTTCTTATAAAACCCTGATTGTATTTTTAAGGCCATAGAAATAATTTTTTGAACACTTTAAAAATTCGACAGCAAGCATGGCCTGAAATTTTGATTTCGAGTATATATCCGACGATCATTGTTCTAACTACTTGCTAACTAGCTAGTTAAGGTTTAGTAGGCTCTGATACCACTGTAAGTCGATGTCGCGCACCCCGCGGGTTCACGGGAAGGTGGAATTTACAAAAAACGATTTTTCAAAGCATCATAACAACAATTAAACTCCAGGATCTATACGGAAACCTTAACTAGCAAACTACTTGGAGGTTCTAATTACTCGGTTAGGATTTATACCTCCTTGTTACTTATCCTTCGGGTCTTCTTCTCCTCCTTTCCTTGAGCTCCTCGAAAATCCGATTGAGCTTGCAACGTCGGCTTTCTCGCGTCAAACACAATCCACCCGAGAGTATGTATTTCAAGCTCCAACCTCTAAACCGTGGTAACTAGGGTACCTAGTTTGCTAAGCTAAGCAGCTTAAATGATGTAGAGAATGATTATGGATTAATTTGTCTCAATTACCCTAGGTTTCTCAACTCATGGGAGCTATTAGGGTTTGAGAAAGAAGAAGAGAGTCTTAGAGGAGAGAGAGTGTTGTGATGATAACGATATGATGAATGGCTAAGGGTTGATGATAATGAAGCATATATTAAATCAATAATGAATCAACCATGCTTCAATAGTCATCAAAACAATGAGTCACCCAAGTAGCCATGCTTCAATCATGTCTTTAATAACACCTCATACCCCACCTCATTATCCATTTAACTAAATAGATAAAAGCACAAATAAGGTGTCTTCTTCTAAAAGCACTCTTGTAAAATTACAAGAATACCCCTCACCGTATATACATACCCGTATTCGTATTCTGAAAAATACGAATACAAAGAGACGAAAATAATCCAATAATATAATACTAGGATCTGGCTTAAACCAAAGCCTACTAGTTTTATCCGTCCGAACATCATCCGTGTAGCCAGTACACGTATATGATCGGAACCCTGCCGTAAAACCATATGGTCTCTACATCGTTTCGCCCGAAGCAGGGAACCCCTCTTTGTGGGACTCTAAAGACTCGACAGTATGCTGACAGTGGGTTTTACCACAAGCACGTCGTGGTACTATCTGCACATAACGGCTACCCAGGTATCTGTCGATAAGAATGCCGATGAGTAAACTCATCCGAACTCCTACCGAGCCTTTCTGTGACAATCTTTGTACAGTCCGGTTTGTTCGTCTAAGATACTCGCATATCGGGCTTAGGGGGATGGTAACCGCCAGACCCCTAATAGTGCAATAAGTCGTGCCGGAGTAGAGCCTAATACACCCTGAGAAACTACTGGAGTACCTACCAGTAAATCTCGCTTGCCCTGGCCAGGGACTTTATGTAATGGCTTTCCGAACACAGCGTGATATCAACCCCCAATACCAGGAGAGACGAATCCTATCTAACCAATACTGCCTCCCATTGCTTCAGGATTGCACCCAACCACTACCTATTTGCATGAGTCATTTGAGCCGTGGTAGGGTAGTGATCTAAGTATAATGGGAACACACTCGAGAAGAATAGTGATGTCAAGTCAACAGACTAACCTGTACACATTCCATCTGGGAACTGGTACCTGAGAATAGGTATAATACCAACCGGAAGTTCCCAACGAGTCTATCCAGTGTAACTCATAACCCAATGAGCACCTGTATACTATCTCCAGTACGACGTACTAATGGCTGTGGGACAGACCATCGCCCATGATGGGATGAGAAGCGTATACACTAGTCTACTTTGGAGTATCGATGCCCCGTCTCGATAATCCTATGACTAGGGACGTATATAAGGATGTGCTTATAGATTACCTAGCTCCCACTAGTGTGATTACCATCACAACGCTGGTAGTCAAGCAAAGATCCTAATGGCTCTACCAATATATATAAGCGATATGCTAAAAGAAACACATGCACATATTGAGGTAGAATCAAACCAAGTAGCATATTACCATTTTGAGCAAGATTGTTATTATATCTGTGTATATCCCAAGATTCCAAATTGTCATATACAAACCAGTACTATACAATAATGGCCTCTAGGGCATATATCACTAACAGTTGTGGTGGCAGTCACACTAGTGGGGGTGGGTAGTCTGTAAGCACATCCTTAAGCTTATCCGTAGTCGTAGGATTATCGAGACAAGGCATCGATACTCCAAAGTAGACTAGTATATACGCTTCTTATCCCCGTCAGGGGAGGTGGCCTATCCCGCAGCCAATGGTATGCGGTACAGAGATAGTATACAGGTGCTCATTAGGTTATGAGTTACACTGGACGGACTCGATGGGATCTACTGGTTGATATTATACCGAACGTCGGTTAGCAGTTCCCTGGTGACATGAGTATAGGTTAGTCCATTTACTTGACATCACTATTCGTCTCGAGTGTGTTCCCACTGTACTTAGATTACAACCCTACCACAGCTCAAATGAGTCGTGCAAACAGGTAGTAGTTGGGAGCAGTCTCGAAGCTCTTGGAGGCAGTAGGGATTAGAAGGGATTCATCTCTTCCAGTATTGGGAGTTGATATCGCGCCGTGTACGGTTTTCCAATACACAAATCTCCTGGCAAGGGCAAGTGAGATTTACTAGTAGGTACACCAGTAGTTTCTCAGGGTGTATTGGGCTCTACACCGACACAACTTATTGTGCTATTAGGGGTCTAACATTTACCACCCCCTAGGCCAATATGCGATACTCTTAGACGAACAGACCGGACTGTACAGAGATTTTCATAGATAAGCACAGTAGGGGTTCGTATGAGTTCGCTCGTCGGCCTTCTTTTCGACAGGTACCTGGGTAGCCGTTACGTACAGCTAGTGCCACTGACGGACTTGTTGTTAAACTCACTGCCAGCGTACTGTCGAGTCTTTAGAGTCCGACAAAGAGAGTTTCCCTGGTTCAGGCAAAACTGCCACGACCCGAAATGGCACGAGACTGGCACTTGAATCATATGAAGTCTATAGGATCCCATCTAATTCAAGTAAGCCAAAATCCCAGAAATCTAAACCGTTTAAAAGAAGAAAGAAGAAAAACTTTAGTTTTAAAGCAAGTGGTTTAACAACATAAGCCGAAGTATTGCATTTTTAAAACCTCAAGTCTTTTCTGAAAATTTCGGCAGAGTTTTTTTTGTAAATACTGGCCCCAAAAGGGATAACACATGAAATATAAGATAAAGGCATCCCCAAGTGGGAGCTAGCTCTTCGCCAATTGGCGGTCACAACCACGCAAGCAATATAATATACAACGCCGAAGGGCGAGGATCAAAACTCAAAGGAAACCAATAATATCAAGAAAACCATAATAATACAAGCACGACTCTAAGGTCGAAATAATATACACTGGTCTTCTAAGTCGATAAATATACAACTCTGGTTGATGGAGTTTATTAGATACAACTGAAATAATAAAAGTACAATGGTGGTCACTATACGAGTGAACTCACCTACTAAAGCAATCACCCGGAATGAAGCAGTGTGCCAGCAAACCCGCCAAGAAAACCTGTACGGCAAAACCTGCAAGAAACTGTGGCACAACGGGGGTGAGTTACCAACTCGTGAGTAGAAAACATCACCGAGAAGAAATCGCATGTATGAATCAATCCTAGGTCATACGATAATATATATCCTCAATATATAAACCGGTACCATCTACACATAAGTGTAATATCAAGTGCTCGTGTCAGTGCCTCAGGTAGCAACATAATACATATATGATGTATGAATGCATTAAAATGAAAGCAGAATACGTCGTGAATGAGAAAACTATTTTCATTATTTAGTGAGATTTCTGTATTTATAAATCGAGGTATCATCAATGAAATCACAGAAAATCAGTGTCCAGCATCGACACAAAATATATATCTCGCTATCTCAATATCTCAGGCTCCGGCAATCCGGACTGGCCCGTAACATCAAATCTCAATACCTCAGGCTCCGGCAATCCGGACCGTCCTATACTCCGATCGGTATCCTCCGGATATCCGTCGAGTCATAATAAAATCACCAGTCGGTAGTGCTCCCTTGCCAGGCTCAACGCCATAATCTGCGACCATCTTGCCCCGGAGTACCGCACCGGGTCCGCCATGCACCCGCAGACGGTTCCTCCTCCTCCTCGAATCGGGTGTATGATATCTCTTAAGAGCCGAGAAAACTCATGTTGGACATCTCTCAAATCATATCATGAGAAAACCGCAATTTTCTATCTTTAAATGATAATAGGTTTGTAAAATCTTTGCGGTTTCTCCAAATCCAGAAATCTCATGGAAATCCGAAATCCTAATCTCAAGAGTAAATAACAGTGAATTACCGGCATAAAGTTCTATAATATTGCATGACAATAAATAAATGAATACATCAGACATCAAGCAAGGAATGCAATAATTAAACTAGCATACGAAAGCAATAACATATTGGAACTATCAGCTAACAAGATATGTCAATGAAATAATATTCTCTAAAGTTTACATGACATAGCAATTACCGATGATGATGCGTGTGAGCCAGAAAGCAAGTGTACGTGGAGCATACGTATCGTCAGTAATGGTGATGGTGTCCTGACAGCATGATTTTATAATAGCTAATGAAACACGAGTAAGCATGCAATGCGATGCAAACAGCAAGCAAATACAGAACATGAATAATAACGCAACATATAAGAATATACATTTATAAATATGAGTCAAACAATGTTGAAATTTGAAATAACATGAATCGTGTGTTTAGAAAATAGGGGCTACGGTGTTTTTAAGAAAAGGTACGTGCTTTGAAATGTCCGTAGTATCCCTTGGCCTGTCTTAAAAATACTCACGATTCGTTAGTTTTGGAAATAAGTATGACTCGAGCCCAGTCTAACATTTACTAAGTAACTACAGGACTAAACTAACAGACTAATCGAAAGGGTAAGGAAAACCATTTGAGTCTGAGTCGATATATATATATATATATATATATATCTAGTTGTCGGTGATCCCACCTCAATAGTATCACGTACGATACAATATATAATATGACATCCACGAGTCAAGAGTGCGGATCTATCATCATAATTATATCACGTACGGTAAATCCATCGTACGGCATCCCAAATCAGGGAACGGGTCAAATATCACATATAACACAACATCCATGTGGTATCATCATCACATATATCATGAACTGGGGGTACTGATCTAAAGTCTAGTACATACTGATACCATCAACATATTAATATGCGTGTGTATGAAAACGCATCGCCTAAAGACCCGCTATAACATCATGTATTATCTCATAATAAGAACCAAGTCACATCACCGATCTTGTGGCATCATGCCCAATCACATCGACTCATCTCCAAGTACCATATACTATCCTCATTATCCATGTATACTTATATATATATACATACTCATATATATATATATATATATATATGTATGTATGTATATATATCCCCATATACGCATAAGTAAAACAAATGTATGCGTGTGTGTGCGCGTTTGTATACTGCACTACGAAACTGCGGGAGTGATATACGTCATCCACCCGACTTCCCCCGTAGATATATATCTACTCACTTTGATCCTTGCTTACCGAAGTCGAGGTGCTCCGTCGTCTCAGAATCCACGTGAGAGTACCTACAACCAATACACAATCGCAAATGCTTATTAAAATCAAGTCGGAAAACGAATACGGCACACAAATCACTTATAGGATAGAACCTATAGCCTATGCCTGCAAAACCACTAAACAACCCTCGTCGCTGAGGTACAAACATCAGACGACGGAACACAATATCAAATACCAAAACTCATGTTAAAACAAAGTCGCAAAATAAGGCAGCAACTCAAGAAAACACCTACAGATTTTACCAGGTGAAATTAGCCAATTTTGCATACGTGGAGGGTCTAGTTTACTGAAGATAAATCCCTGGACTAAACACGGACCCAAACAACCCAACCCTGGCCGCAATTTGCGGCCAGAATGAATAAAATAGCGGCCATGAATGGGAATTGGGGTCTCGGGTCTTGAGGTTAGCTTCCAGGTTGCCTGCACATCCCTCGGTCTTTGCTAAATAATTTTCAGGTGCCCCGGGTCACAGCAGAACTACAAATATCATCACAAATCCCAAAATTTTCCGATATCGGGGTTTCTATGTTTGGGTTAAGGGGGTTTAGCCTCTGGTTTTGTCCAGAATTCTAACACTAAAGGGGTTGTAGTCACTAATTACACCTCAATTACACTATATCAATTCAAGAATCCCTTAAACCTCCTCTAGAAATTTTCAAACACCACTAAACCTCACTAAAACGATTCTAAGCTAACATTTAAGCTGAAGGAAATGGAATACTACACTAATGGTGAAGAATATACCTCAGTTGGCAACTCAAGAAAATTCTTGAGTTGCCCTAAGTCTTCAAAATCCATTTTTTCTTGATCTCCCATGCTTGTAGTGAGCTTGTGCATGTTTTTAGTGAAGAGGGTGAAGTTTTTTGATTTGTTTTGGGGTATGTTGTGAGGTGTTTGAGGAGGGGGAAGGAGGAGGGCAGCCATGGTGAGAGGGAGATGGAAAATGAAGAAGAAAATAATGAAAGGGAACAATGAGGCATGGATCATGGAGACCCCTCACCTCTCTCTCTCTTCTCTCTCTTGCTCATACCCATTTGTTTATTCCTTTTTCCTTTTTCTTTTCTTTTCTATTCTTTTCTCTTCTCATTTTCAAAAAACAAAGCCATGCTACAAATAAAAAGAAAGACTTGGTAAAATAAATGTAACAAATGTGAGCAAATATGATATGGTGCATGTCACATGCATAAAACACAATCAATGTGTGATTAGTGAACACTAATCAAGTTTAGAAATAAACTTGTATATAATTAATTATATAATTTATAATTTGCCTAAATCATATAATATCCTTTCTAAATCAATATTCAAATGAGATTTTCCAATATTTTCCAAATTATCGGTATTTAATTATACCGTATCATTAAAATATTCATAATATTTATTATTTAATTATATAAATTCCCAAAAATAATATTTTATTTTTCTGAAATGTTATAATCTTCCCCCTTTAAATAAATTCGGTCCCTGAATTTAAGTTTAAACCCCTCAAATACTAAAACATTTCAGTAAAAAGATCAAGTCGTCTGGGTTCCGAAATCATAAATACATAAAACACATCGTGACGCAATGCATGCACATGAAAAATGAGTATATAAACCAAAATCAAAACTCCGTCAAGCACCCCGCAATCATCGGAGTAATGGTGAAGACACCAATGTCAAAGTCCAATACGAAAACCAACATGATATACATCAAACTATACATGTACGTATCGTTAAAACATCTAAAAGAAATGCATGCCAAACCTTTTCAAGTCGATATGCGATGCACGTATCATGGCACGGTGGCGGACGTTTTTGTAAGAAAATAACTAGATATATATATATCCTGTGTTTAACATACCCGCCCCGCCGTTTTGAAAAATAATTTAGAAGGGTTTCCTTTGTTAAATGTCTCGTGTCATCTTGGACACGTAGGTAAATACTAAGACTATAGCTCCTTTTTGGAAATTCCTTCGATAACTATCAATGCATGCAAAAATATACTCAGGTACTGTCCTCAGACTAGTCCTGCTCAACTACTACACCAAATAGTAAATATCATAAAACCTACTGCTCCAAAAGAAATCAATCTCAAAATGTATATAAGGATGCCACGTGCGTCTGGTGCGCACGAAACTTGAAATCAATGAATGTTCCATACATGTGCACAGAACAAAATCTAAGTGCAACGGGTGTGCACGAAACACCTGTCAAAGGCAACGGGTGTTCCTGACAGCAATATCAAGTGAATCTGATATGCACGAAGAATCCCGATTTAGTGCATCTGGCGTGCACCAAAATCACATCAAGCGCGTCAAGTATGCGCAAGAATCCAAAATCAAGTGCACAAGGTGCACGAAAACAAATATCGAGTATCACAATCGAAATCGATGGTATACATCACATATCAATCCAAATCAGGTATACCGTGGTATATAATCTCACAACCATATGCATCAGCGTGCACAAAATCAAATCAAAATACTAAAAGTGCATGAAAACTATGCCGAAAGCACAAGTTAAATCACATACATACCATAGGCATGAAATCAGAATCAATATCTCGAATGATATCAAATCGAAACCGAGTGCAACTGTGGTACACAAAATCTCAATCATGCAAATAAATAGCCCAAATGGAACAATGACGGAAACAGTTCCCCTCTAGCACATCCTCTAAAGACCTCTGGCCAACTATCATGGTCACTCATAATATGTCTTGTCGACGATACCGAACTCTGGCCTACTGGGTGTGCGTAGTACGACTGATCCTGGGTCCAAGTCTTCTCATTTAATATTTCCAGAAAGATCTTGTCGAGGTCTCTCCAAATCTCGTTTCTGCTGAACTTCCCGGAAGTTATCATCCTTAACTAAATCTATTTCTTGTTCCGGAACGGCTGCATACTCATCACGACTCCTTCTGGAAAATATATCCATATTCAACGCCTCTGCATGCGTATCACATCTCTGATGTCAACGGAGTGGAACGTCATATCATCGAAATCTCGTACGAATCTCTTACTCCACTTTTCTCTAATGTCGACTGGTTCGGACTCTTCTCTTCGTGGCTGCATGGACTACGCTCCAACGGTTATACTCATATCTGGAGTCTCCCAAGCAATGTATCCTATCACATGATATCCGAACGAAGTCGAACTTTTTGATCTATTCATCAAAGTTCCATAATCCCCCAAGAGCTCAGCATCTTTAGTACAGTATAATAATATCCAGTACATGCCACAGTACCTATGGACCAGTCGTAGAAGGGCAAACCCAAGCCTCATTAATGGCACCGCGGAACTGCCGCAAACCTTAAGCTTTCAAAGCATTCCCATGGTCATTATATCGAGTTAGGGTTTCATTTTTCTAGAGGGTCCAAGGAATTACTTGCATGTTTTTCCGAATACTTTAAACTTGGAAAAATAGGTTTCTGATATTCGATCGCTTTCCTTCGACTCCCAACGTACCTGCGTGAAGTCTTCTCTAGCTGGAATCAATCAATCTGATGACCTCGCATCGGGGTAGGCAACGAATCACATGTCCTAGTCATTCCTCCTTGGGTGACTAGCGATCTTTTATCATATCTCTAAGTATAAACTCATGATGCAATAGCTCCAAACATCTGGGCGATATCTTGTCATTCGCAGCAGCAACTGGCTCATTTGTCCGCACGCTGAACAGTGCCTCAATCAACAAGAATAATCGGTGCATTGACGGTCATCACATTCTGGTTGGCCTCTAGCAGTGGCCCAATCCTCTGGTGCTGATCTGCACGTTCGAGAAATTTTAGTAAAAGCAATCCATCAAACGCTCACGGCGCGAAAACACAATAAAATGACACATCTATACAATCGTGTGTCCCTGGAACCACGCCCTGGTCAGTCCACATCCGTGACGAGCTCGTGCTGACCGCAACTCTACCGCAGCTCTCTCTGTCCGTATAATCGTGGCAGCAAAAATCATAAACCGATATCGATGAGGATAGATCATAGGAATGAATATAATATTGTGCAAGGAAATGTACATCCTAAGGCTTCTTAAGCGGAGTAGCGTATCGTAAGTATGTCGCGGAACATACACACGGTACGTCACTCTACTTGAGTCACCTACTCCATCAACCAAGGTCAACCTACGCGACGAAAGTTCGGGTCTAATACCCCCTCGACCAAGTATAAGTTCCGTAAGGTCAAGCCTAGATTCCGAATATATATACGCCCTAAACTCCGCATAGTCAAACATAGACTCGAACCAAGGTTAACCTAGCATTTTGATATCGACTTTGTCACGACCCGAAATGGCACGTGACTGGCACTTGAATCATATGAAGTCTATAGGACCCCATCTAATTCAAGTAAGCCAAAATTCCAGAAATCTAAACCATTTAAAAGAAGAAATAAGGAAAAGTTTAGTTTTAAAGAAAGTGGTTTAACAACATAAGCCGAAGTATTGCAATTTTAAAACCTCAAGTCTTTTCTGAAAATTTCGGCAGAGTTTCCTCTGTAAATACTGGCCCTAAAAGGGTACAACACATGAAATATAATATAAAGGCATCCCCAAGCGGAAGCTAGCTCTTCGCCAATTGGCGGTCATAACCACGCAAGCAATATAATATACAACGCCGAAAGGCGAGGATCAAAGCTCAAAGGAAACCAATAATATCAAGAAAACCATAATAATACAAGCGCGACTCTAAGGTCGAACTAATATACACTGGTCTTCTAAGTCTATAAATATACAAGTCTGGTTGATGGAATTTATTAGATACAACTGAAATAATAAAAGTACAATGGTGGTCACGATACGAGTGAACCCACCTACTAAAGCAATCACCCGGAATGAAGCAGTGTGCCAGCAAAGCCGCCAAGAAAACCTATACGGCAAAACCTGCAAGAAACTGTGGCACAACGGGGGTGAGTTGCCAACTCGTGAGTAGAAAACAATCCTGAGCAGAAATCGCATGTATGACTCAATCTCAGGTCATAAGATAATATATATCCTCAATATATAAACCGGTACCATCTACACATAAGTGTAATATCAAGTGCCCGTGTCAGTGCCTCAGGTAGCAACATAATACATATATGATGTATGAATGCATTAAAATGAAAGCAGAATACGTCGTGAATGAGAAAATTGTTTTCATTATTTAGTGAGATTTCTGTATTTATAAATCGAGGTATCATCAATAAAATCACAGAAAATCAGTGTCTAGCATCGACACAAAATATATATCTCGCTATCTCAATATCTCAGGCTCCGGCAATCCGGACTGGCCCGTAACATCAAATCTTAATACCTCAGGCTCCGGCAATCCGGAGTGGCCTATACTCCGATCGGTATCCTCCGGATATCCGTCGAGTCATAATAAAATCACCGGTCGGTAGTGTTCCCCTGCCAGGCTCAACGCCATCATCTGCGACCATCTTGCCCCGGGGTATCACAATGATATCGCTCAAGAGCCTAGAAAACTCATGGTGGACATCTCTCAAATCATATCATGAGAAAACCGCAATTTTCTATCTTTAAATGATAATAAGTTTGTAAAATCTTTGCGGTTTCTCCAAATCCAGAAATCTCATGGAAACCCGAAATCCCAATCTCAAGAGTAAATAACAGTGAACTACCGGCATAAAGTTCTAAAATATTGCTTGACAATAAATAAATGAATGCATCGGACATTAAGCAAGGAATGCAATAATTAAACTAGCATACGAAAGCAATAACATATTGGAACTATCAGCTAACAAGCTATGTCAATGAAATAATATTCTCTAAAGTGTACATGACATAGCAATTACCGATGATGATGTGTGTGAGCTGGCAAGCAAGTGTACATGGAGCATACGCACCATCGGTAATGGTGCTGGTGTCCTGACAGCATGATTTTATAATAGCTAATGAAAACACAAGTAAGCATGCAATGCGATGCGAACAGCAAGCATATACAGAACATGAATAATAACGCAACATATAAGAATATACATTTATAAATATGAGTTATACAGTGTTGACATTTGAAATGACACGAATCGTGTGTTTAGAAAATAGGGGCTACGGTGTTTTTAAGAAAAGGTGCGTCCTTTGAAATGTCTGTAGTATCCCTTGGCCTGTCTTAAAAACACTCGCGATTTGTTAGTTTTGGAAATAAGTATGACTCGAGCCCAGTCTAACATCTACTAAATAACTACGGGACTAAACTAACAGACTAATCGAAAAGGTAAGGAAAACCATCTAAGTCTGAGTCGATATATATATATAGTAGTCGGTGATCCCGCCTCAATAGTATCACGTACGATACAATATATAATATGAAATTCTCGAGTCAAGAGTGTGGATCTATCATCATAATTATATCACGTACGGTAAATCCATCGTACGGCATCCCAAATCAGGGAACGGGTCGAATATCACATATAACACAAACATCCATGTGGTATCATCATCACATATATCATGAACTGGGGGTACTGATCTAAAGTCTAGTACATACGGATACCATCAACATATAAATATGCATGTGTATGAAAACACATCGCCTAAAGACCCGCTATAACATCATGTCGTATCTCATAATACGAACCAAGTCACATCACCGATCTCATGGTATCATGCCTAATCACATCGACTCATCTCCAAGTACCATATAATATCCCCATTGTCCATATATACATACATATATATATATATACACACACACATACTCACACACACACACACACACACACACACACACACACACACACACACATATATATCCCCATATACGCACAAGTAAAACAAATGTATGCATGTGCGTGTGCGTGTGTGCAAATCCTTACTCTAGGGTTTCGCGACTAACACTAGACTATAGCATTAACTTCCAAATACGCTAAACACTAACCCAAGGTCACCTAAAGAATTTCTAACTAAGTATACACATCTTATAATAACACATAAGTATATAGATATAACGCATTTGTATACTGCACTATGAAACTGCGAGGGTGCTATACGCCATCCACCTGACTTCCCCCGTAGATATATATCTACTCACTTTGATCCTTGCTTGCCGAAGTCGAGGTGCTCCGTCATCTCGGAATCCACGCGAGGGTACCTATAACCAATACACAATCACAAATGCTTATTAAAATCAAGTCGGAAAACCAATACGGCTCACAAATCGCTTATAGGTTAGAACCTATAGCCTATGCCTGCAAAACCACTAAACAACCCTCGTCGCTGACGTACAAACATCAGACGATGGAACACAATATCAAATACCAAAACTCATGTTAAAACAAAGTCACAAAACAAGGCGGCAACTCAAGAAAACACCTCCAGATTTTACCCTAAGTGAAATTAGCCAATTTTGCATATGTGGAGGGTCTAGTTTACTGAAGATAAAGCCCTGGACTAAACACGGACCCAAACAACCCTACCCTGGCCGCAATTTGCGGCCATAATGAATAAAATTGCGGCCATGAATGGGAATTGGGGTCTCGGGTCTTGGGGTTAGCTTCTAGGTAGCCTGCACATCCCTCAGTCTTTGCTAAATAATTTTCAGGTGCCCGGGGTCACAGCAGAACTCCAAATATCATCACAAATCCCAAAATTTTCCGATATCGGGGTTTCTATGTTTGGGTTAAGGGGGTCTAGGCTCTGGTTTTATCTAGAATTCTAACACTAAAGGGGTTGTAGTCACTAATTACACCTCAATTACACTATCTCAATTCAAGAATCCCTTAAACCTCCTCTAGAAATTTTCAAACACCACTAAAACGATTCTAATCTAACAGTTAAGCTAAAGGAAATGGAATACTACACTAATGGTGAAGAATATACCTCAATTGGCAACTCAAGAAAATTCTTGAGTTGCCCTAAGTCTTCAAAATCCAATTTTTCTTGATCTCTCATGTTTGTAGTGAGCTTGTGCATGTTTTTAGTGAAGAAGGTGAAGTGTTTTGATGTGTTTTGGGGTGTGTTGTGAGGTGTTTGAGGAGGGGGAAGGAGGAGGGCAGCCATAGTAAGAGGGAGAGGAAAAATGAAGAAGAAAATATTGAAGGGAACAATGAGCCATGGATCATGGAGACCCCTCACCTCTCTCTCTCTTCTCTCTCTTGACCATACCAATTTGTTTATTCCTTTTTCCTCTTTCTTTTCTTTTCTATTCTTTTCTATTATTTTCTCTTCTCATTTTCAAAAAACAAAGCCATGCTACAAATAAAAAGAAAGACATGGTAAAATAAATGTAACAAATGCTAGCAAATATGATATGGTGCATGTCACATGCATAAAACACAATCAATGTGTGATTAGTGAACACTAATCAAGTTTAGAAATAAACTTGGATATAATTAATTATATAATTTATAATTTGCCTAAATCATATAATATCCTTTCAAAATCAATATTCAAATGAGATTTTCCAATATTTTCCAAATTATCGGTATTTAATTATACCGTATCATTAAAATATTCATAATATTTATTATTTATTTATATAAATTCCCAAAAATAATATTTTATTTTTCTGAAATGTTACAGAAACGATTTAGTGGCCGTATGGTTTTACGTGCAGGGTTCCTATCATATACGTGTACTAGCTGGATGGATGTTGTTCGGACGGATAATACTAGTGGGCTTAGGATTAAGCCGGATTCTAGTATTATATTATTGGATAATTTTTATCTTTTTGTATTCATATTTTTTGCAGTACGAATACGGGTATGTATGTACAGTGAGGGCATTCTTGTAATTTTTACAAGAGATACTTCTAAAAGGAGACACCACATTTTGGTTTTATCTATTTTTGGAAAATAGATTAATAAGATAGAAAATGGAGATATTTTTGGCATGGTAGAAGCATGGCTAATTCATTTTTTTTATTTCATTTGACTTTACTATTCAAACATGGTTGTATTTTTCTATGGAAAAATTTTACATTCTTGATTTGGCGAAAAGTATTAGCCATCCTTCACTTGCTCAATAGACTTGATCATTTTTGTTTTCTCATTCTCTCTCCATTTTTGCTCTCCTCCTTCCTCAAACCCTATCCCTAACATGTGTTGTGAATCCTAAGGTTCTTTGAGATAAAATAGTCCAATTAACTCTCTACATCTCCTAAGCTACCTAAATTAGCAAACTAGGTATTTTAGTTATCTCATTCTTGAGGTTGGAGCTTGAACCATAGATTTTGGGGTGGATCGTCTTCGACACGAGGAGGCCGACGACCAAGCTTGATCCACACCTTCTAGGAGCTCAAGAAGAGGAGAAGAAGACCCGAAGGACTAGAATCTTGGAGGTATAAAACTCTATCATAGTAGTTTTGAACCTCTATTTAGTAAATTCTGCCTCTCCACAAATGTCACGACTCGAAATAGTACGTGACTGGCTCTTGAATCATATGAAATCTATAGGACCCCATCTAATCCAAGTAAGCCAAAAGCCCAGAAATCTAAAACCATTTTAAGGAGTAATTAAAGAAAACTAGTTTTTAAAAAGTAAATAAAACATGTTTTAAAAGCAAGGTTTTTAAATAAGTAAGCCGAATATGCATTTTTAAAATCTCTAGTCTTTTCTGAAAATTTCGGCAGAGTTTCCTTTGTAAATACTGGCCCCGAACGGGGTGCAACAAGAATAATATATGCACAATGATAAAAGGCATCCCCAAGCGGGAGCTGGCTCTTCGTCAATCGACGGTCAAAACTACGCAAGCAGTATAATATACAACGCCGAAGGGCGAGGATCAAAACTCAAAAGGAAACTCAAAATCAGCATGAAAACCATAATACTACGACGCGCGACTCTAAGGTCGAAATAATACACAACTGGTTTCTATGTCTGAAACAATATACAAGTTTGGTTGATGAAATTACTAGATACAACAGAATAAAATAAATACAAGGGTGGTCATGATGCGAGTGAACTCACCTACCAATGCAGTCACCCAGAAAGGAAGCAGTGTGCCAGAAAAGCCGCAATGAAACCTGTACGGCAAAACCTGCAAGAACTGTGGCACAACGGGGGTGAGTTGCCAACTCGTGAATAGAAAACATCGCAGAGCAGAAATCGTATGTATGACACAATCCTAGGTCTATACGATCAGTAATAATAATATCCTCAAAATGAATAAGTCTGAAGCATGAAAAGGTGGCCAGGGTAAACATCTATACATAAGTGTAATCCCATGTGCTCGTGTCAGTGCCTCAGGTAACGATATATCATAAATATGAGGTATGATCATTGTAATCAACATGAATCAATATCAACTATATCATGAATTCTATAAGTGTGTGGATATCATCCAACTATGTAGTCAATGTCTGTATGTATGTGGATCTCATCCATGTGTCACCCAATGACAATAAGCATCATGCATGTAAATATCATAAAACATATGCATGGAAGTATGAGGATGCAAATCAACATGTGTCCCTCGCGACATATCAAAATCATAGAACCTGAGTGTCTAGCATCGACACTCGAAAACATCATGAAACCTGTGTCTAGCATCGGCACATAAATCCTCATATATATAGGGCTCCGTCAATCCGGATCGGCCCGTATCATCTCTCAACTCCGGTCGGTATCCTTCGGATATCCACCGAGCTCAAATACAATCACCGGTAGGTAGTACTCCCCTGCCAGGCTCACCGTCCAACATATATGAGTATTCTTGCTCCGGGGTACCTCACCGGGTCCACCATGTACCCGCAGACGGTGCCTACTGCTCCTCGAATCGGGTTTCACAAGCCACTCTCAGAACCGAGAAAACACATGGTGGACGCACTGAAATATCATATCAAGGGTAACCAGGTTTTTAAAACAATACATACTTTGTTTTGAAATGAACACGGTTCCCAAATCCAGAAATATCATGGAAACAACATATCTCAATACGTATAATCATGCGACATAAAACAGTAATATGCACATAGCGAGGGAAGACCGCTCCTTTAAAATGAATCAGTTTTAAAAAGTATCTTACGGTTCCCAAATCTCCAAATCAAGCCAAAATCATCTATGTATGTGCAAATACGTATGTATGCAAGGGGTCATATCCTGAATACAACAGTCCTATAGTGTAGTGACCTGGCAATTATCGATGATGAAATGTGTAAGCCGGCAAGCAGGTATACGTGGAACATATGCATCATCGATAATGGTGCTGATGTCCTAACAGCATGGTTTTGATATAACAATAAACACATTTGCACATGCAATGCGATGCGAATAGCAAGAATATGCAAAAATCGACTAGTAAACACAACAGTGATGAATCTACATCGATATAAAAATGTCATACAGTTTTGCCATTTGAAATAAGACGAATCGGGGTTTTTAGTAAAAATAAGGGCTACGGTGTTTTTAAGAAAAGGTGCGTCTTTCGAAAATATCCGCAGAATCCCTTTACCTGTCTTCAAAATATTCCCGATTCGTTAGTTTTTGAAATAGGTATGACTCGGGTCTAGTCTAATATCTACTATGCAAACTACAGATCTAACTAACAAGCTAATCGGGAGGGGTATGGAAACCACCTAAATCTGAGTCGATATATATATATATATATATATATATATAATAGTCGGTGATCCCGCCTCAAAGGTACCGCGTACGATATAATATCATATGACATCCTCGAGTCATGAGTGCGGATCTATCATCAATATAAAGCTCGTACGGTAAATCATCGTACGGCATCCAAAATCTGGGTACGGGTCAATATCACATTCATCTCATCAATTATCTGGTATCCTTATCATCATATCCCATGATCTGGGGTACTGATCTAAGTCTAGTACAAACCGATACCATCTATATGGATATATATGCGTGTATGAAAACACTCCCAAAGGCCCGCTAAAATCTCATGTCGTATCCCAAATACGAACCACATCATATCACCGATCTCACGGCACTATGCCCAATTTCATTGACTCATCTCAAAATTATCATCCACTATCATCATCAACCAGGTATAAGTATAACAGGTAAGCATGTGTGTGCGTGTGGGTGTAAACCTATTCTAGGGTTCGCAACTAGGAAACTATACTAGTTTACTTCTAAACCCTAATCTAACCATAGTACACCTAATCACATCTAGAATATCGATGTCACGTATAAAGCTATCATATATAATATATATCGTATACTACACATCGAACTGTGGGGGTGCTATACGCCATCCACCCGACTTCCCCCGTAGATATAATCTACTCACATTTCTTCTTGCGTGTTGGTGTCGATGTCGCCATCATCTTCTTCATCGTCTCGAATCATCGTGGGGGTACCTACACATATAACACAAATCAATGCGCATTAAAATCCAAGTCAAAACCGAAACGACACGCTAAAGGCCTATACGTTAGAACCTATGGACTACGCTTTCAAAACCACCAAATAACACTCGATTTCGACGTACAAACGTCAAGCGATCGAAGTACAACACAGATACAAAATCCAGAATATAAAATACGCAAAACGAAACCCCGAATCAAAACAGCAACTCAGGAAAAAGGTCTCAGATTTTACCCTAGGTCAAATCGGACAATTTTGCTTATGCTAAGGGTCTATTTTACTGATGAGGGGACCACGGAACCAACACGAGGCACATTGGCCCAGGTCTGGCCGCAATTTGCGGCCAGAAAGCTTTTATTTGCGGCCTGGAAATAGATTCGGGGGCTGGGGTCTTGGGGTTAGCTTCCTAGGTGCCTCCACATCTATCTGTGTTTGCAAAAAAAAATTCAGAGTCTCCGAGTGATAGTAGATTTCATTTTACATCCACAGAATCCACAATTTTCCGATATCTAGTTTTCTAAATCCGTATTCCAGGGTTCTAGTCTCTGGGTTAGGTCTGAATTCTAGCACTAGGGGGGTTTGTGTGGCCTCTACTGAGCTCAATTTCCTATCACAACTCAAGAATTCCAAAACCCTTATCTAGAATTTTCCTAAGTCCATAAAACCACTCAATATCGACATGAAAGTCCATAAAACCACTCAATATCGACATGAAACATGTATGGATGCATAAGAATTTAAAACACTACACTAATGGTGCAGAAATTACCTCCTTTAGCAACTCAAGAAAATTCTTGAGTTGCCCCAAGTGTCCAAAATGCAAGCTTTCTTGGTCCAATGTGTTGCTGATGAGCTCATGCACAATTTTGTGAAGTGGGAGTAGGGTTTTGGTGTTGTTTTGATGATGTTTTGGAAGGATGAAGAGAAGGAGGGAGTGAAGGAAGCAGCAGCAGCAGCAAGGGAGTTGAGGGGAGAGATGATGAGGGTGAAGGAATGAAGGAGGAATGCCCAAAGTCAATGTTAACCCCTCCCTTTCTCTCTCTCGCCCATACCCCATTCTTTATTCTTATTCCTTTTTCTTTTCTTTTCTTTTCTTCTCTCATTCTATTAAAATTTGAATAGGAAACCCAAATCAAACCATGGTAGAAAAATGCACAAGTGTGAAAAAGACTTTGTGCATGCTATGTGCACAAAACACGCTTTATCCGCGATTAGCGATTTTTAATTGCGATTAGCACTAAAATAGTGTCAAATAAATCATAAAAACTTAAAATTTGCATAATTCACATGAAACACCCTCTTTTAGTAATTTCCATAATTTTCCAAATTCCCCCCCCCCCCTCCATTTATTGGTATTTAATTATACCGCTTTATTAAAATATTCAATATTTATTATTTAATTATAAAAATTCTCAAAAAATATTTTATTTTTCTGAAGTGTTACAACAAACCACGTGGGTATGCGACATTGATTTACACAAAGGTTGTAGTTTCTATTCACTTAGAGTTAATCCCTATTTACTTTGTTTTGAAACCCTAATCTATAGTTCGGTTCATATTTAGTAAACTTAGCTATCTAGAATTTTTTAAATTGCTCACAAGCTTTTGTTAAAACCCTAGTAGAGGTGCTAAGACACACTTACAGGCTTGCCAGCAGGGCCTGCCGAAGTGGTTAGCTGATCAAAGACCGACTTTTTTGGAGCTTCTTCCTTTGGCGTTGAGGCACCAAAGGTGAAGGATAAGAGCATGGTCCTAAAGAAAATCCCAGTCATATTTTGAGGGGCTGAGATGCAGAGAACTGAGACCTCTTCTGAACCATATTAGACCCTTCCAGATGGGGTGGAGTTAGCATGAGACTTGTTGCAGTTGGTGCAGGTGAAACACCAAATTTTAGTATCCCAAACTCTAAGAGCAACCATAAATATAGCGAACCGTGATTTCTTCCACGAAACACGACACACAAAGTGTGGAGTGGAAAAGGAAAAAGGTCCCACCGGGCATGCCAGAATCTATTTACCACCGGAAATGAAGAACAGAGGCGCGAGGAGCGCATCCAGCCTGAATCCGGGGGCAGATGTTATATTGAACATATCCATCCACCTCTCCGAAGATACTAAGTTGATTTATGGCACCGTATATCGGAGGTTTAGATGGATGCGACAATCGTAGCTGAACTTTTCAAATTCCCCCTCATGGATGAAGGGTTTTTAATTGTGGGGACGCTTTTTCCTGCAGGCGCAAGCCTCTGCAGTTAAGCACGTTATCACCAAGCAATAACACATTTCTCCTTCTTCATGGATATCACTCCGTGCCATGTTTTATATTGTTTATTATGGGCTTGCCCTTAGATTATATACGGAGACTAATTTTATCGTCGTCCATAGGGCGCGGATTAGTCTAAATCCGTACATATCAGATTTTGGTTGAACCTAGGCCAAATGTTCCATCGGTTCAGGGTATATGTCTAAGGACTGTTTGTCGTATCTGACTAAGATCGACTTAGAATTATGGATAAGGATCGTTAATCTTGTTTTATATTAAGACTAACTTAACAAATTTAGAATAAGGCCCGTTAGTCGTTTTTGAGACTAAAATCAACTTAGATTTATTGATATTTTAATCAATGGATTATACAAGAGAAGCAAAAGTTTCTATATTTAGTTTATTTTTTGACTAAGTAATCAAGCAAAGCTTGTTGTTCCAAGTGCGCAAGTACATATAGAAAGCGCTTATATATTTATTCTTTTTGAAAAGGGTGTGCACACGCATATCACGTAGTTGCACACTTATTATGAAGTTAAACTTCTATATGCGCATGTATACATGTGCGCATGTTCAAAGTCAACATCTTTCATTTTCGCACACGTGCATGTCGCGTGAAGCACATACATTCATGTGCAATATTTATCATCTGCGCTCACGTAGATATCACGTGACACGCATGCCTTCACAGACATCTTTCATCAAGTGCGCTCACATGCGTATCATATGATGCGTATATCTTCAGGGACATTATTTTACCTATGCGCACACATGTGTATCACGTGATGCGCAAGTCTATATAGACAAATTTTCATCAAGTGCACACTAAGTTTAGGTGTGCATATTCTGATCAGAAAACAAAGGCTTTAAAAAAGAATTAATGGCTTCTGTTATTTGATTTTCTTTTCTTTTTCTCGTTCTTTTCTTTTTCAGGAAGCAAAGGCTTCAATTTTTATGATGCATAGGCATCCTTAATGGGTTATTTTAACCTTAGGATTAATCTCTCATAAAAGTTAAAACTTTTGTAAAAAAGATAGAGCAACCCCAAGATCTCTTGATCTTTTGTATGGTGAATCGATGGAATCATAAAAAAGAAGCAAATGCTTTTATGTAAAGCAAAAGCTTTATTTTTTATTTCAAGTCATAGTTTTTTAGGAGAGGAGAAATCTTCTTCGTCTTCTTTTTACCTGGTTGAAAGAAGAAGATGAGTGTTTCTCTTTTTTTGAGCTTTTGGGGGTCTGCGGTATATGATTTCTTTGTGTGAGGCTTTTATTTATATGAGAGGGAAAATTAGGTTTTGTTGGATCTGATTTGATCTCAATATGATTTTAAATCGATTTAATTGATTCATATTAATTAAAGGTGACATGCACACCGTTAGATTAAGATCCATGGATCTTTTTGTTAAGGTATTTTAACAAACATAAGATTTTTAACAAGATTTATTTCTTCTTAAAAGCGTCTGTTTCATTGGGTGCGCATTTGTTGGATTGATTTTTTGATGCATGTGTACCGTTGGATCTTTGATCCGAAATTTATTTGAATTGATTTTTTATTATTATCATTTATTTGTATTTTTTATTTGATGGGACCAGCTATGATCAGGGTGCGCATGCGCACGTGCATTGCATGTGTCCCATGTCTCGAAAATAGGAGTTTGCCACTTGCGAAGATGCTACATGTGCATCTTAAAGATTTAGCATATACGCACGTGCTTTGTACATACGCAAGGCACTTAGTTATTTTTTCCAACTGCGCATGGCAAGGATGAGCGCACGTTTCACTTCCTATCTCATGCATCAGCCTTCATATGTGTACATATATAAGTGCGCATGTCATCAAAGTCGTTTTTCTATCAAGTGCGCACTTGATATTGATGTGCACTTGCCTTTAGCCATTTTGTTATAATTTCACACTTGAAATTGAAGCGCACTTAAATAGGTGCGAACACCACTATATTTTGACTTCTACCCAACTACGGTTTTAAAAAGCCGTGCAACTGTCATATGGTTGGTACCAGTTTGGAAGGAGGAAAACCTCCAGTTCTTACGTTCGAGAGCGATTATGAGGACGAAACATCTCTCAACCCTCTCTTTAAAAACTCCGCCTCCAATAAAGAAGAGGAGGAGAAGAACTGTGAGAATATTCATCTACGTAACCGTACGCTGCTGGAAAGGAACCTCGGACCTGCAGACAAAGATTCGAACAAAAAAGGGCAAAGGGAAAGGGAAAATGCCCGAAGAAATCACTATCGATGAAGAAGTGGTAAAAGAACTCACCGCAAATGACCCACCTAAGAAAAACAAGGTGTATTGCAACGTCTAGGAACATCTAAGGAAAATACCCTCACAGCTAAGCATATTGGATGCCCTCCCCCGATCCAAGGAGGCACGGGATTCCCTGATCAAGGCGTTACAAGAGCCCGATCAGTTCCAAGCTTTTCTCGCGGAAGAGAAGATGAAAAATGAACTGGCATAAGTCCGCACGGCTGATATTAAATTCAGCGATGAAGATCTACTCTTTGGTACGTGCGAATATAATCACCCGTTATACGTCACCGGATACTGCCATGACATCAAGATAGGGAAAATTCTTATCGGCAATGGATTCTCCGTTAATCTTCTCAACGTGAAAGTGCTGAAGGAAATTTGCATGAACATTCAGCACCTTACCCAGGATAAAATTACCATCTTCGGGTTCGACTCGCAGTCGTCACGGACACTTGGGTCCGTAATACTGACGCTACGCTTCGGGCTGCTCGTCACGGACATCAAATTTCGTGTCATTGATGCTTAGACTTGCTATAATGCTTTGCTTGCCAAGCTTTAGTTACACGACTAAAATATTGTCCCTTCTACACAACATCAATGTAATGGCTCGGAGTATACCGTCATGAGAGAGCTAAATTCGTTCTCGGTAAATGAAGTGCGGAAATATGAAGATGCAAAGTACTTTTCGCCGGACTTCGAGGATACTGAAAGATGCCACAAGCCGGAGAATAAACAAAAATCCACGGCCACCATCCCGATCTTTGGAAGAGATACCAAGGAAGATGAACAAATAGTCTACTCGGGACAACCCCAAAGGCAAAATAATAAGCTTGAATCATCTACTCCTATCTTGGTTTTTGGCAGCGACTCCGAGGAAGAGGCCAATACAGTGTTCTCCGTCCGTCCGTCAATATAGATTTTCGCCAAAGCGGATCAGAGTCTACAAATCACAATAGATCCACCTCGACACTATAAGGAACTTGATGCGCTTGATACATACAGCATACAAGAACTGCAAACTTTCTACGTACCTCCGATGCGAAGAAGTGAAAAGACAATCCTCTTCTACCAATCTACGGAGACCAAAGTAGAGAAAGAAATTTGGCACCATGCCGATTTTGCACTCGACAGACTTCAACCCATCTTTCTACCAAGATATTACACAGAAGGATTGAAAAGGCTGTTAAGACGACAAGGCGTATCCTTCGAACAAACTGTTCGACAAGCCCAATTCTATAAAAAGGTTTAGGATATTCCCGGGACTCAGCGATAGAAGCCCAATGGGAAGATGGAGACAACTGGGCTGGGGTTCATTCAGTCCAAGAAGCGAGAACAAATCTACAGCTTCCACGTCATAAATAGCTCGGGTGAAGAGGAAAGCGCTCTTTCAAATAGCCATGACGTCGAATCGAAGCGAGATTCCGCTTCAAAAAAGTTAAGCCCGTCGCTTGAAGAAAAAATTGACAAGTTAATAAAAGAAGATTGTCAAACGAATCGAGATAACCACAGCCGCAAAATGGCCATTTATGAAAAGGCCAGGACGCAGTGTCTCAAACAGCAAACAACGGAAGCTATAGACCATGATGCTCTTCATCCGCAACCCGCTAGTTGCCTTCACGAAAGGGGAAAGTCCCGAACCAAGGATAAAAGCAAGGTGAAGGATGCAAATAACCTTCATGGACAACAAAACAGGTCCAAGGTACCGTTCAATCAAGAAAACCTCGATTGGAGCCCTCCTTTATAAAGAAGATGGTTCGGGAATACTCTTTTCCTAAGAAAAGACAAGGAAAATATCCAACCTTGTCATGAGCACCAAATGATGACGCTTCGGAAGTATCGGCACCCCGAACAAATAAACAAGGTTCATCATCCGGATTATTGCTCCTATCACCGAGTAATAGGTCATTCCCTTGAAGACTGCTTCACCTTCAAAGATTGGGTAGAAGAACAGTATCGACACTGCAGGTTTACGTTATCCGACAGCTGGAGGGTAACCCTGCCACAAAAGTATGAGCCAAAGAGGACCTATACCGTTAGGATAGAACCGGCTCAACATCGAGAATGGAAGCGAACTCGTACCTGCTATATGATAACACTCTCAAAAGATGGAGGGCACGAGACTATGAATGACCTCTACAGAATGAAGACGAGGATGAGGTGGTCTCAGAGTTTCCACCAGCAACAAAAGAGCTGGAAGATGGGATACAAACTACGGCGGACAACCTAAGAAAAATTGACTAAGGGATGGAAAATGATCCGAGGCCAACATTCGTCAGTGAGCTACTATCTGAAAAACAGGTGGCTTTATCTACCCCCTGGACAAAGTGGACGAGAATAACTGGTTTGGATCGGTAGTTTTTCCGTGGGTGATGGACTTCACACCAACACGATTTATCGCGTTATTAGGGGTCTGACTTTATCCACCCGCTAGACCCGATATGCGATACTCTTAGACGAGCAAACTATACTTTATGGAGATTCTCACAAACAGGTTCAGTAAGGGTACGGATAAATTTTCTCGCCGGCCTTCCTTTCGTTCAATACCAGTGTAGCCGTTACGCACGGCTAGTGCCGCTGACGTGCTTGT
This sequence comes from Agapanthus africanus, assembly GCA_030015575.1. NCBI lineage: Eukaryota > Viridiplantae > Streptophyta > Magnoliopsida > Asparagales > Amaryllidaceae > Agapanthus > Agapanthus africanus. The sequence continues at coordinate 152,645,945 of CM057348.1, read as the reverse complement.
AGTTAAACCCACTGCCGGCGTATTGACGAATCTTTAGAGTCCCGCACAGAAGGTTTTCCTAGTTCAAGAAAAATGATGTAGTGGTCGTATATTGATACATGCAGGGTTCCAATTAAATATGTGTACTAGCTACACGGAATTTAATCGGGCGGATGATAATACTAGCCGGCTTAGGATTAAGCCGGATTATTAAATCAAGTTTTGATTTAATAATTTTCATATATGTATTTTGATATGTATATTCTAGTATTATGTTTATTGTATTTTTCTTTCTCTTAGGTATTCGTATTTTGATACGAATACAGACATATATTTGCAGGGACGTATTTTTAAATTCATACAAAAATACTTCTAGAAGAAAAATGCCTCATATAGATTTTTCCATTTATTTTTAAATGGAAATGAGGTGGCATGCATGGTGGCAAGGGGTATAGTGAGAGCAAATGAATTAATTAATTCATTTTTCATCACTATTCAAACATGGTTGGAATTTTTATTTGGAAAAATTCTTTTATCAAAACAAAAAATGGCTATGCTTGAATTTTGAATGAGCTCTCATTTTTTCTCACCCATGAAACTTTCTTCTCTTGCTCTTGCTCTTGCTCTTGGGCTCCTTCTTCATTTTTTTCTTCTATACTCTCATGTGATGAGAATCGAGAAGAAATTGAGATAGAAAAATACTAGAACACTCACATTACATCCCTAAACTTCACTTCTTAGCAAGTTGTGAAGCTTAGTTGCTTTATTAAGTTATTTTTGTGTGAAGCTAGAGATTGGACTAAGTTCCCGGAATGGATCATCTACGACGAAAAAGAATCGGCTTGCAAGCGCGATCCGAAACTCTTGAGAGCTAGCCGGAGTCCACAACATTGGAGCTCTTGAAGAAAGTTTGAGAATGTGAGTATTCTACACATAGTAAATTAGTTTAGCTCATTAAGTTTTTGTTTACAAGTTCTAGCACTTTAGTTTGATTCATGATTTTGTAACTTTAGCAAACTAGAAAAATTTTAAAATCCATGTTGTTGTCTTCTAAAATTAGCTTGCTAGTGTGCATGAGTTCCAAACGGTGGTATCAGAGCCAGGCTAAAGGTTGGAATTGTTTGCACAAATTTAGAGTTTCGATCGACGGAATTTTCCGATTCATATTTCCAATATTTTGCTTGTTGTTCGAATTTTAAAATTGGTCAAAAAAATTTCAGGTTGCATAAAAAATATGTACAGGCAAAATTAGAACCACGAAAAAAATCTGGGCACCTAAGCCCACAATTTGGCCGCGGAACTGCTGCAAAATGCGGCCATATGTGGCTGATCCATGCCCAAATTTTGGCTAGTGCCTCAAATTTTTTCTAGGGCTTTAATACATAGAAATGTGATTTTTAGAATATTTGGTTTTGGTCCATATTTATTTATGTACTAGTTTGAACTTAGAACCAATGTGGAAAGTTTTAATTGATCGAAATTTTAAATTCATGTTTTTCTGTGCATTTGTTTCTACGACCGTGAATATCATAGCGCGGAATAATCCAACTGGTTGCTATATGTACAATCAGACGGGTTTATGAATATGATATTGGCGTTGATGTTCTGTGTTGCTATGTGATTATGGTTGTGTTGGATTGTCGTGATGGATAGCCCGGTGTATATAGTATTGGATAGCTCTATGATGTTGTGTATATTCATATTGTGTGGCGAGCGCCCGACATGTGGACTGCCGTCATCGCGGCTTGTATTATTCTTTAGGGCGTGTCCTGGTTGCGGACGTAGTCACCGTTGTATATTCAGGTTTTCATTACATGCACTAGGATTACCCCGCGGCAAAGTGCTCGAGTAGCCGAGTTATAGAGAGCAACGGGCCACCATCTCATGGCATTGAGACCGAGGTGCCTTCCTCTAAAATTGATGGGCTATTCGCCGCACTCGTAGGGGGTATAGGATTGACCCAAAGAGGGGTGCCCAAGTCACCGGATTTGAGAAATGCTGGGTAGCCCACTCACTTCATTGATTGGGGTTTCCTCGCTTTTGGGATTGGCAGGTGGCTTGCCGCACACATAGGGGTCTAAGATCCGATACTACGGGCTATCTACACGGTCGGAAAAATTACATTTCATACTCGGCTCCATTGAAATGTACTTTTTCTAGTTTATCTGCATTTCCATATTATGTTTGCTTCCGCCGTGATTCTGTGTTTGCTATATTATAGTGTGAGACGAATGTTGCTATATTATATATATATATATATATATATATATATATATATATATATTAGACGCTATATATCTTTTGCATCTGGGCTAGTCATGTCCCCACCCTGCTGTAAGTTAAGTAACCTTACGGTGAAGACCCGGGACCCTGTGGAGAATGCGGATGTACATGCCTATTTTCATTTATTTCTGGCATGAAATGTTTAATTCATGGGATTTCATTAATTCTGACCAATGTAAGGAAAATAAACCTAAATGATGTTGTTGGAACCAATTTTTGAAAACTATAGCCATTTCCATTTATTTTGCGTCGAGGTATTTAATCAAGAATATCCTGCACCTCATTCAATGAGAAAAGAGCCTAGATCTCTTTACAGGGAGTGACCTCTTTGTTAGTTATGTATATGCCCTAGAGGCCATTGTTGTATATATGATGTATATTATAATGGATACTTGGATATATAGAGAGAGGACTTTCTTGCTTGTCATGATAGTATGCTATTTGGTTTCACTTTATCTTAACATGTTGACTTGTACTGGTTTACTGTCTTACTCTCACATGTTGATAAAGCCCTTAGGATCTGTACTCGACTACTGGGACTATGATGAGATCATACTAGTGGGGCCATGGTAGTCGATGAGTACATCCTATAACTGTTCCTAGTCGAGGGTATATCGAGACAGGGTATCGATACACCAGAGTAGACTAGCGTATACGCATCTTGACCCATATGACGGGCGATGGATGATCCCATATCCATCGGTGTTGGACATCAAGGATGGTGTGCGGGTGCTCGGTGGAGACTGGGTACACTGGACGGACTCGCCGAGAACTCCCAGATGGTGATATACCACACGTCAGATGGCAGTTCTCCGATGACACTGGTACAGGGTAGTCTGTAGACCCGAGATCGTCATAGAGTCTTGTGTGATTCCCACTGTGCTTTGATTTCCACCTTACCACGTCCAAGAGGGTGTGCAAAACGGTGGCTTTTAGGTGCAGTCGCGAATCACATGGAGGCAATGAGCGATAGTAGGGGATTCGTCTCTCCCGGTATAGGGAGTTGATGTTGTGCTGTGTTCGATTGGCTATAACTGGAAGTCCCTGGCTAGGGCTGATATAGAGATTTACTGGGAAGTGTTACCAGTAGTTTCTCGACCCGTTATGATCCTCACATCGACACGACTTATCGGTTACAGGGGTCTGACGTATACCACCCCTAGACTTGATATGCAACATATCAGACGAAGAGACCGGACTGTACGGGAGTGTTACTGATTGGATTCACAGGAGAACGTACAGGCTAGCTTGTTGATCTTCTGATCGCTCAATACCTGGGTGGCTGTTACGTTTAGCTGACCGCTTGCAGCTTGTGGATGCTTGATATGATCATCACCTGCTACCGGCGTATTGACGATTCTTTAGAGTCCTACACAGAGGTTTCTTGGCTCAGGCAAAACGGAGTAGAGGCACATGTGTGATATATGCAGGAACGAGGATAATGCGATATGAGATACCGTATTATATTCTCGCGATATTTAGATATGAACCGGCTCATCAGATCAAGTGTTGATTCGATGAATCGATACATGATATATTAGTCGGTTATATTCGATATAGCCGGATTGTCGGATCAAGTGTTGATTCGATGATTTAATGTATAATAATATATATGATATATTATATTACATTATCTAATATTGGCTCGCTTTATTATTTCATTTTCTCACCGGGTAATACATTGATATATATGCGATATATGTTAATTGTATTATTTTCTTTTGTTACAAATATATAATATATATGTGATATATATTATTGTAACATGATATGATTAATAATGAAACATGTTTTTTAGAGATTAAACAAGGTTAGGGTTTGATTAGGGTTAGCTCCTTCTTGCACCTTCTAGAAGGAATTCCTTTTGTTATGAGTAAGATATTATGGTTGATATTTACTTATGACTCATTCTTTAACCCAACCAAACCCTAGCCCTAGTTAATTCTCTACAAGGGTTATCCTTGTCATCCTAAACCATGGTTCCATTATTAATTCAGATATTCATTTCATTATTCATCACAAAAGGATTAACTTATTTTTCATCATCTTCTTCTCTCTTGAGCTTTGAGAAAGCTTACTAGTTTTTCATTTTGTGATGATTTCATGTGAGAATTTGATATAAAAAGAAAGAATAAATACTACTCCATCATCCTCATCTAATCTAGCCAATTAGATTAGGGTGTTCACCTCATTAGAGTGAGAGAGCTTGAGTTATAGCAATTTCGACGTAGATCATCGGAGAAAAGGAATACTACAAGCTAGCATGGATCGTTCGAGTCATGGAGCCTCTCTTGAGTCCGGGAGATCGTGGATCGCGGTGAAGGGACTTCTACTCAGAGCTTATCAAGTGAAGGAGCGGACTACAAAGGTTGTAATCCCTCACACTTAGTAGTAAAGATGTTTACTTGCATTTTAAACCCTAATAATCTAGCAAAGATCCCGGCTTTGGGTTGTTCGGCACGTCTAAAATTTTATTCGGGCATGGTTGATGCCTTATGAACCCTCACAAGAGTGGCCTAGGAACCCTACAGTAGTATCTGAGCCTAGCTAGAGCATTAGGCGACGTGTATACGAAGTTAAAACTCTGAACGAACCCCGAAATGTCAAAACGTCCCCCTCCCTGGACATTTTTTAAAAAACTGTGATTTTTCTGAATTAAAAATACTTTAAAAAATCAGCAGAGAATTGTAATAATTACCATGAAAAACGAGCCCCCAAGTCTTTAATATGGCCGCGGAACCGCGGCAATGGGCTCCTTGTCGCGGCGGTTCCGCGGCATGAATAGTGTATTGGGGACGGTTCTTTATGCAGTAATATCCGTTACTATTCCTGCATATTTCTGGGTATTTTTAAAATGACTCAAGTGTTGAGTGTTCTAGGGATTATTTTGTATTCGTTGATTCGATCGGAAAATTTAATTTCGTTATGTTTTCCGGATATTTAGAAACTGTTAAAATATTCGAGCGGATATCATTAACTCATTTTTCCCCGCACGAAAAACTTTCAAGTGTTGAATTTTTCTCGGGTTTAAATCTTTCGGAAAAACGTACAAGTTACGCGGTGGACCCTCTAGAAGAATACAAACCTTAACTCGATTATGTGACCGTCTAAACTGCCTCTAGACCTTAGGGTTTGGGGCAGTACGGCGTGCCACATGTGAGGCGTTGGCTTGACCCTTCTACGGCTGGATCATCGGTACTGTGACATATTCTGGGATTATTTGAACTCCGCTCAAGTGTTGAGCTATTTAGGAAATCTTGGGTATTTGATTATCCGATCGGAAAGTTTAATACTGTCTATTTATCTGGAATGTGATACAATATGTGGAATTCATATAGTTAGGCATGAAATGCGAAGTATGTGATTTTTCGGATTTACGATGTCTAAAGTGATTGTTGATTCCAAATATTGTAGTTTTACAATTTCTTTTCTGTGACCGTAAGTGTAGTATATAGTTGTATTGCCGGTCTTCATTGCTATACATCAACGACGATCGGTGTATGCATACTTACTTACGTTGATGATATGTGATATTATGTGTTGTTGTGATATGTTATATTGGATCTTCGTGTTCTGAATAGCCGGGGGGTTTATGTGAGATGAGGGTTTTTATTTTCATTCATATAAAATTCATTTTTATGTAATATTCTTTTATTGGGGCACTTCTGGGATGAGGTTGATGTCACCAGTGTATATTATTTACTTTTCCGCATTAGGTAGACCCAAGGAGGGGAGCACAAGTAACCGGGTTCTAGGGTCCAGTGGGAGGCCATCTCGAGGAGTCGAGACCGGGTCTCCTAACCCTAGAATTGGCAGTGTTACTTGCCGCTCTCGTAGGGGTCTAGGGATGTGGGTTTGGCTATTCATCGCGACCGTGGAATCCGTGTTTTATACCGGCTCGTATTAAAAACACGGACATCCTAGTATATCCAATATTTCATATATGTTCTTCTGCTGCAATATTCTGTTATGAGATCATATTACTGCCTGAGACGAATGCTTATACTATATATATATATATATATAAATATTACTTCTTTCGTTTCTTCTGTGATGCTTAGGAAGTATAAGATGATGGGATTTATTAATGAGATTAATAAAAAGAAAAGAAACCTAAAAGATGTTGTAGAATCAAAACTTTATAAAAAGGGTAGCTACAGTTTTGCTTTGCATAGCGGTATATATGATATACCCTGCACCTTATTCGATGAGGAAAGAGCCGAGATCCCTTCACCGGGAGTGACCTCTTTAACGAAACTGGCAGATGCTACAAAATCGCGGTTTAGTTTTTGACAGCTTATATAGTTCTTGCTTTGCACAGCGATATATGCGATATATCCTGCACCTTATTCGATGGGGAAAGAGCCAAGATCCCTTCACCGAGAGTGACCTCTTTAGCGAAATTAGAAAAGTCTCAAAAACACTCATTTTCAAAATTCACTTGATTCTACAACGATATCAAGTTCATTACGCTCAAGGTTTTCTGAAAAACCTGCGTAGCCCTCCGTCATTTCAGATAGATATTATTTAGTATTCGTGATATGTTTGTTGACTTAGTCAAGGCGTAGTGTACGGTAGCTAAATAGTGTTTATCTGCTAAAGCATGAGATGTGATTGGATTAGGGTAGTCATACGGCCTTGTTGACTTAGTCAAGGGTCGTACGGGTGGGTTTAATTCAATCGGGAAATGTACGGGCTGAACTTGACTTGCGATTTATGGTTTGTTAACTTAGTCAAGGTCATAGATCGCTAGGGGCAAAATATTATCGGGAATTTCAAGTGTTGAAATTTGCAATGAGATTGCATACCTTCTATGAGATAGTTGGATCCCGATACTCACTGCGAGTAAGAATTACTCCTGGGAGAGTTTTACACAGGACAATTAGCCGATCAAGTAGGTGTCTATAAAAGTGTTAACGGGGTTACGCCTCTGGGAAAACGAGGTTTACTTTAATTAGGTCCGTGCGAAAGCACGGGGAACCTCCCTCAAGTACCGACACTGATCTGGCTGAAAGATTGACGAAATTGTAGGGTGTAATTAATCCCGGCTAATCTTACCTTTTAGGGTTTGAAGGAAGATTTGATAAAAACAGTGGGAGACATCCTGATTAGATAAGATAATAACCAATCTAATCTTGCAAGAGCATACGCTAAAGTGTTTCCTTCTCTCTCTCTCCAGGTAGCGACCGTGTCAGGACTTAATCAAGATAATAATATGGATGTATTGACTGAACCCGAATATTATACTGAGAAAGGGAACGTTGGTCCCGTTCTTTCTTATAAGAGTTATAAGAATAAACAGGAAACAGGAGGATATCTGGATTCTCATACCGCCCAAATTAAGAACATGCATGTTGATGCATCTTCTTCGGGTGTGTTAGTTATCGAGAACTGTTTCTCAGTTCACCCTATGTCCTGGGTATTAGATACCGGATCGGGATCCCATATATGTAAATTGTTACATGGGCTACGTAAAGGTAGAGAACTGGGAAAAGGTGATCATTCCGTTCAAGTAGGGAATGGTGCAAGTATTGCAGCCAAAGCAGTTGGCGAATATCACCTAGTATTACCAAGTCGTAATACACTGATTCTGAATGAATGCTATTATATACCGAACATGATGTGCAACATTATATCAGTTTCTTTATTAAGTAAAGAAGGATATAATTTTGTTATACAGGATAATGTTATGAATATCTTCCTAAATCAAAAGTTGATTGGATCAGGCTCGTTACATAATGGCATATTCATTCTCAATCAAAATACAGTCCTTAATATACAAAACACACACAAGAGGAAAAGTTCAAGAATGAATCCTTCTTGTGGCATTGTAAACTTGGTCATATCAATGCGACACGGCTAGCTAAGTTACATAAGAATGGATATTTGAATTCGTTCGAATTATCATCTTATGATACTTGCCATTCATGTCTCAAAGGAAAAATGACCAAAACTCCGTTTAGTGGACACGGAGAAAGAGTTGCGGAACTTTTAGGACTGGTGCATAGTGATGTATGCGGTCCTATGTCTACGCATGCCAGGAACGGTTCTTCCTACTTCATTACATTCACTGACGATCTCTCTAGATACGGACATGTGTTCCTGATGAAACACAAGTCTGAAGTTTTTGAGAAATTCAGAGAATATAAGCACGAAGTAGAGAACCAAACGGGAAAAAGTATTAAGATTCTTCGATCTGATCGAGGAGGTGAATACTCAAGCAATGAGTTACTAGATTATCTAAAAGAGAATGGGATTCTCTCTCAGCTTACTCCTCCTTATACACCATAGCACAACGGTGTATCGGAGCGGAGGAATCGCATCCTATTAGATATAGTGCGCTCTATGATGAGCGATGCTGAGTTGCCTATTTCCTTCTGGGGGTATGCGCTTGAGACAGCCATATACCTATTGAATTTAGTTCCGTCTAAATCTGTACCTACCACACCATATGAGATATGGAGTGGGAAGAGACCATATTTTAAACGAGTTAAGATATGGGGTTGTCCGGCCTATGTCAAAAGGCAGAATCCGGACAAACTCGAGGCACGATCAGTTCTTTGCAAGTTTGTGGGATATCCAAAGAATTCTCAAGGATATTTTTTCTACCACGCTGAGGAACAAAAAGTGTTTGTTGCTCAACATGCCACCTTTTTGGAAAAGGAATTTCTTGCAAAAGAAATTAGTGGCAAAGAGGTAGAGCTGGAAGAGGTTCCAGCACCGCAAACTACAACTGATGATTTGTTGGAACCAGAGGATTCAGTAGTACCCGACGAACCCCAGCCTCTCCGCCGATCTAGCAGGGTTTCTCATCCACCTGAGAGATACTACGGTTTTCTCATTGATGGTGGAAGCGAGGATTACATCATGGTAGATGATGACCCGACTAGTTTCAAGCAGGCCATCACGAGTGGAGACTCTGTGAAATGGCTGGATGCAATGCGATCTGAGATGGAATCCATGTACACCAAAAAAGTATGGACTTTGGAAAATGCTCCTGAAGGGGTAAAACCCATTGGGAGCAAGTGGATCTTTAAAAAGAAATTTGGTGTAGATGGAAAAGTTGAGACTTTCAAAGCTAGACTTGTTGCAAAGGGTTTTCGTCAACGACCAGGTGTGGATTATGACGAAACCTTTTCTCCAATGGCTATGCTTAAGTCCATCCGGATCTTACTTGCCATTGCTGCATACCATGACTATGAAATCTGGCAAATGGATGTTAAGACCGCCTTTCTAAACGGTGATTTAGAAGAGTGCATGTACATGACTAAGCCAGAGGGCTTCGTAGATAGTGGGAGCAGCGGAAAGGTGTGCAAGCTGCTTAAATCCATTTATGGGTTAAAGCAAGTATCGCGGAGTTGGAACATCTGTTTTGATGTTGTAGTCAAAGAGTTTGACTTCATCAAAAATATAGATGAACCTTGTATTTATAAGAAGGTTGCAGAGAGTAAGGTTGTATTCCTCGTATTGTACGTGGATGACATACTCTTGATAGGAAATGATGTTCCTATGCTGCAATCAGTCAAGCTCTTCTTATCACAAAGATTCTCAATGAAAGATCTAGGTGATGCCTCCTGCATATTGGGAATCATGATCTATAGAAATAGATCTAAACGGATTCTGGGATTGTCCCAATCCAGGTACATTGACACCATACTAAAGAGGTTTAGTATGGAAGAATCCAAGCGTGGTAACAAACCCACGATCTCAGGACTCACTCTCTCCAAAGAGATGTCTCCCCAGACTGATTTGGAGAGAGCTCGCATGCAAGGGATACCCTATGCTTCGGCAGTAGGCTCTATCATGTATGCGATGCTATGTACCAGACCCGATGTAGCATACTCACTAAGTGTAGTGAGTCGGTATCAAGAAGATCCTGGAGAGAATCACTGGACAGCTGTGAAGAACATTCTCAAGTACTTACGAAGGACTAAGGAGATGTTCTTGGTGTATGGTAACGGAGAACTCCAAGTGGAGTCCTTTACCGATTCGAGCTTCCAAAGTGATAAGGACGACGCTAAGTCGCACTCGGGATTTGTCTTTACTCTCAATGGAGGGGCGGTGTGTTGGAAGAGTTCCAAACAGGATACCGTTGCAGACTCAACGATGGAGACTGAATACATCACTGCCAACGATGCTGCCAAAGAGGTTGTCTGGATAAAGAAGTTCATTAGTGAACTTAGTGTGGTTCCATCCATTGAGCATCCAATACCTCTGTATTGCGATAACAATGGAGCTGTGGCTTTAGCCAAGGAACCCAGGTCCCATCAAAAGTCCAGACATATTCTGAGGCGGTATCACCTCATCAGGGAGATAGTTGATCGCCGGGAGATCGAGGTCAGGAGAGTAGATACGAAGGAAAACACTGAGGATCCATTCACGAAGGCCATTCCCCAGATACAGTTTGAGAGATTATTCGGGATGCTAGGTATGAGATACTACAGAAGCTGGCCTTAGTGCAAGTGGGAGATTGTTAGTTATGTATATGCCCTAGAGGCCATTATTGTACATATGATGTATATTATAATGGATGCTTGGATATATAGAGAGGACTTTCTTGCTCGTCATGATAGTATGCTATTTGGTTTCACGTTATCTTAACATGTTGACTTGTACTGGTTTATTGTCTTACTCTCACATGGTGATAAAGCCCTTAGGATCTGTACACGACTACTGGGACTATGATGAGATCATACTAATGGGGCCATGGTAGTCGATGAGTACATCCTATAACTGTTCCTAGTCGAGGGTATATCGAGACAGGGCATCGATACACCAGAGTAGACTAGTGTATACGCATCTTGACCCATATGATGGGCGATGGATGATCCTATATCCATCGGTGTTGGACATCAAGGATGGTGTGCGGGTGCTCAGTGGAGACTGGGTACACTGGACGGACTCACCGAGAACTCCCAGATGGTGATATACCACACGTCAGATGGCGGTTCTCCGGTGACACTGGTACAGGGTAGTCTGTAGACCCGAGATCGTCATAGAGTCTTGTGTGATTCCCACTGTGCTTTGATTTCCACCTTACCACGTCCAAGAGGGCGTGCAAAATGGTGGCTTTTGGGTGCAGTCCCGAATCATATGGAGGCAATAAACGGTAGGAGGGGATTCGTCTCTCCCGGTATAGGGAGTTGATGTTGTGCTGTGTTCGATTGGCTATAACTGGAAGTCCCTAACCAGGACTGATATAGAGATTTACTGTTAAGTGTTACCAGTAGTTTCTCGATCCGTTATGAGCCTCACATCGACACGACTTATCGGTTACTGGGGTCTGACGTATACCACCCCTAGACTTGATATTCAACATATCAGACGAAGAGACCGGACTGTACGGGAGTGTTACTGATTGGATTCACAGGAGAACGTACAGGCTAGCTTGTTGATCTTCCGATCGCTCAATACATGGGTGGCTGTTACGTTTAGCTGACCGCTTGTAGCTTGTGGGTGTTTGATATGATCATCACCTGCTACCGGCGTATTGACGATTCTTAAGAGTCCTACACAGAGGTTTCTTGGCTCAGGCAAAACGGAGTAGAGGCACATGTGTGATATGTGCAGGACCGAGGATATTGCGATATGAGATACCATATTATATTCTCGCGATATTTAGATATGAACCGGCTCATCCGATCAAGTGTTGATTCGATGAATCGGTACATGATATATTAGTCGGTTATATTCGATATAGCCGGATTGTCGGATCAAGTGTTGATTCGATAATTTAATGTATAATAATATATATGATATACTGTATTACATTATCTAATATTGGCTCGCTTTATTATTTCATTTTCTCACCGGGTAATACATTGATATATATGCGATATATGTTAATTGTATTATTTTCTTTTGTTACAAATATATAATATATATGTGATATATATTATTGTAACATGATATAATTAATAATGAAACATGTTTTGTAGAGATTAAACAAGGTTAGGGCTTGATTAGGGTTAGCTCCTTCTTGCACCTTCTAGAAGGAATTCCTTTTGTCATGAGTAAGATATTATGGTTGATATTTACTTATGACTCATTCTTTAACCCAACCAAACCCTAGCCCTAGTTAATTCTCTACAAGGGTTATCCTTATCATCCTAAACCATGGTTCCATTATTAATTCATATATTCATTTCATTATTCATCACAAAAGGATTAACTTATTTTTCATCATCTTCTTCTCTCTTGAGCTTTGAGAAAGCTTACTAGTTTTTCATTTTGTGATGATTTCATGTGAGAATTTGATATAAAAAGAAAGAATAAATACTACTCCATCATCCTCATTTAATCTAGCCAATTAGATTTGGGTGTTCACCTCATTAGAGTAAGAGAGCTTGAGTTATAGCAACTTCGACGTAGATCATCGAAGAAAAGGAATACTACAAGCTAGCATGGATGGTTCGAGTCGTGGAGCCTCTCTTGAGTCCGGGAGATCGTGGATCGCGGCGAAGGGACTTCTACTCGGAACTTATGAAGCGAAGGAGCGGACTACAAAGGTTGTAGTCCCTCACACTTAGTAGTAAAGATGTTTACTTGCATGTTAAACCCTAATAATCTAGCAAAGATCCCGGCTTTGGGTTGTTCGGCACGTCTAAAATTTTATTCGGGCATGGTTGATGCCTTATGGACCCTTACAAGAGTGGCCTAGGAACCCTACACTCTTTGGTAAAAATTTTTGTAACTATAAATTACTCAGTTTACTTCAAAACCATCGGTTTTCTACAAAACAACTTCTTTTAAAAATACAGAGCCTAAACCACTCCTTTTCAAAAACTGCTTGAGTTCCTCCAACGATATCAAGTTCATTACATTAAAGGTTTTTCGCCAAAAACCAGCCGTAGCCCTCCGTCATTTCCTGCAAATCGTGCTTAATATTCGTGCTGCGTATATTAGCTTTGTCAAGACGTAGTGTGCGGGAGCTGAGTATTGCTTGTTTGTACCATTATATGTGATTGGTTAGGACAGCCGTACAGTCATGTTGGCATTATCAAGGACTCATACAAATGGGTTTAATGCAATCAAGAAAATGACGGGTTGAACTTGACTAGGACCCTTTGATATGTTGGTATTGTCAAGGTCACTTAGGTCCTAGGGGCAGAAACCATATCGGGGGTTTCAAATATAAAGAAAACTTGCCAAGTTTGCGCATGCCTTCTGAAGTATGATAATTTTGGTAAGTTTCCGTCAAAGTTATCATACAATCATAGTTGAGTCCCGATTCCCACTGATGGGTAGGTATTACTCCTCGGGAGATTTTCACTTCACAATTAGCTAACATATTAGGTGTCTAGAAAGTGTTAACAAGATTACGTCTCTGCGGAAATGAGGTTATTTAATTGGGTCCATGCGAAAGCACGGTGGACCTCACTCGGAGTATCAACACTGGACTGGTCGAACAGTTGGCGAACTTATAAGGTGTATATGATCCCGACTAGTTCTCCTTTTAGGATTTGAAGGAGAATTCGAGAAAACAGTAGGAGTCATCCTGATTAGATAAAGTGACTAACCAATCTAATCTTGACAGAGTGCACGCTGAGTGTTTCTTTTCTCTCTCTCTCTAGTTTGCAACCATGACTTACCTTAAACTAAAACTCATGAACCAAGTTAACCGAACCTTCTTACACACTTTGGCTTTGGATTGTCATGATTCATGACAAAGTCGTATATATCCCTGCCACTCCTACTTCCCCTTTTCATTTCTCCATAACACTCCATATCACTACGAAGATCCATATTTCTTGAGCATGTTATCGTATAGTTACATACGAACTCGAAGAAACTAGTTTCAGTTCAATGATGGATTCCGGTTCTGGGGAAATTGAATAGGATTATTCGGTTATCTTTTCTCTTTACCTTCTCTTAGGTTGCGAGGGCTCCTAGTATTAGGAGAGTACACCTATTACGCTTATTGGATAGTCTTCTTCCAAACCTTAGGCAGGTGTCGAAATGTAAGGAAAGAAGAAAACCAATTAGTCTAATTATCGTGTACAGAAGGTAAGATGTAAAAATATATAAAGGGATTGAAGTAAGGGCAAAGAAAATTGTGACTACTGTCATGAATCTGGATAGTGGAAGAGGCATTACTATGAATACTTAGCCACCCCGTCGAAACATTTTCATGTTTCAATTTTACTATTCGGTGTTAATTGAAAACTGTTTTCCCAATTAGATTCTGACTTCAGGGTATGTATTTACCAGACTTTATTCTCACATTTGTATGGCATTACAGATGTTGAGTGGGAGTAGAATATTGGGATGGGTGATTATATCCTCAATATCAGAATTCTTTGTAATTGGTGATATTTGAGGAAGTCACATGGGTTTTGCCTAATGGAAAATATTTTTATGCACCAATTTCAAACTGATATATCTGTACGTTTATTTTATAAAGTGAGAAATGACTTTTTGAAATTATGTTTATGACATTTACCTATATCAGTTGATGATTAGTTAAGGTGCATTCAATAACGGTGTAATTCTTCTTAAGCATAACATAATTTTCAACCTACGACGCATAAGGTTTGAATTATTAAACTCAGAAGACTTATACAAAGTATTATATGTTGTCCGATGTCTATTAAGACAAGGGGTTGGTACCCGTACTATATTCCGTTTACTTGTGACTTCTGTGGTTTTAGACATACATTTCGTTGAAATACAAGGTCCAAAATTTTGAGAAGTTATAGGTATAAGAATAAAGTAAAGAACCATACGTTGCAAGTATCAGGATTCTTTGAGGTGATCGAAGATGTTGATGCTTATGCTAGGTATTCCATCATAATTAATATATTTAAGAACTTTCTTCTATCTCAGGTTACTCGTCCATGGATGCGCTCATTGATGAGTAATGTTGCATGGCCTTCTTCTATTTAGTCAATATGCACAGGAAACAGCTGCATGATTTTTTTGAATCTGGTTCCAATTAAATTAGTTCCTTTGTTTTCTATATTGGATATAGAATGGATTCATATCTTAATGATGGTAAGGTATAAGGAGTTGTCCAGCTTATGCTTAAAACCAGAAGGATAAACTCAAGGCATGTTTCAGTAATGACAGTTTGTGGGTTATCTCGAACTTTGACGAGGGTTAATATTCTACCATTTGCAGGATCAACAGTTATATTGTTCTTGACTCGCCACCCGTTTTAATAAAATGAATTCTTTTCAGAAGACACAAATAGGAGTATGGTAGAACTGGAAGTGATTCCAGAACTACAAACGGTTATTGAATTTTTAGTAAAACCTAAAAATTCAATTGGATTTGACAATACATTAACCACTCTGCAGATTTGGTAGGTAATCTCAGCCGCCCGAGAGGTACTTCGGTCTTCTCAAAGACGATGGCAGGGAGGTTTTGATGACCCAAGATTGCCACTACTGATGTCCTAGACTATGAGATCTAGCAGGTGGATGACTATAACGTCGTTCTAAATTAGCTTTAGAAGTGCATGTATATATGACTCTGCCAGAGGGTTGTTGTAGTCAATAGGAGCAGCGGAAGCGTGGTGAGCTAGTAGCTTATGTCTATTAATAGACTAAAGCAAGTGTAGGGATGATGGATCATCTATTTTTAATGTGGCAGTCATAGAGTTTGGTTTCATCAGAACAACAGATGGACCTAGTAAGAAGGTAGTAGGGATTGATGTCCTTGTATTCGAATGACGTGCTCCTAATTAGAAGCGATGTTCCTATACTACAATGGGTTATACTATGGTTTTCACATGTGTTTCTCCACATAGGATTTGAAAAACTATCAGGAATTCTGGTGACCGGATCTATGGTTGACACTATTCTAAAGTGTTTTAGAATGGACGGCTTCTGGCATAGTGGTGTACCCGCAGGTGATAGAGTCACCCTCTCTGAAGATATGTCTTCTAGACTGATAAGGAGAGGGACTTCCATGATTAACATATCACTTGCTTAAGCAATTGAGTCAATCATATTTTGTCAGGTACCAAACCAGATTTTTGTTTTTGCACCAGGTGTAGTAAGCAAATATTATTCGAATCCTGGAGAAACAATGGGAAGCAGTTATGAATATAAGAGAATGTTCTTGGTATATGGTAACAGCAGCCTCCTGTGGAAGGCGGTTAACGTTTCAGGCTTCCAAAATGACATGGATGACATAGTGGCTGTCAGAGTTAAAGTTTACCCTCTTTTGAGATGCAGTGTGTTAGATAGATTTCCAAATAGGATACTGAGGTGTTCATAGCGCTGGGTGCTAATTACATCAACAATGGGATACAACCTAAGTAGTTTGTTGGATTTGGATGTTCATTTATGAACACGGTCCCATCAGCTATCCAAATAAATTCTAAGGCAAGTATCGCTCATTTCGGGAGATATTCGTTCTCCGTGAAGTTGAGATATAGAGAGATAAAGATAGAAACATTGGAGCGGATCCACTCACTGAGGTTATTTCTCAAACGCGAATGTTTCGCAAACATGCTTTGCAAAACTGATTAGTAGAGAAGTTGGGTGATCGGTAGCACACGGGCTGTGAGTATGCGACACCGCAATAATTAGCCTTAAGTGCAAGTGGAAGATTGTTGGCTATAATGCCCTCAAATCAATTTTTGTAATCATAGGCAGACGATTATGATGATTGAGGGAGGACTTATACGGGTAGAACAGTTTTAATCGAGATGATAGTATGCTATCTGGTTAATCTTTATCATCATGTACATATATTATATGGTATTACAGATCACTATTATATGTTGATAGAGCCCATAGGATTCTTGCTTGACTACCAGGGTTATTGTAGTGATCACACTTGTGAGAACTAGGTGGTCTATAAGAAAATTCTTAAATGTCCCTAGTCGTGGGGATATCGAGACTAGGCATCGATATTCCATAGTAGACTAGTGTATACGTTTCTTGACCCCCGACAAAGGGCGTGAAAGATTACGCTACCCCGTCCATCTACCGTGACCAAATTGTTGGATATATGTATGCCCTAGAGGCCATTATATGTATAGTGGATGCTTGGACATGTATATATGTATATAGATGACTTTCTTGCTCGACATGATAGTATGCTATCTGGTTTACTTTATCTTGACATGTTCATGTAAGTGCACGGCGGCGCCCCGGCCGTCAATCCGACGCCGGAATGCGGAAACGGTGAATAACTTAAATTTTGCGGACTTAGCAAACCGGCACCACCGCGCACTAAACACCCGGATCGAAACCATTAACTAGTCTAAGCTAACTAGAAGATGGGTTAGAGATATATACCATACGATCCAAGTCCTCCGGTCTTCATCTCCAATCCGATCTCCTCGCGGGATCTCCGTCCGTCTCATCCTCGTCGCCGGAAGTGCACCACGTTGCCTACATCGTTTACGGGCTCCCACCTCAATGCCGAGGCAACTCGGGCACGAAGCCGGCTACTCGACGTGCCCAAGGTTCGTTGTAGAATATGTAGTGAGCAAGTCTCATTTTTGGGGTTTGTGGAATTGCCATTGGTGAAGGAAAAGAGAGCTTGGAGAGAGGTGAGAAAAATGGAGCATACTCAAGAAGGAATGTATCATATTTTTCTCCACACATCAAAATGAAAATCAATCCCATTCCCTCCAAGGAATGGCCGCCCCCCCTTCATGTGTGATTGGAGAGAGAGAGAGAGAGCAAGGTCAAGGGGTGGGTGGAAGCAATGATGCAAGAGGGCATCATGAAAGAATATGATCACAAGCAAAAACCACACACAACCACAACCATCATCAACAACCATGATGCTAACAAAGTCAAGCCATCATGAAGTATGAAGTCAAGCAAGTCAAAGGAGGGTGCTATCATGATACAACAAAATGCAAAGACCCCCTTCCACAAATGCCTATTTGCAACAATGCAAATAAGCCCTCCTCCACCAATCTTCGGCCAATGAACGGAACAATGGAAATCGGCCGAAACGGAAAGCAAACTGGCAACTCCAGAAAACTGGTCCCGTAATAAATTACAGGAAAACCCCGATACTGTGCATACACACCCGCATTTGTATTTCGACCGAAATACAAATGCAATGAGACAAAATCTACACTGTACTATACTAGGATCCGGCTTATACCAAAACCGGCTAGTAATATCTGTTCGATCCTGATCCGTGCAATACCGCACGTATCTGATCGAACCCTGCCATATAACCATACGGCCTATAGTACAAACTGTCCGATCCTGATCCGTGCAATACCGCACGTATCTGATCGGACCTTGCCATATCTCCATACGGCCTCTACAACCTTTCGCCCGAAAGCTGAGTAACTGAATGTGGGGGACTCTAAAGACTCGTCAACACCTCGGTTGTGGATTTAACCACTAGCACGTCAGAGGTATAAGCCAATACGTAACGGGCTACCAAGTATTGACTAAAAGGGACGTCTGTGAGTGAACTCAGCCTGACAACCCTACTGAGCCTGTCAGTGACAATATCCGTACAGTCCGGTCCGTTCGTCTATGAGTATCGCATGGCGGGCCTAGGGGGTTGGTAAAAGTCAGACCCCCAAAAGCGGTACAAGTCATGTCGGAGTGTAGCCCAGAACACCCTGAGATACTACTGGAATACCTACCAGTAAATCTCCTTGCCTTGGCCAAGGACTTTGTGTAATACAGCACGACCTCACCCCCAATACCGGAAGAGACGAACCCCTGAAGATACGCTCACTGCCTCCATGTGGCTCGGGACTGTACCCAACTAAAACCTGTTTGCACGACTCCTTTGAGCCGTGGTAGGGTAGTAATCAAAGTACAGTGGGAACTCACACGAGACAAATGACGATCCCCAGGTCGATGAACTAACCTGCACACATGTCACCAGGAAACTGCCATCTGACGTCTGGTATATGACCAACTAGCATGTTCCCGGCGAGTCCTGTCCGGTGTACTCATAACCCAATGAGCACCTGTATACATCTTAGGTGATCCAACTGACACCAGTGGCTTGTGAGACCGGCCACCGCCCCTCGTCGGGGTCTCGACTGTATACACTAGTCTACTAATGGAGTATCGATGCCCGGTCTCGAAACTCCCATGACTAGGGACCTTTTAAGGATAAGCTTATAGACCCCCAGCTCCCACTTATATGATCGCCCTCATACTGCTGGTGGTCAAGCAAGAATCCTAGGGGCTCTATCAACGTGTAATAGCGACGTGTCATGTCACCTAAAGCAGTACACGATGATAAAGGTAAACCAGATAGCATACTATCATCTCGAGTAAGACTGTCCTACCGGGATAGGTCCTCCCTCAATCATTGCAATCACGTACCTGTGATCCAATAATTGACTCTGAGGGCACTATCTCCAACAATCTCCCACTTGCACTCAAGGCTAATTATTGAGATGTCGCATACTCACAGCCCGTGTGATACCGAACACCCAACTCCTCTACTAGTCAGTCTCACAAAGCTCGTTTGCGAAACTATTGCGTTCGAGGAATAGCCTCAGTGAGTGGATCCGCTTAGTTGTCTCTTTCCATGTCTCTCTAAATCTCAAGTTCGCGGAGAAACCCATCTCCCGAAATGAGCAATACCTGTCTTAGAATGTGTCTGGATGTCTGATGGGACATAGCTCATAAATGAGCTCCAAATCCAAACTTCTTAGACTGTATCGTCAACTGAACTTAATCAGTATCCTGCGCCATGCCACCCTCAGTATTGCCTTGGACCACCTATCCAAAATACTGCCCCTCATCAGAAGGAAAACTATAGCTCTGACAACCTCCTTGTCGTCCATGTCACCTTGGAAGCCTGGAATGATAACTGTTTCCCGAATGAGGCTGTCGTTATCATATCCCTAGAACATTCACTTATGTTCTAAAACTGCTTCCGACTGTTTCTCCAGGATTGGATTAATGTCAACTTATTGCATCTAGTGCAAGAACAACATCTGGTGTGGTACTTGACATCTCATGATTGACTCAATTGCCTGAGCAAGTGATCTGCCAATCATGCACATCCCTCTCCCCTTTAGTCTGTAAGACACCTTTGGAGAGGGTGACTCCATTACCTGCAGGTACACTACCGTGCCAGGAGTCGTCCATCCTAAATACTCTTAGAATGCTGTCAAGTACCCTGATTGGGAAACCACCCAAATCTAGATCTAAAACCATAGATCTAGTAACCAGTATGTCTGATATAAAATCCATTTCTTTTGTGGAGAAACAACTGTGTGACGACCAAAGTATAACCGATCGTAGTGTAGGAGTTTCTTTTCCTACTCTGTGTATATCATCCAAATACCAGGATATCACACCCTACTACCTTCTCAACAGATCCATCCCCTATTCTGACGAAGTCAAACCCATGACTGTCACGTCAGAAATAGATGATCTATCTCCGCTACATCTGCTCTAGTCTATAAATAGACATAAGCAACCTGTCCACCAATGCTTCCGCTGCTCCCACTGACTACGACAACCCTCTGGCAGAGTCATATAGACGTACACTTCTAAAACTGGTTTAGAACGACGCTATACTCATCCTCCCGCCGGGTCTCGTAACCTGGAACAACAGCAATGGCAATTGTGGGTAAACAAGAACTTCCCTGTCACCGTCCTTGAGGCTACCGTAGTGCCTCTCGGGTGCCTGAAGTTACCCACCTTATCTGCGGAGTGGCCAATGGAATGTCAATTCAGATTGAATCTTTAGGTTCCTTATCAAATCTTCAGTAATCGTTTGTGGTTCTGGAATCACTTCCAGTTCTACCATACTCCCACTACTGTTTTCCTGAAAAAATCCATTTTTAATTTAAAACTGTGGCGAGTCAAGAACAATATTGCTATTGATCTTCCAGATGGTAGAAAGTCAACCCGCGTCATAGCCTGGGTCAACCCACAAACAGCCATTACAGAAACGTGTCTTGAGTTGTCCAGTGTCTGGTTTTAATCATAAACCGGACAACTCCCCGTACCTTAACATCGTTAAGATATGAACTGTTCTATATCCAATATAGAAACAGAGGCACTGATTTAATTGAACCAGATTCAAATCATGCAGCTGTCCCCAGCGCATGTCAACTAAATGGAAGGAGGCCGATCAGCGTTACTCAACTTAGGAATGCTTCCAATTATGAGTAACCTGAAAAAGAAGCAAGATCTCTTTATCATCACTATCAACTGAATACCATACACAAGTATCTACATCTTCGATCTCTTTGAAGAATCCCGATACTTGCTACACCTGGTTCTCTACTCTATTCAAATACCTATAACTCCTCAAAACTTAGACCCTGTGTTTCAACGAAACACATGTCTAAGAACTAGAGAAGTTAAAAGTAAACAGAATATAGTATGAGGACCAACCCCTCTGTCCTGATGGACCCTGGACAACATACAATACTCTGTACAAGTCCCTTGAGTCTGATAACTCATTCACTGTGTGTCGTAGGTTGAAAACTGTACTTATGGTTAAGAAGAATTACACCGCTGTTTAATGCTCCTTACCTAACCATCCACTGATATAGGTAGATGTCACAGACATAATTTCAAAAAGGTATATCTCACTCTATGAAGATAGACGTACAGATATATCAATTTGAAATTGGTGCATAACTGCGGATATTCAAAACCAAATATTTGCCGACTGGCAAACAGCCCAGGCGATTTCCTCAAATATCACCGATTACAACGAATCCCGATATAATGAGGATGATCACCCAATTCCCAATAACTTACTCCCACTCATCATCTGTAAAACCATACAGATGTGAGAATCGTACCTGGTAAATACATACCCTGGAGTAAGTATCTAATCGGGAAATCAGTTTTCCTTTAACATTACACAGTGAAACTGAAACATTGAAATGTTCCGATGGGGTATTCTGGTATTCCTAGTAATGCCTCTTCCAGATTCACGACTGTAACCGTATAGTTCTTTGCCACCACTCCAAATCCCTTCATATGTCTTTAGTCTTTACCTTCTGCACACCCTTTTAGGCCAAATGGTTTTCTTCCTTCCCTACCGTTCGGCACCAGCCTATGGTTTGGAAGAAGACTATCCAATAAGCATAATGGGTGTACTGTCCTAATCCTAGGAATACTCGCAATGCGAGAGAAGGTGAGGATAAAAGACAACCGAATGAACTTAATTCCTATTTCTCCCGAACCAGAATCCATCCCCGAACTGGAACAAGTTCCTTTCGAGTTCGTATATAACCATACGATGGAGTATCCAAATAAACTGTGGATCTTCGTAGTGATACGGAGTGTCCTGGAGAAATACAAAGGTGATGTGGGAGTGGTAATGAAATATTTGGTTTGGTCGTGAATATCTGTTGCAATTTACTTTGCCCTCTTACTAATGCCTTGCTTTGTCTGAACTTAATACCTTCTGTACACCATCGTTAGGCTAATTGGTTTTCTTCATTCCCTACCGGTCGGCACCAGCCTAAGGTTTGGAAGAAGACAATCCAATTTGCGTAATAGGTGTACTACCCCTAAACCAAGGAGTACTCGTAACCTGAGAGAGGGTAAAAGGAAAAGACAACTGAATAATCCTATCCGTTTTCTCCAGAACCGGAAACCATCCTCGAATAAATTCTTTCGAGTTCGTATCTAACCATACGATGGTTTTGTCCAATGGAAGTGGACGTTCGTAGTAAAACGGGGTGTCCTGGAGAAAAGGGTAAAAGTAGGAGTGGCAATGAGGTTTGCAACTTTGACAATTCAAAAACCGGTGTTTAAGAAGGTTCGGTCAACTTGGTCACTGAGTCAAAGTCTTAGGGTCGGGTCAATGGTCGCTGCCAAAGAGAGAGAGAAAAGAAAACACTCAGCGTGCACTCTAACCTAGATCAGAATGGTTACCAATTTATCTAATCTGGAATCCTCCCACTGTACCTCAAATTCTCCTCCAAACCTGAAAGAAGAATTAGTCGGGGTCACCCGAGGAGTATACCAACTCATCAGTGGGAATCGGGATCCAACTCTCATCGCATGATAACGTGACGGAATCCGCTCACGGTACCACACTCCAGAAGGTATGCGCATATCTGGCAAGTTTCAGTTCTTTTGAAACTCCCGATGTGATTTCTGCCCCATGCTCTTATGACCTTGGCGAAGGTCAACAAATCATAAGTCACATGTCAAGTTCTACCCGTCATTATCCAGGTTAATTTGAATCCACCCGTACAAGCCCTTGACGAAGGTCAACAAGGCTATACGACTGTCCCAAACCAACGCATCTATCTATGCAGCAGAAAGGTAACAAGCAGCTACCATACACTATGCCTTGACGAAGGTCAACAAACACAGCATGAATACTACGTGCTACCCGTCTGAAACGACGGAGGGCTACGAATGGTTTCTGGCGAAAACCTTTAACGTAAAGAACTTGATATCGTTGAAGGAACTGATAGCTTTTTGAAAATATAGTGACGACAACCGTTGCTAAAGAGGTCACTCCCGGTGAAGGGATCTCGGCTCTTTCCCCGTAGAATGGGGTGCAGGATATTCCAACTGAATACCGCGATGCAAAGCAAAAGTAATCGGCTATAGTGAAGTTAATGCCCTGACGCAAACTTCTGTCCAAGGGGTCACTCCCGGTGAAGGGATCTCGGTCCTTGCCTCGTCGACTGAGGAGCAGGATATTCCAATGAATACCACGATGCAAAACAAAAGTAAACGTCCTTGCAATAACAGCCTTTTGAAAAGTGTTCCAACAACATCAGATTAGGTTTGTTTTTAACTTGCACTGATCCGAATCAATGCAGTCCCATCAATTGATCACACCAAAAAGAACGAAAATATACTGATGTACGTATATGCCATCCGCATTCGCCACTGGGTCCCGTCATTACCCGTTAGGTTAGCTTACTAACGACAGAGCGGGGACTGGACTAGCGCGGATGCAAAACATATACAACATCTACTAATATATATACCAATATATTATATTCGCTCAAGGCGTGAAAGAAATGCAACATCACAGAGAATGAACAGCATCACAGAAACAATACAGATATCTGGGATCCCCGGGTTTCACAGAGCCGCTGAAACCCGACGTTCCCCTGGTCGTGTGGATAGCCTGTGCAATGAAATCCTAGACCCCTACGGGCGCGGCAAGTCACCCGCCAAAACCTGAAGCGAGGCAGCCCCCTTCAGCGCCGTGAATGGACCACCCAGCACTTCACGGAATCCGGTAACTTGGGCACCCCTCCTGGGTCAAACCTATACCCCCTACGAGTGCGGCGAATAGCCCGCCAATCCTAGAGTGAAGCCCCCTCCGTCTCAATGCCATGAGATGCGGGCTTGTTGCCCTCCAGAACCCCGGCTATCCGTGCACCCCTGAAGCCCACTGAAAAAGATGGCCCACTGAACTCTCAAGACTGCGGCGGAACCGCGGCCCAATAGAAGGGTGGGGCCGCGGATCCGCGGCTCTGTGTGAGAGATCAGAGTGTCGAATTTTCCCAGAGTTCTTAGAATCTCCTGCACATCATTCTGAGACCACCTAAAAAATTTTTAGACACCAAAAATTCTCAACAGAAAACTGATGTGAGTAAAATGAGTTTTTGGAATTTTGGTCGATCGGAACCGCAAAACACATCAAACGAAAGCTAGACGTAGTTAATGGCGAGGCTCTGATACCACTGTAAGTGCACGGCGGCGCCCCGGCCGTCAATCCGACCGCCGAATGCGGAAACGGTGAATAACTTAAATTTTGCGGACTTAGCAAACCGGCACCACCGCGCACTAAACACCCGGATCGAAACCATTAACTAGTCTAAGCTAACTAGAAGATGGGTTAGAGATATATACCATACGATCCAAGTCCTCCGGTCTTCATCTCCAATCCGATCTCCTCGCGGGATCTCCGTCGTCTCATCCTCGTCGCCGGAAGTGCACCACGTTGCTACATCGTTTACGGGCTCCCACCTCAATGCCGAGGCAACTCGGGCACGAAGCCGGCTACTCGACGTGCCCAAGGTTCGTTGTAGAATATGTAGTGAGCAAGTCTCATTTTTGGGGTTTGTGGAATTGCCATTGGTGAAGGAAAAGAGAGCTTGGAGAGAGGTGAGAAAAATGGAGCATACTCAAGAAGGAATGGTATCATATTTTTCTCCACACATCAAAATGAAAATCAATCCCATTCCCTCCAAGGAATGGCCGCCCCCCCCTTCATGTGTGATTGGAGAGAGAGAGAGAGCAAGGTCAAGGGGTGGGTGGAAGCAATGATGCAAGAGGGCATCATGAAAGAATATGATCACAAGCAAAAACCACACACAACCACAACCATCATCAACAACCATGATGCTAACAAAGTCAAGCCATCATGAAGTATGAAGTCAAGCAAGTCAAAGGAGGGTGCTATCATGATACAACAAAATGCAAAGACCCCCTTCCACAAATGCCTATTTGCAACAATGCAAATAAGCCCTCCTCCACAATCTTCGGCCAATGAACGGAACAATGGAAATCGGCCCGAAAACGGAAAGCAAACTGGCAACTCCAGAAAACTGGTCCCGTAATAAATTACAGGAAAACCCCGATACTGTGCATACACACCCGCATTTGTATTTCGACCGAAATACAAATGCAATGAGACAAAATCTACACTGTACTATACTAGGATCCGGCTTATACCAAAACCGGCTAGTAATATCTGTTCGATCCTGATCCGTGCAATACCGCACGTATCTGATCGAACCCTGCCATATAACCATACGGCCTATAGTACAAACTGTCCGATCCTGATCCGTGCAATACCGCACGTATCTGATCGGACCTTGCCATATCTCCATACGGCCTCTACAACCTTTCGCCCGAAAGCTGAGTAACTGAATGTGGGGGACCTCTAAAGACTCGTCAACACCTCGGTTGTGGATTTAACCACTAGCACGTCAGAGGTATAAGCCAATACGTAACGGGCTACCAAGTATTGACTAAAAGGGACGTCTGTGAGTGAACTCAGCCTGACAACCCTACTGAGCCTGTCAGTGACAATATCCGTACAGTCCGGTCCGTTCGTCTATGAGTATCGCATGGCGGGCCTAGGGGGTTGGTAAAAGTCAGACCCCCAAAAGCGGTACAAGTCGTGTCAGAGTGTAGCCCAGAACACCCTGAGATACTACTGGAATACTACCAGTAAATCTCCTTGCCTTGGCCAAGGACTTTGTGTAATGGCTCTCCTAGACACAGCACGACCTCACCCCCAATACCGGAAGAGACGAACCCCTGAAGATACGCTCACTGCCTCCATGTGGCTCGGGACTGTACCCAACTAAAACCTGTTTGCACGACTCCTTTGAGCCGTGGTAGGGTAGTAATCAAAGTACAGTGGGAACTCACACGAGACAAATGACGATCCCCAGGTCGATGAACTAACCTGCACACATGTCACCAGGAAACTGCCATCTGACGTCTGGTATATGACCAACTAGCATGTTCCCCGGCGAGTCCTGTCCGGTGTACTCATAACCCAATGAGCACCTGTATACATCTTAGGTGATCCAACTGACACCAGTGGCTTGTGAGACCGGCCACCGCCCCTCGTCGGGGTCTCGACTGTATACACTAGTCTACTAATGGAGTATCGATGCCCGGTCTCGAAACTCCCACGACTAGGGACCTTTTAAGGATAAGCTTATAGACCCCCAGCTCCCACTTATATGATCGCCCTCATACTGCTGGTGGTCAAGCAAGAATCCTAGGGGCTCTATCAACGTGTAATAGCGACGTGTCATGTCACCTAAAGCAGTACACGATGATAAAGGTAAACCAGATAGCATACTATCATCTCGAGTAAGACTGTCCTACCGGGATAGGTCCTCCCTCAATCATTGCAATCACGTACCTGTGATCCAATAATTGACTCTGAGGGCACTATCTCCAACAGTTCACTTGATCATGTATTTTACTCATTTGGTACATGTTGATAAAGCCCTCAAGATTTTGCTTGACTTCTACGACTATGATGCGGATCATACTAGTGGGACACTTGTAGTTTAAAAGCATATCCTTGAAATGTTCCTAGTCGTAGGTGTATCGAGACGGGCATCGATATTCTAGAGTAGACTAGCCTATACCATTCTTGTCCCATTATGATGGGGATGGATGATCCCATATCCATCTGGTGTGGTGACACCAAAGATTGTATGCGGGTGCTCAGTGGAGACCGGGGTACACTGAACGGACTCGCCGAGAACTCCTATGTGGTATTATATCTATCGTCGATAGCAGTTCTCAGGTGACACTGGTACAGGTTAGTCTGTAGACCCAAGATCGCCATAGAGTCTTGTGTGTCCTCCCATTGTACTTTGATCTCCACCCTACCATGGCTCTACTGAGTCGTGCAAACAGGTGGATTTTGGGTACAGTCCCGAGGCACATGGAGGCAATGAGCGATACGAGGGGTTTCGTCTCTCCCGGTATTGGGGGTTGATGTTGTGCTATGCTCGATTGGCTATAACAGGAAGTCCCTAGCCGAGGGCTGCTGAGATTTACTGATAAGTGTTATAAATAGTTTCTCGATCTGTTATGAGCCATTACACAAGCATGACTTATTGAGTTATTGGGGTCGACGATACCATCCCTAGACTCGATATGCAACATATCTGACGAAGAGACCGGACTGTACGGTAAGTGTTGCCAGTTGGCTCGATGGGAGTTTTGACAGCTTTGCTGGTTTTCTTCTGATCGCATCAATACCCGAGTGGCCATTACGTTTAGCTGACCGCTTGCGGCTTGTGGGTGTTTGATATGATCATCACCTACTGCCGCGTATTGATGAGTCTTTGAGTCCCACACAGGAGTTTCCTAGCCCAGGCGAAACGATGTGGTGTGCATATGAGATATGCGCGGGGACCCGATTAAATGAGAGTATGTGATATCGTATATTAATCGGGCGTTTTTCTATTGGTCAGGTCGTATGTGATATAACCAGTTTGTTAAATCAAGTGTTGATTTAACATTGACTTTTAGTTTAATTCTTTATTAAACCATTTTCTTTTTATTTGATGTATGCATGCATGTATGCACATGTTGATGTGCATGGACACATACATACATACATGGATGTGTGTCATGGTTGTTGATACACAAATGGTGGCAATGCAAGACTCACATGGTTGTATATATATTTATATTTATTTATTTTTGAGTTAAAGAAAAGATAATTCATTCATTGTTAATTATCCACACTTGACCATTGTTGACCTAACTTTTAACCATGAGTTAATTTTCTTTTGGCTTTTAAACTCAATGATAAATATCTAGATATTAACTAACCATGGTTTGAGGAGAGAAGATTTAATATTGATTATTCATTCTCATCTCATAGATTTTATTCATCACAAAACACTTTGAGCTCAAGCTTTGCCATTATCTTCTTCTTTCCTCATTCTCTTTCTCTCTTGAGATTTAAAAAGGAGTGAGTTAGCAAAAAAAAGAAAAGGTTTTGATTATAGAATACAAACCACCTCATCATTCTACGCACATCTAGCCCATTTGAGTAGGGTGTTTGCTATACTTCTTTCCAAGATCAAGTAAAGCAAGGAGCTTTGGGCAAAGAGACTTCGGGTGGATCATCGTGGACAAAGAAGACCCCCATCGATCCGTTCCAAACTCTCAAAGTGCTAAAGAGTCACCAAGGGAAGTCTACAAAGGTTGTAATTCTTCACTTAGGGATAATATGTTCTTTGTATGTAATACAATTTTTCTTACCCTAAAAATTCTAGTTAAGATCTAGTTTTGTTTGCTTAGCACCTTTAAAAATTTTAAAGTGGCATGTGTGATACTTCCATACTCTACAGTAGGTGCTAAGGAAACCCAACAATGGTATCAGAGCCAAGCTAGAATTTTAGACACGGTGTTAAAACAATTACGAAAACGAAATTGACTCCGAAAACACGATATGTGAAAGCCTAGATTTTGCTCTCTGGAAATTTTTTAAAAAGTCGTATTAAAATTTTTTAAATAGCTGCAGAACACTATATGGGATACTTTAGGAACACAGGTGAAATACGGGGACTTATGCTCGGAAATTGGCCGAGCACAAGGCCATGAAATCCGGCCTGGCCGGCCTCCCTTGCTCCGTTCTACTCCGTATTTCTCCAGTGCTCTGTTCTTCTGGACTTGGGGTTTTAGGTATTGTTTGCTTAACCCAAATTTTCATGTGATGATTATTTTGACAAGGCTAATTCGTAGTGTTTCGTAGCCGTATATTCTAACACTGTATTGGTAACCTTAAGAATGTTTAGAAGTTCGAACGAACTTCAAAACCCCACATCTAGACCCCGCTGAAATTTCCAAGTGTTGTAATTTTCCTAAGTTAACTTCATATTCAATAGTCGTGCAAGTGTTCCCATGAACCCTTTAGAAGAATAGAATAACCTTAACTCGATTTCTATGCCCACGGAACCGCGATCGAACCCTAGGGTTTGCCGTAGTTCCGTGGTGCATAGGTGAGGCATTGGTTAACCCCTTCTACGACTGGTCCAAAGACACTGTGGCACGTTTTTTAGTATTTGTAACTTTGCTCAAGTGTTGAGCTCTCGGGGTAATTTATGGGTGTATGTTGATTCGATCGAAACGTTAAACATCGTCTTGATATATCTGATTATGATAATTGCAATTTTTGTTTTTCACTTTCTTTTCTGCGACCGTAAGTGTGGTATGTGGTGTATCACCTGTTTCGTTACTATACATCAACGACAATCGGGGTACGCATACTTACTTACGTTGATGATATGTGATATTATGTGTTGCTGAGATATGATGTGCAGGATTGTCGCGATCGAATAACCGGGGTTTATGTGAGATAAGAGTGTTTATTTTCATTCATGTAAAAGTTAAATGTATGTAATATTCTTTTATTTGGGGGAAATTCCGGTTGAGAATGATGTCACCATTATAGTATATTATTTACTTTTCCGTATTAGGATAGACCTAAGGAGGGGAGCATATGTGACCGGGTTCTAGGGTTCAGTGGGAGGCCATCTCGAGCAGTCGAGACCCGGGTCTCCTAAACTCTTGGCAGGGTCACTTGCCGCTCTCGTATGGGACTAGGGGTGTGGGATTAGCTATTCATCGCGACCGTGGAATCCGTATTTTCTATTGTTGGCTGAATACAAAATACGGACCTCCTAGATATCCTTTTTATTTTCATATGTGCTTCTGCTGTTGATATTCTGTAATGTGATTACTTAGTATCTGAGACGAATGGATTATTATTATATATATGATATATAATAAACGTTGCTTATATTTTACACCCGCGCTAGTCCCGCCCCGCTATGCCGTTAGTTAAGTAACCTAACGGTGCATAACGGGACACTGTGGCGAATGCGGATGGTATAAGTGTACGTTCTATTTTCGTTTCTTTTCTGTGATAGCTTAGGAACTTAAATGATGGGACTACATTAATAATATTAATGTAAAGAAAAAGAAACCTAAAGATGTTGTAGAATCGGATTTGAAACACACTCGGCCTTTTTATGAAAAATGCAAGTTTCAAATATGCGGAGCTTAAGCCACTCCTTTTCTAAACTGTTTTGATTCTACAACGAGATCAAGTTCAAAGCGTTAAAGGTTTTCATAAAAAAACCATCCGCATCCCTCCGTCATTTTAGGAAGCAGAGTACTTAGTATTCGTACTGCGTATGTTGATTATAGTCAAGGTGTAGTGTACGGTAGCTAAGTGATGTCTTCCTACAAAGCATATGATGCGATCAGCTAGGACATTCATGTGATTATTTTGGTCATAGTCAAGGGTCATATGGGTGGGTCTAGTTAATCTCGAAATGACGGGTAGAACTTGACTAGTGCTTATGATATGTTGACCATAGCCAAGGTCATAAGCAGCTAGGGGTAAAAACTATATCGGGAGTTTCAAGAGTTGAAATTTGCAATAAGATTGCATACAATCTATATGATAGTTGGATCCCGATCCTACTGTGAGTAAGAGTTACTCCTAGGAGAGTTTTGCACTTTACAATTAGCTAATCCAGTAGGTGTCTAGAAAGGTGTCAACGGGGTATGACCTCTGGGAAAACGATATTTATTTTAATTAGGTCCGTACGAAAGCACGGGGAACCTCCCTCAAAGTACCGACACTGGCTTGGCTGACCGGTTAGCGAAACTATAGAATGTAATTAATCCTGGCTAGATTTCTTTTTAAGTTTTGAAAGAAAATTTGATTAAAGCAGTGGGAGACATCGATTAGATAAGATAATAACCAATCTAATTCTTTGCAAGAGCATTTCGCTGAGTGTATTCTTTTCTCTCTCCTAATGGCAGATACCTGATGACGAGACTTAAGCTTCTTTTAGAGAAAAACAAACTGACAGGACCGAGTTATAAAGAATGGTTGAGGAACTTGAATATTGCACTCACATATGATAAAGTATCATATGTCCTCACCACCAAAGCCCCACCCGTACCAGGACCTGAATCATCTGTTTCGGATAGAGAGATCCGAAAAACATGGGATATTGATTAACACGGCCAAGTGCCTCGCGCTTGCTTCTATGGACAGTATCCATCAGAAACAGCACGAGAAGATGGATGTTCAATCCATCTTTATTCATACAAAGGAGTTGTATGAAGAGCAATCTCGGACTTTGCGATACGAGGCATCTCGAAAGTTGTTTCAGATGCGAATGGCCCCTGGTACATCAGTAGGAGAACATGTCCTGAAGATGATTGGTCTTATAGAAGAACTTGAGGAACCGGGATGGACCATGGAGAATGAGCAATATACAGATATTATTCTGCAGTCTCCCCCCCCCCCCCCCCGCCTTTGCTCCGTTCATAGTGAATTTCAATATGAACGATTTGGAGAAATCATTGCCTGAACTTCTCAATATGTTGAGAAGTGCAGAGATCACGCTTAAGACAGTGAAGACTCCCATTCTGCTTGCTGGGCCATCTTCCTCTTCCGTCCCAAAAGCCAAGGCCAAGGGAAAGAAGAAGAAGAAGAAACCCATCAAACCGAAAGGTAGAGTTCAAAAGGCGAAGGAGAAAGACAAATCTGGGGCCGCGGGAAGTGAAGGAGAATGTTTTTACTGCCACAAGTCGGGACATTGGAAACTCAACTGTGCTGTGTATCTTGTTGATCTCAAGAAGAAGAAGCTTGTTGATGCTTCCGCTTCAGGTGTGTTTATAACTGAAAACTGTTTTTCAATAAACTCTGTATCTTGGGTATTAGATACCGGTATTGGTTCTCACATATGCAATTGTATGCAGGGGTTGAGAAATGGTAGAGTTTTGAAGACTGGAGATCATACTCTGTGGATTGGAAATGGTTCCAATGTACATGCTGTATCCGTAGGAGAGTATCATCTGGGGTTGCCTTCGGGTTGTATTTTGGTTTTGAACCCTTGTTATTTTGTACCTAGTATGCTATATAATATAATATCCGTTTCTTTGTTAGACAATGAAGGATATCTTTTTGTGTTGCAAAATAATGTTATGAACATTAACTTGAATCAACAGTTGATTGGGTATGGTACACTAAATAACGGTATTTACGTTCTGAACCAACACACAGTTTTCAATATACAACATACTAATAAAAGAAAATTTTCAGATATAAATGAAGCTTTTCTTTGACATTGTAGACTTGGTCATATTAATGAAACAAGACTAAACAAGCTACATAAAGATGGATATTTAAATCCTTTTGAATATAGCCTCATACATAGTGATGTATGCGGACCAATTTCTACACATGCTAGAGGCGGTTTTTTATACTTCATTACTTTTACTGATGATTTCTTAAGATTCGGACACGTGTTTTTATTAAAGCACAAATCCGAAGCTTTCGAGAAATTCAAGGAGTATAAACTTGAAGTAGAAAAACAAACAGGCTTGAGCATCAAAAAACTTCGATCGGATCGAGGTAGAGAGTATTTAAGTACAGAGTTTTCAGACTTCTTAAAGGAGAATGGGATTCTCTCTCAACTCACTCCCCCTTACACACCACAGTACAACGGTGTGTCAGAGCGGAGGAATCGTACCCTATTAGATATGGTACGGTCCATGATGAGTGATGCTGAGTTACCGCTTTCCTTTTGGGGGCATGCATTGGAGACCACAATGTATCTGTTAAACAGGGTTCCAACCAAGACCGTGTCTACCACTCCATATGAGATATGGTATGGAAAGAGACCATCTCTTAAAAGAGTTAGGATATGGGGTTGTCCGGCTTTTGTTAAAAAGCAGAATCCAGACAAACTCGAGACACTATCGGTCATGTGTAAATTTGTGGGATATCCAAAACATTCGTATGGATATCTATTCTACCACAAGGAGGAACAAAAGGTGTTTGTTTCTCAACATGCCACATTTTTAGAAAATGAAATTTTTACAAATAGTACTGAAGGCAATGCGGTAGAACTAGAAGAGGTTCTAGAGACACAAATTACTCAGGACGAATTGGTTGAAACTGATGTTGCAGTAGAACTTCAAGAACCTCAGCCGCTCCGGAGATCTAGTAGAACTCCTCGCCCACCAGAGAGATACTATGGGTTTCTCATTGATGGTGATAGAGAAGATTGCATCATAAATGATGATGACCCTACTAGTTTTCAGCAAGCTATCACGAGTAGTGACTCAGTGAAGTGGCCGGAAGCCATGAGATCCGAAATGGAGTCCATGTACACCAACAAAGTATGGACTTTGGACGTTGCACCTCCTGGGATAAAACCTGTTGGGTGCAAATGGATCTTTAAGAGAAAAATTGGTGTAGATGGACAGGTAGAGACCTTTAAAGCAAGGCTTGTAGCGAAAGGTTTTCGTCAAAGACCAGGATTGGACTATGATGAAACTTTCTCTCCAGTAGCAATACTTAAATCCATTCGGATCCTATTTTCTATTGCTTCTCACTACGACTATGAAATCTAGCAGATGGACGTTAAAACTATATTTCTAAATGGTGATTTAGAAGAATGCGTTTTTATGGATCAACCAGAGGGTTTCATTGACAGTGGGAGCAGCGGGAAAGCATGTAGGTTGCTTAAATCCATTTATGGATTAAAGCAGGCTTCACAGAACTAGAACATCTGCTTTGATGACACAATCAAAGGGTTTGATTTTGTCAAAAATATATATGAACCATGCATTTATAAGAAGATTGTAGGGAGTACTGTCACATTCCTCATATTGTACGTGGATAACATTCTCTTGATAGGAAATGATATTCCTATGCTAC
The DNA here is from genome assembly GCA_030015575.1 of Agapanthus africanus. Lineage (NCBI taxonomy): Eukaryota > Viridiplantae > Streptophyta > Magnoliopsida > Asparagales > Amaryllidaceae > Agapanthus > Agapanthus africanus. Next base: position 152,611,535 of record CM057348.1, on the reverse strand, counting down.
AATCGGTCAAATTATTCTTATCACAAAGGTTCTCTATGAAGGACCTGGGTGATGCCTCGTGCATTTTGAGCATAAGGATCTATAGAGATAGATCCAAAAGGTTATTGGGATTGTCCCAATCGAAGTACATTGACACCATCCTAAAAAAGTTTAGTATGGAAGATTCCAAGCGTGGTGTCTTGCCCGCTTGACATGGAATCACTCTCTCCAAAGACTTATGTCCGAAGACTAATGAAGAGAGAGCTCACATTAGCATTATACCCTACGCTTCAGCCGTAGGATCTATAATGTTTGCGATGTTATTTACTCGCCCTGATGTAGCTTATGCACTAGCTGTAGTAAGCAGGTATCAATCCAACCCAGGGGAGAAACATTGGATAGCAGTGAAGAACATTCTTAAATACTTGCGAAGGACTAAAGAATTGTTCCTGGTGTATGGTAATGGGGATCTCCAAATGGAGGTCTTTACCGATTCTAGCTTCCAAAGTGATAAGGATGACAGCAAATCTATCTCAGGGTTTGTATTTACCCTCAATGGAGGGGCGGTTAGTTGGAAGAGTTCCAAACAGGATACCGTTGCAGACTCCACAATGGAGCTGAGTATATTGCTGCAAATGATACTGCCAAGGATGCCGTCTGGATGAAGAAGTTCGTCGTGGAACTAGGAGTAGTTCCAACCATTGTTGATCCAATACCATTGTATTGTGACAATAATGGGGCTATGGCATTAGCCAAAGAACCGAGGTCCCATCAGAAGTCCAGACACATCCTGAGGCGATATCATTTGATCCGGGAGATAGTAGATCGCCATGAGATCGAGATTCGGAGAGTAGATACAAAGAATAACACCGCGGATCCACTCACCAAGGTCCTTCCACAGCCGCAGCATGAGCAACTTTTTGAGATGTTGAGTATGAGATACGCCAATAAATGGCCTTAGTGCAAGTGGGAGATTGTTGGATATATGTATGCCCTAGAGGCCATTATATGTATAGTGGATGCTTGGACATGTATATATGTATATAGATGACTTTCTTGCTCGACATGATAATATGCTATCTGGTTTACTTTATCTTGACATGTTCATTTGATCATTTATTTTACTCATTTGGTACATGTTGATAAAGCCCTCAGGATATTTGCTTGACTACTGCGACTATGATGCGGATCATACTAGTAGGACACTTGTAGTTTAAAAGCATATCCTTGAACTGTTCCTAGTCATAGGTGTATCGAAACGGGGCATCGATATTCCAGAGTAGACTAGCATATACATTCTTGTCCCATATGATGGGGGATGGATGATCCCATATCCATCTGGTGTGGTGACACCAAAGATTGTATGCGGGTGCTCAGTGGAGACTGGGTACAGTGAACGGGCTCGCCGAGAACTCCTATGTGGTATTATATCTATCGTCGAATAGCAGTTCTCAGGTGACACTGGTACAGGTTAGTCTGTAGACCCAAGATCGTCATAGAGTCTTGTGTGTCCTCCCACTGTACTTTGATCTCCACCCTACCACGGCTCTACTGAGTCATGTAAACAGGTGGATTTTGGGTACAGTCCCAAGGCACATGGAGGCAATGAGCGATAGGAGGGGTTTTGTCTCTCCCGGTATTGGGGGTTGATATTGTGCTATGCTCGATTGGGTATAACAGGAAGTCCCTGGCCAGGACTGCTGAGATTTACTAATAAGTATTATCAGTAGTTTATCGATCTGTTATGAGCCATACACAAGTATGACTTATTGAGTTATTGGGGTCGACGATACCATCCCTAGACTCGATATGCAACATATCTGACGAAGAGACCGGACTGTACGGTAAGTGTTACCAGTCGGATCGACGGGAGTTTTGATAGCTTTGCTGGTTTTCTTCTGATCGCTCAATACCCGGGTGGCCGTTACGTTTAGCTGACCGCTTGCGGCTTGTGGGTGTTTGATATGATCATCACCTACTGCCGGCGTATTGACGAGTCTTAGAGTCCCATAAAGGAGTTTCCTAGCCCAGGCGAAACGATGTGGTGTGCATATAAGATATGCGCGGGGACCCGATTAAATGCGAGTATGTGATATCGTATATTAACCGGGCATTTTTCTATTGGTCAGGTCGTATGTGATATGACCGGTTTGTTAAATCAATTGTTGATTTAACATTTGACTTTTAGTTTAATTCTTTATTAAACCCTTTTCTTTATATTTGATGTATGCATGCATGTATGCACATGTTGATGTGCATGGAAACATACATACATACATGGATGTGTGTCATGGTTGTTGATACACAAATGATGGCAATGCAAGAATCACATGGTTGTATATATATTTATATATATTTATTTTTGAGTTAAAGAAAAGATAATTCATTCATGGTTAATTATCCACACTTGACCATTCTTGACCTAACTTTTAACCATGAGTTAATTTTCTTTTGGCTTTTAAATTCAATGATAAAGATCTAGAAATTAACTAACCATGGTTTGAGGAGAGAATGATTTAATATTGATTATTCATTCTCATCTCATAGATTTTATTCATCACAAAACACTTTGAGCTCAAGCTTTCTTATTATCTTCTTCTTCCTCATTCTCTTTCTCTCTTGAGATTTAAAAAGGAGTAAGTTAGTAAAAAAGAAAGGGTTTTGATTATAGAATACAAACCACCTCATCATTCTACACACATCTAGCCTATTTGTCTAGGGTGTTTGCTATACTTCTTTCCAAGATCAAGTAAAGCAAGGAGTTTTGGGCAAAGGGACTTCGGGTGGATCATCGTGGACAAAGAAGACCTCCATTGATCCGTTCCAAACTCTCAAAGTGCCAAGGAGTCACCAAGGGAAGTTTACAAAGGTTGTAATTTCTTCACTTAGTGATAATATGTTCTTTGTATGTGATACAAATTTTTGTTACCCTAAAAATTCTAGTTAAGATTCTAAGTTTTGTTTGCTTAGCACCTTTAAAAAATTTTAAGTGGCATGTGTGATGCTTCCATACTCTAAAGTAGGTGCTAAGGAAACCCAACACAAATGCGGAACAAAATTTTTTCTAACGATTAGAACATGGCACTAAAATAATTTTTAACCCGGATCTTTCCATAAACCTATTTAGCAAAACTATAGTAGTGCTATCTACTATGGAAGGAATTCTAACCAAGCGACCCAAGTCTTTCGGTCTTCTTTCCTCGTCATGTGCTCCAAGTGGCCACCTTGAACTTGTTTGATCTCAATTTCCGGCTCCATCGGTCCTCCGGGATCGAGCTTGTTCTCCGACCCTCCTTTGTCGTAGATGATCCACCCGAGAGATGTGATCCATAGCTCTAGCTCCTTACTAAGTAACAAAAGGAGCAACTGCAGGGTTCCCTAGCACGGCAGCAAGATTTTGAGAGGTATCGTCCATGCCAAATTCAAAAATTTACCATTCTAGCTAACCCTAACCCTAGAATCGTATACTAGAAATCAGACGAAATCTATAAGAAAACTACTTGCAACTAAAGTGAATAAGGAATACAACCTTTGTAGACCGGTCCTTCACTTCAAAAGCTCTGTGTAGTAGTCCCTTCGCTACGAGTTGTGATCTTCCGAACTCTAGAAAGGGTTGCCATGGAGAAATGAACAAGCTTGCTTCGAAGTCTTCAAGGCCGAAGATGATCTACGTCGAGGAGACACTAGCTCATGCTACCTCTTCACTAATGGTGAGATTAGTGAAGCAAACACCCTAAACTAAATGGCAAGTAGTAGAGGATGATGAAGTAGGAAGTTGGCTCACTTTAGATTTATTTTTCACACAAGGCTTCATCACTTATCAAAAATCAAGAGAGCTCAAAAATGAGGAAGAAGAAGATGAAGTGATGAACAAAGAGATGAGGTTAGAAATGCAACCATGGTTGGCATATGTCATGCACTAACCATTGTAGAGACTTAACCATAGCTATGAGTTAAGGTTGGGTTGTAAAATATCTTAAGCTAGACAAACAAGTGGACTTGGTCAATGGTTATCTAGTATGCACAAAATATCAACCATGACAAAATACCAATTGTTTGAATTACTTAATAAATATAAACCCTAACATAAACCCTAGCATGGTATGAGTCTCATACATACATGTTGCATGTTTAACCAAGCATGTCACGATAATATATATCACACATATATATATTGTGCAATAAGAAAACAATACAATTAACATATATCACATATATATCAATGTATCATCAAGTGAGAAAAAGTAATGCTTAAGTGAGCTAATATTAGTTAATGTAATGTAATATATCAAATATATAATTATACATTAAATTATTAAATCGACACTTGATTTAATAATCCGGCTATATCACATATAACTGTCTAATATCAAATGTATCCTTTTATCGAATCAACTCTTGATCCGATAATCCTGCTATATCACATATAACCAATTGATACATATCGCGAGAATAGGATGCAGTATCACATACCCGCATCAATCTCGGTCCCGCACATATAACATATGTGCTCCTACTCTGTTTCGCATGAACCAGGAAACCTCTCTGTAGGACTCTAAAGACTCGTCAATACGTCGGCAGTAGGTGATGATCATATCAAACACCCACAAGCCGCAAGCGGTCTGCTAAATATAACGGCCACCCGGGTATTGAGCGATCAGAATATCAACAAGCAATCTTGCTCACACTCCTGCGAATCCAATCAGTAACACTACCGTACAGTCCGGTCTCTTCGTCTGATATGTCGCATATCTCGTCTAGGGGTGGTAAACGTCAGACCCCAGTAACTCGATAAGTCGTGCCGATGTGAGGCTCATAACAGGTCGAGAAACTACTGATAACACTTACCAGTATATCTCTGAAGCAGCCCTGGCCAGGGACTTCCTATTATAGCCAATCAAGCACAGCGCAACATCAACTCCCAATACCGGGAGAGACGACCTATTGCTCATTGCCTCCATGTGATTCGGGACTGTATCCAAAAGCCACCGTTTTGCACGTTCTATTGAACATGGTAAGGTGGAAATCAAAGCACAGTGGGAATCACACAAGACTCTATGACGATCTTGGGTCTACAGACTAACCTATACCAGTGTCACCAGAGAACTGCTATCTGACGATAGGTATAATACCATCTAGGAGTTTTCGGCGAGTCCGTTCAGTGTACTCAGTCTCCACTGAGCACCCGTATACTGTCTCTGATGTCAAACACCAATGGATATGGGATCATCCATCGCCCATCTACATGGGTCGAGAAGCTATATGCTAGTCTACTCTGGTATATCGATGCCCTGTCTCGATACACCCACGACTAGGAACATTTGAAGGATGTACTTAGCGACTACACGATCCCCACTAGTATGATCTGCATCATAATCCTGGTAGTCAAGTACTCATCCTAAGGGCTTTATCAACATGTAACATAGAGACAATCAGAGTACATGTTAAGATAAAGAGCAACCGAATAGCATACTATCATGTCGAGCAAGAAAGTCTTCTATATATATGTCCAAGCATCCACTACAATATACATCGTATGTACAGTAATGGCCTCTAGGGCATACATATAACTAACAATCTCCCACTTGCACTAGGGTCATCTATTATAGTATCCCATACCCAACAATCAGCAGTGATTTAAGTATCTCATACTCAACCATCCCATAAAAGTCTCTCCTGGGAATAGGCCTTTGTGAGTGGATCCGCCGTGTTCTCCTCTGAGTCTACTCTCCAAACCTCGATCTCCCTGGAGATCATCTATCTCCATGATTAGGTGATACTGCCTAAGAATATGTCTGGATCACTGATGGTATGGGGGTTCTTAGGCCAAATCCATAACTCCATTGTCACACAATGGTGGGAACGAAGTTCATCTCATGAACTAGTGTACATCCAGACTGCCTCTTTGGTAGCATCCTTGGTAGCAATGTATCCAGCCTTTATCGTCTAGTTTGCCATGGTATATGGCTTGGAACTCTTCCAACATACCGTCCCTCCACTGAGGGTAAAAATAATGCATGTGACTGACATTCAGTCAACCTTACCACCCTGGAAGGTATCCAGTGATTCTCCCCAGGATCGATTGATACCATCTCACTACATCTAGTGAGAATCCTAACATCCAGTTAGATCTATCTCATAGATCCAAAACCCAGGATTTAGGTGGTATCACCTTAATTCTATATGGAGAATCCTTGTGATAAGAGGAGATTGACCGAGTGTAGCATAGGAAACTCCTTTCCTATCAAGAGTATGTCATCCACGTACAATACGAGGATCACCATCATACTCCCTACTACCTTTTTGTATATACAAGGTTCATCTACCATTTTAATGAAGTCAAACTCTTTGACTACCACATCAAAATAGATGTTCTAACTTCGCGATACCTGCTTTAACTCATAAAGCAACTTGTAAACGTTTCCGCTGCTCCCAATGTCTACGAAGCCCTCTGCCTGTGTACTTATAGACGCTCTCTTCTAAATCACTATTTAAAAAAGCAGTCATGACACCCAACTGCCAGATACCGTAGTTATGGTATGTAGCAATGGCAAGTAGGATCCGGATGGACTTAAGCATAGGCACTAGAAAAGGTTTCATCATTATCCACACCTGGTCGATGACGAAAACCTTTTACAACAAGTCTTAGCTTTGAAAGTCTCAACTTTTCCATCTACACCAAGTAATCTTCTCAAGATATACTTTCTCCTGATGGGGATTTAACCCTTCAGATAAAGCAACCAAAGTCCATACTTTGTTGGTGTAAATGGATTCCATCTCAGATCGCTTAGCACCCAGCCATTCTCACAGAGTCCCCACTCCTAATGGCTGCTCAAAAATAGTTAGGTCATCATCTCATGATGCAATCCTCGCTCCCACTGTCATAGAGAAAACCGAAGTATCTCTCAGGTGGGTGAGGAACCCTATTAGATCGGAGGAGAGGCTGAGGTCCGTCGGGAACTATTGAATCCTCCGGTTCTACCAAATCATCAGCTGCAGTATGTATAGCTGGAACTCCTTCTAGTTCTACCTCATGACCACTAATTTCTCCACAAGAAAATCATTTTCTCAAAAGGTGGCATGCTGAGAAACAAAACACCTTTTGCTTCTCAGTGTGGTAGAAGATATTCCCTTGCAAATACTTAGGATATCCAACAAACTTCCACAAAACTGACCTTGCCTCGAGCTTGTCCGGATTTTGCTTTTGACATAAGCCGGACAACCCCAAATCTTAACTTTCTTAAGAGATGGGTTCTTCCCATACCATATCGCATATAGAGTGGTAGGCACCTGATTTGGTTGGAACCCAATTCAATAGGTATATAGCTTCTCAAGTGCATAACCCCCAAAAGGAAATAGGCAACTCAGTAGTACTCATCATAGAGCACACCTTATCACATAGGGTGTGATTGCTCCGCCCCGATGCGCCGACGTGCTGTGGTGTATACGGAGGAGTAATGCTGAGAGAGAATCTCATTCTCCTTTACAATAGTTCAGGAACTTCGTGCTCAAGTACTCTCCTCCCTGATCACATCAAAGGACATAATACTTATACCCATTTTGGTTCTTTACTTCTAACTTATATTCTTTGAATTTCTCAAAAGGTTCAGACTTGTGTTTCAACAGGAACATATGTGCGAATCTTGAGAGATCATCAGTGAATGTAATGAAGTACAAAGAACCGATCCTGGCATGTGTAGACAGGGGACTTACATACATTATTATGTATCAATCCTAAGAGTTCATCTAACTCTTTCTCTGTTTCTAATAAACGGAGATACGGTCATGTTTATCTTTGAGACATGACTGGCAAGTTTCACAAGATGTAAATTCAAATTGATTTAAATATGCATCTTTATGTAACTTTAGCTAGTCGGGTCGCATTGATATGACCTAGTCTACAATGCCTCAAGAAGGATTTGTTCATTTCTGAACTCTTCCTCTTGTGTGTGTTTTGTACGTTAAGAATTGTAGTTTGATTTAGAACGTATACGCTTTTAGATAACGTGCCTGATCCGATCAATTCTTGATATAGGAAATGTTCAAAAAATTATCCAACAATACAAAATTATATCCTTCTTTACCAAATAAAGAGACTGATATGATGTTGTATATCAGCTTCGGTATCTAATAACATTCGTTCAGAATCAATGTATTTGGTAATACAGGATGATAACTGCCAACTGCTTTGGCTGCAACACTTGCACCATTTCTAACTCTTAAAACTTATCACCCATTCTCAGTTGTCTACCTATCTGTAGCCCATATAACAGATTACATATGTAGGATCCTGATCCGGTATCTCATACCCGGGACGTAAACAAAACTGAGAAACAGTTCTCGGTAATGAACGCACCCGAAGAAGATGCATCATCATGCACTTTCTTCGTTTGGGCGGCACGGGAATCCTGGTAATCCCCTATTTCCTGCTCGGTCTTATAACAATTATAAGTTGGAGCGGGACCAACGTTCCCCATCTCAATATAACAAGAGGGTTCAGTCAATACATCCGTATTATTATCTTGATTAAGGCGTGACATGGTCGCTACCTGGAGAGAGAGAAGAAAACACTCAGCATATGCACTTGCAAGATTAGATTGGTTATTATTTTATCTAATCAGGATGGCTCCCACTGTTTTAGTCAAATCTTCCTTCAAACCCTAAAAGGAAAGACTAGCCGGGATTAATTACACCCTACAAGTTCGCCAATCTATCGGCTAGGCCAGTGTTAGTACTTTGAGGGAGGTTGCCCATGCTTTCGCACGGACCTAATTGAAATAAACCTTGTTTTCCCACAGCCATAACCCGTTAACACCTTTCTAGACACCTACTTGATCGGCTAATTGTAATGTGTAAAACTCTCTCAGGAGTAATTCTTACTCGCAGTGGGTATCGGGATCCAACTATCTCATAGGAGGTATGCAATCTCATTGCAAATTTCAAAACTTGAAATTCCCGATAATTTTTTGCCCCTAGCAACTTATGACCTTAACAAGGTCAACAAATCATAAGCGCTAGCCAAGTTCAACCCGTCATTTCCTGATTGAATTAAACCCACCCTCACGACCCTTAACAAGGTCAACAAAGTCGCACGACTACTCTAATCCAATCGCATCATATGCTTATGCAAATAAGCAGTAATTAGCTACCGCATAGTCAACAAACGTAGCACGAATACTAACCAGTACTTATCTGAAATGACGGAGAGCTACGACAGATTTTTAAGAAAACCTTTTGCGTAATGAACTTGATATCGTCGTAGAATCGAGTGATTTTGAAATGGAGTGTTTTTTAGGCTTTTACTAGTTTTGCTAAAGAGGTCACTCCCGGTGATGGGATCTCGGCTCTTTCCTTATCGAATAAGGTGCAGGATATTTCACAAATATCACTATGCAAAGCAAAAACTATAAAAGCAATCAAAAGACAAACCGAGTTTGTAGCATCTGCTGGTTTCGCTAAAGAGGTCACTCCCGGTGAAGGGATCTCGGCTCTTTCCTTATCGAATAAGGTGCTGGATATTCTACAAGGAATACCGCTATGCAAAGCAAGAACTAGAGCTACCAGTTTTCGAGACAAGTTTTTACAACATCTTTAGGTTTCTTTTATTTCATTAATCTCATTAATGAAGTCCCATTTATTATGCTTCCCAAGCATCACATATGAAACGAAAGCAGCAATATTAATTATATCTCATATATATAATATAGGCATTCGTATGAACATATCACAGTGATCGCATCACAGAGCAGCAGAAGATAACATATGAAATATTGGATATTCTAGGATTTCCGGGTTTTATATTAAGCCTGTATAAAACACGGATTCCACGGTCGCGATGAATAGCCAATCCCACACCCCTAGACCCCTACGAGAGCGGCAAGAAATCCTACCAATTCTAAAGTTAGGAGATCCGGTCTCGACTCCTCGAGATGGTCTCCCACTAGACCCTAGAACCCGGTTACTTATGCTCCCCGCCTTAGGTCTATCGTAAATAATATACAACGGTGACATCATCCTCAACCCGGAAGTGACCCAATAAAAGAATATTACATACAATGAATTTTACATGAATGAAAATGAAAAACTCTCATCTCACATAAAACCCCTGGCTATTCAAAACACGACGATCTTATACAACATATCACAGCAACACATAACATCACATGTCATCAATGTAAGTAAATATGCGTATCCTAATTGTCGTTGACATATAGCAACGAAACCGACAATCCACCGCATATTACACTTACGGTCGCAGAAAAGAAAGTGAAAAACTACAATAATTGGAATCCGCAACCACCTTAGATATCATAAACCCGAAATATCTCATATTCCGGATTTCATGCATAACCAAAGGAATTCCTTAGACATCGTATGCCTAACAATTATAAACCCTGCATTTTAGTCTCGATCTTGAAAACACTTTTCAATATCAAGTCGGGCAATTCAACAAGATTCCCGACATCCTTATCGAATGCTCGTCGGAAACTTTAGTAGACAGCCGCACCCCCCGATGCCGTCGACGAAGTGCACTAAGGCGGAACGCCGCTACCGCGAGCACCCGAACAGATGCTTTAGGCGACGGGGTTCTCCTGCAGTCACTTGGTCGGGGCTATGGGGCGTGGCTATCTAATAAGGTTCCCCGGAGAGTATCAGCGTACGCTACGTGATTGCGACGGACTTTTGATCGCATCAAAATCCCGTGGCAACCGATCAAATGAAACTAAATTGCTAGATTTATAACATTCAAATTAGTTTTGATTCCAAGTATTATATCCCATCACATAATATCCGGATGAAGTTAAACTTTTCGATCGATTCATCAAAGTCCCACAATTTCCCGACAACTCAACACTTGAGCACAGTTTTAATAATACTCAGAATATGCCACAGTACCTATGCACCAGCCGTAGAAGGGCAGACCCATGCCTCACTCATGTCTCCACGGAACTGCGGAAAACCCTAGGGTATGACCACCGTTCCGTGATCCGAAAAGTCGAGTTGGGATTTCATTCTTCTAGAGGGTTCATAGAATTACTTGCATGTTTTCCGAATACGTTAAATTTGGAAAAATGAGTTTTTGATAATCATTCGAACTTTTTAACTTCGCCTAGACAATATCTGAATAACCCGAAACAATATTAAAACTACGAATACGAAACACTCCGAATTGCTTATAGTGTAAGATTACATCACATGCAAAATTAGCAAAAACAAACAACACCTGAAACACCAAAACCCAGTCACTGGAACACAATGAAAATTTCAGGCAAAAACACCAGAAAGTGGCCGGCCCCAACCACCTTGTGCTCGGCCAAAATCCGAGCAAACCCTCTGAAATTTTCACTGTGTTTATGATATATCCCATATAACACTCTGTACTTGTTTAAAAAAAAATTTGACAACATTTTAAATTCGACAAAAACTACATTTTCGCGTTTCAAGTTTCGGAGTATTTCGGTTTCATAATCTTAACAAAATCCATCTTAATTTCTAGCATGGCTCTGATACCACTGCAGGGTTTCCTAGCACGGCAACAAGGTTTCAGAAGGCATCGTCCATGCCAAATTCAAAAATTTATCGTTCTAGCTAACCCTAACCCTAGAATCATATACTAGAAATCGGACGGAATCTATAAGCAAATTACTTGCAACTAAAGTGAACAAGGAATACTGTTGGGGTCAAAATTTGCACCCCGGTTGACCGAGTCAAAGTCAAGGTCAACCCCAGGCCAGGTGGGCCCAAGCCCAAGTCAGGCGGGCCCATACCCAAGTTGAGCCCACGGCCAGCCTCCTCCATGCCAAAATATAGATCATGTAATAAATAATTTTTTATGTAGTTTTTTATGCATGAATGTATGCAAAATGGGCATAAAGCCAATATTTTGTAAGTCCGTGGCTTATGTGCAAAAAATAAATGGCACATGAGCCATGGGATGGGCAAAATGCCATTTTGTAAAGCCCCAGGGGCTATATGTAAATATGTAAGCCTATATAAGGCAACATGATGAAAATATCTAGGATACAATTTTCATTCCCCCAAAAACTAGGGTTCTTTGTGCCTCCTGCTCTTTCATCAAGGTTGTAAACTTTCTTCCCCTTTTTCAATTAAATCAAGAGTTTTACTCTTCCTTTTCCAAAACTAAATAGTTTTTCACCACAAAACCCACAAAGGGGAATTTAGATCTTCCATCAGATCTTAAAAATAAGAGAATTTTAAAATCCCATACTTCTTGTTCTTCAAGACCCAACCAACAGAGGAGGAAGGAGGAGACCCGTCTCCAAAAATCCAATCTCGGGAAGATCCAGAGCCAAAGGGAGAAACAAAGCAGCCCATTTGATCATTTCTAAACTTTTTAGGAGTTTAACTCCACAAATCAGGAGCACAGCCCCCAGTGCAGGGACCAAAGTCCCTTTTCTGTTTGACACCCAGTGCCCAGAGCGCTAGCGCCCATGTGCCGAGCACATGGTGCGCCCAGCGCCCAGAGCGCTTGCGCCCAGCACGCTAGCGCCCACGTGCCGAGCACGTGGTGCGCCCAGCGCCCAGAGCGCTTGTGCCCACGTGCCGAGCACGTGGTGCGCCCAGCGCCCCGAGCGCGAGCGCTATCGCCCACGTGCCGAGCACGTGGTGCGCCCAGCGCCCAGAGCGCTCGTGCCCATATGCCGAGCACGTGGTACGCCCGGCGCCCAGAGTGCTCGCGCCCAGCGCCTGCGTGCATGCATGTGAGGCGCTAGCCCCCATGCATCCTTTGGATGCCCTTTCCCTTTATATATATATGTATATGTATATATATATATATGTGTGTGTGTGTGTGTGTGTGTACATACACACACACACATACTCCACGATACTATCCCTGTTAGAAAAAAAATTCTAACGGGGCGCTGCCCCGCACCCCGCAAGGGGGCTGCTAGCCCCCTTGACCCCCAACCCGCTATCCGGATAGCGGGACCCCCGTAAAAAACTCTGCGGGGCCCCCAATATATCCAAAACCCTTTCAAAACACAAAGCACGTACACTGCACATTGAGTTCGCATGACCTGTTTCACCCGTTAATCGAAGGTTCTCTCGCTCCGAAGGCGAGGGGTAACTAACGGCATCTTAGTCCGCGGCTGCCGGAGATTCGGATCCCCACAATCAATAAACCCCAGCCTCCCCTAGGCAGGGGGAATCTGTAATGCGCCCGACAAGCGCGCGCGTATTCCCATCTCAATGGGGTGACGAAAAACACCCTTCAAATTCTGGCACGCCCGGTGGGACCTATCTCTCCTCCCATATTTCGGGTTAAACGTTCATGCAAACTCAATCAATATACATATCGATTGCCTGTACTGAAATCATGCTTATTTGTGCAGGGGTTAACAATTTTCAATTGCCATCTTCGAACGCAAGTCAGTATTTGAACGACTTTCCTTGGCCCCCAGCTAGGGGCAAGGCCATCAACACCGACAAAATAATAAAGCATTCCGGGCAAGCTCCAGCGGTGCCCTTGACAACTGTTCAATCGGGTATCTTCTCCAAGCTTCTGATCCAATCGACCACCACGTCATTAAACTAGGAAAAGTCGACCTCTAAGTCGTTAAACTGGGAATGTAAAAAAAATATATGTAAATAAACAAAAAAATGTGTAAATAAAAGAAAAATAAAGAAAAGCCGAAATGAAGGGGCAACTCGCAATAAAAATCAGCGAGTATAATAAAGATGAAAATAAAGCCGAAATGATGGGACAACCGCGAATAAAAGCCAAAATGATACGGCAATCGCGATCTTCGTGATAAGAAAAGCTGAAATGATAGAGAAATCGGGGTAAAACAAAAAAAAAGAAAAAGAAAAAGGCGAATGATGAGTCGCTCCTGGTACCATATTCCAGTGCAGCGATGCAGACGCCAACCAAAATCCGATTTTCCAAAATTCCCCCAGCCCTACGGCCAGTCCCCAAATTGACTACCGTATACAATCCACAGGCTCAAATAATTCTCATCATACCCATGCCCCACCGAAGTCAGCCGTCCAGCGGCTGGCCTCCGCCCTTGGAATTATGGTCCATTGGGAAGACCCACTTATGTGTCCTCACGATACATGAGGAGAACAAACCTTCGTGTGATCCTTACGACTCACAAAGGAAAAACACACTTGGGGGTCCTCACGACTCCTAAGGAGAAAATGCACCTACGGGATCCTTACGACTCGTAGGGAGAAAATGCTTTTATGGGACCCTTACGGCCCATAAAATTGAAAAGCCTTAGGTGATAGAGATCTAAACCTGTTTTCTAAACCATCGCTTCCCAATAGGCAATGGCGAATGATGAGTCACCCCTGGTACCATATTCCAGTGCAGCGATGCAGACGCCAACCAAATTCTAAACCCCATACGCCAAGTGGCGAATGATGAGTCGCTCCTGGTACCATATTCCAGTGCAACGATGCAGACGCCAACCAAATTCCAAATCCCATACCCCAACAGCGAATGATGAGTCGCTCCTGTTACCATATTCCAGTGCAACGATGAAGATGCCAACAAAGTCCCGAAATTCTTCCGGCCCTACAGTCTGGATCATACATCCTGCAAAACCGTATACAATCCACGGGCGTAAAACGATCTCAATCTCTCCCAAGTCCTACCGGCGAGACCACATTCAAAGTCCCACCGGTGATGAAGATTAAAAAATAAAAAAAGGGTATGTTCACAAGCAAAATGGGCATGGATGAAAACCCGAAAGGGCTCCGTGAGTAAAAACAGCAGGACTGCCAGCGAGTTTGCGAAAACCCGAAAGGGCGCAAACTCGTGAAAAAGAGATGAAATGCACTCGTAAAGTCCTCTCGATTTTGTGAGGAGAAAATTCCCGCGTGAGATCCTTATGACTCACAAAGGAGAAACACACTTAGGAGTCCCCAAAACTCCTAAGGAGAAAATACACCTATGGGATCCTTATGACTCGTAGGGAGAAAATGCTTTTATGGGATCCTTACGGCCGATAAAATTGAAAAGCCTTAAGTGATAGGGATCTAAACCTATCTCCTAAGCCATCAATTCCCAAATCCTACCGGGGCAGATGATGAGTTTCTCCTGGCATTATTCCGGTGCAGCAATGCAAATGCCGACCAAAACATAAATCCCTAAATCCTCTCATGACAAATGATGATTCGCTTCTGGTACCATATTCCAGTATAGCGATGCTGATGTCAACCCAAATCAAATCAAACCAAAAACCTCTACGGTGGAATCATGCTCCGTCCCAGAATTTACCCCGTATCGAAATCATGCTTCGCCTCGGGATATCTACCTTCCCTGCCGGAATTATGCTCCGCCTCGGAATCGAATCAAATCAACCAACCAGCTCTGCATCAGAATTATGCTCCGTCTCAGAGTGTACCCCGCATCGAAATCAAGCTTCGCCTCGGTGTATCTGCCTTCCCTGTCGGAATTATTTTTCGGCTCGGAATCAACCAACGACCTCCTCATCGGAATTATGCTCCGCCTCGGAATCAAGTCAACCAGCAAGATCTGTGTCGGAATCATGCTTCGTCTCAGAATGTGTACCCCGTGTCAAAATCATGCTTCGCTTCGGCGTATCTTCCTTCCCTGTCGAAATTATG
The DNA here is from genome assembly GCA_030015575.1 of Agapanthus africanus. NCBI lineage: Eukaryota > Viridiplantae > Streptophyta > Magnoliopsida > Asparagales > Amaryllidaceae > Agapanthus > Agapanthus africanus. Next base: position 152,595,959 of record CM057348.1, on the reverse strand, counting down.
CTTCGTCTCGAAATCAAGTCGGCCAACAAGCTCTGCGCCGGAATCATGCTCTGTCTCAGAATGTACCTCGTGTCGAAATCATGCTTCGTCTCGGAGTATTTGCCTTCCCTGTCGGAATTATGCTTCGCCTGGGAATAAACCTCTGCATCGAAATTATGCTTCGGTCAGAATGTCTGTCGCTCTTCGGAATGATGCTCCGATCCCTTTGGAATCATGCTCCGCTCTTCGGAATGATGCTCCAATCCCCTCGAATCATGCTCTGCTCATCGAAATAATGCTCCGCTCTTCGGAATGATGCTCCGCTCTTCGGAATGATGCTCCGATCCCCTGGAATCATGCTCCGCTCTTCGGAATGATGCTCCGATCCCCTGGAATTATGCTCCGCTCTTCGGAATGATGCTCCGATCTTTGGAATCATGCTCCGCGCTTCGGAATGATGCTCCGATCCTTAAAATCTTGCTCCGCTCTTCGGAATGATGCTCCGATCCTTGGAATCATGCTCCGCTCTTTAGAATGATGCTCCGATCCCCTGGAATCATGCTCCGCTCATAGGAATAATGCTCTGATCCCTGGAATCATGGTCCGCTCTTCGGAATGATGCTTCGATCCACTGGAATCAAGCTCCGCTCTTCGGAATGATGCTCTGATCCCTGGAATCATGCTCCGCTCTTCAGAATGATGCTCCGATCTTTGGAATCATGCTCCGCGCTTCGGAATGATGCTCTGATCCCTGGAATCATGCTCCGCGCTTCGGAATGATGCTCCGATCCTTGGAATCATGCTCCGCTCTTCGGAATGATGCACTGATCCTTGGAATCATGCTTCTACTCTTCGGAATTATGATTTGACTCTTCGGAATGATGCTCCGACCTTGGAATTATGCTTTGCAAATCGGAATGATACTCCAATCCCCGGGAATCATGCTCCCCGAGGGATACTCCAACCCTGGAATTATGCTCCGCGAATCAGAATGATGCTCCGATCCCAGGGAATCATGCTCCCCGGGATGATGCTCCGCCCCTGGAATGATGTTCCACCTCGAAGTCCAACTTCAAGCTCCATCAATTTCATGCACACAACTCATGCATGCGGTGTGCATTCATTGATGGGGGGCACTTTTTTGGGGTCAAAATTTGCACCCCGGTTGACCGAGTCAAAGTCAAGGTCAACCTCAGGCCAGGTGGGCCCAAGCCCAGGTCAGGCGGGCCCATGCCCAAGTCGAGCCCGCGGCCAGCCTCCTCCATGCCAAAATATAAATCATATAATAAATAATTTTTTATGTAATTTTTTATGCATGAATGTATGCAAAATGGGCAGAAAGCCAATATTTTGTAAGCGCATGGCTTATGTGCAAAAAAAAATTGCACATGAGCCATGGGATGGGCAAAATGCCATTTTTTAAAGCCCAATGGGCTATATGTAAATATGTAAGCCTATATAAGGCAACATGATGAAAATATCTAGGATACACTTTTCATCCCCCAAAAACTAAGGTTCTTTGTGCCTCCTGCTCCTTCATCAAGGTTCTAAACCTTCTTCCCCTTTTTCAATTAAATCAAGAGTTTTACTCTTCCTTTTCCAAAACTAAATAGTTTTTCACCACAAAACCACAAAGGGGAACTTAGATCTTCCATCAAATCTTAAAAATAGGAGATTTTTAAAATCTTATACTTCTTGTTCTTTAAGACCCAGCCAACAGAGGAGGAAGGAGGAGACCCGTCTCCAAAAATCCTATCTCGGGAAGATCCAGAGCCAAAGGGAGAAACAAAGCAGCCCCTTTGATCATTTATAAACTTTTTAGGAGTTTAACTCCGCAAATCGGGAGCACAGCCCCCAGTGCAGGGACCAAAGTCCCCTTTCTGTTTGACACCCAGCGTCCAGCGCCCAGAACGCTGACGCCCACGTGCCGAGCACGTGGTGCGCCCAGTGCCCAGAGTGCTTGCGCCCACGTGCCGAGCACGTAGTGCTCCCAGCGCCGAGAGCGCTAGCGCCCACGTGCCGAGCACGTGGTGAGCCCAGTGCGCTAGCGCCCACGTGCCGAGCACGTGGTGCGCCCAGCGCCCAGAGCGCTTGCGCCCACGTGACAAGCACGTGGTGCGCCCAGAGCGCTTGCGCCCACATGACGAGCACATGGTGCGCCCAGCGCCCAGTGCGCTAGAGCCCACGTGCCGAGACACGTGGTGCGCCCTGCGCCCAGAGTGCTCGTGCCGACATGCCGAACACGTGGTGCGCCCGGTGCCCATAGCGCACGCGCCCAGCGCCTGCGTGCATGCACGTGAGGCGCTGACCCCCTTGCATTCTTTGGATGCCCATTCCCTTTATATGTGTGTGTGTGTGTGTGTGTGTCTCTGTGTGTGTGTATACATATACATACACACACTCCACGACACTGTCCCAGTTAGAAAAAAAATTTCTAATGGGGCGCTGCCCCGTACGCCGCAATGGAGCTGCTAGCCTCCTTGACCCTCAGCCCACTATCCGGGTAGTAGGACCCCCGTAAAAAACTTTACGGGGCCCCCAATATATCCAAAACCCCTTTCAAAACACAACGCACGTACACTGCACATTGAGTTCGCATGACCTGTTTGACCCGTTAATCGGAGGTTCTCTCGCTCCGAAGGCGAGGGGTAATTAACGGCAACTTAGTCCGCGGCTGCCGGAGATTCGGATCCCCACAATCAATAAACCCATGCCTACCCTAGGCAGGGGGAATCTGTAATGCGCCTAACAAGCGCGCGCGTATTCCCATCTCAATGGGATGACGAAAAACACCTTACAAATACAACCTTTGTAGACCGGTCCTTCACTTCAAAATTTCTGTGTAGTAGTCCCTTCGCTGTGAGTTATGATCTCCCGAACTCTAGAAAGGGTTGCCATGGAGAAATGAACAAGCTTGCTTCGAAGTCTTCGAGGCCGAAGATGATCTACGTCGAAGAGACACTAGCTCATGCTATCTCTTCACTAATGGTGAGATTAGTGAAGAAAACACCCTAAACTAAATGGCAAGTAGTAGAGGATGATGAAGTAGGAAGTTGGCTCACTTTAGATTTATTTTTCTCACAAGGTTTCATCACTTATCAAAAATCAAGAGAGCTCAAAAATGAGGAAGGAGAAGATGAAGTGATGAACAAAGAGATGAGGTTAGAAATGAAACCATGGTTGGCATATGTCATGCGCTAATCATTGTAAAGACTTAACCATAGCTATGAGTTAAGGTTAAGCTAGACAAACAAGTGGACTTAGTCAATGGTTATCTAGTATGCACAAAATATCAACCATGACAAAATACCAATTGTTTGAATTACTTAATAAATATAAACCCTAACATAAACCCTAGCATGGTATGAGTCTCATACATACATGTTGCATGTGTAACCAAGCATGTCACAATAATATATATCACACATATATATATTGTGCAATAAGAAAACAATACAATTAACATATATCACATATATATCAATATATCATCAAGTGAGAAAAAGTAATGCTTAAGTGAGTTAATATTAGTTAATGTAATTTAATATATCAAATATATAATTATACATTAAATTATTAAATCAACACTTGATTTAATAATCCGGCTATATCACATATAACCGACTAATATCAAATGTATCCTTTTATCGAATCAACTCTTGATCCGATAACCTGGCTATATCACATATAACCAATTGATACATATCGCGAGAATAGGATGTGGTATCACATATAACCCGGGTATTGAGCGATCAGAATATCAACAAGCAATCATGCTCACACTCCTGCGAATCCAATCGGTAACAATACCGTACAGTCCGGTCTCTTCGTCTGATATGTCGCATATCTCGTTTAGGGGTGGTAAACGTCAGACCCCAGTAACTCGATAAGTCGTGCCGATGTGAGGCTCATAACGGGTCGAGAAACTACTGATAGCACTTACCAATATATCACTGAAGCAGCCCTGGCCAGGGACTTCCTGTTATAGCCAATCGAGCACAGCACAACATCAACTCCCAATACCGGGAGAGACGAAACCCCTCCTATCGCTCATTGCCTCTATGTGATTCGAGACTGTACCCAAAAGCCACCGTTTTGTACGTTCTATTGAACGTGGTAAGGTGGAAATCAAAGCACGGTGGGAATCACACAAGACTCTATGACGATCTCGGGTCTACAGACTAACCTGTACCAGTGTTACCAGAGAACTGCTATCTGACGATAGGTATAATACCATCTAGGAGTTTTCAGCGAGTCCATTCAGTGTACCCAGTCTCCACTGAACACCCGTATACTGTCTCTGATGTCAAACACCAATGGATATGGGATCATCCATCGCCCATCTACATGGGTCGAGAAGCTATACGCTAGTCTACTCTGGTATATCAATGCCCTGTCTCGATACACCCACGACTAGGAACATTTGAAGGATCTACTTAGCGACTACACTGTCCCCACTAGTATGATCTGCATCATAATCCTGGTAGTCAAGTACTCATCCTAAGGTCTTTATCAACATGTAACATAGAGACAATCAGAGTACATGTTAAGATAAAGAGCAACCAGATAGCATACTATCATGTCGAGCAAGAAAGTCCTCCATATATATGTCCAAGCATCCACTACAATATACATCGTATGTACAGTAATGGCCTCTAGGGCATACATATAACTAACAGCAACTAGAGAACTTGGGATGCTAATCCAAGTTTTCTAGGATGTAGTATGAAGATCTATGTGTTCTACTATCTCTATCTTGCCTCTTCACTTGTTTCTCAACTCATGAGAGGGTAGTGAAAAAGGAAGATGGTGAAGGTGGAGGGAATCAAGAGGAGGGAGGACATGAAGAAAAATGGGAGCTTAAGAAAATAAAGAAGCATGCATGTGAGAGAAAATCAACACAAAGGTTTTGTGTATGAATTTCTATCAATAAACAAGTGTAGCCATGCTTCAATAGTAACCACAAATGAATAAAGAATTCAGTTATGAACTATTGAAGCCATGCCACTCACCATGTCCCCCTCTCCTTAATTTCTACATCATTTCCATTTATGAATAAATGGAAAATTCCATGATGAGGTGTCCACCTTCTAGAAGGTAATCTGTAATAAATACAGATTACAGTCTGCTGTATATACATACTTGCATTCGGATAAAAACACGAATGCCCAAAGAGATAGAATAACACGAAGAACGTAATACTAGAATATACATATCGAAATACATATATGTAAATAATCAAATCAATACCTGATTTAATTATCCGGCTCAAACCCGAGCCGGCTAGTATTACCAACTGTCCGATCGAAAGTCCGGGTACAAAGTACATCTATCGATCGGAACCCTGCACGTATCCAATACAGCTCCTACATCATTTCGCCTGAACCAGGAAAACTCTCTGTGTGGGACTCTAAAGACTCGACAGTATGCCGGCAGTGAGTTACTGGATAAATCCATAACCACAAGCACGTCAGTGGCACTAGCTGTACGTAACGGCTACCCAGGTACCTATCTAAAAGGAAGGCCGACGAGCAAACTCATCCGGATCCCTACTGAGCCTATCTGTGACAATCTTCGTACAGTCCGGTCTCTTCGTCTGAGAGTATCGCATACCGGGTGTAGGGGGTGGTAAACGTCAGACCCTGATAACCTGGTAATTCGTGCTGATTCGGCTCAGGACCAATCCGGGAAACTACTGATTAACCTATCAGTAAATCCCAACTGCCTTGGCCAAGGTCTTATGGTCCTGACCAATCGAACACAGTGCAATATCGACTCCCTATACCGGGAGAGACGAATCCCCGACAATCGCTCACTGCCTCCATGTGGTTCGGGACTGTACCCAACCAAAACCTGTTTGCACAACTCAGTAGAGCTGTGGTAGGGTAGTGATCAAAGCACAGTGGGAACTCACACGAGACAAATGCCGATCTCAGGTCTAAAGACTAACCTGTACTCATGTCACCTGAGAACTTCCACCTGATGATAGGTATAGTACTATCTGGAAGTTCTCGGCGAGTCCGTCCGGTGTACTCACCCCCAGTGAGCACCTGTATACGATCTTAGGTCTAAAGACCAATGGTTGCGGGACCAAACCATCGCCCCTCGTCGGGGTCTAGAAACATATACACTAGTCTACTCTGGAATATCGGTGCCCAGTCTCGATACTCCCATGAGTAGGGACCATTTAAGGATGTGCGTACCGACTACCCATCTCCCACAAGTATGATCACCATCACAACACATGTAGTCTAGCATTGATCCTACGGGTTTTATCAACATGTATAAAAAATATGTAATAACAAGTAAAACATACACATGTTAAGGTAAAGTCAAACCAAATAGCATACTATCATATCGAGTGAGACTGTCCAATACATATATATGTCTAAGCATCCATATGTATACATATACAATAATGGCCTCTAGGACATACATATCCAACAATCTCCCACTTGCACTAAGGCCATATATATTGGCATACCGAGTATCCAACGTCTGCTCTAGGGCCAGCTGTTGGCGTACCGCATACCCAACATCTCAAAAAGTCTCTCGAACTATGCTTGAGAAAGGGCCTTGGTGAATGGATCCGCAGTGTTGTCTTTTGTATCCACTCTCCGGACCTCGATCTCCTGGCGATCTACGATCTCCCTGATCAGGTGATACCGCCTTAAGATGTGCCTGGATTTCTGATGGGACCGTGGTTCCTTCGCTAAAGCTATAGCCCCATTGTTATCGCAATACAAAGGTATTGGGTCAACAATGGACGGAACTACATGAAGTTCATTAATGAACTTCTTCATCCAGACCGTCTCTTTTGCGGCATCGCTTGCAGCAATGTATTCAGTCTGCAACGGTATCCTGTTTGGAGCTCTTCCAATACACTGCCCCTCCGTTGAAGGTAAATACAAAACCCGAGACAGACTTGCTGTCATCCTTGTCACCCTGGAAGCTTGAATCGGTAAAGGACTCGACCTTTAGGTCTCCATTACCATAAACTAAGAACATCTCTTTTGTCCTTCTCAGGTATTTGAGAATGCTCTTTACTGCTGTCCAGTGGTCCTCACCTGGTTTTGACCGATACCGGCTCACCACACTTAGCACATAAGCTACATCTGACCTTGTACATAGCATCGCATACATTATAGATCCTACCGCCGAAGCGTAGGGTATAGTGCTAATGCGAACCCTCTCCTCGTCAGTCTTGGGAGATATCTCCTTGGAGAGGGTGATTCCGTGAAATGCGGGTATGTTACCGCGCTTGGAATCTTCCATACTAAATCTCTTTAGTACGATCTCTATGTACCTAGACTGTGAAAGTCCCAGTAATCTCTTGCATCTATCTCTGCAGATCTTAATCCCCAGAATGTACGAGGCATCTCCTAGGTCCTTCATGGAAAACCTTTGTGATAAGAATAGCTTGACCAATTATAGCATAGGAATGTCATTTTCTATCAAGAGAATGTCGTCCACGTACAAGACTAGGAACACGACAGTTTGACCTACAATCTTCTTATAAATTCAAGGCTCATCCTCGTTCTTGATGAAGTCAAAATCCTTGGCTGTTTCATCAAAATAGATGTTCCATCTCCACGACGCCTGCTTTAATCCATAAATGGATTTAAGCAACTTGCACACCTTCCCGCTGCTCCCACTGTCTACGAAACCTTCCGGCTGATCCATATAAACGTACTCTTCTAAACTTCCGTTTAGAAAAGACGTTTTTACGTCCATCTGCCAGATCTCATATTCATGGAAGGCAGCAATGGCAAGTAGGATCTGTATGGATTTGAGCATAGCCACTGGAGAAAAGGTTTCGTCATAGTCCACTCCTGGTCTTTGACGAAAACCTTTTGCAACGAGTCTAGCATTATAGGTTTCAACCTGCCCATCTACCCCAAGTTTCCTTTTGTAGATCCAGTTGCATCCAACGGGTTTTACCCCAGGTGGAGCAATATCCAAGGTCCATATTTTATTGGTGTACATGGACTCCATATCGGATCGCACAGCATCCAGCCACTTATCAGAGTCCCTGCTGATGATGGCCTGCCTGAAACTGGTAGGATAATCTTCTTCCAAGATGCAATCCTCCCGATCCCCGTCTATAAGAAAACCGTAGTATCTCTCGGGCGGATGAGAAATCCTACCAGATCTGCGGAGTGGCTGAGGTTCGTCTGGGACTATTGAATCTAGTGATTCCTCCAAACCTTCAGTTTCATTTTGTGGTTCATGGATTTCTCCCAGTTCTACCGAACTCCCACTAGTTTCTTTTGCAAGAAACTCCCTTTCCAAAAAGGTAGCTTGGCGAGATACAAACACCTTCTGTTCCTCAGTGTGGTAGAACAGGTATCCCAATGAATCCTTAGGATATCCCACAAATTTACATAGAACTGACCGTGCCTCAAGTTTGTCTGGTTTCTGTGTTTTCACATAGGCCGGACAACCCCATATCTTAAATCGCTTAAGATATGGATTTCGTCCACTCCATACTTCATATAGAGTCTTAGGCACAGATTTGGATGGAACGTAGTTCAGTAAGTATGCAGCCGTTTGAAGCGCATATCCCCAAAATGAAAGAGGCAACTCAGTGTTACACATCATGGAGCGAACCATGTCCAATAGGGTACGGTTCCTCCTTTCCGATACACCGTTGTGTTGTGGTGTATACGGAGGAGTAAGCTGAGAGAGAATTCCATTCTCTTTTAGGTAATCTAGGAATTCCGTGATTAAGTACTCCCCTCCTCTATCAGATCGGAAGATCTTGATATTTTTTCCAATTTGGTTCTCTACTTCGTTTCTGAATTCTTTGAATTTCTCAAAAGCTTCAGATTTGTGTTTCATGAGATACACATATCCGAACCTAGAGAGATCGTCAGTGAATGTGATGAAGTATGAGAACCCTCCCCTTGCATGTATAGATATTGGACCACATACATCACTGTGTATGAGTCCCAAGAGCTATGCTGCTCTTTCTCCGTGTCTGGTGAACGGAGATTTGGTCATCTTTCCTTTGAGACAAGATTGACAAGTTTCATAAGATGAAAATTCAAACGTATCCAAAAATCCATCTTTATGCAATTTACTTAGTCTTTTCTCTTCGATATGACTAAGTCTACAATGCCACAAGTAGGATTCGATCATATCTGAACTCTTCCTCTTGTGTATGTTTTGTATACTGAAAACTGTGTTTTGATTAAGAACATAGATACCATTATACAGTGTACCTTCTGCAACCAATACCTGATTAAGGTAAATGTTCAAGATATTTCTATCAAGAACAAACTTATATCCATCTTTATCAAGTAAAGAAACTGATATGATGTTGCAAACCATGGAAGGTACATAGTAGCAGTTGTTCAAAATCATAGTATTGCCATTTGGCAATGGTAGGTGATATTCACCGACGGCAGAAGCATCAACCTGTGCTCCATTCCCTACTCTGAGGGACATATCACCAAGTCCAACCATTCTACTTTTTCTCAGTCCCCGTAATAAATTACAGATATGAGATCCCGATCCGGTATCGAGTACCCAGGAGGTAGGACTGACCGAAAAACAGTTCTCTATAACAAGAACACCTGAAGAAGACACATTAGTATGTTTCTTTTTCGATGGGGTCATCAAGGAATTCAAACAATCCTCTTTCCTTTGTTCATATTTATGACCGTTGTCATAAGTTAGAGCCGAACCGACATTACCCAGCCCCGAATAAGAATTCGGATCGGTCAAACGATACATTTTATCATCTTGATTAGGGCGTAAATTGGTTGCTACCTGGAGAGAGAAAAGAAACACTCAGTGTGCACCCTTGCAAGATTAAATTGGTTATTAGTTTATCTAATCAAGATGGCTCCCACTGTTTCCTCGAATTTTTCTTCAAACCTTAAAAGAAGAATTAGTTGGGATTAATCGCACGTCACAATACTTGCTTAACCATTCGGCCAAGCTGGTGTCGGTACTTCAAGAGAGGTTTTCCAACGCTTTTGCGAAGTTCCTTAATTACATAACCTCTTTTCCCTGGAGGCGTAGCCCCGCTAACACCGTTCTAGACACCTACTTGGTTTATAGCATTGATTGTTTAAGTGAGATAATCTCCCGAGAGTAATCCTACTCATCAGTGGGATCGGGATCCAACCATCATTGTATGAAGCACTAGATGGAATCCACTATAGTTACCATACTCCAGAAGGTATGCTAAATCTGCAAGTTTCCTGTATATTTGAAACTCCCAATGTGATTTTTACCCCTAGGACCCTAGTGACATTGACGGAGTCAACAAATCAAAGAGTCCTAGTCAAGTTCAACCCGTCATTATCTTGATTGCATTAAACCCACCCGCATAACCCTTGACGGAGTCAACAAGGTCATACGACTGTCCTAACCAATCGCATCTAGTGCTATAAACAAGCACCACTCAGCTACCGTACTCTATGCCTTGACGGAGTCAACAAACGCGGCACGAATACTAAGTGTTACTTGTAGGAAATGACGGAGGGCTACGACTGGGTTTTTGGCGAAAAACCCGTTAACGTAATGAGCTTGATATCGTTGAAGGAACCTGAGTAATTTTGAAAAGGAGTGGTTTAGGCTCCGCTTTTGAAAACTTGTGGTTTTGAAAAAACCGAGTAATCTACAGTATAGACTTTTGCTCAAGAGGTCACTCCCCGTGAAGGGATCTCAGCTCTTGCCTCCTGGAATGAGTTGCTGGATATTCATGACCGAATATCACTGTGCAAAGAGAAAGAATATAACTACAGTTTTTCGAAATTTGTTCCAACAACATCTTTTAGGTTTATTTTCTTGCATTAATCAAAATTAATGAGGTCCCATCAATTTAATCCTATCACACCAGAAAAGAACGAAAATACGATGTACGTATATGCCATCCGCATTCGCCACGGGGCCCCATCATCACCCGTTAGGTTACTTACTAACAATAGAGTAGGGGCTGGACTAGCGCGGGTGCAAAACATATACAACATCTACTAGTATATATATATAGGTATATATAACATTCGTCCCAGGCATGATAATAAGCAACATCACAGAATCACAGCCAATAATACAGAATGGTGGATAATCTTGGAACCCCGGGTTTCATTTGAGCCACAAATAAAACCCGACGTTCCCGGTCGTGTGGATAGCCTATGTAATGAAAACCTATACCCCTACGAGCGCGGTAAGTTATCCGCCAATCCCAGAAGTAAGACAACCCCCTTCAACAAAGTGAATGGGCCACCCAGCACTTCACGGAATCTGGTAACTTGGGCGCCCCTCCATGGGTCATCCTATACCCTCTACGAGTGCGGCGAATAGCCCGCCAATTTTAGAATGAAGCCCCCTCCGTCTCAACGCCATAAGATGCGGGTTTGTTGCCTTCTAGAACACGGCTATTCGTGCACTCCTCCGCGGGGTAATTCTAGTACAGAAAAGAAAATAATATGTACAAATGGTGACATCGACCTCAACCCGGTCGTGCCCCAAACAAATAATATACAACCCAGCAAAAACGGCAGTCCACATGTCGGACGCTCGCCCCGCAAATGAATATACAAATGAATCTTAAACTGTACCACTAACATTGCACCACATTCTATCCACCATGACCATCCAACCACAATCACAGCACAAGCACAAAACATCAACGCTAATGTCACGTTCGCAAACCCGTCTAAAAGAACATATAGCAATCAGACGAGTTGTACCGGTCGAATGACATTCACGGTCGTGGATAAAAGTGAATGTACTATAAACTATTAAACAGTGTCAAATATAACGACTTCGAAACACTCCAAATTTCCCCGAACTGAAAAACAACAGAAAGTCAAACTTAGGCAAAAACTAGCAACACCTGAAACCCAAACTTCAAGAGACAAGAACACTGGCCAAATTACGACGCAATCCCCTTTAAGAAAACCGGTGAGCTCGGTTTCTTGATGGTTGTGGCCGGCCAAAAAGGTGGGAATCGTGTCGTTTTTTGTCAGTGTTCGTCTCACAGTGTAAAGAGCACTCTGCAGTTGCTAAAAAAAATTGAAGCCTTTAAAAATTCGACAAAAACTGCAGTTCGGTTTCATTGTTACCGAGATGTTTCGGTTTCGTTGTTTTAACAATATTTAAACTTACTAGTGTAGGGTTTATGGGCTGGATCTGATACCATGAAAGGTTATGACTTTCTTGCTCGACATGATAGTATGCTATCTGGTTTACTTTATCTTGACATGTTCATTTGATCTTGCATTTTACTCATTTGGTACATGTTGATAAAGCCCTCGGGATATTTTCTTGACTACTGTGACTATGATGCGGATCATACTAGTAGGACACTTGTAGTTTAAAAGCATATCCTTGAACTGTTCCTAGTCGTAGGTGTATCGAAACGGGGCATCGATATTCCAGAGTAGACTAGCGTATACCATTCTTGTCCCATATGATGGAGGATGGATGATCTCATATCCATCTGGTGTGGTGACACAAAAGATTGTATGCGGGTGCTCAGTGGAGACTGGGTACAGTGAACGGGCTCGTCGAGAACTCCTATGTGGTATTATATCTATCGTCGGATAGCAGTTCTCAGGTGACACTGGTACAGGTTAGTCTGTAGACCCAAGATCGTCATAGAGTCTTGTGTGTCCTCCCACTGTACTTTGATCTCCACCCTACCACGGCTCTACTGAGTCATGCAAACAGGTGGATTTTGGGTACAGCCCCGAGGCACATGGAGGCAATGAGCGATAGGAGGGGTTTCGTCTCTCCCGGTATTGGGGGTTGATATTATGCTATGCTCGATTGGCTATAACAGGAAGTCCCTGGCCAGGGCTGCTGAGATTTACTGATAAGTATTATTAGTAGTTTATCGATCTGTTATGAGCCATATGTAAGTCGATGTACAACACCCCACGACTTGCGGGGAGGCGGAAAAATGAAAAACGATCTTGTTCTTTGCATAAACATCGACTAACCGAGAATCTTTGCTAAACTATAACTAACAAGAAATATAGAAGTTGTTAACTACTATGAGAAGTGATTATACCTAATGAACCGTGTCCTCCTTTTGTTATCCACCTCCTTCTCGGCCTCCTCTACGTAATAGATGATCCACCCGAGAGCTTTACTCCAAGCTTCACCTCTAACTTGAGGTAACTAGGTTTCTTAAAGTGCTAATCTAAGAAACCTAGGTGATATAGAGTTGGGTTATAGATTGTTAGTCTATTCTAATCCTTGGTCTCAACACATGAGTGGTAGGATTAGGGTTTGAAGAGAGAGTGAGCTTGAGGAGAGAGAAGGTGAGCATGAGAATGAGAAGAGATAATGATCTATCATGATATATATGAAGCATTATTATTTATCAAATAAATAAATAAATGATTTAACAACCATGCTTCATAAATACATATGAGTGAATCATCTACATGAGTCATTAACCATTTATGATGCATTAATGACAAGGATGAATCACACAAATGAGTCACTAATCTCATTTAATGCTTATGCCACCTAAACCCCCAAGTCACCATCCTTCTAGAAGCTTCTCGCGAAATTATGAGAACGCCCCTCCTATTCGTGAAAACACGGAAAAACTTTAGACTGTATAAATCCAATAACCCGATACTAGAAACTGGCTTAAACCAAAGCCGGCTAGTAAAAACTGTCCGAATGTCGTACGTGCGCAAACACACATATGCGTCCGAACCCTTGTCGTAAAACCATACGACCTCTATATCATTTCGCCTGGAGCAGGAAAACTCTCTGTGTGGGACTGTAAAGACTCGACTATTATGCTGGCAGTAGGTTTAACCACAGACCGCAAGCGGCACTAGCTGTACGTAACGGTCCCCAGGTAGATGTCGATAAGAAGGCCGATGAGGAAACCCATCCGAACTCCTACTGAGCCTGATGTGACAATCTCCGTACATTCCGGTCTGTTCGTCTAAGACTATAGCATATCGGGCCTAGGGGGCGGAAAGCGTCAGTCCCCTAATAGCGGTATAAGTCGTGTCGGAGTGAAGCCCATTACACCCTGAGAAACTACTGGAACCTACCAGTAAATCTCGCTTGCCCTGGCCAGGGACTTTGCGTAATGGCTCTCTGACACAGCGCGATATCAACTCCCAATACCGGGAGAAACGAATCCTATCTAACCGCCACTGCCTCCAAGTGCTCGGGACTGCACCCAACTGCTACCTGTTTGCACGACTCCTTTGAGCCGTGGTAGGGTAGCAATCTAAGAACAGTGGGACATACTCGAGGAGAAGTAGCAGTGTCAAGTCTGCGGACTATGCTGTACTCATGTCACCTGGGAACTGTTAACTGACGACTGGTATAAAACCAACCAACAGTTCCCTGCGAGTCCTGTCCGGTGTACCCGTAACCCAACGAGCACCTGTATACTATCTCCAGTACGACGTACTGACGGCTGTGGGACAGACCATCTCCCCAACTGGGATGGGAAGCGTACACACTAGTCTACTCCGGAGTATCGATGCCCTGTCTCGATAATCCTATGACTAGGGATCTGAAAAAGGATGTGCTTGTAGACTACCCGGCCCCCACTAGTGTGACTGCCATCACAACGCTGGTAGTCAAGCAAGATCCTAAGAGCTCTATCAATACGTATACTCACATATTAAGATAGAAAAACCAAGTAGCATACTACCATGTTTAGCAAGACTGTTATATACATGTGAATATCCCAAGCTTCCATTAAGTAATATACAAACCAGTATGATACAATAATGGCCCCTAGGGCATATACACTAACAATCTCCCACTTGCACTAGGGCCATGTACTGGCATATCGAAGACCGATGATCTCGAGTAGCCTCTCGAACTGAATCTGAAGTAGGGCCTTCGTGAATGGATCAGCAGTGTTCTCTTCAGTAGCAACTCTCCGAACCTCGATCTCCCGACGATCAATGATCTCCCTGATCAGGTGATACCGCCTTAAGATGTGTCTGGACTTCTGATGGGACCTTGGTTCCTTCGCTAAAGCTATAGCTCCGTTGTTGTCGCAATACAGAGGTATTGGATCAACAATGGTAGGAACCACCTGAAGTTCTGTTAGGAACTTCTTCATCCAGACTGCTTCTTTTACGGCATCGCAAGCAGCAATATACTCCGCTTCCATCGTCGAGTCAGCAACGGTGTCCTGCTTGGAACTCTTCCAGCACACCGCCCCTCCATTGAGGGTAAAGACATAACCCGACATGGACTTGGAATCGTCCTTATCACTCTGGAAGCCGGAATTAGCAAAGGCCTCTAACTTGAGGTCCTTTCCACCGTAAACCAAGAACATCTCCTTAGTCCTTCTCAGGTACTTGAGAATGTTCTTTACTACTATCCAGTGATTCTCCCCTGGGTCTGACTAATACTGGCTTACCACGCTGAGTGCGTAAGCTACATCTAGTCTGGTGCACAGCATCGCATACATTATAGAGCCTACCGCAGAAGCGTAGGGTATAATAGACATATGTTCCCTTTCCAAATCAATCTTGGGAGACATCTCTTTGGATAGGGTGATTCCGTGACAAGCCAGTAGATTACCGCGCTTAGAATCTTCCATACTGAATTTTTTCAGTATAGCGTTGATATACCTGGACTGCGAAAGTCCCAACATCCTCTTGGATCTATCACGATAGATCCGGATCCCCAGAATGTAAGAGGCATCACCCAGGTCTTTTATGGAGAACCTGTGTGACAAGAATCCTTTGACAGATTGTAGCATAGGAATGTCATTTCTTATCAATAGAATGTCATCCACGTACAAGATGAGGAATACGACACTTCTGGCTACAACTTTACTATATATACATGGTTCATCTGGATTTTTGATAAAGTCATATTCTTTGACTGTTTCATCAAAACAGATGTTCCAACTCCGCGATGCTTGCTTCAGTCCATAAATGGACTTAAGCAACTTGCATACTTTCCCGCTGCTCCCACTCTGATTGAAATCCTCTGGCTGATCCATATAGACGCACTCTTCTAAATTACCATTCAGAAAAGTAGTCTTTACGTCCATCTGCCAGATTTCATAATCATGGAAGGCAGCAATAGCAAGAAGGACCCGAATGGATTTGAGCATAGCCACCAAAGAAAAAGTTTCGTCATAGTCCAAACCAGGTCTTTGACGAAAACCCTTTGCAACAAGTCTAGCCTTATAGGTTTCCACCTGTCCATCTACACCAATCTTTTTCTTGAAGATCCATTTGCATCCTATGGGTTTTACCCCATCTGGAGAAAAGTCCAAAATCCATATTTTGTTGGTGCACATGGACTCCATTTCGGTCCGCATTGCATCTAGCCATCGTACCGAGTCGCCGCTCTGGATGGCCTGCTGAAAGCTAGTAGGTTCATCATCATCGATGATGCAATCCTCTCTATCCCCATCTATGAGAAAACCGTAGTATCTCTCAGGCGGATGAGACGGCCTACTACTCCTGCGGAGGGGTGCGGGAATGTCCTGTTCTTCTTGAACTACTGGTTCTACCAAACTTTCAGCAGTAGTTTGTGGTTCTGGAATTTCTTCCAGTTCTATTTCGCTCCTACTTGTATCCTTTTCTAAAACCTGTTATTCTAGAAAATGGGCATTATGAGAAACAAAAACCTTTTGTTCCTCTGCGTAATAGAATAGATACCCCTTGGAGTTCTTTGGATATCCCACAAACTTACACTGTACTGATCGTGCCTCGAGCTTGTCCACATGCTGCTTTTTAACAGAAGCTGGACATCCCCATGTCCTCAGATACTGAAGATAGGGTTTCTTCCCACTCCACATCTGATATGGCGTAGTAGGCACAGTCTTGTTAGGAACCCTGTTCAGAAGATATGCCGCTGATTCTAGCGCATAACCCCAGAAAGATCGCGGTAACTCAGCATTACTCATCATGGAACGTACCATATCCAATAGGGTTCGATTCCGTCTCTCCGATACACCGTTATGCTGTGGAGTGTATGGAGGAGTAAGCTGAGAGAGAATTCCTTTCTCTTTTAGGTAACCTAGGAACTCGGCACTTAAGTATTCATCACCTCGATCAGATCTTAGTATCTTGATACTTTTGCCGGTTTGGTTTTCTACTTCATTCTTATACTCCTGGAATTTTTCAAAAGCCTCGGATTTATGTTTCATCAGATAAATGAATCCATACCTTGAGTAATCATCCGTAAAAGTAATGAAATAGGAAAAACCACCTCTTGCATGTGTAGACATTAGACCACATACATCGTTGTGTATGAGTCCTAAGAGCTCGCTCGCTCTTACTCCATGTCCAGTAAATGGAGTCTTTGTCATCTTTCCTTTGAGACATGATTCACAAGTGGCATAAGTTTGATATTCGAACGAATCCAAATATCCTTCTCTATGTAACTTAGTTAACCTTATCTTATTGATGTGACCTAGTCTACAATGCCATAAGAAAGCCTTACTTAAATCTGGAGACTTTCTTTTTAGTGTGTTCTGGACATTGAAAATCTGGAGTTGGTTTAAGACATATATACCGTTATCCAGTGTACCGGACCCAATCAAACCATGATTAAGGTGGATGTTAACAATATCGCTTACAAACGTGAAATCATAACCTTTATTTGATAACAAGGAAACTGATATGATATTATACGTTAAACTAGGTACACAAAAACAGTTATGTAAAACCAAAATATGTCCACTCGTCAATCCCAGGTGATAATCCCCTACGGACACAGCTCCCACGCTAGCTCCGTTAGCAACCATCAGGGTCATATCACCATCCTTCAGCACTCTACGGTTTTTCAGTGCCTGCAATGAATTGCATATATAAGATCCTGATCCGGTATCCAATACCCAGGAAGTAGAGTTGATTGACAGACAATTCTCAATTACAAACACACCTGAAGTCGAAGCCACAGCTTGCTTCGGTCTCTGGTTCTTGGCGTTCCACGCCTTGCAATCCTTCTTCCAGTGCCCTTTCCTGTGACAATGGAAGCACTCATCCTGGGCCACTACTGGCACTGCAATCTTTTTCTTTCCCTTCACTCCCACCTTACTAACACCTCCTCTAGATCTGGTGGCGGCTTTCTTCTTCCTTCCTTTGGCCTTAGCCTTGGACCCGGAAGAAGAAGCACCGCTAACAAACATAGCGGGTGTTTCCCTTTCCTTCTGCATGGTGCCCTCTGCACTCCTCAACATGTTAAGGAGTTCTGGAAGTTCAACTTCTTTTCTTTGAATGTTGAAATTCAGAATAAACTGGGCGTAGGTGGAAAGAAGGGACTGGAGAATAAGGTCTATATAGAGCTCATTATCCAAAGTCGTCCCAAGGTCTGCGAGCTCTTCTATATAGCCTATCATCTTTAGGATATGTTCTCCTACCAATGATCCGACGGCCAACCTCGCTCGAAACAAGTTCTTTGAGGTCTCGTATCTTGCTATACGAGATTGCTCTCCATAAAGTTCCTTTGTATGGAGAAATATGGCATCTAGTTCCATATCCTCGTGCCTCCTCTGATGTTCATTATTCATCGAGGCAAGCACGATGCACTTCGCCTTCGCGCAATCATACTCCCAGGTTTTGCGGATTTCCTTATCCGCATTACTGGATTTGGGACCTGGGACTGCAGGTGCCTTAGCGGTGAGAACGTACCCCAATTTGTCATTGGTCAAAGCCATTTTGACATTCCGCAGCCAATCTTTATAGTTTGGCCCTGTCAGTATATTTTTCTCTAAAAGTAACTTAAGTCCAGTCATTTTCAAGGTCGCTGCAATTAGGAGAGAGAGAAGAAAACACTTTAGCATGATGCTCTTGCAAGTTTAGAGTGGTTTTTAGTTTATCTAAAATGGATGGCTCCCACTGTTTCTCGAATCCTTCCTCAAACCATAAAAGAAGAATTAGCCAGGACTATTCTCACCGTACAATACTTGCTTAACCGTTCAGCCAGGCCAGTGTCGATACTTCGAGGGAGGTTTTCCAACGCTTTCGCGAAGTTCCTTAACTAAATAACCTCTTTTCCCTGGGGCATAGCCCCGCTGACACCTTTCTTGACACCTACTTGGTTTATAGCATTGATCGTTAAGTGACGAATCTCCTGATAAGTAGCATATACTCACAGTAGGATCGGGATCCAAATATCATCGTATGATAATGTTGAAGGAATCCTACCAACATTCATCAAACTCCAAATGGTATGCATCTCTTTGCAAATTTCAGTTTCTTTAGAAATTCCCGATATATATTTTTGCCCCATGCTCTTATGACCTTGGCGTTGGTCAAAATGTTATAAGTCACATGTCAAGTTCTACCCATCATTATCTTGTTAATTTGAACCCATCCGTACATATCCCTGATGTTGGCCAAATGATAATACGACTGTCCCAAACTAACTCATCTATCTATGCAACAAATGAATACCCAGCAGCTACCAAACACTATGCCTTGGCGTTGGTCAAAATGCATAGCTTGAATACTACTGAATACTCAAATGAAATGACGGAGGGTTACGAATAGTTTTGGCGAAACCGTGAACGTAGTGAACTTGATATAACCGAAGGAACCTGATAGCTTTTAAAAAGGAGTGGTTAAAGCTCCGCAATTAAAAATATCTTCTGTTTTAAAAATAACCGAGTGGTTTCTTTTAAATTGTTCCAACGATTAAATTTTGGTTTATTTTCTTTGCATTAATAATAATGCGTCCCATCATTAACCTATCATTGCAGAAAACAACGAAAATACAACATTCTCTTATGCCATCCGCATTCGCCACTGGGTCCCGTAATCACCCGTTAGGTTACTTAACTAACGGCAGAGCGGGGGCTGGGCTAGCGCGGGTGTAAAACATAAGTGACGTCTAAATAGCTATCATATATAGATATTGTACATTCGTCAGACGCAATAATAGGCATTCCAGATCTCAGATGAACATTATTGGATATACAAGCAATCCGCGTTTGCTTTGAGCCTGCAACAAAAGACGGATTACACAGTTGTGATGAATAGCCATTACCCCACCCTAGACCCCTACGGATACGGCAAACTACCCGCCAAGTACCCGAAGTGAAGCGGTCTCCCTCAACAACGTAAGTAGGCCACTAAACACTTCAAAGTACCCGGTAGTTTGTGCACCCC
Source organism: Agapanthus africanus (assembly GCA_030015575.1). Lineage (NCBI taxonomy): Eukaryota > Viridiplantae > Streptophyta > Magnoliopsida > Asparagales > Amaryllidaceae > Agapanthus > Agapanthus africanus. Next base: position 152,575,890 of record CM057348.1, on the reverse strand, counting down.
ACCTTGGGTCTGTCCTAGAAGCAAAAACAGTAAAATGAAATAATACAACGGTGGCCACAACCGCAACCTGGATACTCCCCGCAAAATAATATTATAATTACATTGAATGAATTAAAATAATAACCCATCACAAAACCCCGGCTAATCATCACAACAATCCAATACAGTTCATAATCACAAACAGTTAAAATCCATTACAGAAATGTGCAACCCCCTGCCAACCGACATACTAGCAGTTAGGGGAGGTTTACGAACACATTATACAATCACAGATATAATCAAATTATCAAACATCGTATAATTTCGATTGAGCAAACATATCAGATTCTACTCCCAAAACTTCTCTGTGCACCTGAGACTTGAGCAGAAAATACAAAAATATCACAGAAGAGTTACTGGAGCAAACTGGGTTGAATCGGCTCCAACTCGGCCGCGGATCCGCGGCGGATCGGTGGGATCGGCCGCGGTTCCGCGGCTGTATGGCCGATTCAGGAACCCATTTTTCTCCAGTGTTCTTATATTACTCTATAGGTTATTCTGAAGGTCCCTGAAAAATTTTTGGACCTCGTTTTCAAATCGACAGAAACTATGTGATATCGATTGTTTTTCCGGTTCGTTTCACGTTCGAAATTGATACGACTTTGCTAATGAGTTAATTATTGTTTAGCGAGGCTCTGATACCACTATAAGTCGATGTACAACACCCCACGACTTGCGGGAAGGCGGAAAAATGAAAAACGATCTTGTTCTTTGCATAAACATCGACTAACCGAGAATCTTTGCTAAACTATAACTAACAAGAAACATAGAAGTTGTTAACTACTATGAGAAGTGATTATACCTAATGAACCGTGTCCTTCTCCTTTTGTTATCCACCTCCTTCTCGGCCTCCTCCACGTAATAGATGATCCACCCGAGAGCTTTACTCCAACTTCACCTCTAACTTGAGGTAACTAGGTTTCTTAAAGTTCTAATCTAAGCAACCTAGGTGATATAGAGTTGGGTTATGGATTGATTAGTCTATTCTAATCCTTGGTCTCAACACATGAGCGGTAGGATTAGGGTTTGAAGAGAGAGTGAGCTTGAGGAGAGAGAATGTGAGCATGAGAATGAGAAGAGATAATGATCTATCATGATATATATGAAGCATTATTATTTATCAAATAAATAAATAAATGATTTAACAACCATGCTTCATAAATACATATGAGTGATTCATCTACATGAGTCATTAACCATTTATGATGCATTAATGACAAGGATGAATCACACAAGTAAGTCACTAATCTCATTTAATGCTTATGCCACCTAAACCCCCAAGTCACCATCCTTCTAGAAGCTTCTCGCGAAATTACAAGAACGCCCCTCCTATCCATGAAAACACGGAAAAACTTTAAACTGTATAAATCCAATAACCCGATACTAGAAACTGGCTTAAACCAAAGCCGGCTAGTAAAAACTGTCCGAATGTCATACGTGCGTAAACACACGTATGCGTCCGAACCCTTGTCGTAAAACCATACGACCTCTATATCGTTTCGTCCGAACCCTTGTCGATCGAATGTTTCGACATCTTTCGGATATCATGTGATGGGTTGCATTGTTTGGGAGACTCCAGATACGAGTATAGCCATTGGAGCACAGTCCATGCAGCCACTATGAGACGAGTCCGAATCAGTCGACATTGAAGCAGAGTGAAGAAAAGAGTTCGCAAGAGATTTCGACGAGATGACGTCCCACTCCGCTGACATCAGAGATGTGATACGCATCCAGAGGCGTTGTTTATGGATATATCTTCCAGAAAGAAGCGCGATAAGTATGCAGCCGTTCCGGAATAAGAATTAGCTTCAGCAATGGATGATGACTTCCGAGCAATTCGGCAGGAATGAGATTTGAGAGAGAAACCTCGACAGGACCTTTCTGGAATACGATACGAGAAGACCTAGACCCAGGGGTGGTCATATTGCGCACACCCAGCAGGCCAGAGTTTGGCATCGTCGACAAGGTAGTTGGCCAGGTTCGGATAAAGGAACTTACCCAGGTGCGTTGCGAATTGATCAAGGACGGACGAGTATTGAGTATTCCTCCAATGGTTGGGACGCGTTCCCGAGGACCTGTTCGGCCGGACATCTTCTACAGAATGATGAAGCTACAGAGTACGCGATTTCGAGTCCGTGCGAGAGACTTCAGATTGACCGTGGCCGAGAACAGTGCAGTGCATAGATAGCATGGCGTGACGTCATAGTGGACGACGATAGAGACAAGTGGACAAGAGGTTCGTGCGAGACGCTGACGAGCTGTCATTACTTCCCGTCGAGACTAGAGACCTGATATGCTTACAGAGGCGTTGGGATGCGACCAATTTCCGAGAAAATGTTGTGCTGAGGACACAGATGTCTATCGAGTGAGAAGAGATTATGCAAGAGAGCCAGCCTCCGTACGGTTCGGCATAGGCAAGATCGGAAGAGACCTTGAGCAGGATTCCTTCCAGGACATTGCTGCAATGATGTTTACACCCAGGATCAGATGTGTGATGTGCATTCAGAGAACCAGAGGCCGACGCCAGTGACATGCTGCTTTATGAGTGGTCGTGAGGATTGATCGAGAGATGACTAGAGAAGTGCCAGAACGGAATCGTCCCCGTTAGCACACCTGACAGGGCCGATGAGCCGATTTACTGCGAGATAGGTAATCCGCAGAGAAGATAAGGACCCAGAGTCAGAGGACGCCAGACCGTGAGCAAGAGGCAAGTAGATATCTTGCGCTGCTGGCATTGGATGCACCGACTCCTTCTCGACCTTAAAGGAGGAACTACCGACGACGGTATTTATGATTTGTGATTTTGTGATTCGATTATCACGTATCCGTCATTTTGGATTTCGGTATTTTGGGCGTTTTGTTTGCATGATTTAGTTTTGATGACTGAGTTTCATGATATTTGTTTCATGCACCCACTGGATATTTATATTTTGCACATAGTTATTACATTTGAGCTATTGATTGTGATTTCACGCCTATCTTATGCAGTGATTTGATTTACACTTCCAGCATAGTCTTCATGCACCTTTAGTGTTTTGATATACGATTTTGGTGCACGCTAGATGCACTAAATCGGGATTCTTCGTGCCTGTCACATGCACCTGATTTTTGCTGTCAGGCACACACGTTGCCTATGACAGATTTTTCGTGCACACCCGTTGCACCTAGATGTTGTTTTGTACACCTGTATGACACATATATGGATTTTGATTCCGTGCGCACCAGACGCACCGGATGTTCTTATATACATTTTTGGGGATTGATTTCTAGTAGAGCAGTATATTTTTATGATATTCGCTACGTATTGATGTTTTCGGAACCCCGACAAATTGGATATTACTGAAATGTTTTTGTATTTGGGGGTTTAAATTTAAATTCGGGGACCGAATTTATTTAAGGGGGGTAGATTGTAACATTTTGAAATAATAAAAATATTATTTTTGGGAATTTTTATAATTTAATATTATTTTATTGAATATTTTAATATTTTAGTATTATTAAATACAAATAAATGGGAAAAATTTTAGAAAAATTATGGAAAATTCTAAAATAGGGTAAATTAGAGAATTATGCCGTTTCTAAGTTTAATTAATTAGTTATATGCTAAATTAGTGTTAACCGCGATTAAAAATCGCTAATCGGTTTTTAGATTTTTTGTGCAAAACATGCACATATTATTTTTTTCACACTTGTGCATTTTCTTGCCATGGTTTCTCATTTGGGTTTACTATTTGAGTGAAAAGGAATTTAGAGAAAAGAAAAGAAATGGAAAAAGGGTTTATATTAAAGAATTTAGTAGTTGGTGAGAGAGAGAGGTATGGGCTTCTTTGACCAAGACTTAGCCATCTCCTTTATTTCCTTCACTCATTTCTCTCCCTTTCCTTCAAGTTGTTGCTGCTGCTCCTGCTTCTCACCACACCTCCCCTCTTCAAGCCTCAAATCACCTCTAAAACAACTCCAAAACCCCACTCTCATTTCATTAAAAGTGTGCACAAGCTCAAGATCTACACATTGGACTAAAGAAGCAAGGATTTTGGCCACTAGGGGCAACTCAAGAAAATTCTTGAGTTGCCAAATGAGGTATTTTCTGGATCATTAACTTAGTTTTAGCATTTCCTTTACCCCCATGTTTAGATTGAACCGATATTGTTTGATATTGTGGAGATTAGGAAAAGCTAGTTAGGGTTGAGGAAATTATGAGTTGTGATGGAAAATTGAGCTCGGTAGAGGCTACACCAACACCCTAGTGTATGAATTGAGACCCAAACCTGAAGCTTAAACCCAGAATATGGATTTTAGAAACCGATATCGGAGAAATTATGGAATCTGTGAAGGGTATATTGAATCCGCTATCACCCGAGACATCCTAAATTAAAATTGATTGGACAGTGATATGTGCAGGCATCCAGAAAGCTACCACCAAGACCCCAACCCCTAACTCATCAAGCCGGCCGCAGATCTATCCATTCTGGCCGCAATTTGCGGCCAGACCATGGTGGATTTGCCTCGTTTTGGTTTTGGTGTTCCCTTATCTGTAGATTTGACCCCTGGTATATATAGATTTGTCTAATTTGACCTAGGGTGAAATCTGGAACATATTTCCTAAGTTGCTGTTTTGGATTCGTGTTTCCGTATTCCGTATTCTTAATTCTGAATTTGTGTCTTGTGATTTACCTCGACTATTTGGCGTTTATACGACGATATAGAGGATTTATTGATGGTTTTGAAGGCGTGCCATAGGTTCTAACCTATAGGCCCCTTATCGTATCGTTTTGGGTTTCGTGTGCCGTTTTAGCTTTGATTTGGTTTTAATGCGCATATACGATACTTTGACGTGTAGGTACCCCATGAAGGCTTCGGGACGACAAGCAAACGCGTGGTGACATCGACAGATGAAGACGCAATGTGAGTAGATTATATCTACAGGGGGAAGTCGGGTGGATGGCGTATAGCACCCCCGCAGTCCGTAGTTGTTATATTATATATATGATAGTTAGGTGTACTATGGATAGTGTAGGGTTAGAAGTGACTAGTGTAGTTCATAGTCACGAACCCTAGAATAGATTTACACCTACTCGCACACCCTTGCATATTCATTATACTTGCACTGTATTGGTGATATTGGATGACATTGGAGATGAGTCGATGATGTTGGGCAGTGTGCCGCGAGATCGGTGATTTGATGTGATTCGTATTTGGGATACGATACGTGATCTCTAGCGGGCCTTGGGACGTGTGCTTGCACACGCAGTATATTGATGGTATCAGTTGTACTAGACTTAGATCAGTACCCCAGATTATGTGATATGATGATAGTGATACCTGAGATGTGATGAGATAGTGTGATATTGACCCGTACCCAGCTATTGGGATGTCGTACGACGATTTACCGTACGAGCCTATATTGATGATAGATCCGCACTCATGACTCGAGGATGTCTTATGATATATGTATCGTACGCAATATTATTGAGGCGGGATCACCGACTATTATATCTATATATATATCGACTCAGATTTAGGTGGTTTCCATACCTCTCCCGATTGACTTGATATTTAGATCTGTAGTTTGCATAGTAGATTCTTCACTGTGGTGTTGATTATTTGATTTCCGCATATTCATTCTATTCGCATTGCTTGCATATGTTTATTGCTATATTGTTATCATGCTGTTAGGACACCAGCACCATTATCGATGATGCGTATGATCCACATACACTATTTGCCGGCTCACACACTTCATCATCGATAATTGCCATGCCACTACACTGTAGTACTGTTGCATCCATGATATGATTCTTGCATGGCATATTGTACACCTATACCTGTATACATACATAGATGATTCTGACTTGATTAGAGATCTGGGAACCGCAAGATATTCTTCAAAACTGATTCATTTTAAAAAGAGCGGTTTCCCTCGACATGTGCACATTATTATTCCATGTTACATGACTTCTGATATGCTCACCTTTATTTACATGTCGCATATATCATGTTTTGATTATACACATTGAGATATGTTGTTTCCATGATATTTCTGGATTTGGGAACCGTGGGTATTTCAAAAGAGAATGTATAATTGTTTTAAAAACCCGGTTACCCTTGATATGATATTTCAGTGCGTCCACCATGTGTTTTCTCGGTGCTGGGAGCGACATGTGAAACCCGATTTGAGGAGGCGGATGAGGCCGATTGCGGGTACATGGTGGACCCGGTATGGTACCCCGGGGCAAGAACGGTTTCGTTGTGTAGTAGACGGTGAGCCTGGCAGAGGGACTACTACCTACCGGTGATTGGTTGGACCTGGCGGTTATCCAGAAGATACCGACCAGAGTCGATAGATGGATATGGGCGTACTGCCGGGGCCGAGGGCCGATTCCGCAGACATAGCCCGTGGGCTGATCCGGACTGACGGAGCCCGATAGATGAGGATTTACGTGTCAATGCTAGGCACGGGTTTCATGACGATTTCCATGATTTTGATTATATCCTCATATTTGCATGCATGACGTTTATTGTCATTGGTTGACGGGTGGACGGGTTCCACGTTTATTGTCATTGGGTGACGGGTAGACGGGGTCCACGTTCATACAGACTGGATTTACATTGATTATACTTCATGCAGACATACCTTATACAGATGACATGTTTTTATCTGAGGCACTGGCACGAGTACTTGGCACTACCTACATGACTAGATGTTACATTGCCACTTTATCATGCTTCAGAATTACTCTTGTGGTTTATATTATACTGGTCGTTTGACCTAGGATTATGTCTTGCATTCGGTTTCTGCTTGTAGATATTTCTATTCACGAGTTGGCAACTCACCCCCGTTGTGCCACAGTTCTTACAGGTTTTGCCGTACAGGTTCCATTGCGGTATTTTTGGCACACTGCTTCCTTGCGGGTGAATTGCTTTTGGTAGGTGGATTCTTTTGCATCAAGAACCACCATTGTACTTGTATTATTCATTGTATCTAGAATTTCCATCAACCAAAACTTGTATATTGTTTCAGACTCAGACACTAGTGATGTATTTTCGACCTTAGAGTCGCGCTTAGTAGTATTGCAGTTGTCATGCTTATTGAGTTCTTTTGGTTTGACCCTCGCCTTTCGGCGTTGTATATTATTATTGCTTGTGTGGTTGTGACCGTCGATTGACGAAGAGCTAGCTCCCGCTTGGGAATGCCTTTTATCATTGCATATATATTGTTCTTGTTGTACCCCGTTCGGGGCCAGTATTTACAAAAGAAACTCTGCCGAAATTTTTAGAAAAGACTTTACATTTTAAAAATGCATATTCGGTTTAGTTATTTAAAAACCTTGACTTCAAACATGTTTTTCTTCACTTCTTTAAACCAGTTTTCTTTATTTACCCTTAAAATGGTTTTAGATTTCTGGGCTTTTGGCTTACTTGGATCAGATGGAGTCCTATAGACTTTATATGGTTCAAGGGCCAGTCACGTGCTCTTTTGGGTCGTGACAATAATCCTACAACTGGGGACCTGAAAAAGGATGTGCTTGTAGACTACCCAGCCCCCACTAGTGTAACTACCATCACAACGCTGGTAGTCAAGCAAGATCCTAAGAGCTCTATCAATACGTATACTCACATATTAAGATAGAAAAACCAAGTAGCATACTACCATGTTTAGCAAGACTGTTATATACATGTGAATATCCCAAGCTTCCATTAAGTAATATACAAACTAGTATGATACAATAATGGCCCCTAGGGCATATACACTAACACTATACACAAGCATGACTTATTGAGTTATTGGGGTCGACGATACCATCCCTAGACTCGATATGCAACATATCTGACGAAGAGACCGGACTGTACGGTAAGTGTTACCGGTTGGCTCGACGGGAGTTTTGATAGCTTTGCTGGTTTTCTTCTGATCGCTCAATACCCGGGTGGCCGTTACGTTTAGCTGTCCGCTCGCGGCTTGTGGGTGTTTGATATGATCATCACCTACTGCCGGCGTATTGACGAATCTTAGAGTCCCACACAAGAGTTTCCTAGCCCAGGCGAAACGATATGGTGTGCATATAAGATATGCGTGGGGACCCGATTAAATGTGAGTATGTGATATCGTATATTAACCGGGCGTTTTTCTGTTGGTCAGGTCATATGTGATATGACCGGTTTATTAAATCAAGTGTTGATTTAACATTTGACTTTTAGTTTAATTCTTTATTAAACCCTTTTCTTTATATTTGATGTATGCATGCATGTATGCACTTGTTAATGTGCATGGACACATACATACATACATGGATGTGTGTCATGGTTGTTGATACACAAATGGTGGCAATGCAAGACTCACATGGTTGTATATATATTTATATATATTTATTAATGAGTTAAAGAAAAGATAATTCATTCATGGTTAATTATCCACACTTGACCATTCTTGACCTAACTTTTAACCATGAGTTAATTTTCTTTTGGCTTTTAAACTCAATGATAAAGATCTAGAAATTAACTAACCATGGTTTGAGGAGAGAATGATTTAATATTGATTATTCATTCTCACCTCATAGATTTTATTCATCACAAAACACTTTGAGCTTAAGCTTTGCTATTATCTTCTTCTTCCTCATTCTCTTTCTCTCTTGAGATTTAAAAAGGAGTAAGTTAGTAAAAAAGAAAGGGTTTTGATTATAGAATACAAACCACCTCATCTTTCTACACACATCTAGCCTATTTGTCTAGGGTGTTTGCTATACTTCTTTCCAAGATCAAGTAAAGCAAGGAGTTTAGGGTAAAGGGACTTCGGGTGGATCATCGTGGACAAAGAAGACCTCCATCGATCCGTTCCAAACTCTCAAAGTGCTAAGGAGTCACCAAGGGAAGTTTACAAAGGTTGTAATTTCTTCACTTAGTGATAATATGTTCTTTGTATGTGATACAAATTTTTGTTACCCTAAAAATTCTAATTAAGATTCTAGTTTTGTTTGCTTAGCACCTTTAAAAAATTTTAAGTGTCATGTGTGATGCTTCCATACTCTAAAGTAGGTGCTAAGGAAACCCAACACAAATGCGGAACAAAAATTTTTCTAACGATTAGAACATGACACTAGAATAACTTTTAACCCGGATCTTTCCATAAACTTATCTAGCAAAATTAAGTAGTGCTATCTACTATGGAAGGAATTCTCACCAAGCGACCCAAGTCCTTCAGTCTTCTTTCCTCTTCATGTGCTCCAAGTGGCCACCTTGAACTTGTTTGATCTCCATTTCTGGCTCCATCGGTCCTCCGGGATCGAGCTTGTTCTCCGGTCCTCCTTTGTCGTAGAAGATCCACCCGAGGGATGTGATCCATGGCTCTAGCTCCTAACTAAGTAACAAAAGGAGCAACTAGAGAACTTGGGATTCTAATCCAAGTTTTCTAGGATGTAGTATGAAGATCTATGTGTTCTACTATCTCTACCTTGCCTCTTCACTTGTTTCTCAACTCATGAAAGGGGAGTGAAAGAGGAAGATGATGAAGGTGGAGGAAATCAAGAGGAGGGAGGAGATGAAGGAAAATGGGAGCTCAAGAAAAAAAGAAGCATGCATGTGAGAGAAAATCAACACAAAGGTTTTGTGTATGAATTTCTATCAATAAACAAGTGTAGACATGCTTCAATAGTAACCACAAATGAATAAGGAATTCATTTGTGAACTATTGAAGCCATGCCACTCACCATGCCTCCCTCTCCTTAATTTCCACCTCATTTCCATTTATGAATAAATGGAAAATTCCATGATGAAGTGTCCACCTTCTAGAAGGTAATCTGTAATAAATACGGATTACAGTCTGCTGTATATACATACCTGCATTCGGATAAAAACATGAATGCCCAAAGAGATAGAATAACACGAAGAACGTAATACTAGAATATACATATCGAAATACATATATGTAAATAATCAAATCAATACCTGATTTAATTATCCAGCTCAAACCCGAGCCGGCTAGTATTACCAACTGTCTGATCGAAAGTCCGGGTACAAAGTACATCTATCGATCGGAATCCTGCACGTATCCAATACAGCTCCTACATCATTTCGCCTGAACCAGGAAAACCTCTGTGTGGGACTCTAAAGACTCAACAGTACGCCGGCAATGAGTTACTGGATAAATCCATAACCACAAGCACGTCAGCGGCACTAGCTGTACGTAACGGCTACTCGGGTACCTGTTTAAAAGGAAGGCCGACAAGAAAACTCATTCGGATCCCTACTGAGCCTATCTGTGACAATCTCCATACAGTCCGGTCTCTTCGTCTGAGAGTATCGCATACCGGGTGTAGGGGGTGGTAAACGTCAGACCCTGATAACCTGGTAATTCATGCTGATACGGCTTAGGACAAATCCGGGAAACTACTGATTATCTTATCAGTAAATCTCAACTGCCTTGGCCAAGGTCTTATGGTCCTGACCAATCGAACACAGTGCGATATCGACTCCCTATACCGGGAGAGATGAATCCCCGACAATCGCTCACTGCCTCCATATGGCTCGGGACTGTACCCAACCAAAACCTGTTTGCACGACTCAGTAGAGCTGTGGTAAGGTAGTGATCAAAGCACAGTGGGAACTCACACGAGAAAAATGCCGATCTCGGGTCTAAAGACTAATCTGTACTCATGTCACCTGAGAACTTCCACCTGACGATAGGTATAGTACCATCTGGAAGTTCTCGGCGAGTCCGTCCGGTGTACTCACCCCCAGTGAGCACCTGTATACGATATTAGGTCTAAAAACCAATGGTTGCGGGACTAAACCATCGCCCCTCATCGGGGTCTAGAAACGTATACACTAGTCTACTCTGGAATATCGGTGCCCAGTCTCGATACTCGCACGACTAAGGACCATTTAAGGATGTGCGTACCGACTACCCAGCTCCCACAAGTATGATCGTCATCACAACGCAGGTAGTCTAGCATTGATCCTACGGGCTTTATCAACATGTATAAAAGATATGTAATAGCAAGTAAAACATACACATGTTAAGGTAAAGTCAAACCAAATAGCATACTATCATATCGAGCGAGACTTTCCTGTACATATATATGTCCAAGCATCCATATGTATACATATACAATAATGGCCTCTATGGCATCCATATCCAACAGGGCGATGGCCGGTCTCATAGCCATTGGTGTCAGTTAGTCACCAAAGATAGTATACAGGTGCTCATTGGGTTATGAGTTACACTATACGGACTCACCGGGAACATACTAGATGGTATTATACCTATTGTCAGATAGCAGTTCTTATGTGACATGAATACAGATTAGTCTGTCAACCTAAGATCGTCATTTGTCTCATGTGAGTTCCCACTGTGCTTTGATTACTACCCGACCACGGCTCAAAGGAGTCGTACAAATAGGTTTTGGTTGGGTACAGTCCCGAGCCACATGGAGGCAGTGAGCAGATCGTCATGGATTCGTCTCTTTTGGTATTGGGGTAGATATCGCGCTGTGCACGAGTGGCCATCAGCAAAAATCCTTGGCCAAAGTGGACGAGAATTGCTGATTTGGATCATTAGTTTCTCAGTGGGTGATAGGCTTCACACCAACACGACTTATCGCGCTATTAGGGGTCTGACTTTATCCAACCCTTAAACCCGATGTCACACCCCACTTCCCAGTAAATGGAAACGATGACGTGGCATGCCCACGGCATATTTATTCAGAGAAGGTCATTCCCTAAATAAATATAATAAGCGATTGAAACAATAATACACAATACAAGAATAAATGGAAACTGTAAAATTTTCAACAAACATCTTTATTTACATTCAATTTAAAATATTTACAAGTACATGAGTTTTAGCTGGAAAGTAAATACAATAAAAGAAAATGCCTAAACATGTGGCATATATAAACTGAAGAAAAGTGAAGCTGAGCTAGTCCTAAGTAGCAATCCGGTTGTAGTCCTCCTCTTTGACCTCCACTTCCTCCGTCTCAACCGTATCTGACGAATATTCCAAGAGAAGAAAAATTGGTGGAATGCCCGTCAGCGAACTAGCGCTCGGTAAGTCCAAAGGATAAAGTAAGAGTAAAAAGACAAGTGTAGAATATGTGTAAGATGAGTAAAAATATATATTCATGGGTAAATATATATTATAGGTCTCTATAAGGTCACTATGTTAACGTTAAGTTCTAAGTGTGAATGTCAACGCAGCCATAGAAGTATTCACGAGCTCAAGAGTGGGGCCCCAGGAGCAAGAAAACACGGGCACATTTCATGTGTTAGCATCGAGGCTCTAGGCTATGAATGAGTCGACCCAACAGATATTCAAGTAAAATAAAAAAAGGTTAATACGGGACTCCTGGAGCTCCGTTGGATTCACACAAGAAACTATCTTAAACACCCCGAGTATAATATATATTATAATTATAAGAAATACTTAATTGATCTGATTGGTTGATTATGATATGTCTTGATCGAAACCATAGATTACAAAATGTGTAGAATGAAGTCGAGTAATATGCAAGTCATGACAATTGCAATCTTGGTACGAGTCAAGTTTGTTCGAGTAGATTATCTTCGAGTTCATGTTCAAGTTTAGATTCGAATTGGGTTAGATTTCGAGTTTAGATTCAAGTTTTGAGTTTAGATTCGAGTTCAGGTCTTTTTTCATATGAATTGTTTTAAACTGTTAAAATCTTATGTTCGGGAGAAATCGGCAACTGCTGCACATGGACGGCAGGATTTGTGTTTTTTTTCAAGACAATTGACATTTGATAACTCCGTTAAGTTGTTTAACCTGAATAGGCAAGCACTCACTTTCTCCGGCTCTCCGAGACTCAAGACAAATGATACCGCCTAAGCCTATATTAATTCTAGAGTCCTTAGAATATTGTTTGCATATCTCGAAGGGGTTTTATGACAAACCTCAAGGGTGATTTATAATATTTAGGGTTTTCATGAACATGTATTTTAATTGTTGTGATATTTTGGTGATAAAACCTAGCTTTCTGAAAGTTTATGGTATTTTTATGAAAAAAATACTACTGCTTTTGGAAGCTTGTTGGTATTTTATTAAAAATTCTATTCTTTCATTTTAAAAATATAGTTTCATAATATGTTTTTATTGAAAATATGAATTCATGGTTTTATATAATTTTCCAAAATTTAGTTTTGTTTAGAAAAGTCGTATTTCTTAGAAACCGTATTTTTATATTCTTTCGAGACCGAATACTCCGTGAGAAGTTCTGCATCTCGCTCTACTGTCCCAAGAATGTGCGATAATCTGCACCATCTATTAGCGGGTCTCCTAACGAGAGTTGTAGAGGCGTAATTACCAAGGATTTAAAATACCGATTAAAAGAAATCCGTTTTGAAAAAATATGATATTTTAATGTAAAACTTATTCTTTAAATTATCCATATGTTTAGAACATCGTGCTATGCAACCATAGTGTACGTGTGGGGTATTCGTTATCCCTTGAAGTTTTCCTAAAGGTATTTTTAACAATTATCGAAGTAAGGATTATACTAAAGTTCACGGTATTTTAATGAAAAAGATCGTTATTTGATTATTTCTCATGAAAACTTTATTAAACTAAAATCTAAATGATTGAAAATATGGTTACAAATGATGTGAGAAAGTTAGTTTGACCTATCTTGCATGATGAGGGGAGTATAAAAGGTTAAAATTACACATATCGGAGTTAACTCCACTTTACAAATATGTTTTTAGAAGATAATTTGAGATGAAAGAAAAAGAGAGAAGGGGGACTTACTCATTGTGTAGAATTAGGAAGAGCTTAGAAAAGAGAGAGGAGGTTCCGTGGCATCGCGAAAACTCCGGAAACGACTTCGGTCTTCAATGAAAAGAACTTGGTTGCTAATTCCACATGACTCCACTTTAACTTAGAAACTTTTGGGAGAATTTTGATAGAAATTTTCAGAATAGAGGGGAGCTAGGGCATGGGGTGGTATTTATAGTGAAGAATTTAGGGTTTGGGAATAAAAATTTGGATTAAAGAATTAAAATGGTGTTAAATGGTGAATGAATGGTCACTGTTTAATTGCAGGGAAATCAAACAGTGCAGGGGAGTTGAGAGGAGCTGAAGAGGTGTGTATGCAAAGCACGGAGAGGATTGGGCATATTAGGACAGGCGGTGGTGGCCATATTGGCAAAACGTGCGGTCGGATCTGGCCCAATCGTCTCGAGATTCGTGCCACCAGTTTTAATCACTGTTTACTCCTTTTTGAGCATGTTTAATTTTTCTGAAACTTTTTGTTTCTCCATGAATTGCACGTGCTCTTGGGCTTCTGAAAAATTAAAATGAAAAATAAAAAAAATTGGGACTGATGGGATTCGAACACGCAGGCTATGTCACAGCAGTGTAGAGCGTTTACTGGTGAGCTAGAAGTTTTTTCTTGCTTTTATTAAACAAATTTTACTTATAACTTTACAGCAGGCTGAAATACCCTTTCTATACAATAAATAAGTAATTTTTTGTACAGGGATTTCAAAGTCATTACATTCTGTCCTCCTTATAAAAATTTCATCCTTGAAATTTACATAAAGGACTAATCTTTGAATAGCTGAGGGTATCGTGCACGCATATCGTCTTCTCGATCCCATGTCGATTCTCCTGGCGAGTCTTTTCTCCACATTACCCGGACCAAGTTTACCTTCTTGTTCCGTAATGTCTTCACCTTTCAGTCCAGTATCTCAACTGGTTGCTGCTCACAAGTCAGATCTGTCTGTACAGTGAGCTCTGAGTGATCAAGTATGTGGCTGGGGTCACTCACATATCGTCGTAGTTAGGATATGTGAAACACATTGTGCACTCCTTCCAATAAGGGTGGTAGTGCCAAATGGTATGCCACTTCTCCAACTCGTTCAACGATGTCGAACGGTCCGATATACCTTAGACTTAATTTACCCCTCTTGCCAAAACGTATCACTCCTCTGTTCGGAGATATCTACAGGAACACATGCTCTCCTGGTTGGAACTCTGGGTGTCGATGCTTTGCATCTGCCCAATGTTTCTGTTGGTCTAGAGCTATGCACATCTTTTCCCTGATCATACGAACTACATCCACAGTTTCCACGATCATCTCCGGTCCAAGGAGTTCACAATCTCCCACGTCATACCAACTCAACGGGGAATGACATTTCCGTTCGTAGAGTGCTGCGAATGGTGCCATCCTAATGCTTACATGATAGGTGTTGTTGTATAAAAACTCCACAGTGTGTAGGTGGTCTTCCCACGAACCTCCAAAGTCTAACATGCAGGCTCTCGGCATGTCTTCCAGAATCTAAATTGTTCGCTCGGACTGTCTGTCCATTTGTGGATGTTATGCCGTGCTGAAATTCAGACTCGTTCCCAGGCTAGCTTGTAGGCTCTGCCAAAACTGTGATCGGAATCTTGTATCATGATCCGAGACGATGTAAGCAGGTACCCCATGTAATCTCATGATCTCCTGCATGAGTTTATGGGTATCAAGACAAGTAGGGTACATCTTGAAGGTATAAATCTTACTTTAGATTTTTACTCACCTCCATGTACTTCCTTGCCAACGTCTCAGTTGACTGGCCAACTCTGAATGGATTAAAGTGAGTCGGCTTAGTGAGTCGATCCACAATAACCCAAATCGAGTCATTACCCTTCATGCTGTGAGGGAGTGCAGTCACGAAGTTCATGGTAATGTGCTTCCATTTCCATTCCGGGGTTGGTAACGGCTAAAATAGACCAGCAGTTCTGTGATGTTCAGCGTTCACTTGCTGACATACCAAACACTTTGCTATGCTTCTAGCTACTTCTCACTTCATTCTATGCCACCAGTAGTGTTGCCGTAGATCCTTGTACATCTTCGTGCTACTAGGGTGTACAGAATAAGGAGAGCTATGAGTTTCTTTCACCAACTCCTCTCGAACAGGGCCGCCTAGCATGCATAAACGGCTTCCATATCGCAAGGATCCATCTTCGTGGATGATGAAGTCAGTTCAAAGTCCACTTTCTACTTGTTCTCAGATCTTTTGTAGCTTGGCATCATTTGCTTGAGCTGCTTTGATCTAATTTACAAGAGTGGATTGGACTTGTAAGTTCATCAAATATGAAGCATTACCTGGAAAAACTACTTCAATCCCCAATCCATGCAATTCTTGTTGTAGCTTCCACTGAGAGGTGAGGTTCATTGCTAATGGCTGGCGACTAAGTGCATAAGGAACTACATTCACCTTCCCAGGATGATACTGTAGGTTGATGTCGAAGTCCGCCATGAGTTCTAACCATCTTCTCTGCCGCATGTTGAGTTCCTTCTGAGTAAATACATACTTCAAACTCTTGTGGTCAGTGTATATATCCACTCGCTCTCTCAAAAGATAGTGGCACCAAATCTTGAGTGTGAAGACAACTGCTGCCAGTTGAAGATCATGTGTTGGATAGTTGCGTTCATGAACTTTTAATTGCCTTGATGCAAAAGCTATAACTTTTCCATGCTGATGTAGAACACATCCTAATCCTTTACCGAAAACATTACAATGCACATCGAATCTGCCAGATTGAGCTGGTATTACGATAATAGGAGCAGAGGTTAACCTCGACTTGAGTTCTACAAAAGCCTTCACACATGCTTCTGACCACACGAATGCTTTGTCTTTACATGTGAGCTTGGTCAGGGGTGCTGCGATCTTTGAGAATTCTTCAATGAATCGTCTGCAGTATCCTTCTAAGCCCAAGAAACTTCTTATATCTTTCACCGTCTTTGGTGTCGGCCACTCGCTGACAGCTGACAACTTAGCTGGATCCACAGAGATTCTTTCGCCTGAAACGATATGTCCAAGAAATCCAACTTGATCTAGCCAAAATTCACACTTGTTATACTTGGCATAGAGCTGATATTGTCGTAATGTCTCCAGGACAATCCGTAAGTGCTCGACGTGCTCTTTTCGATTTTTTGAATACACTAGGATGTCGTCGATGAAAATAACAACAAACCTGTCTAAGTACTCTCGGAAAACTTGGTTCATCAAGTTCATAAAGATGGAAGGTGCATTGGTCACTCCAAATGGCATTACGAGATATTCATAATGACCATAACGAGTCCTAAATGCCGTCTTCGGAATGTCGGACTTCTTGACCTTCACCTGATGATATCTTGAACAAAGATATAACTTTGAAAAGACACAAGATCCACTTAACTGATCGAAAAGGTCATCAATGTGAGGTAGCGGATACTTGTTCTTAATTGTCACCTCATTCAGAGCTTGATAATAAATGCATATCCGGTAGGTACCTTCCTTCTTCTTTACCAACAGCACCAGAGATCCCCAACTTGAAGTACTCGGTCTGATCCAACCTTTCTTCAGGAGTTCGTCCAACTGAATACGGATCTCTTTCAATCCCTCCAGACTTAAACGTTATGGAGATTTTATTACTGGTTGTGCGCCGGGTTGCAAATCAATGCTGAATTCAAGAGCTCAATCGGGAGGCAAACCTGATATATCTTCCGGGAATACATCCTCGAACTCTCGAACTACCTCTGGCTTCGATCTTTCCGCCTGCAACGTTGTAATCTCTGCCTTCTTTGGTTTTGCTCTGTAGATACTAGGCTCCAATTCGGTCTCCACTTTTGAAGTAGAACACTGGGTGATCTGGTATTTCAAACACTACCCTCCTTTGGCAACAGTCGGTGGTAGCAAAGAAAGTTCACAGCCAGTCTATTCCTAATACTACATCGAAGTTTGGTATATCCAGCACCTTGAAGTCCGCATAGAATTCTCAACTGCAGACGACCACTAGACACAGATCTTATCCCAAAGTTGCTTTTAGAATGTCGTTCCCTGAACTGACATTCCAGCTGGATACGAGCGGCTTAACTGTGATCGCATGAGTTCTTATGAACCATTGCGACGTAAAGCAATGTGATGCCCCAGTGTCGAAGAGCGCGGGTGCAGGTAGGGATGCTACTAATATTGTACCTAAATCACGTGGGATATGTTTACGTATAGCAAATAGACGATGGCTATGAATTGAAAGGATTGAAAGAGAGTAGGGAAGAGATTTACCAATGATAACCTGACCCATAGCTCCGGCTTCTTCGACCGATATAATGAATGCTTGGCGTCGTGGCACTTTCCTCTATGCCTGGTTAAACACTCGACGTTGGGGTTGAGCGGTCTAAGTGCGGGGAGGTGGTGCTGGTAAAGCTAACCGGGTAGGAGGAGATCGCCGGTCTAGCTGGAGCGTTGTTGGATCCTTGGTTCTGGGGGCATGCTTCGATTGCTTGAGTAGAAAACCCACAGATCAGGTACAAGTTGCTTGCCCTGCGACAGTTCTTCACAAGGCGCCATGTTCTTTTGCAATAAATGCAAAAGTCCGGCCTGCTGTTGGCAAACGAACCTACTGGCCTCCGAGATGGTCCATTGAAAGCTATCCTGGAAGAGGCCCCTCCTTTGATCTGGTGCACATGGAGTTTTATACCGGCAGTCTGCGGCATACCCTTCTTCTTCACAACTGCCTCATAGCGTCGGGCAGCCTTCAAAGCAAGCTCATGGGTTGCGAAATCCCCTGTAGCGAGTGCAGCTTGGATTTTAGGGTCCAACCCTCGCTGAAATCTTCATGCCCGGATCCCAGCAGTGAGAATAAGATGTGCGGCAAACCTGCTAAGCATGGTAAACTCAGTATCATATTCAGCCACAGACTTGACCCACATCAAGCCTTGCTGTAAATGGATGAATTGCTGCTCCATGTCAAAGCGGGCAGTCTCTGAGAAGTACTTGGCATCGAAGAGGCCTCAGAATATTCTCCATTCTATCGGTTGCGCGAGACGGCTCTCCTCATCCTTCCACCATACCCTGGCTTTATCGGTCAGTTGCAACTTAGCAACTTCACCCAGGCTACATCTAGCACTTGAGCTACTGCCAGGTCATCCTCGAACGCTTGAGCCTATTCTTCTTCTTCAAGCGGACTCTCTTTACCCGAGAAGTTCTTTTGGTGCAGTGCCCGAAATGGATTAACTCCGGATGCGTCAGCTTTGGAGCGGTTCATAAGGATAGCAGTCTGCTGCTGCTGACCCTCCAATAGGCTCTTAATAGCCTCCAGAAGTATCGTTTGCTCATTGATAGGAGCTGCAACGGTAGGTGGTGGTGGTGGTGTAGGCAGTGGAGGATTGCCTTTGATGTTTGTACTGGTATTTTTCGGAGAGTCCATCACCTTGATATAAAAGATAGGTCATGATGGATTCAAGGAATTTGAAATGCAAGGAATGTAAATATTTGTTGAATTCATTAATTCTTGTGGTATATTGTTTACGACTTCATGCAGAACAGGCCTGCATGGGCCACCAACAAAAACCTGTCACGCCCCACTTTCCAGTATATGGAAACGATGACATGGCAAGCCCACAGCATATTTATTCAGAGAAGGTCATTCCCTAAATAAATATACTAAGTGTATTGAAACAATAATACACAATACAAGAATAAATGGAGACTGTAAAATTTTCAACAAACATCTTTATTTATATTCAATTTCAAATATTTACAAGTACATGAGTTTCAGCTGGAAAGTAAATACAATAAAAGAAAATACCTAAACATGTGGCAAACATAAACTGAAGAAAAGTGAAGCTGAGCTAGTCCTGAGTAGCGATCCGGTTGTAGTCCTCCTCTGTGACCTCCACTTCCTCCATCTCAACCGTATCTGACGAACATTCCAAGAGAAGAAAAGTGAGTGGAATGCCCGTCAGCGAACTAGCGTTCGGTAAGTCCCAAGGATAAAGTAAGAGTAAAAAGACAAGTGTAGAATATGTATAGGACGAGTAAAAATATATGTTCATAGGTAAATATATACTATAGATCTCTATAAGGTCACTATGTTAACGTTAAATTCCAAGTGTGAATGTCAACGCAGCCATAGAAGTATTCACGATCTCAAGAGTGGGAGCTAGGAGTAAGGAAACACGGGTCCATTTCATGTGTTAGCATCGGGGCTCTAGGCTGTGGATGAGTTGACCCGACTGATATTCGAGTAAAATTTAAAAAAAGGTTAATACGGGACTCCTGAAGCTCCGTTGGATTCACACAAGAAATTATCCCAAACACCCCGAGTATAATATATATTATAATTTTAAGATAGCTGTTCATACCAGAATATTGCATTTTAATACCGCTCATTCATTATCTGTTTTGTTTTATATCGATACTATTAACCAGTGTCTGCTCGGTAATACAGATTACAGGTATCCATGACAAAATACTGGAAATACACTTAAAATCACGGATATATCATTTACGAGCCGACACTGCAACCGAAACTGCAAACCGATATCCAAGAGTTATTTTGCAACAAATAAAGTGTACACACTTTTTGGTCCAACGCATAGCATGTGTGAACACAACTCTTGGAGCATGGACCATGATGGGGCAGCCATGAATCATGGCACAAGTGGGTATGGTATGATGTGCATTAATGGTGGAATAAATGCAATAAAGTGTTGATGTGAGTTAAAACATCCAGTTTCCCTTCAAACTCTGAAGACAAACCAGGTTATTTTAGACCAAACAAACAGCACCAAAGTGATACTGGGGACAACACATGACCACACACCAAATACGAGCCAGAGAGCTAGGATTTGGGCCGAGCACAACACCTATATGGTCGGCCAAACAGTGCCCAGTGGGCCCCAGTTTTTTACAGTGCATCCCTTGCTACCACGTGGTCTTAGTTTTATTGTTTGTTTATTTTGCTTTGGTACCAATAAAAGCAGACCATTGGGCAAGTGATGAGGGGTCCAAATTTTGTTAAACATTTCATACATTGTATTACTCTTTTTGTTTTTCTTCTCTTTGTTCTTATACATAGCTTTGTATCCCTTGAGGTCCTTGCCTCCTCTTGATCTTTCAACCTCTTCAATGAGCTTACAAGTTTAAGATTTGGCTATTGATCTTAAGATTGTATCTTGGACATAATAAAGATTTCATTTGCACTCTTGGGTTCTTAGTCTCTCTCTCTCTCTTTATTCTTATCTTGCTCTTTTATATTCATGCTTTACTTTCTTGCAATTTTAATTCATGCCCTTTACTTACTTGCACTTTCATTCTTGCCTTTACTTACTTGCACTTTAATTTCCTTGCACTTACTTACTTGTATTGTTGTCTTTTCTTTTCTTTGATTATCTTTTCTTTTGCTCTTTTTGGTTTGTTGTTTTGATATTTGTGAATATGTGTTGTTAGGAAAAGAATACGATATTGTAAGTTAAGGTTTCGTTTCCCATATCCTTTTCCCGTATTTTCCATTTGAAATTCCGCCCAAACCTTATGCAAGCGCTCCGTTAGGCACCCTACCCTACCAAGGTATCGGTGATTCCTAACCGTGACCGGTTGCGTTCGAATTGGCCAGAGGCGAAAGCAAGAGACAAGAACAGACGGACAAGGGTCAATAAGTCGGATTCCACGAATACCATGCTTAAGCACCCTAATCCACGTTGTTGTTGATTGCTTTAGCTTCATTGGTTAAGTTCGGCTCAAAGGACTTGAATACGGATTTCCTTCACTTACACTAATCTATCTATTCCTAACAAACTTTACTTGTGCATATATACGCATAGGATAGATATGAACAATTCTGCCCACACGCATTAACTCGTGAAAACAAGAACGTAAAACACTCCGTCTCCCTGTGGATCGACCCGTGCTCATCACGGCTAGCTGCAAAGCGACATCGTCTTGATTGCGATAACTAAAACTCTTTCAATCAATAGCCTTAGTTGATTTGATTGGTTGATTATGACATGTTTTGTTCGAAACCATAGATTGCAAAAGGTGTAGAATGAAGTCGAGTGAGTCGAGTAATATACGAGTCATGACAATTGCAATCTTGGTTCGAGTCAAGTTTGTTCAAGTAGATTGGGTTCGAGTTCATGTTCAAGTTTAAATTCGAGTTGGGTTAGATTTCGAGTTTAGATTCAAGTTTCGAGTTTGGATTCGAGTTCAGGTCTTTTTTCATATGAATTGTTTTAAACTGTTAAAATCTTATGTTCAGGAGAAATCGACAACTGCTGCACATGGACGGCAGGATTTATGTCTCTTTCCAAAACATTGTCACTTGATAACTCCTTTAAGTTGTCTAACCTAAATAGGCAAGTACTCACTTTCTCCAGCTCTCCGAGGCTCAAGAGAAATGATACCGCTTAACCCTATATTAATTGTAGAGTCCTTAGAATATTGTTTGAATATCTCGAGAGGTTTTATGACAAATACTTTAATATAGTTTAAAAACTAAATCTCGAGAGTGATTTATAATATTTAGGGTTTTTATGAACATGTATTTTAATTGTTGTGGTACTTTAGTGATAAAATCTAGCTTTTTGAAAGTTTATGCTATTTTTATGAAAAAAATACTTCTGCTTTTGGAAGCTTGTCGTTATTTTGTTAAAAATTCTAATTTTTCATTTTAAAAATATAGTTTCATAATATATTTTTATTGAAAATATGAATTCATGATTTTATATAATTTTCTAAAATTTAGTTTTGTTTAGAAAAGTCGTATTTCTTAAAAACCGTATTTTTATTTGCTTTCGAAACCGAATACTCCTTGAGGAGTTCTGCATCTAGCTCAACTGTCTCAAGGATGTGCGATAATCCGCACCATCCATTAACGGGTTCCCTAACACGGGTTGTAGAGCGCGTAATAACCAAGAATTTAAAATACTGATTAAAAGAAACTCGTTTTGAAAAAAATATGGTATTTTAATGTAAAACGTATTCTTTAAATTAGCCATATGTTTAGAACATGCAACCATAGTATGCGTGTGGGGTAGGTCGTTACCCCGTGCAGTTTTCCTAACGTATTTTTAACAATTATCGAAATAAGGGTTATACTAAAGTTCATGGTATTTTAATAAAAAAAATCGATATTTGATTATTTCTCATGAAAACTTTATTAAATTAAAATCTAAATAATTGAAAATAAGGTTACGAATAGTGTGAGAAAGTTAATTTGATCTATCTTGCTTAATGAGGGGAATACAAAAGGTTAAAATTACACATATCGGAGTTAACTCCACTTTACCGATATATTTTTAGAAGATGATTTGAGATGAAAGAAAAAGATAGAAGAGAGACTTACTCGTTGTGTAGTGTTAGGAAGAGGTTAAAGAAGAGAGAACTCCGGAAACGATTTTGATCTTCAACGAAAAGAGTTTGGTTGCTAACTTCACTTGACTCCTCTTACACTTCGAAACTTTTGGGAGAATTTTGATAGAAATTTTCAGAATAGATGGGAGCTAGGGCATGGGGTGGTATTTATATTAAAGAATTTAGGATTTGGGAATAAAAATTTGGATTAAAAAAATTAAAATGGTGTTAAATGGTGAATTGAATGGTCACTGTTTAATTGCAGTGAAATCAAACAGTGCAGGAGAGTTGAGGGGAGCTGAAGGGTGTGTGCAAAGCACGGAGGAGATTGGGCATATCGGGACCGGCGGCGGCGACCATATTGGAAAAACGGGCGGTCGGATCTACCCAATCGTCTCGAGATTCATGCCACCAGTTTTAATCATTGTTTACCCATTTTTGCGCATGTTTGATTTTTCTGAAACTTTTCGTTTCTCCGTGAATTGCACGCGCAACTCTTGGGCTTTCGAAAAATTAAAAAGAAAACAAAATTGGGACTGATGGGAATCGAACACGCAGGTTATGTCACAGCAGTATAAAGCCTTTACCAGTGAGGTACAAGTTGTTTCTTGTTTTTATTAAATAAATTTAACTTATAACTTTACAATAGGCTGAAATACCCTTTCTATACAATAAACAAGTAATTTTTTTGGATAGGGATTTCAGAGTCGTTACACCCGATATGCGATACTCTTAGACGAACAAACCATACTGTATGGAGATTACGACTAATAGGCTCAGTAGGGGTACGGATGAGTTTGCTCGACGGCCTTCCTTTCGTTCAATACCTGAGTAACCGTTACGTACAGCTAGTGTCACTGACGTGTATGTAGTTAAACCCGCTTCCAGCGTATTGACGAGTCTTTAGAATCCCACACAGAGGATTTTCCCAGTTCAGGCGAAATGATGTAGTGGTAGTATATTGATACGTGTAAAGTTCTGATTAAGTATGTGCACTAGCTATACGGACTTTAATCGGACGGATGATTATACTGGCCGGCTTAGGATTAAGCCAGATTATTAAATCAAGTTTTGATTTAATAATTTGTATATATGTATTTTGATATGTATATTCTAATATTATATTCATTGTATTTTTCTATCTTTTTGGTATTCGTATTTTGATACGAATACGGGCATGTATTTGCGGAGATGTTTTTTTGTATTCATACAAAAATACTTCTAGAAGGAAAACGCCTCATATAGCTTTTTCCATTTATTTTTAAATGGAAATGAGGTGTTCAAGGTGGCAAAGGGTATGGTGAGAGGGATGGAAAATGAATTAATTAATTCGTTTTTAATCACTATTCAAGCAAGGTTGGAATTTTTATTTGGAAAAATTCTTTTATCAAAACAAAAAATGAATATGCTTGAATTTTGAATGAGCTCTCATTTTTTATCACCGATGACACTTTCTTCTCTTGCTCTTGCTCTTGAGATCATTCTTCATTTTTTCTTTTATCCTCTCATGTGATGAGAATCAGGAAAAAAATGAGATAGAAAAATATTTGAACGCTTACACTACATTCCTAAACTTCACTCTTAGCAGGCTGTGAACCTTAGTCGCTTCACTAGATTATTTTTGTGTGAAGCTAGAGCTTGGACTAGGTTCTCTCGGGTGGATCATCTTCGACGAAAAAGGACCGGCTTGCAAGCACGATCCGAAACTCTTGAGAACTAGTCAGAGTCCAAAACATTGGAGTTCTTGAAGAAAACTCGAGGATGTGAGTATTCTATACATAGTAAATTAGTTTAACTCGCTAGATTTTTGTTTACAAGTTCTAGCATTTTAATTTGATTCATAGTTTTGGAATTTTAGCAAACTATAAAAATTTTAAAATCCATGTTGCTGTCTTCTAAAATTAGCTTGCTAGTGTACATGAGTTCCCAACACCGTATAAGTTGACGTTAAACCAAGTTCCTCCGTCTAACTAGAAGTTAAACAAAACCTTCCGTCAAAGAGAACGTCAAACTCTCCCGTCTAAGACGACGTTAAACATTCTGTTAAATCACATTGGGTGGCAGACAGATGAAGACGAAGGCTCTATTCCCGAACCAAACAAAATCAAGTAGCGACCTCCGCACCAAAAATAAGTTAAGCAGCGACCTCCTCGCCGGAAACAAGTTAACCTCTCCATGAAAGAAGATCCATCAATTTCATACACACGACACATGTATATCATATGCATTTATTGATAGGAAGCACTTTGCTAGGGTCGAAATTTACACCCCACTGCCGAAATTGAAAATCAAAAGTCATAAAGTTAAAATCAAAGTCAAAATCAACACCCAAACAAGTGAACCAAGGTCCAACCAACCCGGGCTCAAGCCCAAGCAAATGGACCCAAACCTAAACCACCTCAAGCCCAAGCAAAGCCGGCCGACCGGCTATGGAAAAAGAAAAAGAAAGAAATTTGTAATAAATAGATTTTATATGTAAATAAATGAGGAAACGTAAAACAAACTGGCAAAAGACCAAATTTATGTAAAACACATGGCTTATGCGCAAAAATAAATGAGCACATAGGCATGAGAGAGGCACAAAGCCAATTGTGTAATACTCAAGGGGCAATATGTAAAAGTGTAAGCCTATACAAGGCCAAACATACGAAGAAATAACAACTTTAATTTCTGTCATATTATTCTACGGTTTTGTGTCACCACTCTCTCTCTCTCTTCAATGTCTTCAATTTCTTCGTCAAGAACAAAAAAAACTCTCTTTTTTTTTTAGAAAATAGCATAAAACTAATAGATCTATTGAAAGGGGTGACTTTTTTTCTACCAAATCTTAAAAGAAAAGCCTTTTCCCCTCCTCCTTCCTCCTCAAGATCCAAAGAGGAAAGAGGAAGAAAGAGGAGAACCCATATTCCAAAACCTTATTTTTACAAGATCCAAGGTCTAAATGATGTTAAATGGCATTCTTTTCCCTGTCCAAAATCCATAGCTCAAGCTTTTAAGAATCAAGAGAGCTCTTTTGACAAATTGGAGAGAAGGTTGAGAATGACCTAACTCAAGGGAAAGCGTTTGAGCTTCTACCTTGGAAAACTCTCGGGGATGCGGATTTCGATTCGTACTCCTCTCTTGAACGCGGATTTCATCTGTGCTTCTCCTGAATACACAGAAATATAGGTTTCGACCTATGTTCTCCAAAAATAAAACGGGAACCGACAAAATCAAGCGGTTATGCCAACGAAATTTCGTCGAAATCCACATGCTAAGCTTCTTTTAAACAATAAAAAGAATAAAAATAAAATGAAATGAAACAAAACGCCGCAGGGTGTCCGACACAGATAACCCCATCAAGCATAATGCCACCGAATACCCAAAAACAGTATGTTGCTGATCATATTATCCAAAGGTACCGTCCGGACACACACGGGAGGGTTCTTGGTTGGGGGAGTATCATTATTTCGACCCAGTACTTCACTCCTCCTAAGCCACCGACACATCCACCTCCTACATGACGTTTGTGAGCACAGGATTAAAAGTCCCAATCTTCGCAAAGGACCCCGGCATCTGGGTCTAGATCTGGTTCTAGGTCTTCTCGAGGGAAAGGTCCAGCAACTCATATACCTTCAGAGATGCCCTCTTCGGATGCCGCTGCCGGCCCTTTCGATCATTTGAGCAACAATGAGAGACTTAATCTTATCCATCATTGTGTTGCATCATTCAAGCCTATACCGGATGTAAGTTTGGAAACCTTAATTATAGAACATTGATTATAATTAAGTTTATTCAGATAACATTGATTATAAGTTTATATATATATATATATATATATATACACACACACACGTGCGCGCCTCTTTCTCTCGGACTAACTTCGGTTTTTTTTATAACTATATCATAAGGACTTACGCTGTAGACTCCACCGATGACTCAATGGCCATCGCAAGATACACCGATGAATCGACGATCGTCACCGCAAGCTCCAAACCCTTAGCAGAGTCGATGGCCGTCGTCGCAAGCTCCATACCCTTTTCAGACCGATTTTCACAATCAAGGATGGTATCCTTGGTGATGACTTGATTATCTTTTATGTTTCTTTTTAACAAACTTGTGCTGGAAATATTTTGCTTTAGATTAATCTTGTGAATTTAATTGCGTACTGGTTATGTGGATGTTTGTGTTGTAATGTATTGTTCTCTACTGTATTGGTGCTGTGAATATCGTTTTTGTGGTAATATTATTGCAAATGGTTTGATGTGAATATGTATAATGTTTGCGAGACTGCATAGCAAGTGCACGTGTTGGCTAGATTGCGGTTTTTTTATTCAGAAAAATGTCTGTAATGCGACTAAAATATGAGTAGCATTAGATCTTTTTGCGACTAAAAATATCGGTAGCAATAGGACTAATGCTGCTGATATAAACTGTCGCATTAATCCTAACACGTCGATAAATATCAGTCGCGTTACAACATTTCATTTTTTGTACTAAAATATTCGATGGGTTTATGCTACAGATAAAAAGTAGCAGTAGCTCTAATCTATTGCTACTGTTTTCCACAGTAGCATTAGACCTCTTGCAATTGCGGATTATGCATCTATTTGGAACCGTCGCGTTGTTTGAGAAACAGTAGCATTAGTCCTAATGCTATCTTCAAAAACAGCGACATTAGCCACAATTTTCTTATAGTGTTCGTTTTGTGGGAAAAGTGGGAAAAAAGCTGAGTTGACGTTTTCATGGCAGTAAGAAAGTGGACTTTGGTTGTTTGATGGAAATGGTTGAAAGTAAGAAAGTAGTGCAAGTAGAATAATAAGTTTGAATAAAATATAAATTTTCTTACACTTTTTTTTTTATAATCTTTTTCTCACTTTCTTTTTTGTTTTGGAGAGAGAGTGAAAAGGGGAAAAAATGGATGAGGTGGATGCTATTTTCTATCTTTTTTTCTTAACCACTCAATAAAGAAAAGTTGGAACGTAGATCCCATTTTTCTATTTTATCTTTGCTTTCTAGTAACCAACCATGCCCTTATGTATAAGTGTATCACAGGAAAAGTGATCATATCGTACCACGTTCCATGACAAATGGTATTTAACGTTTCAATTTTAATTCCGTGTATTTAAACGTTATGTGTTCTAGGTAACATAGACATATGATTCATGCATGAATAAACCAAGGAAACTTTTCCATTGATAGTCCTCATCTCTTTGGGTGCTAAAATTCCAAGAGCGATCGTTTCTTTTTTGCCTCTTCTTGATTATAAAAGCCCATTTCTTCGATCCCTGAATATAGAAAAGCCTTTAGCCCATCACATTTGGAGTTCAATTCAGAATAAACTGCCCTCGGGCTTCAACAACAAAACTTTAGGAACGTAGATTGTATTAATTTATTTTTCCCAATTTTCGAAAGAATTAAAATTGATAGATTTAAATTCATGAAAATGCAATCATAAACCTAATTTATATCCCTATCAAATATTTTTACCTAATAATGGAAATTACTTTTGCCTGTTTTGAAGTAATTGGGCCGGGACTCTACTGTGTTTAAGGCTTGAATTGGGTCTTATTTCATCAGAACTGGCGCATGCCAAATTTAATCACTTATATATTTGCCTAATATCATCAAAGAAGTAACCTAGCTTAAAATTTTCCTAATCAATAACTTAAAATTACCAAATATAATCCAGAAATTCCTTTATTCTGAACTCTTGAACTCTTAATCTGACTCCTACCCTGATTTGAATTTCTATATTTGACTCTTTAGAAAACCATATAAATACTTGAATTATGATCAGGATATGCTCACAAACGCTTGTGAACAACCTAAATTCTCTCAGTTTTTCTTTCTCCAAAATATTTCTCAGTATCACGTCGACAATGAAGCTTAGATTTGGTCCATTGGGAATGAAGAACGGCAAGAAGAACGGTAAATCAATCATGAGTTCTCTTCCACGAGACATGCTCGTCGAAATCGCCATGCAAGTCGTCTCCAAGTCCTCGATCCCCATCGACGACGTCAAAAGCCTGAGAGCAACATGCAAGGGTTTTTATCAGGCATCCAAAGATAAGTTGGTCGGACGTTCAATCTCTGTGAGCAACGAATACCCAAAAGGTGTATCAGCGGGAGAAGGACGTGTATTTGGTTCTGCTTTGAAACTGTGCATATAGCAGCAATCTTGAGGCTAACTTCGTTATTGGACCGGAAGAGATATACAACTCAGGAAGGATGGCTTCGGGCGGGCATGAGACGTCTTAAGAAGGCATGAGCGGGCGGTCATTTCGCCGCGGCCTACATGGTAGGGATCTGATCGTTTTTTGATGCCGCTACACAGTCATACGCCATGAAAATCCTAAACAAAGTTTCTTGCAGGGATCTTTCGTGCGCTAGTGACAAGGTTACAGAGTGCACTAGGTTGGGCAACGCTATAGTCGACGGATGCAGGAGAGAGGCCATGGAGATCACGAAGAATAGCTGGACGTCGACGAGGTTGAAGATGGAGCCGAGGTTGGGTTGCAGGGATAAGCTATGCGGAAGGGTTGTGAAGGCGAAAAGTGCAGATTATTGGGTCTACAACGATCGAGTGCCGAAGGCCTTTTGCAGTCAATTTTGTAGGTGGATGGATGAGTGCAACAAATTCTCTAAGGAATAATACGAAGGATACACACACACACACTGAATCAGGATGTCTCTGTTTATTATATAGTTTGTAGCCTTTTATGTTTTTCTTGACATGCATTAGAACAAATTAAGTAATTTTTTCTGACTGGTCATTTTGTGATTCCTCAATTGTATAAGGGTTTTTGCTGCTGGAAAAGTAAGTTTTATTTTTTATTTTTAGTTTTTTTAAAATATTTCCAATCTTAGACCTACTTTAAATTTTATGTATTACAATTCGGTCTTGTTGAAGAATTCTAATAAATCAATTACTTACCATTAAGCTAGTATTCTAAATTTTCCAGTTTATAATTTCCCATGCGCACAAACAATGCTTTCAATCTTAATGAAGATTTAGGGCCCCCATGGTGACCATTGAGTTAAAAGAGGTTACAAATTATATCAGTACTTTAAGAAGTTGTTGAAAATTTAATTTAAAAAAGAGGTAAGCAGCCTTGGGTGGACCCACATAGACCTCATCCCCCGCTGAGATTTTTCACAAAGAAAAATTTCTATTTTGATTTATTAATGCATATAGATATATATATATATAATAAATAGTATATCATATATGTTATGTTCATAACCCAAACATGAAGTCACCTTTTCTCTAATGGTAGTGTGGCTCGTTCAATTGGTATGGCTTTTGTGGGTTCAATTCCAACAAATCTACTTTAAATTTTTAAATTGAGTATAAATTTCTTAAACTTTTGATTGACAAAATTATAGGATTTTTTAAATGTAATCTTGTTTTCATAAATCATTACTAGTATTATAACCAAAACCCAATGAATGTATTTTCTCTTTTTTCCAAGAAAAAGTTTGAAAAAAGATCAATAGTATTGGTTCTCTCTTTTGCTCTAAAAAAATTCCATTGCAAATATTTTTCATGCACCATTCTGAATATATATATACACGTGCACCATATATGCAATAAAGTAGGTTTACCTTCACCAAGTAATTAAGCATACATTGTTTTGAAGACAAAGCTTGAATTAATAGCCTCATATCATGTACCCATTTTCGTTCATTATTGGCTTGTTCACATAAAATCATAAGTCGTTTGTTGGTTGAGAATTGCAGCCTAGCCATTAAAGATAAAATCATGGAAACCACATCATTCATTGCAAGTTGCTGGGCTTTAGAGACTTGAAACATTAAAACCAAAGAGTAATAATTTTCCTAGCGAGCTTAGGGTTCCTGCGCAACGGAAAAATCTTCTCTGTAAGAGCTTGTAGAGAAACTGCTCTGTAAGAGCTTGTAGAGAAGCCTCTTGCAAGTCCTTAGTTAGGCTTTGAGGTTCGTGCAAAGAAAGAGAGAGAGTGCAAAAAAGATTTGCACGGATCTCAAAACCCGTCTAAAGGCTTGCAAGAGGTTTGCAAAGAAATTTTCTCTACAAACGCTTGTATAGAAGTTTTTTCCCTAGGCAACAATCCTAAACAATTTACTATGCAAAGAAAGAAGAGATGGGGACCACTCAAGGGATGGCCTCCTCAATTTTTACTTACATTATGCAGTAAGTTGCTTAGAAAGAGTTGTTTAGTAACTCTTTTCTCAAAACAAAAAAGGCTAAATCGGAAAGTCAAAAAAATCACTGATTAGCAACTTCTCCTCGCGCTTGAATAAAAATAAGCAATGGCTATTCTCATATGACTAACAATTTTACTTGTTAGAGTCAAAAGGACCGTCAGGGGTTGCGGCAGATAAGAGTCGCAAAAGAGCCAAATTGACTACGGGAGGGATGCTATACAGGATGGAGTTGCGACACGACGACAATCAACATCCGTCATTGTTCTAGATCCGGCTGGTTTTGGACACACGACGATAGCAACTGTGGAGCAGGTAGAGGGGGGACAGATGCAGATTCCAGAGACGTAGACAAGACTGACGGACTGGGACATGATCTCACTTTTACCTCCCCTTGAGTATACATGTTCTGGTTGTGATTGAATGGTGGTGGATTAATCTATGATATGGGGTTTGTTCCCGACTTTTGGTTGGAGTTGTATGTGGTCTCTTCCTCAACTGTATTTGGATGATCTGCATGCTCTTATGCTTTTCTTGGTTTGTTTCGTTAAAATATCTTTGATAGAACACGTGGCCTTTAAATTTTCGTTTTACTCGGGCAAAAAAAGAACAATTTGACCTGTTTAGTTTTATATTTTGTTTTTGTTATTCCAAAATGCCCCTTGTTAATTTGTTTCATGAGACCTGTCTTTCTTTATTAGATCAAATTCAACCATACCTTTCTCAAATTTTCTTTCCTCATCCTAATTTAGTAAGATTCACTTTGATTTTGTAAATATGACACTACTACTACAATAATGGGTTGTCCCTATGGATTTAGCCGTAGGGGCAAACCACTACCCCTACGGATATGTCCGTAAGGACATAAAATTCCTTCATAGATGCAAGTTTTCGTCCTGAACATGCTCCTACGGAGTAATAATTGCCCCTACGCCTTACTCCGTAGAGACATGCATCCCTACGGATTATTCCGTAGGTACATAATATTTATTTAATTTATTGGTTTATAAAATAAAATACTTGTCCCTACGGATTAATCCGTAGGGCCTGATAAATGCCCTTACGGATTACTTCATAGGCGCAACTTTTACCCCTGTTACTGAATCCATAGGGATAAAATATTAGGTATCCTGATATTTTGTCTCTACAGCTAACTGTGTAGGGGCAAACTTTGCACCTATGGATAAATCCGTAGGTGCAACAGATGGCCCTACGGATTAATCCGTAGAGACAAAATATCAGGGTTTTTTTTAAAAAGGGACTCTCTGTTTTTCCCCGTCCCGTACACAATAATATATATATCATATAACCAAATACAGAAATATTCATAATCAACATCTCACGTATAATATATGAAAGAAATAAACAAACAGAATACAATATCAATCTAAATCATCATGAACAAGCATACAACAACCAATATCGTCCAAAAAATATACAATATATATCAGATAAGTACATACATCCTTAAAAATATAAATAAAAAAAGCTACCCTAGCTTGGTCCAGCTCCTCCACCTCTGATAAACGCCGTAATCTGGTGCATCTGCTCCTCGGTGCAGCCCTGAGTCATCAAAAACTCGTCTAATGAAGGAGCAGACTGTGCGGGAGTCTGAGTGGGCTGCGGAGCTGCAAGAGTAGTCTGTGCAACCGCAGCCGAGATAGTGGCTTGCGGAGCCGCAGCCGAAGAAGATGCATATGGAGCCGCAGTCGAAATAGCCTGTGGCATCTGTTAAATTGTGTGTAATAAACGAGTAAGAACGGTGTATTAGATTGTAGTCGAATTCGTATCATTATCAGATTATTGTGAAACCCCAATCTAAGAATACTTAGAGACTTAGGCGGTGTATCAGATTCTAGTCGGATTCGTATCACTATAATGTGATATAATATTTTACTATTAAATAGTATACGTACCATCTTCTTCAACTCCTCGACGTTGTCTTCAAGACGGCAACATCATACTCTAAACGTCGCTCATGGAGGGTAGGAGAAGTAACCGCCGGAGTGGAGTCTAACCTCATATGAGCCCTACTAGGACCCAGTCCCCGGTCTCTCTCCCAACCTCCGTGGTGTCCTCCGTGTGCGGCGTCTAGAACTGGGGTCAGTAGCATCAGATCGTTATGTTCAGTAAAATCGATCCCCGATGTTTCCGTCTGCTCCACCACCCGCTCCTACACCCACATTTACCATTAAAATATAAGTATATCATTTAAATTTGAACTTTTCAAAACAAAAATTTCAAACATGTTAGAATAAATATTAACACTTACGCAATACTCCTGGGTAGCGGTGTCGGGGAATCGAAGCTCGCCCGTGGCAGGATCTATCGAGGTGTCATGGATGGAAAGATACGCGGTCAGCACGTTCGGTGTACCACATTGCGCCAGGGTCTGAGTTCTTTGCAATTCACCAAAAATGTACATATATTATACAATAACTCTTAAGTTTACATTATATCAAAATAGATCTATTGTAATTTACCAATGCATAATGTTGCTCGAGCCACCTGTATAAGTGGGACGACCCCTCCTCGCCGACATTCTATTCTCCTTATTTTGATCGGCCTGTTTCTGCACAACACATTCAGATTTAGTTTTCTAATTAAGTAACACAAAAATAAATTATATACTAAACAATGAATTACATTTAAATTACAAATCTGTTTGCACTAAGAGTCGAAATATTGGCACAAGAGAGGCTGTGTATCTACGTCGACTCTCGCAAAGGCCGGAGCATATAGGAGAGCCGCTCTGTATCTCGGGGGTCTCTATCCATAGAGAATAGCAGTCGATTTTTAGCTCGTTCCTATTGTATTGGACCTTTGAATGTATGTTTTTCATTAGGCCCTGGTATAGAGCATGAAGATCGAACACTCTTTCAGGATGATCAGGATCAGGTATAGGCTGAAACTCATAATCCAACTACAAATACCAAAAAACATTGTATTTAAATTGTAGGTTTTAAATAATAATAAATATATTGGATAAGTCAAATGAAAATATATATTAATACCCGAGCCTGATCTCAGAAAAGTGCAAATGAGCGCCGGTGCTAATTGCTCCACTCATCGTGAAGTGGATACTTCTTTAGGATGCGGCTCTCATCCCCCATATACCAGCCGAAGCTCTCGGCATAATCGTCGGTATAGCGATAATCGGGGGTAAAGAAGAGCGAGAATGGTGCCTCCCTGTCACGCCCCGCTTCCCAGTGTACGGTGAAAGGGACGCAACGAGGTCCGCTACGTATATACTCAGAAGTACATACGCTAAGCGTATCTAAGCAATATAAAATAAATACACAAGAGACAAGAAATAAAAAGAACAACAACTTTTATTTATTAACATTCTTTGTACAATGCATGAAAGGAAATACAACTGGAATAAAAGATGCCTAAACAGTGGCATAACAGGAAATGAAAAGTACTGAAAAGAAAAGTGTACAATGAACTAAAGTGTTCGATCTTCGACAAACTGCTCCAAGTCTTCTGCAGATGGCTCGATATCTGCCGGGTCCAAACCACGTGACGACATTCAAAGAAGAGAGAAACAGAATGTCGTCAGCGAACAAATCGCTCGGTAAGTCCCAAAGATAAGAGGAGAATAGATAGAGAGTAAGAGAGAGAGAGAGTGTGTGTGTTACAGTTGTATTACATTGTTATATTATTGTAGTATTGTGTTAACGCTGTTGTTGTAGCTTGGTACAGAAGGATGCCAGTGTATACGAGAGGGGTCTCAGTATGCCAGATACCAATCTACCTCTTAAACCCCGCGATGTCTTGTTTGTATTGTTATCTTATGAATTGTATTGGTTGTATGATTGATTGACCGACTGACCAAAACCATGATATCAGGAAACGGTTATAACCGTAGAGTCATGTAAATGAAATACTGTGAATCATGTAAAAGGAATATATCCATGGTTCGGTTCAGCCAAATTGTGTAAATTGATAATTGTATTCATGGATTCATGTGTTTATATTGAATTGGAAACTTATAGATTAAGGATTGGCTTGAATCATATTCAAGTCAGATTGATCAGACTCAAACCCGAGTCAGACAATCAGAAATGTGAAACGAAGTCTTATAACTGCTAGGGTCCTTAGGGTAATTTATAAACTTGAGGGGTTTTTATGTAAAAATATTTTTATATACTTTTCAAATTACACCTCAAGTATTTATTACTCGTCTTTAGAGTTGTAGATTTTATGTTGTAACATTTCTAATGAAAATATCCTAGTTTCATAATAATGGTATTTATCTGTAATATTGATTATTTGAAGTTCATGGTATTTTAGTGTAACCTTTATTCTTTGTGATTTTTTAGAAAAAAAGTGGAAAATTTATATTATAATAAAATAGGTATTTAAAAGATAAATATACATCTGTTTATACAAAAATAATTTTAATAGATATTTTATATTTCAGAAATTCTCATTTTCTTAAGATGTCGTATTTTAAACCTTTCGAGACCGAATACTCCTTGCGGAGGTCTGAATCTCGCACTACTAGCCCGAGGGTGCACGATAAACCGCACGATCCCGAACGGGTTGCCCAAAGATGGGTTGTAGCGGCGCTTTGCAAACATTGTAAAATACTAATCCTTAAGAAAACGGTTTTATAAAGTAAAAGGTATTTATTTGAAAAGTGTAATTTTCCGTATTTTAGATTCTAGGGTTTCCTAAGCCGACTAGCCTATTTCTAAAAGGTCTAAACGACAAGTCGTTAGAAGCCTCAAATCGCCTCTTCACCGCCAATTGTGGCCAGGTAAGTACAAGTGAGGAGGGAGGGATCCGCTCACGAATCGTGAGGCGGGTCTTTTAAAGTTACCCAAGCTCACTTGCCTAGCCTAGACACCACAAAATCAGTTTAGATAAACGATCGATGTCCACAACTTATCGTTTTTTCCTAGTAAGAAGTATTTATTTAAAAATGTAACAAATCTAAACCTTCAAGAGGTTATATGAAGATTATGGTATTTTAATGAAAATTTCGTTTTATCGTATTCTAAATTTTTATGATATCATTATAGGGTTTGCATTTGCGTGTGTGTGGAGGTAGGTCATTATCTCATGCTCTATTTTAAATGTATATTAAGGTTAAGAGGTTAAATGTGAAATTTAAACTTCGTGGTATTAAAGTGAAAATACTGTAAATTGAAAAGGTTATCATTTCATGTGTGAAAACTTATTCAAATTGATTTTTACAAGTTTAATGGTCAAGATAGAGATGTTTATGAGTGATGGAATTGATTAGAAGAAGAAAAATAAATATTATGGTATTAATGTGAAAAAGAATACGATATTGCAAAAGTTATCATTTCATGTGCGAAACTTTGTCCAAATTAGTTGTTATGTGATTAATAGTCAACATGGATAAGTTTAGGTATTATGCAATTAGTGACAGGTAAGATTTTATAGAAAAACTGAATTGAAAATCGGTTTGTTCCGATTTCCGTCGGGTTTCGAAATTCCATATTTTAAGAAGTAGAAAGAAGGAAAGAATGGGATTTACGGGTTTCGATCTATACTAAAGAGTATAGAGGAACTAGGTGAGTGGCCGAGGTGTTGTTTCGTCGCCGGTTGTTTCAAAAGAAGGTCGCCGGAATTCCGTCAGCGCTTCGCCGTGAACTCGATTTCAAAGTACACCTTTCTTGTAGAAATTTTGAGAGAGTAAACCTAGTGTTTTGGGATGAGAGGGTAGGGGGTAGGGGTCTATTTATAGGGTAGGTTAGGGTAGGGTAGATGAAAGGTTTTTATTTTAAAAAAATGTAAAAATTAAAGAAAAATCCTTAAAATTTGTTTTAAATAGGATGTATTTAACATTCGGGAACCGATCCATTAAAATGGAGTAAACAGGGGAGTTGGGAATGTGAAAAGCCAGAAATTTCATTTAGACGACTCGGCCGTCCGGCGGCGCCGGCAGATTCGGCCGGTCTGCCGGCCGACTCGGCCAATCCCGGCCGAGTCCGGCGATCTTCGGGTGTGGTTTTCTCTGATGTAGGCTCTGGTATACTCACATTTTATGGTTCAGTTCAACTTTTGGGAGTTATGGCCTGTGGACTGTTGGGCTTCCAAGAAATTTAAAAGAAAAATAATCTAAAAATAATGCGGGGCATGGGATTTGAACTCTGGTGGCTTGGTTCAGCAGTGCAAGGTATTACCAATGAGCTACAAGCTCCTTCTTGTAATTATTGTGTTATTTAATTACTTAAAATGATAGCAGCAAGAGTAAATACTCCAAGTATACATTAAATTTTAAAGTAATTTCTTGTACACTAAAAATGGAGTTATTACATTCTTATAACTTGTAATTAAAAACAAAATAATTACCTATATCTTGTGCTCAGGCTAAAATACCCCTTTGTGGATTTTTGAAAAAATATTTGAAAAATTTGTATAGGAAAAAGTGTATAAGAAAATTAGGATTGTTACACTCCCCATAACTCTGTCGGGCCTCAGCCTGTGGGACTGATTCGGCCCTCGAGTCCTCCTCTCGGGATGGGGCTGCCTTGCATCTACAAGAAATATCAAGACAAGCAATATTAAGACAAAGTGGTATTAAGAAATCAAGGATTAACGAAATTGAAGTGCGATATATACCTCCAGCGACAGTAGCATGAGCCTGGGTCCGGGCAGCAGCACGAGCGGGACGATAGTTCCTCCGGTGAGGAACAGCCGGTGACCCGGACGTGGACGCATCCCTTCCAACTAAAAAATAAATATTGACGATAAAATTACATTAAGTTCATGTTTATTCTTAGAGAATATTTAAAATGAATAAATATTTTATATTTATTCATACTAACCTGTAGACTGAGCGGAGGGTACGGAAGTGGCGGACGTGGCCACTGCGCCAGATGTGGACGCACCACCTATAATTAGACAATTAAAAATAGATTATATAAGTAATTGCAAAAAGAATGTGTGTATATTTATGAACATACCCGCAGGTGCAGTAGTGGTCTCTGTCCGAGATGTGGAAGCACCACCTACAGCTAGACAATCAAAAAATGATTATCTATATAAGAGCAAAAAGAATGTGTGTATATTTATGATATAACATTTTAAATCAATATGCATGCACTATAGGATATATAAACATACCTGCAGGTACGATAGCGGCCTCCGTTTCTGATGTGGACGCACCACCAACAGCTAGACAATTAAACATTGAGTATATAAGTAATTTTGAAATAAATATGCGTGTATATATATAATATTACATTTAAAATAAATATGTATGCAATATACCTAGAGATGTGGCAAAGTCCACACGGAAGGAGTCATCCGAAGGGGTCTCCGATCGGGTGCAAGACCGGCCCTCTGAAGCTCCCTACGTAGCTCTCCGGACGGCAGAACCGCTCTGCCTCTGTCGCGGCTGGTGCTCCTATCACCCATCGCTGCTCCAGTCGTAGTCATCAAACCTAGATAAGAGTAAAATCATTATATATGCATGCAATATACAAAGTTAGATTTGAAAATACCCAAATATGAGTTGTATTCTGTGTATATGTATTTCAATTTATGATTTCGCTTAAGTGTAGGGTTGTTAGTATATATGTGCTTTATGTGTGCATTTGTTGTATATTCGTATTGTATGTGTGTGTTTCGGCTGTCAGAGGTAAACCTTCTATCCCATTAAGAATGTATAGAGCAGACACTCATTCGCTTGTATTTTCATCCGTTTCGAGTAAATTTCGGCAGCACCTCCCCGCTGTTCTCCGAGTACACTGTAATAGAACAGATAATCATTTCAAATCTGTGAAACAACGTTGAAATAAATATCTAATCTATCTTTGTACATGAAGAACCAGCGGAAAAATACCGACGAAATAACTCGAAACAAATGAAAACACAAGTGAATGCAGGTATTTTCTTTATACATTCCTAACTTGTTCACACTGGAAAAATCTATCGGTTATCATACGATTGAATCTTATCGTCATATAGACTACACGACGGTTGTTAGTACCGAACTATACCGTCCGATATTTAACAACTTTCGTATAGTTCTATATCACGACGAACATCGAACGTATATTAACCGATAGACGGGGACTAGGTCGCGCTTTGATTTTCACATATGAGTATCGATGAGAATATGAAAGTTTCGTATTATCATCGAGTATCATATATTGGTTTTAACTTGAACATTTAACTTGAAAAGATTTTACGTTTACGTTTCGTTATTAAGGGTTTGAAGTTTATAGTTTAGGATAAATTTTTATTACGTTTACAGTAAAATTGTACGTTTACGTTATCATCGAATATCGTCGTGAAGGAACTAGTGCACCCTAAACCCTAACCCTAATTAACCTAAATTAACTCTAATCATCATCCTAACTCAAATTATCCCTAATTAATCCAAATTAACCTAATTAACTCAAATTAATCATAATCAACACCCTAACTCAAATTATCCCTAATTAACCCAAAATTAACCCAAATCAATGCCCTAACACTAAAACACTCTATTTTACTTAATTAACCCAAATTAACCCTAGCCCAAATTAACCGAACCCTAATCATCACCCAAACCCCAACCCAAATTAACTCTAGCACAAACCATAATTAATCTAATTAATCCTGACTCTAACCCTAATCATCACAAACCCTATTTTACCTAATTAACCCTAACTCTAAACCTACCTAATTAACCCTAATCCTAACTCTAAACCGAGCTCTAACCCTATACCGAACCCTAACCCTAACCCTACCTAATTAACCCAAACCCAAACCCTAACCCTAACCCTGCCTAATTAACCCTAACCTTAACCCGGCCATAGAGTAGTAACCCTAACCCTAACGCTAAAATCAACAATAACACAAAAAAGCATAATTATAAGTTCAAAATTGAAATTAACTCACCTCAGTAGTAGTTTTGCCGGAGGCAAAAAGCTTGACGAGGTGAAGGAGGCCGGGGATTCTGCTGTCGACGAGACACAGTCGATGATGAGCTCGCGGGTCTCTGTGGTGCGGCCAACGACGACGAGGAAGTCGACGATGGGTGTACCGGCGACGAGTAGGCACGCGTGGATGTGGTGGAGAGAAGGCGCGCACGGAAGATCTATCGTGGGGGAGTTGGGAAATTTTTGGAACGATGAGGAAATTTCTAGGCTTTATTTTTTTTATATAAATAACCTTTCGTTACCTCTACGGATTAGATCATTCTCTTGCGGTTCTGTAGGGGCAAATAAAAGATTACATTTTAGTATTTTTTTAATTAATCCTTAGGGCACCGTAGTGGCAAATCACTGGCCCTATGGATTAATCCGTAGGGGCAATAAAAGGTTGCCCTTATGGATTCCTATACCCGTAGGGGCAACCCCTTATTGCTGTAGTGTGAGCACTCGAAATGAGAAAACCGAAAACAAAGATATTGCAGTACAAGTCCCTGAAACCTTGAACCATTTTGTATGATTCCCTGAATTTTGGGTATGTGCTCTGAGGTTCCTCGTGTAAGCAACTCCAAGTAAGAACAGGTGATTAGATTTTAGCTTTGAGTCAATAAAAATTCTCTATCTTCTAACTGAGCTACATTTAGGCCCGGCAAATGAGGCCCGCCTCGTCTCGTGACGAAGTGAATTTCACTTGCTTCGTATCCTGACTTGGCGAGTTAATGAGTTGACTAACCTCGTTTAAATGAATTGGACGAAGCGGGCGGGTTCAACGTTTCTTTAAAGAAGACCTATATCTGCTCGTTCCGGTTAACTTGCGAGTCAACTTGTGAGTAGACTCGTTTAACTCATTTAACACCTGAATCACCTCATCTTGTCGCGTTTAACTCATGTGTTGCCTCATTTTACTCAAGAGTTGACTTGATTAACTAGCAAGCTCGGGTAATTCGAAAAAGAAACACAAGATGTATTATAAAATCAGCAAAGGGGAGCTATGCGGCAACCAACTACACACCCTTACATGATTTGGGTAGGGGCCCACCCCACTTTGTGAGGCTACGTAGCTGTGGCATCTCTTATAAAATTTAACATGTAATTTGGTTAAAATTAATGAAAAAATTTCACTTAGATTTACCATTTTTGGTCAAGATTTGCATTTTTATTATTTTTAATTATTTTTAGAAAATACAAAGTTAGGAGACTAGCTAGCCAAACCTGACTCGTCGAGACAAGAAGGCGAGACAGGTGGATTCATGCAATAACCATTTCTGTTTCGACTCGTCTTGTTTCCCCAACGAGACGAGTTATGCTCGCCTCAGCTGACAAACACTAAATTCTATCCCTTTAAAATTCAAAACCCCCAAATCCTCTCCTGTAAATTCTCTATGATCCTTGTTTAGCAGACTTATGAAAGATGTTGTGAGTTCTTTGAACGAGTTACGATCAAGGTTCGAGAACTCGGCTTCGGTTTCGGGCTCTCATAATTTTATTAGTTTCGCTGGGTTTCGGCTAGTTTCGCTAATCTCGGTTCGGTTTTCGGTTTCGAGGGTGATACAACATACATAAGTGTAGATATATTAAATACTTAAATTTATACTTCCATATTACAAGAGAGTGATCCTAGTATTTAAAAATCCAGCTATGATGCAAAATATATTGAAAAGTATAATTAGATAAGTATTAACATTGGGGTTGTGTTCATTTTTTTGCGGTTTTCTAATAACGAAGTCCTACAATGGTATAAAAATAAGTTTTTAAAGGTTTTGACAGAAACGATATTATGATTGTTTTCGTATCGGTCTCCACTGAAATCGTTATGAGATGGTTTCGGCTGAAACCTCGGTCTTGGTTATGAAGGACACAAAGAAGACATGAGAGGTTGGAATAAGATCATAGAACTAAGCAAGAATAAATGTGTCAATGATGACCGGTTACCCGGTTGATCCAGATTGATATGAACATAGGTTATGAGTCAAAATTTTATTACCCGTTAAAATATTACCCAAAACTAGCCCGTCTGTTTATAAATATCACCGGGTCAACCATATTTGTGGGTTGATGGGTTTTACCCAGTTCATCAATGGATCGAATGGACCCGTGGAATCTTGTATTTTACCTGGTCCGTCACTAGGTTCACTGGACCCGCGGGTTCATCAGTTTTACCCGGCCTGTATTGAAGAAAGTCAAAGAATTCTCATTAATTTTCTAGTCATAAGAATAATTTTATATTTAAAATGTTTATTATGAGTAATACCACTATGAATTTTTGGGAATTTATATTTGAATGTATATATAGCTTTTAATAAAAATTATTACAATATTCAAACTCCAAAACATATATACACATAATTCTTTTCCCTGTAAATAGCAATAAATATTTCATAATACTCTAAATTTTCCGTTAATCCGTCCGTCAAAGGATGACCTGTTAATCGCTCTAAG
Source organism: Agapanthus africanus (assembly GCA_030015575.1). Classification (NCBI taxonomy): domain Eukaryota; kingdom Viridiplantae; phylum Streptophyta; class Magnoliopsida; order Asparagales; family Amaryllidaceae; genus Agapanthus; species Agapanthus africanus. Next base: position 152,533,240 of record CM057348.1, on the reverse strand, counting down.
GGTTACTAGCTCGTGCACCCGTCCATCCGTAGATGATCGGGTGATGAACACCGATTTAAATCCGAACATTTTTTACTCGTTTACATTTTACCAGTTACCAGCAATGACCTGTTTGCGGATGACCCAGCTCGTCCTTTTGACACCGCTAAGCTAGAAGATGGACCGATTATATTTATATATATGAAGGCCACTACTATTTATTTATTTATTTTTTTTAAACTTACATAGTATTCCTGATCTATCATCTATGTAATTTGGAAAATGAAATTTTGTAATTTTGTACGTTTGTAGGGTATTAATTAAAGAGAATGTTGGTGAGTGGATGGTGATTTATGGTTTGGTTTTGCAATTATTTTCACTAAGAAATACAATGATAGTTTGTTAATAAATTGACAATAATGCATAGAAATAATTTTATATAATTATAGGCACGCAAATATAGAAAAAAAACTTCTGAAATAATGAAGGAATATTTACATGATCGTTAACTACAGAAAATACCATAAATTAAGATATATTTGCAAATTTATCAAAAAACACCCCTATGATTGCTAGGTACCAAGACACATCACATTACACGTAACTGCTAATTCATCATCAAATAAAGGATTCATAGCTCTACCTCCATCCTGGGAAAAAAATTGGGTAGTTCATAACAAAATACATATCCTAGCATCCATACTAAAATACATCACCTGTTGATGGAGACCCAGATCTCCTTCAGATGTTGTCTTCCGTTGATCTGTAGCGAGCATTGATGGATGGCTGAGATTGGATTGGAGGGTTGCCTCCTGAAGCGTGTGGATCTCAGTGGGCTTGATTTGGAATGAAGCCGAGCTACCTGCAAGGAAGTCCCTAGGTGATTGTACCACCGTGGACCTTCCGACGATCAAGTTAGTCGAGATATTTGGGCAGAGTAGCGGCCTATTGGATAATAATTGCCTTACCTGAGTCGTCTGAGAGAGGGTTTATGTAGTGGCAGCCATAGGTTGCCAGGTGCGAGATTTACGCCGGGCGTTACGCCCTTGAAGCCGTGCCTGCGCGAATGGAAGGATCCTCCATTAGTGGCGATATACGCCCGTTAATGGGGGAACGCGATGGCGTGGGATGCGGGATCGTGGGGCGGCGGATATCTCGCGTATGGCGAGATTCCCGGGGCCATGTCCGGAACGCTGATGATCTGCGCTCTGGGTCGGTCGATGAGACCGAGGAAGCTGAGCTCGGCGGGAGGCTCGGAGGCCGAGCAAGCTTGGTTCTATGATAGCTCGGGGGCGAGCTTAGAGGGCTGAGGAAGCTCAGCGTGCAGGAAGGCTCGGAGGCGAGCCAATGGTTATTTGGAAGACGAGCGAAGGAGTGGTCTGGAAGGCCGTCGAAGGTCGAGAACATCCTCGGGAGGAAAGCCCCGGGCACGCCTTCAACGTACCATTCTTACTCCTTTCTCGTAAGCCTTGGGACACGTCATCTGCCACGTGTCGTGATCTGGGGAGTTCTTAGTATTGAGCATCATCATTAGCCCCCCACTCTCGTCCCGACCTATTTATGGGTCGGGTCGAGAGTGGTCTGATCGGTCACCTAGACTAAATTCTTATTTGGAGACATCGTCGGCACGGATTCCCAGGCAGTTAGTCGTATTTTTTGATGACGTCAGCGGATCAGAGAAGAAATCGTACATTAAAGGGGAAGCGCCGACTCGATCGTACGTTCGTTGAGGCGCCAGGCCACGCGTCCGGCACTGGTTGGATGATATGACGGGCCGCCGGTGTCCTTGGCGCTTGAAGGGACACATCCAATGTTCTTGAGACACGTGGAAAGTTGGTGGCCGTCGGATGCGAAATGTCTGTTTTGGTGGGAATCGATCGGCGCCGTTGGATGCGCTTGCCGAATGCTATAAATAGAGGTGGGACCCCCCCAAGGTCCACACTTCGCTATAATTTCCTCATCGCTGTGTGTGTTAGCTCGACGGTCTTCCCTTTAGCTCGGATTTCTTGCGTTCTTCTTTCAGACGTATCCTTCCTTTGCTCAGGTTAGATCTTCATCTGGGGAGTCTGTTGAGGTAGTAGAGGTAGAGTCTAGGGAGTTTTCTGCCTCTTCTTCCTCTGCTTCTTCCTCATCCTCTTCCGAGTCGGAATCCCCCTACGGAGCTAGGGTTAGTCCTGGCACCCGGAGTCGCGAGACGGGGAAGGTCCCCAAAGCGCGTGTCAGGAGTGTCCGTGACGCGCCTTCCTTCTTGAGGCATGTGGACGAGCTCACAACAATCTAGGCTCGCTTCCATATTCCTCCCGGCTACTTGCTTCGCTTGGCCGGGGAGGGAGAGAGGGCAGACCAGGTACGGGGCAAGGAAATTGCCTTGTACTTGAAAACCTTTTGGGCCGGAATGCGTCTGCCCTTCTCTCCCGAGGTGTGTGCGCCGCTGCGTTGCTTTCAATTAGCCCCGGGCCAGCTAGTGCCGAACTCGTGGAGGATTCTCCTCGGGTTTCTGGTCCAGTTGAGACTGCAGGAGATCCCTTTCAGCCTGAACCTTGTCCTTTCTTCCCCCTACTACAAAAATCACCCTGATACTCGTAGGGACGAGCCTAGCTGGGTATACGTTTCTTTTAAAAAACACAGAGGAGGGGCGGCCGAGTCGGGGGTCGTAGCAATACCTTCTTCCATTCATGAATGGAAGGAGAAGTTCTTGTTTGTCGGGCCACTCGATGGTGAGGATTGGCCTTTGCCTGTCCAGTGGCACAGGGCCAACTACCCACGGGTGAGGCGGTCGTCCAATCTAGATGCGATGGAGGTGTCAGCATGGGAGCCCGTCCATCGGGCCGATGTGTTGCAGTCCGAGCAGGCCCTCAGTTGGGTCGGGCCCAGCCCCACTCAGTTTGCGGGTAAATTAGGAGCTTAGGCGACCTGTTTAGACTTGTGTATTTTTTTTATTCTTTTTGGCATTGCTAACCCCCTTTGTACTTTCGCTTCTTTGCAGAACCGATGGACTGATCTAAATTCTGGGCTGCCATGGCCTAGAAGAAAGGGAGGAAGGACGGAGGCGCCGGCCTGTCACGCCCCGCTGCGAGCCCAGCCCTGTCGGCGGCCGCTTCGGCTAGGCGTTCCATTAGTCCCCGGGCTCAGAAGACCAGCCACGGGGAGAGCCGCAAACATGCTCGGGAGAAGGAATCCTGGGTTGTGGATGTGGCGGATGAGGCCGACCCTACCGTGGCCCCCCTCAAGCGACGCAAGAGGACGGTGTTCCGAGCCCCGTCTTCCCCGATCTTCGTGCAGGAGGGGGATCTTCGCTATGAGGTGCCCTCAGGGCTTTCTGTCGCCGATAGCTTGCTTTCCGAGATGGAGCGGTCGGCTGGGGTAGAATCCCCTTTGGGACCCTCAAGGCCCAAATCGCGGCCATAGCTCAGGAGGCCGTGCAGGTTAGTGTCTGCCTCCCTTTCGGGTTTTCATTAAGCCTTTTTGTTTGCAGGATCGTATATCTTTTTAACCCCTTCTTTTGTTTTCCTCAGGTCCTCCAGCACTGCGCCTTCGTCGCTAACATGGAGCACCAGGAAATAGCCCCGACGCTGTAGCTAGTGGGCGAGTCTTCCTCGTGGGAGGAGAGCCTGAGCCAGGAGCTGCGTCAGGCGAGGGAGAGGATCGCCGCCCTCGAAGACCGGGTGGCTGCCGAGGAGGGGATGAACGCCAACTGCCGGGAATCCATCCGAGCCATGATGGAGTCCAACAAGGTCATTGAGGCCAAGCTGGAGGATGCTAGGGTGCTCGCCACCACTCTGAAGAAGACGCGGGACACCCTAAAAAGGGAAAACGAGGCGCTGAAGGAAGGGATGAGGCGCGCCGACCTCCGGGCTGCGAAAGTGGTTAAGAGCTACAAGACTTTGGATCAATTCTATGCCGACCTCGCCGAAGCCTTGGCCCTCATCTGGCATGATGCCCTCGATGCCGTAAAGGCGCTGATGCCGGAGTTTCCCGGCGATAAGCTCCGACTTGAGTACCCCTTCGAGGGTGAGGTGCAGGGGGATGCCGCCGAAAGCGTCGCCGGGGGGAAGGCCCCTGGTGGGAGCGTTGGGGAGAAGTCGGTCACCCCGGATCCCAGTGCCGAAGCTCCTACTGTGGGCGCCAACCCTCAAGTCGCCACCCCCGCTCCCGACGCTGCCGTGGAGCACGTCGAGGTCCTCCCGGGCCCCGAGGCTTAAGTCTCCCTTCTTTCCTTTTTATTTTTTCTTGCTTTGGAATTTTGTAAGCCTTTGGGAGATTTTGTAAGGCTGGGGAGCCCACAATACCTTTGTAAAGGTTCCTGAGTTGTAAATAAAGCCTTTTTGTAGAATTTTTTGTGGCAATGTTTCCATTTCGCGATAATGACTTCATTTTGCTCGCCTGATGAGTGTTAGGTCAGCGACCAACCCTTTAGTTGGCGGTCGCGCGTCGAGTTAAACCCAATTATTTGTCAGTGTACAATGGCCGGTGTAAGGTCGGCGTCGTTATGGCCCCAAAGTCGAGGTGGCGATTGCCCGTTGAAGGTATGTCGGTTGGTACCTCCGAGTAAAAAGGTGTGGACTCGCCCATTTCTTCGAGTTGGACCGGCTAGCATCTCTCTGAAGATAGGTCGGCACAGACGAGGTTGAGGGCTTCCGACCCTCAATATAGATGGGTAGGGAGTCACCCACTAAGAATGGACCGTGCAGGGAAGTTGCTCGGTGACCTCTTGGGAGGGTTTAGATCCTTAGCATAGATGGGTAAGAAGTTACCCACTAAGGATGGGTCGAGCAGGGAAGCTGCTCGGCGGCCTCTTGATGAGGCTTCGATCCTTGGAGTCGGTGGGTAGTAAACTACCAGCCGAGGATAGACCGAGCAAGGGAGCTGCTTGGTGGCTTCTTGACGAGGGCTTCGATCCTTAGCGTAGACGGGTAAGGAGTTACCCACTAAGGATGGACCGAGCAGGGAAGCTGCTCGGTGGCCTCTTGATGAGGGCTTCGATCCTTGGCATTGGTGGGTAGTAAACTACAAGCCAAGAATGGACCGAGCGGGGAAGCTGCTCGGTGGCCTCTTGACGAGGGCTTCGATCCTTAGCATAGACGGGTAAGGAGTTACCTACTAAGGATGGACTGAGCAAGGAAGCTGCTCGGTGGCCTCTTGATGAGGGCTTCGATCCTTGGCGTCGGTGGGTAGTAAACTACCTGCCAAGGATGGACCAAGCAGGTAAGCTGCTCGGTGGCCTCTTGACGAGGGCTACGATCCTTAGCGTAGACGGGTAAGGAGTTACCCACTAAGGATAGACCGAGCAGGGAAGCTGCTCGGTGGCCTCTTGATGAGGGCTTCGATCCTTGGCGTTGGTGGGTAGTAAACTACGAGCCAAGGATGGACCGAGCAGGGAAGCTGCTCGGTGGCCTCTTGATGAGGGCTTCGATCATTGGCGTCGGTGGGTAGTAAACTATCAGCCAAGGATGGACCGAGCAGGGAAGTTGCTCGGTGGCCTCTTGACGAGGGCTTCGATCCTTAGCGTAGACGGGTAAGGTGTTACCCACTAAGGATGGACTGAGCAGGGAAGCTTCTCGGTATCCTCTTGATAAGGGCTTCGATCCTTGGCGTCGGTGGGTAGTAAACTACAAGCCAAGGATGGACCGAGCAGGGAAGATGCTCGGTGGCCTCTTGACGAAGGCTTCGATCTTTAACGTAGACGGGTAAGGAGTTACCCACTAAGGATGGACCGAGCAGGGAAGCTGCTCGGTGGCCTCTTGATGGGGGCTTCGATCCTTAGCATAAACGGGTAAGGAGTTACCCACTAAGGATGGACCGAGCAGGGAAGCTACTCGGTGGCCTCTTGATGAGGGCTTCGATCCTTAGCATCGGTGGGTAGTAAACTACAAGCCAAGGATGGACCGAGCAGGGAAGTTGCTTGGTTTTGCCCGGCCTTCCTAGATGTGTGAATACCTAAAAGAGTGGCCATCACGGGCGGCATGTGGCAGAAACACATAGGTAAGGTGAGGAGTTCCTAGATCCACGTCGTTCCAACTTCGATCCGCCGAAAAATACGGGATACCCGCCACGTGGCAGTTCAGTATTGGAAAAATTGAGCGAATCCAAGGATTCACGCCCATGCGCGCGCAAATTTAGGCTCTTGGGGATTCTGTGGAGGCCATAAATAGAGAAGGAGATGCCAACTTTTCAGCGTTGCTTTTCGAGATTGTCGGGCATATCTATGCGATTGAAAAGATCATTACTCTCGATGACATCTATCTATACGACCAGTCCGTTTCTAAGGAGAGGTACCGGGGAATGATCCTGTGCATCGAGGACCACATCGGCCATCTCTTTCCTCGTCGGTCGTCCCTCCTCTAATTGATGATGTACGCAATCTAGAGGAAGTCCCCAGGGTTGTACAACCCCCTCTCCGAAGAGTTGTTGGACGAGGCGCTCGATAAGACGCGTACGATCTACATTCTTGGCCTCATCTCGAAGAGCATGCACGACCGATCTTTGGCCTTTATTTTGGAGTGCTTCCAAAAGAGACAGATAGCGAGCCAGGGCTCGGCAGATGGAAGGCCCGGCGTTTCCGTGGCATCCCGAGTTCGTGGGCAACATCAGCGGGAGCGGGCTGAAGAGGCAAGGGCTCGTCTGGCGGTGATCTCTAGAGAGTATCACCAGCAGTGCTTCCTTGACCCCGTTCCCCCTCTTTCGTAATTTCAATTTTTATGTAAGGCTGAGGAGCCCGCAATACCTTGTGATAAATAAACAAAGTTCTCCTTTTTGCGATGTTTTATTGTTTCCTTTTTGTCTTCTGGGTGCATTTGAGTATTTTTGCGAAATGAACTCCGTGAGCTTTGAGCCGAGGAGGAGGTAAACATATAGGGGAAGTTCCTTCTTATTATTAAGAAACTTAGAAAAAAATTTACATCGTTTTGTCAAAGAAGAAACATGTATCCATAGATATACTTTCAGAGGTACAACTTGAGCTTCTCGGCTCTGTAAGGCCGTGGAAATTTGCGACCCGCAGCGTCTTATAAGCGATAGGCACCGCCGGGCAAGACTTCGGAGACGAGGAAGGGGCTGTCCCACTTCGGAGAAAACTTATGCAACTTGCCTTGATCAACGAACTTGTTCCGCCTTAGGACCAAATCTCCGGTTCTGAAGGCGTGATGCTTGACTCGTGCGTTATAGTAGCGGGGAGTCTATTGTTGGTAGGCGTCAGCTCTAATCTATGCCCGGTCCTGCTTCTCCAACAAGATGTCCAGATTAGTCCGGAGGGCCGAGGTGTTTGCTTCGTCATCGAAGTGCTCAACCCTGTAACTGGGCATCCCGATCTCTGCTGGGACCATTGCTTCGGTACCGTAGCAGAGGCTGAAGGGGGTCTCTCCGGTAGGGGTCTTCTTCAACGTGCACAAGGCCCATAAGACCCGGGGTAATTCGTCGACCCAACTGCCCTATCGTCCCTCCAGGAAAGCTCGAAGACCTCTGATGACATCCTGGTTAGCGACCTCGGCATGCCCGTTGCACTGGGGGTGCGTGACCGCGGTGAACTTCATCAGTATATGGTATTCGCTGCAGAATCCTTTGACTTTGTCGTTATCGAAATTCGTCCCATGGTCGGTAATGAGACACCTCGGGATCCCGAACCGGAATATTATGTTGTTCTGCAGGAACTTGATGGTCGTGGTGGCGTCCGGTTTTCTGATGGGGACGGCCTCGATCCACTTCGTAAAGTAGTCCACCGCGACGAGGATGTATTTGTACCCACCCTTACCAGTAGGGAATTGGTCTATCATGTCCATTCCCCACTGGGCAAACGGCTAGGGGGAGGTTAGGGTCGTTAGCTCGGAAGGCAGGGTATTGTTAGTTATATGTATGCCCTAGAGGCCATTACTGTACATGCGATATATATTGTAGTGGATGCTTGGACATATATAAGGAGGACTTTCTTGCTCGACATGATAGTATACTATATGGTTGCAATTTGTCTTAACATGTTAACTTGTATAAGTGATGCTGTCTTGCTCTCACATATTGATAAAGCCCTTAGGATGTGTACTTGACTATCAGGACTATGATGGAGATCATACTAGTGGGGCTAAGCGTAGTCCACACGTACACCCTATAATAGTTCCTAATCATGGGAGTATCTAGACAGGGCATCGATACTCCGGAGTAGACTAGCGTATACGCTTCTTGACCCATATGATGGGCGATGGATGATCCCACATTCATTGGTGTTTGACATCAGAGAAGGTATACGGGTGCTTAGAGGAGACTGGGTACACTGAACGGACTCGCCGAGAACTCCTAGATGGTATTATACCTATTGTCAGATAGCAGTTCTCTGGTGACACTGGTACAGGTTAGTCTGTCGACCCGAGATCGTCATAGAGTCTTGTGTGATTCCCACTGTGTTTTGATTTCCACCATACCACGGTCAATAGATCGTGCAAAAAGGTGGTTTTTGGGAACAGTCCCGAGTCACATGGAGGCAATGAGCGATAGGAGGGGATTCATCTCTCCCGGTATTGGAAGTTGATGTTGCGCTATGCTTGATTGTCCATAACAGGAAATCCCTGACCAGAGTTGCTGAGATTTACTGGTAAGTGTTATCGGCAGTTTCTCGAACCGTTATGGACCTTGCATCGGCATGACTTATCAGGCTATTGGGGTCTGACGTTATACCACCCCAGGCTGTGATATGCGACATATCTGACGAAGACACCGGACTGTACGGTAGTGTTACTGATTGGATTCGTAGGAGTACGAGCAGACTTGCTTGTTGATCTTCTGATTGCTCAATACCCGGGTGGCTGTTACGTTTGGCAGACCGCTTGCGGCTTGTGGGTGTTTGATAAGATCATCACCCACTGCCGGCGTATTGACGAGTCTTTAGAGTCCTACACAGAGGTTTCCTGGTTCATGCGAAATTTAGTAGGAGCACATATGTGATATGTGCAGGACCGAGATTAATACGCTTATGTGATACCCTATTCTATTCTCGCGATATGTGATATCGGACGGTTATATGAGATATAGCCGGGTTATCGGATCAAGTGTTAATTTGATAAATTGATTCATATGATATTAGTCGGTTGTATAGGATATAGCCGGATTATTAAATCAAATGTTGATTTGATAATTTAATGTATAATTATATATTTGATATATTAATTTACATTAACTAATATTTGTTCACTTAAACATTTCTTTTTCTCACTTGTGTGCATATAGTATATATGTGATATATATTTATGTACATTATCATGTGTCATGCTTGATGCCACATGATTTATGGGTGTATGAGACTCACACCATGATTGATATAATGTTGGGTTTTATTTATCTAAAGTTAATCAAATTAGATGGTAATTAGTCACATGGTTCAAGCTTGTAGAAGCTTGTGGAACCATTGACTAAGTCCACTCATTTATTTTACTTGTAGATATTTATTAACCTAACCATTATAGTTAGTCATAGTAAACTCTCTACATGAGTTAGTGTATGACACTAACTCACCCATGGTTCATATTCTTACCTCATGAGTTCATTCTCTCTTGATCACTTCATCTTCTTCTTCATGAGAAAAAGCTTTCTAGCTTTTTCTAAGTGAGAAAATATTGTGAGAAAAAGAAATCTAAAGAGAGCCTATTTCCTACTTCATCATTCTCTACTATTAGCCATTTAGTTTACGGTGTTTGCTTCACTAATCTACCATTAGTGAAAAGGTAGCATGCGCTTGAGTCTCCTCGACGTAGATCATCTTCGGCCTCGAAAACATCGAGCAAGGTTGTTCATTTCTTCATGTGAACCCTTACTAGAGTTCGGGAGTTCACTACTTGGAGCGAAGGGACTACTATACGGAGTTTTAGAAGTTAAGGACCGGTCTACAAAGGTTGTATTCCTCATTCACTTAGGATGTTAAGATGTTAACATTGCTTGTTCGTTTAAATATCTAGTTAAGATTCTAGGTTAGGGTTCTTTAGAACGGCAAAATTTTGAAAACGGCATGGACGATGCCTCCTGAAACCTTGCTGCCTTCCTAGGTAACCCTACAGTGGTATCAGAGCCAAGCTAGAGATTTAAACGATATTTGTTAGATTACGAAACCGAAACTACTCCGAAACACCCGATAAAAAAAATCTAGTTTCTGTCAAATTTTCAGAGGTGTCAATTTTTTTTTAAACAACTGCAGAATGTTGTATGAGATATAACATGAACACCGTGAAAATTTGAAACCATTTGGCCTCAAAGTGGCCGGCCACATCACCCCAAAAACCGGTGAGCTCGGCCCATTTTGGCAGTTCAGGGTTCAAATTTTCATGGTGTTCTAGTCTCTGGGTTTTGGTGTTTCAGGTGTTGTTTGTTTTTGCTAAATTTGCATGTGATTTTAACTTTCTGCAAAGGAAATTCGGAGTGTTTCGTATTCATAATTCTAACATGTATTCGGGTTATTTAGACGATGTTAAAAAGTTTGAACGGATATCAATAACCCAATTTTTCCCCGCTGGAAATTTTCCAAGTGCTGGATTTATTCCGAGTTTAAAATCTTCAGAAAATCATGCAAGCGATTCTGTGGACCCTCTAGAAGAATGATACCCAAACTCGAATTTTTGGATCGTGGAACCACGGTCATACCCTAGGGTTTGCCGCAGTTCCGTGGCAACATGAATGAGGCATGGGTCTTCTACGGATGGTTCATAAGAGCTGTAGCATGTTCTGGGGACTTTTTGAATTCTGCTCAAGTGTTGAGCTTGTTGGGAAATTTTGGGTGCTTGCTTATTCGACCGAAAAGTTTAATTTCGTCTAGCTATCTGTGATTGTGATACAATATTTGGAATCCACATAATTAGTTACGAGATAACTAGTTTGAATTTTATAAATCTAGCAGTTTAGTCTCATTTGATCGGTTGCCACGGAATTTTGATGTGGATCAAAAGTCTGTCGCAATTACGTAGTGTACGCGGATACTCGCTGGGTAACCTTACTAGATAGCCACGCCCTATAACCCCGACCAAGTGACTGTAGGAGAACCCCGTCGCCAAAAGCATCCGTTCGGGTGCTCGTGGCCGCGGTGTTCCGCCTTAGTGCACTTCGTTGACGGCATCGGGGGTGCGGCCGTCTACTAAAGTTTTCGACGAGCATTCGATCAGGTTATCGGGAATCTTGTTGAATTACCCAACAGGTTATTGAAAAGTGTTTTCAATATCGAGACTAAAATGCGGGGTTTATAATTGTTAGGCATGTGATGTTTAAGGAATTCATTTGGTTAGGCATGAAATCCAAAGTATGTGATACATTGAGTTTTTGATGTCTAAGGTGGTTGCGGATTACAATTGTTGTAGTTTTTCACTTTCTTTTCTGTGGCCGTAAGTGTAATATGTGGTGTATCGCCGGTTTCGTTGCTATACGTCAACGACAATTGAGATATGCATATTTACTTACGTTGATGACATGTGGTGTTATGTGTTGCTGTGATATGTTATATTGGATCGTCGTGTTTTGAATAGCCAGGGGTTTTTATGTGAGATGAGAGTTTTTCATTTTCATTCATGTAAAAGTTTTTTTGTAATATTCTTTTATTGGGGCACATCCGGGTTGAGGATTGTAAGTCCACGCCAGCGCCCCGGCCGTCTTTCCGAGGCCAAATGCGGAACAAAAAAAACTTTTTACGAAACTGGCGCTAACGCGAACTTAAAATCTGGATCGTTCTATTAACCATAAACTAGTATACTGTAAAAGGGATTTTAGAAATTATACCGCTCGATCCGTGTCCTTCGGTCTTTAATCTATTCCCCTAGCTTGTTGTGGATGCGCCGACGAACTTTGCTCCCCGATCTCGTTCGATCTGCGATCTCCTCCTTGCCGAAAACTGCGCCACATCAACGAATCTTTATACGGGCTCCCGTCTCTGAACCGAGGCTACTCGGACACGAAATTTGCTAGCCGACGTGCCCAAGGTTGAAGTAGAGATAGTGTAGAATACTTTTCTCGAGTCACCCAACGAACCGGGTGAGGGTTAATCGAAGTTGCCCAAAAGAATTTGCGAAGAAAAATGAACTTTTAAAATGAGCTTTGGTTTTTTTTTTTGCGAAATCAAGCATGCTCTCTCACTCACAAAATTGATGGGGCTGCCCACAGAGGAGTGCTCGGCCAATGTTGGAGAGAGGAGGGAGGTGGGCACAAGCACAAGTGAAGAAGTCTAAGCAAAAAATCTCCTCACCCTAAAATATCCAAGCAAAAACCAAAAAGCTTTTAATGCAAACATTCAAGAAAACCATAGATGGTTGGGGAATGTGCTGGAGAGTAGGGCACCACAAAAAAGCCCCCCATTTTCAAAAGGCACATTTGCAAAGAAACCCCTCACAGCTAACTTCAGCCAAAAGGGATAGAAAGGTGATTTGGCCAAAAGGAAGATTCAAACTGGCAACTTCAAAAAGCGATCCCGTGATAAATAACAGGATAACCCCTCAACTATATATACATACCCGCATTTGTATTCCGACTGAATACAAATGCAATGGGACAAAATCTACACAGTATAATACTAGGATCTGGCTTAAACCAAAGCCCGCTAATATTATCCGTCCGAACCATGACACGTGCATAAGTGCACGCGTATGTTCGAACCCTGCCATAAAACCATACGGCCTCTACAACGTTTCGTCTGAACTGGGAAACTTTCTGTGGGGGACTCTAAAGACTCGTCAATACTCTGGCAGTGGGTTTAACCACATGCTGTCAGTGGTACTAGCTGTACGTAACGGCTGCCCATGTACTGAGTGAAAGGGAGTCCGATAAGCGAACTCATCCCGCAACCCTACTGAGTCTATGTGTGACAATTTCCGTACAGTCCGGTCCGTTCATCTATGAGTATCGCATATCGGGCCTAGAGAGCTGGTAAACGTCAGACCCCCAAAAGCGGTATAAGTCGTGTCGGAGTGTAGCCCAGAACACCCTGAGATACTACTGGAATACCTACCAGTAAATCTCGCTTGCCATGGCCATGGACTTTGTGTAATGGCTCTCCTAAACACAGCGCGATCTCACCCCCAACATTGGGAGAGACGAATCCCCTGCCGATCCGCTCACCGCCTCCATGTGGCTCGGGACTGTACCCAACTAAAACCTGTTTGCACGACTCCTTTGAGCCGTGGTAGGGTAATAATCAAAGCACAGTGGGAACTCACACGAGACAAATGACGATCTCAGGTCGATAGACTAACCTGTACACATGTCACCTGGGAATTGCTATCTGATGACGGGTTTTAATAACCAACTAGCATATTCCCGGCGAGTCCTGTCCGGTGTACTCATAACCCAATGAGCATCTGTATACATCTTAGGTGAACCAACTGACACCAATGGCTTGTGAAACCGGCCATCGCCCCTCGTCGGGGTCTTGACTGTATACACTAGTCTACTCCGGAGTATCGATGCCCTATCTCAAAACTCCCGCGACTAGGGACCACTTTTAAGGATGTGCTTATAGACTACCCAACTCTCACGTATATGATCGCCATCATACTGCTGGTAGTCAAGCAAGAATCCTATGGGCTCTATCAACGTGCAATAGTGATATATATCATGTCACCTAAATCAGTACACGATGATAAAGATAAACCAGATAGCATACTATCATCTCGAGTGAGACTGTCCTACCGGTATAGGTCCTCCCTCAATCATTGCAATCACGTGCCTGCGATCTAATAATTGACTTTGAGGGCACTATATCCAACAATCTCCCACTTGCACTTAAGGCTAATTATTGCGATGTCGCATACTCACAGCCCGTGTAATACCGAACACCCAACTCCTCTACTAATCAGTGTCACAAAACTCGTTTGTAAAACTATTGTGTTCGAGAAATAGCCTCAGTGAGTGGATCCGCTCTGATGTTTCTTTCTATGTCTCTCTTTATCTCAAGTTCGCGGAGAAACCCATCTCCCGAAATGAGCAATACCTGTCTTAGAATATGTCTGGATATCTTATGGGGCCTAGTTCACGAATGAACTCTAAATCCAAACTTCTTAGACTGTATTGTCAACTGAACTTAATCAGTATCCTGCGTCATGCCTCCCTTAGTATCCTCTTGGACCATTTGTCCAAACTACTGCCCCTCGTCAGAGGGAAAACTATAACTCTGACAGTCACTTTGTCATCTAGGTCACCTTGGAAGCCTGGAATGATAACTGTCTCCCGAAGAAGGATACCATTATCAAATCCATTGAACATCCACTTATGTTCTAAAACTGCCTCCGAACATTCCTCCAGGATTGGATCAATATCAACCTATTGCATCTAGTGCAAAAACAGCATCTAGTGTGGTACTTGACATCTCATGATCAACTCAATTGCCTTAGCAAGTGATCTACCAATCATGCACATTCCTCTCCCCTTTAGTCTGTAAGACACCTTTAGAGAGGGTGACTCCATCATCTGCTGGTACACCACCATGCCCGGAGTCGTCCATTCTAAATACCTTTAGAATGCTGTCTAAGTACCCAGATTGGGAAACTACCCAAATCTAGATCTAAAACCATAGATCTAGTAACCAGAATGTCTGATATAATATCCATATCCTATGTGGAAAACCACTGTGTGACAACCACAGTATAACCGATCGTAGTATAGGAATTTTACTTCTTACAATGTGTATGTCATCCAAATACCAGGACATCACACCCTACTACTTTCTTAACAGATCCATCCCTTATTTTGATGAAGTCAAAGCCCATGACTGTCACATCAAAAATAGATGATCTTTCTCTGCTATATCTGCTTTAGTCAATAAATAGACACAAGCTACTTGTCCACTACGCTTCCGCTGCTCCCACTGACTACGACAACCCTTTGGCAGAATAATATACACATGCACTTCTAAAACTTGTTTAGAACGACGCTATACTTATCCTCCTGCCGGGTCTCATAGTCTGGAACAGCAGTAATGGCAAGTCTGGGTAAACAAGAACCCCCCTGTCACCGTCCTTGAGGCTACCGGAGTACCTCTCGGGTGTCTGAAATTACCCACCATATCTGCAGAGTGGCTAATGGAATGTCAAACCTGATTGAATCTTTATGTCCTATTAAATTTTCCGTAATCGTTTGCGGTTCTGGAATCTCTTCCAGTTCTACCATACTCCTACTACTGTTTTCTAAAAAAAAATCCATTTTACTAAAACTGTGGCGAGTCAAGAACAATATCACTATTGATCTTCCAGATGGTAGAAAGTCAACCCTCGTCAAAGCTAGGGTCAACCCACAAACTGCCACTACAGAAACGTGCCTTGAGTTATCTAGAGTCTGGTTTTAAGCATAAACCGGACAACTTCATATACCTTAACATCGTTAAGATATGATCCATTCTATACAATATAGAAACAGAGGCACTGATTTAATTGGAAATAGATTCAAATCATGCTGCTGTTTCCAATGCATGCCAACAGAATGGAGAGAGGCAGATCAACATTACTTCAACTTAGGAGTGCATCCAATTATGAGTAATCTGAAAGAGAAGCAAGTTCTCTAAAACATTACTATCAACTGAATACCATACACAAGTATCTACATCTTCGATCACCTTCAAGAATCCCGATACTTGCTACACCTGGTTCTCTACTTTATTCTTATACTTATAACTTCTCAAAACTTAGATCTTGTATTTCTACGAAACACATGTCTAAAACTAGAGAAGTCATAAGTAAACAGAATATAGTACGAGTACCTACCCCTTTGTCCTAATGGACACCGGACAACATACAATACTTTGTATAAGTCCTCTGAGTTTAATAACTTAAACCATGTGCGTCGTAGGTTGAAAACTGTACCCAGGAGATTTCCTCAAATATCACCAATTACAACGAATTCCGATATAATGAGGATGATCACCTAATTTCCAATAACTTGCTTCCACTCATCATCTGTAAAACCATACAGATGTGAGAATCATACCTGGTAAATACATACCCTGGAGTAAGGACTAATTGGGAAATCAGTTTTCTATTAACAACACATAGTGAAACTGAAACATGAATATGTTTTGAAAGGGTATCCGGGTATTTCTAGTAATGCCTCTTCCATTATCCAGATTCATGACTATAACCGTATATTTCTTTTGCCATCTCTCCAAATTCCTTTATTTTTCTGTAGTTGTTACCTTCTGTACACCATCGTTAGGCTTAATGGTTTTCTTACTTCCCTACCATTCGGCACCAGACTATGGTTTGGAAGAAGACTATCCAATAAGCATAATAGGAGTACTCGCAACCTGAGAGAAGGTAATGATAAAAGACAACTGAATAAACCTTTATTCTATTTCTCCTGAACCAGAATCCATCCCCGAAATGGAACAAGTTCCATCGAGTTCGTATATAACCATACGATGGATTATCCAAATAACTGTGGATCTTCGTAGTGATACGGGGTGTTCTGGAGAAATACAAAGGTGAAATAGGAGTGGCGATGAAATACTTAGTTTGGTCGTGAATAGCAGTCGCAATTTACTTTGCCCTCTTTCCAATCCCTTTATTTGTCTTTACTTATTACCTTTTGTACACCACCGTTAGGCTAATTGGTTTTTTTCATTCCCTATCTTTCGGCACCTGCCTATGGTTTGGAAGAAGACTATCCAATAAGCGTAATAAGTGTATTGTCCCCTAATCCTAGGAGCCCTCATAACCTGAGAGAAGGTAAAAGGAAAAGACAGCTGAATAGGCCTATTCAATCTCTGCAGAACCAGAATCCATCCTCGAATCTGGAATAAGTTCCTTCGAGTTCGTATATAACCATACAATGGATTTATCCAATGGAAGTGGATGTCCCTAGTGATACGGGGTGTTCTGGAGAAATGCAAAGGGTATAAGAAAGAGTGGCAATGATGTATGCAACTAAGACAATCCAAAAGCCAGTATTTTTAAGAAAGTTCGGTTAACTTGGTTACTGAGTCATCGTCTAGGGTCGGGTCATGGTAGCTGCCAAAGAGAGAGAGAAAAGAAACACTCTGCGTGCACTCTAACCTAGATCAGAATGATTATCACTTTATCTAATCAGGAAACCTCCCACTGTATCCTCAAATTCTCCTCTAAATATGAAAGAAGAATTAGTCGGGATCACCCGAGGAGTGAACCAAATCATCAGTGAGAATTGGGATCCAACTATCATCGCATGATAACGTGACGGAATCCACTCACGTTATCACACTCCAGATAGTATGCGCATGCCTAGCAAGTTTCAGTTTTTTTAGAAACTCCCGATGTGATTTTTACCCCATGCTCTTATGACCTTGACGAAGGCCAACATATCATAAGTCACATGTCAAGTTCTACCCGTCATTATCCAGGTTAATTTGAACCCACCCATACATACCCTTGATGAAGGCCCAAATAGTAGTACGACTGTCCCAAACCAACGCATTTATCTATACAACAGAAAAGTAACAAATAGCTAACATACACTATGCCTTGACGAAGGCCAACATACATAGCATGAATACTAAGTGCAACCCGTCTGAAATGACGGAGGGCTACGAATGGTTTTTGGCGAAAAACCTTTAACGTAATGAACTTGATATCGTTGAAGGAACCAGATAGCTTTTATAAATATATAGTAGCGAAAACCTTTGCTAAAGAGATCACTCCCGGTGAAGGGATCTCGGCTCTTTCCCCGTAGAATGAGGTGCAGGATATTCCAGCTGAATACCGCAATGCAAAGCAAAAAGTAATCGACTATAGTGAAGTTATTACCCTGCGCAAACCTCTGTCCAAGGGGTCACTCCCGGTGAAGGGATCTCGGCCCTTGCCTCGTCGAATGAGGTGATGGATATTCACAACCGAACACCTCTATGCAAAACAAATGAAAGCGTCCTTGTAATAACAGCTTTTTGAAAAATGTTCCAACAACATCTGTATAGGTCTGTTTTCCTTGCATTGATACGAATCAACGCAGTCCCATCAATTAATCACACCAATAAAGAACGAAAATAAAATGTACGTATATGCCATCCGCATTCGCCACTGGGTCCCGTCATCACCCGTTAGGTTACTTAACTAACGACAGAGCGGGGACATGACTAGCGCGGGTGTAAAACATATACGACATCTATTAGTATATATATATCAATATACAATAATCGCTCCAGGCGTGAGAAAATACAACATTACAGAAAAGTAATAAGCATCATAGAACAATAAAGATAATCTGGGATCCCCGGGTTTCATAGAGCCACAAATGAAACCCGACGTTCCTCTGTCGTGTGGATAGCCTGTGTAATGAAAATTTAGACCCCTACGAGTGCGGCAAGTTACCTGCCAAAACCAGAAGTGAGGCAACCCCTTCAACAACGTGAATGGACCACCCAGCACTTCACGGAATCCGGTAACTTGAGCACCCCTCCTTGAGTCAACCTAGTACAGAAAAGAAAATATATACAACGGGTACATCGACCTCAACCCGGTCGTGCCCCAAAAGAATAATATACAAACAGGCAGTGACGACAGTCCACATGTCAGACGCTCGCCCCGCAATATCAAATATACAAATATATCCAAACTACACTACCATTGCATGCAAGCTATCCACCACGACAAATCCGCAATATCACAGCACAACACAGAACATCAACGTGAATGTCACGTTCGTAAACCCGTCTAAAAGAGCTATACCAATTAGACAAGATTTAACGCTCGAATGACATTCACGGTCACAGATAATAATGTAATGCACTGCAAAACTTTAAACAATGTTAAAAAATATCGACTCCAGAATAACCACGAATAGCCCAAACAACTTGATAAAAACCATATCCAAATTAGGCCAAATAAACAACACCACAGGATCAAATTCCCAGAGACCAGAGCACACCCTAAAATCAAACACCAGAGGACAATACTCGGCCGGCCTCGCCGGAAAGTTGAGAGAGGTGGCCGGCCAAATTCCGGTGGCAAGGGTCCGTGTTTGGGGTGTGTTCATGTGGTCTACCCAGTAGGCTTCTGCACTTGTTTAAAAATTTTACTGGCACTTTTAAAAAACAACAGAGAACAGATATTCCGTGGCATCGTTTGGGTTTGTTCCGATTTCGATACTTTAACATTGTTTAAACCAACTAGTTAACGGTTAATAGTTTGGCTCTGATACCACTGTAAGTCCACGCCAGCGCTCCGGCCGTCTTTCCGAGGCCAAATGCGGAACAAAAAAAACTTTTTACGAAACTGGCGCTAACGCGAACTTAAAATCCGGATTGTTCTATTAATCGTAAACTAGTATACTACCGATCGATCCGTGTTCTTCGGTCTTTAATCTCTTCCCCTGGTTTGTTGCGGATGCGCCGACGAACTTCGCTCCCCGATCTCGTTCGATCTGCGATCTCCTCCTCGCCGAAAACTGCGCCACATCAACGAATCTTTATACGGGCTCCCGCTTCTGAACCGAGGCAACTCGGACACGAAGTTTGCTAGACGACATGCCCAAGGTTGAAGTAGAGATAATGTAGAATACTTGTTTCGAGTCACCCAACGAACCGGGTGAGGGTTAATCAAAGTTGCCCAAAAGAAGTTGCGAAGAAAAATGAACTTTTAAAATGAGCTTTGGATTTTTCTTTTGCAAAATCAAGCATGCTCTCTCACTCACAAAATTGATGGGGCTGCCCACAGAGGAGTGCTCGGCCAATGTTGGAGAGAGGAGGGAGGTGAGCACAAGCACAAGTGAAGAAGTCTAAGCAAAAAATCTCCTCACCCTAAAATATCCAAGCAAAAACCAAAAAGCTTTTAATGCAAACAATAATGCAATCATTCAAGAAAACCCTAGATGGTTGCTGGAATGTGCTGGAGAACAAGGCGCCACAAAAAAGCCCCCCGTTTTCAAAAGGCACATTTGCAATTAAACCCCTCACAACTAACTTCAACCAAAAGGAATAGAAAGGTAATTTGGCTAAAAGGAAGATTCAAACTAGCAACTTCAAAAAGCGATCCCGTGATAAATAACAGGATAACCCCTCAACTGTATATATATACCAGTATTTGTATTCCGACCGAATACAAATGCAATGAGACAAAATCTACACAGTATAATACTAGGATCCGGCTTAAACCAAAGACCGCTAATATTATCCGTTCGAACTATGACACGTGCACAAGTGCACGTGTATGTTCGAACCCTGCCATAAAACCATACGGCATCTACAACGTTTCGCCCGAACTGGGAAACTTTCTGTGGGGTACTCTAAAGACTCGTCAATACTCTGGCAGTGGGTTTAACCACAAGCCGTGAGTAGTACTAGCTGTACGTAACGGCTGCCCATGTACTGAGTGAAAGGGAGACCGATGAGCAAACTCATCCTGCAACCCTACTGAGCTTATGTGTGACAATATCCGTACAGTCCGGTCCGATCGTCTATGAGTATCGCATATCGGGCCTAGAGAGCTGGTAAACGTCAGACCCCCAAAAGCGGTATAAGTCGTGTCGGAATGTAGCCCAGAACACCCTGAGATACTACTGGAATACCTACCAGTAAATCTCGCTTTCCATGGCTATGGACTTCGTGTAATGGCTCTCTTAAATACAGCGCGATCTCACCCCCAACATTGGAAGAGACGAATCCCCTGCCGATTCGCTCACTGCCTCCATGTGGCTCGGGACTGTACCCAACTAAAACCTGTTTGCACGACTCCTTTGAGTCGTGGTAGGGTAATAATCAAAGCACAGTGGAAACTCACACGATACAAATGACGATCTCAGGTCGATAGACTAACCTGTACACATGTCACCTGGGAATTGCTATCTGACGACAGGTTTTAATAACCAGCCAGCATATTCCCGGCGAGTCCTGTCCGGTGTATTCATAACCCAATGAGCACCTGTATACATCTTAGGTGAACCAACTGACACCAATGGCTTGTGAAACCGGCCATCGCCCCTCGTCGGGGTCTCGACTGTATACACTAGTCTACTCCGGAGTATCGATGCCCTATCTCAAAACTCCCGCGACTTGGGACCACTTTTAAGGATGTGCTTATAGACTACCCAACTCTCACGTATATGATCGCCATCATACTGCTGGTAGTCAAGCAAGAATCCTATGGGCTCTATCAACGTGCAATAGTGATATATATCATGTCACCTAAATCAGTACACGATGATAAAGATAAACCAGATAACATACTATCATCTCGAGTTAGACTGTCCTACCGGTATAGGTCCTCCCTCAATCATTGCAATCACGTGCCTGCGATCCAATAATTGACTTTGAGGGCACTATATCCAACAAGGATGATGTCACCATTGATGTATATTATTTACTTTTCCGCATTAGGATAGACCCAAGGATGAGAGCACAAGTAACCGGGTTCTAGGGTCCAGTGGGAAACCATCTCGAGGAGTCGAGACCGGGTCTCCTAACTCTAGAATTTGGAGAGTTGCTTGCCGCTCTCGTAGGGGTCTAGGAATGTGGGTTTGTCTATTCATCGCGATTGTGGAATCCGTGTTTTTATTGGTTTAATTTAAAATACGGAATTCCTAATATATGCCATATTTCATATGTGTTCTTCTGCTGCTGATATTCTGTGATGTGATCATTTGATATGTTCTGAGATGAATGCCTATATTATATATATGATATATAATAACTATTGCTGCTTTCGTTTCTTCTGTGATACTTAGAAAGTATAAATTGATGGGACTTCATTAATGAGATTAATGAAATAAAAGAAACCTAAAGATATTGTAGAAACTTATTTAAAAACTGGTAGCTCTAGTTCTTACTTTGCATAGCGATATTCCTTGTAGAATATCCAGCACCTTATTCGATAAGGAAAGAGCCGAGATCCCTTCACCGAGAGTGACTTCTTTAGTGAAACTAGCAAATACTACAACAAACTCGGTTTGTCTTTTGATTGCTTCTATAGTTTTTGCTTTGCATAGTGGTATTTATGAAATATCATGCATCTTATTCGATAAGGAAAGTGCCGAGATCCCTTCACCGGGAGTGTCCTCTTTAGCAAAACTAGTAAAAGCCTACAAAACACTCCTTTTAAAATTCGCTTGATTCTACAACGATATCAAGTTCATTACGTAAATGGTTTTCTTAAAAATCTGTCATAGCCCTCCGACATTTCAGATAAGTAGTATTTAGTATTCGTGCTGCGTTTGTTGGTTTTCGTCAAGGCGTAGTGTGCGGTAGCTGATTAGTGCTTATCTTCTTAAGCATATGATGCGATTGGATTAGGGTAGTCGTACGACTTTGTTGGCTTTCGTCAAGGGTCGTGCGGGTGGGTTTAATTCAATCATGAAATGTATAGGATGAACTTGACTAGTGGACTATGGCTTGTTGGCTTTCGTCAAGGTCATAGGACGCTAGGGGCAGAGTATTATCGGGAATTTCAAGTGTTGAAATTTGCAATGAGATTGCATACCTTCTATGAGATAGTTGGATCCCGATACCCACTGCGAGTAAGAGTTACTCCTGGGAGAGTTTTACACATTACAATTAGCCAATCAAGTAGGTATCTAGAAAGGTGTTAACGGGGTTACGCCCCTGGGAAAATGATGTTTATTTTAATTAGGTCCGTGCGAAAGCACGGGAAACCTCCCTCAAAGTACCGACACTGGACTGGCCGAAAGATTGATGAACTTGTAGGGTGTAATTAATACCGGCTAGTCTTACCTTTAGGGTTTGAAGGAAGATTTGATAAAAACAGTGGGAGCCATCCTGATTAGATAAAATAATAACCAATCTAATCTTACAAGAGCGCACGCAGAGTGTTTTCTTCTCTCTCTCTCCTAGTAGCGACCATGTCACGCCTTAATCAAGATAATAATATGGATGCATTGACCGAACCTGCTTATTATACTGAGCTGGGAAACGTTGGTTCCGCTTTATATTATAATTGTTATAAGTCCGAGTAGGAAATAGGGGAATATCCGGATTCCATGCCACCCAATCGAAGAAAGTGCAAGTTGATACATCTTCTTCGGGTTTGTTCATTACCGAGAACTGTTTTTCAGTATTCTCTACGTCCTGGGTATGTGATACCAGATCAGGATCCCGCATATGTAATATGTTACATGGGCTACAGATAGGTAGAGAACTGGAAATGGGTGATATGTCTCTAAGTGTAGAGAATGGTGCAAGTGTTGCAGCCAAATCAGTTGGCAAATATCACATTGTATTAATACATTGATTCTGAATGAATGTTATTACATACCAAACCTGATATACAACATTACATCGGTTTCTTTAATGAGTTAAAGAAGGATATAATTCTGTATTGGAGGATAATGTTGTGAACATTTTCCTGAATCAAGAGTTGATTCGATCAGGCACGTTATGTAATAGTATATACGTTCTAAATCAAACCACAGTTCAAAGTACGTAAAACACACACAAAATGAGTAGTTCAGAAATGAACGAATCTTTCTTGCGGTATTGCAGACTAGGTCATATCAATACGACACGACCAGCTAAGTTACATAAGGATGAATATAAGAATCTGTTCGAATTTTCATCTTATACTACTTGCTAGTCTTGTTTCAAAGATACAATGATCAGTACTCCGTTTACTGGAAACAGAGAAAGAGTTAGTGAACTCTTGGGATGGATACATAATGATGTATACGGTCCTATGTCTACAAATGCCAGGGTTGGTTCTTTGTACTTTATTACATTCATCGACTCTCTCTCAAGATTCGGACATGTGTTCCTGTTGAAACATGGGTTTGAAACTTTTGAGAAATTCAAGGAATATAAACTTGAAGTTGAGAACCGGATGGGTGGAAGTATTAAAGTCCTTTAATGTCATCGAGGAGGAGAATACTTGGGCATGGGGTTCCTAGATTATTTAAAGAAGAATGCGATTCTCTCAGCTTACTCCTTCGAGTACACCGCAACACAACGGTGGATCGGGGCGTAGGTATCACACCCTATAAGATATGGTGCGTTCTATGATGAGCACTGCTGAGTTACCTGTTTCCTTTTGGGTGTTATGCACTTAAGAAGCTGCATACCTATTGAATAGGGTTCCAACCAAATCAGTGCCTACCACTACATATGAGATAGGGAATGGGAAGAGACCATGTCTTAAACGAGTTAAGATATGGGGTTGTCCAGCCTATGTTGGAAGGCAGAATCCGGACAAGCTCGAGGCAAGGTAAGTTCTGTATATGTTTGTTAGGATATCCCAAACATTTGCGAGGGAATATCTTCTACCATACTGAGGAGCAAAAGATGTTTTGTTTCTCAGCATCCCACCTTTTTAGAAAAGGAATTTCTTGTGAAGAAATTAGTGGTCATAAGGTAGAACTGGAAGGAGTTCCAGCTAGACAAACTAACAGCTGATGATTTGGTGAAACCAAAGAATTCAATTGTCTCCAACGAGCATCAGCCTCTCCGCGAATCTGATAGGGTTCCTCATCCACTTGAGAGGTACTACGGTTTTCTCGGTTACAGTGAGAGCGAGGATTGCATCATGGATGATGATGGCCCAACTAGGTTCATACAGGCCATCACAAGTGGAGACTTTGTGAAATGGCTGGATGCTATGTGATCAAAGATGGAATCCATATACACCAACAAAGTATGACTTTGAATGTTGCACCTGAAGGGGTAAAACCCATTGGGAGCAAATTGGATCTTGAGAAGATTCATGGTGTAGATGGAAAAGTTAATACTTTCAAAGCTATGCTTAAGTCCATCAGGATCAATGCAAGTATCGTGGAGTTGGAACATCTGTTTTGATGTGGCAGTCAAAGAGTTTGACTTCATCAAAATGGTAGATGAACCTTGTATATATAAGAAGGTTGTAGAGAGTAAGGTTGTCTTACACGTATTGTACGTAGATGCCATACTCTTGATAGGAAATGGTTTACTATGCTACACTCGGTCAAGCTCCTCTTATCACGAGGATTCTCAATAGAAGATCTGGATGATACCTATTACATCTTGTGGATTATGATCTATGGTGATAGATCTAAGTGGATATTGGGAGTGTCCCAAATCCAGGTACATTAACACTATACTAAAAGGGTTTAGTATGGAAGATTCTAAGCATGGCGGTTCGCCCACTTACACATGGATCACTCTCTCTAAAAAGTTGTCTCCCAAGACTAATTTGGAGAGAGCTCACATGCAAGGGATATCCTATGCTTCGCCAGTAGGCTCTATCATGTGTGCGATGTCATGTACCAGACCAGATGTAGCTAACTCACTAGGTGTAGTGATCAGGAATCAATCGGATCTTGGGAGAATCACTAGACAGCTGCGTAGGACATTCTTAAGTACTTGAGAAGCACTAAAAGAATGTTGTTGGTTCGAGCATCCAGAGTGATAAGGTCGACTGAAAGTCAGTCTCAGGCATTGTCTTTACCCTCAGTGGAGGGACGATATGATTGGAAAAGTTCCAAGCTAGATACCGTGGCATACTAGACGATAAAAGGTGAATACATTGTTACCAATGATGCTACCAAAGAGGTTGTCTGGACATTTCTTGTTCATGAGATGAACAAGGTTTCTACCATTGAGCGTCCAATAATTGTTATTGTGACTACAATGGAGTTTTGGTTTTAGCCTAGGAACACCTGTCCCATCATCGATCCAGACATATTCTGAGGACAGTATCACCTGATCAGGGAGATAGCTGATCTCCAAGGGATTGAGGTAAGGAGAGTAGATTTTGAGGTTAACACGGCGCATCCACTCACCAAGGCATGCTTCCCCAAATATTATTTGAGAGATTTTGGGATGGTTAAGTATGGGATACTGCAACCACTGCTAAATTGTTGAGTATGAGATACTGCAACAAATGGCCTTAGTGCAAGTGGGAGATTATTAGTTATATGTATGCCCTAGAAGCCATTATTGTACATGTGATGTATATTGTAGTGGATGCTTGGACATATATAGGGAGGACTTTCTTGCTCGACATGATAGTATGCTATCTGTTTGTACTTTATCTTAACATGTTAACTTGTATAAGTGATGCTGTCTTGCTCTCACATGTTGATAAAGCCCTTAGGATGTGTACTTGACTACCAGGACTATGATGGAGATCATACTAGTGGTTCCAAGCGTAGTACACAAGTACACCCTATAATAGTTCCTAGTCATAGGAGTATCTAGACAGGGCATCGATACTCCGGAGTTGACTAGCGTATACGCTTCTTGACCAATATGATGGACGATGGATGATTCCACATCCATTGGTGTTTGACATCAGAGAAGGTATACGGGTGCTCAGTGGAGACTGGGTACACTGAACGGACTCTTCGAGAACTCCTAGATGGTATTATACCTATCGTCAGATAGCAGTTCTCTGGTGACACTGGTACAGGTTAGTCTGTCGACCCGAGATCGTCATAGAGTCTTGTGTGATTCCCACTGTGCTTTGATTTCCACCATACCACGGTCAATAGATAGTGCAAAAAGGTGGTTTTTGGGTACAGTCCCGAGTCACATAGAGGCAATGAGCGATAGGAGGTGATTCGTCTCTCCCAGTACTGGGAGTTGATGTTGCGCTATGCTCGATTGGCCAGAACAGGAAATCCTTGGCCAGGGTTGCTGAGATTTAGTGGTAAGTGTTATCAGTAGTTTCTCGAACCGTTATGGACCTTACATCGGCATGACTTATCAAGCTATTGGGGTCTGACATTATACCACCCCCAGGTTGTAATATGCGACATATCTGACGAAGAGACCAGACTGTACGGTAGTGTTACTGATTGGATTCGCAGGAGTATGAGCAGGCTTACTTGTTGATCTTCTGATCGCTCAATACCCGGGTGGTCGTTACGTTTGGCAGACCGCTTGCATCTTGTGGGTGTTTGATATGATCATCACCTACTGCCGGTGTATTGACGAGTCTTTAGAGTCCTACACAGAGGTTTCCTGGTTCATGCGAAACGAAGTAGGAGCACATATATGATATGTGCAGGACCGAGATTAATACGCGTATGTTATACCATATTCTATTCTCGCGATATATGATATCGGACGGTTATATGAGATATAGCCGGGTTATCGGATCAAGTGTCGATTCGATAAATTGATTCATATGATATTAGTCGGTTGTATAGGATATAGGCGGATTATTAAATCAAGTGTTGATTTGATAATTTAATATATAATTATATATTTGATATATTAATTTACATTAACTAATATTTGCTCACTTAAATATTTCTTTTTCTCACTTGTGTGCATATAGTATATATGTGATATATATTTATGTACATTATTATGTGTCATGCTTGATACCACATGATTTATGGGTGTATGAAACTCACACCATGCTTGATATAATGTTGGGTTTTATTTTTCTAAAGTTAATCAAATTAGATAGTAATTAGTCACATGGTTCAAGCTTGTAGAAGCTTGTGGAACCATTGACTAAGTCCACTCATTTGTTTTACTTGTAGATATTTATTAATCTAACCATTATAGTTAGCCATGGTAAACTATCCACATAAGTTAGTGTATGACACTAACTCACCCATGGTTCATATTCTCACCTCATGAGTTCATTCTCTCTTGATCACTTCATCTTTTTCTTCATGAGAAAAAGCTTTCTAGCCTTTTCTAAGTGAGAAAATATTGTAAGAAAAAGAAATCTAAAGAGAGCCCATTTTCTACTTCATCATCCTCTACTATTAGCCATTTAGTTTAGAGTGTTTACTTTATTAATCTACCATTTGTGAAGAGGTAGCATGAGCTTGAGTCTCCTCGACATAGATCATCTTCGTCCTCGAAGACATCGAACAATGTTGTTCATTTCTTCATGTGAACCTTTACTAAAGTTTGAGAGTTCACTACATGGAGCGAAGGGACTACTACACGGAGCTTTAGAAGTGAAGGACCGGTCTACAAAGGTTGTATTCCTCATTCACTTAGGATGTTAAGATGTTAACATTGCTTGTTCGTTTAAATATCTAGTTAAGATTCTATGTTAGGGTTCTTTAGAACGGCAAAATTTTAAAAACAGCATGGACGATGCCTCCCGAAACCTTGTTGCTTTCCTAGGTAACCCTACTGGTATGCTGCCGTGGAGTTGGAAGCTCTTGCACCTTCTGACGAGATTCTGGGCATCCTGATAGATGGTCGGCTAATAGTATCCTTGGAGGAGTGTCTTCTGGACTAAGGTGCGGGCCCCTTGATGTGCTCCGCCGACCCCTTCGTGGATTTCGCGGAGGACGTAGTCGGCTTCATGGGGATCGACGCACTGAAGTAGGGGTTGAGTGAAGGATTTCTTATAGAGGTTCTATTTGCTCCAGATGAAATGGCGGGCTTTGGCTCTGAGGCGGCGGGCCTCCCTTCGATCTCCGGGGAGTGTACCATCTTTCAGAAATTCCACGAGGGGCTGCCTCCAATCCCGGCCTTCTTCCCAGGCCGTGTAAACTTAGAGTGATGTCGCTCTATCCTCCACGCTTAGCCGTGGCAAGACCTCGAAGAGGATTTTTTTCTTGTTGTTGGCCGTGTAGGAAGAAGCTAGCTTGCTCAGGGTGTCGGCCTGGACGTTTAGGTGCCGGGGGATCTGATCCACTTAAACTTCGTCGAAGTCCTTCCGTAGTCTTCTTACCTCGGCCAAATATTTTACCATCAGAGGTTCCCGTGCCTTGAAACGGCCGGTCACCTGGCCTACGATTAGGGCGGAGTCGCTGCGGATTCAGATCGTCTTCAGCCCCACTACGGAGGCGATTCGTAGTCCAGTGAGCAAAGCCTCATACTCCACGGCGTTGTTTGAGGCTTTAAACCTGAGTTTTAAGGAATACTCCATCTCTGCCTCGTTCGGGCCCCGGATGATGAAGCCGGCACCACAGCCTTCCTCGGTTGATGACCCATCGACGTAAACGACCTAGTAGAGGATGGAGTCGGGCCCCTTTTCGATCGAAAGTAGAGATCCGGGGGCCGGCACGGACACTACCTCTTTGTTGGTGATAGTGCATTCGACGATAAAATCGGCCAAGACCTGTGCATTGATAGCCTGCCTCGGGCGGTACTTGATGTCGAGTTGGGACAACTCCCACTTCCACTTCCCCAAATGGCCAGAAGACTCGGAGGAGGCGAGAATAGCCCCTAAAGGGCGCTCGGTGAGAACGAGGATGGTGTGTGCCTGGAAGTTATGCCGTAGTTTCCTTGAGGCCACTATAAGCGCCATGACAATCTTCTCTATGACCGGGTACCTTTTTCCGCATCCTTAAAGACGTGGCTTACGTAGTAGACCAACCTCTGGACTCCTTCGACCTCTCGAACGAGCACCGATCCTGCAGCTTGATCGGACACCGCCAAATACAGCGATAGCTCATCTCCTTCAACTGGACGGGTGAGCAGTGGGGGAGTTTCTAGGTGCGTTTTTAATTGTTTGAAAGCAATCTGACACTCCTCTGACCATTCGAATCTTGGGATCTTCCTCAGGTCTTTGAAGAATGGGAGGCACTTTTTCCCGGATCTTGACATGAAATGACTCAAGGCGGCTACCCTCCCTGTGAGCCGCATGATTTCGACGTTGGTCTTTGGCGCGGCCATGTTGAGGATGGCGCTGATTTTCTCCGGGTTAGCCTCGATTCTTTGGTGGGTAACCATGAATCCGAAGAACTTTCCACTAGTGACCCCGAACGCGCACTTGGCGGGATTCAGCTTCATTTTGTATTTGCGGAGGACGTCGAAAGTCTCGCCAAGATCTTTGGCATGTTCCTATGACGAGGTCGACTTAACGAGCATGTCGTCGATGTAAACCACCATGTTCCTTCCGATCTATGGTTTGAACATCCTGTTGACCAAACGTTGGTATGTAGCCCCGGCATTTTTGAGGCCGAAAGGCATCACTTTATAGCAGTATACCCCCCGGTCCGTTGTGAATGCGGTGAGTTCTTCGTATGCCGGATTCATACGGATCTGGTTGTAGCCGGAGAAAGCATCCATGAAGCTGAGTAACTCGTGTCCTGCTAAGCTGTCAACAAGCTCATATATCCGAGGGAGGGGATAGTTTTCTTTCGGGCAGGCCCTGTTGAGATCTGTGAAGTTGACGCACATGCGCCACTTCCCACATGCCTTTTTAACCATTACCACATTCGCAAGACATTCTGAGTAGGCTAAGTTTCGAATGAAGTTGGTTGCGAGCAACCTGTCAACCTCGTCCTCGATCGCCTTTTGTTTGATCGGAGAAAAACTTCGTTTCTTTTTCCTGACGGGTCGGACCGTTGGGTCGACCCCGAGCTTATGTGATATTACCTTGGGGTCGATCCCAGGCATGTCGGCGGGCGCCCAAGCGAACACGTCCGAGTTCCCCCTGAGGAAGCGGACAAGGTCGTCGCGTCGGACCCCTGTTAAGAGCGACCCGATTTGGACGGTTCATTCATTGTCCCCTTCGACAAGGGGAACCTCCGTTAGCGGCTCCACCGAGACTCCTCGGATCTCTTTTTGCTCATCCCGAGAATCTAAGGACCCCGTGAAATCCTCCGCGCCTTCAAGGTCATCGCCTCGCTCCTCGGGCATAGATGTTGCTGTGAAGTAATTTTTTGCGGTTTGCTGGTTCCCATAGGCCCGGCCTATTCCTCCTTTGTTGAGTGGAAACTTGATCGCGAAGTGGTAGGTCGATATCTGGGCCTGGAGGGAGTTTAGCATCGGGCGTCCCAGGAGGATACTGTAGGCCGATGGAATTCTGGCGACGATGAACTCCACAGGCACGGTACGTGTACGGCCTCCTTTCCCGATGTTAAGTAGGAGGGTGACCACTCTTTCCGCCGGGATGGACTAGTTAGTAAACCCTGACAGGATGTGGGCGGTCGGCCTTAGGTCCGATGGGCTAAGCCCCATACGTAGGAAGTAGTCGTAGAAGAGGATGTCTGCCGAGCTTCCCGAGTCGACCAGTATCCTTTGAACCTTGTAGCGGTGGACCCCCGCTGTAATCACCAGAGGGTCGTTGTGAGGCAAGGATATCCCGTGGAGATCCTCATCGGTAAAGGTGATGGGCTCGGCTGCTTTGGTCCTCTTCATGGGCCGGTTGCTCGTCCCTTCGACCGGCAGGAGGCGTCGGATATTGCCGGCTCCAGGCACACCCCCCACTGATACGACCATGATTTGGACGATCGTCAACTCACCGGGAGGGGGACGCTGCTCTTGCTCTCAGTCTGCTTGTTGCTTTTCCCGCAAGTATTTTGCCAGGTGCCTCGAGCGAATTAACTCCTCAATGTAGTCTCGGAGCTGTTTGCAGTTTTCTGTGGGGTGTCCCTGCGAACTGTGGAAAGCGCAATATGGGCCTCGTGTCCATTTGGCCGCCTTATTGTTGACCGAGGGGATTTTGAAGAATCTCTCGCCCTTCGCCTCCTCCAACAGCTCTGTGTGGTAGATGTTGAGTTGGGTATACTCCTGGAACTTCGGAGAGTACGGCTTTGGCCGGTCAATCTTCTTTTTCTCTTCTCAGGCTCTCTTCTTTTGATCGGCCTGGTCAGTCCGGGGTAGGTTCGCGTTCACCTCGGACTCAAGATGGATCTCTCGCTCGGTCCAGGCTTTTACCTCGACCATGGTCTTAGGTTGCGCTAATGCAAAGGAGCGGAGCCAATCCTTGTGCCTAAGACCCGACCTAAGGGCCGTGATGACCGTTTCATCCCGGTGCTCTGGGACTTCAAGAAGAGTATTGTAGAAGCGGGTGAGGTATCCTTTGAAAGACTCTCTGTCCTCGATCTTTATGGTCAAGAGGTGGTCGACGGTCCGCTTTTGTTGTCTGTTCCCAACGAAATGACCGAGGAATTGGGCAGACAGCTCATCAAAGGTAGAGATGGAGCGTGGCGTGAGTCCTCGGAATCAGTCTCGTCCAGAGCGGATGAGAGTAGCGGGGAATGCATGGCATTGTGCGGCGTCGGAGTTATCCTGGAAGCTCATCCCTACTGTGAACGCGTCCAAATGGTCTTTCGGGTCGAACTTTCCGTCGAATAGTGATACCTTTGGAGGCTTGTTCCTGGAAGAGATGTGGACAGCGAGTAGCTCTTCAGTGAAGGGCCTCGTAAGCGAGTCAGCGGCATATCTAGCCCCATCGCTTGAAGGACAACTCTCCCGATTTATACCCTCGATCTTCTTTTCGAGGGCATCGAGTCGGTCGTGGTATCCCGAGGATTCGGCATACTCGGATTTATGGCCCCTGCTGTTGGCGACCTGCGCTTGGCCGCAGTTCCGGTTCCGTTCAATGAGGTTCTTCAGGTCCCCTGGCGAGGTCGTCTTCGAGCTACCGTGGTGAGTCCCATCCATGCGAACCTGTCGAGGGAGAGGGCTCCAGCCATGCCTGGGAGCAGGAGAGCTGACCGACACCTCTTCGGGAGGGACAGGAGTGCGATAGGCCTCAGGGCGGGATGCTCTTTCATAAGACCTCGGTGTCGAGCTGTGAGGTGCTCACCGGGTCATCGAATTAGTCGCCACGGGGGATCTGTGGCCGCCGGAGATAGCGAGGCAGTGCTCGGATGTGCCGGCGCAGGCAGTGTCTTCTCTCCCTATGTGTCGCTCCCGAAGTGGGGGAGCGGCGACTTGGGGAGCTTTTCCTGCCATTTGGACACGGACAAGCGCATCCACGACGGACGCGAGCCGATCTATTCACGCAGACAGTGCGTGGATGGCGTTCGATGGAGGAGGGGATCCATCCGCGCCTCCTTTGTGGGGAGGATGGCGGCTAGTGCTGGGATCGTCGCGGTGATCACTCGGCATGAGTTCGAGATCGGAAGATCAACTTTCGTTGAGCGGAATTTTCGTTTCCCACAGACGGCGCCAACTGATGGAGGCCTAGATCTCCTTTAGATGTTGTCTTCCGTTGATCTGTATCGAGCGTTGATGGATGGCTGAGATTGGATTAGAGGGTTGCCTCCTGAAGCATGTGGATCTCAGTGGACTTGATTTGGAATGAAGCCGAGCTACCTGCAAGGAAATCCCGGGGTGGTTGTACCACCGTGGACCCTCCGACGATCAAGTTAGTCGAGGTATTTGGGTAGAGTAGCGGCCTATTGGATAATAATTTCCTTACTCGAGTCATCTGAGAGGGGGTTTATATAGTGGCAGCCATGGGCTGGCGGGCACGAGATTTACGCCGGCCCTTACGCCCTTGGAGTCGCGCCTGCGCGAATGGCGGGATCCTCTATTAATGGCGAGATACGCCCATTAACGGGGGAACGCGATGGCGCGGGACGCGGGATCATGGGGCGGCGGATATGTCGTGTATAACGAGATTCACGGGGCCATGTCCGGGACGCTGATGATCTGCGCTCTGGGTCGGTCGATGAGACCGAGGAAGCTGAGCTCGGCGGGAGGCTCGGAGGCGAGCGGGAGGCCAAGCAAGCTTGGTTCTGTGATAGCTCGGGGGCGAGTTGGGAGGGCTGAGGAAGCTCATCGTGCAGGAGGGCTCGGAGGCGAGCCAATGGTTATTTGGAAGACGAGCATAGGAGTGGTCTGGAAGGCCACGGAGGGTCGGGAACATCCTCGGGAGGAAGGCCTGGGGCACGCCTTCAACATACCGTTCTTACTCCTTTCTCGTAAGCCTTGGGACACGTTATCTGCCATGTGTCGTGATCTGGGGAGTTCTCGGTATTGAGCATCATCACCTATTATTCGTCTCAAAATACAACACCCACTAGTTTACATAAGGTTGAAAATATTAAAAAAAAAGGGTTTTTTACATAAGACCCTCTCAAAACTTAGCTAATTACTAAAAAAACCAAAAGCTTGGTAATTACTTGTTATCCAAAAAACTTTGAAGTTGCTCTTAAAACCCTCCACTAGCCCTTTTCCCTTACTCAATCAGCCAGTTAACAGAGAAACTCGGGATAGAGTTACTAAAACCTCCCAAGTCCCAAATCACTCGTTTTCATTTTTCTTCATCTAAAATTCCCAATTAGAACCCTAATTCAAATTAGGGTTTAAGAATTGCTTTTCAAAACCTCTAATTGGTAACAGGATATGATTCTTTTTTTTAAAAATATTTTCTAGCAATGAAGGAGTGGAATGCGAATGCGGGTTTAATTGCAAATTTCGTGTGAGTGAAAAGTTGAAAACGAATGGTGGAAAGTTTTTCGATTGTCCTACGTTTAAGGGTCCACATCAAGAGGAAAAGGAATATGAAGAATAAGAAAGAATTGACGGTTTTATCGAATGGAACCATAAGGTTATAAGTGGGGTAGATGAGAATATTATAAATTAACTAACGGTCATAATTTCTTTGGACGGAAAATTTGAAAGGGGGTAAAATGAGCAACTTAAAGGTTTTTTGGGTAATAAGTAACTATCAAGTTTTAGTGGGTTTTTAGTAATTACGTTTTGGGGGATTTAATTAAAAAACTCTAAAAAGAATGGAAAAAATGGGAATGTGAATGTTGCATGACTAAATCGGCTATGTACATTCACAGCCGGATTAACCTCGTAAAACTATTAAGATTGATGAAATTTCCTCAAGATCGTTAAAAGCTTCGACTTAATGGATTGCCGCAAAATAGTCTAGATTTTGAAGATCATTGTAACAACCATGTTTTTACTATACTGTTTTTATATAAATAAAAATATGTTTGTTTTGAAATGATTCTTTATTTTTAAATAAGAGGGTTTTGAAAGATTATTTTAAAAGATTTATTTTGTTGTTTTAGAATAAAAAGAATTTATTTGATTATGTATTGAAAGGGAAATTTTGAAAAGAGAATTTATTTTATTTTTAAAAAAATAGTTTAAGAAAATGATTTATTCCATTTACATTTTAAATAATTTACTTTTGATCATTTAATAGAACATGCATAAGTCTAAAGTTGTGCACCGAGTCGGTTTGGACCCGTTACCCATCCGAACCCGCCCGCATTTGACGGGTACAAAACCCAAAACCGCCCTTAATAGAATAGGGCGGGTTTTTCAATCTTATAAAACTCGTCCGAGCCCAAGCCCATAACCGCCTGCAACCTGACCCCTCCACAACCAACCTGAACCCACCCGCTTACTAAAAATATGAGCCATAGAAATATTTATTGCTATGGAAAGATTAAAAATCTAGGCCTATATAAATTCATATAACCTAATTTTTATTTCTTATTTTCTCACTTTATTTTTCAACCGCTTATTAATTAGTTCCTTCAATTCTCTCTTTTGTTTTGTGCTGCTACAATAATTCTGATTAATAATATTTGTTTCATCTTGCAACTTTAAATATTGTATTATGTTTCAGATGTGTTTAAATTTTCAATTGAGACTTTATAAGATTTGTTTTTCTTTCATATTTTATATATAATAAATGATAAGTTTAATATGCGAAACCTATCCCAAATCATGGTAACCCGCCCTATTTAGGGAAATCCGAGCCCGAAACCCGTCCACACCTGTTGGGTGTGGGTTCAGGTTTATAAACCTATTATAGCATGCGAGTTTAATGTAGATGGAAAACACGTCTATCCTAGCAGGTTTGGGTTTCTTTTTGGTCCAAAACCCGGCCAATCCGACCCGCACACAGCCCTACATAAGTATCCCATTGGTTGAGACGTTGTGGTATTATTATCCAGAAGTCGCAGGATTGAACCCCGAATGCTGTAATCTTTTTTAATTATAAAAACCTTCTCTTAACCTACAAATGAATTATGGCATTTCATATTTGTTTTTTAATACTCACAATGAATATATAATTAAGAGGAATTATGATGACTATAAACCACTTTATATATGTTACTCATCTCCTTCTTCATTTCCACTCAAAATTTAGAGACACTCCATTAGAAAACTCAAAACTTCCTTTTCTTCTGCTTCGCCTCCTTCGGGTCTCGAAGTCACCAAAACCCACACGTCGCTAGGAAAAAATCAATGAGTCGGTTGTTATACCAACTCACATTATTTGTAAGTCCCTTCTTACCATTCTCTTATTGAATCTCCCTCATCTTACCATGTCGTTACTCATGTCTATATTTGCATATTACGTCGGTAAATCCCATACCTAAATAACAAATACAAAATAAAATGATAGTCTAATACATAGTTGAGTGAAATGTTAGACTTATCTCGGTATAGTTTTTGATTATTGCCAAACAACTCATTCCATGTATTGAACTAACCATTTTGTAGGACTCTTGTATATCATAGAACAATTGATGGAGAACGGAGGACTGAACTCATATCATCAAATCCATAGGACGCTGGAGGTCAATAGTTGGACTTCATTAATTTAACAATTTCAAGATCAATTTGAAGCTAACGTACAAGTAAAAAGAGTCTCTGATTGACCCAGCGGGTTTTTATTTTTTATTCATTTATTCTAAGGATATTAATGTAAAAGGTTTAGGACCTAATGAGCTTGAGAATACACATATTTAATTTTCATATTGCATCATGTGTTGATAAAATAATTTCAAGCTTAAAATTATTTTTCATAAATTTTTAAAGAATAAAATAGTTTCAAGATTAAAATATATTAATTTATTACTATGCATATGTAGGGTATTTTGATTGGTTCTAATTGTTTAGATCATGCAATTTAAACCCACATGCTTTCAAATATTTGATCTCAACGGCTGCTTTACATTATTTTAAGGTATACTATCACAGTTAATTAACTGTAACTTGTGGTTAATTGATTTGCACTAGTTTTTTGAATTAAAATTTAGCTGTTAGCTCTTGTTTTGATATTAGATAATTTTGTGGGAATTAAATCAAATAGCTGTTGTACCTAGAATTAGAGAAAGGTTTTTGCATGTTTTTTCAGATACAAATATTTACCAAGTCATCTATATATACTACGAGCTTTTATCACTTCAAGAGAAACCTCACTTGCTCAAATCATTTCCAAAGAACTTCTCAAGCTCATCATTTTCATACCCTATAGAAAATTTGTATGTGCTTCATTGTCTTTCACCTGTTTAGAGAGAAGAATCGAAACATTGTAAGGGTAATCCTCTGCCCGTGAAAAGAAAGTGTAAGAGTGTTCCGCTATCAGGGAAATGAGGTGCTTGTAGGGGTTTCTCCACCCGGTTAAAGAAAGTTATTGTGAAAGGGAAAAGTCCTAAAAGCGGGGCCTTAGATAGTGAACTAGGTAAAGGGTCCCGAACCACTCTAAATCGACTGTTGTCACAGTTTGCTTTTCTTTATACCTTTACTTTATTGTTATGCTTATTTCTGTGTTACGATTGATATTATTTTAACCGTGCTTAAAATTGTTCGAACGTATTGCTATTGTTGTTAAGTTAAAGTAAAATTTTGTAAAACCCTATTCACCCCCTCTAGGGTTACCTCACATACTTTCTTGAACCTTTTTTCCTTCATGAACGGAGTACATATCGAATGGTAGTTGATTCATTGTTTCATGTTTTTGATCGAATGATTAGTAACAGTAGTTATGAGAACATGTGAATTGTATCATCCTATATTGTATGCAACCTCATGAAATCCGATCGTTTATAAAAAATAAAAATAAAAAGAATGGTTTTTAGTTTTTGTAGAAATCCTAATAAATCCTTTATGTCTGTTTAGTGCATATTGCATTACCGATTCACATGCTTGTTATGTATGTATCCTTTCACTTAATTGCTAGCTGTTTTATTTTTGTATTTAAATTTAGTTTTACAAGAAAACAAGGTTTCAAATAAATACCATTGTTTTGTCATTTTCTGTTACAATCATAAACTTTTTGTACGAATTTTTTTCTGAAAATACAGAAAGGAACACCTAAGCCTGAGCACGAGTTATAAGTTTGTTTTGCTTTTGAACAACACGAAGGAGTTGTAGCTTATTGGTAAGACCTTGCACTGCTGAGACATAGCACCCGAGTTCAAATTCCATCAGCCACATTATCTTTTTAGTTAATTTTCTTTTAATCTTTTTAGAAGCCCAAGAGTCTATACGTGCACAACACGTAAACTGAAGAGTCACTGATTAATCAAATATGTGCATGAGAGTAAACCAAATAACCCTGACATGTGGCACCCGACCCAACCCCATCCACCGGTGTTGGGCCGGCGAAATGCCTTAAAACCCCCAGTACCACTGGTCATACCTGACGGTAAAGCCCCCAAACTTTGTCCCCTGCACCTTTTCAGCTATCCCACTCCCCCTACACTGTTTATTTTCTCTGCACATTTACCAGAGAACAATAAATCACCTTTAATCCTATTTTTAATGCAATTTTCAATGCATTCTTTCACCCCTCCTAAACCTTAATTTTTCCTATAATACCATACCCCATTTCTCACATTCTCACTCAAAAATCCCTACCAAAACTCTCAAAAACTTTCAAGTCCTCTTTGGTGTACAAGTGGAGTTAGCGAAATGCGAAGCTCTGACGAAATTCCGAGGAGATTCCGGCGACGAAACGACACCCCGAAGCCTCCTGTAGCTCCCCTCTCCCTTCTCTTATCTTAAAGCCAGTAATTCCTACCTTCCCCTCTCATCTTCTAATCTAGAAACTTTCAATTCTACAACCCGACGGAAGCGGAGTTAATCCGACTTCCGATTCGGTTTTTTTTAAAAATGTTATTTTTCTTAAAAATCAATACCAAACTTTCATATCAGGTTCAATAAATATTAACAAATATATTAAACAAGTTTCACATCAAAAGAATTTATATTGCAATTTTTATCGCAGTTTTACACTAAAATACCACATATTTTAGTTTCCGACATAAACAACATATTACCTTTAGATAGTTCACGAGGTAATGACCTACCTCATCACAACACACATCTCTAACATAGCACGATGGAAATTTAGAAATATAGTTGTGGATAATACGATATTTCAAATAAACCCCATTAACTTATAAAACCATTTTCTTAAAAAGATATATTAAACAATTACTTGCAATTACGCATCTACAACCCACTTTTGGGTACCCCGTTTGAGATGGTGCGGATTATCGCACGTCCTCGGACTTAGTAGAGCGAGATGCAGACCTCCGAAAGGAGCATTTGATCTCGATGAAATTTTTATGCATTTTTCTTTAGAAAATGAGATTTCTACAAGAAAATAAATAAAATTACTTTCATTAAAATATATATATATATATTTATATATATTAACAAAATATCTACTTTAATTATATTATATAATATTCCAAGTTTTCAAAAGTAATCACCATTACATGAAAATACTATCCAAATACAAAACAATACCGATATTTCAAGAAAATACCATATACTATGAAAATTAGGTTTTACTCACTATTTCACTTTTATAAAATATACATTTATGAAAACCTTAAATACGATAATTAAATAGTTGAGATGTATTTTGAAAATTATATCAAACTATTTTTACATAAAACCCCCTCAAGTTATACTAAATTACAATAAGGACCCTAATAAACATAGGTTTAAGCGGGACCGGTCTCTTGAGCCTCAGGGAGCTGGAGATATGGGTGCTTGCCTATTTAAAGTAGACAATCTAAAAAGCAGTGTTATCAACACGGTAATTGTCTTGGAAAAAGACACAAATCCTGCCATCCATGTGCAGCAGTTACCGATAACATCAAAACTAATTCAGGATTTCAATTTCTTTTCAAAGTGTCTGATTCAGGCTGAGTCTCAATCTAATCAATATGACTTGAATGTGATTCAAGTATAAACTACAATTCAACATGAATCCGTCTATTCAATCTATATCAATCTATATTGACTGAACCGAACTATGGATATTCTCCATCTACATGTACATCCATTATATCCGTTCCATTACTAATATCATGGTTTCGGCAAGTCATCCATCTATATAACAAACAATACAATCAAGACATCGCGGGGTTTAGGGGTAGATTGGTACGGAAGGTGTTAAAAGTGGCACGAGACTGTAACCATAATACACCTAACCTGAATATCCATTACCGTTGTACCATGCCTGAATGGTTCCTTGTGTTCCATATAGATTGGTCTCCGAAATAGTGGGACTCCTCTCGTATATACTGGCATTTTCTGTACCAAGGTACAAACAACAACGTTAACAATATAATACAACTTTAAAAGTTACATTCACTTTCTGTCTATTCTGTCTATACCTATTCTTTGGGACTTACTGAGCGATTGTTCGCTGACGACATTCCTTTTCTTCCTTCTTGGAATGTTGTCAGGTGGATCGGACTTTCTGGAGACAGAGCCCAGCAGTGAGTACTTGGATCAGATAGCTTTCGACCCAGAGCTTTAGATTACTTGTACATATTTTCATTTCTGTTATGCCATTGTTTAGGCATTGCTTTCATTCAATGTATTTACATTTCAGCTGTATTGTAAAAAAAGAATGTTGAATAAATAAAGTTGTTGTTCATTTACATCTTGTCTCTTGTGTACTTTATTTTATATTGCTTAGATACGCTTAGCGTGTTTACTTATGAGTAAATGCATCGTGTGGCCCGTCGCGTCCTCTGTCCGTACACTGGGAAGCGGGGCATGACATTTTCAAATACAATCTTAAAATATCTTTACCTTCGAAATATTGTTTAGAAATTTATCTTGAATTCTGAAAATTCTAAGAAAATTAGTTAAGATAATAGATATTTTTATAATCGCGTTGAAAAATTTCAAATCGAATCGATCTCTGAGTTAAGTTTTATGGCTCTCGTAGTCACTGTTTTCGACAGATCTGAAAAATGATTTCAATACATACTTTCAAAAATTCATAACTCTAGTTTCAGAAATCCAAATTGAGTAAAACCAAGTTGGTCTAATAACAAGATCGAAAGATGCAACTTTTTCTAATTTAACCCTTTACCAAAAACCGACGGAAAATATCGTATTTTGCATTTCTAAATCTTGCGACGGTTGTGGACTATTTCTGTCCTACTCTGTGCAGCGTTACTAAAATACATTTATCTAATAAACCAGCAGTCAAAATTAGGAGAATATTGGACGCATGGCTGCATAATATCTAGGACTACATTTCTCGTGTTGACACTATTTTCATAAAAGTTACAGAAGTATTAGTTTACAACACTTCTTTACGCTACTGTCTTCTGGTTTATGTGTTTGGATAGCTCGATTTATCATTATTCATGCCGTATGACACACATGTACACTTATTTCTTGATCCCTCAAAAGTTGCATGGACATAATTGCATGATTATATATAATTCTTGTTTGACACAAAGCTGACCCGAACCATGAATATGCGCTTACGTGTGTACATGAATATACTTGAATACATGAACTTGTGGGCTTGACATGAACCAGAAACTGTTTCGATGTATTCATAGACTTGTGTTAAGACTTGTGTTAAACTATAAAACTTAATGTATGATAACGCAGGGGAAGGGATAGTTTTGGTATTGAACGTATTTCGTGTGACGAGAGTCTCCTACATATGCTGTGATTCCCAGCATGAGCAGAAGCTAACTATTCATGAATCTCATGTGTTGTTATTCCGTGGGTTTGACGGAGCGCTAACTCAAGCTTGTGCCCTTAGTCCATGAGTTTGATGGACTACTCTCGTTATATGTATACTTTAATTACTAGAATTCCAATAAAATATGTAACCGTAGAATTGTCATGTTTATATATTCTGACATGCTTATTCACCTTGCAATGATATTCTT
Organism: Agapanthus africanus; assembly: GCA_030015575.1. Taxonomy (NCBI): domain Eukaryota; kingdom Viridiplantae; phylum Streptophyta; class Magnoliopsida; order Asparagales; family Amaryllidaceae; genus Agapanthus; species Agapanthus africanus. Next base: position 152,491,795 of record CM057348.1, on the reverse strand, counting down.
TGCACTATTATGCATAACTCATACCTGCTTACATGTTTCGCCGTTATATTACTATGTTTATATCATATTAAAACTTGGGGACTTACCGAGCGCAAAATCGTTGATGGACATTTCCTTGTTGTTGTCTCTTTTGGAAATTTTTGTCAGGTGATTCAGGGACATGAAGGGAAATCAGTGCTAGGGTTGCAACACTTACGGACCCTGCGGAAGGATCAAACAAAAAAATAACAAGCATAGCACCAATTTCCATACAAGATCAAGTCATTTGCTAATAATATCCAAACGCAAGTAAACTAAAAAGGGGAGTTTAAGAGAGCTACAACCTTTGTAACGTGTCCACCTAATCGTGGAAGACACGTGCTATACTCCGTCGCCTCCGGATCAAGTTTTGAAGACAATCTCCTCGCCGAAAATGATCAACATCAAGAAAACCCCAAATCAAGCTTCAACTCCACCAATGCAAGCATCTTTTGAAGTAACATGATCCCAAACTTTACTAGTGAGTGAGATGATGAGATGATGAGATGATGAGATGTAGCAAGCTCACAATAATTTCATCTCTCATTTTTAGCATCTTCTCTCATCTCAAGAAAATGGAGAAGGAGGAGGAGAAGGAGAAGAGAGAAACTCAAGAAAAGAATAGCTAGTGAAAAAAATCAACCATGCAATTTTTAAACTCAATTTCCAATAAACAAATAAGCGTATACCTCTCTACCATCCCTCTTTCCACTTCATTTCCTTTTCTTTTCTTTTACTATAAACTAAAATGAGGTATCCCCTTATATATATATATATATATATATATATATATATATATATATATATATATATATATCATCTACCCATATTCGTATAAAAATACAAATAGAAAATGACAGAAAAATATAAAGTGAACATAATACTAGAACCAGAATATATGTATCCAATATACATACATACATACATATAATATTATTATTAAATCAAAACTTGATTTAATAATCTGATTTAAATATAAACCGAAAAGTATTAAAAACGAGATTAACATACATATATCAAATACACGTATTTAATAGAACTCTTGCACGTATCGCCATACGCACACTATATCGTTTCGCTTGAGCGGGAAAAATCTCTGCGTTGGATTCTAAAAACTCAATTAATACGCTGGCAGTTGTTTACCACCGGAAACCAAACTGAGGCGTGAGGAGCGCATCTAACCTAAATACGGAGGCAGATACTATATGGAACATATCTTTCCACTTCTCAGAAGATACCAAATTGATTTATGACACCGTATATCAGTGGTTTGGATTGATGCGACCGTTGTAGCAGACTTTATCAGATCCCCCCTCATATTTGAGGGATTTTTTTTATTGTGGGGACGCTTTTTCCTGTAGACGCAAACCCCTGCAATTAATTATGTTACTGCAAAGTGATAATAACGTTCTCCTTCTCCATAGATATCACTTCATGTCGTATTATATATTTTTTATTTTAGAGTTGCCCTTGGATTGTATACGAAGAATAATTTTGTCATCGCCCGTAGAGCGCGGATTAGTCCAAATCCGTAAATCTCAGATTTGGGATTGAACCTAAACTATATCTGTCATTAGTTCAAAGGTATACGGATCGTTAATCTTGTCTTAGACTATGGTTAAAGATCGTTAATCTTGTTTTAGATTAAGGTCGACTTAGAATATATGAACATCTGAGCTCGATTGACTTTTAAAAGCAAAGAATTTAAAACTTCAGGGACTTAGTCTATTTTATACTAAACATTAGGTTTTATATTTACCCAACAGTACTAAGCACTAGGCCATATATATTGTTTTGGGCTTTACATAACCCAACAATACTAAGCACTGGGCCCAGAAGCTTAAGCTTCAACATGGGATATAATATCCTTCCTGCTTCAGTGCTCACTTTATATCACGTGAGTCGCACTCTTTTTTGTTTCAGGCACACACGTGGATATCATGAAAGACACCAAGTCTTCTTCTAGCTTCACACGCTCACGTGTTCAACATGTGAGACGCTCACTCCTTTTAGCTTCAAAAGCTCACATGGATATCACGTGAGGTACTTCTCAGGTGCTCACGTGCATATCACGTGAGACGCTGGCTTCTTTGGCGCTCACATACTATCATGTGAGTAGTGTTAAGCACTCACTCATATAGCGCTCACGTGCATATCACATGAGCCGCTGAGTTTTAGGCGCTCACGTGCTTCTCACGTGAGACTCCAAGTCTAGGGTGCTCACGTGCTTTTCACGTGAGACTTTGTTTTCTTGGGTGTTCACATGCTTTTTACGTAAGGCTCTAAATCTCTGAGTTTCTGGACGCTCACGTGGATATCACGCGGGACGCTCCTTTTTGATTTGTTCTTTGCCACTCACGTGCATATCACGTGAGGTGCTTCTTCTTTAAGAACTTGAAGATCTTGTTCATATAAGATCTAAGTTCTTGATTATTTAAGGGAACTAAGTTCTTGGAGATAAAACTCCGTCTTTCTTTCATCTTTATTTTTTATGATGATGGGAAAACATCAAAGTTATTATCTGGATCCTAAGTTTAAGATCAATATCCTTTTGTGAGAATTAAATTCTCTTTTTTTGGGAGAACTTGTCTTATGGATCTTAAATCCAGAGAAAGAAATAAGTTCTTTGAATGATTAAACCCTGTTTTTTTATGCATGATAGGTAAAAAGAGACACATTTCTCCCTTGTTCTACTTAGGGTTTTAGAGTTTGAAGATGATCTTCCAGAAGAATTAAATTCTCAGTTTTTCTATAAGCTTATGGGGGTCTCTCCTATATGAGATTTAATCTCTTGGGTCATTTATATAGGAGAAGAGAAAAATCAATTTTTTTGAGTAAATATCTCATCGAGAGATCTTGATTGATTTTATAATCAATCGGAGATGTTTAAATCACCGTTGGATCTTTTATCCAACGGTTTTCTTTTTAACAGAGAATATATTTCTTATTTGTTTAACAAAATTAGGAAAATATTTTTTTAACATTGGATTTAATTCTATCATATGATTAATTGGTGATTTTTAATCACCGTTGGATTTTTAATCCATTAGCTCTTTGTTTAACAGAGCATATCTTTCTTATTTCAGAAAGATCAAGAGAAATATTTTCTCAAGTAGAATTTAATTACAACTGAAGCAAACTGCTTCAATATTAGGTGCTAGTGCTCAAGTGTTTTGCACGTGGGTGCTCATGTGTTTAACACGTAGGTGCTACTATAGGATTTAATACTAACTGCAGCAAGTGCTTGCGTGTTTTGCACGTGAGTGCTCACGTGTTTAACACGTGGGGACTGGTTTCTATTTTTTATAAGAGAACGAATGTAAGGTTTGAGCCAAAAATTTTGCGGGAATAAATGCCCTCTACTACTATGCCCACTAAGTATGTATGTGGGTTAAATAGTGCAAAGTAATGCATTGCCAAAAATTTGAGGGCTTAGAAAACAAGTTTAGATCCCTGTCGCCCAAGGCTTTTTCAATCTTTATGAGCCGTGAGGGTCTTACAAATTATTTTCTACCTACTAGTCGAGAGGACACCCAAGTGGCTTCTTCTCCTCATTGGTATCTTGGTTGGCCAATGAAGAATGACTTTGATGCAATTTTGTCATATGTGGCTTATGGATAGTATACGGCAGTCAGTATGGAGACAGTCCCCAGGGTAGCGATGGCTTAAGAAACAGGTTTAGATCCCTGTCATCTAAGGCTTTTCAACTTATGAGCCGTGAGGGTCTCATAAAGGTATTTCTCCCTACGAGTCAAGAGGATCTCGTAGATGTATATTCTCCTGAGAAGTCGTGAGGATTCCTAAGTGTCTTTTCTTTTGAGAGTCGGAAGGATTCCACAAGAGTGTTTTCCCCTTACGAATCGAGAGGACTCGTAAGTGGCTTCTTCACTTCATCGTTTGTGCTGAAGTGACCCGGCTTATTTTATTTACTTGTCCCAGAACGTTTAGTTTATCCTTCCCTTAGGCTTATGGATAAACTCATCCTAACGTCAAACATACATAACCCTTGTTATAACAAGCGTCCATTAGGTTGGTGGTGCTAGGTTTAGTCCATCTCACCATTACGTCACCCGATATTTTCTCGATCCACATCCACTCGGGTCGCTGGGTCGAGTAGCCATGTGCTTATTATATCACCCAACCCTACCGCTGCAAGATACAACGTCTCAAGTAACCTTTCTAGGCCGGTATGTCCGTATTGTCGTCAGATGGTTTAGCGTTAAGCGCTACCATGTCGCTTTACCTTGAGATTAGACTCCCTTCTTTGAGAAGTCCCAGGGAAGTCAAAGTCACATCCGTCCAAATTGGGTTAACATCTAATGGTTTTTAGGCTTTGTATATATTGCCGTCAAGATCCGAAGCAAAGAATATGCCATCACTTCACTTTTGCTTTAATGATGTCATGCTGATTCTTCACTGAAGTAAGGTGGACATACATATGGTCTCTAGGTTGTATATACTGCCATTGAGATCTGGAGTTGGGATTTTTCCATCATTCCACTTTTACTTTGACCTTTTGGTCCTTATTGACGTTGCGTCTGTATTCTGCTGGAATAAGAAGAAACGCCGAAATAATCCTTAGGCTGTATGAGTTGCCATCGAGATCTAGAGTTAGGATTTTGCTATTACTCCGCTTTTGATTTGCTTGAGAAGCTGCCACTAAATCCTTCGGGGGACGAAGTAGCTCTTGGTAGCCTTTGGGCTTATATGGCGCCGCGGAGACTTGAATTTTTGCTGAAGCGTTCCTTACTTGGTAGTATTCAGTGGAGCACATTACTCCTTTTCATTTGTTTGTGCCTGTGGATTGTATACAAGAATCAGTATTGACATGCTTGTAGGGTAGAGAAATTTTCTTTTCTTTCTTTTCTTCCCACGATGCTCTATTATTTCAGCTTTTCATATCGTGAAAGTCACGATTACCGAATCATTTCGGCTATTTATTCGTGGCATCCAATCATTTCGGCCATTTCATTTTAATTTTCACTCGATTATTTTTATTGCGAGTTGCCCAATCATTTCGGTTATTTCATTTTATTTTTACTCGCTGCTTTTTATTGCGAGTTGCCCCATCATTTCGGTTATTTCATTTATTTTTACTCGGTGATTTTTATTGCGAGTTGGAAACTTAGAGTCTGATACTAGCTTCGGTATCAGTATTGCTACAACTGGAATATTTTCAGGAGAGACTCATCATCTGCCATAAGAGGGCTTGAAGTTTGATACCTGATTAGACATCAGTATCGTTACAACTGGAATATTGGCAGGAGCGACTCATCATTTTCCGTTGTCTATTTGAACAAAGGTGGCTTAGAAGGTAGATTTAGATCCCTGTCAACTAAGGCTTTTTGACTTTATGAGCCGTAAAGGTCTCATAAATGTATTTCTCCCAACGAGTCGAAAGGATCTCGTAGGTGTATATTCTCCTTAAGAATCGTATGGATTCTTAAGTGTGTTTTCCTCTTGTAAATCGTAAGGATCTTACAAGAGTATTTTCTCCTTGCAAGTCGAGGGGACTCATAAGTGTCGTTCACCGTGTTGGGAATATCGATCGCCTTCGGTGGGACTTTGTTGGAACATATTTTGTTTGTGCCTGTGGATTGTATACAAGAGTCAGTATTGAACTACTTGTCGGGCTTTTTTAAAGGGGTATAAGATGGCTTAGGAACATGTTCTGTAACGATCCCAATATTACTATACCTTCGTATTTTGTTTATTTAGTAAAATATTGAATTTATTTATTCTTAGTATTTTCTGTATATTTTGTTTCTATTAAATATAATATTTTATTATTCCATCTATTTTTCCAAACACATTTCTTTAAAACTAAATCTTAACCTTTTTTTTTTCAAATTAAACACAAGACTTAACCCAGCCCATAACCCAAATCCAATCTCATTTTCATTTTTTTTATAAAACTATGAGCCCAAAAGCCCAATTTCTTTTCAAGCAACAGCATATATTTAATTCTTGTTAAATTTGTGCATGAACAAGATTGTAGCTTATTGGTTAAATCTTTATATTATTATTTCATAAGCCACATGTTCGAATTTTGGATCTTGCAATCATTTTTATCTATTTTTTTACTCTCTCATAATCTACAAATGAGACCTTTCATTTTCTTTAACTTCCAAATGTATGGGCATCCTTTCAATTTCTCTTTAACTCTCATTATGAATTCATATTAATTTAAATTAATATGACATAATTCTTTTATATACCCATCTTACCTTTTTATTCTTTTTTCTCTTAAAAAAAATAGAAAGAAGAACTCGTCTCCTTTCTTTCTTCCTCATAAAATATTATCCATTTCTTTCTTCCTCTTCATCTAGAGTCCTCAAAGAAAAACATGAAAAATCTTTCAAAAGGTCTCGCGAGTAACGCGAGCTTATCATCGGATAGATAAGCCCGGTGACGATATCGGTTTGTGCATATAAGTTCTCACCATCTCCCTCCCCTCTTTCTCTTCTCCTTCTCACTCTCTTTATCTTGTTTTCTCCCTTCGTCTAGACTTACATGATTATCTGTAACCTTTATTTGATTTTTAGTAAAAGAACTTAGCCATGAAAAATATGTACATTAATAATTGTCTGTGTATTCTACATGTTATGTTTTGATACTTATGGTATTTATGCGCAGTCTATAGTAATAGTCTCATGCTAATATCATTCCTTTAAATGAAAGTAAAGTTGCAAGTAGTATTTCATTGGAATTTAAAAATGATATATATGAAAGGTTTTTATGGTAGTTTCATGAAAAGTCGTATGTATTTCTTTTATAACCCGATCACGTGATTGAAATATCGATGATATCCTACAATTTGTGATATGATTTTTATAGAATCATTGGTGTATTTTCTCATGTATATTCTCAATGAGAATGTTAGCAAGTATAATGAAAACAAAGTTGCAGATTAATACCATGGTTTTATTGTTTTTAAATACGATCCCAAATACCTTTATCTTTAAAATAATCTTTTAGAATTAATTTCCACTTATGGAAATTCTTGGAACATTAGGATAAAATAATAGATAGAATTCCAAATTTATAGTAAAAATTTCAGATCGAATCGCTTAATGGTTTAGGAATTATATTATTTTTATTCACTGTTTTTAAAAACCAGAAAACTGACTTTAAGGGTCTTTTTCGAGAGCCCATAACTCTATAATAGATGATCCAAATTAAGTGTTTTCGGATGTTTTGAATATCTACATCGAAAAATATATATTTTATTTGTTTTAAGTTTTTACTGAAAACCGAAAAACGACGTAAAATATAGAAAACTGCGTTATAATATTTAGTGACGAATCTAGACAGAATCTGTCCTAATTCGCACACTGTTTTTAAATAGGACATAACTCGAACTCCCGATGTCCATTCGTGACAAAATTTAGATGTGTAGATGCAAAATTGATAGATCTATAATTTCCTATATATTATATTACTTATAAATTCATGAAACAACCCAATATAGGCTATGCAATAGAACATATAGTTGCGGTCCAGAAATCTGAATTTCTGTTTTAAATGCTGATATTAAAATAATCATAACCAGAAATTCAAAAATCCAAATCGTATGAATCTTAGTGTTTTGGATAAGTATATCGAAAGATCTACAATTTTATAATAATATTCGTAACTTTAAATCCGATGGAAATTGACCCAAACTATATTTTAAAAATATGCGACGGTGCTGGACAGATCCGATCTGTTCTGCGATGAAATGAAAATGGGTATATCTCCCAAACCGGTAGTCGTATTTAGGCGCGACTGGAACTCACACATGCACAAAACTTAGATCTATATTTTTTTTTATTCCTAATTTGATTGACTTGATTAATTAGTCGTACACTACACTTCTGTACAACATTGTTTATGGACGTTATTTAAATAATATACTTGACTCATTTCATGCTATTAGAACATGGTTATCTTGTTTTTCTCGATCTTTGAATTGTTGTATGTACAAGAAGACATAATTAGATATTATATATTTGATATATTCCAATTACACATTAGACTTGACTTGATCAAACCATGAATATAATTTGACATGAACTTGACATGAATACCTGAATACAACTTGAATATGAACTTATACTTTTTATATTCATGGATTCGGCCAAGACCTGTAAGTTGAACTATACACTACAATACACGGGGATAAGGGGTAGATTAGTACGGAACGTATATCATGACACGAGAGGTCACTTTAAAAGACACCTACATGAATTCACGTGTCGTTGTCCTGTGGGTTATGACTGGACCTTATACTACATGTTACCATAGTCCACGAAGTAAGTTGGACTTCTCTCGTATACATGAATACCTTCTTTATCAAATTACAAACAACCACATTAGAATAATCATACTTACACATTGACATTCACTTCATGTTCATTATACCTATACTACACAGCCATTTCTATACTTGTTTGCTATGCTCATGTTCCATTTTCATGCTTACATAGTTCCTATTATTTACCATGTTATATAGAATTACTATATTATATAGATTTGCCATTCTTATATTAAATGACCTGTTTAATCACGATATCATGCTTAGTCCATTGCTTCATAATATCCTTTTCCAACTTGTCATTATACCTTTATATTTTACATTCATGTTTTTTTTTAGACTTAACAAGCGCTAATTTGCCAACGGGCATTCCACCCATCTCTTTATTTCTTGGAATGTTCGTCAGGTGAATTTAGGACAGAGGATTTAGAAGCAGTCAACGAGGAGTATTTTCCTCTCACATCTCAAGTGGACGAATAGTTTTGTTCATCGTCACGGTTATTACAGCTTTCCTTTTAGTATACCACATGTTTAGGCTCTTTACCTTGATCTTATGTTTATTGTTCAGACATATTGTTTCAGTTGAAAATTATGAAATCTTGAATGTAATAAATCGATGTTAGATTTTATTGCTCTTATTATTCTTGCACTTTGTTATATTGCTTACTTATGCTTAATATATTTATTGAGGGAAACGGCATTTTCATAATAAATATGTTGCGGGCTTGCCACGTCACCATTTCCGTCTACTGGGAAGCGGGGCGTGACAGGTTCAGAACTGTAACCTAAGCCTTTTGAATTCTATAAGCCTTGATGGTCTCATACAGAAGTGTTTTCTCCTTACAAGTAAAGGGGATCTCGTAAGTGTATATTCTCCTTCGAAATCGAAAGGATTTCTAAGTGTCTTTCATCTTTGTGAGTCGTAAGGATCTCACTTAGGTGTTCTCATTGCAAGTCGAGAGGACTTTGCAGGTGTATATCCTTTTTTAAACGAGTTTGCATCCTTTCGGGTTTTCACAAGCTCAGCGGAAGTCCTGCTATTTTTACTCAAGGAGCCCTTTCGGGCTTTTATCCGTGCCCATTTTGCTTACATACATGCCATTTTTTTACGAAGCTTCGTAGTTGGTGGCTCAACATTGCTCGTCGGTGGTGTTTACCACCGAAAACCGGGAAGACGGACGTCTTGCCTGAATTTGGGGGCAGATGTTATTTGTATTTATCCGTCCACCTCTCCGAAGATATCAAGTTGATTTATGTCACCGTGTATCGGAGGTTTGGACGGATGCGGCCATTGTAGCAGACTTCGTCAGATTCCCCCTCGTTTGCACGAGGGGTTTTTGATTGTGGGGATGCTCTTCCTTGCAGGCGCAAGCCTCTGCAGTTAATTACGTTATCACATCAGGATAACCACTTTCTCTTGCTCCAAATGTTCACTTCGTGTCGTGTGTGTTTATTTTATTTTTGGTTGCTCGTGGATTGTATACGGAGATTAATTTATGTTGTCGCCCGTAGGGCGTGAATTAGTCCAAATCCGTATATTCTTAGATTTGGGTTTTGGTTTGATTTAAGGATCGTTAATCTCATTTGAGATTAAGATCAACTTAAATATTTGTTAAGGATACGTTAGTCTGATCTTAGACTAAGATCTACTTAACGGGGGTTTAGGATCATTTTTGATCCAACAAAGGAGCATTTTGGCTCTATCGTTTTAGTTTAGGGAAGTTACGGTCCGTAGATCACCATTTTTGGGATGAAGGTTTAGTTTAAGGACGTTACGGTCCATAGCTTAGTTTAAGGATGTTTCGGTCCATAGCTAGTTTAAAGACGTTGCGGTCCATTGTAGTTTAAGGACGTCTCGGTCCATTGGGATGTGCTCTTCAATTTAAGAGTGCACCAAAGAGTTATTGGTTATCGGGACCCACCACCTCTTTGAAGACACTGAAGAATTACAATGACATTTATCAGAGGTGTGAGGAGATATACCCTTGAACCAATGTCCGTTAGAAGATCAGTAGTCGTGTTTGGGACTAAGACCAATTTAGAAAATGGTGAGCACGTAGGCTCGGTTGATCTGAATTAGGGATTTTTGGTCAACTTGGACTTAGCCCACTCAGTCTTTGAATAAAGTGTTAAACACTTGTTTGGGCTCAGTCCCTTTTCTGAACAAACAGTGCTGGTATGGGTTCTGACGCTCACCCTTTACTTTACCTTTTTTTTGTTTTTTATGGAGTGTTAAACACTTTTTATGGCGCCCACGTGTGGAGCACGTGAGGCGCTTGGCGCTGAACGCCAACCACTGAGTGCTAGGCCCTTCTTATTGAGTAGCACCCACATGATGGCCACGTGAGGCGCTTGGCGCTGAGCGCCTGCCATTGAGTTCTAAGCACTCTTTATTGAGCAGCACCCACATGATGGACACGTGAGGCGCTTGGTGCTGAGCGCCAACCACTGAGAGCTAGGCACTCCTTATTGAGCAGCGTCCACGTAATGGGCACGTGAGGCGCTTGGCGCTGAGCGCCGACCATTGAGTGCTAAGCACTCTTTATTGATCAGCGCCCACGTGATGGATACGTGAGGCGCTTGGCACTGAGCGCCAACCATTAAGTGCTAAGCACTCTTTATTGAGCAGTGCCCACGTGATGGGCATGTGAGGCACTTGGTGCTGAGCGCCGACCATTAAGTGCTAAACACTCTTTATTGAGCAGCGCCCACGTATAGGACACGTGAGGCGCTGGCGCTAGGTTTTCTTTGTATGCCCTGTTCTGAAGTGTTTTTCTTTGTATGCCATGTTCTGAAGAGTTCAATTCTGTGTCCCTTTCTGGATCTTTGATCCCTAAGAACAAATTCATCCTCATGAGAATTAAATTCTCATTTGTAGGAGACCTGTCTCATGGATCTCAGATCCAGTGAAAGAACTATGTTCTTTTATGAGGGTTAAACCCTTGGATATGCAGATAAGATGCTCTGATCTCTATTATTATTTTTATTTATCTCGAAGAGAGGTATTCTTCTTTCTTCCTTTTTGAAGCTTTCTGCTTTGTTTTTTTTAAGCTTATAGGGGGGTTTCTCTGTACAAGACTTGAAGTCTTGGGTCCTTTATATAGTAGAGGCAAGTCTGTTGATTTAGTTGAAGAAATCTCTTATTGAGAGATCCTTAATTGATTTGGGAATTTTATCCACCATTGGATCTTTGATCCAAGTATCTCTGTTTTACAGAAGATATTTTTCTTGTTTTTAATAAGATTGGGAAAATATTTTTCCATAGAGAGTTTATTCCGTGGCTTGGTGATTTTTTAAACACCATTCGATTTTTAATCCAACGGTGCTATGTTTTTCAAAGAGTAATCTTTCTTGTTTAGAAAGATTTGAGGAATATTTCCTCAACAGAATTTAATTCTGTACTCTGATGATTTATCATCTCCATTGGATCTTTGATCCACCGGCTCTGTTTAACAGAGAGATTTGGTTCTGGCGCTGGCGCCCTTATGCGAGGCACGTGAGGCGCTGCCTCAGAGTTTTTAACTCTTGGCGCTGGCTCTCTCGTGCAAGGCGCGTGAAGCGCTGCCTCTAAGTTTTTAACTATTAGCGTCGGTGCCCTCGTGCAACGCACGTGAGGCGCTGCCTCAGAGTTTTTAACTCTTAGCCCTGCCTTTCAAATTTGAACAGAGCTTTGCTCTTTTTATTGGGAAACACATGCCCCCAACCGTTGCGTTCACGTGGCTTACACGTGAGTGCAGCGGTGACAGCTTTTCCACCGTTGGATTTTCTTGGAAGTTGAATCGACTTCCTCTGCCTATAAGTAGGGCCTTTGGCCCTTGAGATGACTTCTGTTCATCTTCTCTTGTTCTTTTTTTTTTTGAGAATTTAATTCTCCTTTCAGAGCTTAGATCTCTGCTTAAATCCCTTCTAGAGTTAGAACTCCGCCCAAAAATTTGGTAAGGATCCTAATCGAACCCCTTAACAGAGCTTTGCTTTTCTTAGATCGTAGATCTTAAGATATATTTTAGGGTTTCTTAACCCATTAATCAGAGCTTTGCTCATTTTCCATGAACAACTCTTAGAGTTTGTTTTGCAGATCTTAAAGATCTTGGGGATTTACCCTGGTAAAAAAAGCTTTGCTTTTGAGGGTTTTGGTAGATTATACCATTGTTTTAATAGAGCATAGCTCTTTAGAAATTTTTTAGGGAATTTTATTCCCTCTTAATTAGAGTTGATAGATGTGAAATCTGTTTGCAGAGCACAGCTCTCGAAGGAGTTTAACTCCTTAGCCCAATGAGATTTCTCATTAAATGAAAATCCTCTTAGGATTTCATTCTTAATGAGTGACTGCCCCATCAATGATGGGACGTCATCTTGATCTTATTTTAGACTCTTAAGAATCTTGATTTTTTAATGGCTAATCTTTTATTGAATTTTCTTTCCAGATACTATGGCTGTTTATCTGTATGATCTTGACGAGATTATCTCCTATGAAGATATTCGCGTCCAAGGCCGCTGTCAAGACCAGGAGTTTACGGATGCCTAATGCGCCGAGGTGATGCGTTGCTTTGATGAACATAACGGTCGACTACTCCTCCGTCGCTCCGCTCTTTTGAAAATTATCGTGGGGGCGATTTGGGAGGAACTTCCTGAATTTAACGAGGCCATGCCGCTTGAGGCGCTTAATGATGCCGAAGACAAGGTGCACTCAGTATATTTGATGGGTCTGATCTCGAAGAGGCGGCGAGATGATCTTGTCGATATCTTGCATCAGGTCTTCCAACAGATGGCGATAATCCCCGCCTACCAGAGGACGGACGATATCAGCGGAAATCCCGACGCTTGCATTCGTGAGAAAATGCATAAGAAAATGGTCAGAGAAGCCAGAAACATTTTGTTCGGACTTGCTTTTGAATTCTTAAATCCATGCCCAGGATTCAGTGTCTTGCCCCTGTAAACATTTTAATGATATTTTGTTTTGTTGTTACCACTGATGTATAAATTTTCTCAAGTATGAATGGAAAAATTTCCCTTTCTTTTATACCACTGCTCATAGATTCCTCATGTGAAGTAGTAGTTACTCGGATATAAAATGCCGGGGCCCCCGTGTTGTACGTGCGAGGCACGTGAGGCGCTGCTTCAGAGTTTTTAACTCTCGGCGCTGGCGCCCTCGTGCAAGGCACGTGAGGCGCCGCCTCATTATTGCAAGGCATGTGAGGCGCTGCCTCATTACGGAAGATGTCTTTCCACCTTCTTTCTCTGTTTCCTATGGGTCAACTATCTTGTTCTCCATGCCCCCTTTTCCGGCCTTGGAAATAGTTCTACTGTGCACAAAATTTTCCATGCGTTGATTTGAACATTTCTCTTTATAACCCGAAACTATGTTTTCCTTCTTCTCTTCAAACAGAAACCCATTTTTATTAACAGAACTCAAACAAACGAAGAGCTATGGCCTGCAATCGTCCTCACTCTTGTCGGCAACCATCGAAGGTGCCTATCGAGGAAACGATTCCTCGCTTTGCTGCACGGCTAGTAGAAGCTTTTCTTACTGATGCACAATGTGACGCGGTGATGTATGAGCTCCTGACTCGTAGGGGCTCTCCTTTTCCTATGGGCTCCATTTGGCTCCGGATGATCTTTCTATCCGTGCTTGCCGACATCCCTCCTCATCCAGCAGAGATGACTCCGACGATTCTCGATGCGGCGGAGGATAAGATCAAGTGCTTTCACGAGGCACGTTTGATTACCCTGTCTTTGAGGGACCGATCAGTTCAACTACTAAGCCAAATACGGGCTCAACGGGCTATCATGTCCGCCTTCGCTGATGAGCATAGTGCCAATCGATCGGGAGCAACTTCTCGCGAAGACCGCCGCTTCAACATGGCGGAGAGGGCAGAGAGGGAATTGGAGAACTTTGCATTTTGTTTTGTCAACCCCTGTATCTCTGATCCCATATTTGGTGATCTCTTCCCCGTAGAGTAGTGGGTTTACATCAATGCATTTCTCTTATTATTGACTGTTGAATGTTTATTGTTGAATGCTTCCTTTTCATCACATATGCATACATGTATCTCGCCTCTGTGCATGAGCTTTATACTTTACCCATAGGGATTTTTGATAAGTGTGAGCGCCATTGTAGTGTCGTACATTCCATTGAAGCAGGCATGCAGTCGTGAATGAATGCTTAGTGAGGCGTAACCTAAAGACCCTCCTTACTGCCTTGCATAGTAAATGGTTGGTGCTCGTAGGTTGCGCTTTTCTGTCTTGACTGGAGGTGAAATAATCTACTCCAGTTCCTTTTGAGTCTCGCATTCCAATGCCCACAGGGCCTTTCGCTAAATGCATATCTTCCAAGGGTGCCACAAATAGTCGGCGAATGTTGAGCGAATTTATCGAAGATCTTGATGCCGAGGCTCTCAGTTCTACTATGGATTTTGCCGTTGAAGTCAATCCGATGCTGACGACACTCGTGAACTTCCATGATGAAGATCTCGTCGGCTCTTGGGTTGATTACTGCAGAAAGATCGATGCTCGCCTGCACGATTGTGCTCAAGCGTCTCGCTCCTGAGGTGTTGGCTTTGAACATCCAAAGGGCTGCGTAGGTCCAGCATAGCGTTCCTTTCATTCGCCATTTTGAACAAGAGGCAACCCTGAGACGAAAGGAACATGAGGTGGCTTCTAGCGAATCTGTCCGATTCCGCGCCCAGGTTGAAGCAAATGCTGCGCAGCTAAAAGCTGTTTTCGACAACATCCAGCTATGTATTTCGGATAGGTTGACGCTAAGGCGGGCGCTTAACTTCACCGAGCGGGTCATGCAAGACTGCGAAGCTGCCATGCTAGAAACAGATGAAAAGCTTTCGTCCTGTTTGCAGCAACGGACTCAAGTTGAAACGGAGTTGGCCGCGGTAGCTGACCACGAGAAAAGGTTGAGAGGAACGCGTGAGCGGCTGGCTGATTTGTTGAAGACGCCTCCTCCTTAATAACTGTCTTTGTACCCCTTTTTTTGTACTGACTGTGAACATGTGATTCATGAATAACATGTATTCATTTTGATTCCTTTATGAAATGTATCTTGTATTCACTTGAATTCATGAATAAAAGACATATTTTATTTCATATCGGCATGTAACTCTGACAAATGTGGCCCGTAGGTAGTCCATCTTGACTTCCTTGTAGGGCAGTGATGGCTTAGGAAACAGGTTCGGATCTGCCGCCTAAGACTTTCCAACTTTATGAGCCGTAAGGGTCTCATAAAGTCTTTTCTCCCTATGAGTCATAAGGATCCCATAGGTGTATTTTCTCCTTAGGAGTCATGAGGACCCCTAAGTGCGTTTTTTCTTGAGAGTCGTAAGGATCTCACAAGAGAATTTCCCCCCTTACAAGTCGAGAAGACTGGTAAGTAGTTTTTTCGCTCCTTGTCGGTATTCGACTTTGGAGAGTGTGGACCGTGGATAGTATACAATAGTCCATCTTGGACCTACTTACAGGGCCCCAGTGCTTAGGAAACAGGTTGATACCCCCATTGCCTAAGGCTTTTTCCCTACGAGTCGAGACGGGTCGAGAAGTTCTCGCAGGAACATTTTTTTCCCTACGAGTCAAGATGAATCGAGAAGTTCTAGTAAGGATGTCATAACGTCACAGTTAACCTCGGCTGATAGAATCCGTTAGGGTCTGTGGTACTAGGGCTTTTATCCGTCGTACCGTCGCGTTAGCTGATGTATTCCCCGATATGCAATCTTGCTATTCGGGTAGCCCCATGACTGTCGTGTCTCTGATCCTTTCGAGGGTTGGACAAGACATCTTCAAGTAATCTCCCAGGTCATATTACCGTCAGAAGAGCAAGCGTTAGGGATATTCCATGCCGCTTTTTACTTGAGGTTAGGCTCAGTTTAGGAGCCCCGATGAGTCATGACCACTCCGCGTTGGTGTGGGATGATCTTTGATAGTCTTTCAGGTCTCATTTGAGTTGCCGTCAAAACCGTGAAGCTAGGGATCTTCCTTTGCTTCGTTTGTTGACATTGCGTCTGTAGTATTGCAACGAATGTCGAGGTTGTCTCTGGGTTGTCTGTGAACCGTCGAGTCTTGGAACTAGGGACTTTTCCATAGCTCCGTTTGTCGATGTCGCGTCTGCATCCTGTTGGAGTGAGAAAAAACGTCGTCGTTGATCTTTGGGCTGTCTGTGAACCGTCGAGACTTGGAACTGGGGACTTTTCCATGGCTCCGTTTTGTCGACGTTACATCTGTATCCATTGCGTTGGCCGATGCATCCCCCGATACGCAACTTTGTTGTTCGAGTGTCCTTGCGACTGTCATGTCTCTGATCCCTTCAGGGATTGGATAAGACGTCTTCAAGTAATCTTCCAGGTGATATTACCATCGGAGGAGCAAGCGTTAGGGATATTCCATACCGCTTTTTACTTGAAGTTAGGCTCAGTTTGGGAGCCCCGATGAGTCCGATTCCTGAAATTGCGGAAATACAAAAAACATGACCACTCTGCGCTGGTGTGGGATGATCTCCGATAGTCTTTCAGATCTCATTTGAGTTGCCGTCAAGACCCTGAAGCTAGGGATCTTCCTTTGCTTCGTTTGTTGACATTGCGTTTGCAATATTGCGACGAATGTCGAGGTTGTCTCTGGGTTGTCTGTGAACCGTCGAGTCTTGAAACTAGGGACTTTGCCATGGCTCCGTTTGTCGATGTCACGTCTGCATCCTGTTGGAGTGAGAAGAAACGTCGTTGTCGATCTCTTGGCTGTCTGTGAACTGTCGAGACTTGGAACTGGGGACTTTGCCATGACTCCTTTTTTTGACATTTTATCTGTATCCGTTGCGTTGGCTGATGCATTCCCCGATACGCAATCTTGTTGTTCGAGTGTCCTTGTGACTGTCATGTTTCTGATCTCTTCGGGGATTGGACAAGACGTCTTCAAGTAATCTTCTAGGTGATATTACCGTAGGAAGAGCAAGCGTTAGGGATATTCCATGCCGCTTTTTACTTGAGGTTAGGCTCAGTTTGGGAGCCCTGATGAATCATAACCACTCCGTTCTGGTGTGGGATGATCTCTGATAGTCTTTCAGGTCTCATTTGAGTTGCCGTCAAGACCCTGAAGCTAGGGATCTTCCTTTGCTTCGTTTGTTAACATTGTGTCTGCAATATTGCGACGAATGTCGAGATTGTCTCTGGGTTTTCTGTGAACCGTTGAGTCTTGGAACTAAGGGCTTTGCCATGGCTCCTTTTTTTGATATCAGGTCTGCATCCTGCTGGAGTGAAGAGAAACGCCGGTGTTGATCTCTAGGCTGTCGATGTTGAGGTCGAGATCTGGCTTCCCTTCGATGAAGCCTTGTGGGACAATATAGTTCCTTTTTCGTTTGTGCCCATGGATTGTATACAGGGGTCGATGTGGACTCACCTGTAGGGCAGAAGTTTCATTTTTTTTGTTTCTTTCCACGATGCTCTATCATTTCAGCTTTTTATATCACGAAAGTCGTGATTGCCCAATCATTTCGGCTATTTTATCGCGGCTCCCAATCATTTCGACTATTTTTCTTTTTACTCGCTATTTTTTATTGCGAGTTGTCCAAACATTTCGGCTATTTTTATATGCATTTTTGCTCGCTGATTTTTATTGCGAGTCGCCCCATCATTTCTGCTATTTCATATGCATTTTTTGTTCGTTGATTTTTGTTGTGAGTATGGGACATGAGATCTGATACCGATCTTAGCATCAGCATCGCTGCGACTGGAATATTGCCAGGAGCGAATCATCATTTGCCTTGAAAGGACTTGGAATTTGATACCGATTTAGGCATCAGTATCGCTACAACTGAGATATTGCCAGTAGCGAATCATCATTTGCCTTTGTCGATTTGAACAAAGGTTGCTTAGCAAACAGGGTTAGGATCCTATTGACTAAGGCTTTTCGACTTTACGAGCCGTAAGGGTCTCATAAAGGTATTTCTTCCTACGAGTCATGAGGATCTCGTAAGTGTATTTTCTCCTTAGGAATCGTGAGGACTTCTAAGTGATATTTTCTCTTGCAAGTCATAAGGATCTTACAAAAGTGTTTTCTCTTCACAAGTTGAGAGGACTTATAAGCGTCGTTCACCACATGAGGACATTCCTCGTCATTGGTGGAACTTGGTGGGGAAACGTTTGTTTGTGCCCTTGGATTGTATACAAGGGTCAATATTGGACCGCTTGTAGGGCAACTTGGGGAATGTGATGGCTTAAGAACAGATTCAGATCCCTGTAGCTTAAGGCTTTTGAATCCTATGAGCCATGAGGGTCTCGTAGGGGGAATTCTCCGTACGAGTCATGAGGATCTCGTAAGTGTAATTTCTCCTTAGGAATCGTGAGGATCCCTAATTGTGTTGCTCCCTTGTGAGTCGTAAGGATCTCATACAGGTGTCTTCTCCTCACAAGGTCGAAAGGACCTTGCAGGTGTCTTTATTTTAACGAGAGTGCGCCCTTTCGGGTTTTCACAAACTCACCGGTAGTTCTGCTGTTTTTACTCACGGAGTCCTTTCGGGTTTTCATCCGTGCCCATTTCGCTTGCGGACATACCTTTTTTTTGTCGTGGGAGCTTTGATTGCAACACGGATCCCAGAAAGTCCACGTAAATGCACACCGTCCAATTTTTCTTCATCACTAGGACAATATTGGCAATCCAGTAAGGATATTGAACTTCTTGGATGAATCCAGAGTCGATTAGTTTCTTGACTTCGGCATTGATGCTCATCACGAGTTCGAGCCGCGTTCTTCTTGGCGCCTGTTTGACTGGTTTAATGTTGGGCGATATCGCCAGTTTATGCACCGCTATTTCTGGATCTAATCCCGGCATCTCAGAATAATTACATGCGAAGCAGTCTTTATACTGCGTAAGCACGTCTCTTAGTGTAGCCACCTGCTCTTTAGTCAGCAGCTCATCGACGAACGTTGGACTTTGTTCATTTGTCGTCCCCAAGTCGATTTTCTTCAGATTGCCCGCTGTGGTGTATATCCCGTCTTCCAGCTCTTTTGGCGTCGGTGGAAATTCTGAGATCACCTCGTCCTCATCTTCATTTGCAAAGCACTGGGAGAGGTCATCCACATTCTCATGCTCTCCCTCCTTTGAGAATGTTATCATATGGCAGGTACGAGCTAGTTTCCAAGATCAATATTAATCTGGACTTTCCCTCGCAGTGTAGGTTGCCCTTAGCTCATGCTTTCGTGGTGGGGCTACCCTCCAACTGTCGGACAGAGCAAACCTGCCTTGCTGATACTGGTCTTCCATCAAGTCTTTGAAGGTGAAGCAGTCTTCAAGAGGATGTCCTATTGCTCGGTGGTAGGAGCAATAATTCGGGTGATGGACCTCGTTTATTTGCTCAGGGTGCCGAGACTCCGGAAGCGTCATCATTTGATACTTCATGACAACGTTGAATATTTTCCTTGTCTTGTTTTTGGGGAACGAGTATTATCGATCCATCTTTTTCACAAAAGACGGATTCCAGCTGACTTTTTCTCGATCGCGTGGCTCCTTGAATCCATTTCGCTATTTTCGAGCGTCATTTCCGTTCTTCACCTTGTTGTTGCTTCTACGTCAGGCCCTTTTCTTGCCACGAGAGCGTGCAGCGGGATGAGGGTGAAGGACATGGTCATCCTCCATAGACTGCTAAATGATACGTTGCGTCCTGGCTTTTTCATAAATGGCCATTTCGCGACTGTTGTCATCTCGAACCTTTTGACCCGATTCTCTTATTAGCTTGTTAATCTATTCTTCGAATGACGGGCTTGGTATTTTCACGGCGGGATCTCGCTCTGGTTCGATGTCAGCGCTATCTGGAAATGCATTCGCTTCTCCACCGGAGTTATTTATGACATGGCAACCATGGAATCGCTCCCGTTTCTTGGACCAAACGTATCCAAGCCCTGTCGTCTCTATCCTCTCGTTGGGCATTTTTTGCTGAGTCCTGGGAATGTCATAAATCTTGTTGTAGTATCGGACTTGTCGAGCGGTCTGTTTGAAGGGTACGCCTTGGCATCTTAACAGCCTTTTCAATCCCTCTGCATAATATCTGGGCAAACGGATTGGTTGGAGCCTATCAAGCGCAAAATCGACACCATGCCAGACTTCTTTTTCTACCTTAGTCTCCGTAGATTGGTAGAAGAGGATTGCTTTTTCACCTTTTCGCCTAGGAGGAACGTAGAAGGTCTGCAGCTTTTGTACGCCATACGTATCGAGCGCATCAAGTTCTCTGTAATGGTGCTGCGGAACCATGGTGATTCGTAAGCTCTGATCAGCTCCAATGAAGATTTGTATTGATGGACGAACAAAGAATACTGTGTTGACTTCATCTTCAGAGTCGCTATCAAAGACCAAAATAGGCGTAGATGGTCCCGGCCCGCTGCTTTGGGGTTGCCCTGAGAAGACCATCTCTTCATCATCTTCGGTATCACTCCCAAAGATCGGGATGGTGGCAACGGCTTTTTGTTTATTCTCCAGTTTACGACATCTTTCCGTGTTTTCGAAGTCTGGTAGGAAGTACTTAGCATCTTCATACTTGCGGACTTCATTTACGGAGAATGGGTTTATCTCCACTGTAACTGTGTACTCGAGGCCGTCTTTGAAGTACTTCATACACTGATGTTGTGTAGAAGGGATGATGTTGTACTCGTGTAACCAAGGCCGGCCGAGCAAAACATTATAGAAAGTCTTGGCAGCGATGACGTGAAACTTGATGTCAGTGACGAGCATCCTGAAGCGTAATGTCAGTATTACAGATCCAAGCGTCCGTGATGACTGCGAGTCAAACCCAGAGATAGTAATTTTGTCCCGGGCCCCAGGTGCTGAACGTTCATGCAAATCTCCTTCAACACTCTCACATTGAGAAGGTTGACGGAGGACCCATTGTCAACCAGGATCTTCTCTATCTTGATGTCATGACAGTACCCAGTGACATATAAAGGACGGTTGTGCTCGCACGTTCCGAGGAGGAGATCCTCATCGCCGAATGTGATGTCAGCTGTATAAACCTCTTCCAGCTCGTCCTTCATCTTTTCTTCCGCAAAGAAAGATTGGAACTGATCAGGCTCTTGCAGTGCCTTCATTAGAGAATCTCGTGCCTCTTTGGACAGGAGGAGAGCATCCAGTACGCTCAGTTGAGAGGGTATCTTCCTCAGGTGTGGCAGGACAATGTAATTCACTTTATTTTTCTTAGGCGGGTCCTTAGCTGTGAGCTCTTCGACGACTCTATCATCGAGGGCAATCTCCTCAGGGACTTTTTCCTTCCCCTTGTCTCTCTTACCCGAACTTTTGTTTGAGGGTCCAAGATTCTTTTCAGGCAACATACGGTTATGCAGTTAAATGTTCTCGCATTGCTTCACCTCTTCTTCTTCTTTTCCAGGGGTGGATTCCTTGAAGAGAGGGCCGAGGGCTATTTCTTCGTCGGAATCTCTCCCGAAGGTAAGAACTTGAGATTTCCCTTTTGTTGAAATAGCATCAACCATATAACAGTTGCCAGCTGTTCCTTTATGCTCATCTGTCGCGCTTATCTGTTCCCGACGGGCTCTGCGCTTCATTCGCTTGAAGTGTTGTCAGTGAGCAACGTATCATTTCCACCACTTCTTGAAGGCATTGCACTCTTCGGTAGGGTGTATGACCCTCCGATGGTATAAGCAGTACTTCAGATGTACATCCGCTTCGTCAAGGCACGTACTCCCGGGAGTATTTTCCTTGAAAGGTGGCAGCTTCATTCCCATTGACAGGGCTTTGGCGAACTGTTTCCCCGTCTTAAACTTGCTTTTGTCTGCCGCGGGTGTGCTCCGATCCAGTTGGAGTACTTTGTGACTCTTCCTTGCCGCGGGTTCTTCATCCTGGTGCCGACGCTTAACCTTTTCGTATATGGCCGTTTCACGTTCTCGGTCAGCTTTGCTCTTTTGAAGGGCTTCGTTCAGCAGTTTATCGATCAGGTCGTCTGATGGTTCTAGGGAGTTTGGCGCTGGTCCTGCCCCCAGTTCCTCTGTGTTGCTTTCCACCACCGAGGGAACTTCTTCGTCTTTTAACGACAGGTGAGAGATCATGTGGCAACTCGCTACATAATCCTCGGGTTCTTCTGACGAGCCGTTTCCTTCATCAATGTCACTGTCTCTGTTCTCAAGAATATGCTTGAGAAACTCTTGTAGTGTGATTGGGGTTCGTACCTTCTGGTTGTATTCTTCCAGTGCGTCAATATACTTTTGCATGTCCGTGCGCTTGTCATCAGGATGCACAGGCTTCTTGGTCTTCTTCTTTTTCTTCGAAGACTTTGAAGATTTGATCTGGATGTTTTGCCCATCGCTACCAACTTTCAGTGTTGGGCGCGGTTTCAGCATCCCGTCAATGATCTCGGGCTCCGACGGGCTTTTCCATCTGATTGCCGGGCATGCTTGAAGATCTTTCAGCATTCTTTTAGTTTTAGCCGAAAGGACAATTTCCCATGGAGCTTTTTCTATAAATAAGCATGATGCCCCTGGCGTGTCCACCATTTTAGGAGCATGCTGCTGAGGCGGGTTTACCTTCCAGTTTTCGGACAGCGCGGATTCGCCTAGTTGGTACGGGTCCTCAACCCAGTTTTTGAAGACATGGAAATTTTCAATTGGGTGACCCATTACCCTGTGGTAAGGGCAGTAGTTAGGACTGTTGACGTTACAAGGCTGCAGCGGGCGTCTTGGATCCGGCAGAGTGATGAGCCTGTTGCGCACTGCCAGTTTGAACAGTTTCCTCGTTTTATCCCGGGGAAACGAGTAAGGACGTCTCAACTTCTCTTCGAGGGATCTTGGTTTGTTGCTTTGGCGAGCAACCAGTTTTGGGTCACTTAGTTGTTGTTGAGTGTTGGTGAAAATGGTCGCTTTCCCTTTGCCCTTTTCATTCCGAAGATCCGTTTTTGAAGAAGACGGCCTATGGCCCATCTGTTCCATTTGGGCCAGCTTATCAATCAAGGCCTGGAAGGTGGTCGGCTTGAAGAACATCATAAATTGGGATATAGTCACCTGATGATCAAGGGTCCCTACGAACACACCCACGACATGAGCTTCTTCTATGCGTTGTTCACATTTTAACCATAGGTTCCGCCACCGAATTGCGTATTGAACCTAGGTTTCTCCTGGCTTCACCCTGGCATTGATTAATGCGGTGATCGGGGTGCGCTCGCTTGCGCTTGCGAAACGCTGCGTGAAAAGCAGCTCCATTTCTGTAAATGTTTTGATGGAGTCATTAAGAAGCTCCTAGTACCATTCAAATGCTGTCTTCGCCAAACTGCCGATGAACTGGCGAAGCAGCAGTTTGTTGTTGCCTCCGGTATTGCCGCATAGAGCTCTAAACTGAGCGACGTATTGATGGGGATTACCTGTCCCCTTATACACGTGGAATTTAGGGATCGTATATCCCGGCGGGTACTTGATTTGATCGTACCAGCCTGGATAGGGTCGCCCAGTTTTGACGACTTGGCCAGCCGCTTCGCTCGCCTGATGAGCTCGTATTTGTTGAGCTATGTAGACGTCAAGGGAAGCCTTTGAAATTGTCTCTTCTTAGGTTGTTGAGACGGCCGGAAGAGGGTTTGACGTTTCTCCGCTATCTTCTTCGATGATTATCGGAGGGTTTTCGGCTGGAGGTTCCGGCTGGATCATCATCCCAACCATCTCTTGGAACAGAAGCACCATCTGTTTTATATTAGCGGCCTGTTCCGCGTCCTCCTTATCCTTCCTTTCTAGCACCCTTCGCAAGAACTCCGTATCAGTCTCCTACTCCCGGCGCTGTTCAGACGATGTCTCCAGGCTTTCTTTTTGCCCAGTAAGTGTTGACATCTTCATTAGCATCTCTTGGAGCTTC
Organism: Agapanthus africanus; assembly: GCA_030015575.1. Lineage (NCBI taxonomy): Eukaryota > Viridiplantae > Streptophyta > Magnoliopsida > Asparagales > Amaryllidaceae > Agapanthus > Agapanthus africanus. Next base: position 152,467,659 of record CM057348.1, on the reverse strand, counting down.
TGCTGCTGCTCTTGAGCTTTTGTCACAGACCGTGTGAGTGGTCGATGACCCGTGGAAGTACGGCTTTCCTCTTTCCCGCAAGCCATGCAGACGGTGTGTACTACCGTGTCCCCAGACTTAGAGCGTTTGGGTCCACTACCTTTGAAATTCGCCACAGGCATGAGGATCTTCTCTGGCTTTCTCCTTTTGTGGGAGGTCAAAGTTGAGGGGGCCGTTACAGCAGGCACCCATACAGATGATACCTTCCGTGGTATGATGGCGGGATGATCCTCCTCCTGCCGAGCCTTCTTTTTCTCTAGTCGGCGAGAGTAGTCTTTGTCAATTACTGAGTCTTGGACTTTCCGCCAGACCCTGTGAATTTTGAAGGACAGCCGCTGAGGGGGCTGCTCCGGCTTTACCTGTGTCATGTTTTCAGCAGGCGGAGGCGACCTTTTTAGTACAGCGGTTGGCGAGTTCTTGCGCACCTTTCTGAGTGGATCAAAGTTGTTCCTAGTTGGAACAACAGCGTCAATTTCCACCATTGGAGCTGGTGGAGTAAGTCCGGAGGGGGACTGCCCCCAGCTTTCCTCTGTAACATTTCAAAAAAAAATATATTATTTTAGGAATTTTTATAATTTAATATTAATTTTTAATGAATATTTTAATAGTCGGTATAATTAAATACCGATAAATATGGAAAATTTTGGGAAAATTATGGAAATTCTAAAACAGGTTATTTTGTGGAATTATGTCATTTTAAGCTTTTATGGTTACGTAATTGCTATTTTGGTGTTAACCGTGATTAAAAATTGCTAATTGCATTTTTGGCTTTTTATGCAAGAATTGTGCACCATAACATTCTACACTTGCACACTTGTCTCATGTTTTGGACCCATGTTGAACCTAAGGTTGAACCATGTATAGAGGACCATGGTGGGTTGAACAACTTGGTTAAGATAAGTGGTTAATTAAGGATCTTAGTTTCTAGATTTTAATTAGGGTAGGGGTTGACTAGTAGGTAGGTGAGAGAGAAAGAGAGCCATGATGGTTTTGGGCATGCTAACATCTAATGGAAAGGCAATGGTGAGGGGGGTTAACTTGAGGTTATGCCTTAATCCATTGTTTCTTTCACCCTCCCTCTCGTTTATCACATCACTCCCTCTCACCCACTCACATCTCTCACACCTACAGCACACATTTCAGCCTCCCAACACTTCAGCTACATCAATTCAGCATCAGCTTAACACCTACATCACACATTTCAGCTCATAGTTCATCAGCCACCAAGGCTGCTGCTACACCATTCAGACAACACCCCCCCATACAACAACTCCAACTCACATAACCCCACACCATCTTATGTTTCAGCTTCAGCCCCAACACATCAGCCACCAAAACAACCCCCTTCTTCTGCTGATGCTTCAGCAACAAAACTGCTTCAGTCCCCCCTTACAGCATCAGTTCAGCCACAGTAAACACAGCATATGCTACAGCCCACACCCTCATCAACACTACTACATCACTCTACCACTTCATCACAAACCAACTCACACAACATCAGCCCTCAATACACCCAGAACAACAGCTGTTGCTACTGCAACTAGCATTAGAGGAAGAAAGAGAGAGAGAGTTGCTAGCAACAGCAGCTGCAGAAACAGCCACAAGCAGGAACTCCAGCAGCACCAACCCACTTCACCTCATTCTCCTTCCCTTCTCCTACGTCTTAGGACCCCCTTGAGGTATAATCTCACATCCCAACTCAGTTCTTGCTCAGTTCTGGTTAGATATCTGAAAGTTACTGTTTTATTGTGATATTGTGCTAGTTTAGGCAAAACTTGAGTGAGGCTTGACCAAGTGTGATTTTGATCGTTAGTATAACCTAAATAGGTGTAGTTGAGACCAGTTAACCCTACAATACCCCAAATTTCCAGTAAGTTACCAGAGTTGCTCGACTTGGCGTATTTTGGCATTTTTTGTCGATTTTTGAGACCTTTCTGAGACCTGCTTTCACCCGAGACCTCCTAGGGAAAAATAGGCATGTCAGTGAGCTGTGCAGGCACCCTGGAACCACTACCCAAAGCCCTAGCCACCAATTCCAAATCCCGGCCGCAAATTTAATCCTCCTGGCCGCAATTTGCGGCCAGAGCAGTATAAAACTGCCTCGTTTTGCGTGCACAGCCCCTTTCATGTAAAAATTGACCCCCGGTATGTCTAGTTTTGACTGTTTCCTGTTAGGGTAAAATCTGGGTTCATTTTCATGAGTTGGCGTATGATTTACGACTCGTTTTCGTATGGATTTTGATATTCGATGATTCGTATCTGTCGGGTGGCGTTTGGACGTCAACGACAGCGGATATTGGCTGTTTTTGCACACAAGGCCACAGGTTTTTACCTATGGGCGTAGTGTTCACCATTTTGGTTTCCGACATGGTTTTCATGAGTTTTAGCGTGTGATATCCTTGTAGGTACCCCACGTGGCGTCGAGGCGTTGGAGATGCAAATGGCGATATCGGCACCGGCACACATAACAAGGTGAGTAGATTTATATCTACGGGGAGAAGTCGGGTGGATGGCGTATAGCACCCCCGCAGTCCGTGGTGATGTATACGGATGCGTATACACACCAACAATCTATTATTTATTGTTGGGATTATTATTGATGTTAAATGGATATTGGTATATTGGATTGGGGAAAGGTTACGAAACCATAGGGTAGTGGGTGCACTACACATACATGCTTGCATGCATCCATATTTCATATGTGGTTACGGGATCCTATATAGATATGTGGTCACATGGGTTGGGAGTATGTGTTCACATACGGATTTGAGGATGACACATGGGATTGATATGAGTCGATGAGTTTGATCTGAGACTATGATATATGTGATATGATAAAATTCCTGATTGAGATACACCTTGATACTTTAGAGGATTTTGGGAGTGATAATGCCATAGTAATAGTGACATATATATTATGTGATCGACATGTGACTATGATATACGATGGGATATGATATAATAGGATATGTCAGGATACTTATGATAGGCCGCCTTGGGCGATGTATACTCTTGTGATGATATATGATGATAATATCGATTTATATTAAACTGTTGATCAGTAGTCAGAGCTTGAACATAGTAATGATATTAGCATTGTACTAGACTTAGGTCAGTACCCAAATAATGATATTTGATACAGAAAATACGAGATGAATGATATGACGGATGTGATATTGACCCGTACCCGGATTTGGGGATGCCGTACGACGGATTTACGTACGAGCTATATTTTGATGTTTGATCCGCCTACTGGACTTGGGAATAATCGATTATAGAGATATGGTATCAGATGTGATATGATCGAGGCGGGATCACCGACTATATATGTATATATATGTATCGACTCAGAGGTTAGGCGGTTTCCCCTACCTACTGTTAGCTTTAGCTCAGCCTTTTAGTGGTATAGCAGTATGACTCATTATGACATTAGATGCAGTTTAGTGATCATGGTGTTCAGTATTTCAGTTCTCGCATATTATTATTGTTGCTCTGCATCGCATACTGTTGTGATTCATATTCTATTATTGATATCCTGCTGCTAGGACACCAGCACCATTACCGATGATGCGTATGTACCACGTACACTTATTTGCTGTCGCACACACATCTTCATCGGTAATTACCATGTCACGTACACTTAGAAAATATTATTGCCTGATTTAGCTTGTTAGCTAGTGGTGACATGATATTTGTGCATTGCCTCTTATGCCAGCTTGACATTGTAGCTATTACTTGCCACCGCATGCATACTGTTATTCATTATATGCTGCATTCATGGATTCTCATGCTCATATTCATGATTTCACATGCTATTGATGATTTGGATTCGGGTTTCCATGATGTTTTCTGGATTTGGAGGAAAACCGCAAAACATACATATAAACTGCTTTCTCTATTTAAAAAAATGCGGTTTTCCATGATGTATGAGTCGTCCACCATGAGTTTGCTGATGTATTTCGAGACCCGATTCGAGGAGTGGAGGAACCGTTTCGGGTACATGGTGGGCCCGGTGCGGTACCCCGGGGCAAGAAAATCGCAGGAGATGGCGTTGAGCCTGGCAGGGGAGCACGACCGACCGGTGACATTACCCGACACGTCGGATATCCGGAGGATACCGTCGTAGTCATGAGATGGATGGTAGGGGCCGATCTGGACTGACGGCGCCCTGGATATTATGATTGAGACATTGAGATTTGAGATACTGAGGTACAGAGATTGTGATACAGAGATATCGAGATATTAAGAATTATGTTTGTGCCGATGCTAGGCATTGTTTTATGCTGCTTTCATTATGATACCTCATTTTAAAAATACAGAAATCTCTCGAAGTTATGAAAGCAGTTTTCTTCAGTACATGCATTCTGTTTCATGCATTCATACATCATTCATATGATATATTGTCACCTGATGCACTGACATGTACACATAGGTTTACACTTGGGTTAGATATTTACCCTAGACATGGTTAGAGATTGCTGGTTATATATTTGAGGATTATATATATATATATATATATTGATCGTATGACCTAGGATTGCGTCATACATCCGATTTTCTTTTCGTAGATCTTTTTCTACTCACGAGTTGGCAACTCATCCCCGTTGTGCCCCAGTTTCTTGCAGGTGTTGCCGTACGGATTTCATTACGGCTTTGCGGGCACTGTACCTTTCAGGTGACTTGCTAATAGGTGGGTTATTGTATCTTACCCATCATTATGCCTTGTATATTATATTTCAGTTGTATCTAGAAGTTCCATCAACCAAACATGTATTTATTTGAGATAGAGACCAGTGATATTTATTCTTTTGACCTTAGAGTCGCGTGTTATATTTCCTTGGGTTCTTGCTGGTTGAGCTTCATTTCTGTTGTGATCCTCGCCTTTAGGCGTTGTATATTATGTTGCATACAGGTTGATTTGATATGGTTCTTCCTACTCTCTACTCCTTTTCTTGGTTTGGATTTCTGGGTTTCGTCTTACTTAGCATACGTACGCCTTGAGACGTTCGTAGTCTAAGTTCCGGTCATGTTCCGTACTTTCGGGTCGTGACAAAGTTGGTATCAAAGCGTTAGGTTTTACCTTCGGAGTATAGGATGACCCTTGGTTGATGGAATAGGTGACTAAAGTAGAGTGACGTACCGTGGTATGTCCGCGGCATATTTACGATACGCCACTCCACTTAAGGAGCCTTAGGATGTACATTTCTTTGTTCAGTATCACATTCCTTCCTGATCTAGCTTCATCGGTACCAGTTTTGGTTTTGCTGCTACGATTACGGGCAGGGAGAGCTACGGCTAGAGTTGCGGTCAGCATGAGCTCGTTACGAACGAGGACTGACCAGGGCGTGATTCCGGCGACACACGATTGCAGAGATGTGTCTTGATTGTGTTTGCGCTACGAGCATTGGATGGATCACTGTATGAGATTAATCGGACGTGCAGATCAGCACCAGAGGATTGAGCCACTGACAGAGGCCGGCCATATTTTGATGACCGTTGATGTATTGCTCATTCATGATGATTGAGGCACGGCTTAGTGTGCAGACGAGCGAGCTAGTTTTGCTGCAAACGACAGGATATCGCCCGGATGTTAGAGCTATTGCAGTACGAGATTGTACTAAGAGATTATAGAAGATCACTAGTCACCGAGGATGAATGACTAGGACATGTAGATTGTTCGCTACCCCGATGCGAGGCCATCAGATGGATTGATTCCAGCTAGAGACGACTTCACGTGAAGACGTTAAGAGTCGACAGAGACGATCGAATGTCAGAAACCTATTATTCCAAGTTTAAAGTACTCGGAAAGACATGCAGGCAATTATATGGTCCCTCTAGAAGAATGAAACCCTAACTCGACTTAATGACCGTATGAAAGCCTTTGAACCTTCGGGTTTGCGACGGTTCAGCGGCGCCATTAGTGAGGCTTGGGTTTGCCCTTCTACGGCTGGACCACCGATGCTGTGGTATGTACTCGATACTATTATACTGTACCCAAGATGTTGAGCTCTTGGGGGATTATGAGGTTTTGACGACTCGATCGGATGGCTCGACTTAATTCGGATGCTAGGTGGCGAGATGCATTTGTTGGGAGACTCAAGATACAAGGATAACCGTTAGAGTTCGGTCCATGCAGCCACGATGAGACGAGTCCGAAGCAGTCGACATTAGAGAGAAGTGGCATAAGAGGTTCGTACCAGATCTAGATGTGATGACGTTTCACTCCGCCGACATCAGAGATGCGATGCGCATGCCGAGGCATTGTACTGGATATACCTTCTAGAAGGAGTCGCGATGAGTATGCGGCCGTTCCGGAACCAGAAGCAGATATAGTAAAGGACGATAACTTCCGTACAATTGGCAGAGATGAGACTTGGAAGAGACCTTGAGCAGGATTCCTTCCAGGACACCGCTGCAATGATACTTGCACCTAGGATCAGATGTGTCATGCACATTTAGAGAGCCGGAGGCCGACGCCAGTGACATACTGCTTAAGAGTGGTCGCGATGATTGACCAAGAAATGACCGGAGAAGTGCCAGAACGGAATCGTCCCCGTTAGCACATCTGACAGGGCCGATGAGCCGATGGATCGTGAGATTGATAATTCACAGAGAAGACTTGGACCCAGGAGTGGTCAATGTTACGCACACCAGCAGGCCAGAGTTCAGGATCATCAACGGGATATGCTACAAGTAACCACGACAGTTGGCCGGAGATTCTTGGAGGCTGTGATTGAGCGGAACTACTCCGCCATACTTGGTTTCAGTATTGTTGGGCGATTTATTCGCATGATTTGGTTTTAATGATTGGGGATTTACGATTTTTACACAGTTGTTGCACTTGGTATCGTTTTCGTGCCTTGGTTTCACATATTGGTGACTTATGGGGTTTAGACATTTGAGTTGATTTTGTGCGTATGCACGCACACGATTTGGTTCATGCACTCTGTATAGTTTATATATGCTTGCAGTGCAGTGGCATGTATTTTGTGCACTTGGATGCACTGGATTTCGATTTCGAGGGTGATGCTCGACATTTGTTTGTGCACTTTACGCACCTGATTGGTTTTTGCGCGTGTTTGGCGCTTGATATTGGATTTCATGATTTCGTGCATAGTGGATGCACCGGATTTGGACAGTTAGCGCATGTTGGGCGCATGCTAGGAGATGCGATTTGGTACATACCAGATGCACTAAATCGGGATTTTCGTGCATGTCAGATGTACCTGATTTTGCTGTCAGGCACACACGCTGCCTAGGACAGATGCTGTGTGCACAACCGTTGCACCTTGATGTTGTTTTGTGCACATTCATGAATTTGATTTCCGTGCGCACCAGACGCACAGGGTTTTTCATATGCGCTTTTTGGGATTGATTCTTATGGAGAAGTACATTTTTATGATATTGCGATTGATTTTCATACTGAGCAGGACTGGTCAGATGACAGTGCCTGGATATATTTTACATGCATTGACAGTTTTCAAAGGGATTCCAAAAGCGATCTATAGTCTCATTATTTACATATGTGTCTGATATGACACGAAACGTTTAAAACGAGGAAAACCCTTCTAAATTATTTTCAAAACGGCGGGACGTGCATATTAAACAAAAGAGATATACATATATGATTATTTTCTTATAGAGGCGTCCGCCACTGTGCAGTGTTATGTGCATTGCACATCGATTTCAAAGAATTTGGCATACATTTCCTTAAGATATTTACATGCACGGATTTGGTATTTACATGCAGAGTTCCGGTTTATAGCATATCGGCTTTGCCTTGGATTTGGCATTCTTGTTTTACCTTGACTCCGATGATTGCGAGATACTTGACGGAGTTTTGTTTTCGAGTTATCTGCTCGTTACGCATGCGCATGTATTGCGCTATGATGCGTTCTATGGATTGATGATTTCGGAGCCCCGTTGACTTGGACATTTTATTGAAATGTTTTAGAATTTGGGGGTTTAAATTTAAATTCGGGGACCGAATTTCTTTAAGGGGGAAGACTGTAACATTTCAAAAAAACTATATTATTTTGGGAATTTTTATAATTTAATATTAATTTTTAATGAATATTTTAATAGTCGGTATAATTAAATACCGATAAATATGGAAAATTTTGGGAAAATTATGGAAATTCTAAAACAGGTTATTTTGTGGAATTATGTCATTTTAAGCTTTTATGGTTACGTAATTGCTATTTTGGTGTTAACCGCGATTAAAAATCGCTAATTGCATTTTTGGCTTTTTATGCAAGAATTGTGCACCATAACATTCTACACTTGCACACTTGTCTCATGTTTTGGACCCATGTTGAACCTAGGGTTGAACCATGTATAGAGGACCATGGTGGGTTAAACAACTTGGTTAAGATAAGTGGTTAATTAAGGGTCTTAGTTTCTAGATTTTAATTAGGGTAGGGGTTGACTAGTAGGTAGGTGAGAGAGAAAGAGAGCCATGATGGTTTTGGGCATGCTAACATCTAATGGAAAGGCAATGGTGAGGGGGGTTAACTTGAGGTTATGCCTTAATCCATTGTTTCTTTCACCCTCCCTCTCGTTTATCACATCACTCCCTCTCACCCACTCACATCTCTCACACCTACAGCACACATTTCAGCCACCCAACACTTCAGCTACATCAATTCAGCATCAGCTTAACACCTACAGCACACATTTCAGCTCATAGTTCATCAGCCACCAAGGCTGCTGCTACACCATTCAGACAACACCCCCCCCATACAACAACTCCAACTCACATAACCCCACACCATCTTATGTCTCAGCTTCAGCCCCAACACATCAGCCACCAAAACAACCCCCTTCTTCTGCTGATGCTTCAGCAACAAAACTGCTTCAGCCCCCCCTTACAGCATCAGTTTAGCCACAGTAAACACAGCATATGCTACAGCCCACACCCTCATCAACACTACTACATCATTCTACCACTTCATCACAAACCAACTCACACAACATCAACCCTCAATACACCCAGAACAACAGCTGTTGCTGCTGCAACTAGCATCAGAGGAAGAAAGAGAGAGAGAGTTGCTAGCAACAGCAGCTGCAGAAACAGCCACAAGCAGGAACTCCAGCAGCACCAACCCACTTCACCTCATTCTCCTTCCCTTCTCCTACGTCTTAGGACCCTCTTGAGGTATAATCTCACATCCCAACTCAGTTCTTGCTCAGTTCTGGTTAGATATCTGAAAGTTACTGTTTTATTATGATATTTTGCTAGTTTAGGCAAAACTTGAGTGAGGCTTGACCAAGTGTGATTTTGATCGTTAGTATAACCTAAATAGGTGTAGTTGAGACCAGTTAACCCTACAATACCCTAAATTTCCAGTAAGTTACCAGAGTTGCTCGACTTGGCGTATTTTGGCATTTTTTGTCGATTTTTAAGACCTTTCTGAGACCTGCTTTCACCCGAGACCTCCTAGGGAAAAATAGGCATGTCAGTGAGCTGTGCAGGCACCCTGGAACCACTACCCAAAGCCCTAGCCACCAATTCCAAATCCCGGCCGCAAATTTAATCCTCCTGGCCGCAATTTGCGGCCAGAGCAGTATAAAACTTCCTCGTTTTGCGTGCACAGCCCCTTTTCATGTAAAAATTGACCCCCGGTATGTCTAGTTTTGACTGTTTCCTGTTAGGGTAAAATCTGGGTTCATTTTCATGAGTTGGCGTATGATTTACGACTCATTTTCGTATAGATTTTGATATTCGATGATTCGTATCTGTCGGGTGGCGTTTGGACGTCAACGACAGCGGATATTGGCTGTTTTTGCACACAAGGCCACAGGTTTTTACCTATGGGCGTAGTGTTCACCATTTTGGTTTCCGACATGGTTTTAATGAGTTTTAGCGTGTGATATCCTTGTAGGTACCCCACGTGGCATCGAGGCGTTGGAGATGCAAATGGCGATATCGGCACCGGCACACATAACAAGGTGAGTAGATTTATATCTAAGGGGAGAAGTCGGGTGGATGGCGTATAGCACCCCCGCAGTCCGTGGTGATGTATACGGATGCGTATACACACCAACAATCTATTATTTATTGTTGGGATTATTATTGATGTTAAATGGATATTGGTATATTGGATTGGGGAAAGGTTACGAAACCATAGGGTAGTGGGTGCACTACACATACATACACACGTACATGCTTGCATGCATCCATATTTCATATGTGGTTATGGGATCCTATATAGATATGTGGTCACATGGGTTGGGAGTATGTGTTCACATACGGATTTGAGGATGACACATGGGATTGATATGAGTCGATGAGTTTGATCTGAGACTATGATATATGTGATATGATAAAATTCCTGATTGAGATACACCTTGATACTTTAGAGGATTTTGGGAGTGATAATGCCATAGTAATAGTGACATATATATTATGTGATCGACATGTAACTATGATATACGATGGGATATGATATATTAGGATATGTCAGGATACTTATGATAGGCCGCCTTGGGCGATGTATACTCTTGTGATGATATATGATGATAATATCGATTTATATTAAACTGTTGATCAGTAGTCAGAGCTTGAACATAGTAATGATATTAGCATTGTACTAGACTTAGGTCAGTACCCAGATAATGATATTTGATACAGAAAATACCAGATGAATGATATGACGGATGTGATATTGACCCGTATCCGGATTTGGGGATGCCGTACGACGGATTTACGTACGAGCTATATTTTGATGTTTGATCCGCCTACTGGACTTGAGAATAATTGATTATAGAGATATGGTATCAGATGTGATATGATCGAGGCGGGATCACCGACTATATATGTATATATATGTATCGACTCAGAGGTTAGGCGGTTTCCCCTACCTACTGTTAGCTTTAGCTCAGCCTTTTAGTGGTACAGCAGTATGACTCATTATGACATTAGATGCAGTTTAGTGATCATGGTGTTCAGTATTTCAGTTCTCGCATATTATTATTGTTGCTCTGCATCGCATACTGTTGTGATTCATATTCTATTATTGATATCCTGCTGCTAGGACACCAGCACCATTACCGATGATGCGTATGTACCACGTACACTTATTTGCTGTCGCACACACATCTTCATCGGTAATTGCCATGTCACGTACACTTAGAAAATATTATTGCCTGATTTAGCTTGTTAGCTAGTGGTGACATGATATTTGTGCATTGCCTCTTATGCCAGCTTGACATTGTAGCTATTACTTGCCACCGCATGCATACTGTTATTCATTATATGTTGCATTCATGGATTCTCATGCTCATATTCATGATTTCACATGCTATTGATGATTTGGATTCGGGTTTCCATGATGTTTTCTGGATTTGGAGGAAAACCGCAAAACATACATATAAACTGCTTTCTCTATTTAAAAAAAAATGCGGTTTTCCATGATGTATGGGTCGTCCACCATGAGTTTGCTGATGTATTTCGAGACCCGATTCGAGGAGTGGAGGAACCGTTTCGGGTACATGGTGGGCCCGGTGCGGTACCCCGGGACAAGAAGATCGCAGGAGATGGCGTTGAGCCTGGCAGGGGAGCACAACCGACCGGTGACATTACCCGACACGTCGGATATCCAGAGGATACCGTCGTAGTCATGAGATGGATGGTAGGGGCCGATCTGGACTGACGGCGCCCTGGATATTATGATTGAGACATTGAGATTTGAGATACTGAGGTACAGAGATTGTGATACAGAGATATCGAGATATTGAGATTTATGTTTGTGCCGATGCTAGGCATTGTTTTATGCTGATTTCATTATGATACCTCATTTTAAAAATACAGAAATCTCTCGAAGTTATGAAAGCAGTTTTCTTCAGTACATGCATTCTGTTTCATGCATTCATACATCATTCATATGATATATTGTCACCTGATGCACTGACATGTACACATGGGTTTACACTTGGGTTAGATATTTACCCTAGACATGGTTAGAGATTGCTGGTTATATATTTGAGGATTATATATATATATTGATCGTATGACCTAGGATTGCGTCATACATGCGATTTTCTGTTCGTAGATCTTTTTCTACTCACGAGTTGGCAACTCACCCCCGTTGTGCCCCAGTTTCTTGCAGGTGTTGCCGTACGGATTTCATTACGGCTTTGCGGGCACTGTACCTTTCAGGTGACTTGCTAGTAGGTGGGTTTTTGTATCTTACCCATCATTATACCTTGTATATTATATTTCAGTTGTATCTAGAAGTTCCATCAACCAAACATGTATTTATTTGAGATAGAGACCAGTGATATTTATTCTTTCGACCTTAGAGTCGCGTGTTATATTTCCTTGGGTTCTTGCTGGTTGAGCTTCATTTCTGTTGTGATCCTCGCCTTTAGGCGTTGTATATTATGTTGCATACAGGTTGATTTGATATGGTTCTTCCTACTCTCTACTCCTTTTCTTGGTTTGGATTTCTGGGTTTCGGCTTACTTAGCATACGTACGCCTTGAGACTTTCGTAGTCTAAGTGCCGGTCATGTTCCGTACTTTCGGGTCGTGACATCCTCACTCGGCTCCAGTGGAGACGTCGAGCGTATCGTGCAGACGGGATTACCTTTGTCGTTGGAGCGATTTCTTCATGCCCTCTGCTCTTATGAGGTGCTGTTGTTGGTGTCAGCCTGTTAAAGACTGACGTCCGTTGAAAGGGGACGGTCAATCTTTCGAAGGCTGACCTTTTGGTAGGGGAAGCAATCTTGATGACTTCGCCAGAAGCGGGAGTTGGAATGTCCAATCTTGCAAAGACCGATTTTTTAGCAGGAGAAGCCCTTTTGACGACCTCGTCTGCAGGAACCGGAATGGTTATCCGCTTCGGGATAACCTCTTCAGGTATTAAGAGCCTTTTTGCAGACCCACCGGAGCTGTGGCTCAGCCTGTCGAAGACTGAGGTGGTAGACTTGGACGACCCGTTGAGAGGGGCCGTGGTAGTTGCAAGCCGATCGAAGACCGACTTCTTTGGAGCCTTTTGTGATGGCATTGAAGCATGGAAGCTTATTGGCGGGAGCATGGTCCCGAAGAACAATCCAGTGGTGGACTGAGTCACCTGCTCCACTGGCATTGCAAAGATGGAGGCCGCTTCGGGCCCATAAGTCACTCCTCCGGCGGGGACAGAGTGGGAGTTTCCTTTGCAGTTAGTGCAGCTAGAGGCCATCGATGTTATCTCCTTTTCTGCATGGAGAAAGACACCAAATCTTTGTACCTCGAATCTAAAGGCAACCATAGCAAACCGCGATCCATTTGCGAATACGACACACGAAGTGGGGGGTGGAAATAGGAAGAGGTCCTACCGGGCGTGCCAGAATCTGTTTACCGCCGAAAACCGAGAAGACAGACGTCTTGCCTGAATTTGGGGGCAGATGCTATTTGGATTTATCCGTCCACCTCTCCGAATATGCCAAGTTGATTTATGGCACCATGTATTGGAGGTTTGGATGGATGCGGCCGTTGTAGCAGACTTCGTCAGATTCCCCCTCATTTGCACGAGGGATTTTTGATTGTGGGGACGCTCTTCCTTGCAGGCGTAAGCTCCTGCAGTTAATTACGTTATCGCATCGCGATAACCACTTTCTCCTGCTCCAGATGGTTACTTCGTGTTGTGTGTGTTTGTTTTATTTTTGGTTTCCCGTGGATTGTATACGAAGACTAATTTATGTTGTTGGCCGTAGGGCATGGATTAGTCCAAATCCGTAAATTCTTAGATTTGGATTTGGTTTGATTTAAGGATCGTTAATCTCATTCGAGATTAAGATCAACTTAAATGTTTGTTAAGGATACGTTAGTATGATCTTAGACTAAGATCTACTTAACGGGGGTTTAGGATCGTTTTTGATCCAACAAAGGAGCATTTTGGCTCTATCGTTTTATTTTAGGAACGTTATGGTCCGTAGATCACCATTTTTGGGATGAGGGCTTAGTTTAAGGACGTTGCGGTCCATAGCTAGTTTAAGGACGTTGCGGTCCATAGCTAGTTTAAGGACGTTGCGGGCCATAGCTAGTTTAAAGCCGTTGCGGTCCATTGTAGTTTAAGGACGTCTCGATCCATTGGGATGTGCTCGTCAATTTGAGAGTGCACCAAAGAGTTATTGGTTATCGGGACCCACTACCTCTCTGAAGACGCTGAAGAATTACATCGACATTTATTAGAGGTGTGAGGAGATGTACCCTTGAACCAATGTCCGTTGGAAGATCAGTAGTCGTGTTTGGGACTAAGACCAATTTGGAAAATGGTGAGCACGTGGGCTCGGTTGATCTGAATTAGGGATTTTTGGTCAACTTGGACTCAGCCCACTCAGTCTTTGAAAAAAGTGTTAAACACTTGTTTGGGCTCAGTCCTTTTTCTATACAAACAGTGCTGGGCATTGATATGGGTTCTGACGCTCACCCTTTACTTTACCCATTTTTTTGTTTTTTATGGAGTGTTAAACACTCTTTATGGCGCCCACGTGTGGAGCACGTGAGGCGCTTGGAGCTGAGCGCCAACCACTGAATGCTAGGCACTCCTTATTGAGCAGCGCACACATGATGGGCACGTGAAGTGCTTGGTGTTGAGCGCCGACCATTGAGTGCTAAACACTCTTTATTGAGCAGCGCCCACGTGATGGACATGTGAGGCGCTTGGCACTGAGCGCCAACCATTAAGTGCTAAACACTCTTTATTGAGCAGTGCCCACGTGATGGGCACGTAAGGCGCTTGGCGCTGAGCGCCGACCATTGAGTGCTAAGCACTCTTTATTGAGCAGCACCCACATGATGGACACGTGAGGCACTTGGCTCTGAGCGCTAACCATTAAGTGCTAAGCACTCTTTATTGAGCAGCGTCCACGTGATGGACACGGGAGGCGCTTGGCTCTGAGCGCCAACCATTAAGTGCTAAGCACTCTTTATTGAGCAGCGCCCACGTGTGGGACACGTGAGGCCCTGGCGCTGGGTTTTCTTTGTATGCCCTGTTCTAAAGAGTTTTTCTTTATATGCCCTGTTCTGAAGAGTTCAATTCTGTGTTCTTTTATGGATCTTTGATCCCTAAGAACAAATCATTCCCATGAGAATTAAATTCTCATTTGTGGTAGACTTGTCTCATGGATCTCAGATCCAGGGAAAGAACTATGTTCTTTTATGAGGGTTAAACCCTTGGATATACAGATGAGATGCTCTAATCTCTATTATTATTTTTATTTACCTCGAAGAGAGGTATTCTTCTTTCTTCCTTTTTGAAGCTTTCTGCTTTGTTTTTTCTTTTTCTTTTTTGAAGCTTATGGGGGGTTTCTCTGTACAAGACTTGAAGTCTTGGGTCCTTTATATAGTAGAGGCAAGTCTGTTGATTTAGTTGAAGAAATCTCTCATTGAGAGATCCTTAATTGATTTGGGGATTTTATCCACCGTTGGATCTTTGATCCAAGGACTTCTATTTTACAGAAGATATTTTTCTTGTTTTTAACAAGATTGGGGAAATATTTTTCCATACAGAGCTTATTCT
Organism: Agapanthus africanus; assembly: GCA_030015575.1. Lineage (NCBI taxonomy): Eukaryota > Viridiplantae > Streptophyta > Magnoliopsida > Asparagales > Amaryllidaceae > Agapanthus > Agapanthus africanus. Next base: position 152,452,115 of record CM057348.1, on the reverse strand, counting down.
GTGGCTTGGTGATTTCTTAATCACCATTGGATTTTTAATCCAACGGTGCTCTGTTTTTCAAAGAGTAATCTTTCTTGTTTAGAAAGATTTGAGGAATATTTCCTCAACAGAATGTAATTCTGTACTCTGATTATTTATCATCTCCGTTGGATCTTTGATCCAACTGGTCTGTTTAACAGAGAGATTTGGTTCTGGCGCTGGTGCCCTTGTGCGAGGCACATGAGGCGCTGTCTCAGAGTTTTTAACATTTGGCGTTGGCGCCCTCGTGCAAGGCACGTGAGGCGCTGCCTCAGAGTTTTTAACTCTTGGCGCTGGCGCCCTCGTACAACGCACGTGAGGTGTTGCTTCAGAGTTTTTAACTCTTGGCGCTGCCTTTCAAATTTTGAACAGAGGTTTGCTCTTTTTATTGGGGAAACAGGTAGGACTTAGGGTGACTTCATCGCTGGAGTCGCTGTGTAGCCGGTAGGGACTCGGTGTATAACCTCGCTAGTGGAACTTGATAGAGCTAAAGATCGATTGTGCCTGTGGATTGTATACGGTTGTTTATATGATCTATACCATAGGACAACATATTAGTTTAGGGACATTGCGGTCCAACATCACCATGCATAGGGTGACGGACTAGTTTAGGGATATTTCGGTCCAACATCCCCGTGTTTGGTGCGACGTGGTAGTTTAGGGACATTTTGGTCCAACATCCCTATATTTGGGCAACGCGATAGTTTAGGAATATTTTGGTCCAACATCCCCATGTTTGGGACGACGTGCTAGGAATATTTCGGTCCAACATCCCGCCTTTGGGGCGACGTGCTAGTTTAGGTTTATTCCGGTCCAACATCCCCGCCTTTGGGGCGACGTGCTAGTTTAGGTTTATTTCCGTCCAACATCCCCGCATTTGGGGCGACATGCTAGTTTAAGAACATTTCGGTCCAACATCCCTGTGTTTGGGGCGACGTCCTAGTTTAGGGAAATTTCGGTCCATTATTACTTTTGGTCGGGGAGTTACATAACCCGTCCCTTCCATCGCTTGCTTGCTTAGGTGTTGCTACCGGCCTTTTCATAAATGGTCATTTCATGTCTTAGGCTATCTTCACCCTCATGGACTGCTTCTTTCATCATCGCGTCAATCAGGTTGTCTTGCAGGAAATATAGAGCACTTTGCACGGTACCTTTACCTGCTCATCAATGTCGCTTTCTGACGCTGAAGGAGCAATTTCTTCATATATGAAGGAACGAGATATCATGTCGCTCCTTCTGCTGAATCTTCTTCTTCTTCAGAATCCTTATTGCTGAAGACACTGATGAACGGTGTGTCAATATATTTTTCATATTCATCCGTCTGTCTACATATTCGGCAAGCTGGACTTGTTTCTTTGTCTTCTTCTTCTTTTCATTAGAAGAGCAAGATGCCCCTTGTGTATGTTTTAGGGGAATAAATATCCACGTCCCAATATTTTCAAGGATGGGACCTGCGCGGTTGTTATTTTGGTGACCAAGTGCTTTAAGGCCGCTCGTTTATTGTTGAACGTTGGAGACAAACGCCACTTTTCCCTTTCTTTTGTTATTTCAGAAGTCTTCATCAAAAGAGGAAGGGTTTTGACCCATTTGATCCAATTGAGCCAATTTATCCATAAGTTCTTGGAAGGTAGTAGGCTTGAAAAGGCCATCAACAGATACACCTGCGAATGTCGGTCTATAGTAGCCGCGAACATTCTAAAGGATGGAGCTTCGTCTATCCGCTGCTCATATTTAGACCAAAGGTTTCGCCAGCGGGGAGCATATTGGACCCATGTCTTGTTCGGTCCAACCCTTTCATTGATTAACGCCGTCATGGTAGTGCGTTTATTTGTACTGGAGAATGTTTGGCATAAGAGCAGTTCCATTTCATCGAAGGTCTTCACGGAGTCGTTTGGAAGCTCCGAATACCATTCGAAAGTCGTGCCTGACAGACTACTGGCGAACTGTCGGAGAAGAAACATATCATCTCCTCTAGTGTTTCCGCACATGGATTAAAACTACTCGATGTGCTAGCGAGGATTCCCGATCCCTTTGTATATACGGAACGTCGGAAATGTGTATCCTGGAGGGTACTGCCTCTGGTCGTAGCATGCCGGATACAGTCGACCAGTCTTAATCAGTTTGCCAGCAGCTTCGTTGGCTTGATGTGCTTTGAGCTGCTGGGCAATGTATTCATCCAGATGTGATTTGGAGATCATCTCCTCCTTCACTGCTGGTGGGATTTGCGGAGGATTTGATATGCCCATCCTATCATCAATAATATCCACCACCGGTTCCTATGCTGACTATTCGGGCTGAGCCATCATCCCGACCATGCTCTGAAATAGGAAGGCCATCTTGTTCATTTTAGCGGTCATTTCCGTCGCTTCTTCATCTTTCTTTTTAAGAACGTGCTTCAGAAAGTCAATATCCAACCCCTTTCCTATCCTTTCTTCGGGTGCGTCCTCGGGGTTTGCTTTAGGCCATGGACTAACGAGTTCTACCGCCTGAGCAAGAATCTCCTACAGTTTTTCATGTCGCTGTTGAGCCTTTGTCAGAGGCCGTGTATGCGGCCTGTGACTAACAGAAACTCGACTTTCATCTTTGGAGCTCACCATATGGACTGTGTGAACTACCATGCCCCAAGACTTTGGGTGTTTAGGATATTATCCCATGGAGTTTGCCTCGGGTGCTTAAACTTTATCTGGCCTTTCTCTTTTATGAAAAGCCGCTTTAAGAGGGACCATCATAGCAGGAACCGCCTTGGTATGTGTCCCTTTATATTTGGAAGGGGAGTTGTCAGTTCTTGGCTGACACTTCATTTGATTGACTTGGGAGAAGAGCTACGGACAACGATGGAGTTCTTCACCTCTTTCTACACCTTATACCTTATATAGAGATAAGGAAAGTCTTTTTGGAGAGCGAACTGGTTTCTGCTCTCTTTGGATCTCTACGGGCTGTGGAGACATCTTCAATACTGTGGCAGAGGAATTTTGTCTGACTCTTCGCAGCAATTCGAAACTGTTACCGGTTGGAACAGCAGCATTCATCATTGGAGTTGGGTCAGGTGGAGTTAGCCCGGACGGAGAACTGCCCCCAGCTTGTCTTATTTGACGCCAATATCGACGTTGATCATTTCTTGCGACCGGAGCGTCTTCAGTCTTAGGAACTTGCTGGGCTTGCACCCTATTTTCTTTCATAGCATAACTATTATGCCTCCTGTGTTAATCTTGGTCTTCGGCAGGTGCCAGTCATTTAAAGACCGATGACTTTGGCAGAACAGAAGCTTGAGAAACCAGCCTGTGGAAAACAGACTTCTTCTAGGTTTCCTTCATCGGCGTTGAGGCACCGAGGGTAGGAGGTGAGAGTATCGACCCAAAGAAAAGCCCATTCATTTTTTGAAGAGCCGAAATGCAGAGGATTGAGGCTGCAAGTGGCCCATACTTAACTCCACCGAATGAGGCAGAGGTTGAGTTAAAGTTGGAAGCTATTGATCTCTACATAGAGACGAAACACAGGTTTCAGTATCCCAACATCCAAGAGCAACTATAAATATAATATACTGTGATCTTGTTCACGAAACACGACACACGAAGTGTGGAGTGGAAAGAGAAAAAGGTCCCACTGGGCATGCCAAAATCTGTTTACCGCCAGAAACCGGATTGAGGCGCGGGGAGCACATCTAGCCTGAATAGGGGGAAAATGCTATATGGAACATATCTGTCCACCAATTCGAAGATACCAAGTTGATTTATAACACATTATATCGGAGTTTTGGATGGATGCGACCGTTGTAGCAGATTTTATCAGATTCCTGTAAGTCCATGCTACCTCTCCCGGTACTTTCGGGCATGCGGAATTTGATGAAAAACGATTTTCTTAGAGGTGGTAACATGTACTTAAAACCCGGATCTTTGTTAAACATCTAACTAACAACCTAACTACGAGTTGCTAACTACTCGGTTAGGGGGTTATACCTTTCTTTTTCTCGAACTCCTTCGTCTTCAAGCTTCGATGGTCGTCCGAATCGGCTTCTCCCCGTCGTCTCCTTGCGCCGAAGATAGATCCACCTGAAAGCTTCAACCTTTGGCTCCTTCTTCGAACTTTGAAGAAACTAGTTCACTCGGTTTGCTAAACCTTGTGAACTAGAGTGAGTAGAGAAGAGTTTGTATGGGATTTTATCTATGGTTCTTGGTTCTCAACTCATGAGACAAGTGAACCATAGAATCAAGAGAGGGAGAGCAAGAGGAGTAAGATGAGAGCTCAAGAACAAGAGAGAGAATGAGAATGAAAGAATGAGAGAAGACTTTTCCCATTTGGCTCTCATAATCCAAAACAATCATAACACCTCATATCAATCAAGTATTATGTGATGGTTTAAGCAACCATAGCCATATCATTTCATGCACTCATTTTGCACAAAAGAGCAAGCAAGCAAAAGTCTTTGCCATGAAATGATAGCTATAGTTATCATGATGGTCAACTAGTCAAGCCTAGTCAACCGGTCAACAAAGTCAACAAAAGTCAACAAGTCAACAACAACCATGTCACCATAATACTTAATTAATATAATTGTTAATCACATATCATATTCTCATTAGGGTTGAGCAAAAAGTCAATAGTCAACTGTCAACGGTCAACAACCCTAATGAGAATCCTCTGCCTCTGTCTCTCCGTCAACTGTGCATACACACCCGCATCCGCGTTCCGAGGAACACGAATGCATACTGGATAAAACCAATCCCAAAAGGTACACTAGGATCTGGCTTAAACCAAAGCCCGCTAGTGTGAACTGTCCAGACACTGTACGTGCACAAGTGCACGGATGTGACCGAACCCTGTCGCAAAACCATGCGACCTGTCGCAAAACCATGCGACCTCTACTCTTTTGCCTAAAGGCGAATAGCTTTCTGTGTGGGACTCTAAAGACTCGACACTACGCTGGCAGTGGGTTTAACCACAGACCGCAAGCGGCACTAGCTGTGCGTAACGGTCCCCAGGTAGATGCCGACAAGAAGACTGACGAGGCGAAACCCATCTGAACTCCTACTGAGCCTGAATGTGACATTCTCCGTACAGTCCGGTCTGTTCGTCTGATACATCGCATGGCGGGCCTAGGGGGCGGTAAACGTCAGTCCCCTAATAGCGGTACAAGTCGTGTCGGAGTGAAGCCCAAAACACCCTGAGATAACACTGGAAGCCTACCAGTATATCTCGTTTGCCCTGGCCAGGGACTACTCGTGTAATGGCTCTCCTAGACACAGCGCGATATCAACCCCCAATACCGGGAGAGACGAATCCTGTCTAACCATCACTGCCTCCAAGTGCTTCGGGACTGCACCCAACTACCACCTGTTTGCACGACTCCTTTGAGCCGTGGTAGGGTAGTAATCAAAGTACAGTGGGAACACACTCGAGGCGAAGTGACAGTGTCAAGTCAACGGACTAAGCTGTACTCATGTCACTTGGGAACTGATAACTGACGATAGGCATTAACCAACTAGTCAGTTCCCGACGAGTCCTGTCCAGTGTACTTGTAACCCAACGAGCACCCGCATACTCTCTCAAGTACGACGTACCGACGGCTGTGGGACAGACCGTCTCCCACACTGGGATGAGAAGTGCATGCGCTAGTCTACTCCGGAGTATCGATGCCCTGTCTCGATAGTCCTGCGACCAGGGACCTGCATAAGGATGTGCTTATAGATTACCCAGCCCCACTAGTGTGACTGCCATCACAACGCTGGTAATCAAGCAAAGATCCTAAGGGCTCCACTAATGTGTATAGGCGATATACTAAAATAAACACATGTACACATTGAAGTAGAAACAAACCAAGTAGCATACTATTATTTTGAGCAAGATTGTATATACAAGGTGAATATCCCAAGCTTCCATTAAGTAATATACAAACTAGTATGATACAGTAATGGCCTCTAGGGCATATACACTAACAATCTCCCACTTGCACTAAGACCATGTACTGGCGTATCGAAGACCTATCATCTCGATCAGCCGCTCGAACTGAGTCTGGGGCAAGGCCTTGTTGAATGGATCTGCAGTGTTATCTTCTGAAGCGACTCTCCGAACCTCGATCTCCTGGCGATCCACGATCTCTCTGATCAGGTGATACCGCCTCAAGATGTGTCTGGATCTCTGATGGGACCTGGGTTCCTTCGCTAAAGCTATAGCCCCGTTGTTGTCGCAATACAGAGGTATTGGATCAACAATGGACGGAACCACCTGAAGCTCTTTCAAGAACTTCCTCATCCAGACAGCTTCTTTTGCGGCATCAGAGGCAGCGATGTATTCCGCTTCCATCGTCGAGTCTGCAACGGTTTCCTGTTTGGAACTCTTCCAACACACCGCCCCTCCATTGAGGGTAAAGACAAAACCCGACATGGACTTGGAATCATCCTTGTCACTCTGGAAGCTGGAGTCAGCAAAGGCCTCGATCTGGAGGTCTTTTCAGCCATACACCAAGAACATCTCCTTAGTCCTTCTCAGGTACTTGAGAATGTTCTTTACTGCTATCCAGTATTTCTCCCCAGGGTTTGAGTGATACCGGCTTACCACACTCAGTGCATAAGCTACATCCGGTCTGGTACACAACATCGCATACATTATAGAGCCTACCGCAGAAGCGTAGGGTATAATAGACATGCGATCCCTCTCCAAATCAGTCTTGGGAGACATCTCTTTAGAGAGGGTGATCCCGTGACAAGTCGGTAGATTACCGCGCTTGGAATCTTCCATACTGAATCTCTTCAGTATGGTGTCGATGTACCTGGACTGTGAAAGTCCTAATATCCTCTTGGATCTATCACGATGGATCCGGATCCCCAGGATGTATGAGGCATCACCCAGGTCTTTCATGGAGAACCTGTGTGACAAGAACCCCTTGACAGATTGTAGCATAGGAATGTCATTTCCTATTAAGAGAATGTCATCCACATACAAAACGAGGAATACTACAGTTCTCGCTACAAATCTACAATAGATACATGGTTCATCTGGATTTTGATAAAGCCAAATTCCTTGACCGTCTCATCAAAACAGATGTTCCAACTCCGCGATGCCTGCTTTAGTCCATAGATGGACTTAAGCAACTTGCACACCTTTCCGCTGCTCCCACTCTGAATGAAACCCTCTGGTTGGTCCATATAGACACACTCCTCTAAATTTCCATTTAGAAAAGCGGTCTTTACGTCCATTTGCCAGATCTCATAATCGTGGAAGGCAGCAATGGCAAGAAGGATCCGAATGGATTTCAGCATAGCCACTGGAGAAAAGGTTTCGTCATAGTCCAAGCCAGGTCTTTGACGGAAACCCTTTGCAACAAGTCTAGCTTTATAGGTCTCAACCTGTCCATCTACACCAATCTTCCTTTTGAAGATCCACTTGCATCCTACGGGTTTTACCCCGTCTGGAGCAATGTCCAACGTCCATACTTTGTTGGTGTACATGGACTCCATTTCGGTCCGCATTGCATCCAGCCATTTTACTGAGTCAACGCTCTGAACGACCTGCTGGAAGCTAGTAGGCTCATTATAATCTATGATGCAATCCTCTCTATCCCCGTCTATGAGAAAACCGTAGTATCTCTCGGGCGGATGAGACTGCCTACTACTCCTGCGGAGCGGCGTAGGATTGTCCTGTTCTTTTGAACCCTCTGGTTCCACTAAGCTTTCAGTAATAGCTCGAGGTTCTGGAATTTCTTCCAGTTCTACTGTGCTCCCACTTATCTGGGTTTCTAAAAACTCAGTTTCCAAGAAGTAGGCATGACGAGAAACAAGAACTTTTTGTTCCTCTTCGCAGTAGAAGAAATATCCCTTGGAGTTCTTTGGATATCCCACGAACTTACACTGTACTGAGCATGCCTCGAGCTTGTCCGGATGCTGCTTTTTAACAAAAGCTAAACATCCCCATGTCTTAATGTGATTAAGATGGGGCCTCTTCCCACACCACATCTCATATGGTGTGGTAGGCACAGTCTTAGTGGGAACTCGGTTCAATAGGTACGCAGCTGATTCTAGCGCATACCCCCAGAATGATCGCGGTAACTCAGTGTTACTCATCATGGACCGTACCATATCCAATAGGGTGCGGTTCCGTCTCTCCGATACACCGTTATGTTGCGGAGTGTATGGAGGAGTAAGCTGAGAGAGAATTCCATTCTCTTTTAAATAGTCCAGGAACTCGGCACTCAAGTATTCACCACCTCGATCCGATCTTAGAATCTGGATACTTTTGCCGGTCTGTTTTTCTACTTCATTCTTATATTCCTGGAATTTTCCAAAGGCTTCGGACTTATGTTTCATTAAGAAGACATAACCGTACCTTGAAAAGTCATCCGTAAAAGTAATGAAGTAAGAATAACCGCTTCGCGCATGTGTAGACATTGGACCGCACACGTCGCTGTGTACGAGTCCCAAGTGCTCGCTCGCTCTTACTCTGTGTCCAGTGAACGGAGTCTTTGTCATCTTTCCTTTGAGACAGGATTGACAAGTGGCATACGATTGATATTCGAACGCATTCAAATATCCTTCTGTATGTAACTTCGTCAACCTTCTCTCATTGATGTGACCCAGTCTACAATGCCACAAGAAAGTCTGATTTACTTCCGGAGACTTTCTTTTGTGTGTATTCTGGACATTGAAAATCTGTGGTTGGTTTAATACGTATATACCATTGCTCAATGTACCTGACCCAATCAGAACTTGATTAAGGTGAATGTTTACAACATTGCTTATAAACGCAAATTCATAACCTTCTTTAGAAACTAAAGATATAGAAATGATATTACAAGTTGCGTTGGGTACAAAAAAGCAATTACGCAAAACCAAAACATGTCCATCTGACATTCCCAGGTGATAGTCCCCCACGGCTTTAGCATCCATGCTAGCTCCGTTCGCAACTCTGAGGGTCATGTCGCCTGCTTTCAAAACACTACGGTTTCTCAACGCCTGCAAAGAATTACAGATATGAGATCCTGATCCGGTATCCAATACCCAGGAAGTAGAGTTTATTGAAAGACAGTTTTCAATAACATACACACCTGAAGCTGAAGCTGCAACCTGCTTCAATTCATGTGTTCTGGCCTTCCAGGCCCTGCAATCATTCTTCCAGTGTCCTTTCTTATGACAATAGAAGCATTCTTCCTTATCCACAAGCTTCCCCACTTTCTTTGTTGCTTTAGCTTTTCCCTTCGTATCCACTTTACTAACACCGCCTCTTGGTTTGGCGGGGGCTTTCTTCTTCTTTCCCTTGGCTTTCGCCTTGGACCTAGAAGAAGATGATCCTCCTATAAACAAAGTGGATGTTTCCCTACCTTTCTGTAGGGTGCCCTCTGCGCTCCTCAGCATGTTGAGGAGCTCTGAAAGTTCAACTTCTTTTTCTTGTAAGTTGAAGTTCAGTATAAACTGGACGTAAGTGGAAGGAAGGGACTGGAGAACTAAGTCCGTATAGAGCTCACTCTCCAATGTGGTCCCTAGTGTTAGTGTATATGCCCTAGAGGCCATTACTGTATCATACTAGTTTGTATATTACTTGATGGAAGCTTGGGATATTCACCTTGTATAAACAATCTTGCTCAATATAGTAGTATGCTACTTGGTTTGTTTCTACTTCAATGTGTACTTGTGTTTATTTCAGTATATCACTTATACGCATTAGTGGAGCCCTTAGGATCTTTGCTTGATTACCAGCGTTGTGATGGCAGTCACACTAGTGGGGGCTGGGTAATCTATAGGCACATCCTTATATAGGTCCTTAGTCGTAGGACTATCGAGACAGGGCATCGATACTCCGGAGTAGACTAGCGTATGCGCTTCTCATCCCAGTGTGGGAGATGGTCTGTCCCACAGCCATCAGTACGTCGTACTGGAGATAGTATACGGGTGCTCGTTGGGTTACGAGTACACTGGACAGGACTCGTCGGGAACTGACAGGTTGGTATTATACCTATCGTCAGTTATCAGTTCCCAGGTGACATGAGTACAGCTTAGTCCGCTGACTTGACACTGGCACTTCGCCTCGAGTGTGTTCCCACTGCACTTTGATCACTACCCTACCACGGCTCAAAGGAGTCGTGCAAACAGGTGGTGGTTGGGTGCAGTCCCGAAGCACTTGGAGGCAGTGACGGTTAGACAGGATTCGTCTCTCCCGGTATTGGGGGTTGACATCGCGCTGTGTCTAGGAGAGCCATTACACGAGTAGTCCCTGGCCAGGGCAAGCGAGATATACTGGTAGGTTTCCAGTGTTATCTCAGGGTGTTTTGGGCTTCACTCCGACACGACTTGTACCGCTATTGGGGGACTGACGTTTTACCGCCCCCTAGGCCCGACATGCGATGTATCAGACGAACAGACCGGACTGTACGGAGAATGTCACATTCAGACTCAGTAGGAGTTCAGATGGGGTTTCACCTCGTCAGCCTTCTTGTCGGCATCTACCTGGGGACCGTTACGCACAGCTAGTACCGCTTGCGGTCTGTGGTTAAACCCACTGCCAGCGTAGTGTCGAGTCTTTAGAGTCCCACACAGAGGGTATTCGCCTCTGGGCAAAACAGAGTAGAGGTCGCATGGTTTTGCGACAGGGTTCGTTCTCATCCGCGCACTTGTGCACTTTTGGAGTCCGGACGGATTATACTGGCAGGCTCTGGTTTGAGCCAGATACTGGTATATATATATTTGGGGTTGCTTTTATATCTTGGTATTCTTGTTCCTCGGAACGAGAATGCAGGTGTGTATGCACAGTTGCTTGAGGCGGAGGATGAGGTTTTTCGTTAGGGTTTCGGAACGGGTGCGTATGCACAGTTGACAGTTATCATTTTCCAAACCCTAATGGATTTATGAATTATCTATTAATAATAGTAATTAAATGAGAATTATGTTATGGTTGATTTTGTTGACTTGTTGACCATGGTTGACTTGTTGACCATGGTTGGATGTTGACCACCATCATGCTTTAAAAAGTCCTCCTTGATTCATGCTTACATTTCATTAAATGAAGCATGGTAGTGGTCATTCCAAATTGCCATCAACTATTCTTATTTTGAATTATTATTATTTAGATAATTGTTTTTCTTTTGGTATTATGGTTGCAAGAAAGAAAAACATAGCTCATTATCTCATTTAGCTTCTCTCTCCTCTCTTCATCTTCTTCTTCCTCTAGCAAAGAGAAACCTTCTCATGTGTTGAGAATCCTTCTCTTTAAAAAGAAAAGCAAACCCTACTCACTCTCTACTCATTCTAGGTTAAAGGTTTAGCAAGCCGGAAACCCTAGTTCACTCAAAGATCGAGGAAGAGCCCAAAGGTCGAACCTTCGAGGTGGATCCATCTTCGACGGAAGAAGGCGACGAAAAGAGAACCATCAACCTCTACAAGATTTCAAGAAGAAGGAGTTCAAGTTTAGGTATAACCTTCATCCGAGTAGCTAACTCCCTTTAGCGTATTTGCTAGTTTAGTTTAGACACGATCCCGACCTTGTTTAGTCCATGTTGCCTCTTGCGATAAAAATTTGTTTTTTATACCGTTTCCGCCTCCCCGTAAGCACCGGGGGTCGCAATATGGACTTACAGTGGTATCAGAGCCTAACTAAACTTAAACTAGCTTGGTAGCGAAGTGTATGGAAGTTCGAAACCGAAAAATCGCAAAACCGGAAAAACCAAAACCCTAAGTTTCTGTTGAATTTTTTTCTGCTCTAAATGAAAAAATTTATACTTGTAAATTCGGCTCAGGGTTTTGTTTGAACAGCCAAGAAAAACGATGCACTAATTCACTTAAACCGCCGCGCTTCCGCGGCACGAGGTAGGCATGTGCCGCGGAAGCGCCGCAGTTTAGTTTCCTCTCTGCATCGTTTTTCGTGCAGTGTTCTTATGGTGGGATTTTGGGATTTTTCAGATGTATTATATGTACCCAGATTTTCCAGAACAGAAATTCACTTTTGGGGTCCTATAATTCCGTATTTTTTTTCGAACTTCACTGCACTTTGGCTATGTTGGTTATATCTGTGATGTTTGCATGTATTGAACGTCGGCTAATCGCTATAAGTCGATTAGTCGGGGTTATACATGATCTGTGTTTGATGTTGGATTGTGTATATGAATGTGTTGGACTGTCGCGGGTGAATAGCCGGGGTGGATGTGAGATGAGCTTTTTGTTTTTCTTTCATTCATTGTAAATGTAAATTGATGTAATAATATTATTTGTTTGGCCGTACAACCGGGTCGGGGTTGTAGCCGTCATTGTATAATTCTTTTTACTGTTTTTGCTCCTAGGATAGACCCATGGAGGGGTGCACAAACTACCGGGTACTTGGCGGGTAGTTTGCCGCACCCGTAGGGGTCTTGGGTGGGGTATTTGGCTATTCACCGCGACCGTGTAATCCGCTTTTCGTTGCAGGCTCGAAAGGATTGCGGATTGCTAGTATATCCAATGTATTCATCTGTGATCTGTAATGTCTATCATTGCTTTCTATTTAGGCGTTGCTTATGTTTTACAGCCGCGCTAGCCCAGCCCCCGCTCTGTCGTTAGTTAAGTAACCTAACGAGTGATGACGGGACCCCGTGGCGAATGCGAATGGCATAAGCGTACGTCATATTTTGGTTGTTTTCTGCAATGGTAGGAATAAATGATGGGACGCATTAAAAGAACTAATGCAAGAATATCACGCATTAAAAGAACTAATGCAAGATAATAAACCAAGTTAAAAGTCGTTGGAACACTTTCGAAAAACCACTCGGTTCTTTTCAAAACTAACTTTTAAATGCGGAGTTTGAGCCACTCCTTCTAAAAGCTATCTCGTTCCATCGATTATATCAAGTTCACTACGTTCACGGTTTTACCAAAACCATTCGTAGCCCTCCGTCGTTTCACATAAATAGTCAATAGTATTCAAGCTATGTTTGTTGGCCAAAGTCAAGGCATAGTGATTGGTAGCTATTGGATATTCATGTGCAGCATAGATAGATGCGTTGATTTGGAACAGTCGTACTGCCTTGTTGGCCAAAGTCAAGGGTATGTACGGGTGGATTCAAATTAACCTGGAGAACGACGGGAAGAACTTGACATGTGACTTATGATTTGTTGGCCAAAGTCAAGGTCATAAGAGCATGGGGCAAAAATCCACATCGGGAGTTTCATAAGTACTGAAACTTGCTAGATTTGCATACCATTTGGAGTGTGATGATTATGGTAGGATTCCTTCATTTTCGTCACGCGATGATATTTGGATCCCGATCCTACTGTAAGTATATGCTACTCCTCGGGAAATTTCTCACTAAACGATCAATGCTATAAACCTAGTAGGTGCCTAGAAAGGTGTTAGCGGGGCTACGCCCCCAGGGAAAAGAGGTTATTTAATTAAGGAACTTCGCGAAAGCGTTGGAAAACCTCCCTCGAAGTACCGACACTGGCCTGGCTGAACGGTTAAGCAAGTATTGTACGGTGGGATTGATCCCGGCTAATTCTTCCTTTGTGGTTTGAGGAGGGATTTGAGAGACAGTGGGAGCCATCCTGTTTAGACAAATTAAAAACCATTCTAAACTTGCAAGAGCATCGTGCTAAGTGTTTCTTCTCTCCCCCTGCAGCGACCAAATCGAAATGACTGGACTTAAGTTACTTCTAGATAAAAACATACTGACAGGGCCAAACTACAAAGATTGGCTCAGGAATGTCAAATTGGCAATCACTTACGACAAGCTGGGGTATCTTCTTACCACCAAAGCTCCCCCCGTCCCAGGTCCCACCTCCAGCGTCGCGGATAAGGAAATCCGTAAGACTTGGGAGATTGACAGCGCGAAGGCCAGGTGCCTCGTACTTGCCTCGATGGACAACGACCATCAGAGGAGGCACGAGAATATGGATTTGGAATCCATATTTCTTCATACAAAAGAACTGTATGGAGAGCAGTCTCGTATCGCAAGATACGAAGTGTCGAAGAAGTTATTTTCGACAAAGTTGGCCGTCGGATCATCGGTAGCGGACCACGTGCTTAAGATGATTGGCTACACTGAGGAGCTCGCGGAACTTGGGACCACGTTGGACAGTGAACTCTATACGGATATAATTCTCCAGTCCCTTCCATCCACTTACGCCCAGTTCATACTGAATTTCAACTTGCAAGAAAAAGAAGTTGAACTTTCAGAACTCCTCAACATGCTGAGGAGCGCAGAGGGCACCCTACAGAAGGGTAGGGATACACCCGCTTTGTTTGTAGGAGGATCTTCTTCCTCTAGGTCCAAGGCGAAAGCCAAGGGAAAGAGGAAGAAAGCCCCCGCCAAACCAAGAGGCGGTGTTAGTAAAGTGGGTACGAAAGGAAAGGAAAAGGCAACAAAGATTGCGGGGAAGCTTGTTGGAAAGGAAGAATGCTTCTATTGTCATAAGAGTGGACACTGGAAGAAAGATTGCAGGGCTTGGAAAGCCAGGACACAGGAACTGAAGCAGGTTGTGGCTTCAGCTTCAGGTGTGTATGTTATTGAAAACTGTCTTTCTATAAACTCTACTTCCTGGGTATTGGATACCGGATCAGGATCTCATATCTGTAATTCTTTGCAGGCGTTGAGAAACCGTAGGTTTTTGAAGGAAGGTGACATGACCCTCAGAGTTGCGAACGGAGCTAGCATGGATGCTAAAGCCGTAGGGGACTATCACCTAGGAATGTCAGATGGGCATGTTTTGGTTTTGCGTAATTGCTTTTTTGTACCCAACGCAACTTGTAATATCATTTCTGTATCTTTGGTTTCTAAAGAAGGTTATGAATTTGCGTTTGTAAGTAATGTTGTAAACATTCACCTTAATCAAGTTCTGATTGGGTCAGGTACACTGAGCAATGGTATATACGTATTAAACCAACCACAGATTTTCAATGTCCAGAATACACACAAAAGAAAGTCTCCAGATATCAATCAGACTTTCTTATGGCATTGTAGACTGGGTCACATCAATGAGAGAAGGTTGACTAAGTTACATACAGAAGGATATTTGGATCCGTTCGAATATCAATCATATGCCACTTGTCAATCCTGTCTCAAAGGAAAGATGACAAAGACTCCGTTCACTGGACAAGGAGTAAGAGCGAGCGAGCTCTTGGGACTCGTACACAGCGACGTGTGCGGTCCAATGTCTACACATGCACGAAGCGGTTATTCTTACTTCATTACTTTTACGGATGATTTTTCAAGATACGGTTATGTCTTCTTAATGAAACATAAGTCCGAAGCTTTTGAAAAATTCCAGGAATTTAAGAATGAAGTAGAAAAACAAACCGGCAAAAGTATCAAGATTCTAAGATCGGATCGAGGTGGAGAATACTTAAGTGCCGAGTTCCTGAATTACTTAAAAGAGAATGGGATTCTCTCTCAGCTTACTCCTCCATACACTCCGCAACACAACGGTGTATCGGAAAGACGGAACCGAACCCTATTGGATATGGTACGGTCCATGATGAGTAACGCTGAGTTACCGCGATCATTCTGGGGGTATGCGCTAGAATCAGCTGCGTACCTATTGAACCGAGTTCCTACTAAGACTGTGCCTACTACACCATATGAGATGTGGTGTGGAAGAGGCCCCATCTCAGTCACATCAAGACTTGGGGATGTCCAGCTTTTGTTAAAAAGCAGCATGCGGACAAGCTCGAGGCACGCTCAGTACAGTGTAAGTTCGTGGGATATCCAAAGAACTCCAAGGGATATTTCTTCTACTATGAAGAGGAACAAAAAGTTCTTGTTTCTCGTCATGCCTACTTCTTGGAAACTGAGTTTTTGGAAAACCAGATAAGTGGGAGCACAGTAGAACTGGAAGAAATTCCAGAACCACGAGCTATTACTGAAAGCTTAGAGGAACCAGAAGGTTCAAATGAACAGGACATTCCTATGCCGCTCCGCAGAAGTAGTAGGCAGTCTCATCCGCCCGAGAGATACTACGGTTTTCTCATAGACGGGGATAGAGAGGATTGCATCATAGACTATGATGAGCCTACTAGCTTCCAACAGGCCGTTCAGAGCGTTGACTCGGTAAAATGGCTGGATGCAATGCGGACCAAAATGGAGTCCATGTACACCAACAAAGTATGGACGTTGGACATTGCTCCAGACGGGGTAAAACCCGTAGGATGCAAGTGGATCTTCAAAAGGAAGATTGGTGTAGATGGACAGGTTGAGACCTATAAAGCTAGACTTGTAGCAAAGGGTTTCCGTCAAAGACCTGGCTTGGACTATGACGAAACCTTTTCTCCAGTGGCTATGCTGAAATCCATTCGGATCCTTCTTGCCATTGCTGCCTTCCACGATTATGAGATTTGGCAGATGGACGTAAAAACCGCTTTTCTAAATGGAAATTTAGAGGAGTGTGTCTATATGGATCAGCCAGAGGGTTTCATTCAGAGTGGGAGCAGCGGAAAGGTGTGCAAGTTGCTTAAGTCCATTTATGGACTAAAGCAGGCATCGCGGAGTTGGAACATCTGTTTTGATGAGACGGTCAAGGAATTTGACTTTATCAAAAATCCAGATGAACCATGCATCTATAGTAGATTTGTAGCGAGAACTGTAGTATTCCTTGTTTTATACGTGGATGACATTCTCTTAATAGGAAATGACATTCCTATGCTACAATCTGTCAAGGGTTTCTTGTCACACAGGTTCTCCATGAAAGACCTGGGTGATGCCTCATACATTCTGGGGATCCGGATCCATCGTGATAGATCCAAGAGGATATTAGGACTTTCACAGTCCAGGTACATCGACACCGTACTGAAAAGATTCAGTATGGAAGATTCCAAGCGCGGTAACCTACCGGCTTGTCACGGGATCACCCTCTCTAAAGAGATGTCTCCCAAGACTGATTTGGAGAGGGATCGCATGTCTATTATACCCTACGCTTCTGCGGTAGGCTCTATAATGTATGCGATGTTGTGTACCAGACCGGATGTAGCTTATGCACTGAGTGTAGTAAGCCGGTATCAGTCAAACCCTGGGGAGAAACATTGGATAGCAGTAAAGAACATTCTCAAGTACCTGAGAAGGACTAAGGAGATGTTCTTGGTGTATGGCGGAAAAGACCTCCAGATTGAGGCCTTTGCTGACTCCAGCTTCCAGAGTGACAAGGATGATTCCAAGTCCATGTCGGGTTTTGTCTTTACCCTCAATGGAGGGGCGGTGTGTTGGAAGAGTTCCAAACAGGAAACCGTTGCAGACTCGACTATGGAAGCGGAATACATCGCTGCATCTGATGCCGCAAAAGAAGCTGTCTGGATAAGGAAGTTCTTAAAAGAACTTCAGGTGGTTCCGTCCATTGTTGACCCAGTACCTCTGTATTGCGACAACAACGGGGCTATAGCTTTAGCAAAGGAACCCAGGTCCCATCAGAGATCCAGGCACATCTTGAGGCGGTATCACCTGATCAGGGAGATCGTGGATCGCAAGGAGATCGAGGTTCGGAGGGTTGCTTCAGAAGAGAACACTGCAGATCCATTCACCAAGGCCTTACCCCAGACTCAGTTCGAGCGGCTGATCGAGATGATAGGTCTTCGATACGCCAGTTCATGGCCTTAGTGCAAGTGGGAGATTGTTAGTGTATATGCCCTAGAGGCCATTACTGTATCATACTAGTTTGTATATTACTTGATGGAAGCTTGGGATATTCACCTTGTATAAACAATCTTGCTCAATATAGTAGTATGCTACTTGGTTTGTTTCTACTTCAATGTGTACTTGTGTTTATTTCAGTATATCACTTATACGCATTAGTGGAGCCCTTAGGATCTTTGCTTGATTACCAGCGTTGTGATGGCAGTCACACTAGTGGGGGCTGGGTAATCTATAGGCACATCCTTATATAGGTCCCTAGTCGTAGGACTATCGAGACAGGGCATCGATACTCCGGAGTAGACTAGCGTATGCGCTTCTCATCCCAGTGTGGGAGATGGTCTGTCCCACAGCCATCAGTACGTCGTACTGGAGATAGTATACGGGTGCTCGTTGGGTTACGAGTACACTGGACAGGACTCGTCGGGAACTGACAGGTTGGTATTATACCTATCGTCAGTTATCAGTTCCCAGGTGACATGAGTACAGCTTAGTCCGCTGACTTGACACTGGCACTTCGCCTCGAGTGTGTTCCCACTGCACTTTGATCACTACCCTACCACGGCTCAAAGGAGTCGTGCAAACAGGTGGTGGTTGGGTGCAGTCCTGAAGCACTTGGAGGCAGTGACGGTTAGACAGGATTCGTCTCTCCCGGTATTGGGGGTTGACATCGCGCTGTGTCTAGGAGAGCCATTACACGAGTAGTCCCTGGCCAGGGCAAGCGAGATATACTGGTAGGTTTCCTGTGTTATCTCAGGGTGTTTTGGGCTTCACTCCGACACGACTTGTACCGCTATTGGGGGACTGACGTTTTACCGCCCCCTAGGCCCGACATGCGATGTATCAGACGAACAGACCGGACTGTACGGAGAATGTCACATTCAGACTCAGTAGGAGTTCAGATGGGGTTTCACCTCGTCAGCCTTCTTGTCGGCATCTACCTGGGGACCGTTACGCACAGCTAGTGCCGCTTGCGGTCTGTGGTTAAACCCACTGCCAGCGTAGTGTCGAGTCTTTAGATTCCCACACAGAGGGTATTCGCCTCTGGGCAAAACAGAGTAGAGGTCGCATGGTTTTGCGACAGGGTTCGTTCTCATCCGCGCACTTGTGCACTTTTGGAGTCCGGACGGATTATACTGGCAGGCTCTGGTTTGAGCCAGATACTGGTATATATATATTTGGGGTTGCTTTTATATCTTGGTATTCTTGTTCCTCGGAACGAGAATGCAGGTGTGTATGCACAGTTGCTTGAGGCGGAGGATGAGGTTTTTCGTTAGGGTTTCGGAACGGGTGCGTATGCACAGTTGACAGTTATCATTTTCCAAACCCTAATGGATTTATGAATTATCTATTAATAATAGTAATTAAATGAGAATTATGTTATGGTTGATTTTGTTGACTTGTTGACCATGGTTGACTTGTTGACCATGGTTGGATGTTGACCACCATCTGCTTTAAAAAGTCCTCCTTGATTCATGCTTACATTTCATTAAATGAAGCATGGTAGTGGTCATTAATTGCCATCAACTATTCTTATTTTGAATTATTATTATTTAGATAATTGTTTTTCTTTTGGCATTATGGTTGCAAGAAAGAAAAACATAGCTCATTATCTCATTTAGCTTCTCTCTCCTCTCTTCATCTTCTTCTTCCTCTAGCAAAGAGAAACCTTCTCATGTGTTGAGAATCCTTCTCTTTAAAAAGAAAAGCAAACCCTACTCACTCTCTACTCATTCTAGGTTAAAGGTTTAGCAAGCCGGAAACCCTAGTTCACTCAAAGATCGAGGAAGAGCCCAAAGGTCGAACCTTCGAGGTGGATCCATCTTCGACGGAAGAAGGCGACGAAAAGAGAACCATCAACCTCTACAAGATTTCAAGAAGAAGGAGTTCAAGTTTAGGTATAACCTTCATCCGAGTAGCTAACTCCCTTTAGCGTATTTGCTAGTTTAGTTTAGACACGATCTCGACCTTATTTAGTCCATGTTGCCTCTTGCGATAAAAATTTGTTTTTTATACCGTTTCCGCCTCCCCGTAAGCACCGGGGGTCGCAATATGGACTTACACCTAGGTCCGCGAGCTCCTCAATGTAGCCGATCTTCTTAAGCACGTGTTCTGCTACTGATGATCCGACGGCCATCCTTGCCGAAAATAACTTTTTCGACGCTTCGTATCTTGCGATACGAGATTGCTCTCCATACAGTTCTTTTGTATGAAGAAATATGGATTCCAAGTCCATATTCTCGTGCCTCCTCTGATGTTTATTGTCCATAGAGGCAAGTACGAGGCACTTGGCCTTCGCGCTATCAATCTCCCAAGTCTTACGGATTTCCTTATCCGCGACGCTGGAAGTGGGACCAGGGACAGGGGGAGCTTTGGTGGTAAGAAGATACCCCAGCTTGTCGTAAGTGATTGCCATCTTGACATTCCTGAGCCAATCTTTGTAGTTTGGCCCTGTCAGTATGTTTTTATCTAGAAGTAACTTAAGTCCAGTCATGTCGATTGGTCGCTGCAATTAGGAGAGAGAGAAGAAACACTCAGCATGATGCTCTTGCAAGTTTAGAGTGGTTTTTAGTTTGTCTAAACAGGATGGCTCCCACTGTTTCTCGAATCCCTCCTCAAACCAAAAAGGAAGAATTAGTCAGGATCAATCTCACCGTACAATACCTTGCTTAACCGTTCAGCCAGGCCAGTGTCGGTACTTCGAGGGAGGTTTTCCAACGCTTTCGCGAAGTTCCTTAATTAAATAAGCTCTTTTCCCTGGGGCGTAGCCCCGCTAACACCTTTCTAGACACCTACATTGGTTTATAGCATTGATCGTTAAGTGAGAAATTTTCCCGAGGAGTAGCATATACTCACAGTAGGATCGGGATCCAAATATCATTGTGTGACGAAACTGAAGGAATCCTACCAGAATCATCACACTCCAAATGGTATGCAACACTAGCAAGTTTCAGTTCTTTTGAAACTCCCGATGTGGATTTTTGCCCCATGCTCTTATGACCTTGACTTTGGCCAACAAATCATAAGTCACATGTCAAGTTCTACCCGTCGTTCTCCAGGTTAATTTGAATCCACCCGTACCTACCCTTGACTTTGGCCAACAAGGCAGTACGACTGTTCCAAACCAACGCATCTATCTATACTGCACATGAATACCCAATAGCTACCAATCACTATGCCTTGACTTTGGCCAACAAACACAGCTTGAATACTATTGACTATTCATGTGAAACGACGGAGGGCTACGAATGGTTTTGGCGAAACCGTGAACGTAGAGAACTTGATATAATCGATGGAACGAGATAGCTTTTAAAAGGAGTGGCTCAAACTCCGCATTTTAAAAGTTTGTTTTGAAAAGAACCGAGTGGTTTTTTCGAAAGTGTTCCAACGATTTTAAACTTGGTTTATTTTCTTGCATTAGTTCTTTTAATGCGTGATACTCTTGCATTAGTTCTTTTAATGCGTCCCATCATTTAATCCTACCATTGCAGAAAATAACCAAAATATAACGTACGCTTATGCCATTCGCATTCTCCACGGGGCCCCGTCATTACCCGTTAGGTTACTTAACTAACGACAGAGCGGGGGCTGGGCTAGCACGGCTATAAAACATAAGCAACGCCTAAATAATATCATATATAGATATATTGCAATGATAGCCATTTCAGATCACAGATGAACACATTGGATATACTAGGAAGCTGCAATTCGTACGAGCCTGTAACAAAAAGCAGATTACACGGTCGCGGTGAATAGCCAATACCCCACCCAAGACCCCTATGGGTGCGGCAAACTACCCGCCAAGTACCCGAAGCGAAGCTACCTCCCTCATCCCCGTGAGTAGGCCACTCGGCACTTCGGCATACCCGGTAGTTTGTGCACCCCCTCCATGGGTCTATCCTAGGAGCAAAAACAGTAAAAAGAAATTATACAATGACGGCTACAACCCTGACCCGGTTGTGCGGCCATACAAATAATTATAACATCAATTTACAAATTTACATGAATTGAAAGAAAAGAAAACTCTCGTCTCACAACCCCCGGCTATTCACCCGCGACAATCCAACATATTCATATACACATTCCAGCAACATTACAGATCACAGATTTGTATAACCCCCACTAATCGACATATAGCGATTAGCAGACGTTCAATACAAATATCACATTACAGAAAAAACCCGTCAGCTAAAGTCTTTTAGAAGTTCGATAAAAATACGGATTTTCAGGACCCCAAAAATAAAATTTTCGTTCTGGAAAATCTGGACAGAAAATATATATTCCAAAAATCCCAAAACAACCCCAGAAAAACACTGCACCAAACTTGGACCTCGGCCGAGTCAACTCGGCCGCGGATCCGCGGCGGGAGCGTGCTCCCGCCGAGTTTCCGCGGCACTTTGACTCGATCGTTGGACCAAATTTGGTGGGTGATCACACAAAAGCCTGAGCCGATTTTTAAGATAAAATTTATCAATTTTTGAACAGAAAAAAAATCGGCGGAAACTTATCATATCGGGTTCGTTTTGCGACTTTTTCTTTGATCGATCTTCGAGCTACTTTGCTAACATGTTAGATAGAGTTTAACTATGCTCTGATACCACTGTAAGTCCATGCTACCTCTCCCGGTACTTTCGGGCATGCGGAATTTGATGAAAAACTATTTTCTTAGAGGTGGTAACATGTACTTAAAACCCGGATCTTTGTTAAACATCTAACTAACAACCTAACTACGAGTTGCTAACTACTCGGTTAGGGGGTTATACCTTTCTTTTTCTCGAACTCCTTCGTCTTCAAGCTTCGATGGTCGTCCGAATCGGCTTCTCCCCGTCGTCTCCTTGCGCCGAAGATAGATCCACCTGAAAGCTTCAACCTTTGGCTCCTTCTTCGAACTTTGAAGAAACTAGTTTACTCGGTTTGCTAAACCTTGTGAACTAGAGTGAGTAGAGAAGAGTTTGTATGGGATTTTATCTATGGTTCTTGGTTCTCAACTCATGATACAAGTGAACCATAGAATCAAGAGAGGGAGAGCAAGAGGAGGAAGATGAGAGCTCAAGAACAAGAGAGAGAATGAGCATGAAAGAATGAGAGAAGACTTTTCTCATTTGGCTCTCATAATCCAAAACAATCATAACACCTCATATCAATCAAGTATTATGTGATGGTTTAAGCAACCATAGCCATATCATTTCATGCACTCATTTTGCACAAAAGAGCAAGCAAGCAAAAGTCTTTACCATGAAATGATAGCTATAGTTATCATGATGGTCAACTAGTCAAGCCTAGTCAACCGGTCAACAAAGTCAACAAGTCAACAAAGTCAATCCCTCAACAACCATGTCACCATAATACTTAATTAATATAATTGTTAATCACATATCATATTCTCATTAGGGTTGAGCAAAAAGTCAATAGTCAACTGTCAACGGTCAACAACCCTAATGAGAATCCTCTGCCTCTGTCTCTCCGTCAACTGTGCATACACACCTGCATCCGCGTTCCGAGGAACACGAATGCATACTGGATAAAACCAATCCTAAAAGGTACACTAGGATCTGGTTTAAACCAAAGCCCGCTAGTGTGAACTGTCCGGACACTGTACGTGCACAAGTGCACGGATGTGACCGAACCCTGTCGCAAAACCATGCGACCTGTCGCAAAACCATGCGACCTCTACTCTTTTGCCTAAAGGCGAATAGCTTTCTGTGTGGGACTCTAAAGACTCGACACTACGCTGGCAGTGGGTTTAACCACAGACCGCAAGCGGCACTAGCTGTGCGTAACGGTCCCCAGGTAGATGCCGACAAGAAGACTGACGAGGCGAAACCCATCTGAACTCCTACTGAGCCTGAATGTGACATTCTCCGTACAGTCCGGTCTGTTCGTCTGATACATCGCATGGCGGGCCTAGGGGGCGGTAAACGTCAGTCCCCCAATAGTGGTACAAGTCGTGTCGGAGTGAAGCCCAAAACACCCTGAGATAACACTGGAACCTACCAGTATATCTCGTTTGCCCTGGCCAGGGACTACTCGTGTAATGGCTCTCCTAGACACAGCGCGATGTCAACCCCCAATACCGGGAGAGACGAATCCTGTCTAACCGTCACTGCCTCCAAGTGCTTCGGGACTGCACCCAACTACCACCTGTTTGCACGACTCCTTTGAGCCGTGGTAGGGTAGTAATCAAAGTACAGTGGGAACACACTCGAGGCGAAGTGACAGTGTTAAGTCAGCGGACTAAGCTGTACTCATGTCACCTGGGAACTGATAACTGACGATAGGCATAATACCAACTAGTCAGTTCCCGACGAGTCCTGTCCAGTGTACTCGTAACCCAACGAGCACCCGCATACTCTCTCAAGTACAACGTACCGACGGCTGTGGGACAGACCATCTCCCATAATGGGATGCGAAGCGCATGCGCTAGTCTACTCCGGAGTATCGATGCCCTGTCTCGATAGTCCTGCGACCAGGGACCTGCATAAGGATGTGCTTATAGATTACCCAGCCCCACTAGTGTGACTGCCATCACAACGCTGGTAATCAAGCAAAGATCCTAAGGGCTCCACTAATGTGTATAGGAGATATACTAAAATAAACACATGTACACATTGAAGTAGAAACAAACCAAGTAGCATACTACTATTTTGAGCAAGATTGTATATACAAGGTGAATATCCCAAGCTTCCATTAAGTAATATACAAACTAGTATGATACAGTAATAGCCTCTAGGGCATATACACTAACAATTCCCCCTCATATGTGAGGGTTTGTTTTTATTGTGGGGACGCTTTTTTCTGCAGGCGCAAGCCCGTGAAGTTAATTACGTTACCGCAAAACGATAAAAACTTTCTCCTTCTCCATAGATATCACTTCGTGCCGTGTTATATATTGTTTATTTTGGGGTTTCCCTTGGATTGTATACGGAGACTAATTTTGTCGTCGCCCATAGGGCGTGGATTAGTCCAAATCTGTAAATCTCAGATTTGGGATTAAACCTATGCTATATTTACCATCAGTTCAGAAGTTTAAGGTTCGTTGATCTTGTTTTAGACTAAGATCGAATTAAATTATGCTTAAGGACCATTAATCTTGTTTTAGATTAAGGTCGACGTAAAATATATGAACATCTGAGCTCGATTGACTTTTAAAATCAAAGAAGTTTAAAACTTTAGGGACTTAGTCTATTTTAGACTAAACATATGGCTTTATATTTACCCAACAGTGTTAAGCACTAGGCCATATATTTTGTTTTAGGATTTACATAACCCAACAGTGCTAAGCACTGGGCCTAGAAGCTTAAGCTTCAATATAGGATATAATATCCTTCCTGCTTCAGTGCTCACGTGATATCACTTGAGTTGCACTCTCTTTAACTTCAGACACTCACATGGATATCACGTAAAATGCCAAGTCTTCTTCTAGCTTCACCTGCTCACGTGTTCGACACACGAGACACTCACTCCTTTTTGCTTCAAGCACTCACGTGGATATCACGTGAGGTACTTCTCAGGTGCTCGCGTGCATATCACATGAGACGTTGACTTCTTTGGCGCTCACATGCTATCACGTGAGTAGTGATAAGCACTCACTCATATAGCGCTCACGTGGATATCACGTGAGCCACTGTCTTCATAGGCGCTCGCGTGCGTATCACGTAAGATGCCGAGTTTTGGATGCTTACATGCTTTTCATGTGAGACTCTAAGTCTCGGGTGCTCACATGTCTTTCAGATGAGACTTTGTTTTCTTGGGTGCTCACGTGCTTTTCAACTAAGACTCTAAATCTCTGAGCTTCAGGGAGCTCACGTGGATATCACGTGAGATGCTCCTCTTTGATTTGTTCTTTGGCACTCACGTGCATATCACGTAAGGCATTTCTTTCTTAGAGATTTAATCTCTGTTTATTTTTGAAACTTAAGTTTCAGAGAAGCATAAGCTTTTGTTAATGGAATTTTGACCATTAACGATCCCCAAGATCGATATTTGACGATCTGGGATCAAGAGTAAGCATGTTCTTTAAGAACTTAAAGATCTTGTTCATATAAGATCAAAGTTCTTGATTATTTAATGGAACTAAGTTCATAGAGATAAAACTGCATCTTTCTTTGTTCTCTTTTTTTTATGATGATGGGAAAACATCAAAGTTCTTCTTTGGATCCTAAGTTTAAGATCAAGATCCCTTTGTGAGAATTAAATTCTCTTTTTGTGGGGGACTTGTCTTATGGATCTTAGATGGGTTAAACCATGTTTTTAAATGCATGATAGGTAAAAAGAGACATATTTCTCCCTTATTTTTACCTAGGGTTTTAGAGTTTGAAGATGATCTTCTAGAAGAATTAAATTCTCGGTTTTTGTGGAAGCTTATGGGAGGGTCTCTCCTATATGAGATTTAATCTCTTAGGTCCTTTATATAGGAGAAAAGAAAAATCAATTTTTTTGAGTAAATCTCTTATTGAAAGATCTTGATTGATTTTATAATCAATCGGAGATATTTAAATCATCATTGGATTTTTGATCCAACAACTCTCTGTTTAATAGAGAATATATTTCTTTTTTGTCTAACAAGATTAGGAAAATATTTTCTTAACATGGGATTTAATTCTATCAAATGATTAATTGGTGATTTTTAATCACCGTTGGATCTTTGATCCAACAGTTCTCTGTTTAACAGAGCATATCTTTCTTATTTAAGAAAGATCAAAGGAAATATTTTCCCAAGTAGAATTTAATTCTACCAAAAGCAAACTGCTTCGACATTGGGTGCCAGTGCTCACGTGCTTTGCACGTGAGTGCTCACGTGTTTAACACTTGGGTGCTACTATAGGATTTAATCCTAACTGTAGCAGGTGCTCGTATGCTTTGCACATGAGTGCTCACGTGTTTAACACATGGGGGCTACCCTCTATTTTTTATAAGTGGACAAATGTAAATTTTGAGCCAAAATTTTTGGCGGGAACAACAGTAGGTTGGAATCATATCCGATTGATCTGAAACACTTTCAGATCAATCCCCTTATGAGTTAACCCATAAGCACGTTAAAGGCACTAGCTGTACGTAACGGCTACCCAGGTACTAATCAAAAGAAAGGTCGAAAAGCAAGCTCATCTGAACGCAATCAGAGCCTATCAGTGGCAGTCACCGTACAGTCTGGTCTTTTCGTCAAAGAGTATCCCATATCGGGTCTAGGTGTCACGATCCAAATATGGCACGTGACCGGCACTTAAATCACGTGACATCTAAAGATGTCGACGCGGTTCAAGTAAGCCAAAACCCGGAATTTAAACCCTTTTTGAAAACTATTGGAGGTGAGTTTAATATAGTCATCGGATGGAATCAGTTTAAATAACATTTAAATTTAACTAAGTATGTTTGAAAAGCATCTATGACGTTTTGAATTTCAACAACACCTCCTTTGTATTTTTGTATAACCCGATACAAGATAACAATAAAATAGCATCCCAACGGGAGCTAGCTTCCACGCCCAAACGGCTGAGCAACCAAGCAAACAATATACGGCACACAATGGCGAAGAAAAAAAAAGCGAAACAAAATCAACAATCTAAAATAGTCGACTCCACTGAGTGCGACACCACAACACACAAACTCTAAGTCTCGCTTCTATGTCCACAATATACTATTTCTAAGCTGATGGAGTTTTCACTAGATACAAGAATATATGAATAATCAAGTGTGAGTACAATACAATAGTAACCCACTTACCAATCAATCACCGAAAGGAATGTGTGCCCAAGCCACTGAAAATCCAAGCGGTAAAACCTGCAAGAAACTGTGGCACAACGGGGATGAGTTGCCAACTCAGTGAATAAAAATACATCACAAGGTAGAAATCGAAATGCACGACGATACCTAGGTCATAATTATAGTACTATCATATCCTGTACTAATATAATATGATATGCATATGTATCATAATGCAACACTAACTATCATTCAATCCCAGGTAGAATATATCAAATGCAAATGACCTGTATCTAGGTATAAGCCCAATGCAACCGAAAAAATATATATATAAACCTCTTCTTTAAAATAACCGCGGAATAGATATATCTCGGCATACAGCAGATGCGATAGTACGAAATATAATAAGTATCTTTACTTAGGATATACGTCCTGCTGCTTTTTGATGGAAAATGTCAAGAGGTTTACAAAGTAAGAAAATTGAATGCATTTATATGCCATCTGCGCTAGCCCTGTATCCTCTATGCCGTAAGTTAAGTAATCTTACGATAAAGACCCGATGCCCGTCATTTGCTAATAAAATGCAAACACAAGTAAACTAAAGTGGGGAGTTTAAGGGTGCTACAACGTTTGTACTGTGTCCACCTAATCGTTGAAGACTCGTACTAAACTCCGTCGACTCCGGATCAAGCTTGCAGGCCAATCTCCTCACCGAAGATTATCCATATCGAGGAAACACCAACTCAAGCTTCAACTCCACCAGTGCAAGCAACTTGTGAAGTAACATGATCCCAAACATTGCTAGTGAGTGAGATGATGAGATGTAGCAAGCTCACAATAATTTTATCTCTCATTTTTATCATCTTCTCTCATCTCAAGAGAATGGACAAGGAGAGAGAAACTCAACAGAGGAATAGCTAGTGAAAAAATCAACCATACAATTTTTAAAACCATTTTCCAATAAACAAAATATGCCCATACCTCTCTACTATCCCTCTTTCCACCTCATTTCTTTTTCTTTTCTTTTACTAAAAACTAAAAAGAAGTTTCCCCCTATATATATATATATATATATATATATCATAATGTATATGTATTGTATACATATATCCGTATTCGTATAAAAATACGAATAGCAAATGAGAGAAAAATATAAAGTGAACATAATACTATAATATATACCCAATATATATTATATTATTAAATCAAAACTTGATTTAATAACTTGGTTTATACATAAATCGGCTAGTATTAAAAACGTCTGATTAACATACATATATCAAATACACATATTTAATAAAACTCCGGCAAGTATCGCCATACACGCATTATATCGTTTCGCCTGAGTAGGAAAAATCTCTGCGTCTGACTCTAAAGACTCAATCAATATGCTGGCAGTAGGTTAGGATCTTATTCGATTGATCTGAAACACTTTCAGATCAATCCCCTCACGGCTTAACCCATAAGCACATCAGTGGCACAGGCTGTATGTAACGGCTACCTAGGTATTAATCAAAAGAAAGGTCGACAAGCAAGCTTATTCAAAGGCAATCAGAGCCTATTGGTGACAGTCGTCGTACAGTCTGGTCTCTTCATCAAAGAGTGTCGCATATCGGGTATGGAGGTGAAAACTGTCAGACTCCCAATAACCCGATAAGTCGTTCTAATGTCAAACACAACCACCTGAGATACAGCTGATAACACTTATCAGTATATCTCTACCTCCTCGGAGCCAATAACTTCTGGTTATGGTCAGTCAAGAAAAGCATGATATCAACTCTCTACACCGAGAGAGACGAATCCCCTCGGCCGCTCACTGCCTCCATGTGCTTCGGGACTATACCCAACTAAAACCTGTTTGCACAACTTGTTAGAGTCGTGATAGGGTAGTAATCAAAGTACAGTGGGAACACACACAAGACACAATGGCGATCTCATATCTAGGGACTACCTGTACTTATATCACTAGAGAACTGCTATCTGACAATAGCTATAATACCATTTAGGAGCTCTCGGTGAGTCCGTCCAATGTAACTTATATCCTAATGAGCACATGTATACAATCTTCGATGTCAAACACCAATAGCTATAGGATCAACCATCGTCCCGGTCGGGTCAGGAAAACTATACACTAGTTTAATCTAGAGTACCGATGCTCAGTCTCGATACTTCTACGGTTAGGAACATTTAAGGATGTGCTTATAGACTATTCATGCCCCACTATTATGATCCCCATCATAATCCTGGTAGTGAAGAAAAGATCTTATGGGATTTATCATTATATATTAGCGATACGTGATAACAAGTAAAACGTATACACGTGAAAGATAAAGACAAACCAGATAGCATACTATCATCTCGAGAAAGACTGTTCTTTCTGTATATGTCCTCCTTCAATTACAATAGAGGGCACTATATCCAACAGGACAGCTAACCTTCGAAGGATTTTCCTCATCTATCATCCCAGAAGGATTAATAGTCTTCTACCCGCACACTAGTATAAACTATACACATTAGAGGCCGTTTATTAAGGACCGTGTAAATATATACGGTCCCTAATAAATTATTAACGACCGTATAATATATACAGTCTCAAATGAACGGTCTCCAATTTATTAGCAACCGTTCACATATTATCAGCGACCGTTCTAAACGTTCACTAATAGGTTGATCAGATAAGAGCCGTGAAGGCCCCTCTTCCTCCTCATTCTCCCAATTTCATCCCGCGAGAGGTAATTCCCCATCCCTTTTTCATCAAAAATTTTTGAAAAAATTATCAAATTTAACCCAATTTTTTTTCTAGGTGTTATTGTTGCAGTCGGTGGTGTAGAAGTTTGCAATCTTTTTTTTTTCCTTTTTCAAATCCGGTTCAAGATCAATGTTTTCTCTTCCTACCCCTAATTTTTTCAATTAAATTATTCAATTTTGAAATTAGGTGATTATAATCTATGATTTGTGTTGGTTTTCATATATTAAATATGGATAATGAGGAATTGAATCAGTTGTAGAATGATGGATTTGAAATTAGAGTTTGAAATTTATTATGATTTTAGGTGTTGATGGATTTTAGCATTAAAATATAATTGAAGAAAATTGTTTTAGATGGGTTTTAGAATTGAAAATAGATGAAAATTTGAAACATAAATTTGGTAATTTAGGGTTAGAGTTGAAAATATAAGGATTATAGGTAATCAGTGAACTTACTTGTTAGATTAATTTAAGGTAAGATGTATTATAGAATTATGTTAGATGAATTTTGGGTAAAATAAATTATAAATAATTGAGGGTGTGTGAGCGAGTGTGTGTATGTGTGCATGTGTGTTTGTGAGTATGTGTAAGTGTGCGTCCGTGCGTATGTATGTGAGTGAGTGTGTGTGAGTGTGTGAGCGAGTGTATGTATGAGTGTTTGAGTGCGCGCGCGTATGTGTGAGTGTGTGAGAGTGTATATGTGTATGTATGCCTGCATATGAAATATTTCAAAAATATATTCATCCTAACTTCTAGCTTTTATTTTGTAAAATTAATGATTCGATATCCTATATTTTGTAAATTAAATAATTCGATATCTTGTTGCCTATGATTTATTGCTTAGATTTTTTAATTGTAGCATAATTTATAAACCAAATCAAAATAAAAATCAAATTCTTTAATACCAATTAAACTATACTAGATGCATAAATCAAATATAAAATCAAATTGATTAAGAAAAATTAACACTAATTAATCTATAACATTAATTACACTAATTAAGAAATCTTAATTAAGACAAGATAATAGTGAACCGAGACCCTGATTAAAAAACGATTAAATAGAAAGTTAAAAGATACCCTAAAAGTTCGATTAGAAACTTAACTAAGATTTTATTTTTTCATTTAATCAGTAAGTTTAAAATCGAAAGGTCTTAAACTTGTTTAGGATCGACCTACAGTTTTCCGTCTGACAATTGGTGTATGTCAAATCTTTTTTCTATCGAATTGATAGGATCACATTATATGATTGTAACAGTTGAGCATCATGTTCAATTATTTTCAAACGTATGTGTAGTATTCGACGAGAGGATTTGACATACAACAATTGTCGAATTTGTCCAGTTTGGACATGTTACGAATGCATTAAGACTCACATCTCACATCCTCCTGTATTTTCATCCATTTCAAGAAGTTTCTACGATGCTTTCCACTTATTCCCCGTGTACAGATTTATGTATGAACACAAGGAACAAGGGAAAAGTGCTGCCGAAATTTTTCGAAATGAATGAAAAACAGGAGGAAGTGAGATGCGGGTGTTGCATTCATAATAGGAATTAGGACTTTTAGCCCTGACAGTCATGAAACTAATTATTTGTCCCGACCTTTTGCCCTGAATACTTATGTCAATCTTAAATGACTTCAGATGCTTTGATGCGTCCATATCATGAAATCTGATTTAAGACTTGAAATTTTATTTAATGATGAGCTTATAATAAACTCATAAGATATGTTAAACTCATATTATCATCTCTGTGATAACAGATGAGAATTCTTCCGGGTAAATCGTTTATGCACATGGAAAAAAGACAGGTATAGTTTGAGAGACACCCGATTTAAAAATGGACTTAAAACCTTTATAGATTACGTAGAGATGAACCCAAAGTATAGCTGAGACGGACTCTTGTTCTTTCCTTGTAAGAAATGTAAGAATAGAGCCCGTTTTCAACATGAAGTGAAAGAAGAACATGTGTTTGTAGAGGGCTTTGAACAGAACTACATACATTGGAATTACCATGGCGAGAGAATACATGATGAGGAAACGATGATTGATAATGAGACCGTAGCTTCGCAAGCTGAATTGCCGACGGGTGACAGGATAGATGGCACACATGAGATGTTGGAAGATTTATTTGCTGGAGAGAAAATGAATGATATTGAACCGTCTGAAAGCACCAGTGAAGTAGAGAAATTGCAGAAACTTCTGGAGAAAAACGAACAAGATTTGTATGAAGTCTGTACGGAATTTAGTAGGTTGTCATTTATAATAATGCTCCTCCATCTGATGATGGTCAGCGGGATGACTAACAAGCACTTTGATGTGCTTCTTAATCCCCTAGGCAAGGTAATTCCTGAAGGAAAGGAAAGTATTCTAGAGAATCATTACCAGGCAAAAAAGATTGTTAAGACACTTGGTTTCTCGTATGAGAAGATCGATGCATATCCCAACGACTGTGTGTTGTATCATAAGGATTATGCATCTCTCGATAAGTGTCCCACTTGCAACTTGTCTAGATGGAAAAATATTAAGTGAAATTCAATCGCAGAAACGTCCGATGTCCACAAAAAGAGCAAGAAAATTTCAGGCAAAGTCCTTTGTTATTTCCCCCTGGTTAAGAGGTTACAAAATTTATATATTTCAAAGGACATGGCGAAGAGCATGCGATGGCATTCCGATCGTCGGATCAAAGACGAGAAGGTAAGGCATCCGGTTGATGTAGAAGTATGGAAGCAATTAGACAACGTTGATCATTTTGGGGATCAGCCAAGGAATGTATGTCTAGATTTGGCAACCGATGGTTTCATGCCTTACAGACTCATGAGCTCTAATTGGTCCACGTGGCCGGTATTGTTTATGCCTTACAATTTGCCTCCGTGGATGTGTATAAAGGAACTGTATATGATTCTTTCTTTATTAATTCTTGGAAAATATTCACCTGGTCTAAACATCGACGTCTATATGGAACCTTTAATTAAAGAGCTGATAGAACTCTGGGAACATGGAGTAGAGACATATGATGCGTAAGCCGAGGAGAAGTTTAGAATGCAAGCGGCTGTTATTTAGACAATCAACGATTTCCAGCATACGTCATATTATCGTACAAAAGTGAATTGATACGGTTCATATTGCATTAATAACCTAAAATTTCTTACAATCGAGAAATTGAATATCTAAAATGATGGAATTTATTGTCCGTTTGAACAAACGTGCTTCTCAAATTCCCATGATCAAAGGCCGCAGGGAGGAAAAAAAGAATACTACGGTCAGCTGAAGGACATAATAGAGCTATTTTACGGGAGTAATGGGTAAGAAAGATTTTTTATATTCAAAGTTCATTGATGCGCTAGTCATTCATGTTTATTGCACATTTTTACGGTCATTTTCCCTATTATTATTAATTACTAAAAGGTGTTATTTGTAATTTAAGAACATATATGGGTTAATTTGTAAAAAGATTTTTGTCATATGTTTCTTAATTTAAAATAGATATAATAGGGGGAATATATACATATCATATTTAAATAAAAATATCCATGAGATTCTTAATTATTAAAATACGCATATCATGTCATATCAAATATTTTTAACCATTATTATTAAGATATCATATCCGTAATTTAATTAAAAGTGGTTGGAATATTATCTCAAATAAAACAAATACTACTAATGATTTTATTTGAGGTATTGTGTAGGTATTAAAATAACAAATCAGTTCAGGGCTACAAACATGAGTAAGAGATCAAATCAAATCAAGTTAGCAAACCAAATCTACCGAATTTTAGGAGCAAATTGAAGATTCTCGCAACTGCAAAGAGAAAAATATATTTTCAAAATATATTCATCCGAAAAATCTCCTAAAATCGAGAAAATAAAGCATGAAAAATCTAGAGACACAAGTCCACCAATGGCGGCGGATCCGCGGTGGAACAAGGCATTAGGCGGAGGTTCTGCGGTCAAGTAAGGGCCGTTGGATGTGAATTTTCAGGGGCTTGATCGTCTTTTCATACACTTCAAGATGACGTCTAGGGTTTCTAGGTCCTGAGCCTATAAAAAGGAGCAAGAGCAATTAGGATTAGAATCATCAATCCATCGATCGATCTAGATCTATCGAGCAAACTAGAGTTTTGAGTTCTTTTAGTTTTTTTCAACAATCAAATTATGTAATGCAAAAGTTTCAATAAAAGATAGTTTCTATCTTTTAATTTTGTCTCATTACTTTCCGCATTTACTTTTTGCATTTATTTCACTTTTATTTTTGTTTTTCTTATGGGTTCCATATTGTTCCACCTTTCTTTTAATTTGTTTTTCTCAATGAGTGAGTAAATTCTCGCTTGTTAGGGTTTGTAGGAAAGGGAAGTATAATGGATGAAAAGATTCATTATCTTCTTCTTATGTTTTAGTTTTTATAAACTTCAACAAAGAGAGTCTTAACCCTCTTATTCGGGCATGCTATCAATTCATGATAATTACGACCACAATTTAAAATTCGTTAATACTTGCTTTATTCAGAGCTTGAGATAAATAAGGATCAATGGAAGGATAAGGGTCAGTAGAGGGAAACTAATCCCTCTGAGAACCCTAATCCACATTCATCGCTATTTTTCTAGTATTAAATAATTAAAACATAAAAAGAATTATTTTTTAAAACTCCATCCTTTAACTACACAATCTGAAAAACCCTACAAGTACTTCTCTTATAAAATTTTCAAATCTCCTTAGTATAAAACGATAAAAATCCCACATTTCTTTATTAACTCGTCTAAAATAAGAAATATAGTTTACCATTTCCATGTCGACGACCCGTACTCACTATCGGATAACTATTGTGACACCGTTATTGATTACGGTAATTAGGAAACATACAAAGACTCAATTTTTCACAACAATCAAATAGTGTCGTTGCCGAGGAAACGGTAGTATTATTTTTCTTGTTATTCAGGTTGATTTCTAAAAAACCAGAAAAAAATAAAAATAGAAATAGAAATAAAAACAGCATATTGTGTTCTTAACGATTATTGTGCGAGTTTTGCATGAAATCTGGAGCACTTGGAGTAAACCAACAGAGATTCAGAGACTTTTAAATAGGAGAACAGGAGCATTGGAGTGCTGTGCCAAAATTTGGAGGGAAGATCTTACCAAAAGGCAGGGAACCACGGCCGTTTGGGGTATTTGGCGGCCAAACCATGGCCAAATAGTGGAGTCTGGCTCCCAACCTTCTCTGGTATCATTTACATTTCTTCCTCTCTTCTCTGAAGCTCTAATAAACTGTTTTTACCTGCAGGATTCTTTGCAAACAGCGCCGCTAAAAAATCATTTTGCGTGTTTCAGATTTTGGATTATTTTTCATATTTAAAATGGACATTAAGAGGCAAGAAACCCAAATTCAGATTAGTTAGGGATTTCATCACCCTTCCTAGGCCCCACAAATCACAAACAAGTATACATATCACCCTACATTAATAAAAAATATCTAGACCAAGCTTCTAAAGACAATCACGCTCAATTAGGACAAGAGAGGGTCGTGGGTAATCTAATGCTTATCTGCATTTTTCTTGTGATGTCGAAGGCAAGTGTGACTAAAGAAAGTGGTTTACTTAATTAGACCCGCTATTTCGGTGATTCATATAGCGGATACCTCCCGCTTACCAGGCGCTTACCAGGCACTTACCTAGCTGCAAGATTAATAAGGAAGTGATTGAGGATTTATCCTACGTCTTGTCATTTAGAAGTCTAGGAGCGGTCTAGTAATTTGATTTAGGTGACCCTAATTCTAGATATTGTTTGTGCACGTTTGTGATTGGTTGAGTCCGGTCCTTCTTTCCAAGCAAAACAATCACCAAAATCCAGAAAAAACTTTAAAAAAACCTACCATTTCACCCTCTTTTGTTTTCACTTCTCTTACGATGGGTAACCCAAACCGACCAACTCTTGGCGAGTTTTGCTACACACAACCAGATATTTATTTATATCGTTATTATTTTGGTAGAACTTCTGATCCCGCCATTTCTTTGAGGGATAGGATAGTGAGCTCTAGAAATAATAATTGGACACCTCACTCAAATTTCTGTCAACCGTGTCAAAATTCAACACCGTCTTATGTTGATAACCCTTTTAAGGCTAGTGAGGAAACTTTTAAACCCATGTCTACTGAGCATATTGTGAAGGCCCGTAACCATGGTTTCATACCTTTCACTACTCCAAAACCCTTAGGACAGCAATTACAATCATTTCCATATGAACATGTTGATACACCTTTTGAGGCGAATATGGCAAATTTTATACCCATGACTATTGCTGAGGAAATTGCAAAAGCTGGTCGCCAACAATTCAACTAATCTCAATTTTCTTCATATCAAAATGTTGATCCTAATTCTATTTATGAAAATTGGATACGACCATCTAACTCTTATCAACAGTACCAAACTTTCACACCCTCTTATATTAATACTTCTCTTGAGGCTAATGTGGCAATTCGTAAACCCATTTCTATTGCGGAACACATTGAACTTACCCGTGGCCAACAATTAAACCCATTCCAACCATAATCAAATTTTGCACCTTATCTAAACAGTTCTTCTGAATATCAAATAGGAAGTTCAATGGTTCAAAGAGAATCTTTCATTGAAACTTCTTTGCAAACTGATTGATCGTGCGAAATTGTTTTTGAAAATAACCGCAATCAAAACGGTGTCGCAAGTAGCTAGTCGCGATGAGTATGGGTCATCTGCCGGAAAACGTGAATTATTTTCTTGTTTTAGACGAGTTGATGAAAGAGATGGGTGATTGTTGTCGTTTTATTTTAATACGGATATAAAATTTATAATAAAAAGGCTTGTAGGGTTCATAGGACTTAGTAGTTAATAGATGAATGTTTAAAAATGGCTCTTTTTATCTTTTAATAGTTTAAAACTAGAGCGATAGCGATGAATGTGGATTAAGGTTCTTGGAGGGAATTAGGGTTTCTCACTACCGACCCTTGTCTGTCCATTAATCTCTATTCATGTCAAGCCCTTAATAAAACAAGTGTTTAACCAATCTCAAATCGTGGTCATGGCTATCAATAAATTGATAGCGCGCCCGATAAGAAGGTTATCATTTATTTTGCTAAAGTTTATAAACTTTAAAATATTAAAAAGAAATTAAAAGAACTTTCATCCATTTTTCTACCATATCCTACAAACCTTAACAAGTAAGGAATTACTCGCTCATGGTTAGTGGTGATTTAGTAGAGAGGTTAAAGATGAATGAAAGCATATTTAAAATGCAGAAAAATAATGCGTAAAGTAAATGCTGAAAAGTAAATGCAAAAAGAATTTAAAAAAAACTACCTTTATTAATCAACTATTGCATTACAACTTTTCTCCTTAGAAAATAGATTACAAGAACCCCAGTTTGCTCTAGATCTCTCTCATTATGGAGGTAGATGAATAGATGATTATATGATCACTTGGATACTTGGATCTCTTGATCTCTTCGATGATGATTTTGAATGTACAGCTCTCGGTCCTTTATATAGTCCCTAAAACCAGAAACCCTCCATGCCAACTGTGAATATATGTAGTTAAGATCATGATCCCAAAATCCCATATCCTACGGCCCAGATTCGACTGCTCTTCTGCCGCAAAATACCTATTTTGGCCGCGGATCCGCCGCTTCCTGGTGGCACTGGGTTTTGAGATTTTTTCTGGTTTTTTGTGTTGATATTTTGAGATTCTTTTGATGTATAGATTCTGAAAATATTGCTCTGAGTCTCTGTCGTTGCTAGATTCCTTTATTTGCTTCTAAAATTTGGCAGATTCGGTTCCGATATCCCGATTTGACTTGGATCTCTTACTTGGATTCCAGACCTGAGCTAATACCTGCACAATATCTCAAATCAAAGTGTTAGTAGCATTTTATATTTTTAAGATATTATTCCAACCATTTACATGATATAATATATTGATTAAGAGTATTTGATATGATATGCATATTTTAATTACTAATATTTCATTTAAATATTATATGCATATATTTTCCCTAATTATATTAATTACAATATAGAAACATATGATAATAATCTTTTTAAAAATAAACCCACATATGTTCTCTATTTATAATTAACACATTTTAACACTTAACAATAGTAGGGAAAATGTCTATTTAAATGTGCAATATTTTAGACTAATCAAATACCCCCAAACTTATCTTTGATCATCCCGTGCAAACTAGTTATCAAAGAGAAAAAGAAAAACCTAACTAGCACACTTTCGTAGGCAACACGATTGCACTTAGCATGTGCAACAAGCCTTTAAATCTCTAGGTGTCCCTAGTAGTAGGAGTGTTATCTTCTTAGGGTTTTCAGCGGATTACACTCACAAAATCCCATAAAAGAAAGAAGATGAAAATTACATATAAAGATAAGGAACATATAAAAGAAAGAACTTGAAAATAAGAGTTTCAAACTACACTAGTTTTTTATTTGTCATGAGCCATATCTTAATAGTCATGAAAAGATGTCAGAAATCACATCATCCCTCAATAAAACATCGATTTTAGTCTTCCTCCCTCCCTTTCTTCCAAACATCGATCATATACCCCTATATGTGTGTAAAAGACATCCCTACACTTAGAGAATTCAATTCAAGTTATTATACTCTTGTCCATCTTCCTTAGTACTTTTTAATCGGTGAATATTTTTAGATGGAATTGCTCACACATTCTTCAAGCGACCGTTAATACTTCTTGAGGTACTAACCAACCGATTACCAAATGTGCTCACTCATTAAGACGTAATTAGCAATATCCTAGTCTTGCAATACCTAAGGCTTAGCAGTGGCTCCCAAACCAGTTGGTCTAAGGCATTGGGTGATAAGGAACCCTTACTATATTTTTTTATGTTGCCTTAAGTAATTACAAAACCAGTGTTCATTTTTCTTCACCATTTATATTTTATGTGCCATTTATATTTTGTTGATTTATATATTTTTTCCATCATACTAAGGCTTTTAAACAAGAGCATTTCAAGATATCCTCTACTATCCTAAGTTTTAAGATGTATGCAAGTGCGTATAGTAGGGTATCAACGTTCAGAAGTTTGGATTTAAGAATAAAGGCTATTTTTCAGACTTATTTCTATTCTCAGATTAGTGATTCCTTTTATCTCACTAACTCTTATGACAACAGCTCATGACTACCTATTACTAGCTTTGTTAAAACATCTAATTTTCTTGCATTTCCTAAATCTCTTCCTATCTTTTATATGTATTTTTCACTTTCTAAATTTTATTTCCAAAAAAAATTTAGTTCTTTTATTTAGTATAATGCAAAATGATCCGTGAATAAGCATAAACCTCCCCCAAACCTATTTGCAGTAGTGTCCTCACTGATGTCATCCTTTAAGCTCAAAACCTGTAGACTTAGGAAGAAAGGTTCTCAATGATTAGTAAAGGAGACAAGAGTTAATGATAGTGAAATCCTTCTCCAAACTCCTTTTTGGCTCACAATTGCGCAAAAAATTTCTTTTT
This sequence comes from Agapanthus africanus, assembly GCA_030015575.1. Lineage (NCBI taxonomy): Eukaryota > Viridiplantae > Streptophyta > Magnoliopsida > Asparagales > Amaryllidaceae > Agapanthus > Agapanthus africanus. Next base: position 152,412,578 of record CM057348.1, on the reverse strand, counting down.
TTTTTCTAGAGCCAAAATATTTTTCTCCCCCTCCCCAACTTGAGCAAAACAGTTTTTTCTTCATTATTAAGCATTTAAAATCATAAAAGGGGGGGTAAAATTATTGGTCTATATAAATCTTTATAAAGACCAAAAGTCAACACCAACTATTCGAATATTTTATCAATGTAACACCATGGTTGGAAGAAGATCGTGTCACAGATGGTCGATCAATCATACGGAAGCGAGTTAACACTAGCACCTAAATCGAGTAGAACGTGATTGATGTTTTTACCCCCAATAGCAATAGATATTGTAGGACAACCGGGGTCCTTACGTTTTTTAGGCACATGTTGGGTAAAAGAATTGCTCGTATTACTCGCTAAGAAAACCTTTTTAGGCATTTGAATTTTCCTTTTCCTAGTGCACAAGTCCTTTAGAATTTTCGCATAGGATAGAACTTGTTGGATAGCATCTAGGAGAGGAATATTTATGTTAACTTGCTTAAAAATTTCCACAATCTTCTCCATTTAGGGACTTGGTCTGTTGGCCCTTAACCTGTTTGGAAAAGGAGCTTTATCAATAAGGGTTAGGTCCAACATTTGAGGAGAAGTTTGTAGGGATGGAATGGATCCCAAAATTGGATTTGGAATGGTCGTAGATAGTATTTCCTTCAAGAAAGTGGACTGAGGGTTCGAGCCTAGTGGAAAACGGAGAATAGGCTCGGAAGAAGATGTTGGATCAGACGAAATAGGAGTAGAAGTAGTAGCTGGGGTATCATCAATATCATCAACTTCAACTTGTTCACCAACTTGGTTATTCAGCACTCTTCCCGATCTCAACGTGGTTACGGTACTCGCATTATAGTTTTGTTGGTGAAGGATTAGATTTGCGCTGTGTGAGTGGTCGGGATTTGGTAGAGGTTGAGATAGAAGTTTCCCTTCTCTCTCTCACTCATAGCGGCATTTAACTATACAATCTGTGCTTTTATCAATTTTATGCTTTCACTGTAGGAAGCAGTGTGTTGCACTAACGTTTGAATAGAAGACGTTAAATTAGCCGTCGTTTGGGTGGATTGTTTAATAAATGTTTCAAAGTTTCGTTCGAGTGCAGAGATTTTTTCGGTACCGGCCATTGGAAGATTAGTTTGTGATTAGAAAAAATTATTATAGGGAGAAACGTTGTTGGCCAGATTTTGAAAAGCTTGCAATTGAAAGGGGTGCTGAATTTGTTGTGGTGGCTGTTGTTGCTGTGGAGGAACCCTTTAATAGTTATTTTGGCTTGGAAACTAATTTTGATTTTGGGATTGGTTTTGGTTCAAAGCAAAATTAGGATGATTCCTTCATCCCTGATTATATGTGGATGAATAAGGGTCATTTCTCGGTTGTTGCTGAAAAGCAACATTGGTTTGTTCATGACCTACAGACGGAGGATTCAAAAAACATTCTTCTGTTAAATGTGATGGGTCAAAACAGCAACCACACACAGTTTTGAGGAGCGTAACTTAGTTTAGGGAGGCTGAAGAGAATTTTCTTCCTATAGCTTCGAGTTTCTTTTGCATCGCGACCATTTCAGCTGTCACTGCGATGGAAATGTCAAGCTGATGGAAACCTGCACTAAAAGAAGATGATGTTGGTCTAGTGCTCTCCCACTGTAAGTTTGTTCGGCGAGATCTTCCAAAAATTTCCATGCTTCACCATCGTATTTTGACATGAATAACATTGACAAATAGTTTCTAGCATTTGTTTTATTGCTGGATTAACACTCTCATACACAATGCAGCAAAGTTACCATCTATCGATTCCGTGATGAGGGTATTGGACAAGAAGATCTTTAAACAGTTCAAAGCATTTCTAAAAGGGTTCGTTGGGAAGTTGAGCAAACTAGTTAATCTCGCTCCGAATACGGACGGTCTTGTGATGAGGATAGAATTTCTTAAGGAATGCTATCACGAATTCATCCTATTTAGCGATAGAATGTGCGGCGGTGCTAAAAAGCCATTTTTCTGCTAGATCGCACAAGATAAAAGGGAGAAGATGTAATCGCATAGCATCCCTGAAAGTTGGGTGGTGATCATCATTGCACGGACGTTTTCGAATTTGGTTATAAAAACATATACGTCTTTTGATTAAAGCCCATGAAATTTAGGCAACAAGTTGATGAAGTGGGGTTTAATTTCGAAATTATCCCCATTGTCTGGTGGAAGAGACAGACACGTAGGAAGGGGTCCGCGTACGAGGAAGCATCTTTCTTAAAGAGAGATGCGTGGTTGATTTTGCGCACCTACGGGTGGTGGTAGGATGGTGTTGTTAAAACCTGATGGAGATTCATCCATCTCGGGAGATGTGGTAGGTGGAGGAGAAATAGAAGATGAAGAGGTATCGACTTCGGAGTCGACAGCAAAAACGCGGACTAGACGAACACAAGAATCCCGTGTCCAGACGATCATGCACTAAGCGAGTTTATGTGAGAACGCTTTTAAGAAGGTTTGTTTTGAAAAAGATCGGACGTGAGGCTTGACTCAACAAATTACAAAATGCACAATCAATCCCTAGAACTAAGGTCACCTAGGTCAAGTCACCAGACCGCTCCTAGACTTCCAAAGGACAAGTCGTAGGATCAATCCTCTACCACCTCCTTATCAATCTTGTGGCCAGGTAAGTGCTAGGTAAGTGGGAGGTATCCGCTTTACGAATCACCGAAATAGCGGGCCTAATTAAGTAACCACTTTCCTTAGTCACTGATTGATATGCATTTAAAGAAGTGTGTGTAATAACCGCAATCAATAACGGTGTCGCATGTAGCTAGACCGAGATGAGTACGGGTCGTCCTCAGGGATATGTGGAATCTTTTAATCTTTCTTTAGACGTGTTGATTAGGAAGAGGAAGAAGAATAGATAATAGTGAAGAATAGTTATAGAATCTACATCTACGTTAAACACGGATGTAGAATACAGATCTAGTTTGAATACGGATATAGATTTTATAAGGAGTCTTGAAGGTTCGTTCGGATTTACTAGTCATGGATGACTAATAAAGATTACTCCTTTTATCTATTGATAGATTTAATGCTAGATAGATAGTGATGAATGAGAATTAGGGTTCTTGGAAGAAACTAGGGTTTCCTCACTATTGACCCTTGTCCTTTTATTGATCTCTATTCATGTCTAGCCCTTAAAAAAAAATTTGTTAATCTGATCTCAAATCGCGGTCGAGACTAATAATAAATTGGTAGCGCGCCCGATAAGGATATTAACATTTATTTTGCTAAAGTTTATAAACTTCATAAGACTTAAAAGAAGTTAAAACATTTTCTCATCCATTGTTCTACCATAATCCTACGAACCCTATCAAGCGAAGAATTACTCGCGCATGATGGAGATAGAAGAACGGATAGAGATGAAATTCATAATGTAACTAAATAATTAAACTAATTAAACTAAAAATTTACTTTTATTAATCAACTTCACAAGTACAAACTTCAAGTTTAGATTACAAGAGGAAGAAGAAGTTGCTTTCGATCTCTGCTTTGTCGGATGTAGATATTCCGTCGAATCTCACGTCGCTTTATCACGTCGAATCTTGGACCTGTCTTGGATCACTTATTCTTTGACGGTGATTAGCTTGTGTAAAAGATTGATGATTTCTAAGTTTAGCTCTCGGTCCTTTATATAGCCCAAAACCAGAAACCAAAAATCCCCAGAATTAGGGTTAGTTGTAGCAAATCCAACCTGAAAATCCTAACTCCTGATTCGGTGAATCGGTCGCGGATCCGCCGCATATTGTATGGTTTGGCCGCGGATCCGCGGCCGTTGGTGAGATCTTGGGTGCAAATTTCTGGGGCTGTATTCTTGTGACACATGGAAATTTATTTGATGTCTGGAACTTGAAAACATTTCCCGAGTCTCTACCAGTATTGATTCTTCGATTTTCTTTGATATTTCGGAAGATTTTTGATTTCAGACATCTCGATCTCCTAACCTGAGCCTAAATTTGCACCATATCTCAAAGAATAATGTTAGTAATATTTTTTATTTTTAAGATATTATCCTAACCAATTTGATATGATATTATATTTTAAGAATATTGATTAAAGATATTTGATATGATATACATATTTAAATTATCAAAATATTATATAAATATTATATGCATATATTTTCCTTCATAATGTTAATTATAATATATAAACATATGAAAATAGTATTTTTACAGATAAACCCTTATATGTGTCATATTTATAATAAACACCTTTAGATATTTAAGAAAAGTAAGGAAAATGTTATATCAAAAGTGTGATATTTTCGACTGAACAAATACCCCCAAACTTAACTTTGATCGTCCCGAGTGAACTTATTTATTCAAGAGAGGGAGAAAGAAAAAGAAAATCCTAAATAGCACACTTTCGTAGGCAACACGATTGCACTGAGCACGTGCAACAAGCCGTTAAACCTCTAGGTGTCCCTAGTAGGAGGAGTATTGTCTCCTAAGGGTTTTCAGCGGATTACACCTACAAAATCCTATAATAAAATAAAGATGGTGAAAGTTACATACAAAGATAAGAACTATAAAAGAAAGAACTTGAAAAGAAAAGTTTCCAACTACACCAGCTTTTTAGTTGCCATGAGCCTTATCTTAATGGTCATGAAAAGATATTAGAAATCACATTATCTCACAATAAAATATCGTCTTTAGTCTTCCTCCCTATCTTTCTTCCAAACATCGATCATATACCCCTACGAGTGTGTAAAATACATCCCTACACTTAGAAAATTCAATTCAAGCTATCATACTCTTGTCCATCTTCCAAAGTACTTTTTAGTCGGTGATTTTTTTTTGATGAAATTGCTCACACATCCTTCATGCGACCGTTAATACTTCTTGAGATACTAACCAACCGATTACTAAATGTGCTCACACATTTAGACATAATTTCTCGTCTTACAATACCTAAGGCTTAGCAGTGGCTCCCAAACCAGTTGGTCTAAGGCACTAGGTGATAAAGCACCATCACTATATTTTTTTATGCTGCCTTAAGAAATTACAAAACCAGTGTTCATTTTTTTCTTCACCGCTTATACTTTTTTTTTTATTTCACACTAAGGCTTTTAGACAAGAGCATTTCAAGGTATTCTCTACTATCCCAAGTTTCAAGATATGTGTAAGTGCGTATAGTAGGGTATCAACAATCAAATATTTGGCCTCAAGAATAAGGACTATTTTTCAGACTTATTTTTATCATCAGATTAGCAATTTCCTTCATCTTACTAATTCTTGGGACAACGGCTCATAACTACTTATTACTAGTTTCGTTTAAGAAAACATCTAACTTTCTTGTTTTTCTCAAACTATTCCTACCTTTCGAATGTAAATTTTTCACTTTCAAACTTTCATTATCAAAAAATTTTGTGCTTATATATAGTATAATGCAAAGTAATGCGTGAATAAACACAAACCTCCCCCAAACCTATTTACAGCAGTGTCCTTACTAATATCATCTGTTAAGCTTAAAAAAACTGTAGACTTGGGAGGAAAAGTTAGTAATGGGGACATGAAATAGTGAAAGTAAAATTCTCCCCCAAACTTAGTTTTTGGCTCACAATTTTGTAAAAATTTTCTTTCAAGAGCCAAAATATATCCCTCCCCCCAAACTTGAGTAAAATCGTATTAAGCATTTAAAATTATGAGGGGGTTAAAGTTATTGGTCTATGCAAAGCTTTACAAAGACCAGAAGTCAACACCAACCATTCAAATATTTTATCGATGTAACGCACTGGTTGGTAGAAAAACATGTCACCTATCGACGTGAAGAAATGGGGAGGGGATAAGGAGTGGAATAGAACGTGTTTACGTCTCGGTTTATAGAGACAAAACAGTGATGGTGGATTACTTGCATTCTTGTTATTGATAAGAAGAAGGGGTGGTGGTTCAACTTCTTTGTGTTGAGGTTAATTCATCACAACACCCATGTTTTCTAAGAATGCGAGTTCTTCAGCGAAAATTTCTTCAAAGCTTTCATTGATATCCCGAATAATAATCTCATCGGAAAGAACGGGATGATACTCGGACTCCATAAAAGGTTCATATTCAGCATTAGATGTTGACCCGGACAGCTCGATTGAAGTGTCCGTATGTGTATAATAAATAGCAGGGTCAAACAACAACGTACTAGCGGAGTCAAGATCAAAATTGTGAAGCTGTTCAAATTCGCTGCTGTCGAAATTTATCGCTTCGACAGATAATACTTGAGCATAGGGTTCGGAGGGTTCACTTCCCAACTTGTAAATGTTAAGCTCAATTGACATCTTCCCGAAGGATAGGGTCATAGAGCCGTTTTGATAATTGATTATTGCGTTGGAAGTCGCAAGAAAAGGTCAGCCAAAAATCACCGGAATTTGGTTTCGTGGATTCGCTATAGGCTGTGTATCTATAACGATAAAGTCCACAGGGAATATAAATTCCCCGACTTTGATTAACACATCCTCTAGCTCACCCCTACGTTGGGTGATAGATCGATCGACCATCTGAAGAGTGAAGTGCGCCGGTTTTAACTCTCCGATCCCTAATTGCTCATACACAGAATACGGAAGTAAGTTAACACTAGCGCCTAAATCGAGTAGAGCATGATTGATATCTTTACCCCCAATAGAAATAGATATGATATGACTTCCGGGGTCCTTTCGTTTCTTGGGTAGTTGGGTAAAAACAGTGCTTACATTACTCGCTAAGAAAACTTTTTTAGGCACTTAAGTTTTTCTCTTCCCAGTGCACAAGTCCTTTAGAATTTTTGCATAAGACGGAACTTGTTGAATAGCATCTAGGAGAGTAATGTTTATGTTAACTTGCTTAAAAATTTCCACAATTTTCTCCATTTGTGGACTTGGTCTGTTGCCCCTTAACCTGTTTGGATAAAATGCTTTATCAATAAGGATTGGGTCCAACATTGGAGAGGATTGTGAGGATGGAATGGATCACATAATTAGAGTTGGGATTGTTTTAGGTTGACTCGAGGAAGTGGGTTGATTGTTCGAGCCTTGGGGAAAACAAAGAATGGGCTCGAAAGAAGGTGGTAGACTAAACGAAATATGAGAAGAAGTAGAAACCGGGGTATCATTAATATCATCAACGTCATCAACGTGTTCACCCACTTGGTTATCCAGCGCTCTTCCTGATCTCAACGTGGTAACATCACTCACATTATAACTTTGTGAGTGGCCAGGATTAGGTATAGGCTGAGATGGAAGTTTTCCCTTTTCTCTCGCATTCATCACAGCATTTATTTGTGCTAGTTGTGCCTCTATCGATTTTATATTTTTACCATGGGAGGTGGTGGTCTATGTTAATGATTTGATAGAAGACTTTATTTCATCCATCGATTGCATGGAATGTTTAATAAACATATCCACGCTTCGTTAGAGTGCAGATGAGTTTTTGTTACCGGCCGTTTGGAAAGAATTATTATAAGGTGTAGAATTGTGGGCCGGATTTTGAAAAGATTGCGAATGAAAGAGGAGTTGACTCTATGGGTGTGGTTGTTGTTGCCGTGGAGGAGATCTTTGATAATTGCTTTGGAACTGGTTTTAATTTTGGTTCCAACCAAAATTAGGATGATTCCTCCATCCCTGATTATATGTGGAAGAATAAGGATCGAGGTCGTTGCTGAAAAGTAGCATTAATTTGTTCTTGACCTTGAAACGGTGGATTCAAAGGGTATTCTTCCGTTAGATGTGATGGGTTGGAACAGCAACCACACACGATTTTAGGGAGCAAAATTGGTTTAGGGGGCCTGAAGAGACTTTGTTTTCTCTAGCATCGAGTTTCTTTTGTATCGCGGCCATTTCGGCTTTCACTGCGATGGAAATATCGAGCTGATAGATACCTCCCCTAGACGATGTAGGTCTAACGCTTTCCCACTGTAGGGCTTGTTCAGCGAGATTTTCCAGAAATTGCCAAGCTTCACCATCATCTTTAGACAGGAAATGACATTGACACATGGTTTCAAGTAACTGTTTTGTTGTTAGATCAACACCCTCATATATAATGTGACAAAGGTCCCATCTATTGATTCTGTGATGAGGGCATTGTAAAAGAAGATCTTTAAACCGTTCAAAGTATTTCCAAAATGGTTCACTGGAAAGTTGGGTAAACTGGTTAATCTCGCTTCGAATGCGGGCGGTCTTATGATTGGGATAAAATTTCTTAAGGAATGCTACAACGAATTCATCCCATTTGGCAATAGAATGTGAGGCAGTGTTATAAAGCCATTTTTCTGCTAGATCGCACAAAGTAAAAGGGAAAATACGTAAGCGCACAGCATCCACAGACAGTTGTGACGTACCCATCATTGCGCATACGTTTTCGAATTTGTTTATAAAAACGTATGCGTCTTCGGATTCAAGCTCGTGAAATTTGGGCAAAAGTTTGATGAAGTGGGGTTTAATTTCAAAATTATCCCCATTGGCTGGTGGAATAGATAGACAGGTAGGAAAGGGTCCGCACATAGGGTAACATCTTTCTTGGAGAGAGATGCACGGTGGATTCTGCGCACCGACCGGTGGTGGCAGGATGGTGGTGGTAAAATCTGATGGAGAACCGTCCATCTCGGTCGATGTGGTGGATGGAGGGGGAAAAGGAGATGAAGAAGTACCGACTTCGGAGTCGATAGCAGAAACGCGGACAAGACGGGCACTAGAACACCGTGTCCAGCCGAGCATGCACTAAGCAGGTTTAGCGTACGTGGCAGCGTGTGAGAACTTAAAAATTGGTTTGTATTGAAAAATTTTGGACATGAGACAAACCACAAAAAAAATGCACACACAACCCTACAACTAAGGTTACCTAGGTCAAGTCTCTAGACCGCTCCTAAACTTCCAAAGGACAAGCTGCAGGATCAATCCTCTACCACCTCTTTATCACTCGTGTGGCCAGGTAAGTGCCAGGTAAGTAGGAGGTAACCGCTATACGAATCACCAAAAATAGCGGACCTAATTAAGTAACCACTTGTCTTAGACACACTTGCCTAGACACCACAAAAGTAATGCGGATAAGCGATACATTACCCACGACCTTCCTCTGTCCTTATTGAGCGCGACGGTCCTTAGAGTCTTGGTCTAGATATTTTTTAATTAATGTAGGGTGATGCAGATGCTCGTTTTGTGATTTGTGGGGCTTAGGAAGGGTGATGAAATCCCCACCTAATCTGAATTTGGTCTTTGCCCCTTAATGTCCGTATTAAAATATGCAAAAACAAACCGCAAAACAAAACTCGGAAAAAGATTTTTGAGCGGTGATATTTTGCAAAGAATTCTGCAGAAAAAATATTATTGGATTTTTCAGAGGAGAGAGAAAGAGATAGAAAAGATACCAGAGAAAATTGAAGCCCTAACTCAACAACACCGCCGCGGTTCCGCCACCAAAACGCACTTCTTGCCGCGGTTCCACCGCGGAGTTGAGAGTTCTTTGAAAACTTTTTGCTACGGTGGCCTCTCTTGCTTCTCTGGGTCTTGGTGAATGTCTCTGAATCTTTATCTTCTTGCTACAGTGACTCCATATTCCCTCGCAAAAATCGCACACTAATCGTTAAATATGCAAGATACAATTTTGTTTTATTTTATGATATAGATCGAACAAGAATTCAACACGAATAGTAAGAATAAAAAAATACGCACGTATCCCCGGCAACGGCGCCATTTGATTGATCTGCATTTAAAGAAGTGTGTGTAGTAACCGCAATCAATAACGGTGTCGCATGTAGCTAGACCTAGATGAGTACGGGTCGTCCTCAGGGATATGTGGAATCTTTTAATTTTTGTTTAGATATGTTGATTAGGAAGAGGAAGAATAGATAATAGTGAAGAATAGTTATAGAATCTAGATCTACGTTAAACACGGATGTAGAATACAGATCTAGTTTGAATACGGATATAGATTTTATAAGAAGAATGCTTGTAGGGTTCGTTCGGATTTAGTAGTCATGGATGACTAATAAAGATTAATCCTTTTATCTATTGATAGATTTAATGTTAGATAGATAGTGATGAATGAGAATTAGGGTTCTTGGAAGAAACTAGGGTTTCCCCACTATTGACCCTTGTCCTTTCATTGATCTCTATTCATGTCTAGCCCTTAAAAAAATAATTGTTAATCTGATCTCAAATCGCGGTTGAGACTAGCGATAAATTGGTAGTGCGTCCGATAAGGATATTAACATTTATTTTGCTAAAGTTTATAAACTTCATAAGACTTAAAAGAAGTTAAAACATTTTCTCATCCATTGTTCTACCCTAATCCTACAAACCCTATCAAGTGAAGAATTACTCGCACATGATGGAGATAGAAGAACGGATATAGATGAAATTCATAATGTAATTAAATAATTAAACTAATTAAACTAAAAATCTACTTTTATTAATCAACTTCACAAGTACAAACTTCAAGTTTAGACTACAAGAGGAGGAGGAAGTTGCTCTCGATCTCTGCCTTGTCGGAGGTAGATATTATATCGAATCTCACGTCGTTTTATCACGTCGAATCTTGGACATGTCTTGGATCACTTGTTCTTTGACGGTGATTAGCTTGTGTAAAAGATTGATGATTTCTAAGTTTAGCCCTCGTCCTTTATATAGCCCAAAACCAGAAACCAAAAATCCCCAGAATTAGGGTTAATTGCAGCAAATCCAACCTGAAAATCCTAACTCCTGATTCGGTGAATCGGCCGCGGATCCGCCTCATATTGCATGGTTTGGCCGTGGATCCGCGGCCGTTGGTGATATATTGGGTGCAAATTTCTGGGTCTGGAACTTGAAAATATTTCCTGAGTCTCTGCCAGTATTGATTATTCGATTTTCTTTGATATTTCGGTAGATTTTTGATTTCCGACATCTCAACATCTCGATCTCCTGACCTGAGCCAAAGCTTGCACCATATCTCAAAGAATAATATTAGTAATATTTGGTATTTTTGAGATATTATCCTAACCAATTTGATATGATATTATATTTTAAGAATATTGATTAAGGATATTTGATATGATATGCATATTTAAATTATCAAAATATTATATGCATATATTTTCCTTCATAATGTTAATTATAATATATAAACATATGAAAATAGTATTTTTACAGATAAACCCTCATATGTGTCATATTTATAATAAACGCCTTTAGATATTTAAGAAAAGTAAGGAAAATGCCATATCAAAGGTGCGATATTTTCGACTGAACAGTCACACTTACCTTAGACACCACAAGAGAAATACGGATAAGCAATAGATTACCCACGACCCTCCTTTGTCCTAATTGAGCGCGAATGTCCTTAGGGGCTAGGTCTAGATATTTTTCTATTAATATAGGGTGATAATATGCTCGTTTGTGATTTGTGGGGCCTAGGAAGGGTGATGAAATCCCCACCTAATCTGTATTTGGGTTTATTGCCCTTTAAAGTCCGGTTTAGATATGCAAAAACAAACCGAAATCAAAACACGCAAAAAGATTTTTGATCGGCGCTGTTTGCAAAGAATTCTGCAGGTAAAATCAGATTATTGGAGTTTTAGAGAAGAGAGAAAGAATATAGGAAAATACTACAGAAGTTTGGTGGCCCAACTCCACAAGAAAGCCGCGGTTCCTCTGCCGAATGCACAAATAGCTGCGATTTCGCCGCCGTTTCCCAAGATCCTCTGATGAAATTTTTTCAGGGCACACCTATACTCCTTTGTTCCAAGTTTAAGGTCTCTGGCTCTCTGTTGGCTTGCTCCAGTTACTCCATATTCCCTTGCAAAACTCGCACAATAATCATTAGACACACAAGATACGGTTTTGGTTCTCATTTATTTTATGTTTGCTGGTTTTTATAAGAAATCAACCCGTACAAGAAAAAAATTATGACCGTTTCCCCAGCAACATCGCCATTTGATTGATCGTGCGAAAGTGTTTTTGTATCAAAACGGTGTCGCAAGTAGCTAGCCACGATGAGTACGGGTCGTCCGTAGGAAAACATGATTTCTTTTCTTACTTTAGACGAGTTGATGAAAACGATGGGTGATTGTTGTCGTTCTATTTTAATACGGATATAAAATTTATAATAAAAAATCTTGCAGGGTTCATAGGACATAGTAGTTAATGGATGAATGTTTAAAAATGACACTTTTTATCTTTTAATGGTTTAAGACTATAGCGACAGCAATGAATGTGGATTAGGGTTCTCGGAGGGAATTAGGGTTTCCGACTACCGACCTTTGTCCCTCCATTAATCTCTATTCATGTCAGGCCCTTAACAAAACAAGTGTTTAACCAATCTCAAATCGTGGTCGTGACTATCAATAAATTGATAGTGCACCCGATAAGAAGGTTATCATTTATTTTGCTAAAGTTTATAAACTTTAAAATGTTAAAAAGAAGTTAAAAGATTTTTCATCCATTGTTCTACCCTATCCTACAAACTCTAGCAAGCAAGAAATTACTCGCTCATGATTAGTGGTGATTTAGAAGAGAGGTTGAAGATGAATTAAAGCATATTTAAAATGCAAAAAAATAATGCGTAAAGTAAATGCTGAAAAATAAATGCAAAAAGAATTAATACCGACTGCTGAGATCAGGTCTAGACGATTTCAGTAAGGGTAGGACCAGGAAATCCAAACTGCCTTAGCTACAGGGGATTTCCTAACCCACGACCTGGCTCTAAAAGCTTCCCGTCGATATGAAACAGTGGTGAAGATGAAGGGTAGACCCCAATTTTCCGGAGTGAAGCGCCCTGCCACTCAGATGGCAGGAGGAGCCTCTTCAAGGCCAACTTTTGAACCCAGAAGACCGGAAGAAACAAATAACCGGCCAAGTCCAGATTTTTGCTTCTACTGCAAGAGGGATGGACACCTGTGAAAAGACTGTAGGTGCGCAAAAGGCCTATGCTTAGTTTTTGGCGCATCCAATCTTGGAATTGGAACATGTTCTTATAGGCGCAACACAGTTCCAACTCACAACACTTATCCGCAGCAGCCAGCTATCCAGGCTCCTGCACCTCGTCTTTCTCTTCCAGCTCCACCTCCACGTGGACCTCCTGCACAGCCTAATCGCCAATTCCAACAAGCACTGAGGAACATGCCTCCAGCTAAGAGGAATGTACCCCGTCGTCAGGTTTTCACTTTTGTGGCCGTAGAAGCTGAGACTGCAGACCAAGGTAACCCTGGTATTTCCCTCACACTTTTTCAATCTTACCAAAACTTTTGCATTCTTTCGTTCTTCCAAATATTTTTCATGCACTACCCATAGTTCTATCACCAAACTTTTCTTGAATCTGTTACACTTTCCTTCTACAAATTTCGAGGACGAAATTTTTATAAGGAGAGTAGAATGTAACAAGCCTAAACTTTTTATACAAAATTTTTCCAAAATACAGAAAGGAATACCTAAGCTTGAGTACAAGTTATAAATTTGATTTGCTTTTGAACAGCAAGAAAGCACTTGTAGCTCATTGGTAAAGCCTTGCACAGCTGTGACGTAGCCCCTATGATCGAGTCCCCCCAGCCATATATATTTTTAATTGATTTTTCTTTTAATCTTTTAGAAGCCCAAAGGTTTACACGTGCACTACACGTAAAATGAAAAGTCATAAATTAAACAAACACGTGCACTGGGTTATACCAAGCGACATGGACACGTGGCGAAGATCTCACCACCCACCACTGGTTCTCGACCGGCGAGATCTTCATAGCGACCGGCACTGCCGGGCCCCCCATAGGGGATGCTCCCCAAATTTTAACTCCACACCCCTTGGCCCCCCCTTAAACCCTGTACTGTTTATTTTTATTAAAAATAAACAAATAATTAAAAAGTAGAATTAAACCAAATTTTAATGTACATTTTAATTCTTAAATTCATTACCCTAAACCCTAATTTTCCCTATAAATACCACACCACATTTCACCCCTCCTCACTCAGAATTTCATTACAAAAACTCTCTTAAATTTCCAAGTCCCAAGTTGTACAGGTGAAGTTAGCAAGAGACGAAGTTACGACGACGTTTCGAGGAGATTCCGGCGACGAAACGACACCCCGACGGTCCCGAAAGCTTCTTCCTTCTCCCCTCTTCCTTTATATCCTGTAAATCCCCACTCCCCTCTTCTATCTCTATTCTAAAACTTCTCTTTTTCAAAACTTGTCGAAAGCGGAGTTATTCCGACTTCCGATTCATTTTTCTTTAAAAACTCTATTTTTCTTAAACAATAAAATACCATATTCTCTCATAATATTTAACAAACATAAATAAACATATTAGAACAATTTTCATATCAAAATAATTCATGTTGAAATTTCTATTTCACTTTTACATTAAAATACTATCATGTTTACAAACGATATTGTTATCCACTTTTAACCGTATTACCTTTAGAAAACTCACGAGGTAATGACCTACCTCATCATAGCACGCATTTTGGACATAGCACGATGAATTTTGGGATTCTAGATTATGGTAAAATACGCTTTTACGAATAAATACCTTAAACAATTAAAAACCGTTTTCTTTAAAAAGAGTGTTAATTAATTCCATGCAAATACGCCTCTACAACCCATTTTGGGGAACCCCGATCGGGATGGTGCGGGTTATCGCACGTCCTCGGGCCTATTAGAGCGAGATACAGACCTCCGCAAGGAGCATTCGATCTCGATGGAATTTTTGATGCAATTTTTAAGAAAATGAGATTTCTACAAAATAAATAAATTTATTTTTATCAAATATACAAATATATATGTATATTATCAAAAGATCTATTTTAAATATATTATACAAATATTCCATGTTTTCTAAATTAAAGGAATCACCATTTCATGAAACTACCATTATAATTCAATACAAACTCCAATATTTCATTAAAATACCATATACAATGAAAACTAGATTCTACTCACTAGAAAATTTCATTTTTATAAAATATACATCTATGAAAACCCTAAAAACGATAATTAAATACTTGAGATGTATTTTGAAATTATATCTAAACTAATTTTACATAAAACCCCCTCAAGTTATATCAATTTACAATAAGGACCCTAGTAAATGTAGGTTTAAGCGGGACCAGTACTCTTGAGCCTCGGGGAGCCGGAGAAAGTGGGTGCTTGCCTATCTAAAGTAGACAATCTAACAATGGTGTTATCAACACGGTAATTGTCTTGGAAAAAGACATAAATCCTGTCGTCCATGTGCAGCAGTTACCGATAACACCAAAACTAATTCAGGACTTCAATTTCTTTTCAAAGTGTCTGACTCAGACATGGTCTCAATTTAGTCAATCTGACTTGAATATGATTCAAGTATAAACTACAATACAACATGAATTCATGAATACCAGAAATCAATCTATATCAATCTATTTTGACTGAACCGAACCATGGATATACTCTGTTTATATGACTATCCATTTATATCCATTACGTTTACTCATATCATAGTTTCGGCTAGTCATCCATCTATATAACAAAACAATAAAATCAATACAAAATACATTACGGGGTTTATAAAGGGGTAGACTGGTACGAAACATGTTAAAGGTTGCACGAGGTGGTCACTAAAAGAAGTAATTACATCCATGTCGTTGTTCTGTGGTTTTTTCGACGGAGCCTTGTACTACGGGTTATCAAACTCCACGGTGTAAGTTGGACTCCTCTCATATACACTGGCATATTCTGTACCAAGCTACAACAACTACGTTAGTATAACATGTAAGTCTACGGTAGCGCCCCGGCCGTCATTCTGATGCCAAACGCGGAACAAAAACTTTTATAACTGGCGCTATCTCATAATATAACCCGGATCTTGCCATTAACGCTAAACTAACAAACTGTAAAGAGGTAGAAAGGCTATACCTATCGATCCGAGTCCTTAGGTCTTGAGCCATCATCCCACGCTCCTTGCGGCAACTCCGATCTCTTGTCTCCTCATCGAGGTGGCACCATGTCAACGGATCTTTAATCGGGCTCCCGCCTCTATACCGAGACAACTCGGTCATCAAGTCTGCTAAAAGAGATGACCAAGATGAAGTAGAGAATGAGTAGAATACTTTATCTCAAACACCCTAGGGTTCTCATCACATGAGAGGGATAGGGTGGAGGTAGAAGAAGATGCTTAGGATTGGAAATGGTGAACTCAAGAAAAACTAGTGAGCCAAAAGAAAACCAAGCCATAAACTTATATTTCTTCTCACTAGTTTGTGAATAGATATATGAGGTTTATTTATCAAAAACCAAAGAAAATATCTTATGAAAAATATCTCCTCAAATATCCAAACACAAAACAAAACTCATTAATACTTAATGACTCACTAGATGACTCATTACATGAGTCATTAATGATCATTCTAGAAGTAATGAGTCACCAATAATGAGTCACCCTTTCCAAAACCAATTAATCATTTAAACCAAAATGATTAATCCAAAAAGAAATGCATCTTCTAAAATATTCTCGTAACGGATCACGAGAATACCCCTCACCTGTATATACATACCTGTATCCGTATTCCGACTGAATACGAATACGAGAGACTAAAATATTCCGACTCAATATAATACATGGATCCGGCTTAAACCAAAGCCCACCAGTATTATCTGTCCGAAATATGACACGTGCACAAGTGCACGTGCAATTTCGAACCCTACCATAAAACCATACGGCCTCTACAACGTTTTTCCCGAACTTGGGAAACTATCTGTGGGGGACTCTAAAGACTCGTCAGTACCCTGGCAGTGGGTTTAACCACAAGCACGTCAGCGGCACTAGCTATGCATAACGGCTGCCCATGTACTGACCGAAAGGGAAGCCTGATGAGCGAACTCATCCTGGAACCCTACTGAGCCTATCGGTGACAACATACATACAGTCCGGTCCGTTCGTCTATGAGCATCACATATCGGGCCTAGGGGCTGGTAACGTCAGACCCCTAATAGCGGTATAAGTAGTGTCAGAGTGTAGCCCAGAATACCTTGAGATACTACTGGAGTACCCCAGTAAATCTCCTGCCTCGGCCGAAGGCTATGTGTAATGGCTCTCCTAGACACAGCGCGATCTCACCCCCAATACCGGGAGAGACGAATCTCCTGCCGATCCGCTCACTTGCCTCCATGTGGCTCGGGACTGTACCCAAAACAAACCTGTTTGCACGACTCCTTTGAGCCGTGGTAGGGTAGAAATCAAAGCACAGTAGGAACTCACACAAGACAAATGACGATCTCAGGTCGATGAACTAACCTGTACACATGTCACCAGGGAACTGCTATCTGACGCTAGGTATAATACCAACTAGCAGGTTCCCGGTGAGTCATGTCCGGTGTACTCATAACCCAATGAGCATCTGTATACATCTTAGGTGATCCAACTGACACCAATGTCTTGTGAGACCGGCCACCGCCCCTCGTCTGGGTCTCAACTGTATACACTAGTCTACTCTGGAGTATCGATGCCCTGTCTCGAAACTCTCACGACTAGGGACCATTTTTAAGGACGTGCTTATAGACTACCCAACTCTCACGTATATGATCGTCATCATACTGTTGGTAGTCAAGCAGGATCCTAAGGGCTCTATCAACGTGTAATAGTGAACAGTCACCTAAAGCTGTACACGATGATAAAGGCAAACCAGATAGCATACTATCATCTCGAGTAAGACTGTCCTACCGGTATAGGTCCTCCCTCAATCATTGCAATCACGTACCTGTGATCCAATAATTGACTTTGAGGGCACTACATCCAACAATCTCCTACTTGCATTTAAGGCTAATTATTGCGATGTCGCATACTCACAGCCTGTGTGATACCGAACACCCAACTCCTCTACTAATCAGTTTCACAAAGCTCGTTTGTAAAACTCGTGTGTTCGAGAAATAGCCTCAGCGAGTGGATCCGCCCTGATGTTTCTTTCTATGTCTCTCTTAATCTCAAGTTCGTGGAGAAAACCATCTCCCGAATTGAGTAATACCTGTCTTAGAATATGTCTGGATATCTGATGGGACCTGGTTCATAAATGAACTCCAAATCCAAACTTCTTAGACTGTATCGTCAACTGAACCCCTGCACCATGCCTCCCACAGTATCCTCTTGGACCACCTGTCCATAATACTGCCCCCTTCGTCAGAGGGAAAACTATAACTCTGACAATCACTCTGTCATCCATGTCACCTTTGGAAGCCTGGAATGATAACCGTCTCCCGAATGAGGCTGCCGTTATTAAATCCGTAGAACATCCACTTATGTTCTAAAAACTGCTTCCGCATATTTCTCCAGGATTGGATTAATATAAACTTATTGCATCTAGTGCAAAAACAACATCTGGTGTAGTACTTGATATCTGATGCTCAACTCAATTGCCTAAGCAAGTGATATGTTAATCATGCACATCCCTCTCCCCTTTAGTCTGTAAGACACCTTTAGAGAGGGTGACTCCATCACCTGCAGGTACACCACCTGCTAGGAGTCATCTATTCCAAATACTTTTAGAATACTGTCTAAGTACCCAAATTAGGAAACTACCCAAATCTAGATCTAAAACTATAGATCTAGTAACCAGAATGTCAGATATTATATCCATATCCTTTGTGGAGAAATAACTGTGTGACGACCAAAGTATAACCGATCGTAGTATAGGAATTTTACTTCCTACTCTGTGTATGTCATCCAAATACCAGGACATCACACCCTACTATTTTCTTAACAGATCCATCCCCTATTCTGATGAAGTCAAACCCATGACTGTCACATCAAAACTAGATGATCTATCTCCGCTATATCTGCTCTAGTCTATAAATAGATATAAGCAATTTACCCACTATGCTTCCACTACTCCCACTGACCACAACAACCCTCTGGCAGAATAATATATACGTGCACTTCTAAAGCTAGTTTAGAACGACGCTATACTTAACCTCCTGCCGCGTCTCATAACCTGGAACAACAGTAGTGTCAAGTCTGGGTTAAACAAGAACCTCCCTGTCACCGTCCTTGAGGCTACCGGAGTACCTCTCGGGTGTCTGAGGTTACCCACCATATTTGCGGAGTGGCTAATGGAATGTCAAACCTGATTGAATTTATAGGTCCTATTGAATTTTCCGTAATTGTTTGCGGTTCTGGAATCACTTCCAGTTCTACCATACTCCCACTACTGTTTTCTGAAAAAAAAAATCCATTTTACTAAAACTGTGGCGAGTCAAGAACAATATCACCATTGATCTTTCAGATGGTAGAAAGTCAACCCACGTCATAGCCTGGGCTAACCCACAAACTGCCATTACAGAAACGTGCCATGAGTTATCCAGAGTCTGGTTTTAAGCATAAGCCGGAAACTCCCCGTACCTTAACATCGTTAAGATATGAACCATTCTATATCCAATATAGAAACTTTGGCACTTATTTAATTGGAACCAGATTTAAATCATGCAGCTGTCTCCAGTGCATATCATCTTAATGGAGAGAGGCTAATCAGTATTACTCAACTTAGGAATACATCCAATTATGAGTTACCCGAAAGAGAAACAAGTTTCTCAAAACTATTACTATCAACTGAATACCAATCACAAGTATCTACATCTTCGATCTCTTTGAAGAATCCCGATACTTGCCGCACCTGGTTCTCTACTTTATTCTTATACCCACAACTTCTCAAAACTTAGACCTTGTATTTCTACGAAACACTTGTCTAAAAATTAGAGAAGTCATAAGTAAACAGAACATAGTACGAGGACCAACCCCTTTGTCCTGATGGACACTGGACAACATACAATACTCTGTATAAGTCCGCTGAGTTGAATAACTCAAAACCTATGCATCGTAGGTTGAAATCTGTACTTATGGTTAAGAACTACTCCGTTGTTCAATGCTCCTTACCCAATCGTCAACTGATATAGGTAAATGTCACGGACATAATTTCAAAAAGTTATATCTCACTTTATAAAAATAAACGTACAGATATATCAGTTTGAAATTGGTGCACAACAACGGATACTCAAAACCAAATACTTGCCGTCCGGCAAAAACCCAGGCGATTTCCTCAAATATCACCAATTACAACGAATTCCGATATAATGAGGATGATCACCTAATTTCCAATAAGTTACTCCCACTCATTATCTGTAAAACCATATAGATGTGAGAATCATACCTGGTAAATACATACTCTGGAGTAAGTATCTTATCGGGAAATCAGTTTTCCTTTAACAATGCATAGTTAAACTGAAACATGAAAATGTTTCGTAGGGATATCCTGGTATTCCTAGTAATGCCTCTTCCATAATCCAATCCATGACTGTAACCATATATTTCTTTGCCATCTCTCCAAATCCCTTTATTTGTCTTTATTCATTACCTTCTGTACACCCCTTTAGGCTAAGTGGTTTTCTTCCTTCCCTACCGTTCGGCACCAGCCTATGGTTTGGAAGAAGACTATCCAGTAAGCATAATAGGTGCACTCTCCTAAACCAAGGAGTACTCGCAACTTGAGAGAAGGTGATGATAAAAGACAACTGAATATTACCTTATTCTATTTCTCCCGGACTGGGGAAAAAAGCAAAGGTGAAGCAGGAGTGGCGATGAAGTACGCGGTTTGGTCGTGAATGATAGCAGTCGCAATTTACTTTGCCCTCATTCTAATCCCTTTATTTTGTCTTTACTTATTACCTTCTGTACACCCTACTTAGGCTAATTGGTTTTCTTCATTCCCTATCTTTCGGCACCTGCCTATGGTTTGGAAGAAGACTATCCAATAAGCGTAATAGGTGTACTCTCCTGAACTAAGGAGCCTTCGCAACCTGAGAGAAGGTGATGATAAAAGACAACTGAATAAACCAATTCAATTTCTCCTGAACCTGGATCCATCCTCGAAGAAGTCCCTTCGAGTTCGTATAAAACCATACGATGGATCTATCCAATGGAAGTGGATGTTCGTAGTGATACGAGGTGTTCTGAGAAATGCAAAGGGTAAAAGAAGGAGCGGCAATGACTTATGCAACTCGGACAATCCAAAAGCCAGTATTTTAAGAAGGTTCGGTCAACTTGGTCACTGAGTCATAGTCTAGGGTCGATCAAAGGTCGCTGCAAAAGAGAGAGAGAAAAGAAACACTCTGCATGCACTCTAACCTAGATCAGAATGGTTATCACTTTATCTAATCAGGAAACATCCTACTGTACTGTCAAATTCTCCTCCAAACCTGAAAGAAGAATCAATCGGGATCACCCGAAGAGTAAACCAACTCATCAGTGGGAATCGGGATCCAACTCTCATCGCATGATAACGTGAAGGAATCCACTCACGTTATCACACTCCAGAAGGTATGTGCATGCCTGGCAAGTTTCAGTTTCTTTAGAAACTCCCGATATGATTTTTACCCCATGTTCTTATGACCTTGACGAAGGCCAACAAATCATAAGTCACATGTCAAGTTCTACCCATCATTATCTTTTCAATTTGAACCCACCCGTACATACCCTTGACGAAGGACAACAAGGTAATACGACTGTCCCAAACCAACTCATCTATCTATGCAACAGAAAAGTAACAAGCAGCTACCATCCACTATGCCTTGACGAAGGCCAACAAACATAGCATGAATACTATATGCTACCCATCTGAAAAGACGGAAGGCTACGGCTGGTTTTTGGCGAAAAACCTTTAACGTAATGAACTTGATCTCGTTGAAGGAACCTGATAGCTTTTTATAAAAATATAGTGGCGAAAACCTTTTCTAAAGAGGTCACTCCCAGTGAAGGGATCTCGGCTCTTT
Source organism: Agapanthus africanus (assembly GCA_030015575.1). Taxonomy (NCBI): domain Eukaryota; kingdom Viridiplantae; phylum Streptophyta; class Magnoliopsida; order Asparagales; family Amaryllidaceae; genus Agapanthus; species Agapanthus africanus. The sequence continues at coordinate 152,390,844 of CM057348.1, read as the reverse complement.
CCTCGTGGAATGAGGTGCAGGATATTCCAACTGAATACCGCGATGCAAAGCAACATGTAATCGACTATAGTGAAGTTATTACCCTGACGCAAACTTCTGCCCAAGGGGTCACTCCCGGTGAAGAGACCTCGGCCCTTGCCTCGTCGAATGAGGTGCAGGATATTCCAACTAAATACCATTATGCAAAACAAAAGAAAACGTCTTTGTAATAACACCTTTTAAAAACTGTTCCAACAACGTCCAAACAGGTTTGTTTTCCTTTGTATTGATCAGAATCAACGCAGTCCCATCAATTAATCACACCAGAAAAGAACGAAAATAAAATGCACGTATATGCCATCCGCATTCGTCACTGGGTCCCGTCATTACCCGTTAGGTTACTTAACTAACGACAGAGCGGGGACTGGACTAGCGTGGGTGTAAAAGATATACAACATCTACTAGTATATATACCAATATACAATAATCGCTCTAGGCGTGATAAATATGCAACATTACAGAAAAGTAATAAGCATCACAGAACAATACAGATAATCTGGGATCCCCGGATTTCACAGAGCCTCTACTGAAACCCGACGTTCCCCTGGTCGTGTGGATAGCCTGTGCAATGAAACCTAGACCCCTACGAGGGCGGCAAGTTACCCGCCAAAACCTGAAGCGAGGCAGCCCCCTACAGCAAAGTGAATGGACCACCCAGCACTTAACGGAATCCGGTAACTTGGGCACTCCATCTTGGGTCAACCTGTACCCCCAACGAGTGCGGCAAATAATCTGCCAATTCTAGAGTGAGGCCCCTTTGCCTCTCAAAGCCATGAGATACGGACCCGTTGCCCTCCAGAACCCGGCTATCCGTGCACTCCGTCGCGGGGTAAACCTAGTATAGAAATGAAAAATATGTACAACGGGTACATTGACCTCAGCCCAGTCGTGCCCCAAAAGAATATAATACAAACAGGCAGTGACGGCAGTCCACATGTTGGACGCTCGCCCCGCAATATCAAATGTACAAATAAATCCAAACTGCACTACCATTGCACACTGCTATCCACCACGACAAATCCGCAACATCACAGCACAACACAGAACATCAACGCGAATGTCACGTTCGCAAACCCGTCTAAAAGAGCTATAGCAATTAGACGCAATTTACCGCTCGAATGACATTCACGGTCGGAGATATAATGTAAGTACTGTAAACTAACACGTTTAAAATTCCGATCAACAAAACTTCCCGAAGTGGGCCCCACGTACAACTGCAGTACTCAAACAAAATATGGGCCCAAACACAATATTCCAGAAACCACAATTCCCATGAAAGACACTACTGTAGAAAAATGGTGCACTATTGCTCCAAAACGGCGGCGGAACCGCGGCCAATACATAGCTTGTGCGGCGGTTCCGCGGCGCTCTGGAGGTAACAGTTGACCAAATTTCTACAGTATTCTTAAAAAAGCCTGCTCGATTTTCTGAGATGCTCAAAATGATTTTTAGACCAGTTTTAAAAATCGACAGAAACTTTATCATGAAAAATGCGGTTTTCGAAATTTCGTTTGATCGATATTTTAAACACGTTAGAACAAGTTAGTAAAGGTTAATGGCGTGGTTCTGATACCATGTAAGTCTACGGTAGCGCCCCGGCCGTCATTCTGACGCCAAACGCGGAACAAAAACTTTTATAACTGGCGCTATCACATACTATAACCCGGATCTTGCCATTAACGCTAAACTAACAAACTGTAAAGAGGTAGAAAGGCTATACCGATCGATCCGAGTCCTTCGGTCTTTAGCCATCATCCCACGCTCCTTACGGAAACTCCGATCTCTTGTCTCCTCATCGAGGTGGCACCACGTCAACGGATCTTTAAACGAGCTCCCGCCTCTATACCGAGGTAACTCAGTCATCAAGTCTTCTAAAAGAGATGACCAAGATGAAGTAGAGAATGAGTAGAATACTTTGTCTCAAACACCCTAGGGTTCTCATCGCATGAAAGAGATAGGGTGGAGGTAGAAGAAGATGCTTAGGATTGAAAATGGTGAACTCAAGAAAAACTAGTGAGCCAAAAGAAAACCAAGCCATAAACTTATATTTCTTCTCACTAGTTTGTGAATAGATATATGAGGTTTATTTATCAAAAAACAAAGAAAATATCTTATGAAAAATATCTTCTCAAATATCCAAACAAAAAACAAAACTCATTAATACTTAATGACTCACTAGATGACTCATTACATGAGTCATTAGTGATCATTCTAGAAGTAATGAGTCACCAATAATGAGTCATCCTTTCCAAAACCAATTAATCATTTAAACCAAAATGATTAATCCAAAAAGAAATGCATCTTCTAAAATATTCTCGTAACGGATCACGAGAATACCCCTCACCTGTATATACATACATGTATCCGTATTCCGACCGAATACGAATACGAGAGACTAAAATATTCTGACTCAATATAATATATGGATCCGGCTTAAACCAAAGCCCACCAGTATTATCTGTCCGAAATATGACAGTGCACGTGCAATTTCGAACCCTGCCATAAAACCATACGGCCTCTACAACGTTTTGCCCGAACTTGAGAAACTATCTGTGGGGGACTCTAAAGACTCGTCAGTACCCTGGCAGTGGGTTTAACCACAAGCACGTCAGCGGCACTAGCTGTGCGTAACGGCTGCCCATGTACTAACCGAAAGGGAAGCCTGATGAGCGAACTCATCCTGGAACCCTACTGAGCCTATCGGTGACAATATACATACAGTCCGGTCTGTTCGTCTATGAGCATCGAATATCAGGCCTAGGGGGCTGGTAATGTCAGACCCCCAATAGCGGTATAAGTCATGTCAGAGTGTAGCCCAGAACACCTTGAGATACTACTGGAGTACCTACCAGTAAATCTCCTGCCTCGGCCGAGGGCTATGTGTAATGGCTCTCCTAGACACAGCGCAATCTCACCCCCAATACCGGGAGAGACGAATCCCCTGCCGATCCGCTCACTTGCCTCCATGTGGTTCGGGACTGTACCCAAAAAAAACATGTTTGCATGACTCCTTTGAGCCGTGGTAGGGTAGAAATCAAAGCACAGTGGGAACTCACACGAGACAAATGACGATCTCAGGTCGATGAACTAACCTGTACATATGTCACCAGGGAACTGCTATCTGACGCTAGGTATAATACCAACTAGCAGGTTCCCGGTGAGTCCTGTCCGGTGTACTCATAACCCAATGAGCACCTATATACATCTTAGGTGATCCAACTGACACCAATAGCTTGTGAGACCGGCCACCGCCCCTCGTCGGGGTCTCGACTGTATACACTAGTCTACTCTAGAGTATCGATGCCCTGTCTCGAAACTCCCACGACTAGGGACCACTTTTAAGGATGTGCTTATAGACTACCCAACTCTCACGTATATGATCGCCATCATACTGTTGGTAGTCAAGCAGGATCCTAAGAGCTCTATCAACGTGTAATAGTGAACAGTCACCTAAAGCTGTACACGATGATAAAGGCAAACCAGATAGCATACTATCATCTCGAATAAGACCGTCCTACCGGTATAGGTCCTCCCTCAATCATTGCAATCATGTACCTGCGATCCAATAATTGATTTTGAGGGCACTACATCCAACATAACAAATATAACATATCTACTTCACATGTTCTATTCTCTGTCTATTCTCTCCTTCTTTCTTTGGGACTTACCGAGCGATTGTTCGCTGATGACATTCCTATTTCTCTTCTTCTTTGGAATGTTGTCAGGAGGACCCAACTCTGAAAAGTTTGAGACCAGTCAGGAGCACTTGGAGCAGACCCCTGAGCAGTACACTGAAGACCCCGAGCTATAGTCACTTATACATATTTGATTTTCAGTCCATGCCATTGTTTAGGCATTGCTTTCTATCCTTGTATTTACATTTCCAGTTGTACCTGTAAAAGAATGTTTAATAAATAATATTGTTGTTCATTTACATCTCTTCTTGTGTATATTTTACTTTATATTGCATAGATACGCGTAGCGTGTTTACTTCTGAGTAAATACGTAGCGGGCCCAGCCGCATCTCCTTCCCGTACACCGGGAACCGGGGCGTGACAGGGGGTTTCATGAAAAATAGTTTTGATAAACTTTCAAAATAAACCTTAAGCATTTATTTATCGTATTTAGGGTTTTCATGGATGTAATTTTTAAAAATGAAGTATTCTAATGATTACAAACCTAGATTGAATGGTATAGGGTATTTTAGTGTAAATTGGAATTGTATGGATTTGTGATAGTATATTCATGAAGTTTGTGTTTACTTTGTTTAGAAAACATGGAATTTATTATATATATTTAAAATAGATATTTTGATAATATATATATATATATATATATATATATATATATATAATTATTAAAAAATAGAATTTATTTATTAAATAGAAAATCATATTATTCTTAAAAATTGTATTAAAAATTTCATTGAGATTGGATGCTCCGTGAGGAGGTCTGCATCTCGCTCTACTAGTCCTAAGGATGTGCGATAACCCGCACCATCCAAATCGGGTTCCCCAAAATGGGTTGTAAAGACCTAATTGCAAGGATTTTAATTAAAACAATTTTAAAGAATACGGTTTTATTAATTTAAGGTATTTTATTGTAAAATTGTATTTATCTCACAAAATATTTTTCCAAATTCCATCGTGCTATGTCATGATGAGTGTTGTGATGAGCTAGGTCATTACCTCATGAGTTTTCTAAAAGTAATATGAGCAAATATGATGAAAGATATCGAATAAAAAGTTTGTGGTATTTAACTGTAAAAGTGAAATAAAAGTTGCATAGCATGGTATTTTAAATTGAAACATGTTCTCAATGTTGGTTTATGGTTGCTAAATAAGATGTAATAATATGGGTGTTTGGTTATTAAGAAAAGTTATGTTTTTAACAAAATTAAAATCGGAAGTCGGAATAACTCCACTTCCGACGAGTTTTGAAAAGAGATCTTTTTAGAATAGGAAAAGAGGAGAGGGGACTTACTGGATTAGATGAGAGAGGGGAGGTAGAGGAAAGGTTTGAAAACTTTATGGAGTCACGGTGTCGCCGGATTTGTCCCGAGTCGTCGTCGGAAGATGACCTTGGGCTAACTCCACCTGTACAACTAATTTGACTTGGAAAAATCTGATAGTTTTGATGATAGATTTCAGAATAGAGAGGGCTAGGTATGGGGTGGTATTTATAGGATAGAATTAGGGTTTAGGGAATTAAAAATGCATTAAAATGGATTAAAGAAGTGAATTTAATCTCTCTGTAAATTTACAAAGAAATCAAACAGCAGAGGAGTAGTAAGGGGAGGCCAAAGGGTGTTGGGTTAAAACTTGGAGGCATTCCCGACGGTTGAGACTGGTGGCGCCAGCCCCAAAGAGATCCTCGTCGGTCGATGGTGGGGGTGGGGTGCTTGGATTGGGGTCACGTGTCCTCGGCTGTTCAAATAACAATTCCCACATGTTTGATTTTAGTGACTTTTCATTTTACGTGTATTGCACGTGTAAACTTTTGGGCTTCCAAAAAGTTTAAAAGAAAAATCATTAAAAATAATAGGTGGCTGGGGGGATTTGAACACAGGAACTATGTCACAGCAGTGCAAGGCTTTACCAATGAGCTGCAAGTGCTTTCTTGTTGTTCTTAAACAAATTTAATACTTATAGCATACTCAGGTTTGCAAATACTCCATTTAGTACTTTAACTTTAAACAAATTTCTGTACATTAAAAACAGAGTCGTTACATTCTACCCTTCTTACAAAATTTTCGTCCTTGAATATTAAAAATATTTAAGGACTAATTTACAAATAAGAATGGGTATCTTTCACGTATGTCGTCTTTTCTTTCCCGCGTTGATTCTCCTGGTGAGTCTTTCCTCCACATCACTCAGACCATGTTTACTTACTTGTTCCTAAGCGAATTTATCTTTCTGTCTAGAATTTCAACGGATTGTTGCTCACAAGATAGATCCGTCTGTACAGTGAGCTCAGAGTGATCAAGAATATAGTTAGGGTCACTCACATACTTCGGAGCTGGGATATGTGGAATACGTTGTGCACTCCTTCCAATGAGGGTGGAAGTGCCAAATGACTCGTTCGAGTATGTCGAACGGTCCAATGTACCTCGGACTTAGTTTACCCCTCTTTCCAAAATGAATCACTTCACGGTTTGGAGAAATCTTCAGAAAGACATGATCTCCCGGTTGGAACTCCAAGTGTCGGCGCTTTGCATCAGCCCAGTATTTCTGTCGGTCTTAGGCTATGCGCATTAGTTCCCTGATAGTGCGAACTATATCTACAGTCGCCACTATCATCTCAGGTCCAAGGAGTTCCCTATCTCCGATGTCATCCCAACTTAATGGAACAACACTTCCTTCCATAGAGCGCTGCAAATGGTGTCATTCCAATACTTGCTTGATAGCTGTTGTTGTATGAAAACTCCACAAGATATAGGTGATCTTCCCACGATCCTCCGAAGTCTAGCATACTAGCTCTTAGCATATCTTCAAGGATCTGAATCGTTCGCTCAGACTGTCCATCTGTTTGTAGATGGTAAGCTGTGCTAAACTTCAGACTCGTTCCCAAGCTAGCATGCAGACTCTGCCAAAACTGCGATCGGAATCTGGTGCCACGATCGGAGAAATACAAACCGGTACTCCATGTAATCTCATGATCTTCTGCATGAGTTCATAGGTATCAGAGATAGTACACTATGAAGAGTTAAATCTTACTTAGATTCAAACTTACCTCCATGTACTTCTTTGCTACTGTCTCGGTAGATTGGCCAACTCGAAAGGGAATAAAATGAGCTGACTTTGTGAGTCAATCCACAATAACCCATACTGCATCGTTACCTTTCGTGCTACAAGGAAGTGCATTCACAAAGTCCATGGTGATGTGTTGCCACTTCCATTCTGGAATAGGTAACGGTTGAAGTAGACCAGCAGTCCTGTGATGTTCAGCTTTTACTTGCTGACACACTAAGTATTTGGCTACGCTTCTGGCTACTTACGCTTCATTCTATACCACCAGTAATGTTGCCGCAGATCTTTGTACATCTTTGTACCACCAGGTTGTACTGTTAGTTATATGTATGCCCTAGAGGCCATTACTGTACATACGATGTATATTGTAATGGATGCTTGGACATATATAGGGAGGACTTTCTTGCTCGACATGATAGTATGCTATCTGGTTGTACTTTATCTTAACATGTACTCTGATTGTCTTACATGTTGATAAAGCCCTTAGGATATGTACTCGACTACTGGGACTATGATGAGATCATACTAGTGGGGCCACGGTAGTCGACGAGTACATCCTATAACTGTTCCTAGTTGAGGGTGTATCGAGACAGGGCATCGATGCACCAGAGTAGACTAGCGTATACGCATCTTGACCCATATGATGGGCGATGGATGATCCCATATCCATCGGTGTTTGACATCAAGGATGGTGTACGAGTGCTCAGTAGAGACAGGGTACACTGGACGGACTCGCCGAGAACTCCCAGATGGTATTATACCTCACGTCAGATGGCAGTTCTCCGGTGACACTGGTACAGAGTAGTCTGTTGACCCGAGATCATCATAGAGTCTTGTGTGATTCCCACTGTGCTTTGATTTCCATCATACCACATCCAAGAGGGCGTGCAAAAAGGTGGCTTTTGGGTACAGTCTCGAATCATATGGAGGCAATGAGCAATAGGAGGGGATTCGTCTCTCCCGGTATAGGGAGTTAATGTTGTGCTGTGTTCGATTGGCTATAACTGGAAATCCCTGGCCAGGGTTACTGAGATTTACTGGTAAGTGTTATCAGTAGTTTCTCGAACTGTTATAGACCTCATATCGACACGACTTATCAAGCTACTGGGGTCTGATGTATACCACCCCTAGGCGAGATATGCGACATATCAGACGACGAGACCGGACTGTACGGGAGTGTTACTGACTGGATTCACAAGAGAATGTACAGGCTTTCTTGTTGATCTTCTGAGCGCTCAATACCTGGGTGGCTGTTACGTTTAGCTGACCGCTTGCAGCTTGTGGGTGTATGATATGATCATCACCTACTGCCGGCGTATTGACGATTCTTTAGAGTCCTACACAGAGGTTTCTTGACTCAGGTAAAACGGAGTAGGGGCATATATGTGATATGTGCAGGACCGAGGATAATACGATATGAGATACCTTATTATATTCTCGCGTTATTTTGATATGAGCCGGATCATCGGATCAAGTGTTGATTCGATGAATCGGTACATGATATATTAGTCGGTTATATTTGATATAGCCGGATTGTCGGATCAAGTGTTGATTCGATAATTTAATATATAATAATATATTTGATATATTAAATTACATTAACTAATATTAGCTCACTTATTGATTCATTTTCTCACTCGGGTAATACATTGATATATATGCGATATATGTTAATTGTATTATTTTCTTTTGTTACAAAATATATTATATATGTGATATATAATATTGTAACATGTTATAATTACTAATGCAACATGATTAGTGGAGATTAAACAAGGTTAGGGTTTGATTTGGGTTAGTTCCTTCATGATGCTTCTAGAAGGTTTTCTTTTTGTTTTTGCAAAGATATTTTGTAGTGACTCATCCTTAACCCAACCCAAACCCTTAACCCTAGTCAACTCTCTACATGGGTTAGCTTATATTATTAGCAACCATGGTTGCATAAGTTATTATTATTATATTTTCATTATTCATCACAAATGGAATTGGATATTCTTCTTCTTCTTCTTCCTTGGAAAAAGCTTTCTAGCTTTTTGCTAAGTGATGATTAACTAAAACAAAAGAGAGCTAAATTCCTACTTCATCATCTTCATCTATCCTTGCCATTTAGATGAGGGTGTTCACTTCATTTAGTAAGTGAGAGGTTGTGTTAAAGAAACTTCAAGGTAGATCATCTTTGTTATCGAAGATCGGAAGCAAGCTTGGATCTTTCTCTTCGTGGAGCCTCTCGAGAGTCCGGAACTTGATGATCGCAGCGAAGGGACCTCAACACGGAGCTTATGAAGTGAAGGACTGGACTACAAAGGTTGTAATCCCAAACTCTTAGATGTTAAAGTGTTTAACATGCTTTGTTTCGCCTAATCTCTAATTTAAAGATCTTGGTTAGGGTTGTTCGGCACGGCTAAAATTTAAATCGGCCATGGTTGATGCCTTGTAGACCTTATTAGAGTGCCTAGTAACTCTACAGTGGTATCAGAGTCAAGCTAGAGCTTTAGGCGAAGTTTAAAGTCCGATCGAACCCCGGAACCCCAAAACTTACCCTTCTCTGGAAATTTTGTAAAAATGTTGATTTTTTCATATTAAAAATACTTTAAAAAATCAGCAGGGAATTCTAAGGATAACCCTAAAACACGTTCCCCCAAGGCTCTCAAAGAGCCATGGAACCGCGGCAAGAACCTGCTTGCCTCGGCGGTTCCGCGGCCAAAATAGTGAACTGGGGACACGTGTCTGTACAGTATTATCCGTAGCTGTTTCTTCTTTTCTCTGGGTATTTTTAATTTTTACTCAAGTGTTGAGTTTTCTGGGTTATATTAGAGACTTGTTGATTCGATCGGATAATTTAACTTCGTTTAAGTTTTTCCGGATAATTTTAGAACCTGTTAAAAAGTTCGAACGGATATCAATAACTCACTTTTTCCTCTGTCAGAAAATTTTCAAAAGTTGGATTTTTTCTCGAGTTTGAAACTTTCGGAAAGTCGTGCAAGTAATGCGATGGACCTTCTACAAGACAACAAACCTTAACTCGATTATGTGACCGTCTTGAACTGCCTCTAAACCTTAGGGTTTGGGGCAGTACGGCGTTGCCACATGTGAGGCGTTGGCTTGACCCTTCTACGGCTGGACCATTGGTACTGTGGCATGTGAGAGATGCTTTTAAACTCCGCTCAAGTGTTGAGCTATTTCGGAAAACTTGGATGTTTGATTATTCGATCGGAAAGTTTAACACTGTCTTTTTATCTGGAATGTGATACAATATTTGGAATCCACAAATAGTTATGAGATAACTAATTTGAATGTTATAAATCTAGCAGTTTAGTCTCAGATGATCGGTTGCCACGGAATTTTGATGTGATCAAAAGTCCGTTGCAATCACGTAGAGTACGCGGATACTCGCCGGGTAAACTTAATAGACAGCCACGCCCCATAGCCCCGACTAAGTGACTGTAGGAGAACCCCGTCGCCAAAAGCATCCGTTCGGGTGCTCGCGGCAGCGGTGTTCCGCCTTAGTGCACTTCGTCGACGGCATCCGGGGGTGCGGCCGTCTACTAAAGTTTGCGACGAGCATTCGATCAGGATGTTGGGAATCTTGTTGAATTGCCCGACTTGATATTGAAAAGAGTTTTTGATAATGAGACTAAAATGCGGGGTTTATAATTGTTAGGCATGCGATGTCTAAGGAATTCATTTGGTAAGGCATGAGATGTCTAAGGAGGTTGCGGATTCCAACTGTTGTAGTTTTACACATTCTTTTCTGTGACCGTAAGCGTAGTATGTGGTGTATCGCCTGTAAGTCCACGTTGCGACCCCCAGTTCTTACGGGGAGGCGGAAACGGTATAAAAATCAAATTTTTAGCGCATGGGGCAACATGGACTAACAAAGTCGGGATCTTTTCCTAAACTAAAACTAGCAAACTTGCTAAAGAGAGTTAGCTACTCGGAAAGATGGTTATACCTAAACTTGAACTCCTTCTTCTTCAAACTTTGTAGAGGTTGATGGTTCTTTCCTCGTCGCCTTCTTCCGTCGAAGATGGATCCACCTGAGGGTTCAACCTTCGGGCTCTTCCTCGAACTTTGAGTGAACTAGGATCTCCGGCTTGCTAAACCTTGAACCCTAGAGAGAGTAGAGAGTATCTATGGGGTGCTTTCTTTTTCAAGGTGAGGGATTCTCAACACATGAGAAGGAATCACCTTGAGCTTGAGGAAGAAGAAGATGAAATGAGGAGAGAGAATGATTATGATAGAATGAGCTCTTTTCTTTTGCAACCATAACTAAAAGAAAAGGAATTATCTAATTAATAATAATAAATCAAAAATGAAATAGTTGATGGTTGTATTTGGAATGACCACTATCATAACTTTCAATAAATGAGTGTAAGCAAGAATCAAGGAGTATCCTTTCAAAGCATGATGGTGGTCAACATTCAACCATGGTCAACAAGTCAACCATGGTCAACAAGTCAACAAAATCAACCATAACAATATTTCATTTAATTACTATTATTAATTGATATTTCATAAATCTATTAGGGTTTGGAAAATGACGACTGTCAACTGTGCATACGCACCCGTTCCGAAACCCTAATGAAATACATCATCCTCCGCCTCAAGCAACTGTGCATACACACCTGCATTCTCGTTCCGAGGAACAAGAATACCAAGATATAAAAGCAACCCCAAAACATATACCAGTATCTGGCTCAAACCAGAGCCCGCCAGTATAATCCGTCCGGACTCCAAACGTGCACAAGTGCGCGGATGAGAACGAACCCTGCCGCAAAACCATGCGACCTCTACTCTGTTTTGCCCAGAGGTGAATACCCTCTGTGTGGGACTCTAAAGACTCGACACTACGCTGGCAGTGGGTTTAACCACAGACCGTAAGCGGCACTAGCTGTGCGTAACGGTCCCCAGGTAGATGCCGACAAGAAGGCTGACGAGGTGAACCCCATCTGAACTCCTACTGAGTCTGAATGTGACATTCTCCGTACAGTCCGGTCTGTTCGTCTGATACATCGCATGTCGGGCCTAGGGGGCGGTAAAACGTCAGTCCCCCAATAGCGGTACAAGTCGTGTTGGAGTGAAGCCCAAAACACCCTGAGATAACACTGGAAGCCTACCAGTATATCTCGCTTGCCCTGGCCAGGGACTACTCGTGTAATGGCTCTCCTAGACACAGCGCGATATCAACCCCCAATACCGGGAGAGACGAATCCTGTCTAACCGTCACTGCCTCCAAGTGCTTCGGGACTGCACCCAACCACTACCTGTTTGCACGACTCCTTTGAGCCGTGGTAGGGTAGTGATCAAAGTGCAGTGGGAACACACTCGAGGCGAAGTGCCAGTATCAAGTCAGCGGACTAAGCTGTACTCATGTCACCTGGGAACTGATAACTGACGATAGGTATAATACCAACCTGTCAGTTCCCGACGAGTCCTGTCCAGTGTACCCGTAACCTAACGAGCACCCGTATACTATCTCCAGTACGACGTACTGATGGCTGTGGGACAGACCATCTCCCACACTGGGATGAGAAGCGCATACGCTAGTCTACTCCGGAGTATCGATGCCCTGACTCGATAGTCCTGCGACTAGGGACCTGTATAAGGATGTGCTTATAGATTACCCAGCCCCCACTAGTGTGACTGCCATCACAACGCTGGTAATCAAGCAAAGATCCTAAGGGCTCCACTAATGCGTATAGGTGATATCGCAAAATAAACACATGTACACATTGAAGTAGAAACAAACCAAGTAGCATACTACTATATTGAGCAAGATTGTTTATACAAGGTGAATATCCCAAGCTTCCATTAAGTAATATACAAACTAGTATGATACAGTAATGGCCTCTAGGGCATATACACTAACATCGCCGGCTTCATTGCTATACATCAACGACAATCGGGATACGCATACTTGCTTACGTTGATGATATGAGATATTATGTGTTGCTGTGATATGTTATATTGGATCGTCGCGTTCTGAATAGCCGGGGGTTTTATGTGAGATGAGAGTTTTTCTTTTTCATTCATGTAAAATTCATTTGTATGTAATATTCTTTTATTAGGGCACTTCCGGGCTGAGGATGATGTCACCATTGTATATTATTTACTTTTCCGCATTAGGTAGACCCAAGGCGGGGAGCACAAGTAACCGGGTTCTAGGGTCCAGTGGGAGATCATCTCGAGGAGTCGAGACCGGGTCTCCTAACCCTAGAATTGGCAGTGTTGCTTGCCGCTCTCGTAGGGGTCTAGGGATGTGGGTTTGGCTATTCATCGCGACCGTGGAATCCGTGTTTTATGCAGGCTCGTATTAAAACACGGACGTCCAAGTATATCCAATATATGTTCTTCTGCTGCAATGTTCTATGATGAGATCATATTACTGCTTGAGACAAATGTTTATATTATATATATGAGATATATGTTATATTGCAGATTTCGTTTCAAATGAAATGCTTGTGAAGCATAATAAAATGGGATTTCATTAATGAGATTAATGAAACTAAAAGAAACCTAAAGATGTTGTAGAAACTTGTTTAAAAACTGGTAGCTCTAGTTCTTGCTTTGCATAGCGGTGTTCCTTGTAGAACATCCAGCACCTTATTCGATAAGGAAAGAGCCGAGATCCCTTCACCGGAAGTGACCTCTTTAGTGAAACTAGCAGATGCTACAAACTCGGTTTGTCTTTTGATTGCTTCTATAGTTCTTGCTTTGCACAGCGATATTTGTGAAATATCCTGCACCTTATTCGATGAGGAAAGAGCCGACGATCCCTTCACCGGGAGTGACTTCTTTAGCAAAACTAGAAAAGGCCTCAAAAACATTCCATTCAAAATCACTCGATTCTACAACGATATCAAGTTCATTACGCAAAGGGTTTTCTTAAAAACCTGTCGTAGCCCTCCGTCATTTCAGATAAGTTCTACTTCGTATTCGTACTACGTTTGTTGATCTCCGTCAAGGCGTAGTGTACGGTAGCTAACTAGTATTTATCTGCTTATGCATATGATGCAGATTGTTTTAGGGTAGTCGTGCGGCCATGTTGACCTCCTTTAAGGGTCGTGCGGGTGGGTTTAATTCAATCAGGAAATGACGGGTAGAACTTGACTAGCAGCCTATGGTTTGTTGACCTCCGTCAAGGTCATAGAACGCTAGGGGTAAAATATTATTGGAAATTTCAAGTGTTGAAATTTTCAATGAGATTGCATACCTTCTATAAGATAGTTGGATCCCGATACCCGCTGCGAGTAAGAGTTACTCCTGGGAGAGTTTTACACATTACAATTAGCCGATCAAGTAGGTGTCTAGAAAGGTGTTAACGGGGTTACGCCCCTGAGAAAATGAGGTTTACTTTAATTAGGTCCGTGCGAAAGCACGGGGAACCTCCTTCAAAGTACCGGCACTGGCCTGACTGAAAGATTTGCAAACTTGTAGAGTGTAATTAATCCCGGCTAGTCTTTCCTTTTAGGGTTTGAAGGAAGATTTGACTAAAACAGTGAGAGACATCCTGATTAGATAAATTGATAACCAATCTAATCTTGTAAAAGCGCACGCTGAGTGTTTTCTTCTCTCTCTCTCTAGGTAGCGACCATGTCACGCCTTAATCAAGATAATAATACGGATGTATTGACCGAACTCGCTTGTTATACTGCGCTAAGGAACGTTGGTCCCGCTCCAACTTATAATTGTTATAAGATAGAGCAGGAAATAGGGGATTACCAGAATTCCCGTGCCACCCAAACGAAGAAAGTGCATGCTGATGCATCTTCTTCGGGTGTGTTCATTACCGAGAACTATTTCTCAGTATCCTTTACGTCCTGTTTATGAGATACCGGATCAGGATCCCGCAAATGTAATTTGTTACATGGGCTACAGATAGGTAGAGAACTGAGAACGGGTGATAAATTTTATGAGATAGAAAAGGTGCAAGTGTTCCAGCCAAGTCTGTTGGTAGTTATCGCCATGTATTACAAGAATACATTGATTCTGAACGAATGTTATTAGATACCGAACCTGATATACAACATCATATCAGTCTCTTTATTAGTAAAGAAGGATATAATTTTGTATTGTTGGATAATGTTTTGAACATTTCGTATATCAAGAGTTGATCGGTTCAGGCACGTTATCTTAAAGCATAGACGTTCTAAATCAAACCACAGTTCTTAACGTATAGAACACACACAAGAGGAAGAGTTCAGAAATGAATAAATCCTTCTTGAGGCATTGTAGACTAGGTCATATCAATGCGACCCGACTAGCTGAAGTTACATATAGATGCATATTTAAATTAGTTTGAATTTACATCTTGTGAAACTTGCCGGTCATGTCACAGAGATAAGATGACCAGAGCTCCATTTATTGGAAACAGAGAAAGAGTTAGTGAACTCTTGGGATTGATACATGCTGATGTATGAAGGTCCCCTGTCTACACATGCCAAGACCGGTTCTTTGTACTTTATTATATTCACTGATGATCTCACAAGATTCGCACATGTGTTCCTGTTGAAACACAAGCCCAAACCTTTTGAGATATTCACAGAATATAAGTTAAAAGTAGAGAACCAAAAATGGGTAAAAGTATTATGTCCTTTGATGTGATCGGGAGGAGAATACTTGAGCACGGAATTCCTGGACTTTTCTAAAGGAGAATGAGATTCTCTCTCAGCATTACTCCTCCGTATACACCACAGCACGTCGGTGTATCGGGGCGGAGCAATCACACCCTATTTGATATGGTGCGCTCTATGATGAGTACTACTGAGTTTCCTATTTCCTTTTGGGAGTTATGCACTTGTGAAGCTGCATACCTATTGAATAGGGTTCCAATCAAATCAGTTGCCTACCACTTCATATGTGATATGGAATGGGAAGAGCCCATATCTTAAGTAAGTTAAGATTTGGAGTTGTCCGGCCTATGTCTAAAAGCAAAATCCGGACAAGCTCGAGGCAAAGTCAGTTCTGTGGAAGTTTGTTGGATATCCCAAGCATTCGCAAGGGAATATCTTCTACCAAACCTAGAAACAAAAGATGTTTTGTTTCTCAACATGCCACCTTTGTGAAAGGGAATTTCTTGTGAAGAAATTATTGGTCATGAGGTAGAACTGGAAGGAGTTCCAGCTATACAAACTACAACAGATGATTTGGTAGAACCAAAGGATTTAATAGTTTCCAACGAACCTCAGTCTCTCCGCCAATCTAGTAGGGTTCCTCACCCACCTGAGAGATACTTCGGTTTCTCTATGACAGTGGGAGCGAGGATTGCATCATGAGATGATGACCCAACTAGTTTCGAAATGGCCATCAGGAGTGGGACTCTGTAAGAATGGCTGGGTGCTTAGCGATCTGAGATGGAATCCTTATACACCAACAAAGTATGGACTTTGGTTGCTTTATCTGAAGGGTTAAATCCCCATCAGGAGAAAGTATATCTTGAGAAGATTACTTGGTGTATATGGAAAAGTTGAGACTTTCAAAGCTATGCTTAAAGTCCATCCAGATCCTACTTGCCATGGCTACATACCATGATTACGATATCCGGCGGTTGGGTGTCATGACTGCTTTTCTAAATGTTGATTTAGAAGAGAGCGTCTATAAGTACACAGCCAGAGGGCTTCGTAGACAGTGGGAGCAGCGGAAACGTGAGCAAGATGTTTTATGTGATAAATCAAGCATCGTGGAGTTGGAACATCTGTTTTGATGTGGTAGTCAAAGAGTTTGACTTCATCAAATTGGTAAATGAACCTTGTATATACAAAAAGATAGTAGAGAGTATGGTGGTGATCCTCGTAGAGTATGTGGATGACATACTCTTGATAGGAAAGGAGTTTCCTATGCTACGCTCGGTCAATCTCCGCTTATCACAAGGATTATCCATATAGGATCAAGTTGATACCCCCTAAATCCTGGGTTTTGGATCTATGGGATAGATCTAATTGGATGTTAGGAATCTCACTAGTTGTAGTGAGATGGTATCAATCGATCCTGGGGAGAATCACTGGAAATGTTCCAGGGTGATAAGGACGACGGAATGTCAGTCGTAGGCATTGTCTTTACCCTCAGTAGAGGGACGGTATGTTGGAAGAGTTCCAGGCTAGATACCGTGACTTACTAGACAATTAAAGGCAAGATACATCGTGACCAAGGATGCTACCAAAGAGGCAATCTGGATATACTAGTTCATGAGATGAACTTCATTCCTACCATTGTGTGACAATGGAGTTGTTGCTTTATGCCAAAGAACCCCCGTCCCATCAAAAATCCAGATATAATTCTTAGGCAGTATCACCTGATCATGGAGATGGTTGATCTCCAGGGAGATCGAAGTTAGGAGAGTAGACACAGAGGACAACAGCGTGGATCCACTCACGAAGGCCTTTTTCCCAGTAGAGACTTTTATGGGATGGTTGAGTATGAGATACTTCAACCGTAGCTAATTGTTGGGTATGTGATACCACAACATATGGCCCTAGTGCAAGTAAGAGATTGTTAGTTATATATATGCCCTAGAGGCCATTACTGTACATACAATGTATATTGTAATGGATGCTTGGACATATATAGGGAGGGCTTTCTTTCTCGACATGATAGTATGCTATCTGGTTGTACTTTATCTTAACATGTATTCTGATTGTCTCTATGTTACATGTTGATAAAGCCCTTAGGATATGTACTCGACTACTGGGACTATGATGAGATCATACTAGTGGGGCCATGGTAGTCGACGAGTACATCCTATAACTGTTCCTAGTCGAGGGTGTATCGAGACAGGGCATCGATGCACCAGAGTAGACTAGCGTATACGCATCTTGACCCATATGATGGGCGATGGATGATCCCATATCCATCGGTGTTTGACATCAAGGATGGTGTACGAGTGCTCAATAGAGACTGGGTACAATGGACGGACTCGCCGAGAACTCCCAGATGGTATTATACCTCACGTCAGATGGCAGTTCTCCGGTGACACTGGTACAAAGTAGTCTGTTGACCCGAGATCGTCATAGAGTCTTGTGTGATTCCTACTGTGCTTTGATTTCCATCATACCACGTCCAAGACTGCGTGCAAAAAGGTGGCTTTTGGGTACAGTCTCGAATCACATGGAGGCAATGGGCGATAGGAGGGGATTCGTCTCTCCGGGTATAGGGAGTTGATGTTGTGCTG
This sequence comes from Agapanthus africanus, assembly GCA_030015575.1. Taxonomy (NCBI): domain Eukaryota; kingdom Viridiplantae; phylum Streptophyta; class Magnoliopsida; order Asparagales; family Amaryllidaceae; genus Agapanthus; species Agapanthus africanus. The sequence goes on along the minus strand of CM057348.1, from coordinate 152,372,889 downwards.
TGTTCGATTGGCTATAACTGGAAATCCGTGGCCAGGGTTACTGAGATTTACAGGTAAGTGTTATCAGTAGTTTCTCGAACTGTTATAGACCTCATATCGACACGACTTATCAAGCTACTGGGGTCTGACGTATACCACCCCTAGGCGAGATATGCGACATATCAGACGACGAGACCGGACTGTACGGGAGTGTTACTGACTGGATTCACAGGAGAATGTACAGGCTTGCTTGTTGATCTTCTGAGCGCTCAATACCTGGGTGGCTGTTACGTTTAGCTGACCGCTTGCAGCTTGTGGGTGTTTGATATGATCATCACCTACTGCCGGCGTATTGACGATTCTTTAGAGTCCTACACAGAGGTTTCTTGACTCAGGAAAAATAGAATAGGGGCACATATGTGATATGTGCAGGACCGAGGATAATGCGATATGAGATACCGTATTATATTCTCGCGTTATTTTGATATGAGCCGGATCATCGGATCAAGTGTTGATTCGATGAATCGGTACATGATATATTAGTCGGTTATATTTGATATAGCCGGATTGTCGGATCAAGTGTTGATTCGATAATTTAATGTATAATAATATATTTGATATATTAAATTACATTAACTAATATTAGCTCACTTATTGATTCATTTTCTCACTCGGGTAATACATTGATATATATGCGATATATGTTAATTGTATTATTTTCTTTTGTTACAAAATATATTATATATGTGATATATAATATTGTAACATGTTATAATTACTAATGCAACATGATTAGTGGAGATTAAACAAGTTTAGGGTTTGATTTTGGTTAGTTCCTTCATGATGCTTTTAGAAGGTTTTTTTTTGTTTATGCAAAGATATTTTGTAGTGACTCATCCTTAACCCAACCCAAACCCTTAACCCTAGTCAACTCTCTACATGGGTTAGCTTATATTATTAGCAATCATGGTTGCATAAGTTATTATTATTACATTTTCATTATTCATCACAAATGGAATTGGATATTCTTCTTCTTCTTCTTCCTTGGAAAAAACTTTCTAGCTTTTTGCTAAGTGATGATTATGAGTGAGTAATTGAAAACAAAAGAGAGCTAAATTCCTACTTCATCATCTTCATCTATCCTTGCCATTTAGATGAGGGTGTTCACTTCATTTAGTAAGTGAGAGGTTGTGTTAAAGAAACTTCAAGGTAGATCATCTTTGTTATCGAAGATCGGAAGCAAGCTTGCATCTTTCTCTTCGTGGAGCCTCTCGAGAGTCCGGAACTTGATGATCGCAGCGAAGAGATCTCAACACGGAGCTTATGAAGTGAAGGACCAGACTACAATGGTTGAAATCCCAAACTCTTAGATGTTAAAGTGTTTAACATTCTTTGTTTCGCCTAATCTCTAGTTTAAAGATCTTGGTTAGGGTTGTTCGGCACGGCTAAAATTTAAATCGGGCATGGTTGATGCCTTGTAGAACCTTATTAGAGTGCATAGTAACCCTACATGTAATGAGTATGGAGAGCTGTGAGCTTCTTTCATCAATTCTTCCCGAACAGGAACTTGTGGTATACACAATCTGCTTCTGTATCTCAAAGATCCGTTTTTATGGATGATGAAGTCTGTTCGAAGTGCACTTTCTACTTTTTCTCTGATCTTTTGCAACTTTGCATCACTTGCTTGAGATACTTTGATCTGATTGACAATTGTAGACTAAACTTGTAAGTTCATCAAACTTGAAGCGTTACCTGGAATTGTAGGGTGTTTTTGTCACCTCATTGAGATGGGATTGCGCGCGCGCTTATCAGGCGCATTACAGATCCCCCCTGCCTAGGGTAGGCTAGGGTTTATTGATTGTGGGGATCCGAATCTCCGGCAACCGTGGACTAAGCTGTCGTTAATTACCCCTCGCCTTTTGGAGCGAGAGAACCTCTGATTGACGGGTCAAACAGGTCATGCGAACTTAATGTGCAGTGTTGTGTTTTGAAGGGGGTTTGGATATATCGGAGGCCCCGTAGAGTTTTTTACGGGGGTCCCGCTACCCGGATAGCGGGCTGGGGGTCAAGGGGGCTAGCAGCCCTTTGCGAAATGCAGGGCAGCATCCCGTTAGAAATTTTTTCTAATGGGGGAGGTAATTTTAGTGTGGAGTGTGTGTAAAATGGGGGAAAATGGCATCCAACGGACGCGTGGGTGCTAGCGCCTAGCACGCAGGCGCTGGGCACTGGCGCTGGCGAGCGCTTTGGGCCCTCTGGCGCTGGCGCCTCACGTGCCCAGCACGTGGATGCTCGGGCGCTAGCGCCTCATGTGCTCATGTGCCCAGCGCTTTCGGCGCTCGGGCACTAGTGCTTTCGGCGCTCGGGCGCTAGCGCTTTGGGCGCTAGCGCCCCATGTGCCCGGCACATGGGCGCTAGCGCCTCACATGCCTGACACGTGGGCGCTCGGGTGCTCGGGCGCTCGGGTGTAAGCGCTTTAGGCGCTAGGGCCTCACATGCCCGGCACATGGGCGCTCGGGCGTTAGCACTTTGGACGCTTGCGAACGGAAGGGGTTTTTACCCCCAAAAATGGGAGTTAAACTCCTAAAGAGGATTTTGAGTGGAGTTAAACTCCAAAAGATTTAGATTTGGAGTCAAACTTCTAAGGATCTGGATTAGGAGTTAAACTCCTTTGAGGATTTGGGCCTTGGAGTTGAACTCTCTAAAAATCTTCAGAGGTTCTTCTCTCTTGAGTCTTGGATTTTCTCTTGACTGGGATTTTGTCCAAAGTTGGATTTTTGGAGATAGGTCTCCTTCTTCCTCCTCTTAATCGGCTCGATCTTGGAGAAAAAGGGGTGAGACTTAAAAGTCTTCCCTTTTTGAGATCTAATGGAAGATCTGAGCTCCCCTTTGCGGGTTTTGTGGTGAAAAACTATTTAGTTTTTGAATAGGAAGAGTAAAACTCTTGATTTAATTCAAAAGAAAGGAGAAGGTTTAGAACCTTGAGAAAGGTGAAAGAGGCACAAAAACCCTTGAGTTTTTAGAGAATGAAAAGTTTATGTTTTATTCATCATCATGTTGCCTTATATAGGCTTACATATTTACATATAACCTTTTGGGCTTTACAAAATGGAATTTTGCTTATCCCATATCTCATGTGCTATTTCTTTTTGCACATAAGCAATGGGCTTTACAAAAATTTGGTTTTATGCCCATTTTTCTTACATTCATGCATAAAAAAAACATCAAAATTATTTATTACATGATTTTTTATTTCGGCATAGGAGAGGCCGGCCACTTCATGTTCGGGCTCGACTCGGGCATGTGCTCACTTGACCTGGGCTTAGGCCCACCTGGCTTGGGGTTGATTTTGACTTTGACTTTGACTTGGTCAACTGGGGTGTAATTTTCGACCCCAACAAATTGCCCCCATCAATAAATGCACACCACATATATGAGTCGTGTGCATGAAATTGATGGATCTTCATTCACGTGGAGGCGACTTGCTTTGATTCCCACTTTTTGGGATGAACTGCCCTTTTTACGACATGGACGGTCGACGCTTGATGCGTCTCCGAGACGGAGTGTCCGTGGTAGACTTTTCCCTGGCCCGGAGCGATTTGGTTCCCGATTTGTAGGAAGCCTGCACTGCCCTTTTTACGACATGGACGGTCGACGCTTGACACGCCTTCAAGGCGGAGTGTCCATGGTAGACTTTTCCCTGGCCCGGAGCGATTTGGTTCCCGATTTGTAGAATACCTGCACTGCCCTTTTTATGACATGGATGGTCGACGCTTGACGTGTCTCCGAGGCAGAGTGTCCGTGGTAGACTTTTCCCTGGCCCGGAGCGATTTGATTCCCGATTTGTGGGAAGCCAGCACTGCCCTTTTTACGACATGGACGGTCGACACTTGACGCGTCTCCGAGGCGGAGTGTCCGTGGTAGACTTTTCCCTGGCCCGGAGCGATTTGGTTCCCGGTTTGTGGGAAGCCTGCACTGCCTTTTATACGACATGGACGGTCGACGCTTGACGCGTCTCCAAGGCGGAGTGTCCGTGGTAGACTTTTCCCTGGCCTGGAGCGATTTGGTTCCCGATTTGTGGGAAGCCTGCACTGTCCTTTTTACGACATGGACAGTCGACGCTTGACGCGTCTTCGAGACGGAGTGTCCATGGTAGACTTTTCCCTGGCCCGGAGCGATTTGGTTCCCGATTTGTGGGAAGCCTGCACTTCCCTTTTTACGACATGGCCGATCGACGCTTGACGCGTCTCCGAGGCGGAGTGTCCGTGGTAGACTTTTCCTTGGCCCGGAGCGATTTGGTTCCCGATTTGTGGGAAGCCTGCACTGCCCTTTTTACGACATGGACGGTCGACGCTTGACACGTCTCCGAGGCGGAGTGTCCGTGGTAGACTTTTCCCTGGCCCGGAGCGATTTGGTTCCCGATTTGTGGGAAGCCTGCACTGCCTTTTTTACGACATGGACGGTCGACACTGGGATTGGTTGGTTTGATTTGTGTTGACATCAGCATCGCTACACTGGAATATAGTACCAGGAGCGAATCATCATTTGCCATGAGTGGATTAGGGGATTTTGGTTTTGGTCAGCATCTGCATTGCTGCGCTGGAATAATGGCAGGAGCAACTCATCATTTTCCCCGGTAGGATTTGGGAATTGGTGCCTTAGGAGACAGGTTTAGATCCCTATCACCTAAGGCTTTTCCATTTTATGGGTCGCAAGGGTCCCATAAAAGCATTTTCTCCCTACGAGTCGAAAGGATCTCGTAGTTGTATTTTCTCCTTAGAAGTCGTGAGGATCCCCAAGTGTGTTTTTCCTTTGTGGGTCGTAAGGATCTCACGCGGGAATTTTCTGCTCACAAAGTCGAGAGGACTTTGTGAGTGTATTTCATCTCTTTTTCATGAGTTTGCGCCCTTTCGATTTTTCACAAACTCGCCGGCAGCCATGCTGTTTTTACTCACGGAGCCCCTTTCGGGTTTTCATCCTTGCCCATTTTGCTTGTGGACATACCCTTTTTTCTAATTTTTTTTTTGGAATCTTCATCGCTGATGGGACTTTGAATGTGGTCTCGCCGGTAGGACTTAGGAGAGATAGGGATCGTTTACGCCCGTAGATTGTATACGGCTTTACAGGATATATGATCCAGACCGTAGGGCCAGAAGAATTTTGGGACTTTGTCGGCGTCTGCATCGCTGTACTGGAATATGGTACCAGGAGCGACTCGTTATCCGCCGTTGGGGTATGGGATTTGGAATTTGGTTGACGTCTGCATCATTGTACTGGAATATGGTACCAGGAGCGACTCATCATTCGCTGTTGGGATATTCGGGGATTGGTTTTTAGACCGGCATCTGCATTGCTGCACTGGAATAATGCCAGGAGAAACTCATCATTAGCCTTTGCCTATTGGAATGCGATGGCTTAGGAGACAGGTTTAGATCCCTATCACCTAAGGCTTTTCAATTTTATGGGCCGTAAGGGTCCCATAAAAGCATTTTCTCCCTACGAGTCGTAAGGATCCCGTAGGTGCCTATTCTCATTAGGAGTCGTGAGGACCCCCAAGTATGCTTTTTCCTTGTGAGTCGTAAGGATCCCACGAAGGTGTTTTCTTACGAGACGTCAGGATCTCGCAAGTTTTGTTCTTCTCATGCATCGTGAGGACACATGAGTGGGTCTTTCCAGATGGAGCATAATTCCAGGGGCGAAGACCGGCCGCTGGACTGGTGATTAAGGTGGGGCAAGGGTATGATGAGAATTATTTGAGCCCGTGGATTGTATACGGTAGTCAATTTGGGGACTGGCCATAGGGCTAGAAGAATTTTGGGAAATTGAATTTTGGTTGGCGTCTGCATCGCTGTACTGGAATATGGTACCAAGAGCGACTCATCATTCGCCGTTTGAGAGTTTGGGTTTTGGACGGCGTCTGCATCGCTGCACTGGAATATGGTACCAGGAGCGACTCATCATTCGCCGTCGGGATTCATAGGTTAGTTGGCGTTTGCATCACTGCACTGGAATATGGTACCAGGAGCGACTCATCATTCGCCGTTGGGGATTTGAGTTTGGAATTTGGTTGGCGTCTGCTTCGCTGCACTGGAATATGGTACCAGGAGCGACTCATCATTCGCCTTTTATTTATTTACCGTGATTGCTCCATCATTTCAGCTTTTCTTATCACGAAGGTCGCGATTGCCCTATCATTTCGGCTTCTTATTCGTGGTTGTCCCATCATTTTGGCTTTATTTTCATTTTTATTTTTACTCGCTGATTTTTATTGCGAGTTGCCCCATCATTTCGGCTTTTTATTTTTTTATTTTTGTTTTATTTATACATTTTTAAATCCCCAGTTTAACGACTTAGAGGTCGATTGTTCCCCAGTTTAACGACGTGGTTGTCGAATGTGTTTGTTTATCCCAGCTCTTCGATCTTTGATCTTAGCAGAGCTGTGTTGATGACCGTAGCTCTATGGCTTGCCGATACATCCGAGGACCGTGAGATTTTTCCAAGCTTGTATTGGTCCTATGCCCAATCTTTGAAAACACTGCAGTCTTCAATGGTATGACTCACCACCCTATGGTATGGGCAGTATACGGGATTTCCGGTCATATTCATTTCATGTGGCCTCTTCGGAATAGGCAGTTGCAGACCGTTGTTCAAGGCTTCCTCGAATATATTGCGGACCTCATTCCTCCTAAAGGAGTGCACCTTCTTCTTTCTCTCCAATAGAATAGGTGCCCTTACTGATGCTGGTCCTTGAGGCCGATCAGTCTTTGGTTCGCCCTTTTTAGATAATGGCACATGTCTGAGAGGATTAGGTTCCCGAAGGGCTTCGGTCTCCATTTGTATGAAATCGGCGGTCGTAGCTTGACTGTTTACTAATACGCCTTTAGACAGTTCTATCTCTTCCGTCTTGTATTGCTTTTCGACCCAATCTTTAAAGACGAAGCAGTCCTCAATGGCATGACTTACCACTCTGTGATAGGGGCAAGTCATCGGTCATATTCGCTTCTTGTGGTCTCTTTGATTCTGGCAGTTGTAGACCGTTTCTTAGGGCGTCCTTGAATATCTTGTGGACTTTGTCTCTTTTGAAGGAATAGACCTTATCCAGTTTCTCTTTTAGAGGCGATTCCCCTTCGGCGTATGTATCAGAAGGACTGGAGGATGATCACAGCCGTTTTTCGCGAAGGCGCTCCGCTCTTAGTCTGAAGGGGGTATCATTTGGTTGCCTCCAAGTATCAATCCCTGGCTCATGAACCAAAATTTGATTCTGCTGTAATTGCAATCGGGCAACTTAGGTCGCGAGATCTGCCGTGACGTTTGCCAGTTTGTCGACCTTAGACTGTACCTTGGCTAACTTCTCATCCCTTCCCTGAAGCTGCCTCTGAAGCCATCGGTATAATGCTTATTCTGTAGTTCCGGATATGACAACCGGGTCATCCTTATTGCCTGAGCTCAATTCCGCAGGAACCCCGGGCTCCTTTGGCTTATCGGCCTGAGCGAGCTCTTCATCATTGAGACCGAGCCAATGCTAGGTAGCGTTAATCTATCATCACCATGGCTGTGAAGCATAGGAGGGTTCGTTTCTTCATGTCCGACCATGTAGACGGTGTGGACCACATATCCAGCCGTCTCTTTATCTTTGGCGGGGTAACCCTGTTCTTCGAACCTCATGAAGTTCAGACTAGCAGGAGCCCTAGTCTTTTTGTTGGCTCTATATCTGAGCCTTTTCTTCCTTAGCTTCTCAATTTTAAGGGCTTGGCGGGCATCTGTTTCCTGGAAAGCCACCGTGAGTCGATTGATGAGGAGCTTAGAGAAGCTACCCGATCGAGCAGTTGTCAAGGGCACCACTGGAGCTTGCTCGAGACGCCTTGTTGCTTTGTTCGTATTGATGGGCTTGCCCCCAGCTGGAGCAATGGAGAGTCGTTCGGAAACGGACTTGTGCTTGGGCTAAGGTGCCCTCGCGGCCATGATATTTAGCCTCTTTCCTTTCGAGGCCGGTCTGTTTGTTGCTGGTGCTTGAGAATCTGCCCTCGCGATCATGATATTTGGCCTCTTGCCTTTCGAGGCCGGTCTGTCTGTTGCTGGTGCTTGAGAAGCTAGGATGGAACTAGCTGACCAGAACAGAATAGAGCCGAATGGTAGCAGCGGCTCTTCCTATTGTCGCCCGAGACTGGCCGGGAGGATCGTCCTGGCGTCCATCTTCATCATGTAGGAGATGGGAGCTGAGTTCATCTTTGGAGACATTGTTGAAAAGTGATTGCTGCACGGAAAAAACATTATTTCAGTACAAACATCGATATATATGTTAAATGAGTTTGCATGAACACTTGACCCGAGATATGGGAGGAGAGAAAATTCTTACCGGGCGTGCAAGAATCTGTAGGGTGTTTTTCGTCACCCCATTGAGATAGGAATGCGCGCGTGCTTGTCAGGCGCATTACAGATTCCCCCTGCCTAGGGTAGGGTAGGGTTTATTGATTGTGGGGATCTGAATCTCCGGCAGCCGCGAACTAAGCTGCCGTTAATTACCCCTCGCCTTTGGAGCGAGAGAACCTCCGATTGACGGGTCAAACGGGTCATGCGGACTCAATGTGCAGTGTTGTGTTTTGAAGGGGTTTTGGATATATAGAGGGCCCTACAGAATTTTTTACGGGGGTTTCGCTACCGGGATAGTGGGTTGGGGGTCAAGAGGGCTAGCAGCCTCCTTACGGGGTGCGAGACAGCGACCCGTTAGAAATTTTTTCTAACAGGGGAGGTATTTTTAGTGTGGAGTGTGTATAAAATGGGGGGAAATGGCATCCAAAGGACGCGTGGGTGCCAGTGCCTCGCGAGCCTAGCACGCAGGTGCTGGGCGCAGGCGCTGGCGAGCGTTTTGGGCACTCTGGCGCTAGCGCTTTGGGTGCTAGCGCCTCACGTGCCCGGCTCGTGGGCTCGTGGGCGCTCGGGCGCCATCGCTTTTGGCGCTCGGGCGCTAGCGCTTTGGGCACTAGCGCCTCACGTGCCCGGCACGTAGACGCTCGGGCGCTAGCACTTTGGGCGCTAGCGAAAGGAAGGGGGTTTTACCCCCAAAAATGGGAGTTAAACTCCTAAAGAGGATTTTGAGTGGAGTTAAATTCCAAAAGATTTAGATTTGGAGTCAAACTCCTAAGGATCTGGATTTGGAGTCAAACTCCTTTGAGGATTTGGGCCTTAGAGTTATACTCCCTAAAAATCTTCAGAGCTTCTTGGATCTTCTCTTGACTGGGATTTTGTCCAAAGTTGGATTTTTGAAGATGGGTCTCCTTCTTCCTCCTCTTGATCGGCTGGATCTTGGAGAAAAAGGGGGTGAGACTTATAAGTCTCCCCTTTTTTAGATCTAATGGAAGATCTGAGCTCCCCTTTGTGGGTTTTGTGGTGAAAAACTATTTAGTTTTTGAAAAGGAAGAGTAAAACTCTTGATTTAATTCAAAAGAAAGGAGAAGATTTAGAACCTTGAGAAAGAAGAAGGAGGCACAAAAACCCTTGAGTTTTTAGAGAATGAAAAGTTTATACTTTATTTATCATCATGTTGCCTTATATTGGCTTACACATTTACATATAGCCCCTTGGGCTTTACAAAATGGCATTTTTCCCATCCCATGCCTCATGTGCTATTTGTTTTGCACATAAGCCATGGGCTTTACAAAAATTTGGCTTTATGCCCATTTTTCTTACATTCATGCATAAAAAACATCAAAATTATTTATTACATGATCTTTTATTTCGGCATGGGAGAGGTCGGCCGCTTCATGTTCGGGCTCGACTCGGGAATGTGCCCACTTGACCTGGGCTTGGGCCTACTTAGCTTGGGGTTGACTTTGACTTTGACTTTGACTTGGTCAACCGGGGTGCAATTTTCGACCCCAACAGGCATGATCACTTCTATCTCCATCTGATGCAAATCTTGCTATAGCTTCCACTGTGCGGTGAGATTCATTGATAATGGTTGGCGACTAAGTGCATCAGAAACTATATTCACCTTTCCTGGATGATATTGTAGGTTGATGTCGAAGTCCTTCATAAGTTCTAGCCATCTTCTCTGCCGGATATTCAGCTCTTTCTGAGTAAACACATATTTCAGACTTTTGTGGTCTGTGTATATATCTACCCGTTCTCCAAGAAGATAATGATGCCAAATCTTGAGTGCAAAGATAACGGCTTTTAACTCCAGATCATGCGTTGGATAATTGCGCTCATGAGTCTTCAACCGTCTTGATGCATAAACTACAACTTTACCGTGCTGGTGTAGAACACATCCTAATCTTTTTCCGGATGCATCGCAATGCACTACGAACCTCCAAATTGGTCCGGTATGACGAGAATAGATGCTGATGTCAATCTTGACGTGAGTTCTACAAAAGCTTGTTCTCATACTTCTGACCACACGAATTCTTCATATTTACGTGTGAGCTTGGTCAAAGGTGTTGCAATCTTCGAAAATTCTTCAATAAATTTTCGGTAGTATCCTGCTAAACCCAAGAAACTTCGAATGTCCTTCACTGTCTTTAGTGTTGGCCATTCGCTTACTGCTGATACTTTAGCTGGATCCATAGAAATTCCTTCACCTGAAACGATATGTCCGAGAAATCTGACAGCCAAAACTCACACTTCCTGTACTTGGCATAGAGTTGATGTTGTCGCAAAATCTCCAGGACAATGCTCAAATGTTCAGCGTGTTCCTTCCGACTCTTAGAATACACCAGAATGTCGTCGATGAAAATCATAACAAACCTGTCTGGGTATTCTCGGAAAACTTGATTCATCAGATTCATGAATATGGCTGGTGCATTGGTCACTCCAAATGGCATCACGAGAAACTCATAATGTCCATAGAGAGTCCTGAATTCCGTTTTCAGAATATCAGACTTTTTGACCTTCACCTAATGATAACCCGAACGAAGATCTAATTTTGAGAAAACGTAAGACACACTTAGCTGATCAAATAGATCGTCGATTTGCAGTAGTGGATACTTGTTCTTTATCGTGACTTCGTTCAAAACTCTATAATCATTGCACATTCTGTATGAACCTTCCTTCCTCTTCACAAGCAACACTGGAGATCCCCAACTTGAAGTGCTAGGATGAATCCATCCTTTCTGCAAAAGTTCGTCCAGCTGAGTACGGATCTCCTTCAAACCTTCTGGACTTAAGCGATATGGTGCTTTGATCACCGGTTGTGCTCCAGGTACTAAATCAATTCCAAATTTAAGAGCTCGATCAGGAAGCAAACCTGATATGTCTTTAGGAAATACATCATCGAACTCTCCAACTACCTCTGGCTTGTCTTCTTCCGCCTGTAGAGTTGCACTCACTGCTTTCTTCGGTTTTGCTTTGTATGTGGTAGGCTCCAGGGTACGGTCTCCACTTTTTAAATAAAAGATCGGATGCTCTGGAATCTCGAATACTACCCTCCTTTGATGACAGTCGATGGCAGCATAGAAAGTTCCTAACCAATCCATACCCAAAACTATATCGAAGTTCGGTATGTCCAACATCTTGAAGTCAGCATAAAATTCTCTGCTGCAGACGACCACTGGACACAAGTCGTATCCCATTGTTGCCTTTAGAACACCGTTCCCTGAACTAACATTCCAGCTGGATACAAGCGATTTGACTAGAATCGCATGAGTTCGGACGAACCGTTGCGACATAAAGCAATGAGATACTCCAGTATCGAAGAGTGCTAGTACAGGAAGTGAGGCTACTAAGATTGTACCTAAGTTATGTGGGATATGTTTTAGGTATAGGAAAAGATATTTGATATGTATAAGGATTGAAAGAAAAGATTTACCAGTGATGACTTGGCTAGTAGTTTCAGGTTCTTCCACATTCATTGTGAAAGCCTGTCGTCTCGGTACATTCTTCCTTGCTGGAGGAGCATTCCTCTGTCCGTTCCTCTGTCCTTAAGGTAGGTTCCTTTGTGCTTGATGGAACTGACGAGGAGGAGGTGCAGTAGGTCCACGAGAAGGTGGAGCTGGGAGAGCAAGACGCGGTGCAGGTGCCTGGATAGCTGGCCGTTGCGGATAGGTGATTGCTAGTCTGGTTGCAGGATTTGGATTGAGTCTACGAAGACAAGATCCAATATCATGTGTGGATGAGCCACAGAATAAGAAAAGGCGATTAGCACGCCTGCAGCCCTTCACCAGGTGTCCATTCCTCCTGCAGTAGGTGCAAAAGTCTGAACTGGGCAAGTTGAAAGGTACTCCCGGTCTCCTGGGTACAAAAGGTGGCCTGGAAGAGGCTCCTCCTGCTATCTGAGTAACAGGGCGCTTCATACCGGCAGATTAAGGTCTACCCTTATTCTTCACCACTGCCTCATATTGATGGGCAGCCTTCAAAGCTAGGTCATGGTTAGGAAATCCCCTGTAGCTAGAGCAGCTTGGATTTCCTGGTCCAACCCTTACTGAAATCTTCTGGCCCTGATCTCAGCGATCGGTATGAGATGTGCCGCGAACCTGTTACGATCTTGTGTTAGCTATGTAGTATGTGATATCAGAAAATTCGAATATTTGAGACATATTTTACCTGCTCAATATAGTGAACTCAGCATCATACTCATCCACGGATTTGCTCCACATAGGGCCTTGTTGTAGGTGGATGAATTGCTGCTCCATGTAAAACCGGGAAATCTCGGAAAAATATTTCGTGTCAAACATGTCGCGAAAAGTCTTTCATTCGATCGGCTGAGTAAGACGGTTTTCTTCCGCCTTCCACCATACCCTAGCATTGTGAGTTAATTGCAGCTTTGCAACTATTACCCAAGCGATGTCTGGCACTTGTGCTGCAGCCAGATCGTCCTCAATGGATTGAGCCCATTCTTCAGCTTCCAGAGGGATTTCTTTCCCAGAAAATTGCTTAGGATGCAGTGCCCGGAATTGTTTCACTCCAGGTGCCTCAGCTTCTGGGCGGTTCATTAGGGTAGCAGTCTGCTTCTGCTGTCCCTCCAAGAGGCTCTTTATTGCATCGAGTGGTACCATCTTCTCGTTGATCGGAGCTACAACGGTAGGCGTAAGTGGAAGAGGTGGTGGTGTGGTGTTGCCGTTCACGTTAGTGCTAGTATTGTTCGGAGAATCCATAACCTTGAAAGAAAAATAGTGTTAGGATAGATTCAAGGAATATGAAATATAAAGAATGTTTAGTTGCTGAGTCGTATAATTCTTGTGTTATATTGCTTAGGTTTTCATACAGAACTGACCCTACATGGTATGACTTCATGCAGAACTAGCCTATATGGGCCGCCAACAAAACCTGTCATGTCCCGCTTCCCAGTGTACGGATAAGGAGACGTGACTAGGCCTGCGATGTATTTACTCAGAAGTAAACACGCTTAGTGTAAATAATCAATATAATATAAATGTACACAAGAAAGACATGAGATGTAAATGAACAGCAACTTTTTATTTATTAATCATTCTTTACAATACAACTGAAAAGTAAATACAATGTGGAAAGCAATGCCTAAACAATGGCATGAACTGAAAGTAAAAGTATATACAAGTGACTAGAGCTCCGGGTCCTCGATGAACTGCTCCAAATCTTCTGAGCTGGGCTCGATCTCTAGAGAGTCGGGTCCTCCTGATAACATTCTAAAGAAAGAATAGAAAAAGAATGTCGTCGGCGAACAATCGCTCGGTAAGTCCCAAAGAGAGATAGAAATAGACTGAACAGGTAAAGAGAATATATATGGTATAATGTATGATTGTTATGTTAACGTTGTTGTTTGTAACTTGGTACAGAATATGCCGGTGTATACGAGAGGAGTCCAACTATTCCGTGGAGTAAGATATACGGAGCACAAGGAACCATTAAGCCACGGAACAACAGCAACGGATATTCAGGTTAGGTATATTAAAGTGACCATCATCATGCCACTTTTAACACATTCCGTACCAATCTACCCCTTAAAAACCTTGTAATGTATATTGTGTTGTTTATAACTGTAAGACTTGCCGAAACCATGATATCAATTGTTCATGTAAACGGATAAGGATGTAAACAGATAGTCATGTAATCAAGTCAATGTATATCCATGGTTCGGTCCAGTCGAGTCATGTTGATATAAATGGTATTCTGGTATTCATGTTCAAGTTCCAGTATATATGGATTCATGATGTATTGGAGTTATATTTGAATTGTTATCAAGTATAGATTGTTTTCATATTTGACTGAGACTCGGATTGAGTCAGACACTTTAAACAGAATTTGATTCCTGAATTAGGTTTTGGAGTTATCGGTAACTGCTGCACATGGACGGCAAGATTTATGACTTTTTCCAAACCAATTACCATTGATAACCCATTTTAGTTTCCTACCTTAAATAGGCAAGCACCCACTTTCTCCGGCTCCCTGAGGCTCAAGAGAATTGGTCCCGCTTCAACCTATATTTACTAAGATCCTTATTGTAAATTAATAAACTTAAGGGGGTTTTATGAAAATTAGTTTTGATAAACTTTCAAAATAAACCTCAAGCATTTATTTATCGTATTTAGGGTTTTCATGAATGTAATTTTTAAAAGTGAAGTATTCTAATGATTATAAATCTAGATTGAATAGTATAGGGTATTTTAGTATAAATTGGAATTGTATGGATTTGTGATGGTATATTCATGAAGTTTGTGATTTATTTGTTTAGAAAACATGGAATTTATTATATATATTTAAAATAGATATTTTGATTATATATATATATATATATAATTATTAAAAATTAGAATTTATTTATTAAATAGAAAATCACATTATTCTTAAAAATTGTATTAAAAATTTCATCGAGATCGGATGCTCCGTGAGAAAGTCTGCATCTCACTCTACTAGTCCCAAGGATGTGCGATAACCCGCACCATCCAAATCTGGTTCCCCAAAATGGGTTGTAGAGGCTTAATTGCAAGGATTTTAATTAAAAAAATCTTAAAGAATACGGTTTTACTAGTTTAAGGTATTTTATTGTAAAATTGTATTTATCCCACAAAATATTGTTCCAAAAGCCATCGTGCTATGTCATGATGAGTGTTGTGATGAGTGATGAGGTAGGTCATTATCTTGTGAGTTTTCTAAAGGTAATATGAGCAAATATGATGAAAGATGTCGAATAGAAAGTTTGTGGTATTTAACCGTAAAAGTGAAATAAAAGTTGCATGGTATGGTATTTTAAATTGAAACTTGTTCTCAATATTGGTTTATGATTGCTAAACAAGATGTAACAATATGGGTATTTGGTTATTAAGAAAAGTTAAGTTTTTACCAAAATTAAAATCGGAAGTCGGAATAACTCCACTTCCGACGAGTTTTGAAAATAGATCTTTTTAGAATAAGAAAAGAGAAGAGGAAAGGGAACTTACTGGATTAGATGAGAGAGGGGAGGGAGAGGAAAGGTTTGAAAGTTTCGTAAAGTCGTGATGTCACCGGATTTGTTTCGAGTCGTCGCCAGAAGATGACCTTAGGCTAACTCCACTTGTACAACTAATTTGATTTGGAAAAATTTGAGAGTTTTGATGATAGATTTCAGAATATAGAGGGCTATATATGGGATGGTATTTATAGGATAGAATTAAGGTTTAGGGAATTATAAATGAGAATTAAAAATGCATTAAAATGAATTAAAGAGGTGAATTTAATTTCTCTGTAAATTTACAAAGAAATCAAACAGCAGAGGAGTAGTGGGGAGAGGCCAAAGGGTGTTGGGTTAAAACTTGGAGGCATTCCCGACGGTTGGGACCGGCGGCGCCGGCCCCAAAGAGATCCTCGCCGGTTGATGGTGGGGATAGGGTGCTTGGATTGGGCCACGTGTCCTCGGCTGTTCAAATAACAATTCTCATATATTTGATTTTAGTGACTTTTTATTTTTACGTGTAAACTTTTGGGCTTCCAAAAAGTTTAAAAGAAAAATCAGTAAAAATAATAGGTGGCTGGGGAGATTTGAACACACGGGCTATATCACAGCAGTGCAAGGTTTTACCAATGAGCTACAAGTGCTTTCTTGCTGTTCTTAAACAAATTAAATACTTATAGCATACTCAGATTTGCAAATACTCCATTTAATACTTTAACTTTAAACAAATTTCTGTACATTAAAAACAGAGTCGTTACAGAAGACTTGGATGCTGTGATGAATCAACCTCCACCGGAAATTCGTGTGCCTCCTTTTAAGGTCGAAGAAGTTGAACTGCCACCGCTTCTTCTTATCACATACGATAATGCAACTATTCTATCCATTTCTTATCTTTCACGTTCTCGTTTTCATTCACCATCACGTTTTCGTCTCCACCAACCGAGACGTAAATCCTTTCGATTACACCTCTTATCTTCCCTCCCCATCATCTCTTATCGTTATTCTCATTTCTGTTTCTTCTACATACAACCTCCATTTTTATACAGTCTCGAGTCTTTTTCATGTCTATCCGTTACACTATTTTTCACCAACCATGGTGTTACCTTGATAAAATATTTGAATGATTGGTATTAGTTTTTGGGGTTTGTAAAGTCTTGTATATACTAATGCGATGTTCTCCTATCTTACTTTGAACTTCAAATGTTTAGTAATGAAAATACTGTTTTAATTAAGTTTGGGGGGAAGAAAAATATTTTTAAAATGGTTCTTGAAAGAAACGAAATTTTTGCATGATTGTAAGCAAAGAACAAGTTTGGGGAAGGATTTCACTGTTATTCACTCTTGACCCCTTCTTTATACCATCTTCTTGAACTATTCCTTCTAGTCCTCAGGTTTTGAACTTACAGGACAACATCAGTGAGGACATTGCTGCAAACAAATTTGGGGGGAAGGTTTGTATGGATGATTTGTATGTATCCACGCATCATATGCAAATTTTGCATTGCATAAAAAAAACTAGAAGATTTTGAAAATAAAAGTTAGAAAGTAAAAAATACATATGGAAGATAAGAAGAGACTTAATAAATGCAAGAAAATTAGTTATTTTAAAACGAAGCTAATAATACATGGTCATGAGCTATTGTCCCAACGGTTAGTAACATGAACAAATTACTAGTCTGCGAATAGAAATAAGTCTGAAAATAGTCCATATTCTTGAGTTCAAACTTTTGAATGTTGATACCCAATCATACGCACTTACACACATCTTGAAGTTTAGGATAGTAGCGAATACCTTGAAATACTCTTACATGAAAACTTTAGTATAAAAAACAAAATCAATAAAATATAAACGATACATAAAATAAAATTTAAAAGAAAAATGAACACTGGTTTTGTAATTACTTAATACAGCATATAAAAAAATACAGCGAGGGTGCCTTATCACCTAGTGCCTTAGACCAACTGGTTTGGGGGTTATTGTTAAGCTTTAGGTGTTGCAAGATTAGGATATTACTAATTACACCTTAATAAGTGAGCACATTCGGTAATCGGTTGGTTAGTATCTCAAGAAGTATTAACAGTCATATGAAGAATGTGTGAGCAAATCCATCTAAAACATCACCGACTAAAAAGTACTAAGGAATATGGACAAAGGGTATGATAGCTTGAATTGAATTCTCCATGTGTAGGGATGACTTTTACACACACGTAGGGATATATGATCGATGTTTGGAGGAGAGGTAGGGAGGAAGACTAAAGACAATGTTTTATTGAGAGAGGATGTGATTTCCGACCTCTTTTCAAGACCATTAAGATATGGCTCATGACAATTAAAAAGCTAGTGTAGTTTGAAACTCTTATTTTCAAGTTTTTCTTTTATATGTTCTTATCTTTACATGTAATTTTCGTCTTCTTTTTTTATTTTCTAAATTTTGGATTTTGCGGGTGTAATCTGCTGAAAACCCTCAGAAGACAACACTCCTTTTACTAGGGACACCTACAGATTTAACGGTTTGTTGCACGAGCTAAGTGCAATCGTGTTGCCTACGAAAGTGTGCTAGATTTTTCTTTATCTTTTTAAAAATAAAATAGTTTGCTCGGGACGATCAAAAGCTAGGTTTAGGGGTATTTGATCAGTCATATTTATTGCACATTTTTATGGTCATTTTCCCTATTATTATTAATTACTAAAATGCGTTATTTGTAATTTAAGAACATATGTGCGTTTATTTGTAAAAAGATTTTTGTCATATGTTTCTTAATTTAAAATTGATATAATTAGGGGAATATATGCATATCATGTTTAAATAAAATATCCCTGAGATTCTTAATTATTAAAATATGCATATCATGTCATATCAAATATTCTTAACTATTATTATTAAGATATCATATCCATAATTTAATTAAAAGTGGTTGGAATATTATCTCAAGTAAAACAAATGCTACTAATGATTTGATTTGACATATTATGCAGATATTAAAATAACAAATCAGTTCAAGGCTACAAACATGAGTTAGAGATCAAATCAAATCAAGTTAGCAAACCAAATCTTCCGAATTTTACGAGTAAATTGAAGATTCTTGCAACTGCAGAGAAAATAATATATTTTCAAAATATATTCATAAGAAAAATCTCCTAAAATCGAGAAATTAAAGCACAAAATATCTGGAGACACAAGTACACCAAATGGCGGCGGATCCGCGGTGGAACAAGACATTAGGCGGCGGTTACGCGGTCAAGTAAGGACCGTTGGATGTGAATTTTCAGGGGCTTGATCGTCTTTTCACACACTTCAAGATAACGTCTCGGGTTTCTGGTTCCAGAGCCTATAAAAAGGCCCGAGAGCAATTAGGGTTAGAATTATCAATCCATCGATCGATCTAGATCTATCGAGTAAACTGGGGTTTTTAGTTCTTTTTTTCAGCAATCAAATTCGGTAATGCAAAAGTTTCAATAAAATGTAGTTTCTTTCTTTTAATTTTGTCTCATTAGTTTCCGCATTTACTTTCTGCATTTATTTTCCGCATTTTTGTTTTTGTTTTTCTTATGGGTTCCATATTCTTCCACCTTTCTTTTACTTCGTATTTCCCAATGAGCGAGTAAATTCCCGCTTGTTAGGGTTTGTAGGAAAGGGTAATATAATAGATGAAAAAATCCATTATCTTCTTCTTATGTTTTAGTTTTTAGAAATTTCAACAAAGAGAGTCTTAACCCTCTTATTCGGACATGGTATCAATTCATGATAGTTATGACCACGATTTGAGATTCGTGAATACTTGGTTTGTTGAGAGTTTGAGATAAATAGGGATCAATGGAAGGATAAGGATCAATAAAGAGAAACCCTAATCACTCCAAGAACCCTAATCCATATTGATCGCTATTTCTCTAGTATTAAATAATTAAAAGATAAAAAGAATTATTTTTTAAAACTCCATCCTTTAACTACTCGATTCGAAAAACCCTACAAGCCCTTCTCTTATAAAATTTTCAAATCTCCTTAGTATAAAACGATAAAAATCCCAGCTTTCTTTATTAACTCATCTAATTAAGAAAGATAGTTTACCATTTCCCTGTGGACGACCCGTACTCACTATGGGCTTGCTATTGTGATAGGGTTATTGATTGCGGTAATTAGGAAATATACAAAGACTCAATTTTTCACAACAATCATATGCTTGCATCCAAATAGATGAGTACGGTTTTCAGCTTGTCAATCTCAATAAGAAATTTATCGAGATGATAAATTCATGTTAACTTCACAAGCTAAATAGTCCTTCTATGTCAAAGATCCTAATCGTGAAGAAGCTTAGATTGTATTGCTGGCACCTCCTAAATCCTTATTCGATAATTCTATCGACGAGATTGAGCTCGATGAAGAAGATCCGGTTGACATATGAAAAACTTTGCGGTTGTAATAATGTGTGTGTGTGTGTGTGTGTGTGTGTTATATAAACTTTACAATTGTAAACACTTGTAATCAATTGATATATGTTATAAACTTTGCAGTTGTAAACACTTCTAATCACTTGCATGTTATTGATATATGAAAAACTTTGGAGTTCTAATCACTTGTAATGTATTGATTTGTTAGTTTAATGATGTATGCATATTATATATTTTGTATCATCATTACTCTTGCATTAAACATATGAGACGAAAAGGTATATTCGGAAAATTTGCCAAAGTATTTTCTTCAAAGAAAAGAGATCGAGATACTTCCTTTTTGACATAGCTTGATCCTGAGATTAGAGATATATATTACCAGTTTTAAATAATCGTGTTCAAATTATTTTATTCATATAACTATTGTATTGATTATAATAAATTAAAATGTGTAGGTACGTCTGATAAGAAGGATGTAGGTACATCAGTGCAGCATGATCCGTATGCACATCTAAACGAGCAATGCACGGACTTGAGTAGAGAATTTGGAGTGTTCTCGGATCCCGTCTGCGTTTATTCACTCATTGTCTCTTCCTCGCGATTTACAAAATGAAAAAGCTTATCGAGTTAGGAATAATGTGAAGGCACTGACGAGATGAGCTATTGTTCGTCCTCAAATCGATATGATGATACAGACAGCAGACACGAGTATCGATGAGGCACGGGCTGCAGGGGATAATCTGGCCCGGTTTGAACACCACGGAAGAGGTGTTGCCAACGAGATTACGAAATACGATATGCGTGGAAAAAAGGCAATTCTTTAATGGGTAAGTGGGAACCCCGTATGTCTGGGTATGTGGGCTACCTATTTTCACGGTTATATCATTATTCTTGTCTGCGACACAAACTTCTGAAATGTGGGATTCACGTTTACAGATAACCCATAGGAAGAATACGTATGGACTTGGCGCTCACTCTTGGTAATACATAACTCAATTAACCATATTTCAACATTACATGCATACCTGTTATATGTTATTAATTTATAAAATAATATATTTATTAATCTGTATTATAGAAACATTTCATCTTAGAAGACAATATAGACGGACATTGGACGCATGTCCAGTTTGAGATGTCACAAATATACAAGAGATGGTGCAAAGATTGAAGAAAAAATTCAAACGGTCGGAGAAATTTACGGATGATCAGGAACGTTTTGCCGCTCTTCCCTCCATTATCCCTAAAGATCAGTTTGTGTTTCTCCTATTATATTGGGATACAGCCGAGGCTAAGGTAATTAAAAATATATTTAATTGATTTGAATTCCGAATTTAGATTAATTTATATTGAGATATGTTATCTTCTAAATAAGCAGCAAGTATCAGAAAGGAATAAGCAGAACCGAGGGAAAGCCGCAGATGAATATTATAGTGGATTGGTTCTTGCTGATCAGTATAGGACTACTTTGGTTAGTTTATCTTTAATTATATAAATGTTTGGTTTCTTAATTTTATCGTTACATATCTTCACATATAAATAAATCAATTATCTGTTACAGAATAAGGCATGGAAAAAGTCGGGCATCCCTGAGACTTTGAAGGCATTGCACATGAGAGAGGGCATACCAGAAGAAAGGATAGATATAGCCACTCAACATGTTGTAAGCTTGCATTTTAAATTCTTTTAAGTAAATTAATTACACTTGTTAATTTCGTAAAGAAAATTAATAATTGTTTTATTTATCGACGAAAGATTTCGAGGAGGCGGAGAGGAGCTATCGGGAATCAAATACCGAATATCCGGCCAACGATCCTCTTCCTACGGAGACCGAGATATCTATTATAGAGTAGCTTTTCACTCGGTCTAGGGGACACGGTCGTATTCCCCTATACGATGGTCCCGT
Source organism: Agapanthus africanus (assembly GCA_030015575.1). NCBI lineage: Eukaryota > Viridiplantae > Streptophyta > Magnoliopsida > Asparagales > Amaryllidaceae > Agapanthus > Agapanthus africanus. The sequence goes on along the minus strand of CM057348.1, from coordinate 152,351,280 downwards.
TAGTCTTTCGCCGTCCGGTTCCAGAAGAACTTCAAGTTCATTGATCGCTAGCTCCAACCAACAAACGACTGAGGCACAACGGATTAACAAGCTACAGGAGCGTCTCAGGAGGAAAGATGAAGCAGATAAGAAGAGGGCGGAAGATGAAGCGGCTTGGAGAGCTCAAATAGAGGCGCGGTTGGAACAATTCTCACAACAATACGTTCCGCCTTCACAACCATGGTCAACACAGGATCCATGGTCGTCGCAGCTGGCATATTACCCTCCTCCAACGCAGCGATCGTATTACCCTCCCCCATCACAGGGAACATCGTACTACCCTTATCCTCCTCTTCCGCAATCATAAGGAGGGTACTACTCTCGGCCTCCGCCTCCGCCGTAAGATCCTTATTACCCCCACCCTCCGCCACAGGAACTGTATAACCTTGATCAGCCGACACCACAGGGAGGGTTATTAGGTATATTTTTTTCGAAGGAGGACTTTGACGAAATGAATCAATACTATTGAAAGTGAGGATCTGATGGCGATGGCAGTGGTAGGAGTTAGTGAGGTACGTATAATTATTATTTACAGAAATTTGATCATACAATTAAACTGTGTTGGGTTTTAATGTTTAAAATTCATATTGTATATTCGTAGGGTTTTTATAAGTTAACGATGAAAAGATTATGTTTTGGCGATGGAAGTGACGGGGGTTAGTGAGGTACGCATATATATGTGTTAGTATAGCTAACATTGTTTCGAAAATTATGATTTGAGCTCACGTATTTATTTATTTGTTTGGATTCACAAGTTTGAGTGAGCTAGGATTACGCGTGATTTGGAGATTTTTTCGTATTGTTGGACATATATATAGCGTATGTATTGTGTTGTTTGTGTTTAAAACAATTTAGTTCATGTATACCTGTTTATTAAGATTTTTAATTCATATGTGTTTAATTGAGTTGTTGATATTGGTGGATATATCGTGGATAATGTTTATATGTTGGTTTATATGTGTATGTGTTCGTTTGAGTTGTTGATATTGTTGGATATATTGTGGATTGTGCATTTATATTGATTTGTAAGCAAAACGCTATTGTGACGTAATATATTGTGATTTTTTATATTATTGTATGAAATATAGGATTTTTCTGTAAATTTTTTTCAAAAAAATAGGTATTAGCAACCGTTCTAGCTACATGACCGGTCGCTAATACCATTATCAGTGACTGTTCGCTGTATGAGGAAACCGTTAATATCGTTGGAAGTCCACATGTCGTCTTATTGGCGACCGACACGAACAGTCGCTGACACGTATATTAGCGACCGTTCATGAACGGTCACTCATACACGTATCAGTGACCACCAAATCAGCAACCGTGTATTAGCGACCGTTTACGATATGAACGGCCACTAATATACATTAACAACCGTTTATTAATTTTTGGTCTTCAATATTAACTATATGTAGTAGTGGCACTAGTTTTTGTTTCGAGTATGCTTACTTGCTAAGGCTTTCTTTTACTTCTATTTTCAATTGTATCGAAAATTCAGACTTGCATCAATTTGGTTCTTGGATACCGCCTAAATTTGAATGTAATAAATGTAGTTGGACTATTTTGCTCCTGCCATATTCTTGTGGTATTAAACTGTTTGCATTAACGCTCAGCATATCTATCTCGAAAAATACCTTTATCGATATGGATACGTCGTGGGTCTAATCACATACCTGCTACCGTTTTTTGAGAAGCGTGGCGTAACAATTATATGCAAAATCGATGCCTCAAAAACCTCCATTTTGCACGGTGTAACTTACCTATAGGCGCTTAAGAACCATGAAAGTCTATAATGAGTTTCATGAGAGCTAAATTTTAGGCCCTATCTAGAAATGGAGTTAAGTTTTCTAAATTGCAGTTTCATAAAGTTAGCAAAACTTAACTCCAAAATGCTTTCTCTGCTGTGCTTAGCAACCATTTTGGAGCTGAGATAACTGTAATTATCTTAGCCCAAAACTTGAGATAACTGTTATCTTAACTCCATAAAAATGAAAGGGACACGCAAGATTTCCTTACAAAGTCTCCAATTTGCGATTGATAATATTAAGAGCTTAATTGATATGACATTTCTCTTTTTGAAAAGAGTGAGGATTCGATTCCAAATGGAAGAAGTCGCCATAATTTAACATTTTCGGAATAGATTCATGGGTTCCCCGCATAATATTCCGCATATGGATCTCACATAGCGACGGTTCATTTTATCATTTATCTAAACTTGCCTTCTTATTCATTCTAACGTCAACTTAGGTTATGTTAGGAGTAAATTAAGAACATCAATGGCAAATAAAGGTAAACAATTAAAGATATCTTAGGAGCACCTGATTGGAAAATATCCAAAATTTCATAACCCTAATTTAAAAATTCCTCTCTTGATAACTTTCCAACACTTGCAACTACTTAAACAGGGTTAACATCGTTCAAAATTTTAGATTACAATAGGAAATGTTGGATGCCTTAGGTAGAATCGTTCTTCATAAAAGTCATAAAAGGCGTTGTGGTTAGCTTTGGAAGCGTTGAGTTTTTAATTGAGTTTTTAATTGAGCAAGAATTATTTTTTAAAATGGATAAGTTTGTCATTTGACACATAAATTAACAGCAACAGGGATGTTAAAAGTTTAGTGTAGGACTTGAAAACTTAGTTGGTACAGATAAATGAATTTAATTCTATAATACAATCGGCCTTTTTCAAAGATTTACTTGTCCCACTTAAAATGAGTTTACTAAAAGATCGACTACAAACACAATTTATCATATGTTTTCAATTTTTATTTTTATTTTAGTTTAATTTAAAAGATTTCGAAAACAAAGTTAACCTCACAACATAAAGAGGCAATCATAAGAGCAACAGGATAAATATTTATATAAATATATAAAAATATATACAGATTTCATAAATCAACTCATGGGCTCTTCTCCATTTTCCAACATTCTTTTTTTACAATATTGTTCCTCGAACACATCAACCGATTCAAAAAAGACTAAAACTAAATCCATCACCCCAAGAATGGACCAATTTACATATTTGATACAGTCCATCCCCTAGCCTCAACCAACTTGCAATTATAACAAATTTCAAGGACTACAACACAAAATAACTTATTCTATCTCCTATTTACATACAGTTCCAAAACAACAACAACAAAAACGGATTGGCCCCTCAAAAGATGTACACGACACAGCTTTTTTTTAATAGTTGTCATAACTCTTCCCCTTGCACAAAATTTTGCATTTTAAACCCCTACAAATTAGTTAATTTTTCTTTGGTTAATTTTGTAAAATTCTCAAGCAACGGCTGAGATGCCGCGGCTCCGGCTGCGGCCGCGATCGAGGCAATCAAAACCCTCGATTCGAACCGCGGGAGCCAACCCATACTTTGCACGGGCACAACCGGTTAACCCCGAAGCGGATGCGGGTACGGGAGCAGCCACGGAAATCGGATTCGGGTCGAATTCACCGAACCGCGCATCGTGGACCACCGGGTTAGAGGATCGGGTCCGAGGTGATCCGCAAAAGAACGGGGGCGTTGTGTCCAACTGGTGTTCTCCTCCCTGTAATTTGCATAAAGCACCCTTAAAACCTATCCATTTGCATCAAACAAAATTTAAAATTTTATGGGTAGATAGTGCAAAAATTCTACCTTGGTTAGAAAAATACCAACGAGATCTGCCGGATCCATTTGGTGACTGCACGAAGAACAGGATCCGAATTAGAGCGGGTTGGCGGGTTTCAAAACAGAACGTGAGAAAAGGGTCAACAAAAAATTACCAGGATTGCCACCGGAGAGAGCGGATCGGGTCCGAAACAACGGAGGCGTGCCCGATCCGCCTCGGCTTCGGGCAGACGAGTGGGCCCCACATCTCGTCGCGGGCAGCCTCCATCTCTTTCCTTTTTCTCTAGATTAATTCAACTCCTGCAAAGATTAAATTTTTATTTTCAAAATAACCCTTTCATAGATTTTTTTTTTATAAAAACGATAGATGAATTAAAGAGAAAATAGTAACAGATCTAAAGGATTTAAAGCTGAAACTGGAGGAAATAAAACCCACAAAAATTAATTAAAACAGGAGAAGAGAAAATAATCATTTGGGTACTCTAAAAATTTGATTTTTAAGAGGCTGAATCAAAAATTAGATAAAAAAGCTATAGATGTAAGCGATGGAGAGAAAAAGAGAGAGAGAGTGAGAATACCTTGAAGGGGTGAGGAGAGAGAAAGAGAGAGCGGGGACGAAGGAGAGAGAAGAAAGGGGTAGGGGTACATATATAGAAGAGAGAACATGCGAAAGATATGGGACCAATAAAAAAATGTGAAGGGGGTTAATTTTAAAATAAAAATAATAATAAAAAAAATTGAGGGAATTGAATTAAAGATGTCGAAAAAAGGTTTGTTACCGTTTACGGCTAGGTTAAGTTCCTTTCACGCGGGTGGTACATTGGAGATTGAGAAATCTATCCAAAAGTAATAAATTTAGAAAGCATTTATGACCTTTTCTTTTTTTAATTGATTAGATTTTGGACATTTGAATTTTTTTATTAGATGTACTGTATTATGGCGCATGTGATGATGCACGTGAAAATAATCTTTGGCATTATCTATCGAGAGTTGATGGGGTTCTAGATTTTCTGAAAACTATAATTCTTCGACATGTTTGGCATAGATGATTATTTTCCTTCTTGAATTAATTGTTAGTGATAAGAGGTTTTAAATTTAATTTTCGGGAAAAAAAATTACGGTTTAGATTGAATATATAAAGGACACTGGTTTCTATGTAAGTTTCATTTTTTTTCCTCAATTTTTGAGAAGAGATAGGATGGGAGGGACTTTCCCACCTTTTGAGAGAGGGAGATGGAATTGTAAGAATTAAGGGGGAAAAATGAAGAAATATTCATTGACTAATTTTTCAGAAATACGAGAAAATGCCCCCTGGTAAAGATTTGTAAAAAAGTTTCTCAACGATTTAATATATTTGAAATTTGATCTTTTGTTAATTCTGTAGAAGTAAGTTGTTTCAAATTAGGACATTTAATGTTATGTTATATTTGTTTGCTGCTAATTTTAGGTTGCATGGTTAGCTAATAGAATGAAAACTCGTGTCTCCCTTAATAGATGAGTTGTTATTAAAGAGAGGGATTAATTTTCTTCCTATGAAAAAATTCGGCACCTTAAATTTTTACAAACACAGAGAAATACCTCAAATGAAATATAAAGAACTAAATTCGGTAGTTTTCATTAATAAAGTGAAACAAACACAAGGATTACACCGAGCTCCATGCCTGCTGTATTTGGTCTAATTCCATTTTACGAGCTCTGGGTCGGGCCTCTGGATCGCTCGATAGGACGTATTTAGACCTGACTGTGCCGACTACCTTGCCTCGGTTGAGAGTTGACCTAAATCCACTATACGAATGCATGGCTGGACGTTTGAGTCGTTCGTACAGACAGTCTTTAAGTCATGTTCGGCACCCTCGGTCATGTTCCAATCAGCATGGCAAGCCATTTAAGGGTTGAACGCCGAAGTTTAGGCCGAAGGTCATTATCGTTGCTTAGTTTCCAATGGTATTAGCCGAAGAAGACGGCATAGGTATTATTTGCGATGAGAGCGGGATGCCTTTGAATCGAGAGGCTTCAAAAGCACGGGTGCTTGATTGCTGTAGTTGACTAAGTTATCATAAACTAGCGCGAGGGTACCTATGATAAGAAATAGTTAAGCTTTTTGGTTGATTGTTTGGATTCCATTCTCTGTCTTAAACTTCTATATTTATAGGATGTGAGGATCGGTTGCCAATCGACTATTAATCTTGAGACCCTTGCACCCACGATCCCCCTTAATGCGCACGGTTGGACGGCAAAGGCCTGCAAACTATGGCACGAGTCGCACGACCATTATGCTTTTCATGACCGTTGACCTTTGATGGCTTCGTTTGAACTGCCATGCTCGTAAAATGCTGACTCGGTTGCTCGGCCGAATCCTTATTTGACCTTCAATTTTCTGAGGTTCCCATTTTTTATTCGTAATTGATCAATCATGAGTTTAACCTGTTAACTGAATTATCGTGCATCCGATTGGTCATTTGGTCGTTGGTCATCCTCCTGCTTGCCTTGTTTACCGCAGAATGCATTTTTGCACAAACAACATCTAACAATCGAGTTGATATGATCGTATTAATTTTATCTTGATCGTGTTAATTCCATCTTAATATAAACTAGTATTCAGCACATGCGTTACATGTCTATATATTTTGACACAAAGGGACAAAGATTTAAGAAGACTTTTTTTTAGAAACAATTTAGTTAAAGTAAGCGTTTAGTAGGATCTTTCTATTTTGTAAGAATTTTTATACTTCAACTATTTTTAAAAACCTTTTCTTAAAACTATGAGGATTTTTCATATCATCATTATCATTGCCGTAAAGGTTAGTTTGTTGGTGGTGCAGAAAACTTTAAAGTAAAAATTTGGCTCCCTGTAATGGAAGGAAAATGACTATTTTTTTGGTCGGTATTGAAATGACTTGAGGCCATCTCCCAGAAGTCGAAACCATTTAAAATCGAGAAGGGGGTGGACCCATCAATGGTGCAGCTTTTGATCAGGTGCTCATTGATTGAAAGGGATTCACTACGACTGGGTGGAGCACGGCTAGTAGGAAATCAGTTAGGGTTAGGTCTTTGTTTTCGACGAGGAGTGTAGAGCCGGGAGTGAGTGAGTATGCATCTTTGTCGTTTCCATCGGAACCCTTGCTTCAGGCGAAAATACCTGATAAATGTCAAATTTGTTTGATATAAATTGCCGGCACAGGGTTTAATTGTTTAGCTTAGCATCAAGTATAAACAGGTTAACTCGGTTATAAAAGAACGGTATAAAAAGGTTATGTATTTCAATGTCATCATCTCAAAATTTAATACTTTCCCCTCTTTTAAAATTAATACATATTACGTTTACTCATAGCCCATCGAATTCTTGATATTTATATGTCTGCTCTCTTGAAATATTAAAATTGTATCGGAAAATTGATATGTGTTTGAAACTTGATTGTCAACGGTAACGATGATAAACTTTTCTATTTAAGGGATCGATGAACATTATTTAGTTATATGCTGTAACTTTTCATCGTTTTTTTCTGCATATTCTGAATCTTTTTCATCGTCATCCCAAATTTCATCACATCGTTTTCGTTTTACAAGGATAGTACCCAGCAAATTTTCAGCAGTGAGTTTGAATTAACTAGGGTTAATTGTAAGGAAACATGTTTTAAAATAAATGTATTAAGTCGAGTCTTAAATAGGCAAATATTTTATACTTGTGAAAAGAAGGTTAATTACATAAAAGATGATAAAATGGTTATGTATTTCAAATGCTCTCTTGAACCCAAAATCCATTATATATTACAGTCTTTTATTCTTATGTATATCTATATCTATATCTATGCTAGTCCTATAAGCAAAGCGATACTTTTTTTGGTCCGTATGTTTAATTAAAATTCGATATAAACTAAAATATCCTTATTATAATAAATTTAAATATAAGATTTAAAATAAAAAATCTAAATTTAGAAAATCTAAATAATAAATGATTTATCAAATTTACGCACGTGTATTATATGATTTTTTAAAGTTAGAGATAAAGTTTAATTTTAAAAATTATTTAATTTAAAAGGATGAGGTTTATATATTTGTTATACCGGTATTCTTATAACAACAAAGTCATATGATATATTAACACCACCTCGTCTCTTCTCTCTTTTTTCAAAATATTAAATCAATGGTGATTATTCAATTATATTGTTTTATTTTATTTTATTATTTTATTATTGGAAAATTTACTTATTATTCTTACACATGATATGATTAATTTACCTTCCCTACTTTTTTGCTTCAACCATGATGTTTATTTAATTTTTATGGAAAAGTTTGCAACCTTTTCTTAAATATGATATGATTTTTTATTATTTATTTGAATCTTATTTTTTGTAAAACTAATATTTTTATTTATTGTTTTTTATTTTTATTTTAATTAAAAAGTTTGCATCTTTTTGAAATATGATATAGTTCTCCAAATTAAGTTTAACATATATATCCTTTTGTCCTTTATTCCTATCAAAGACAAGTATGAAAATTTTCATTTAGTTTGTATTTATATTTAAACTCACTATTTATAAATTTTTAAATACCAATCTTAAAAACAAACTCAAATTTTGGTATAACCTAAATATACTAAACATAAATAACAATTCAAGTAAGGGTTTTAAAGTAAATAAATCTTAATAATTTATAGAGCTGATTTTTAAAATTAGAAAACAAATCCTTCCAAAACAAATAAATTATGTGCAACCAAAACCGTGAGAATCCTAACACCATGCATCCATAATTTAATAAGTTTTCGCCTTCAAAGATGTAGACGGTTTTAAATTTTTAAAGATGCCCGATATAAAATTATTAAATTTGTTTTAAATTTATAAAAAAAAATATCTATTTTCCACGTGTGTGGCACATACAAAAAACTAGTATTTCTATAAAATCTCGGCAGGTTGATGATATATAAATAAATTTGATATCTCATTTAGAAGTTCATGTTATAATAGTAAAGAAATTAGTTGATTTAAAAGAGATGTCTATTTAGGGCGAGGAACCTCTCTCCTCTACGGCTCTATCTATCACCGTCCCCTCCTTTATTCTACCTTTTTTTATGATAAAAACCAAAATTAAGAATATATTTTTTGTTTTTTTGGAATAGGGAAAGAAAAAGGAGAAGAAAAAGCCTTTTGTTTCTGACTAGATTTTATCATTTGACAATGAACCTTTTTTGCAGCCGCACCCGAGATCGCGCCCCTTATAGGAAATGGTGGACCCTCACCATGTGTTTTGTTTGTTTCTATGACAATTTGCATCTTAGTCCATTTTAATTCTACAATTTCATTTTCGTTTTATTATTATCTCCATTAAACTTTGATGGAGGATATCTTGCAGAGCATTTTAATTAATGATTGTCTTCCGAGAAATTAACGATTAAGACGTTACCGACTGAACCTGAACCTGTATTCGGTTTCCGTTTCTCAAAATGAGTGGCTCGGGATAAAGATGACGGTGCTCCACTCTTCAGGATGTTTTGGGTGTTTTCGCTGTAGATGTAAACTCACTTATGACACATTCAAAAACTTATGATATAAATCAAATCATCTGACTCCAAATCCTGGCAAGCGCCAAAAAAACCCGAAAAACATATGATATAAACAAGACGTGCCTCGGGGTAAATTGTCAAATGTGATTAAATTCGTATTGGTGAGATTAGCTTTTAAATTATTTAAAATATGTACAACAAATTTTAGACAGCAAATCATCTTAGCGGTTTTAAAAAAACAACTGAAACTTAGACCTTTTTGGCCAAAGGTGAGATCATAAGCCCCAAATTTTATATATTCAAAAAATTTGTTAAAAAAGTTATTAAACACAAACAATAAAATTAAGGCCGTTACAAGTCAATAGCTAAAGATGTAATCATATCCTTTAAAAAGGAAGGTAACGTACTCCAATTGCGAGAAATTGATTCACTATTAAGGTCCTTAACATTGAAGAACCTCGCCACCTAATAGAAATATCAAAAATAAAATCTCGAAGAACAATATCTTTGGAGCTATAAAGTGCTCTAAAAATTGAAACCCATCACACATAATCAGAGTTCATAATTCTAGAACTTTGATAAATTGAATCCTTTTTTTTTTGTGTGTTTTTTGCAATTGCATTTAGTTTCAAATTCAAATCAGGTGTCTTTCATTTGAAATAGAAACTTTGCTGCTGACTTAAGACTTGTTTGGTTGTCCGGAAATACTGCAAGTACTGGAAGTAATATTGAAATAGCTTCAAAAAAAATAGTAATGGAAGTAGACCTAAATCTTAATTCTAATGTTTGTTTGTATGTTTTTTGAAGAAAGAAGTAAAAAAATGAAGCAAGTTCATAGATTTCTTTTATAAAGAAATCAAACACAAAAGATACTTTTTTAATAGTAATATATTATTACTTTTTGGAAGTAATAAAAAAAGGAATTAAATTATTAAATAATTAATTCTTTTACTTGTTCCTTGTACTTCATGGTTATTTCCATCCAAAACGAGCGGAAGAAAATTTTGGAAGTAACCATGCCATATAAGATCGATCTCTTCACCATGAATTAATTTCCATGCTCTATTTCCATCAAAACAAACAACCGAAGTATCGGATGTGAGCTTACTTCTGGTACTTCCATGTTAATTCCGTGCAAACAAATAGTCCCTTACTATTTTAAGTTAAGCTTAGATTATACTGGCTATTTAAGCATAAAAATCAATTCTTCATTTATTTTGGCCATGAAGATAGTTCGGCCCATCAGGTACTAGCCGATACGGTCTAAGAGGAGAGGAACCTTCTAGAAAACGAACCGAACAGGGAAATAAAATTCGACCTATTTGTTGAAAACTTGAGCCCAAGCAATCAGGGTCTATAAAAGATCATTGAGGGGCGCTTAAAGAGCTATCAGCGAAAAAACAACCCCAAAATCCATAGGAAAATTAGATCTAGCTTAAGCCTGGTTCTTCTTCAGTTCGTATAGACGTAGATATGATAGGTAGTTGATCGTCGTCGATCAATCGCCGCTACCCTCGAGGCCCTATTAGTCCTCCTCAACGGGCAATGCCTCCTTCGTCTCCGATCCATCTCCGGAAACACCAGATGGGACAACCATTGGCCTCAACGCCGGCATACAGATCCATCGTGGTTACTTATGCCGTTGTAGACAGAGCCGAGGAGCTCCACGATTGGATCCAAAACAGATCCGACATTGAGGGCGATGTAGATTTCCACTCCTATGTCCTCAATTCGACGGACCTGGTTTGGATATAGCCCAGGGCGAGGTAAACAGCCCATTCTTGACCCCTTAAAGCATCACCGATTCAGGGACACTTTTCCTGTGGTCTGACGAGTGATCAGAAGTCCAGTCCTGCACTCAAGGTACTCAAGGTCAAGCCAAGCTCGAGAGTTGAGGGCCGAAATGCTATTTAAGGCTCGCGTTGCTCGCAAGTCAGATGTCCAGTTCTGGATAGGCACACAGTCTTTAGATAGCGTTTCGGTCGACCGCTAAGTAGTTCATGGACGGAAGCGATATATGTAGCTCAGCAGCTATGGATCTTTCGAAGCTAGGTCGAACGCCATCAAAACGATGAGGTGGAAGATTGTTCGGCCAGAACTACGTTTACATACTAGCTTTTCATTTAAGATGATTGTTTATTTGTAATATGCAACATTTCATAAAAATTTAAAGTATTTATTTTGGATTTACTTAATAATAAAATGAATTTTTATATATGAGACAACGTTTAATTTTTCTAAATCTATTTTAAAATAGTCATGGAAGATATGTTGTTCTCATTTGGGCTTTATTAAACTCTTTTACTTTTGAGAATGAGAATAAGGGAATAGGTTAGCTAGGATTTACCTCACCCTTACCCCAACTTAACACAAATATCCTAACAAATATCTTACATATAATGGCTACTTCCCTCTCTCCTCTCTCACTTATCCTCACAACAAAAATCTAAACTCCCTTCAACCCTCACTCAAATCTAGCCTCCCTCATTCAAATCTAGCCTCCCTCCACCAAAAAAATCACTATGGTTCTTAATGATTTCTTCAAGTAAGTTGATCAAGACACCAAGTTAGGCATTTATCTCTTCAAAGATCTTCACTAGGACATCTTTTGAGCTTGGATCTCTCTTCCCATAATCACAAGAGGTAAAAATCATTTTTTCCATTCAAGCTATAATGTCTTGCCTAGTTTATAGGGTTTAGTAGATAATCACTACTATTTTGGGATATATATAGGTGTTTTGATGCTTGGAGGCTAAGTTTTAAAAGTTTTTAAACTAAGATAGTGGTGTTTTGGGTGTTCATATAAAATCTGGTGTAATTTTAGAGCTCTAAAAATTAATCAGAGTATTTTTCTAAGATGCTGGGACCAACATGAGACAACACCCAAAGCTCGAGCCTCCTGAAGTAACCCAGGCCGCCAATTTAATCAGAATGGCCGCAATTTACGGCCAGAACATGGAGTTTGGGGTTGGGCTTTCTACTGTGTCTCACAAACTTCCCATTTAGATCCTTTTTATACTTCTTTTTGTCTCAGGTTACATGTAGCAAAATCTGGGGCACGTATTTTATAGAAGTTCAACGTTTTACATTTTAAAATCTAAGTTTTGGTTTTCGTTATTTCCGGGGGTAGTTCGATATAGATAGCACGCGTTAGAACATGTTGATTGTACGTCCTAGCCAATGTGCGTTAAGATTTTAGTTGCGTTTTGATCAGTCAAATTTATTGCATATTTTTATGGACATTTTCCCTATTATTATTAGTTACTAAAAGGTGTTACTTGTAAATTAAGAATATATATGGGTTTATTTGTAAAATTATTATTATCATATATTTCTTTATTTATAATTAATATAATTAGGAAAAATATATCATATTTAAATAAAATATCCATGAGATTATATGCATATCATATCAAATAATCCTAATTAATATTTTTAAGATATCATATCATATAATTGGTTGTAATAATATCTCAAATAAAACAAATGCTACTGACAAGATAATTTTGAGATATTATGATGTATTATAATAGATCAGCTCAGGTCAGAAATCTATGTAGGAGATCCTAAGCAAATCGGTTCACTGAAACAAATCTGTCGAACATTAGGAGCAAATCGAAGAATTTCGCAACGGCAGAAACCAAGGGCAATATTTTCAAAATCTGTATATCAAGAGGATCTCCAAATATCAAGAGAAAAAACCAGAAAAAACCCAAGTCCCAATCCCACTAGGAGGCGGCGGATCCGCGGTCAAAAGGGGATAAAGGCAGCGGAACCGCGGTTGTATAGAAGCCGTAGGATCTGGATTTTTGGGGGCATGATCGTAACTTCACCTACTCCAACATGGCATCTAGGGTTTATACTTTCAGAGGCTATATAAAAGATCGAGAGCTGTCTATCAAAAGGCATCAAATTATCTAATCATCTATCCATCGATCTAGAGAGAGATCTACGAGCGAAAATTAGGGTTCTTGTAATCTACCTTTTCAAGGAGAAACTTTGTAATGTAATAGTTGATTAATAAAGATAGTCTTTTGTTTTAATTTTTGTCGCATTTACTTTCCGCATTACTTTTCTGTATTACTTTTCTGCATTACATTTAGCATTACTTTCTGCACTTCTAAATTGTAAATATGGTTTCATTCATTTTCCATCTCTCTTTTACCACGCTAATAACCATGAGCGGGTAAATTCTTACCTGCTAGAGTTTGTAGGTTAGGGTAGAATAATGGATAAAAACCCCTTAATTTCTTTTGACATTTTAATATTTATAAACTTTAGTAAAATAAATGTTAATTCTCTTATCGGGCGCGCTATCAATTAATGGTAGTCACGACTATAATTTGATATTAGTTAATACTTGTTTTGTTAAGGGGTTGAGTTAAATAGAGATCAATGGAAGGACAAGGAGCAGTAGTGGGAAACCATAATTCCCTCCAAGAACCCTAATCCACATTCATCGCTATCTCTCTAGTATTAAACAATTAAAAAATAAAAAGAATTATTTCTAAACCTTCATCCATTAATTACTAAGTCCTATAAACTCTATAAGCCTTTCTATTATAAAATTTTCTACACATCTTAATTTAAAATGACAACAATCTCTCCTCTCTTTTATCAACTCGTCTAAAACAAGAAAAGAAATTCACGTTTCCCTGTGGACAATCCGTACTCATCACGGTTAGCTATTTGCGACACCGTTTTGATTGTGGTTATTTACAACACACACTACTTTCACGAAACTTATATAAACACCTCTTTTCGCAAGCAATCAAATGGCGCCGTTGCCGGGAAAACGGTCGTAATTATTTTTCTTGTTATTCGGATTGATTTTTTATAAAAACCAGAAATATAAAATAAAAGAGAACCAAAACCGCATCTTGTGTTTAACGATTCTTATGCGAGTTTTTGCAAGGACATCCGGAGTAATTAGAGCAGGCCAACAGAGATTCAAAGACTTTCAATTTGGACCAGAGGAGTACTGGAGTGCTCTGAAGAAATTTGAAGAAAAAATCTTACCAAGAGGTGGCTAAACCACGGCCCATTGGTGCATTCGGCGGCGGAACCGCGGCCCTATTGAAGAGTTAGGCCCTCAAACTTCTCTAGTATTTTCCTATTGCCTTCCTTTCTCCTCTAAAACTCTAATAAACTGATTTTACCTGCAGAATTATTTGCAAACAGTGTCTCTAAAAAATCTTTTTGCGTGTTTTGATTTCGAGTTGTTTTGCATAATTTAAACCGGACATTAAGGGGTAATAAACCCAAATTCAGATTACGTGGGGATTTCGTCACCCTTCCTAAGCCCCACAAATCACAAACGAGCATATTACCACCCTACATTAATAAAAATATCTAGACCAAGCCTCTAAAGACATTCACGCTCAATTAGGACAAAGGAGGGTCGTGCATAATCTATTGCTTATCCGCATTTCTCTTATGGTGTCTAGGCAAGTGTGATTAAGGAAAGTGGTTATTTAATTAGGCCCGCTATTTCGGTGATCCGTATAGCGGATACCTCCCACTTACCTGGCACTTACCTGGCCGCAAGATTGATAAGGAGGTGGTAGAGGATTGATCCAACGTCTTGTCCTTTCGAAATCTAGGAGCGGTCCAGTAACTTGAGCTAGGTGACCCTAGATTTAGAGATTGATTGTACATTTTTGTGATTGGTTGGGTCAAGCCTCGCGTCCGACATTTTTTCAAAATAAGCCTTCTTAAAATCGTTCTCACGCATATCACACGCTGCCATGTGCACTAAACCCACTTAGTGCATGATCAGCTGGACACGGGATTCCAGTGCCCGTTCAGTCCGCGTTTTTGCTGTCGACTCCGAAGTCGATACTTTTTCATCTTTTATTTCTCCTCCACCTACCACATCTCCCGAGATGGACAAATCTCCATCGGGTTTTAACAATACCATCTTGCCACCATCCGTAGGTGCGCAAACTCAGAATCCACCACGCATCACTCTTCAAGACATATGCTACCTCGTACGCAGACCCCTTCCTACGTGTCTGTATCTTCTACCAGCCAATGGGAATAATTTCGAAATTAAACCCTACTTTATCAACTTGTTGCTCAAATTTCACGGGCTTGAATATGAAGATGCATACATTTTTATAACGAAATTCAAAAACGTCTGTGCAATGATGAGCATCACCCAACTTTCAGGGGATGCTCTGTGATTACGTCTTCTCCCTTTTACCTTGTGCAATCTCGCAGAGAAATGGTTTTATAGCACCGTCGCACATTCTATCGCTAAATGGGATGAATTCGTTAAAGCATTTCTTAAGAAATTTTATCCTCATCACAAGACCGCCCGTATTCGGAGCGAGATTAACCAGTTTGCCTAACTTCCCAACGCACCCTTTTGGAAATGCTTTGAATGGTTTAAAGATCTCTTTGTCCAATACCCTCATCACGGAATCGACAGATGGCAACTTTGCCGAATTATGTATGAGGGTATCAATCCAGCTGCAAAACAAATGTTAGAAACCATTTATCAATGTCATTTTATATCAAAAGACGACGGCGAAGCATGGCAATTTCTGGAAGATCTCGCCGAACAAACATTACAGTGGGAGAGCACTAGACCAACAACATCATCTTCATCTAGGGAAGGTATCCATCAGCTCGACGCTTCAATCGCAATGAAAACCGAAATGGCTGTGATGCAAAAGAAACTCGAAGCTATGGAGAGCAAGTTCTCTTTAACCTCCCTAAACCAAGTTACGCTTCCCAAAACCGTGTGTGGTTGCTGTTTTAACTCATCATATTTAATGGAAGAATGTCCTTTGTATATTCCGTCTCAAGGCCATGAACAAACAAATACTGCTTTTCAGCAACAATCTAGAAACGATCGGTATTCATCCACATATAATCAGAGATGGAGTAATCATCCTAATTTGCTTGGAACCAAAATCAATTTCAAAATCAAAATCAGTTCCCAAGCCAAAATAACTATCAAAGGCTTCCCTCACAGCAACAACAGCTACCACAACAAATTCAGCAACCCTTTCAACCACAATCTTTCCAAAATCCGGCCAACAACTTTACTCCTTATAATAATTCTTTCCAATCACAGACTAATATTGCAACGGCTCGCACCGATAAAATCTCTGTACTCGAAAGAAGCTTAGAAACTTTTATTAAACAATCCACACAAATGATAGCTAATTTAACGTCTTCTATCCAGACGCTAATGCAACACACTGCTTCCCACGGTGAAAGCATAAAATCGATCGAAGCATAAATTGCACGGTTAAATGCCGCAATGAGTGAGAGAGAGAAAGGGAAACTTCCATCTCAAGCTCCACCAAATCCCGACCATTCACAAAGCGCAAATATCGTCCTTAACCAACAAAATCATAACGTGAATGCCGTAACTACGTTGAGATTGGGAAGAGTGCTGAACAACCATGTTGGTAAACAAGTTGATGATTTAGATGATACCCCGGCTACTACTTCTACTCCTACTTTGTCTAATTCAACATCTTCTTCCGAGCCTATTCTTCATTCTCCACTGGGCTCGAACCCTCAGTCCACTTTCTTGAATAAATTACCATCTCAGACCATTCCAAATCCAATTTTGGAATCCATTCCATCCTCACAAACTTCTTCTCAAATGTTGGACCCAACCCCTGTTGATAAAGCTCATTTTCCAAACCGGTTGAGGCCCAACAAACCAAGTCCACAGATGGAGAAGATTGTGGAAATATTTAAGCAAGTTAACATAAATATTCCTCTCTTAGATGCTATCCAACAAGTTCCGTCCTATGCGAAAATTCTTAAGAACTTGTGTACTAGGAAAAGAAAAACTCAAGTGCCTAAAAAGGTTTTCTTTGCGAGCAATGTGAGCGATGCTCTTATCCAACATTTTCCCAAGAAATATAAAGACCTCGGTTTTCCTACAATTTCTATAATTATTGGGGGTAAAAATATCAATCGCGCTCTACTCGATCTAGGTGCTAGTGTTAATTTGCTCACGTATTCTATTTATGAGCAATTAGGCATAGGAGAGTTGAAAGCTACGCACTGCACTCTCCAGATGGCCGATCGATCTATCACCCACCATAGGGGTGAGCTAGAGGACGCGTTGATCAAAGTCGGAGAATTTATATTCCCTATGAAATTTATAGTTTTAGATACACAGCCTGTGGCAGACCCACGGAACCAAATCCCGGTGATTCTTGGTCGCCCTTTTTTAGCAACTTCCAATGCAGTAATCAATTGTCGTAACGGTTCAATGAACCTATCTTTCGGGAAGATGACAATTGAGCTTAATATTTTCAGGGTAGGAAGTCAACCCTCCGAACCTTCTGCTCATATAATTAATATATGTTCTATCAACAAGATAACTTCCGACAGTTGTGAATTGGAGGAGTTTTTGCTCCACGATAATGATCTCGACGCCACTAGTGCTCTGTTATTTGATCCAGCTATTTATTATACGAATAAGGTAGATAAGCTTTTCGAGTCTCTTACCTCTATAATTTCTGACGAATCAAGTGTTTTGAACCTTGGTGCGCAAAAGATTGACCTTGAAACTTTCAATCTTCCTAGAAGATCTGCCTATTCCACTGATATAGCTATTGATTCCTTTCTTTCCGATGAGATCATCAATTGGAACATCGAGGAAAGTTTCGAAAGTATTTTCGCCGAAGAACCCGCGTTCCTTAAAGACTTGGATGTTGTGATGAATCAACCTCCACCGGAAATTTATGAGCCCCTCTTTAAGGCCGAAGAAGTTGAACCGCCACCCCTTTTTCTTGTCACATACGAGAATGCGACTATTCCACTCATTCCTTATCTTTCATATTCTCGTTTCCATTCACACTCACTTTTTCGTCTCTACCAACCGAGACGTAAAACCTTTCGAATATATTTCTCATCTTCCCCTACTTAATATCTTATCGTTACCCTCATTTCCGTTTCTTCTACTCGAGATATGATACAATCTTCATTCTTATACAGTCTCGAGTTTTCTACACGTACATCTGTTACACGATCTTCTACCAACCATGGTGTTACCTAGATAAAATATTTGAATGGTTGGTTTTAACTTTTGGTCTTTATAAAGCTTTATGTAGAACAATAATATTTACCCCCTCTTATGTTGAATTTCAATGCTTAATAATAAAAAAACTGTTTTACTCAAGTTTGGGGGGGAAGAAATTATTTTGGCTCTTGAAAGAAATGAAATTTTTCCATGATTGTGAGCCAAAAACAAGTTCGGGGGACGAATTTACTGTCATTCACTTTTGACCCCTTCTTTATACCATCTTATTGAACTGTTCCTCCTACTCTTCAGATCTTGAGCTTATAGTACAGTATCAGTGAGGACACTGCTGCAAACAAGTTTGGGGGGATGGTTTGTAAGGATGGTTTGTAAATATCTACGCATCATATGTAAATATTGCATTGCATAATAAATTTTTCTTTAGAAAATGAAAGTGAGAAAGTGAAAAATACATATGAAAGAAAGGAAGAGATTTAAGAAATGCAAGAAAATTATATATTTTAAAACAAAGCTAGTAATAGGTAGTCATGAGTTATTGTTCCAAGGATTAGTAAGATGAAAGAATAACTAATCTGAGGTAGAAATAAGTCTGAAAAATAGTCCTTATTCTTGAGTCCAAAATTCTGAACGTTGATAACCTACTATATGCACTTGCACACATCTTGAAATTTGGGATAGTAGAGAATACCTTAAAATGCTCTTGTCTAAAAGCCTTAGTATGAAGGAAAAATATAGATCAACAAAATATAAATGACACAAAATATAAATGGTGAAGAAAAATGAACACTGATTTTATAATTACTTAAAACAGCAAAAAAAATATAGCGAGAGTGCCTTATCACCTAGTGTCTTAGATCAACTGGTTTGGGAGTCACTGCTAAGCCTTAGGTGTTGTAAGACTAGAATATTGCTAATTACACCTTAATAAGTGAGCACATTTGGTAATCGGTTGGTTAATACTTCAAGAAATATTAACGGCCGTATGAAAAATGTGTGAACAAATCCATCTAAAAATATCACCGACTAAAAAATACTAAGGTATATGGATAGGGTATGATAGCTTGAATTGAATTCTCCAAATATAAGGATGTCTTTTACACATACGTAGGGGTATATGATCGATATTTGGAGGAGAGATAGGAAGGAAGACTAAAGGCGATGTTTTATTGAGGGATGATGTGATTTCCAAAATCTTTTCAAGACCATTAATAGGGCTCATGACAACTAAAAAGCTAGTGTAGTTTGAAACACTTATTTTTAAGTTCTTTCTTTTATATGTTCCTTATCTTTGCATATAATTTTCATTTTCTTTCTTTTATTATGGGATTTTGTGGGTGAAATCCGTTAAAACCCTCAGGAGACAACACTCCTCCTACTAGGGACACCTAGAAATTTAAAGGTTTATTGCACGAGCTAAGTGCAATTGTGTTGCCTACGAAAATATGTTAGGTTTTTCTTTTTCTTTTTAATAAATAGTTTGCTCGGGATGATCAAAGATAAGTTTGAGGGTATTTGATCAGTCAAATTTATTGCACATTTTTATGGACATTTTCCTTATTATTATTAGTTACTAAAAAGTGTTACTTGTAAATTAAGAATATATATGGGTTTATTTGTAAAAAAAATTATTATCATATGTTTCTTCATTTATAATTAATATAATTAGGGAAAATATATCATATTTAAATAAAATATCTATGAGATTAAATGCATATCATATCAAATAATCCTAACTAATATTCTTAAGATATCATATCATATAATTGGTTGGAATAATATCTCAAATAAAACAAATACTACTAACAAGATGATTTTAAGATATTGTGCAGGTATTATAATAGATTAGCTCATTTCTGAAATCTAAGTAGGAGATCCAAAGCAAATCGGTTCACTGAACTAAATCTGCTGAACATTAGGAGCAAATCGAAAAATCTCGCAACAGCAGAGACTAAGGGCAATATTTTCAGAATCTGTATATCAAGAGAAACTCCAAATATCGAGAGAAAAATTCAGAAAAAATCCCCAAGTCCCAAATCCACTAGGAGGCGGCGGATCCGCGGTCAAAAGGGGATAAAGGCAGCGGAACCACGATTGTATAGCAGCCGCAGGATCTGGATTTTTGGGGGCATGATCGTAACTTCACCTACTTCAACATGGCATCTAGAGTTTGTACTTTCAGAGTCTATATAAAGGACCGAGAGCTGTCTATCAAAAAGCATCGAATCATCTAATTATCTATCCATCGATTTAGAGAGAGATCTACGAGCGAAAATTAGGGTTCTTGTAATCTACCTTTTCAAGGAGAAATTTTGTAATGCAATAATTGATTAATAAAGCTAGTCTTTTGTTTTAATTTTTGTCGCATTTACTTTCCGCATTACTTTTCTGCATTACTTTCCGTATTACTTATCTGTATTACTTTTCTGCATTACATTCAACATTACTTTCTGCACTTCTAAATTTTAAATATGGTTTCATTCATCTTTCATCTCTCTTTTACCACGCTAATAACCATGAGCGAGTAAATTCTTGCTTGTTAGGGTTTGTAGGATAGGGTAGAACAATGGATGAAAAATCCCTTAATTTCTTTTGACGTTTTAATGTTTATAAATTTTAACAAAATAAATGTTAACACTCTTATCGGGCGCGCTATCAATTAATGATACTCACGACCATGATTTGAGATTAGTTAATACTTGTTTTGTAAAGGGCTTGAGATAAATAGAGATCAATGGAAAGACAAAGGGTAGTAGTGGGAAACCCTAATTCCCTCCAAGAACCCTAATCCATATTCATCGCTATATCTCTAGTATTAAACAATTAAAAGATAAAAAAAATCATTTCTAAACCTTCATCCATTAACTACTAAGTCCTATAAACTGTACAAGCCTTTCTATTATAAAATTTTCTACATATCTTAATTTAAAACGACAACAATCCCTCATCTCTTTTATCAACTCGTCCAAAATAAGAAAAGAAATTCATGTTTCCCCGCGGACAACCCGTACTCATCGCGGCTAGCTATTTGTGACACCGTCTTGCTTGCGGTTATTTACAACACACACACTACTTTCACGGAACTTACATGAACGCCTCTTTTTGCAAGCAATCACGTTTGCATTTTGATTCTTATGAATGTGTTTGATTTAATGTATAGGATCGGTTGCGGAGATATTCGACGCGGTGAAAAAGGGCAAAGCATTCGCAAGCTTTGTTTAACATGTATCGATTTTAGGTAAGTAGGAGAACATTTACAAGTGGGAACTCGGATGGATGGCGTATAGCACCTCTGAGTACCAGAAACTTTATAAAACTCCGTATCGGTTTTTAAACTCCATTCGCGATATTTAACCGTGTTTCTATATCATATGCATTACATGAGTACCATCGCATCCCTAATGAATAATTATACTTGCTAGAATGGATACCTTGGTTAGAATTGCTATAATGGATAGAATCGCTATATATGATAGTATCTTCGTGTTTCATATCATAATTGCCCTGATACATGTATACATTGGATATAACATAAGCACAAATACGAATGATTGTCATGTTGCGCAGTTCACAGACTTGCATGCTACTCCACACATCATTAATATTACTATGACACATAGAATTGCCACGTCTAGTCATAGTATAATGTTTCGTTATAGTATTGATTGCCATTTACCATGTATCATTATTTGAATGCTGTCGTCCGTACATTTACATATTATAATTGCCAACCGTTGCAAAAATGAATCATTCAATTTTGATGTCATAGATATGATGTTTTCTATGGATTTGAGAAACCGCAGGAGACTTTTTGCAAAACTGATTATGTTTTCAAAGTGCGGTTTTCTCGTGATTGATGTTTTGATGTCCATCATGAGTTTTCTGGTATTCATGATGAGCTATTCGAATCGAGATAGGAGTTAATCGATTACGGATACAGGATGTACCCGGTACGATTCCGAGGGGTAGGAAGTCCGTAGGGAGGTACGAGGAGCCTAGCGAGGACGATCGATGCTAGAGATGATTTTGGAGCAAGATATCCAGAGGATACCGACCGAGTCCGAGTTGATATCAGGAGAGGGCCGATCTGTGAGACGGTGCCCATGATATCCAGATTTTTAGTGTCGACGATAGACACGAGATTGATGAGGATTTGATGATGATTGACGTTACTCTTACTGACTTCATTTATATTGCACTTGCATTTATTACAACGCATATCATATTATACCTTGTGATATTATATTCCTATTCATTGAGTTGGCAACTCATCCCCTTTGGGCCTTAGCTTCTTGTATGGCGGACCGCACGAACACTTAGCGGCGTCACCGACACATCTTTTAGGGTTCATCGCATATTTTGGCAGGTGGGTTACACGCATAGTAACTGCCTCTTTTGTATATGTTTTTTCTTGTATCCGTGTCACTCCATCAGGCCGCTTATATTATTTGACTTAGATCAAGTTATGATTTTATGTATATTCTTTTGGGTCAAATTCGGATAGAGTTGACTAGTTTGCTTTACTTACACATTTTATTTATGTTGCTCGTGATCCTTCGTTTTCGAGCGTCGTATATAATTGCGTGGTTGTGATTCCGCCGTTTGGCATTGAGATGGCTTCTAAGTAGGGATGCCGATATATTTATATGTTTATATACTTGTTTTTATCAAAAAAAAAATACAAAAGAGGTGCTGCCGAAATTTCAAATAACGAAGACGTTTTCAATCCTATTTCAAAACACGTTACATATGCTTTAAAACAAACAATCCTTATAAACAAATTGTGTTTCATGTTAAATACCCTTTTGAAAACTTTACCTACTTTGTTCTTTAAAAAGATTTAGATCTTGGTTTTTGGCTTACTTGGATCGCGTCGACATCTTTAGACATCACGTGATCTAAGTGCCGGTCCCATGCCAAATTCGGATCGTGACATAGTGACATAATATCCTGTTGTTCCTGGACCTAGGAATATGGTGTTGTTTTTAATGATAGATCATATCTAAGATGCCAAAATAATTGTAACATTTGATAGGTCCATTTTTTTGACCGATCCTCACAGTTCATGTAGCCATTTGGCACCCCTTTTTCAATTGTTGTTCCTCACTATTATTGAAGTGAGAATGAACAAGGCCGACCGACTCGGTCGATACCCATTTTTATAAACTAACGAGCGTTTACTGCATTGCATGTAGGGTTGTTAAAGAATCTCAAAGTCGAGGCTCGGCTTGAGATCGGCTCGTTAAATCTCGTTCAATTTCGTTTGACAACTAAATGAGCCAAGATAAAATATAAATCTAAGCTCGATAAAATAAACAAACGAACACAAACATAGACGAGCTCGAGCTCGGCTTGTGTTCAAGCTCGACTCGTTTAGGGCTCGTTAGGCTCAAGCGGAGCCTAGATCAAAGTTTAAATAACACTCTCAATGCTTTTCTTTATTCTGGAAGATATTTGCTCTTTATTTAATTATCTGTATATCATGGAAATTTTTAAGTTTATTATCAAGAAATTTTAAATTGTGCCAACTCGTATAGTTTGAATTTGTATAACAAAATATTGATTTGATTTTCATTAAAATTTAAAGAAAAAATAAAATATTTTTTTTTCCTTTTGAAATGATTTGCTTTTTATATGATAAAATATTTATATATCTAAAATATTTTGTACGGTTAGAAAATTTAAGTTCATAGCAAAACTGGATTGATAAATATACCAAAACCTGATTCCAAGAGTGATGAGATTATTTTACATATTCTATGCTTACGACAATTATTAAATTGTTAGCAGGATGCATGCCAAAACTTTATATATTATTGTTTGTCAAGGTCTGCATTTAATGATGTAAATGTGATTTTATTTTTTAATTATTAGGTTTAGATGTAATTATGTTTTATGTATTGTTACATACGTAATTTTTGATTAGATGATATTTAATTATATCATGTACTTGAATTGGTCCTATTTTATTGTTGCTTTTTGAAACAATTTAAAATCAAACTTTAATCAAGATCAGCCTAGCAAAAAATAGTTAAACGAGCCAAGTTTTTTTGCTGAGCTGAACAAGCCAAGCTTTGGCGAGCTTGAGCTCAATTTCAGCTCAAACGAGCTTGAGCCGAGTTTGAGCTCAATTGGGTTGAAACGAACTCTGTTGGATATAGTGCCCTCAAGGCAATTATTGTAATCGCAGGCAAGTAATTATGATGATTGAGAGAGAACCTATACGGGTATAACAGTCTTACTCGAAATGGTAGTATACCATCTAGTTCATCTCTATCAACTTATACATGTATTATGTGGTATTACAGATCATTATTATATATTGATAGAGCCTATACGATTCTTGCTTGACTATCAAGTTTATTGTGGCGATCACGCTTGTGAGAATTGGGTAGTCTATAAGTAAATCCTCAAACGTCCCTAGTCATGGGAATATCGAGACTGGGTATCGATATTCCAGAGTAGACTGGTGTATATGTTTCTTGACCCCGATGAGAGGTGATGGCCGGTCTCACAGCCATTGGTGTCAGTTAGTCATCAAAAATAGTATATAGGTGCTCACTGGAAGTGAGTACACTGGACGGACTCGCCGAGAATATACTAGATAGTATTATACCTATTATCAGATAATAGTTCTCAGGTGACATGAGTACAGGTTAGTCTGTCGACGTGAGATCGTCATTTGTCACGTATGCGTTCCCACTGTGCTTTGATTTGCCCTACCACGGCTCAAAGGAGTTGAGAAAATAGGTTTTAGTTGGGTACAGTCCCGAGCCATATGGAGGCAGTGAGCGGATCGTCGGGGATTCGTCTCTCCTGGTATTAGAAGTAGATGTCGCGTCGTGCACAGATGGCCATCACCAGAAATCCTTGACCAAGATGGATGAGAATTACTGATTTGGATCAGTAGTTTCTCAGTGGGTGATGAGCTTCACACCGACACGACTTATTGCGTTATTAGGGGTCTGACTTCATCCACCCCTTAGACCCGATATGTGATACTCTTAGACGAATAGACCGGACTGTATGGAGATTGTCACAGACAGGCTTTTACGGATGAGTTTGCTCGTCGATCTTCCTTTCGTTCAATACCTGGGTAGCCGTTACGTACAGCTAGTGCCGTTGACGTGCTTGTGGTTAAACCCACTGCCAGCGTATTATCGAGTCTTTAGAATCCCACACAGAGAGTTTTCCCGGTTCAGGCAAAATGATGTAGTAGCCGTATATTGATACGTGCAGGGTTCCGATTAGGTATGTGTGCTAACCACACGAACTTTAATCTGGTGGATGATAATACTAGCCGGTTTTGGATTAAGCCGGATTATTAAATCATGTTTTGATTTAATAATTTATGTATATATATTTCGATATGTATATTCTAGTATTATGTTCATTGTATTTGTCTTTCTCTTGGGTATTGGTATTTTGATATGAATATGTGCATGTATTTGCGCGGACATATTTTTGTACTCATACAAGAATACTTTTAGAAGGAGGCCTCCTCATTTCAAGGTTTTTCTTTTTAATAAATTGTGAAATAAAGTGGAAAAGAGAAATGGTGGAAGGTATGGGAAAATGAATTATTAATTCATTTGCAAATACTATTCAAGTATGGTTGTACTTTTAAAATAGTAAAATTCTTTTTACAAAAGATATGAAGCATGCTTGAATTTGTTAAGAGTTTTATTCATTTCACCATTTAGCTTCTCTCTCTTCCATGACTCCTCCTCCTTCTTCTTTAACTTCAACCCTCCCATGAGTTGAGAATCATGAAGATAAAGAGAAAGAAAAATACTAGAACACCCACACACATTACTAAGCATCCTAAATTAGCATCCTACGATCTTTAGTTATTTCATTGATAAAATTGAAACTTGAACTTGGTTTTCTCGGGTGGATCATCTTCGGCGACAGAAGACCGGCTTGCAAGCTCTATCCAGAGCTCTTTAGAGCATGCTAGAGTCCACTACATTAGATCTCTTGAAAATACCTTGAGGATGTGAGTATTGCTAACATTGTGGATTAGCATAGCTTACTAGTTTTTTATTTACAAGTTCTATCTCTTTAGTTCGATTCATGGTTTATGAACTTTAGTAAAGAAGAAAATTTTGAAATCCATGTTGCCATATTCTAAAATTAGCTTGCTAGTACGCTTAAGTTCCTAACAGTGGTATCAGAGCCGAGCTAAAAGCTAGACTTGTTTGCACAAATTTATTGTTTCGATCGACGAAATTTTCCGATTCACATTTCCAAAACTTTGCTTTCTGTTCGAATTCTAAAGTTGGTTAAAAAAATTTCTGAGACCCTTAAAAATATGTGCAGGCAAAATTAGAGTTAGAAAAAAAAATTAGGCACCTAAGCCCAAAATTAGACTGCTGAATAGTCGCTAAATGCGCCCATTAACCACTGATTTGTGGCCAAATTTTGGCTACAGTGCCTCAAATTTTTCTGGGGCTTTAATACATGGAAATATGATTTTTGGAATATTTAGTTTTGGTCCAAATTTGTTTGTGTACTGGTTTGTACTTGGGGCCAATGCGGAAAGTTTTAATCAATCGAAATTTTAAATTCGTATTTTTCTGTGCATTTGTTTTTGAGACCGTGAATATCATACAACAACAACTGAGCCTTTTATCCCAAACATATGGGGTAGGCTACATGAACCAACATGAGAATCACGCCGGGTCCAGCACATGAATCCTCTGTCTCCACTCACTTCTATCGAACAATATACTTTCATTGAGTCCTTTGGAAACCATATCGTTTCGTATCACCTCCATCCATGTTTTCTTCGGTCTCCCTTTTGCCCTTTTGCCATTGCCCATATCAAGAGTATCTATTCGTCGAACCGGTGCTTCCATTGGTCTGCGTCACACATGACCAAACCATCTTAGCCGGTGAATATCATAGCGCAATATAATCCGACTGGTTGTTATATGTACAATTAGACGGGTTTACGAACATGATATTTGCGTTGATATTTTATGTTGCTCTGTTGATTATGGTTATGTTGGATTTGTCGCAATGGTAGCTCGGTGTATATAGTATTTAATATAGTTCTCTGTGATGTAGTGTATATTCATATTGTGTGGCGAGCATTCGACATGTAGACTGCCGTCACTGCGGCTTGTATATTATTCTTTAGGGTGCGTCTTGGTTGCGGACGTACCCACCATTGTATATTCAGGTTTTCATTACATACACTAGGATTACCTCGCACCGGAGTGCTCGAGTAGCTGGGTTTTAGAGAGCAACTGGCCTCCATCTCATAGCGTCGAGACCGAAGTGCCTTACTTTAGAATTGACGGGCTATTTGCGCACTCGTAGGGGGTATAGGATTGACCTGTGGAGGGGTGCCCAAGTCACCGGATCTTGGAGATGCTAGGTAGTCCATTCACTTCGTTGATTGGGGTTGCCTCGCTTCTGGGATTGGAGGGTGGCTTGCCACACTCATAGGGGTCTAGGGTCTGATACTACGGGCTATCCACACGACCGGAAAATTGCTCATATTTGACTCCATTGAAATGTACTTTTCTTAGATTATTCACATTTCCATGCCGTGTTTGCTTCTGCTATGAAACTTCTGTGATGTTACTTGATATCATGCGTGAGACGAATATATATATATATAGTAGACGCTGTATATGTTTTGCATCCTTGCTAGTCTTGTCCCCGCCCTGCCGTAAGTTAAGTAACCTTACGGTGAAGACCCGGGATCCTGAGGCGAATATGGATGGTATATATGTGCGTGTCTATTTTCGTTTCTTTCTGACAAGATATGTTTAATTGATGGTGCTGCATTAATTTTGATTAATGCAAGGAAAACAAACCTATATGATGTTGTCGGAACCAAATTTGAAAACCATAGGCATTTACTTTTGCTTTTCGTCGAGATATTCAATTAGGAATATTTTGCATCTCATTCGATGAGGAAAGAGCCTATATTTCTTCACAGGGAGTGACCTCTTTGACAAAAGTTTACGTGATTATAAACTACTCGTTTTTCTTCAAAACCATTGGTTTCTAAAAAACAACTCGTTTAAAAAATGCGGAGCCTAAACTACTCCTTTTCAAAACTACTTGAGTTCCTTCAACGATATCAAGTTCATTACGTTAATGGGTTTTCTCCAAATACCAGCCGTACCAGCCGTAGCCCTCCATCATTTCGTATGAGTAGTGGTTAGTATTCATGCTACGTTTGTTGACCTTCTCAAGGTGTAGTGTGCGGTAGCTAATTGGTGTTTGTTTGTAGCATTAGATCGATTGGTTAGGACAGTCGTTCGACCTTGTTGACCTTGTCAAAAGTCTATGTAGGTGGGTCTATTACAATCAAGATAATGACGGGTTGAACTTGACTAGGACTGTCACGTCTCGCTTCCCAAAATACGTAACTACGGCATGTGACAGAGCCGACCATGCTACTTGTGGTTAGGAAATATTCCTCCATAATCACATTACGGCTGAACAGGACTTGTTGACCTTGTCAAGGTAACTTGGGTTCTAGGGGTAAAAACCATATCAGGAGTTTCAATATAAAGGAAACTTGTCACGTATGTACATACCATATCAGGAGTTTCAATATAAAGGAAACTTGTCAGGTATGTACATACCTTCTAGAGTGTGGTGACTTGAGTGGCTTCCATCAAGTTATCACCCGATAATAGTTGGGTCCCGATTCCTGTTTATTCGAAAATACTACACATTTGATATATCATTTTCCTTACTTTTCTTAAATATCTAAAGGTTTTTATTATAAATATAGAACATATTTGGATTTATCTGTAAAAATACTATTTACCATATGTTTATATATTATAATCAACATCATGAAGGAAAATGTATGCATATAATATTTATATAATATTTTGATAATTTAAATATGCATATCATATCAAATATCCTTAATCAATATTCTTGAAATATAATATCATATAAAATGGTTAGGATAATATCTCAAAAATACCAAATATTACTAACATTATTCATTGAGATATTGTGCAAGATTTAGCTTAGGAGATCGAGATATTGAGATGTCGGGAATAAAAAATCGGCCGATAAAGTTAAATAAAATCGAAGAATCCATACTGGTAGAGACTCAGAAAAGATATGAAGATTCCAAACATTAAATAAATCTCCATGTGTCACAATGAAGCAGCCTCAGAATTTTGAAGCCCTAACTCCTCTATCCCACCGCGGTTGCGTGGCAAAAATGCCCAATAAGCGGCGGATCCGCGGCCAAGTTGGCAAATTAGGGTCTGTGATTTTTAGGTGTGATTTGCAACAACAAACCCTATTTCTTAGGATATTGAGTTTTTGGTTTTGGGACTATATAAAGGACCGAGGGCTAAACTTAGAGATCATCAACCTTTTACACGAAGCTAATCACCGTCAAAAAACAAGTGATCCACGACAGATCCGCGATTCGACGTGAGATTCGACGGAACATCTACTTCCTACGAGGCAGAGATCGAGAGCAACCTTTTCTTCCTCTTGTAATCTAAACTTGAAGGTTTTGTACTTATGAAGTTGATTAATAAAGGTAGATCTTTAGTTTTATTCTTATCGCATTTATTTTCTGTATTTACATTATGATCTCTATCCGTTCTTCTTCTTTTATTTCCATCATGCGCGAGTAATTCTCCGCTTGATAGGGTTCGTAGGATTATGGTAGAACAATGGATGAGAAAATATTTTAACTTCTTTTGAGTCTTATGAAGTTTATAAACTAGCAAAAGAATCGTTAACATCCTTATCGGGCGCGCTACCAATTTATTGCTAGTCTCGACCGTGATTTGAGATCAGATTAACAATTGTTTTGTTAAGGGCTAGACATGAATAGGGATCAATGAAAAGACAAGGGTCAATTGTGTGGAAACCCTAATTTCTTCCAAGAACCTTAATCCTCATTCATCACTATCAATCTAGTTTTAAATCTATCAATAGATAAAAAGAGTCATCTTTATTAGTCATCCATAGCTACTAAATCCTAACGAACCCTACAAGCCCTCTTCTGATATAAAATCTACATCCGTATTTAAACTAGATCTGTATTCTACATCCGTGTTTAATATAGATCTAGAATCTATTCTTCACTATTCTTTATTCTTCTATTCTTCTATTTCTAATCAACACGTCTAAAACAAGATTAAAATATTCCACGAATCCCTGAGGACGACCCGTACTCATCTCGGCTAGCTACACGTGACACCGTTATTGATTGCGGTTACTTACTACATACTCACAAAGAATCAATCAAATGGCGTCGTTGCCGGGGATACGTGCATAGTTTTTTTTCTTGATATTCGTGTTGAATTCTTATTCAATCCATATCATAAAAATAAAATAAAATAACAAATTGTGTATTTAACGATTAGTGTGCGATTTTTGCGAGGAAATCTGGAGTCACTGTAGCGAGGATATAAAGTTTCAGAGACTTTCAGAGAGGTCCATAGGAGATAGGAAGACACTGTAAAAAAATTGAACAAATAACTCTCATCTCTGCGGCGGAACCGCGGCTATTGTAAACAAACGGCGGCG
Source organism: Agapanthus africanus (assembly GCA_030015575.1). Lineage (NCBI taxonomy): Eukaryota > Viridiplantae > Streptophyta > Magnoliopsida > Asparagales > Amaryllidaceae > Agapanthus > Agapanthus africanus. Next base: position 152,320,578 of record CM057348.1, on the reverse strand, counting down.
GAACCGCGGCGGTCTAGTTGACTTATGCCTCCAAATTCCTCTGGTAATCTTTTCTCTAATTTTTCTCTCTCCTCTAAAATCCAATAATATATTTTTCTGCAGGATTCTTTGCAAAATATTGCCGCTCAAAAGTCTTTTTGCGTGTTTTGCAATTGGTTTGTGTGTGCATATTATAAAAAAACGTACTTTGAGGGGCAAGACCAAAATTCAGATTAGGTGGGGATTTCATCACCCTTCCCAGACCCCACAAATCACAAAACGAGCATTCGCATCACCCTATATAAATTTTAAAAAATATCTAGACCAAGACTCTAAGGACCATCGCGCTTAATTAGGACAGAGGAAGATCATGAGTAATCTATCGCTTATCCGCATTTCTTTTGTGGTGTCTAGGCACGTGTGACTAGGAAAGTGGTTACTTAATTAGGCCCGATATTTTCAGTGATTCGTATAGCGGATACCTCCCACTTACCTGGCACTTACCTGGCCACAAGAGTTATAAAGAGGTGGTAGAGGATTGATCCTGCGACTTGTCTTTTGGAAGTTTAGGAGCGGTCTAGTGACTTGACCTAGGTGACCTTAGTTCTAGGCTTGTTTGTGCGTTTTTTGTGTGATTTGTCTCACGTCCGACTTTTTCAAAACAAACCATTTTAAATAGTTCACACACGCTGCCACGTGCGCTAAACCCGCTTAGAGTATGCTCGGCTGGACACGGGATTCTAGTGCCCGTCTTGTCCACGTTTCTGCTATCGACTCCGAAGTCGGCACTTCTTCATCTTCTTTTTCCCCTCCACCCACCACATCGACCGAGATGGACGGTTCTCCATCAGATTATAACACTACCCTGCCACCACCCGTAGGTGCGCAGAATCCACCGCGCATCTCTCTCCAAGAGAGATGCTACCCCGTGCGTGGACCCTTTCCTACTTGTCTATCTATTCCACCAGCCAATGGGGATAATTTTTAAATTAAACCCCACTTCATCAAACTGTTGCCTAAATTTCACGGGCTTGAATCCGAAGACGCATATGTTTTTATAAACAAATTCGAAAACGTATGTGCAATGATGGGCACATCATAACTTTCTGTGGATGCTATGAGATTACGTCTTCTCCCTTTTACTTTGTGCGATCTAGCAAAAAAATGGTTTTATATTACTGCCTCACATTCTATTGCCAAATGGGATGAATTCGTTGTAGCATTCCTTAAGAAATTTTATCCCAATCATAAGACCGCCCGTGTTCTAAGCGAGATCAACCAGTTTACCCAACTTCCCAGTGAACCATTCAGAAAATGTTTTGAACGGTTTAAGAATCTTCTTCTACAATGCCCTCATCATGGAATCAATAGATAGGACCTTTGTCGCATTATATATGAGGGTGTTGATCCTGCAACAAAACAGATGCTTGAAACCATGTGTTAATGTCATTTCCTGTCTAAAGATGATGGTGAAGCTTGGCAATATCTGGAAGATCTCACTGAACAAACTTTACAGTGGAAAAGCGTTAGACCTACATCGTCTAGGGGAGGTGTCTATCAGCTCGATATTTCCATCGCAGTGAAAGCCGAAATGGACGCGATACAAAGGAAACTCGATCCTATAGAAAACAAAGTCTCTTCAGCCTCCCTAAACCAATTTACGCTCCTTAAAACCGTGTGTGGTTGATGTTCCAACCCATCACATTTGACGAAAGAATGTTCTTTGAATCCACCGTTTCAAGGTCAAGAACAAATTAATGCTACTTTTCAGCAGCGACCTAGAAACGATCCTTATTCTTCCACATATAATCAGGGATGGAGGAAAACTTTCTTCCCCAAAAAAGAATTTCAGTCTCCACCTCTCATCCCACCACCGGCTGCAAGTGAAGGGCCTTAATTTCATTCTGCCGGCTTTATCCACATCATTCTAATTTTGCTTGGAACCAAACCCAAACCCAAACCCAAAATCAAAACCAGTTCCAAAGCAATTATCAAAAACTTCCTCCACAGCAACAGAAACCACCACAACCGAGTCAGCACCCCTTTCAACCTCAACCTTTGCAAAACCCGGCCAACAACTTTGATCCTTATAATAATTCTTTTGCCGGTACCGATAAACTTTCTGCACTCGACACGTTCATTAAACATTCCATGCAAACAACTGATACTTTAACATCTTCTATCCAAACGTTGATGCGGAACACCGCTTCCCACGATGAAAGCATAAAATCGATAGAAGTACAACTTGCACAGTTAAATACCGCGAAGAGTGCGAGAAAGAAAGGAAAACTTCCATCTCAACCTATACCTAATCTTGTCCAGTCCCAAAGTTATAATGTGAGTGCCATTACCATGCTGAGATCGGGAAAAGTGCTGGATAACCAAGTGGGTGAACACGTTGATGATATTAATAACACCCTGGCTTCTACTTCTTCTCCTATTTCATCTAGTCCACCATCTTCCGAGCCTATTCTCCATTTTCCCCAAGGCTCGAACAATCAGCCCACTTTCTCGAGTCTACCTAAAATGATCCCCACTCCAATTCTGGGATCGATTCCATCCCCACAAACTTCTCCAATGTTGGACCCAACCCTTATTGATAGAGCTCCTTATCCAAATAGGTTAAGGGAAAACAAACCAAGTCCACAAATGGAGAAGATTGTGGAAATTTTTAAGCAAGTTAACATAAACATTCCTCTCCTAGATAATATTCAACAAGTTCCGTCTTATGCAACAATCCTTAAGGACTTGTGCACAAGGAAGAGAAAAACTCAAGTGCCGAAAAAGGTATTCTTAACGAGTAACGTGAGCACTGCTTTTACACAACAACAACCCAAGAAACGAAAGGACCCGGAAGTCCTACAATATTTATTTCTATTGGGGGTAAAAATATCAATCATGCTCTACTCGATTTAGGCGCTAGTGTTAACTTGCTCCCGTATTCTGTTTATGAGCAATTAGGGATCGGAGAGTTAAAACCGGCGCACTGCACTCTTCAGATGGCCGATCGATCTATCACCCAACCTAGGGATGAGCTCGAGGATGTGTTAATCAAAGTCGGGGAATTTATATTCCCTGTGGACTTTATCGTTATAGATACACAGCCTGTAGCGAACCCACGAAACCAAATTCCGGTGATTTTAAGTCGACCTTTTCTTACGACTTCCAACGCTGTAATCAATTGTCAAAACGGCTCTATGACCCTATCCTTCGGGAAGATGTCAATTGAGCTTAACATTTACAAGTTGGGAAGTGAACCCTTCGAACCCTATGCTCAAGTATTATCTGTCAAAGCGATAGATTCCGATAGCAGCGAACTTGAAAAGCTTCACGATACTGATCTCGACTCCGCTATTACATTGATGTTTGACCCTGCTATTTATTATACACATACGGACACTTCTATCGAGCTGTCTGGGTCAACATCTAACGCTAAATGTGAACCTTTTCTGGAGTCCGAGTATCATCTCGTTCTTTCCGATGAGATTATTATTCGAGATATTGATGAAAGCATTGAAGAAATTTTCGCTGAAGAACTCGCATTCTCAGAAGACATGGGAGTTGTGATGAATCAACCCCAACCCAAAGAAGTTGAACCACCATCCCTTCTTCTTATCAATAACGAGAATGCGAGTAATCCATCATCACTGTTTCGTCTCTACAAACTGAGACGTAAACCCGTTCCATACTACCTCTTATCCCCTCCCCGCTTCTTGTCTACATATAACAGGTTTTTCTACTGACCAATACGTTATATCGATAAAAATTTTGAATGGTTGGTGTTGAATTTTGGTCTTTGTAAAGCTTTGCATAGACCAATAACTTTAACTCTCTCTCATAATTTTAATTGCTTAATACTATTTTACTCAAGTTTGGGGGGGGGGGAGGAAATCTTTTGGCTCTTGAAAGAAAATAAATTTTTACAAAATTGTGAGCCAAATATAAGTTTGGGGGAGGATTTCACTTTCATTATTTCATGTCCCCGTTACTAACTTTTCTTCCTAAGCCTATAGTTTTTTTTAACTTAACAGATGACATCAGTGAGGACTCTGCTGCAAACAGATTTAGGGGAGGTTTGTGCTTATTCACGCATTATTTTGCATTATCATAAATATAAGCACAATTTTTTTTTATAATGAAAGTTTGAAAGTGAAAAATTTACATATGAAAAATAGGAATAGTTTGAGAAAAACAAGAAATTTAGATGTTTTCTTAAAAGTAATAAGTATTTATGAGCCATTGTCCCAAGAGTTAGTAAGATGAAGGAAATTACTAATCTGAGGATAAAAATAAGTTTGAAAAATAGTCTCTGTTCTTGAGGCCAAACATTTGAATGTTGATACTCTACTATACGCACTTGTACACATCTTGAAACTTGGGATAGTAGAGAATACCTTGAAATGATCTTGTCTAAAAGCCTTAGTATGGAAAATAAAATAAAATATAAAGAAAAAAATGATGAAAAAAATGAAAACTGGTTTTTAAATTACCAAGGCAGCATAAAAAAATATAGCGAGGGTGCTTTATCACCGAGTGCCTTAAACCAACCGGTTTGGGAGCTACTGCTAAGCCTTAGGTATTGCAAGACGAGCAATTATGCCTAAATTCGCGAGCACATTTTGTAATCAGTTGGTTAGTACCTTGTTCCCCGCCGAAAACCGAAGACGCGATAAACGTCTCGCCTGAATTTCGGGGCAGATGCTAATTGGTGCTATCCGTCCACCTCTCCGAAGATACCAAGTTGATTTATGACACCACGTATCGAAGGTTTAAACGGATGCCGCCGATGTAGCAGACTTCGTCAGATTCCCCCTCATTTGAGGGGTTTTTGATTGTGGGGACACTCTTCCCTGCAGGCGTAAGCCCCTGCAGTTAATTACGCTACCGCATCGCGGTAACAACTTTCTCCTTCTCCAGATGGTCACTTCGTGTCGTGGGTGTTTGTTTTGATTTTGGTTTCCCGTGTATTGTATACGGAGACTAATTTATGTCGTCGCCCGTAGGGCGTGGATTAGTCCAAATCCGTATTTTCTTAGATTTGGGTTTGGGGGTTGGCTTTAAGGATACGTTAGTCTCATTTGAGACTAAGATCAACTTAAACGTTTGTTAAGGATACGTTAGTATGATCTTTAGGCTAAGATCAACTTAACGGGATCGTTTAGATCCAACAAGAAAGCATTTGGGCTCTATTGTTTCGTTTAGGGACATTGCGGTCGATTGTTAGTTTAAGGACATTACGGTCCAAGGTTAAGGACATCATAGTCCGTGGGTTAAAGGGACCCCACAGTCCGAGGTTAAGGACATCATAGTCCATGAGTTTAAGGACCCCACAGTCTAGTCTAAAGACGTCATAGTCTGTGAAATGTGTGGTTGTCGGGACCCGTCACCTCTCTGAAGACGTTGAAGGATTACAACGACAAATATCAAAGGAGTTCAGAGATGTATCCTTGAACCAAAATTGATTGGGAGATCTATAGTCTAATTTGGAACTAAGATCAATTAATTAGATTATGAGCACATTGGCTCAGTTAAATCTGAATTGAGGACTTATGACCAATTTGGGATAAGTCCAATTAAGTTTGAAATGTTGGCCCTTTGTTGGACCATTAAACATTTGTCTGGGTTAAACCCCCTATTATTTGGCACTGCTAAACATGGGTTCTGACAACATTTTATCTTTTGTTGAGTGCTGAGCACTCATATACCATATAGGATGATCAATTTTGGAAGGCAAGGATGCACTTGAGACTCAGTAAAAAGAGAAGTCTTGCCTCAGAAGGACTTAGACAATTTATGCTAGGATTGATTTGAATATAGTGTTAAACACTAACATATATTTGATGGTCATGTGTTCTCACATGAAGCGCCGAAAATAGTGTTAAACACTAAGGAAAAAACGCTCAAAAATAGTGTTAAACACTAAAATTGGATTGGTCACGTAGGGCCATGTGAGGCCTCTGAAGGTGGGGACGGGTCTTCCTTTGTTTTGTTCTCAGAGTATTCAAAGATGTCAAACACTTAAGTTTTCACAGTCATCACGTGTGGGCACGTGATGGGCACCTATGCATTGATTTATTAAAGTGTTTATTAGGGGTCACGTGGGGACACGTGAGGGCGCCCAAAATCGATTCTGCCTTTGGCTTTGTTCCCTTTATTTTGAGAGCACGTGGGAACACGTGAGGTATTGTCTCCAAGTTTTTCTTTCTCATTTTAAGGGATCTGTTTCAGGGGGTCACGTGGGAGCACGTGACCTAGTCTTGTTCTTTCTTTTTTACTTATTGAGGAGAAGGGTTACGTGTTACCACGTGACCAAGTTCTTTACGTGCATGGAGAGTTTCTAGTCTCTTGTTTTAAGAATTAAATTCTCTGGTAGGGTTAAACCCTAATTTTTGTTTTAGAGGAATTAAATTCCTATGTATATGGAAGAATTAAAATCTTATGTTGGGTTAAACCCTAATTCTGTTTTGGAGGAATTAAATTCCTAAGCATTTGGGAGAATTAAATTCTCATATAGGGTTAAACCCTAGCTCTGTTTGGGAGGAATTAAATTCCTGTAAATCTGAGAGAATTAAATTCTCATGCAGGGTTGAACCCTAGTTTTATTTGGAGGAATTAAATTCCTATGAATTTGAGAGAATTAAATTCTCATATAGGATTAAACCCTAGTTTTATTTGGAAGAATTAAATTCCTATGAAATTGGGAGAATTAAATTCTCTAAACTCAATTCTCCCTCTAAGTTTTGGATCTGCATGGCAGAATCTTCCCGATGAGAATTAAATTCTCAACTTGTGGGGAGATTTGCTTCTGCTGATCTTCAACCGGATGAAGAACTAAGTTCTTATTCAGAAGAGTTAAACTCTTAAATTGAGAATTAAATTCTCCTTTTGTTTTATGGAGCTTAGATCTTTTTCCCCTTTCTCACATAAGGTTTCTTTTCTTGAGAATTAAATTCTCCTCTCTTTTCTCTCTGTTGTTGTTTTTTCTTCAGAAAATCAAAATTCCAAGATCCCTTCTCTTCTGCTCTTGGCTCCTATTTATAGAAGAAAGAAAAGAATCAATTTGTTTTGTGAATCTTTCATTGAAAGATTTTTGGTTGTTTTTTGTAACCAACATGATCTTTTAGATCACTCGGTGAATTTTATTCACCATTGGATTTTTAATCCAAAAGATATTCTGTCTGTTATTCTTGGTGAATTTTAGGAAAATCTTTTCTTGTATAAAATCTTTCCATAAATTGGTGATTTTTAATCACCATTGGATTTTTAATCCAACGGTGCTCTACTTTACAGAGCACCATCTTCTTGTTTGGAAAGATTTAGAGAGGTCTTTTTCCAGTTAAGGTTCTGGATTCCTACTTAATTAGAATTTAATTCTATTAGTTCAGAAGGATTAAAAGCCCATCACGTGTTGGCACGTGATCCCAATGTTTGATCATTGAAATAGAATTTAATTCTATCAATTAAAGAGTTTAGGAACTTGTCGCGTGTTGGCACGTGACCCTCTTGATTAAACATTTTATTCAGAATTTAATTATGCCTTTTAATCAGAGCTAAGGAATCATCACGTGTCAGCACGTGACCCTTGGTCATGTGTGAGCACGTGATACCCCATTGGGGTTTTTCCTTAGTGTCTTATTACATCTTTTAATCCCTTTTGGTGGGTTTTAAAGGCCCATCACGTGGTGGCACGTGACTCCATTAATTGCCTGCTTGATTAGAATTTAATTTTGTTATAACAGAGTTCCAGGAAACCATCACGTGTCAACACGTGACCATTGGTCACGTGTGAGCACGTGATACCCCATTGGGGAATTTCCTGATATTTTATCAGGGAACAAATTCCCCCACAGCGTTGTTCTCACGTGTTGGCACGTGAGTGCAACGCTGTCACCTTTATGACCGTTGGATCTGTCTAGGGAATATGGGAGATGAACCGTTCCCCATCACATCCTATAAATGCAGGAGTCCCTTCAGAAGCGCCTCCACTTTCCATCTTTTTCCTTGCTTGTTCTTGCCTTGAGAATTTAATTCTCTCTCTCAGAGCTTAGTTCTCTGTTTCGAAAATTTCCAGAGTTTAACTTTGTCAACAAAAGATTCCCTTTTTCAGGTAATGATCTTGAACGGCTGAAGAACTTCTTGTAGGAATTTAGATTTTAAATCCACATCAAGGGTTTTTTTCCCTTTAACAAGAACCCATTTTTTTAAAGTTCTTTTAAAAAGAAAACTGCTCAATCTTTAAATAATAAACCTCTTAGGGCTCCTCTGATCTTCAAGGATCGATGGTGATGCTTGTCTTCTCTCTGGAATTTAATTCCATTCTAAAGAGCTTTGGCTCTGAAAAATATTTTCTGGGAATTTAATTCCTCTATTCAAAAGGAATTTAATTCTTCTAAAGAACTCAGTTATTCCCAGAGAACTTCTTGGGGTTTTCTTGCCCTGAGTTGTTCTTTGCAAAAAAGAATTGTAGTAGAGCTTTCTGGGAATTTAATTCCCCTGTTCTACTTGATTTTCGCAGAGTCCAAGATAGGTTTCTCTTTTGGGGGAATGTGTAGAGTCATTTGAATTCATTGAGAATCTTCCATTTATTCTCATGATGATTGCTTGGCCTCATTATTAGTGAGCCGCCATCTTGATTTTGTGGGACCCATATGTTTTGTAACCAATGGTCCCAAAATAAGTCCTCTGTCGCTTTCTTCCACTGTCTTTTTATATATATACATTTATAAACATATATATATATACACACGTGTTAGCTTCGCTTAACAGTTTCCCCTTCTTTTATTTCAGGAACAATGACTTCTGTTCCATATTTCCCTTTCACTCGCTCGGAGGCTGCCTTTCCTCAGTCACCGTCTGACGAAGAGGTGATGGCGATGATCAGGGCTCATGACCCGAATTGTGCCAATCTACTTTTATGGGGGACCTAGTACGGTCGCATCATCCGCGGTCGCCGCAGTTTCCTTTGCGAGATACCGACAGAGCCTACCTATCCATTCCTGCCGATGGATCCTCCACGGACTGCCTTTATTGTGGAGATGCTGAATTGGACCCCTATGGGACGGCTCGAGCCATCAACAACTGGTATTCCGAACTATCCTGTGCCGGCTATAGACATTTTTGGGTGCCGCATTTGCCAAGGCGAAGCCCAGCCATGGGGACAGATTTACAAGATAGGGCTTACCCCTCGACATCCCACGGGCTACCTTCTCTGGGCCCGTTATATCCTGTCCGCCCATCGTGCGCGACTGCAGAGGGTCGGACTCTATCAGGCGATATATGCGTCTCTTTTCCATTATCAGTCTCCCCATGTCTGGTGGGTTACGGCCTTCTTAAACCAATGGAATCTTCCCACCAACACCTTCTTTCTAGGGGACCACGAAGTTTCAATTTCTCTGGAAGAATTTCGCGAGATCTCAGGGTTGCCGGTCAGGGGGACACTTTATGAAGAATTACTTCCTCCCGATGAGTATGTCTTCGAAACCGAGCCTGCCATGCTTGACGGCCTGTCGACCGAGAATGTCGTCCGCCACAAGCGCTCAAGTTTGATCAAGACCCTGAGTATTTTTTAGAAGCTATTCACAGAGTCAGAGGAGCAAGGCGTCACTTTTAAAAGCTTTATCGCCTGCTTCCTTCATGAAGATGTCCTATCAAAGACGGCTCCGAAGTTTGCGAATATCAACGACCCCTTTGGGTTCGGTTTAAATAAGCGGCCGACTAAAGAAGAGGACTTACCGCAGTTCTACATTCTCATCATGTCAACGGTATCTTTCGAGTCGATCGCAGCTCCTGGTATGGATGAGGAGACTTTTTTCGTGGGTTTCATCTGTGTCTGGCTCAGTTGGTTTGCCATTCCCATGCACCGTCGTTTCATGAGAGCCTCGGTTATTTACCCCGCTCATCGCATTGCCGAGAGGACGCGACTAGTTGTGGGTATTGCAGGGCTGGCGCATCTGTATCACGGGCTAAGCGCTGCAGCTAATACCTCAACCGCATGCGTAGATGTGGTAAACTTCTCTCTTCATTACTTTACGTCCTGGATTGAGATGCATGTGCTGGGGGAATTTGCTGAGCGCCAAAGACCCAGTTTTTATGACGCTTACACTTTTCCGCGACTCATGCGGCTGGTGGACGCTTCTGCTCCCGACCCGACTCAGTCTGGGGCTATTCACGTGCTGGTTAATCCCTATGCCAATACAGGCGGGATGGTATTCAACGATCGAGTTCTCTCTGCTCCCTCAGGGCCGGTTCAACAGCTCTGCGACTCGTCGAAAGAGGGGGTACCTTCTATGAAGCCCCGGGAGGCCATGCACTTATATTCGATCAGATCAGGTTATCTGGTATTTCGTCAGAACGGTGTGGCCCTTTTTATATGGTACAACCTACACCGCTTTGCTCGGCAACTCGGATATGACCAGGGCGTCCCCTCCGAGGCATTTATAGTGGAGCCTAGTGATTTGTAGAGATTTTTAGATCAAAAATATTTATAACCGCAATCAAGAACGGCGTTGCTTGGTAGCTAGCCGGTGAGTACGGGTCTGTCCATAGGGATGTTGTGTATTCCTAATTTGGTCTAATGAGTTAATTCCAAACGGCGTGAATGGATTATCGCTAAAATCTAAACTGATTTATACTAAGACTAGAATCTTGCTAGGGTTAGGTTTAGGTTATGTTTGGAAATTGAAGATTTCCTCACCGCTTTCAATGCCCTAATTTAGATCTCTTTAGGTGTTATGGTAACAATTAATAAAGGGGATTAGTACCATCGGGAAGAAACGATGTTTCTTCCTCTAAGTTCTAGTCCTTCCTTTATTAATTCTTAACCTAACCTTCATGGAAAACATACACAACCGGTCGTTTATACTACGGTATCACCGTTACCTCGTGGGGTAAGATGCCGTAGGGAACGGTGTGTGTATGTATGCATGGAGTCCTATTAATTATATGTGATGGGCAAGAAAGGGGTGAGGGATTTCCATCTCTCAAGCCTTCCCAAAATCTAACCCTAACAAGCGAGGAGACTACTCGCTCATTAGGGAATTGATTAACATTTCTAAATTATCTAACTAGGGCAGATAAGAAAATTATACTAAGGCAATGAAAGAAAATTACTTACTTTATTGATGGCTATCTCCAAACATTTACACAGGAATTTACAGATCTGAATAGATGAATAAAAAAAGGCATAACCTAAAATAGATTTTAGGATTTCTTTTTATAGAACATAGAAACCCTAGGTTTACAATCGCGTCATATCTGCAATTACAATTTTACCCCCTAAGAAACCTAGTCAAAGCACCGACGCACCGCCACAAAGATTTTGCACCGACACGTGTCCTTAATGGCCGCGGATCCGCGGCCAAAACCCATGGTTGGCCGCGGTTCCGCGGCAAAATAGAAGGGTCTTGGGCTCAGATTTCTAGGTATTTTTCTGTTGCATTTTTCCTTCTATTTTCTTCAGTTGTTTTCTCAGATTGGCTTCTAGATTTCTTCCAGATTTCCACAGTGAATCATGTCGTGGACTTTACCGTTTGCTTCGTGTCGAAGTCTTGAACCTTGCACCGCCTTTGTACTTTGTGAACTTGTTCATTGATCTTCTTTTAGTCTTCAAACTGTAGGCTTGATCAAGATTTTTCCATTTGTTGGTCGTAGTCTCACTTTTGTATCGTCTTTACATCTTTTTCACTGTTTTTGTTCTGAGAACCTGTAATCTGCAACTATGTAGCAGACATGGGTCAAAAGCACCTGTTTATTTGTAAAATGAATAAGAATGAGGAATATAATAATGCAAAATTATGGTATGAACACCTAGACCGTCGTCAGAAGTTGTTCGTGACGCCACTCATCACTTCATGCGGCTGAACACTGGTTCTCGCTTCGTGATTCTTGAAGCTGATCATATTCCTCGATGTGTGGGGTCATTCACGGGCTGGTACCTCCACCGAGTCAGTCTAATTATTGCCGAGGAGAGGAGGGTGCTCCTCGAATATAGGGCTCCCACTCCGATCCAAGCCACGGGAGTTCCGCTGCAACCGCGTACATCGGTTCGCCCTCCCTTTAGAGATACTAGCGTCGTGCTTATTCCGGAGGCGGCGAAAGTGGATTTAACTCCCACAGCTGGTATGCCATTGCGCACTAGAGCTCAATCAAGGGCCAATAGGGCACAAGTAGCAGTGTCATCAACTGCGGCGTCAGCAATGGTCGTGTCATCATCGGTAGCACCGTCGAGCGATGACATTGAAGGCGAAGTGGGTCAACGCCGTACCAAAGCACCAAGGGGAAGGAAGCGATCATCTTCGGCGGTTAGTTCTGGGCCTAAGAGGCGGAGGAAGATGGTCACAAATCTGCTCGACTCTTTAGTGGAATCTGAGCCTATCCTCCAAGACGAACCACTAGCCATGCAGGAATCAGATGGTGGTCTACTTTTCCCGGGTTCATCTGCCGAGGAAGCCGCACAATTGGCTGAGGCTATCAAACTCTCACAAGACGAATTCGAGAATGTAAGGATCCCAAAGAGGCCTTATCCCACCGTTATTTTTTACGAAGACCCTCCATCGATACGGCGGCTATTCATAGGCCCTTTGGAAGAATGGGGTGAGAGGGCCCTTAAGCAGGCTATCTCAGCCGACGCCGAAGATGCACTTTTATTGTAGACTGGTGGCCATGAGTCTACTCTCGAACCTCGGCGAGCATACCTCTTCAGGAATGAGCGTTGGCTCGAAAAAGCTATACTAGAGGCTCCTTTGCGCATCGGTATGTTCATGTATCTCTTTGTAATATTTTGTATTGCTCATATACATGTATATATATCCTTATCCTCGTGCAAACTTTGCAGGGACTTCGGCGATGGCGGAGGATCTGAGTTCGAGTCGCGCTTTGACTGTAGACTCCGCCAATATCCCTAATGAAACACTAATCAGTGTGGAGGGGGTCGATGCAACCGTTGCTCCTGCGATGGAGCTTCCCTCGGTGATTCCCTCTCCCCAAGTGCTTGCTCCCCCGGGAGAGGCATCTTCGTCAGTCGCCGATTCAATGGATCTTTCTGGGGGCGGCCCGGAGATTAGGGGACAAGTAGTCGAGGCTACCGTCCTTCCGCTGGAGCCTGCAGTAGCGGCCACTGCTCCTCGCTCGGAAGTCGTTACACTGGCCCACGCCCCCGATGATGTGCCTGGGGGCACGGAGGAGGCCGCCGAAGCTGCTATCCCTCCAGCCCAGAATGGGAGAAGCATCGAAGATAGCCTTCTATATTTTACATTAATAATCTCTCCATTATCTGAACCCTTCTGTCTTTTCAGAATTGCGCGGATTGGCGGCGTCTATTGGCGATCTGTCTCCCAGGAAGTCTTTTCAGCGCCTGTTGGAGATGGCCGCTCCGCAGGCGATATCTCCTCAACGCATCGTCCTTTATTCCGGGAAAGGTTAGTGTCGTTTGCCCTCTCCTCACGGTGTTCTTATTATTTTATATAATGACATTGATGTCTTCTACAGTTCTGGAAGCTGATGACGAAGTTGAGATTCTTGACGGGCCTGGGGAGCCTTCAGACCCCTCTTGTATGACTGTGGGTAAGTAAAGTCTCAACGTTGTTCCATTTGCTCTTTGCTTACAAGTCTCGCTGACTGTTTATAAATCTTAACAGCTTTGCCAGTTCTTACCACGCTGGAATCTCGCATCGTCATGCCACCAGGTCCCTATGCTCTATGTGCTTCAGAACGGATGGCAAAGCTAAGCCTCCACTCCCTGTCAGCCCTAATTGAAGACCTTCGTGCTGCAGTCTGATCATGGCCGAAGCGTTTTCTGCTGAAGCCAATGGTTCTCTTCCCTTTCTTGCCACCTACCATAGTGAAACATTGGTGCAAGTCTGGATTGAGTTTCGTCGGCAGGTGGAGACTTGCTTGCATATTCTTGAACGTACACGCCTTCCTTCAGAGGTTGTGGCCACGAAGGCGAGCTTACAGGGGCTTATTGAGCGGTGCGCTGCGAACATGATATTGTGCGAGAAGAGGCTCAGCCGCAAGTTTTCGGAAAGGGAGCTGGCTTCCAAAGCGCTGAGGGAGCTTCAAGCCAATCTTACGGCCAAGACCACTAGGGCATATAAACTTTGGCGGGTGCTTCAAGAGGCTATCAAGAAGGTGGTAGCCATTGATAAGGCCGCCGTTTTCACTCGTGAAATGGTCGAAGCCCATAAGATTGCTGAAAAAGAGCTTGAAGGCCGGCTTGCCTCATACCAGACCCAACAGGCTCAAGCGGAGGCCCTTCTTTTGACGATAATGAATCATGAAGCCGAGGCCCAGCGGAAAAGGGGTGAACTGGCAAATCTACTGAATCGTCCGCCGGCTTGAAGAATTGTATATATTTTTTTTATTCTTCTTTTGTACATACTCCTGAATAAGAGTATATTTTCTTTTATTCTTTCATAAATTGTACTTTGTATTCATTTTGATTCATGAATAAAAGATATATTTTGCTTCATGATGGTGTGTCCCTTTTAGTAAATGCATTTTGTGGATAGTCTATTTTGATTTTTCTGTAGGACAGCGATGGCTTAGGATTCAGGGTTAAGATCTGCCTCATAAGACTTTTCAACTTTATGAGCCGTGAGGGTCTCATAAAGAATTTTCTCCCTACGGGTCGAGAGGATCCCGTAGGTGTAATTTCTCCTTAAGAATTGTGAGGATTCCTAAGTGCGTTTTCTTCTGAGAGTCGTAAGGATCTCCCAAAAGAGTTTTCTCCCTTACGAGTCGAGAAGACCCGTAAGTGATGGATGAGGTTGACATTATCCGCATTTCACGGGGTCAGGGGTTGCTCTGGCCATTTCCCACGGGGTCAAGATTGACTTTAGCCGTGTTCTATGGGACCAGGATTTGCTCTGGATGCTTCCCACGGGGTCAGGATTGATATAGGCCGTGTTCTGCGAGGACCGGGCTCCGCTCTGGATACTTCCCATAGGGTCAGTATTGACATAGCCGTGTTCTGCGAGGACTAGGATCCGCTCTGGACGTTTCCCACAGGGTCAGGATTGACATAGGCCGTGTTCCACGTAACCAGGATTTTTGCTCTGGATGCTTCCCATGGGGTCTGATTGACATAGCCGTGTTCTGCGAGGACCAGGCTCCGCTCTGGACGTTTTCCACGGGGTCAAGATTGACATAGGCTGTGTTCCACATGACCAGGAATTTGCTCTGGATGCTTCCCACGGGTCTGATTGACATTGCCATGTTCTGCGAGGACCAGGCTCCGCTCTGGACGCTTCCTACGGGGTCAGGACTGACATAGGCCGTGTTCCATGAAACCAGGAATTTGCTCTGGATGCTTCTCACGGGGTCAGGATTGACATAGCCGTGTTTTGTGAGGACCAAGATCCGCTCTGGACGTTTCCCACGGGGTCAGGATTGACATAGGCCGTGTTCCACGTAACCAGGATTTTGCTCTGGATGCTTCCCACGGGGTCTGATTGACATAGCCGTGTTCTGCGAGGACCACGCTCAGCTCTGGACGTTCCCACGGGGTCAGGATTGACATAGGCCACGTTCCACGTAACCAGGAATTTGCTATGGATGCTTCTTACGGGGTCTGATTGACATAGCCGTGTTCTGCGAGGACCAGGCTCCGCTCTGGACGTTTCTCATGGGGTCAGGATTGACATAGGCCGTGTTCTACGTAACCAAGATTTTTCTCTGGATGCTTCCCACGGGGTCTGATTGATATAGCCGTGTTCTGTGAGGACCAGGCTCTGCTCTGGACGTTTCCCACGGGGTCAGGATTGACATAGGCCGCGTTCCACGTAACCAGGAATTTGCTCTGGATGCTTCTCACGGGGTCTGATTGACATAGCCGTGTTCTGCGAGGACCAGGATCCGCTCTGGACGTTTCCCACGGGGTCAGGATTGACATAGGCCATGTTCCACGTAACCAGGAATTTGCTCTGGATGCTTCTCACGGGGTCTGATTGACATAGCCGTGTTCTGCGAGGACCAGGCTCTGCTCTGGATGCTTCCCACGGGGTCAGGATTGACATAGCCGTGTTCCACGTAACCAGAAATGGTTGACTTTATCCGCATTTCACGGAGTCGGGGTTTAACTCTCGGTCATCTGTGCACCGCCGAGTCATGGAACTGGGAATTGCTGCGGTTCCACTTTGTTTGATGTTGCGTCTGTTTTAATGAGACGAATGTTGAGATGATCTCCAGGCTGTCTGTGAACCGTTGATATTTGGTTTCTTCTTCTGATGGAGCCTGGGAAGGGAAGGTGTGATTCCTTCTTTGTTTGCGCCCCTGGATTGTATATAGGGATTAATGTGATATCACCTGTAGGGCAAAAATTTCATGTTTTCAATTTTTTTTATTTCTTTCCGCGATGCTCTATCATTTCAGCTTTTATATCGCGAAGGTCGCGATTGCCCAATCATTTCGGCTATCTTTCGCGGTGCCCAATCATTTCGGCTATTTGTTTTATTTTTACTCGCTGCATTTTATTGCGAGTTGCCCAATCATTTTGGCTATTTTTGTATGCATACATTTTTACTTGCTGATTTTGTCGCAAGTTGCCCCATCATTTCGGCTATTTTGTATGCATTTGTGGCTCGCCGGCTTTTCACTGCAAATTTTGGGATTGGACACCGATTTCGGCATCAGCACCGCTACAACTGGGATATTGCCAGGAGCGAATCATCATTTGCCTCTGTCGATGTTTAACAAAGGTGGCTTAGCAAACAGGGTTAAGATCCTGTCGACTAAGGCTTTTGACTTTACGAGCCGTAAGGGTCTCTTAAAGGTATTTCTCCCTACGAGTCGTGAGGATCTCTTAAGTGCGCTTTCTCCTTAAGAATCGTGAGGATTCCCAAGTGTATGGCTTCTCGTAAGTTGTAAGGATCTTACAAGAGTGTTTTCTCCTTATAAGTCGAGAGGACTTACAAGGGTTGTTCACCGTGTAGACATATCCCTAGTCGGGGATGGGACTTTTTAAGGGAAATGTTTATTCGCGCCTGTGGATTGTATACAAGGGTCAGCATTGAGCCGCTTGTAGGGCAGCATTGGAGGTTGTGGTGGCCGCTTAAGAACAGCTTCAGATCCCTGTAGCTTAAGATTTTTGAATCTTATGAGCCGTGAGGGTCTCATAAGAGGGTTCTCCTTACGAGTCGTGAGGATCTCGCAAGTGTAATTTCTCCTTAGGAATCGTGAGGATCCCTAAGTGTGTTGATCCACTGTGAGTCGTAAAGATCTCACGCAGGTGGTTTCTCCTAACAAGATCGAGAGGACCTTGCAAGTGTCTTTTAACGAGAATGTGCCCTTTCGGGTTTTCACAAAAACTCACCGGTAGCCCTGCTGTTTTTACTCACGGGGCCCTTTCAGGTTTTCATCCGTGCCCATTTTGCTTATGGACATACCGTTTTTTTTATATATATTTTTTTGTGTCAGCCTTGAGATGCTGCAGTCCACAGTAGTTTATCGACGTCTCGGTCAACAGCCAGTTTTAGGACATAGTGGTCCATCGTTAGTTTAAGGACGTTTCGGTCCGATAGCCGGCTACTACTTATAGAGTTTGGGCTCAGGAAGATAGCGTGCGGACATAGTCGTCGTCATCTTTCGTTGACCTAAGCCGTGACTCGTCAAGCGTAGTATTTCTTTAGGAAGCGACCGTTTATTAGCCTGAAAGGTCTTTCATCATGCATGTCCATGAGTAGGTAGGTTCCACCCTGGTAAACTTTGTCTATGATATACGAGCCTTCATAGTTCGGCTCGAATTTCCCCCGTTTGGCACGATTAGGGATCATAGGTCTTTTGACCACTAGCACGAGTTCGCCTTGGCGGAATGTTCTCGGCCTAGTCAATCTCTTATATGAGCGCGTCATCTTTGCTTTATAAGCCTCCAGATTTTATTGCGCCATGAGCCGGGCTTCATCAAGGGCATCGAGCTTCTCAAGCCGAAGGTGAGCATTTTCTTCGTCTGTTAGCTCGTAGTGAACTAACACTCGTAGAGAGGGTAACTCTATCTCGAGGGGAAGTACCGCTTCTGTGCCGAATACCAATGCATACGGTGTTGTGTTCGTGGCTGTTTTGAACGTAGTTCGATACGCCCAGAGAGCTTCATGCAGTCTCTCATGCCAATCCCTCTTATTTTGAGACACCGTCTTTTTCACGATCTTCGTCAAGGTCTCGTTGAAAGCCTCAGCTAGACCGTTAGCTCGAGAATTATAAACTGAAGAGTATCTCCAGTCTATGTTATGTTGTTGTGCGAAGCGGCTGATCTTGTAGCTTCTATAGGCCGGCCCGTTATCGGAGATGATCCATCGCGGAGTTCCAAACCAATAAATGACGTGCGTCTTGAAGAAATGGAGGATATTCTCCGTCTTCACTTCCCTCAGCGGTACTTCTTCTGGCCATTTGGAGAAGTAATCAGTTGTCGCCAAAATGAATCGATGTCCTCTGGACGATGCTGGTTCGATGGGGCCGATTATGTCAGTTCCCCACATTTCGAACGGCCAGCTAGCCAACGTTGGATGTAGTGGATTCGGATGCTGATGGATAAAATCTCTGTGAATCTGGCATGAGTGGCATTGCTTCGCGTATTCGAGGCAGTCCTGGATCATCGTGGGCCAATAGTAGCCCATTCTTTTGATCTTCAGCTTCATCTTCGAGCCGGCTTGGTGAGAACCGCAGAGTCCATCATGAGTTTCTTGGACGACTTTCCTTGCCTCTTCAGGTCCTAGGCATCTTAGCCACAGAGAATCAAATGACCTCTTATACAGAGTATCATTGACGAAAGCAAAAGATAGAGCTCGCTTCATGAGCTGATGTTTTGAGGACGCATCTTCAGGTGTTCGACGGGATTTGAAGTAGTCTATAAAGACTTCTCTCCAATCTTTAGTCTTTTCCTGGTCTTTTATTTGTAGGGCTGTTTGCTCGGTCTCTCTTTTTTCTTCGGGTGATTCTGGAGATATTTCCGCCGGTGCAAGAACCCAACGGCTCTGCACAATGATCCTCACGTCATCAAGGTTCTTGTCGGCCAATTATTTAGCAAGCTTGGCTAACGCATCCGCCTTGCTATTTTCCGCACGCGGTATGCTTTCCAAGGTGTAGGAAAGAATTTGAGTCAGCAGTTGCCGTACTCTCGCCGTACTTCACTAACTCTGGCTTGCACATTTGGTAGTCGCCGTTTACTTGACTAACGACCAGTTGGTAGTCTCCGTATATAAGGAGGTTTTCAATTTCCATGTCGATAGCGATCTCGAGACCTGCTATCAAAGCTTCATATTCAGCTTCATTGTTTATCCTCGGTTCTGTTAAGGAGAAGGCAAAACGCATTATCCCTCCTTTTGGAGTCACGAAGATGAGGCCTACCCCGGATTTGATTATAGGGGTACTTTGTTTGCGCTTCTTCATGGAATATGCCCCATCAAAATAGAGTTCCCACCGGGTATCATCCTTTCTTCTCTCCTCGTCGATCGTGCCAAACGCGTGCTCGTCTGGCAATTCGCAATTCAAGCGAGATTCGGCAGGTATCGGATGCTCAGCGAGGAAGTCGGCAATGGCCTGACCTTTCACTGCCTTGAGGGGTCGATAAGTTATCGAGAACTCCATCAAGAGCAGGGCCCATTTAGCGAGTCGTCCCGTTAATATAGCCTTTGACATTAAATATTTGAGAGGATCCACCTTCGATATGAGATGGACCTCATGTGCCAACGCATAGTGTTTGAGCTTCGTTATCACGAAGATCAATGCCAGGCAGTGTTTTTCAATGGGAGAGTAATTGCTTTCTGCCCCCAGAAGAACTCGACTCAGATAATAAAGGGCTCTCTCTTTCCCTTGGTCGTTTTCTTGTGCCCACAGCGCGCCTAAAGAACCTTTGAGGGCTGTTGTGTACAGGACGAGAGGTTTTCCTTTAACGGGAGTGGCCAGTACTGGCGGATTCTGCAGGTATTGCTTGATTTCATCCAGTGCGCTTTGGCATTTATGATCCCAGATGAACGGAGTTCCCTTCTTCATTAAGTGACTGTAGGGACGGCAATTGCCGGAGAGATTGGCTATAAATCGCCGGATATACGTGAGCTTCCCTTGGAGAGACCGCAGTTGCTTGAGAGTCCTTGGCGGAGGCATTTCCATAATCGCCTTGATCTTTGACGGATCTATCTCGATGCCTCGGTGCCGGACGATGAATCCTAGGAATTTGCTCGAGGAAACTCCGAACGCGTATTTGAGAGGGTTCATCTTCAAGTTGTATTTCCGAAGGCGCTGAAACACGATCTTCAGATGCTCTAAATGTTCCTCGTATGATTTGCTTTTAACCACGAGGTCTTCGATATAGCATTCGATGATTTCATGTATGAGATCATCGAAAATCTTTGTCATGGCCCTCTGATAGGTGGCACCGGCGTTCTTTAGACCAAAGGCATCACCTTGTAGCAAAATATGCCCAAAGGAGTCCGAAAAGCAGTATGCTTCTGGTCCTCAGGATGCATCTTTATCTGATTGTATCCTGATGAGCCGTTCATGAAGGAGAAGACTTCGTGAGTGGATGTGTTTTCTATCATCAGCTCGGTGACCGGTACTGGGAAGTCGTCCTTCGGGCAGGCTTTATTGAGTTCCCGAAAGTCTACACATATGCGCACCGTCCCATTTTTCTTCATCATTGGGACGATGTTGGCGATCCAGTCAGGATATTGAACCTCTTGGATGAAGCCGGAGTCGATTAGCTTCTTGACCCCAGCGTTGATGCTCATTTCAAGCTCGAGACGCATTCTTCTCGGCGCTTGTTTGATCGGTTTGACGTCTGGAGAAATCGCCAATCTGTGGATAGCAATCTTTGGATCGAGTCCCGGCATCTCTGAATAGTTCCATGCAAAGCAATCTCTATGCTGCATGAGCATGTCTTTTAGCGTAGCCACCCTTTCTTCAGACAACAGCTCACTGACGAACGTCGGCCGCGGGTCACTTGCCGTCCCCCAATCAATTTTCTTGAGATTATCTGTAGTAGTATGTATTCCATCTTCCAGCTCTTTAGGCGCCGGTAGAAACTCTGAGATTACCTTGTCATCATCATTTTCGAAGCACCAGGGGAGGTCATCCGTATTCTCAGGCTTTTCTTCTGACAGCGTTATCACGTGACAGGTACGAGATCATTTCCAAGATCGATGTTGATCAGGTTCTACTCTCGTTATACACGTCGCTTTTGGTTCATGCTTCTGTGGCGGGCTTACCTTCCAGCTGCTGGATAGAGCGAACCTGCCTTGTTGATATTGGTCTTCAACCCAGTTTTTGAAGGTGAAGCAGTCTTCGAGAGGATGCCCTATTGCTTGGTGGTAAAAGCAATAGTCTGGGTGAGAGACCTCGTTCGCTTGCTCGGGGTGCTTGGAATCTGGGAGTGCCATCATCTGATGCTTTACGACGAGATTGAATATCTTCTTTGTCTTATCTTGGGGAAAAGAATATTCCCGGCCCATCTTCGTTATAAGGAACGGATCCCGACTGCTCGACTCTTGCTCGCGTGGCTTCTTAGACCCGCCTGGCTACTGTCGAACATTTTTTCCGTTCTTTGGTTTATTTTTGCCTCTGCGCCAGGTCTTTTGTATGACGGGCCAGCGACGAGGAGCATTGTCATTCTCCACGGCCTGCTGAAGGAGGCGCTGCGTCCTGGCTTTCTCAGAAATGGCCATTTCACAGTTATGGTCATCCCGGACCTTTTGCCCCGCTTCCCTTATTAGCTTGTCCATCCGTTCTTCAAACGACGGACTCGGAATTTTGATAGTAGGATCTCATTTTGGTTCAGGGTCAGCGTCTTCTAACAGGGTGTCTCCTTCTTCATCGAAGTCATGTATGACGTAGCTACCATGGACTCGTTCCCGTTTCTTGGATTGGACATATCCAAGCCCTACCGTTTCCATTTTCCAGTTGGGCAACTTTCGCTGAGTTCCTGGGACGTCCCAAATCCTGTTGTAGAATCGAGCTTGTCGAGTAGTCTGTCTGAAGGGTACCCCTTGGCGCTTCAATAGCCTTTTCAAACCTTCCATGTAATATCTAGGCAGACGGATGGGCTGGAGCCTTTCAAGTGTAGAATCCGCACCATGCCAAATTTCTTTCTCCACTTTGGTTTTCGGGGATCGGTAAAACAGGATCATCTTTTCATCTCTTCGCCTTGGAGGGACGTAGAATGTTTGCAGTTCCTGCACACTATAAGTTTCAAGTGCGTCGAGATCTTTGTAATGTTCTTATGGAACCATGGTAATTTTCAAACTCTGATTATCGCCAGCGAAAGCTTGTATTGACGGCCGAGCGGAAAATATAGCGTTGACCTCATCTTCCGAGTCGCTGCCGAAGATCAATATAGGGGTGGACGGCCCCGGGTTGTTGCGTTGGGGCGGCCCTGAATAAACCATCTCTTCTTCCTCCTCGGTATCACTCCCGAAGACCGGAATAGTGGTGATAGTTTTGTTCTTCGGTTTGTGACATCTTTCCGTGTCCTCAAAATCTGGTAAGAAGTATTTTGCATCCTCGTACTTTCAGACTTCGTTCACGGAGAATGGGTTCAACTCCCCTGTTACGGTATACTCGAGACCATCCTTGAAATACTTCATACACTGATGTTGTGTAGAAGGGATAATGTTATACTCGTGTAACCAAGGCCGGCCGAGCAAAGTATTGTAGCATGTTTTGGCATCAATGACATGAAACTTAATGTCCATGACAAGCGGCCCAAAGCGTAGTGTCAATATTACAGACCCAAGCGTCCGTGATGACTGGGAGTCAAATCCGGAGATGGTGATTTTATCATGAGCGAGGTGCTGAACGCTCATGCAGATTTCCTTCAACAGTCTCACATTGAGGAGATTGACGGAAGACCCATTGTCAACCAGGATTTTGCCTATCTTGACGTCATGACAGTATTCGGAGACATAAAGGGGACGGTTATGTTTTCATGTCCCGAGGAGGAGGTCTTCATCGCCGAAGGTGATATCGGCCGTGTGTATTTCTTCCAGCTCGTCCTTCATCCTTTCTTCGGTAAGAAAAGCTTGGAATTGCTCGGGCTCTTGCAGTGCCTTGATCAAAGAATCTCTTGCTTCTTTTGATAACAAGAGGGTATCGAGAATGCTGAGCTGCGAGGGTATCTTCCTCAGGTGTGCCAGAACGTTGTAGTCCACCTTACTTTTCTTTGGCGGGTCTTTGGCTGTCAGCTCTTCGACAGCTTGGTCATCAAGGATGATATCCTTAGGGACCTTTTCTTTCCCCTTATCTTTTCTATTTGACCCACTGTTCGAGGACCCAAGATTCTTTTCGGGCAGCGTACGATTGCGCAGCTGAATGTTCTCGCAGTTCTTCGGTTCTTCCTCTTTTCCTGACGTGGATTCTTTGAAGAGAGGGCCAAGAGTCATTTCTTCGTCAGAGTCGCTCCCGAAGGTAAGAACTTTTGATCCCCCGCAGTCAACCATATGACAATTGCCGGTAGTTCTTTTACGCTCCTCGGTCGTATTTCTTTGCTCCCGACGAGTTTTGCGTTTCATCCGCTTGAAATGTTGCCGGTGAGCAACATATCCCTGCCACCATCTTTTAAAAGCGTTGCACTCTTCGGTGGGGTGCGCAATCTTTCGATGATATAAGCAGTAGCTAGGATGTGTTTCCGCTTCACCAAGAGCGTTTCCTTCGGAGGGTGGCAGCTTCATTCCCATCGATATGGCTTTGGCGAATCTCTTCCTCGTCTTGAACCTGTTTTTATTTACGGAGGACGTACTTTAATCCGGCGGGAGTATTTTAACCCTTTCGTTCAGTTGCCGGCGTTTGGCTTTTTCAAATATGTCCATCTCACGCTCTCGAGCAGCTTTGCTTTTAAGAAGAGCTTCGTCCAGGAATGCATCAATCATTTTGTCTGATGGCCCTAGAAGTTCCGGCTCAGGATCTGCCCCCAGTTTCTTTGTGTAAGGAGCTTCTTCATCATCTATCGACAAGTGAGAGACCATATGGAAACTTGCCACATAATCTTCAGATCCATCCGACGAGTCTTCTCCATTGTCATCATCTCCGTCCTCAAGGACGTGGCTGAGAAATTCTTGGAGTGTGACTGGAGTCCGCGCTTTTTGATTATATTCTTCCAACGCGTCAATCTGTTTTTGCAGGTCTGTGCGCTTGTCACCAGGCTTCACTGGCTTTTTGGTCTTCTTTTTCTTCTTCTTCGAAGACTTTGACGGCTGGGTGTGAGCGCTTTGGCTATCACGATCAATTAATGGAGTCGGGCACGGCTTCAGCATTCCCTCGATAATCTCGGGTTCCAGTGGATTCTTCCACTTGATTGCCGGGCATGTGTGGAGATCCTTCAGCATTCTTTTTGTTTTGGCTGAAAGAGCGATCTCCCATGGAGCTTCTTCTATGAAAGAGCATGATGCCCCCGGTGTGTCCGTCTTCTTGGGAGCGTGTGGTTGTGGTGGGTTCACCTTCCAATTCTCAGACAGCGCAAACTTGCCCAGTTGGTATTGGTCTTCGATCCAGCCTTTAAAGACGAAGCAATCCTCAATTGGATGGCTTATTGTTTGATGGTAGGGGCAATAATTGGGACTATTAGCCTCACCAGGTTGCAACGGTCGTTTTGGATTCGGCAAATTGATGAGTCTGTTGCGCATCGCCAGCTCAAACAATCTCCTCGTTTTATCCCGGGGGAATGAATAAGGGCGCTTCATCTTCTCATTAAAGAATTTCCGCCTCTCGTCTAGACGATCAGTTAGTTTTGGGCCACTGGGCTGCTGTTGAGTATTCGCGACGAAGGTCGCTTTCCCTTTGTCCTTTTCGTTCCGTGGCTCCGGCTTTGAAGGAGACGGTCTATGACCCATCTGGTCCATTTGGGCCAGTTTGTCAATCAAGGCCTGGAACATGG
Source organism: Agapanthus africanus (assembly GCA_030015575.1). Taxonomy (NCBI): domain Eukaryota; kingdom Viridiplantae; phylum Streptophyta; class Magnoliopsida; order Asparagales; family Amaryllidaceae; genus Agapanthus; species Agapanthus africanus. Next base: position 152,295,749 of record CM057348.1, on the reverse strand, counting down.
TCGGCTTGAAAAACATCATGAATTGGGAAATAGTTGCCTGAGGGTCCAGAGTGCCTACGAACATGACCACTGCCGGCGCTTCCTCGATGCACTGCTCACATTTTGACCATAAATTTCGCCATCGTATTGCATATTGTACCCACGTTTCACCTGGATTCACCCTGGCATTGATCAATGCCGTTATTGGGGTGCGTTCACTAGCACTCGCGAAACGCTGGGTGAATAGTAGCTCCATCTCTGCAAAAGTTTTAACGGAGTCGTTTGGAAGTTCAAAATACTACTCGAATGCCGTCTCCGACAAGCTACCAACAAATTGGCGGAGCAGAAGTTTATCATCTCCCCCGGTGTTGCCGCATAAGGATCTGAATTGAGCGACGTGCTGATGCGGATTTCTCGTCCCTTTATATACGTGAAATTTAGGGATCGTATATCCCGGCGGGTACCTTATTTAGTCATACCAGCCTGGATATGGTCGCCCGGTTTTAACAATTTGGCCGGACGCTTCATTTGCCTGGTAAGCTCATATTTGCTGAGCAATGTAATCATATAGAGCGGCCTTAGAGATGGTCTCCTCTTTGGCTGCTGAAAGAGCCTGAGGAGGGTTCGTTGTCTCCCCTCTGTCAACTTCAATGATAATTGGGGGGTCTTCGGCTAAAGGTTCCGGCTGTAACATCATCCCAGCCATGTTTTGGAACAAAAGAGCCATTCGTTTTATATTGGCCGCCTGCTCCACAGCCTCTTTTTCTTTCCTCTCGAGCATTCTTCAGAGGAAATCGGTATCAGTTTCTTGTTCCCGACGCTGCTCTGAGGTTTCTGGATTTTCTTTTGGCCCAGTGAGTGCAGCCATTGCAGTCAGCATCTCCTGAAGTTTCTGCTGCTGTTGTTCCTGAGCCTTCGTTATCGATCGGGTTAGCGGTCGATGACCAGTAGAAGCACGGCTTTCTTCTTTTCTGGAAGCCATATAAACGGTATGTATTACCATGCCCCCGGACTTGGGGCGTTTAGATTCGACGTCCTTGCGGTTTGCCGCATTCATGGGGGCTTTCTCTGGCCTCCTTCTCTTGTGAGCAGTTGAAGTCGAGGGGGCGTTGCAGCGGGCATCCAGATGGATGACGTCTTCTGTTGTACCATGAGATGGCTATTTTCTTGCTGAGCTTTAAGCTTCTTTGGCCGGCGAGAGTAGTCCTGATTAATCACCGATTCCTGGACCTGTCGCCAGACTTTATAAATTTTGGAGGACAGCCGCTGAGCGGGCTGCTCCGTCTTCTTTTATGTAGTAATCTCCATAGGTGGAGGAGATCTCTTAAGCACGGCAGTCGGAGAGTTCTTGCAAACCCTCCTAAGCGGTTTAAAGTTGTTCCCAGTTGGAACAGTAGCATTGATTTCCACCATCGGAGCTGGCGGAGTTAGTCCAGAAGGGGAGCTGCCCCCAGCCTTCCTTACTCAGCGCCAGTGGTGACGTCGAGCATGTCATGCGGATGGGATTATCTCAGCTGTAGGGGTGACTTCGTCATGCTCCCCGTGTTGGCGAAGGGTTGTCGTCGGCGTCAGCCTCTTAAAGACCGATGCCCATTGAGAAGCAACGTCCAATCTGTCAAAGACAGACCTCTGGACAGGGGAAGCAGCTTTGGGGACTTCGCCTGGAGCAGGAGCCGGAATGGCCAACTTTGTGAAGACTGACTTCTTGACAGAAGAAGCCACTGCGATGATTTCGTCCGCTTGAACCGGGATGGCTATCCGCTTAGGGATGGCTGCTTCAGGTATCACGGGCTTGTTAGCGTTTTAGCCCAGTCTGCTGAAAACTGAGGCAGTGGAGTCGGGCGACCCGTTGAGAGGGGCCGTGGTAATGTTAAGTCGATCAAAGACCGACTTCTTTGGGGCTTCTTGTGGTAGCATCGGGGCATTGAAGCTCATGGGTAGGATCATAGTCCCAAAGAACAACCCAGTGATGGCCTGAGTTACTTGGTCCACCGGCATCGTGAACAGGGAGGCCGCCTGGGGCCCGTAAGTTACACCTCCAGATGAGGCGGAACGGGAGTTGCAGTTGCAGCTGGAGCATTTTTTGCAGGTAGAAGCCATTGATCTTTCGTTTTCTGCACAGAGCAAGACACCAAATCTTAGTACCTCGAATCCAAGGGCAACCATATCAAACCGCGATTCGTTCGCGAATAAGACATACGAAGTGTGGAGTGGAAAGAGGAAAAGGTCCCACCGGGCGTGCTAGAATCTGTTCCCCGCCGAAAACCGGAGACACAATAAACGTCTCGCCTGAATTTCGGGGTAGATGCTAATTGGTGCTATCTGTCCACCTCTCCGAAGATGCCAAGTTTATTTATGACACCACGTATCGAAGGTTTAAACGGATGCGGCCGATGTAGCAGATTTCGTCAGATTCCCCCTCATTTGAGGGGTTTTTGATTGTGGGGACGCTCTTCCCTGCAGGCGCAAGCTCCTGCAGTTAATTACGCTACCGTATCGCGGTAACAACTTTCTCCTTCTCCAGATGGTCACTTCGTGTCGTGGGTGTTTGTTTTGTTTTTGGTTGCCCATGGATTTTATACGGAGACTAATTTATGTCGTCGCCCGTAGGGTGTGGATTAGTCCAAATCCGTATTTTGTTAGATTTGGGTTTGGGGGTTGTGTTTAAGGATACGTTAGTCTCATTTGAGACTAAGATCAACTTAAACGTTTGTTAAGGATACGTTAGTCTGATTTTTAGGCTAAGATCAACTTAACGGGATCGTTTAGATCCAACAAGAAAGCATTTGGGCTCTATTGTTTAGTTTAGGGACATTGCGGTCGATTATTAGTTTAAGGACATTACGGTCCAAGGTTAAGGACATCATAGTCTGTGGGTTTAAAGGGACCCCACAGTCCGAGATTAAGGACATCATAGTCCATGAGTTTAAGGACCCCACAGTCTAGTTTAAAGACGTCATAGTCTGTGAAATGTGTGGTTGTCGGGACCCGTCACCTCTCTGAAGACGTTGAAGGATTACAACGACAAATATCAAAGGAGTTCAGAGATGTACCCTTGAACCAAAGTTGATTGGGAGATCTATAGTCCAATTTGAAACTAAGATCAATTAATTAGATTATGAGCACATTGGCTCAGTTAAATCTGAATTGAGGACTTATGACCAATTTGGTCTAAGTCCAATTAAGTTTGAAATGTTGGCCCTTTGTTGGACCATTAAACATTTGTCTGGGTTCAACCCCCATTATTTGGCACTGCTAAATAGGTGTTCTGACAACATTTTATCTTTTAATAAGTGCTGAGCACTCATATGCCATATAGGATGATCAATTTTGGAAGGCAAGGATGTACTTGAGACTCAGTAAAAAGAGAAGTCTTGTCTCAGAAGGACTTAGCCAATTTAGGCTAGGATTGATTTGAATATAGTGTTAAACACTAACATATATTTGATGGTCACGTGTTCCCACGTGATGTGCTGAAAATAGTGTTAAAAACTAAGGAAAAAATGCTCAAAAATAGTGTTAAACACTAAAATTGGATTGGTCGCGTAGGGCCATGTGAGGCCTCTGAAGGTGGGGACCAGTCTTCCTTTGTTTTGTTCTCAGAGTATTCAAAGGTGTCAAACATTTAAGTCTTCACAGTCATCACGTGTGGGCACGTGATGGGCACCCATGCATTGATTTATTAAAGTGTTTATTAGGGGTCACGTGGGGACACGTGAGGGCGTCCAAAATCGATTATGTCTTTGGCTTTGTTCCCTTTATTTTGAGAGTCACGTGGGAACACGTGAGGCATTGCCTCCAAGTTTTTCTTTCTCATTTTAAGGGATCTGTTTCAGGGGGTCACGTGGGAGCACGTGACCTAGTCTTGTTCTTTCTTTTTTACTTATTGAGGAGAAGGGTCACGTGTTACCACGTGACCAAGTTCTTTACGTCTATGGAGAGTTTCTAGTCTCCTGTTTTAAGAATTAAATTCTCTGGTAGGGTTAAACCCTAATTTTTGTTTTAGAGGAATTAAATTCCTATGTATATGGAAGAATTAAATTCTTATGTAGGGTTAAACCCTAATTCTGTTTTGGAGGAATTAAATTCCTATGAATTTGGGAGAATTAAATTCTCATATAGGGTTAAACCCTAGCTCTGTTTGGGAGGAATTAAATTCCTGTGAATCTGGGAGAATTAAATTCTCATGCAAGGTTGAATCCTAGTTTTATTTGGAGGAATTAAATTCCTATGAATTTGAGAGAATTAAATTCTCATATAGGGTTAAACCCTAGTTTTATTTGGAGGAATTAAATTCTTATGAAATTGGGAGAATTAAATTCTCTAAACTCAATTCTCCCTCTATGTTTTGGATCTGCATGGCAGAATCTCCCCGATGAGAATTAAATTCTCAACTTGTGGGGAGATTTGCTTCTGCAGATTTTCAACCGGAGGAAGAACTAAGTTCTTATTCAGAAGAGTTAAACTCTTAAATTGAGAATTAAATTCTCTTTTTGTTTTATGGAACTTAGATCTCTTTCCCCTTTCTCACTTAGGGTTTCTTTTCTTGAGAATTAAATTCTCTTCTCTTTTCTCTTTGTTGTTGTTTTTTCTCCAGAAAATCAAAATTCCAAGATCCCTTCTCTTCTGCTCTTGGCTCCTATTTATAGGAGAAAGAAAATAATCAATTTATTTTGTGAATCTTTCATTGAAAGATTTTTGGTTGTTTTTTGTAACCAACATGATCTTTTAGATCACTCAGTGAATTTTATTCACCATTGGATTTTTAATCCAAAAGATATTCTGTCTGTTATTCTTGGTGAATTTTAGAGAAATCTTTCCTTGTATAAAATCTTTCCATAAATTGGTGATTTTTAATCACCATTGGATTTTTAATCCAATGGTGCTCCACTTTATAGAGCGCCATCTTCTTGTTTGGAAAGATTTAGAGAGATCTTTTTCCAGTTAAGGTTCTGGATTCCTACTTAATTAGAATTTAATTCTATTAGTTCAGAAGGATTAAAAGCCCATCACATGTTGGCACGTGATCCCAATCTTTGATCATTGAAATAGAATTTAATTCTATCAATTAAAGAGTTTAGGAACTTGTCACGAGTTGGCACGTGACCCTCTTGATTAAACATTTTATTCAGAATTTAATTCTGCCTTTTAATCAAAGCTAAGGAATCATCACGTGTCAGCACGTGACCCTTGGTCACGTGTGAGCACGTGATGCCCCATTGGGGTTTTTCTTAGTTTCTTATTACATCTTTTAATCCCTTTTGGTGGGTTTTAAAGGCCCATCACATGGTGGCACGTGACTCCACTAATTGCCTGCTTAATTAGAATTTAATTCTGTTATAACAAAGTCCCAGGAAACCATCACGTGTCAGCACGTGACCCTTGGTCACGTGTGAGCACGTGATACCCCATTGGGGAATTTCCTGATATTTTATCAGGGAACATACCTCAAGAAGTATTAACGGTCGCATGAAGAATGTGTGAGCAATTCCATCTAAAATATTCACCAATTAAAAAGTGCTAAGGAAGATGGACAAGAGTATGATAGATTTAATTGAATTCTCTAAGTATAGGGATGTTTTTCACACACATGTAGGGGTATATGATCAATGTTTGGATGAAAGATTGGGAGGAAAAGTAAATGCGATGTTTTATTGAGAGATAATGTGATTTCTAATATTTTTTCATGACCATTAAGATAGGGCTCATGACAACCGAAAAGCTAGTGTAGTTGGAAACTCTTATTTTCAAGTTCTTTCTTTTATAGTTCTTATTTTTGTATGTAACTTTCATTTTCTTTCTTTTATTATAGGATTTTGTGGGTGTAATCCGCTGAAAACCCTCATGAGACAACACTCCTCCTACCAGGAACACCTAGAGGCTTAACGGCTTATTGCACGTGCTCAGTGCAATCATGTTGCCTACGAAAGTGTGCTACTTAGGTTTTTCTTTTTCTTTTTCTTTTTCTCCCTCTCTTGAATAAATAGTTTGCTCAGGACGATCAAAGTTAAGTTTGGAGGTATTTGTTCAGTCGAAAATACTGCACATTTGATATATCATTTTCCTTACTTTTCTTAAATATCTAAAGGTGTTTATTATAAATATAGAACATATTTGGATTTATCTGTAAAAATACTATTTACCATATGTTTATATATTATAATCAACATTATGAAGGAAAATGTATGCATATAATATTTATATAATATTTTGATAATTTAAATATGCATATCATATCAAATATCCTTAATCAATATTCTTGAAATATAATATCATATAAAATGGTTAGGATAATATCTCAAAAATACAAAATATTACTAACATTATTCATTGAGATATTGTACAAGGTTTAGCTCAGATCAGGAGATCGAGATATTGAGATGTCGGGAATCAAAAATCTGCCGATAAAGTTAAATAAAATCGAAGAATCCATACTGGTAGAGACTCAAAAAAGATATGAAGATTCCAGACATTAAATAAATCTCCATGTGTCATAATGAAGCAGCCCCAGAATTTTGAAGCCCTGACTCCCCTATCCCACTGCGGTTGCGCGGCCAAAATGCCCAATAAGCGGCGGATCCACGGCCAAGTTGGCAAATTAGGGTTTGTGATTTTTAGGTGTGATTTGCAACAACAAACCCTATTTCTTGGGATATAGAGTTTCTAGTTTTGGGACTATATAAAGGACCGAGGGCTAAACTTAGAGATCATCAACCTCTTACACGAAGCTAATCACTGTCAAAGAACAAGTGATCCATGACAGGTCCGCGATTCGACGTGATAAGACGACGTAAGATTCGACGGAACATTTACTTCCTACGAGGCAGAGATCGTGAGCAACTTTTTCTTTCTCTTGTAATCTAAACTTGAAGGTTTTTTACTTATGAAGTTGATTAATAAAGGTAGATCTTTAGTTTTATTCTTATCGCATTTATTTTCTGTATTTACAATATGATCTCTATCCGTTCTTCTTCTTCTATCTCCATCATGCGCGAGTAATTCTCCGCTTGATAGGGTTCGTAGGATTATGATAGAACAATGGATGAGAAAATATTTTAATTTCTTTTAAGTCTTATGCAGTTTATAAACTTTAGCAAAAGAATCGTTAACATTCTTAACGGGCGCGCTACCAATTTATTGCTAGTCTTGACCGCGATTTGAGATCATATTAACAATTGTTTTGTTAAGGACTAGACATGAATAGAGATCAATGGAAGGACAAGGGTCAATAGTGTGGAAAGCCTAGTTTCTTCCAAGAACCCTAATTCTCATTCATCACTATCAATTTAGTTTTAAATCTATCAATAGATAAAAGGAGTCATCTTTATTATTCATCCATGACTACTAAATCCTAACGAACCCTACAAGCCTTCTTCTGATATAAAATCTACATCCGTATTTAAATTAGATCTGTATTCTACATCTGTATTTAATATAGATCTAGAATCTATTCTTCACTATTCTTTATTCTTCTATTTCTAATCAACACATCTAAAGCAAGATTAAAAGATTCCACGAATCCCTAAGGACGGCCCGTACTCATCTCGGCTAGCTACACGCGACACCGTTATTGATTACGGTTACTTACTACATACTCACAAAGAATCAATCAATTCCCACTGATGAATAGGTGTTACTCCTTGGGTGATTTCCAGATGATCCCGACTAATTCTCCTTTTACTGTTTGAAGGAGAATTCTAGGAAACAGTGGAAGCCATCCTGATTAGATAAAGCAATTAACCAATCTAATCTTGACAGAGTGCACGCTGAGTGTTTCTTTTCTCTCTCTGGTTTGCGAACATGACTTACCTTGAAACTAAAACTTTTGAACCAAGTTAACCGAACCTTCTTATACATTTTGACTTTTGGGTTGTCATGATTCATGATAAAGTTGCATATATCCTTACCACTCCTACTTCCCCTTTGCATTTCTCCAGAACACTCCGTAGCACTATAAAAATCCATATTGTTTAGGTATGCCATCATATAGTTACATACGATTTTGAAGAAACTTGTTTCAGTTCGAGGATGGATTCCGGTTCTGGAGAAATTGAATATGATCATTCGGTTGTCTTTTCTTTTTATCTTCTCTCAGGTTGCGACGGCTCCTTGTATTAGGAGAGTACACCTATTATACTTTTTGGATATTCTTCTTGCAAACCTTAGGCAGGTGCCGAAAGGTAGGGAAAGAAGAAAACCAATTAGCTTAAGTGTAGTGTACAGAAGATAAGAAGTAAAGATATATAGAGGGATTGGGGTGAGGGCAAAGGAAATTGCGACTACTGTCATGGATCCGGATAATGGAAGAGACATTACTAGGAATACCCGGACACCCCCTCGAAACATTTTCATGTTTCAGTTTTACTGTGCGGTGTTAATTAAAAACTGCTTTTCCAATTAGATTCTGACTCCAGAGTATGTATTTACCGGACTTTATTCTCACATTTGTATGGCGTTACAGATACTGAGTGGGAGTAGAATATTGGGAATTGGGTGATTGAATTCTTAATATCAGAATTCTTTATAATTGGTAATATTTGAGAAAGTCACCTAGGTTTTGCCTAACGACAAATATTTGGTTTTGAATGTCCGTTGTTATGCACCAATTTCAAACTGAAGTATCTGTACGTTTATTTTACAAAGTGAGGTATAAGTTTTTGAAATTATGTTTATGATATTTACCTATATCAGTTGATGATTAGATAATGTCCATTTAATAACGGTGTAATTATTCTTAACCTAACATAGTTTTCAACCTACGACGCACATGGTTTGAGTTATTAAACTCAGAGGACTTATACAAAGAATTGTATATTGTCCGATGTCCATTAGGATAAGGGGTTGGTACTCGTACTATATTCCGTTTACTTATGACTTCTATGGTTTTAGACACGTATTTCGTTAAAATATAAGGTCCAAATTTTGAGAAGTTATAGATATAAGAATAAAGTAGAGAACAATGTGTTGGAAGTATCAGGATTCTTCGAGATGGTCGAAGATATAGATACTCATGCTAGGTAGTCCGTCGTAAGTAATATATTTGAGAACTTACTTCTCTCTCAGGTTACTCATTCGTGGGTGTGCTCCTTGATGAGTAATTCTACATGGCCTTCTTCCATTTAGTCGATATGCACTGGAAACAGCTGCATGATTTTTGAATCTGATTCCAATTAAATTAGTGTCTGTCACGCCCCGCTTCCCAGTGTACGGCGAAGTGGACGCGACGAGGTCCGCTACGTATGTACTCAGAAGTACATACGCTAAGCGTAGCTAAGCAATATAAAATAATCACAAGAGACAAATGATATTGAAATAACAGCAACTTTTATTAATAACATTCTTTGTACAATGCATGAAATGAAAATACAACTGAAATGAAAAGCAATGCCTAAACAGTGGCATAACAGAAAATGAAATAAACTGGAAAGAACAAGGTACAATATCTAGAGCTCTGGGTCTTCCTGGAACTGCTCCAAATCTTCACCGGTGGGCTCGATCTCAGCTTGGTCCAACGCACCTGACGACATTCAAAGAAGAAGGAAATAGAATGTCGTCAGCGAACAGGTCGCTCGGTAAGTCCCAAAGAGTAAGAAGAATGAGAATGACAGAGTAACAGTATTTTCTAAAGTATTACAATGTTGAATATTATGGAATATTGAGTTAACGCTGTTGTTTGTAGTTTGGTACAGAAGAATGCCAGTGTATACGAGGGGGATCTCTATATGCTAGAGATCAGGACAAAAGGAAAGTACAAGGAACCGTTATGCCACGGTACAACAGCAATAGGATTCAGGTTAGGTGTCTTAATCTGACCACCTCGTGCCACCTTTAACACCTTCCGTACCAATCTATCCCTTTAAACCCCGTAGTGTTTTAACAGTAATGTGGTATTGGAATATGTAAGTTGAGTGACTGACCAAAACCATGATATCAGTAAACATGTTGCAACTGTGTAATCAGGTAAATGGAATATCAGGATAAAGGATGAATATCCATGGTTTGATTCAGTCAAAATGAATATATTGTTAACTGAATTCCAGGATTCATGTATTCAAATTGTATTGGAATATAAAAGAATATAGATTGACTTGAATCATATTCAAGTCAGAAATTAGTCAGACTCTAACCCGAGTCAGACTAAAAGAAAGATAAATTTGAAGTTCAATATTAGTTAGGGGCCTTATTGTAATTTGTGAAACTTGAGGGGGTTTTATGTAAAAATACTTTTGTATAGTTTTCAAAATACACCTCAAGTATTTAATATTCGTCTTTAATTGTTATAATGAATGTGAATTTTATTTGTGTTATTCTAGTGAATATATCCTAATAAAGTATTATTTGTTTTATCTGAAATTCATGGTATTTTAGTGTAACTTTTAATCTTGTAATTTTTAGAAAAATGTGGAAACTTTATATTATGATAAAATAGGTGTTTAAATGATAATTATATATATATATTAACACATGAATAATTTTTAAATGAGTATTTTATCTTTAAAAATCTCATTTTCCTTAAATATCGTATTTTAAACCTTTCGAGACCGAATGCTCCTTGCGGAGGTCTGAATCTCGCACTACTAGCCTGCGGGTGCACGATGAACCGTACTTTCCCTAACAGGTTCCCCAAAAGTGGGTTGTAGCGGCGCTTTGCTTAGGTTTATAAATACTTTTCATTTGGGAAAACGGTTTTATTAATATAGTGTATTTATTTGCAACAAGTATAGTTTTCCGTATTTTTAGTTATTAGGGTTTCCTAAACCAACTAGCCGATTTCTAAGGTCTAAATGATGAGTCATTAGAAGCCTCAAATCGCCTCTTCACCGCCAATTGTGGCCAGGTAAGTACAAGTGAGGAGGGAGGGATCCGCTCACGAATCGTGAGACGGGCCTTTTAAAGTTACCCAAGCTCACTTGCCTAGCCTAGACACCACAAAGTCAGTTTAGATAAACGATCGATGTCCATGACCAATCGTGCTTTCATTTTATTAAAAGATTTTACTTAGAAATGTTTACAATTTAAAGCTTACAATAAAGGTTATAAAGATTAGGGTATTTTAGTGAAAAGTCCTATAATTTCGTATTCTGTATTTTTTGATATTTATCAATTAGGGTTATATTGAGTGTGTGTAGGGGTAGGTCATTACCCCGTGACTTATATTAAGTTTTGGTGAAGTTTTAAAGGTAAAACATGCTATGTTAAACTTAAAGGTATTATAGCGCAAGAATACGGTATTCGAAAACGTTATCATTTTATGTGTGAAATTTCATTCAAATTGAGTTCTACAAGTTTTGTGATCAAGATAAACATATTTAGGAGTGAGGTAATTGATTAAACTAAGAAAAATGAACTTCATGGTATTTTTATGAAAAGAATACGGTTTTGCAAAGAAGCTATCATTTCATGTGAAAAAGTTTGATTAAATTGGTTTATGGGTGATTAATAGTCAACATAAATATGGGTAGATAATATGTATTAGGTGACAAGTGGAAATTTATAGAAAAACCGAATCGGAAATCGGTTTGTCCGATTTCCGTCGGGTTCCAAAAAGTCGTATTTTTATACTTATAGAAAAGAGAGATAGAGGGGTTGGGACTTACGGTTTGGACAAGCTAATGAGGCTAATGGATGTGGTGGTTGCCGATTCGTCGAAAGCGTCGCGAAGGTTCTGATCCGGTCGCCGGAATCCGTCGTCGATTTCGGCAGCGCTTCGCTTCTTGCTCTTCGTACCGAGTTCTCGAGAATTTGAGAGAGTAGACTTAGAGTGGTGAGGTGAAATGGTAGAGGATAGGGGTCTTTATATAGGGCTAGGCTAGGGTTAGGGTTTGGATTAAAAATATTAAAAGAAAATATAAAAAACATTAAAAATTCATTAAAAATCATTAAACCTATGAGTAAAAGGGATTTATTGGCCAAATCAAAACCGATCCAGGTATAATAAGTATGCAAGAGGGTTGACCAAGTCAAGAGACAACTTTTCTCAGTTGGTGACTCGGCCGTCCGGCCAAGTCCGGCCGGATCGGCCGGACCGAGTCGGCCGATTCGCCGGCCGGCGGCGCCGAGTCGGGCCGAGTCAAGGGTCCCATGGCCGGGGGTTTTCCTGAGGAACAACTTGGTATTTTTACTTTTTGTTGTCCAGTACATATTTTGGGAGTTATGGCCTTTTTACCGTTGACTTCCAAAAAAAAAATAAAACAAAATAAATACAAAAATAATGTGGGGCATGGGATTTGAACTCCGGTGGCTTTGTTCAGCAATGCAAGGTATTACCAATGAGCTACAAGCTCCTTCTTGTAATTATTGTGGTTTTTAATTACTTAAACTGATAGCAGCAAGAATAAATACTCCTAGTATTCATTAAATTTAAAGTAATTTCTTGTACACTAAAAATGGAGTTATTTCATTCTTGTAGCTTGTAATTAAAAACAAAAATAATTACCTAAATCTTGTGCTCAGGCTTAAATACCCCTTTGTGGATTTTTAAAAAATATTTTGAAAAAAATTGTATAGGAAAAAGTGTATAAAAATTAGGGTTGTTACAGTGTCTTTGTTTCTATATTAGATATATAATGGATTCATATCTTAACTATGTTAACGTATATGGAGTTGTCCGGCTTATGCTTAAAACCAGAATCCGGATAAACTTAAGACATGTTTCAGTAATGGCAGTTTGTGGGTTATCCCGGGCTTTGACGAGGGTTAACATTCTACCATTTGCAGGATCTATAGTTATATTGTTCTTGACTTTCCACCCATTTTAGTAAAATGAATTATTTTCAGAAAATATTAGTGGGAGTATGGTAAAACTGGAAGTGATTCCAAAACCACAAATGATCACCGAAAATTTAGTAGAACCTAAGGATTCGATTGGATTCGACAATCCATTAGCCACTCCGTAGATTTGGTGGATAAGCTCAGCCACCCGAGAAGTACTTCGGTCTCCTCAAAGGCGGCGGCAGGAAGGTTTTGATGACCTAAACTTGCAACTAATGTTGTCCTACACTATGAGATCTGGCAGGTGGATGCTTATAATATCGTTTTAAATTATCTTTAGAAGTGCACGTGTATATGACTCTGCCAAAGGGTTGTTGTAGTGAGTGGGAGCAGCGGAAGCGTGGTGGGCCAGTAGCATATGTCTATTTATAGAATAAAGTAAGTATAGCGGAGATAGATCAACTATTTTTGATATGACAGTCATAGAGTTTGACTTCATCAAAACAATAGATGGACCTGATAAGAAGATAGTAGGGAGCGATATCCTGGTATTTGGATGACATGCTCCTGATAGGAAGTGATGTTCTTATACTACGATCGTTTATACTGTGGTTGTCACAAGGTGTTTTCTCCATATAGGATCTGGACAAAATATCAGGGATTCTGGTAACTAGATTTATGGTTTTAGATCTAAATTTGGGAAGTGTCCCAATTCGGGTAGTTTGACACTATTCTAAAGTGTTTTAGAATGGACGACTCCTGACGTGGTAGCGTACCTGCACGTGATGGAGAAACCCTATCTAAAGAGATATTTTCAAGACTGATAAGGATAGCGATTTGCATGTGTAATGCCCAGTTTTCTTGAATGTATTTTCCGTATTTATAAATAAAAGCTTCCCAATTTTTTTCTATTAGAATATTTCCTATAAATCATTTCCAAAAATTTCTAATATTAATTTACTAAACTTTTACCTAATTAAAATTCCCTAATTCCTATATTTTTCCTAACCTAAACCCTAAACCAATCTATTTATCTAAAACCCACAGCCTGGCCCAACCCCCTGAACTAAACCCCACACCCGCTTTTTTCTACCCTACCCGAACCCGACCCGATCCGTTACCTCCCCACTCTCTTTCTTATTCTTCTTCCTCTCCTTCTTTCCGCCCAATTTCCCCACGACCCGCGCCCCCGCGACCTCGTCTTCGCCCCCAACGAGCCCCCACTTCCGCGGCCACGACGACGAGGCCCACTCTCTCAACTACCCCCGAGATCCCCTCCCCAAATCCTCCATCTCCCTCGCAACTTCCCTCTTCTCGCGATTGCCCACGACGCAGCCATCATCGACGCCGCTCTTCTCACCAATGAATACCCTCGTGATCCCCCTCACCTGCCTCACCCACTCTCTTCATCCCTCTCTACATCTCCCTTTCCATCACCCTCGTCGCGCTTCCCGCGCACCCCCACCAAGCACCGTCGTCGTCACCCCTGCATCGCCGCCGCCGCCCTCCTTTCAGCACCCCCACTGGCCTAGCACTCCCGTTGCCAACACAACCCTTCTCGACTTCTCCAACAACTGTCTCCAACTGCACCTTCCTTTCCCCTCGACCCCACTGCCCTCCGCAAACTCCCGACGAGAACCCATCCCCGAGCTCCAAATCCCATCACCGCCGGAACCCGACCTCATCGCCGTCGCTTCGTCGCCTCCGACGTCTCCCTCACGCCCTCACCACCACCTCTCTCCTCCCCTCTCCTTTTTCCCTGCACACCCATCACCACGAACCACCGTCTCACACCACCGAGATCCTCCTCGACACTCACCCCACTTCCTCAACTCCTCTCACCGCACCGGAGCCGACCACCACCGTGCTACCACCCTCCCTGCACCTCCTCATCTCCACCACCGAGCTTAACGACCCACCACTCCTCTCACTAGAAGCTCCAACCGACACCAACACATCATCGACGGCATGCTCCTTGCCACCTTCGCCGCCGTCTCAACCTTCTCTCCGTGCCCAGTTGTGCTCAGCAGTACACCATGCCATCTCCGACAACCCTTCACTGCACATCGCCGCCGCCGAGCTCCAGTAAACCATTGCACAACCACTACAGTCGAGCCACTTAACCGAGCTCCGAGCACTTTGACTCCTAGCTGTTGCCGCTGCCTGTGTTATTGCCGCCGCCGCCCATCGCGTGGACCATCGCCGCTACGACCTCATCATCTTCGCCACCGTCACCAGCAACTCCCCCGACTCCTCATATCCGCGCCAAGCTCAAATCGAGGCCGCGCCAAGCTCAAGCCAAGGCCAAATTTTCCGTGTTGCCGTGTCGTGCCTAGCCCATGCATGCGTCGAGCTTATGCTATTCGTCGTCGTGAGCATTGCCAGGAAAATGAATCCATTCACTTGTTTTTCATGCTATACTTAGGACATTTTGTGTATAAATACAGCGCTTTTAATATTAACTGAACCGAAATGGAAACTTAGTGTAAACCACACATTAATGGTTGCGGAACGTGTAACCAATGAATTCTTTATAGGATGACAAACAACATATTGAAAATTGACACCGATCGGATAAATGTTTGACCATAGTTTCGATACTCCCAAGTCGATTGTCGAAATATACTAATACGACCCTCTTTGGGCCAATCCTCGTCTGTACGCCTCGATGGCGGTACCATTGATACTTCTGATTTTTTAGTGATAGATAGTTACACTTTAAAGTTTCGTAGCAAAAGAATGCAAATTTCACACATAAGGTAACACCCTAATGTTTATACCGAAACTCACGATTTTTTACCGAACACTTGATACCGCTAAATTTATAATTAATTCCCGAAAAAAATCCAATCGCAGCGTGCCTAGGTTCGTTGCGAAGGGTACTGCATAATCTTTAACACGACATGTAGCTTTACTGTTAGATATATCCTCTGAATATAGAAAACAAAGAACTTACCTGACCTTGGACCGCAGTCCAGTACAGGAACTTACCTCTTGACATGCATTTATGCACCTGAAACCTTAATGTTTAATTGCGATAATGTGCGGAGCCCTATATGATCATGTAGATAATTTAATTATCTAACACATGAATCTGGTCCTGTGCCATTTCACCTTCATTTGATATTTAATTTGCATTTTAGCGTACCTAGGTGTTCTACAGTTTCTGCAGTGACCCCTCTTGCACAGCTACATTAAACGGGACATAACTTTTAATACAGAACTGCTATCATTAATCCGTTTGATGCGTTGGAAACTTAACAGATAGAAATATATTTCATTCAACTGGGGCAACATCTGAATCTAAATACAATCACTGATAAAACGCGTGTGAAGTTGGGTCTCCAGTTCTAAAACTGGAATTCCAGCAATCGGTCACTACCTTAAAATGTTGATAATTACCTAACATGAATTCCGTTTGACATGAATTAAATTTTTCTATTTAGAAAATCAAGTGTGCTTCGTACGTCCTTTATATTATTTTGGTCGATTCTATGCGTATGATTTATCGTAAATTTTGCAAGTTATATAGTATTGGTCGTCATAAAATAGTGAATACCTGTTCAATGCATTTCTGCATATTTTCGTGCTTGATTTATACCTGCTGCATAGTGATCGTTCACATTGAGACCTAGCGACTGTTTTGCATTGTCGATATATATTAGTGTTGGTGATTGTGTTGTGGCAAATATGACAGTGATAGTGATAAGTGGAAAAGTGATTGAAAGTGACAGCGATACGTATTTGTTCACAACCTATCTAATACCTGAATGCATACTATAACCTGGGGAATGGGGAAATCAAGATAGAATTGAACTCGTATTTAGCGAGGTACAGTGATTTTAATGGATGATCATTCGCTATTAGTGATACACACACACACACACACACACACACACACTTTAGGTCGTGGGCCCAGCGGCACGGCCAACAGGGTTATATCCCGGGTACAGCGGACCGTAGTCTCGGGCATGCACGAGACCCTTGTTAAACACGAGCATCCTTTCCACCAATTGATTTCATTGACTTAGTGAACGATAAATAGTGACATACACATTGCCTAGTTTACCGACATGATACCTATATTGCACTATTCATACTCAGTTGATGTTTATTATACTCATGTTCTGCATTCTGTTGTACTTCTCATGTTTAATAGCATTCCACGCCTTTATATAATTGTTTCTATATGTGTCGCCCCACGACCTGAGTGTGCATGCTCAGAAGACGAAGTGGATCCAGCCCAGGAGCAGGACCTACCATTTGAGACCGCGGAGGTCTAGACTGCATCACCAGTGCTATTTCCTTTGATTTCTGTACTTGTTTTGTTGGTTAGTTTTTTTATTCTGCAAAATAAATGTATCTCGAATTCTTTTATTGCGATGTAATAAAGTTGTGAACTGTAATTTTCCTTTACTGAAGTATTGTTTACTGACTACAATGTAATGCTAGAAGCCGAAGTGTGACTACGGCGGGATTATTCCCTGACCGTAGGAGCATGGCTGGCTTAGTTACCCCTCGTATTCCACATTTTGGGAAGCGGGGCGTGACAGCATGATTGGCATATCACTTGTTTAGGCAATTGAGTCAATCATGAGATGCCAAGTACCACACCAGATATTGTTTTTGCACTAGCTGCAATAAGCATATATTAATCCAATCCTAGAGAAAAATTGGGAAGCGGTCATGAACATAAGAGGATGTTCTTGGTATATGGTAACGACAGGCTCCTTTAGGAGGCGGTTATCATTTCTGACTTCCAAGATGACCTAGATGACAAAGTGAGTGTCAGAGTTAAAGTTTACTTTTTTCTGAGGGGCAGTATGTTGGACAGTGGGTCCAAGCGGATACTGAGGAAAGTATGGCGCAGGATACTGATTAAATTCAGTGGAAGATACAGTCTAAGAAGTTTGTTGAATTTGGAGTACATTTATGAATTTGGTCCATTAGAACAAGTTCTAAGACGAGTATCGCTCATTTCGGGAGATAGTCATTCTCCGCAAAGTTGAGATATAGAGAGATAAAGATAGAGACAATGGAACGAATCCACTCACTGAGTCTATTTCTCGAACATGAATGTCTCGCAAACATGATTTGCGAAACTGATTAGTAGAAAAGTTGGGTGTTCGGTAGCACATGGGCTATGAGTATGCGACACAACAATAATTAGCCTTAAGTGCAAGTGGGAGATTGTTGGATATAGTGCCCTCAAGGCAATTATTGTAATCGCAGGCAGGTGATTATGGTGATTGAAGGAGGACCTATACGGGTATAACAGTTTTACTCGAGATGATAGTATGCTATCTCATCTCTATTATCATGTACATATATTCTGTGGTATTACAGATCACTATTACATATTGATAGAACCCATAAGATTCTTGCTTGACTACCAAGATTATTGCGGCGATCACATTTGTGAGAACTGGGTAGTCTAAAAGCAAATCCTCAAATTTCCCTAGTCATGGGAATATTAAGACTTGGCATCGATATTCCAGAGTAGATTAGTATATACATTTCTTGACCTCGACAAGGGGCGATGGCCGGTCTCACAGCCATTGGTGTCAGTTAGTCGCCAAAGATAGTATACAGATGCTCACTAGAGGTGAGTACACTGGACGGACACGCCGGGAATATGCTAGATTGTATTATATCTATTATCATATAGCAGTTCTCAGGTGACACGAGTACAGGTTAGTCTGTCGACCTGAGATCGTCATTTGTCTTCTGTGAGTTCCCACTGTGCTTTGATTACTATCCTACCATGGCTCAAAGGAATCATGTAGACAGGTTTTAGTTGGGTACAGTCCCGAGCCATATGGAGGCAGTGAGCAGATCGTCGGGGATTCGTCTCTCCCGGTATTGTGGGTAGATGTCGCGCTGTGCACGGGTGATCATCACCAGAAATTCTTGGCCAAGGTGGATGAGAATTACTAATTTGGATCAGTAGTTTCTCAGTGGGTGATGGGCTTCACACCGACACTACTTATCGCGTTATTAGGGGTCTGATTTCATCCACCCCCTAGACCCGATATGCGATACTCTTAGATGAACAGACAGGACTGTATAGAGATTGTCACAGACAGGCTCAGTAGGGGTACGGATTAGTTTGCTCGTCGGTCTTCCTTTCATTCAATACCTGAGGAGCCGTTACGTACAGCTAGTGTCGCTGACGTGCTTGAGGTTAAACCAACTGCCAGTGTATTGTCGAGTCTTTAGAGTCCCACATAGAGGGTTTTCCCGGTTCAGGCAAAATGATGTAGTGGCTATATATTGATACGCGCAGGATTCCGATTAGGTATTTGTGCTAGCCACATGGACTTTAATCGGGCGGATGATAATACTAGTCGGCTTTGGATTAAGCCGGATTATTAAATCAAGTTTTGATTTAATAATTTACATATATATATTTCGATATGTATATTCTAGTATTATGTTCATTGTATTTGTCTTTCTCTTGAGTATTCGTATTTTGATACGAATACATGTATGTATTTGCGGGGATGTATTCTTGTATTCATACAAGATTATTTTTAGAAGGAGAACACCTCATTTCAAGGTTTTGCTTTTTAAGAAATTGTGAAATGAGATAGAAAAGAGAAATGGTGGAGGGTATGGGCAAATGAATTATTAATTCATTTGCAAATACTATTCAAGCATGGTTGTACTTTTAAAATGGTAAAATTCTTTTTACAAAAGATACGAAGCATGCTTGAATTTGTTAAGAGTTTTATTTATTCCACCATTTAGCTTCTCTCTCTTCCATGGCTCCTCCTCCTTCATCTGCAACACTCTCATGAGTTGAGAATCATGAAGATAAAGAGAAAGAAAAATACTAGAACACTCACACACATTTCTAAGCATTCTAAATTAGCATCCTAGGATGTTCAGTTACTTCACCGATGAAGTTGAAACTTGAACTTGGTTCTCTTGGGCGGATCATCTTTGGTGAAAGAAGACCGGCTTGCGAGCGCAACCCGGAGCACTTGAGAGCATGTTAGAGTCTAACCCAATTGGAGCAAATGAATACGTTACAAAAGTTATGGTTTCTACCTTTTTTGTTTGCTAGTTTAGGTGTTTAATTAGATTCCTGAAGTTTATGTTTCTAGTGCCAAGAAAATTTTTGTTTTTAAATTCCGCATTGGCCGTGGGTTAGCAGCGAGGGCACTAGGAGAACCAACGAGCTCGAGTCGAACAAGCCAAAGTTTGTCTTGTTCGGCTCATTTAACAACCCTAGCTGCATGTCGTCAGCTCGAATCCTATAGGAAAACCGTTCTCCTCTTCCTTTAAAATAAGATCAATTATTTAAGAAGACGCAGTTGCCGAAACAGGTCATTTTTATTTTGGTGCAATGCAGATCAATTAACAAAAAGCCCATAAAAATCATGCAACAATGGTTTGACTTTAATGATAGGAAGCAAGTTACCGATTTCTATATTTCTATCTTTATCTCTACTATATTAATGCCAAAGGAATGGGTGTACGGAGCACGTGCAAAAGAAACCCCTTTAATTTGTCGCCGCCGAAGTTGCGATGACGTGTCAACTTATTATAGCATGTGCAATGCACATAATTAAATTAATAAGATATAAAAAAAGATTTTGTTAATTTTTTAGTTTAAATCACTTTATTTTTTGTTTGAGAAATATCTTAAATACTTTTATTTAAGATAATAACGGCTTTTAAAAATCATTTATGATAGGTAACTTATTAAATTTCTGAAAAATAAAAATCCAGTGAAATACCTTTAAAATATATATTATTTTAACTAAATCTTTTAAAAGGATCTCAAATGTTTGCCATGTTAAAATATACAAACGTGCATCACACGTACTAAATACTAGTGTTATTAGCACCGGTAGAATAGATGGTAAGAGCAAGGATGAGTGTGTGTGTGTGTCCGTTGTTGATGAATGCGAATTTGGATAGTTAAAGAAATCAAAACTACTATCCATTGCGTCGTTTAGAACATCATACAAAACAACAACAACTGAGCCTTTTATCCCAAGCATATGGGGTATGCTACATGAACCAATATGAGAATCACGCTGGGTCCAGAACATGAATTCTTCACCTCCACTCACTCCTATCGAACAATATACTTTCATTGAGGTCTTTGGCAACCATATCTTTTCGTATCACGTCCATCCATGTTTTCTTTGGTCCCCCTTTCGCCTTTTTGACATTGCCTATATCGAAAGTATTCGTCGAACCGGTGCTTCCATAGGTCTGTATCGCACATGACCAAACCATCTTAACTGGTTTTTCTGTATCTTCTCCTCTACAGGTGCCACACCAACTTTTGCACGAATATTCTCATTTCGCACCTTATCTTTTCGAGTGTTACCATACATCCAACGAAGTATGCGCATCTCCGCTACGTGTATCTTCTGTGTATGATGCATCTTAGGAGCCCAGAATTTTGTACCATATAATAAGGCAAGCGAAATAGCGCTCCGATAAAACTTTCCTTTCAATTTTAATGGAAAGTTACGATCACACAAAATCTCTGTTGCACTCCTCCATTTCAACCAACCAGTTTGGATCTTTTAATTAATATCGCTATCGATCTCCCCTTCCAATGTTATACCAATATGGTTTTGACTTCTTTGTTTGCTAAATTTGCAATGCATATATGCCGTCTTAGAACATTATACAAAATTTCTGAAAAATTCATTACCATCATAATTAAATCCGAAGAAATGTCCTTATTTTGGCATTTTGTTGTTCTTTTAAGGGAAAACTCAGAAAAAAAGGTAGAAATTACTTCATTTTTGGCTAACTTTTAACTTTTCCTCATCATATCCCTCAAGGCATCCATGCATCTTGAAACTTGAGAATATAAGTTATAACAACCCCTCAATATTTATTAATTCATAAAATCTTTCTTATTATTTTTCTCATTTATATTTCACGTGCGCACGTTCAAAAATTCTAATATAATTCTTGTATAAGTAATTGGATCCAAGCTATGATTTAGACAAGCACTATTTGCATTCATCCATACCAATTACCAACGTAGAGCTATTTTAATAATGGACAGGGAAATTGTTTGAATATCCAAATCGGAAGTTCTCGGCATTGATCATATTCGAATTTTGATCCGGTTATTTAGTACTATATGTTATCCAATTACGGATTCCAATCCAATCAAATATCGAATTTCAGTACTCGTGTCAGTATTCATTCTACCGGATTCCCAAAAAAGAGCCAGATCTTGCTCCATTTACATCCCTTGGCAAGAGGTTGCATATAATTGTTGCAAATTCCAAATGAAAATAATGCAAAACAACAATCTCAAGGGGTGTGTGAATGCAAAATTCAAACTTCGCAGGATTTGGGCAATCCCGCAGCAGTGGAGCGCCAGTTGATTGGTGCTGATCCCCAGAACAGAGAATCTTTATTCCACTGGCCCACGCCAAGGTCCACAGGCTCGTACACACAGAAAGCCAGGGGGTCCCTATAATTTTCCTTACAAAGGACAATACGTAAAATACGAAATATTATAAAATTAAGGGGCTTCTCAATAATAATCCCACCACGTGATCTGATGCTGGCTGTTGCTGGCGACCATCACGACTGGTCAAAGCTGTTGCTAGTTTTGAAAATGAGAGCTTTTATTTTTATTTTTTATTTTTAAAAGAGTAAAAATATCAAGAGGGAAACTTAAAAAGTAATTGATGTGGGATTAAAATATAAAAAAGATCGGTGATAGGAAGGGGACAGTTCGATTAAGGTGTCGGGCCCACCCACGCATCCAGCTGATTGAATGAGATATCTAATGTTTCTTGGCAGCTGCCACTTTCGTACCAAAATTATGTACCCTTTCATTTGCATGTGGTTTTATTAATTTTAAATGTCCACAACGAGTGACGGCTTATATATGTTTATATGAGCTATGATAGCACCACTCTGTCAAATCTCCGAAGTTATGATAAGAAGTGAGATAATACATTTTATACTCTAACACGTCCCCGCAAGTCGAAGGGTTTTTGGGCCGAAACCTGAGCTTTTTGCACAACGGTATTTTTAATTTAAATAAAATCGCATTTAATATGCACCCGATGAGAATTGAACATAACCCCCCCTCTCTCTCTATAGATAGGATTTTGTACGTGGATAGATATATTCTAATTTGGTGATAATAATAATGTTACATATTTGATTTATATTTGTATTATAGACTCCAAGTCAATTTGTAGCATATCACTGTAGAGTGTTTTTCGTCACCCATAGAGATGGACACGCTCGCCTGTCAGGAGTATACAGATTACTCCCGTTCGATGGTGAGCAGGGATTATTGATTGTGGGGATTTCTAATATCCGGTAGCCGTAGACAAAACTGTAGTTAATTACCCCACGTTTTGACGCAAGTGAACCTCCGATTGACGGGTCGTGCATATCATGCGAACCCAATCTGTGATATGTATGTATTGTGTTTGAAAACAATTTAGGGTCTATTTTAATATATCGGGGGCTATCCGTAAATCCCCAGTTCCTTTATACATCCTGTATTTGAATTTTAATCCTAATGAAATTTTCTTTTAAAATTCCCAAATTATATATTTTTTTCTTTGTATTCTTTTCTATTTCTTTTTCCTTTCTTTTAGACCCTAACTCTATATAATTCCCCAGACCCTAACCTTTTCCCGGCCCAAGCCTAACCCCTCTAACCCAAACCACGCCCAATCCGACCCGACCCGTTCCCCATCTCTTCTTCTTCTTTGCTTCTTTCTTTTTTCCTCCTCTTTTCCCCAACATTATGAAAGTACGCCTTAGCACCACTACTAGTTTTAAGAAGTATCAAGTATACAATTTAAAAAATCCAGTGTGCTAATGCATACTATTCTAAAATCGAACTAGTGAATTAGAGTTTGTAAGCAAGTGAACAAACTTTACACTAAGTGAAAAAAGAATACAATCTTTGTAGACCGGTCCTTCATTTCTAAAACTCCAACTAGTAGTCCCTAGAACTCTTCGTAGGCTTCGCTTGACGAAAAGAACGAGCTTGCGACGCCGAAAATGATCCACCTTGAAGTATCACTAACTCAAGCTACCTCTTCACTAATTAAGAAATTAGTGAAGCAAATAGCCTACACTAATGAGCTAGATGAGAGTAGCTTGATGAAATAGGAATTTTGCTCACTTAAAAATTTTATTTCTCTTTATCTTTTTCTCTCTAGAATTTTCAAGAGGAGAAAGAAAATGAACTCATGAAGAATTATCAAGAACCATGGGTGAAGAAATATCTCTAAGATATAATGTAGAGAGTTAACCATGAGCTAAGGATAATGGTTAGCTTATAAAATATCTTAAGTAAAACAAAATTAGTGGAATGAGTCATGCCTTCTACATGCTTCTATAAGCATCCAAGCCATACTCATTTTCTATTTAATTTTGGATTTACTTTAAATAATGAAACCCAACATTATTCTTGGCTTGGTATAAGTCTCATACACCCATGTCGTATGTATCATCCACCATGACACAATAGTGTGTAATATATATATTACACACACACACACACATATCACACACACACACACACACATCAAATTATTAAATCAACACTTGATTTAATAATCCGGTATATAACCGACTAATATCAAATAATCCTGATTAGAATACAACATTGTTAGTTATATGTATGCCCTAGAGGCCATTATTATACATGTGATGTATATTATGGTGGATGCTTGGATATATATAGGGAGGACTTTCTTGCTCGACATGATAGTATGCTATCTGGTTGCTCTTTATCTTAACATGTACACTTATTGTCTCTCTATTGCATGTTGATAAAGCCTTTAGGATGGGTACTTGGCTACCAGGATTATGATGCAGATCATACTAGTGGGGCAGAGGTAGTCGGTAAGTATATCCTTCAATTGTTCCTAGTCGTGGGAGTATCGAGACGGAGCATCGATATTCCAGAGTAGACTAGCGTATACGCTTCTCGACCCATATGATGGGCAATAGATGATTCCATATCCATTGGTGTTTGACATCAGAGATGGTTTACGGGTGCTCAGTGGAGACTGGATACACTGGACGAACTCGCCGAGAACTCCTAGATGGTATTATACCTATCGTCAGATGGCAGTTCTCTGGTGACACTGGTACAGGTTAGTCTGTCGATCCAAGATCGTCATAGAGTCTTGTGTGAATCACACCATTCTTTGATTTCCACTTTACCACGTTCAAGAGATCATGCAAAACGGTAGTGTTTAGGTACAATCCCGAGTCATATGGAGGCAATGAGCGATAGGAGGGGATTTCGTCTCTTCCGGTATTGGGGATTGATGTTGCGCTATGCTCGATTGGCCATAACAGGAAATCTCTGGTCATGGTTGCTGAGATTTATTAGTAAGTGTTATCAGTAGTTTCTCGAATCGTTATGGGCCTCACATCGGCATGACTTATCAGGATATTGGGGTCTGACATTTATTACCCACAGGCTAAGATATGCGATATATCAGACGAAGAGACCGGACTGTACGGTAGTGTTACTTATTGGATTCACAGGAGTATGAGCATGCTTGCTTGTTGATCTTCTGATCGCTCAATACCCGGGTGGCCGTTACGTTTAGCAGACCACTTGCGGCTTGTGGGTGGCTGATATGATCACCACCTACTGCCGGCGTATTGACGAGTCTTTAGAATTCTACACAGAGGTTTCCTGGATCAGGCGAAACGAAGTAGGAGCATATATGTGATATGTGCGGGACCGAGATTAATATGAGTATGTGATACCGTATTCTATTCTCGCGATATGAGATATCGGTTGGTTATATGTGATATAGCCGGGCTGTCAAATCAAGTGTTGATTCGATAAGTTGATACATTTGATATTAGTCGGTTGTATGTGATATAGCCGGATTATTAAATCAAATGTTGATTTAATAATTTAATGTATAATTATATATTTGATATATTAACTTACATTAACTAATATTAGCTCACTTAAGATTTCTTTTTCTCACTTGTGTACATTTAGTATATATGTGATATATATTAATGTACATTCTATTGTGTCATACTAGATGATACATGAGACATGGGTGTATGAGATTCATACCATGCTTAACATAATCATGGGTTTTATTTATTTAAAATAATTCAAAATTGAGTGGAAACTGGTCATGGTTGATGCTTAGTGGAAGCTTGTAGAATCATTGACTAAGTCCACCAATTTTGTTTTACTTAAGATATTTATCCAACCATTATCATTAGCCATTGTTTAGTCTCTACATGAGTTAGTATATGATATTAACACACCCATGGTTCCCATTCTACACTTGATTTTTTCCATGGTTGCTTTTTTTTTATTTCCTTCCTCAAGCTCTCTTGCATTTTGGGAGGTGAAGAAAATGAGTGAGAAAAATATTTCTAAAGTGAGCAAAATTCCTACTTCATCATCCTCTACTAGATTAGCCATTTACTTTAGGGTGTTTACTTCACTAATTCCATATTAGTGAAGAGGTAGCTTGAGTTGGTGTCTTCTCGACGTAGATCATCTTTGGCCTCGAAGACATCAAACAAGCTTATTCCTTTCATCTTGTGGAGCATTTCTAGAGTCTGGGAGTTCACTACTTGGAGCGAATGGACTGCTACACGGAGCTATTGAAGTGAAGGACCAGTCTACAAAGGTTATATTCCTTGTTCACTTAGATGTAAAGTTGTTTACATTTTTGTTTCGTCTAATTCTCTAGTTAAGATTCTAGGTTAGGTTTCTTTAGCGCGCCAATTTTTGAAAACGGTATGGACGATACCTCCTGAAACACAGCGGCGACCCTAGGAAACTCTACAGTGGTATCAGAGTTATGCTAGAGAATGAGACGATATTTGTAGAATTACGAAACCGAAACAACTCTGAAACACTTGAAATAAAAACCAAGTTTCTGTTGAAATTTTTAAGGTGTCTAAAATTTTTTTAAGCAGTTGCAGAATGTTATATGAGATGTAATATGAACACCACAGAAGTTTGACTCCCCTCGGCCGATTTTGGTCGGCGACATGTGATGAAAATCCGAGGTCGCCGGTTTTTTAGTGGGCTTAAGGTTTTAAATTTTTATGGTGTTCCAGTCTCTGGGTTTTGGTGTTTCAGGTGTTATTTGTTTTTACTGATATTGCATGTGATGTTATATTTCTGTAAAGGCAATTTGGAGTGTTTCATAGTCATAATTCTAACATCGTTTTGGGTTATTTAGACGATGTTAAAAAGTTCGAATGGATATCAATAACCCATTTTCTCTCTCGCTGGAAATTTTCCAAGAGTTGGATTTTTCCAAGTTTAAAATCTTCAGAAAATCATGCAGGTGTTTTCTATGGACGCTCTAGAAGAACGAAACCCTAACTCGATTCTGTGACCGTCGGAACCGTCACCAAACCCTAGGGTTTGTGGTAGTTCCGCGGTGCCATAGGTGAGGCAAGGGTTGACCCTTCTATGGTTGGTCCATAAGTGCTATTTCATGTTCTGGGTGTTTTTTAAACCGTGCTCAAGTGTTGAGCTCTTTGGGAAATTTTGGGTGTTTGTTGATTCGATCGAAAAGTTTAATATCGTCTAACTATCTGTGACTGTGATACAATACTTGGAATCCACAATATTTAGTTTTATGAAAACTAATTTGAATTTTATAAATCTAGCAATTCAGTCTCATTTGATCGATTGCCACGGGATTTTGATGTGGATCAAAAGTCCGTCGCAATCACGAAGCGTACACGATACTCGCCGGGTAACCTTACTAGATAGCCACGCCCCATAGCCCCGACCAAGTGACTGTAGGAGAACCCCGTAGCTAAAAGCATCCGTTCGGGTGCTCGCGGCTGCGGTGTTCCGCCTAAGTACACTTCGTCGACGGTATTGGGGGTGCGGCCGTCTACTAAAGTTTCCGACAAGGATTCGATCAGGATGTCGGGAATCTTGTTGAATTACCCGACTGATTATTAAAAAGTGTTTTCAATATCGAGACTAAAATGCGGGGTTTATAATTGTTAGGCATGTGATATCTAAGCAATTCATTTGATTAGGCATGAAATCCAAAGTATGTGATACATTGGGTTTATGATATTTAAGGTGGTTGCGGATTCCAATTGTTGTAGTTTTTCATTTTCTTTTCCGTGACCGTAAGTGTAATATGTGGTGTATCACCGGTTTCGTTGCTATATGTCAATGACAATTGGGATACGCATATTTATTTACGTTGATGACATGTGATGTTATGTGTTGCTGTGATATGTTATATTGGATCGTCGTGTTTTGAATAGCCGGTTTTTTTTATGTGAGATGAGAGTTTTTCATTTTCATTCATATAAAAACTTGTATGTAATATTCTTTTATTGGGGCACTTCCGGATTGGGAATGATGTCACCATTGATGTATATTATTTTCTTTTCCGCATTAGGATAGACCCAAAGGAGGAGAGCACAAGTAACCGGGTTCTAGAGTCCAGTGGGAGACCATCTCGAGGAGTCAAGACCGGGTTTCCTAACTCTAGAATTGGTAGGGTTGCTTGCCGCTCTCGTAGGGGTCTAGGGATGTGGGTTTGGCTATTCATCACGACCGTGGAATCCGCGTTTTTTACTGGCTTAATTTAAAACACGGAATTTCTAGTATATCCAATATTTTATATGTGTTCTTCTGCTGCTGATATTCTGTGATGTGATCACTTGATATTCTGAGACGAATGCTTATATTATATATATGATATATAATAAATATTGCTACTTTCGTTTCTTCTGTGATACTTAGGAAGCATACTTGATGGGACTTCGTTAATGAGATTAATGAAATAAAAGAAACATAAAAATGTTCTAAAATCTTGTTTTAAAAACTGGTAGCTCTGGTTCTTGCTTTGCATAGCGGTATTCCTTGTAGAATATCCAGCATCTTATTCGATAAGGAAAGAGCCGAGATCCCTTCTCCGGGAGTGACCTCTTTTGCGAAACTGGCAGATGTTATAACCCACTCGGTTTTGTTTTTGATTGTTTTTTTAGTTCATGCTTTGCATAGTGGTATTTGTGAAATATCCTGCACCTCATTCGATGAGGAAAGAGCCGAGATCCCTTCACCGGGAGTGGCCTCTTTAGCAAAACTAGTAAAAGCCTCAAAACACTCCTTTTCAAAATCACTCGATTTTACAACGATATCAAGTTCATTACGCAAAAGGCTTTCTTAAAAACCTATCGTAGCCCTCCGTTATTTCAGATAAGGACTATTTAGTATTCGTGCTGCGTTTGTTGACCTTGTCAAGACGTAGTGTGCGGTAGCTGATTAGTGCTTTTCTGCAAAGCATATGATGCGATTGGATTAGGGTAGTCGTGCAGCCTTGTTGACCTTGTCAAGGGTCGTGCGGGTGGGTTTAATTCAATCATGAAATGTACGTGTTGAACTTATGATTTATGGTTTGTTGACCTTGTCAAGGTAATAGATCGCTTGGGGAAAAATATTATAGGGAATTTCAAGTGTTGAAATTTGCAATGAGATTGCATATCTTCTATGAGATAGTTGGGTCCCGATACCCACTGCGAGTAAGAGTTACTCCTGCGAGAGTTATGCACATTACAATTAGCCGATCAAGTAGGTGTCTAGAAAGGTGTTAATGGGGTTACGCCCCTGAGAAAACAAGGTTTATTTTAATTAGGTCCGTGCGAAAGCACGGGAAACCTCCCTCAAAGTACCGACACTGGTCTGGCCGAAAGATTGGCGAACTTGTAGGGTGTAATTAATCCCGGCTAGTCTTACCTTTTAGGGTTTGAAGGAAGATTTGATAAAAACAGCGGGAGCCATCCTGATTAATTAAAATAATAACCAATATGATCTTGCAAGAGCATACGCTGAGTGTTTTCTTCTCTCTCCCCTGGTAGTGACCGTGACATGCCTTAATCAAGATAATAATATGGATGCATTGACCAAACCTTCTTATTATACTGAGCTGGAAAATGTTGGTTCCGCTCTATCTTATAATTGTTATAAGTCCGAGCAGGAAATAGGGGAATATTCGGATTTCCACGCAACCCATTCGAGGAATGAGCATATTGATGCATATTCTTCGGGTGTGTTCGTTACCGAGAACCGTTTCTCAGTATCCTCTACGTCCTAGGTATGATATACCGGATCAGGATCTCATATATGTAACCTGTTACATAGGCTATAGACAGGTAGAGAACTGGGATTGGGTGATAAATCTCTAAGTGTTAGAGAATGGTGCAATTGTTGCAGCCAAATCAGTTGGCTAATATCACCTTGTATTACCAAATGGTAAATATATTGATTCTGAACAAATGTTATTAGATACCAAACCTGATATACAATATTATATCAGTTTATTTATTAAGTTAAAGAAGAATATAATTTTGTATTGCAGGATGATGTTGTGAACATTTTTCTGAATCAAGAGTTGATTGGATCAGGCACGTTATATAATAGCATATACGTTCTAAATCAAACAACAGTTCAAAATAAATAGAACACACACAAGAGGAATAGTTCAGAAATGAACGAATCCTTCTTGTGGCATTGTTGACTAGGTCATATCAATGCGACACGACCAGCTAAGTTACATAAGGATGAATATGAGAATCTGTTCGAATTTTCATCTTATGATACTTGCCAGTCTTGTCTTAAAAGGTAAAATGAGCAATACTCCGTTTACTGGAAACAGAGAAAGAGTTACTGAACTCTTAGGATGGATACATGATGATGTATACAGCCCTATGTCTACAAATGCCAGGGTTGGTTCTTCGTACTTCATTATATCACTGATCATCTCTCAAGATTTGGACATATGTTCTTGTTGAAACACAAGTCTGAAACTTTTGAGAAATTCAAGGAATATAAGCTTGAAATTGAGAACCAGACGGGTAGAAGTATTAAGTCCTTCGATGTGATCGGAGAAGGGAATACTTACGCATGGAGTTCCTGGAATTTCTAAAACAGAGAATGGGATTCTCTCTCAGCTTACTCCTTCGAATACACCATAGCACAACGGTGTATCGGGGCGGAGGTATCGCACCCTATGAGATATGGTGCGCTCTAAGATGAGTACTGCTGAGTTGCCTGTTTCCTTTTGGAGTTATGCACTTGAGAAGTTGCATACCTATTGGATAAGGTTCCATCCAAATCAATGCCTACCACTCCATATGAGATATGGAATGGGAAGAGGCCATGTCTTAAATGAGTTAAGATATAGGGTTGCCCGGCCTATGTTGAAAAGCAAAATCTGGACAAACTCGAGACAAGGTCAGTTCTGTAAGTTTGTTGGATATCCTAAACATTTGCGGGGGTATATCTTCTACTATACTGAGAAGCAAAAGGTGTTTTGTTTCTCAGCATGCCACCGTTTTAAGAAAGGAATTTCTTGTGAAGAAATTAGTCGTCATGAGGTAGAACTGGAAGGAGTTCCAGCTGGACAAACTAACAGCTGATGATTTAGTGAAACCAAAGGATTCAATAGTTTCCAACGAGCCTCAGCCTCTCCGCGAATCTGGTAGGGTTTCTCATCCACCTGAGAGATACTACGGTTTCCTCGGTGACGGTGGGAGCGAAGATTGCATCATGGTAGATGATGACCCAACCAGGTTCAGGCAGGCCATCACGAGTGGGGACTCTGTGAAATGGCTGGATGCTATGCAATCAGAGATGGAATCCATATACACCAACAAAGTATGACTTTAAATGTTGCACCTGAAGGGGTAAGACCCATCGGGAGCAAGTGGATCTTGAGAAGATTTTTGGTGTAGATGGAAAAGTTGAGACTTTCAAAGCTAGACTTGTAGTAAAAGGTTCTCGTCATGCAACCAAGTGTGGATTATGATGAAACTTTTTCTCCAGTGTCTATGCTTAAGTCCATCAGGATCAATGCACGCATCGCGGAGTAGGAACATCTGTTTTGATATGGCAGTCAAAGTGTTTGACTTCATCAAAAAGGTAGATGAATCTTGTATATACAAGAAGGTTGTAGAGAGTAAGGTTATCTTCCATGTATTGTATGTAGATAGCATACTCTTGATAGGAAATGGTTTCCTATGCTACACTCGGTCAAGCTCCTCTTATCACGAGGATTCTCCATGGAAGATCTGGATGATACCTACTACATCTCGTGGATTATGATCTATAGTGATAGATCTAAGTGGATGTTGGGAGTGTCCCAAATCCAGGTACATTAACATCGTAGTAAAGGGGTTTAGTATGGAAGATTCTAAGGGTGGTGGTTTGCCCACTTATTCATGAATCGCTCTCTCCAAAAGGATGTCTCCTGAGACTGATTTGGAGAGAGATCGCGGGCAAGAGATACCCTATACTTCGGCAGTAGGCTCTATCATGTATGCGATGTTATGTACCAGACAAGATGTAGCTAACTCACTAGGTGTAGTGATCAGGAATCAATCAGATCTTAGGAGAATCACTGGACAGTTGTATAAGACATTCCTAAGTACTTGAGAAGCACTAAAGAAATGTTCTTGGGGGTTTGGTAACGGTAAACTCCAGTGAGAGTCATTTACTAATTCGAGCTTCCAGAGTGATAAGGTCGACTAAAAGTCAGTCACGGGCTTTGTCTTTATCCTCAGTGGAGGGAAGGTATGTAGGAAGAGTTACAAGCTATATACCGTGGCAAACTAGACGATAAAAGATGAATACATCGCTACCAACGATGCTATCAAAGTGGATGTCTGGATATTTATTTTTCATGAGATGAACATGGTTCCTACCATTGAGAGTCCAATAACTGTTATTGTGACAACAATGGAGTTGTGGCTTTGGCCTAGGAACGCCAGTCCCATCAGCGATCCGGACATATTCTGAGGACAATATCATCTGATCAGGGAGATGGTTGATCTCCAAAGGATCACGGTAAGGAGAGTTGACGCGAAGTATAACACGGTGGATCTACTCACAGAGGCCTTTCCCTAGAGAGACTTTGATGGGGTGTTGGGTATGAGATACTACAACAAATGACCTTAGTGCAAGTGGGAGATTGTTAGTTATATGTATGCCTAAAGGCCATTATTATACATATGATGTATATTATGGTGGATGCTTGGACATATATAGGGATGACTTTCTTGCTCGACATGATAGTATGCTATCTGGTTGCTTTTTATCTTAACATGTACACTTATTATCTCTCTATTACATGTTGATAAAGCCCTTAGGATGAGTACTTGGCTACCAGGACTATGATACAGATCATAGTAGTGGGGCGGAGGTAGTCGGTAAGTATATTCTTCAATTGTTCCTAGTCGTGCGAGTATCGAGACGGGGCATCGATATTCCAGAGTAGACTAGTGTATACGCTTCTCGACCCATATGATGGGCGATGGATGATCCCATATCCATTGGTGTTTGACATCAGAGATGGTATACGGGTGCTCAGTGGAGACTGGGTACACTGGACGGACTCGCCGAGAACTCCCAGATGGTATTATACCTCACGTCAGATGGCAGTTCTCTGGTGACACTAGTACAGGTTAGTCTGTAGACTCGAGATCGTCATAGAGTCTTGTGTGATTCCCACTGTACTTTGATTTCCACCTTACCACGTCTAAGAGGGTGTGCAAAATGGTGGTTTTTGGGTACAGTCTCGAGTCACATGGAGGCAATGAGCGATAGGAGGGGTTTCGTCTCTCCCGGTAATGGGAGTTGATGTTGCGCTGTGCTCGATTGGCCATAACAGAGAAGTCGCTGGCCAGGGCTGATTTGGAGATTTACTGGTAAGTGTTACCAGTAGTTTCTCGACCCGTTATGAGCCTCATATCGGCATAACTTATCGGTTATTGGGGTCTGACATTTACCACCCCTAGACTTGATATGCGACATATCAGACGAGGAGACCAGACTGTACGACAAATGTTACCGTCAGGATTTTGCAGGAGTTGGCGCGGGCTTGCTGCTGATCTTCTGATCGCTTAATACCCGGATAGCCGTTACGTCCAGCTAGTACCGCTGACGGCTTGTGGGTGCTTGATATGATCATCATCTACTGCCGGCGTATTGACGAGTCTTTAGAGTCCTACATAGAGGTTTTACTGGTTCGGGCAAAACGAAATAGGAGCACATATATGATATGTGCGGGACCGAGAATAATGTGTGTATGTGATACCGTATTCTATTCTCACGACTTTTGTATCGGTCGGTTATATAAGATATAGCCGGGTTATCGAATCAAGTGTTGATTTGATAAGTTGGTACATTTAGTGTTGGTCGGTTATATGAGATATAGCTGGATTATTAAATCAAGTGTTGATTTGATAATTTAGTGTATAATTGTATATTTGATATACTAATTTACATTAACTAACATTGGCTCACTTAAGCATTCTTTTCTCACTTGTGTGTACATGCAATATATATTGATGTGCATTGTTTATTTGTGTGTGGCATGGTTGTTGATACACAATACATGGGTGTATAAGACATACATTATACCAATTATAATGGTGGGGTTTTAATATTTAAGATAAATCCAAATTAGTGGAAACTAAATCAAATGCATGAAGCTTGTAGAAGCTTGTGAGTGCATTTGACCAAGTCCACTTGTTTTGTTTTGTTTTAGATATTATTTATTAACCTAACCATTTTAATTAGCCATGGTTATGTCTCTACATGAGTTAGTATATAATACACTCACCCATGGTTTACTCACTCACTTGATCATTTCATTCTCTTCTCATTTTTTCTTCATCTTCTTCCTCAAACCAAAAGAGCTCTCTAGGGTTTGATCAAAGTGAGAAAGTATTGTGAGAAAAATAATTCTAAAGTGAGCCCACTTCCTATTTCATCATCCTCTACTAGATTAACACTTTAGTATAGGGTGTTAGCTTCACTAATCTCTCAATTAGTGAAGTAGTAGCTTGAGTTAGTGTCTTCTCGACGTAGATCATCTTCGGCCTCGAAGACTTCAAACAAGATCGTTCTTTTCACCTTGAAGAAGCCATGCAAGAGTCCGGGACTTGGATCGCAGCAAAGGGACTTCAACTCGGAGCTTTAGAAGCGAAGGACCGGTCTACAAAGGTTGTATTCTGCAAACACTTAGATATAAAGTAGTTTATTTTGTGTTTCGTATGATTTTCTAGTTATCGATTCTAGTTTAGGGTTCCTTAAAACGGAAATTTTTTGAAAACGGCATGGTCGATGCCTCCCAAAACCTTGCTGCCGTCGATGGGAGCCCTACAGTGGTATCTGAGCCTAGCTAGAAAATTAGACAGATAATGTTAGATTACAAAACCGAAACAAACTCCGAAACTTGAAATTCCAAATCCATGTTTCTGTCGATTTTCAAATGAGCTCTAAAAATTTTTCAAACAAGTGCAGAATCATATTTGAGTGAACATAGGAGCAAGGAAGAAAATTGGGACCCAGTGCTCGGATTTTGGCCGAGCACATGGGGGGAATTTCCGAGCAGGCCGGCCCCAGTGGGCTATTCTGGTCCCAAATTTTTCCATGTTCTGTGCTCTGGGTTTTGGTGTTTCAGGTGTTGTTTATTTTTGTTACTTTTTCATGTGATGATTAACTCAATGCAAAGGCAACTCGGTGTGTTTCGTAGTCGTAATTCTAACTGTTTTCGGGTTACTTTAGACGGTGTTAAAAAGTTCGATCGGATATCAAATACCCATTTTAACCCTCGTTGAAAATTTCCAAGTGTTGGATTTTTCTTAAATTAATTATATTCGATAGTCGTGCAAGTAACTCTATGGACCCTCTAGATGAATAAAAACCTTAACTCGATTCTATGCCCTCGGAACCGCGACTGAACCTTAGGGTTTGCCGTAGTTCCGCGGTGTCGTAGGTGAGGCGTTGGTTTGGCCCTTCTATGGCTGGATCATAGGTACCGTGGCACGTTTTTGGGTACTTTAACTTCGCTCAAGTGTTGAGCTTTTTGGTAATTGTGAGTGTTTGTTAATTCGATCGGAATGTTTAAGATTGTCTAGTTTTTTTCTGCGACCGTAAGTATAATATGTGGTGTATCGCCGTTTTCGTTGCTATATGTCAACGATAATTAGGATACACATATTTACTTACGTTGATGACATGTGATGTTATGTGTTGTTGTATGTGTTATATTGGATCGTTGTGTTTTGAATAGCCTGGGATTTTATGTGAGATGAGAGTTTTTATTTTCATTCATGTAAAATTCAATGTATGTAATATTCTTTTATTGGGGCACTTCCGGGTTGAGGAAGATATCACCGTTGTTGTATATTATTTACTTTTCTGTATTAGGATAGACCCAAGGAGGGGAGCATAAGTAACCGGGTTCTAGAGTCCAGTGGGAGACCAACTCGAGGAGTCGAGTCCGGGTCTCCTAACTCTAGAATTGGTAGGGTTGCTTGCCGCTCTCGTAGGGGGTCTAGGGATGTGGGTTTGGCTATTCATCGCGACCGTGGAATCCTTGTTTTATACAGGCTCAAAATAAAACACGGATCTCCTAGTATATCCAATATTTCATATGTTTCTTCTGCTGCTTTGTGATGTGATCACTGTGGATTCTGAGATGAATGGATATACATTATATATGAGATATATAGTAGACGTTGCTTATGTTTTGCCCCCGCGCTAGTCCCGTCCCGATATGTCGTTAGTTAAGTAACCTAACGGTGCATAACGGGACACTGTGGCGAATGCGGATAGCATAAGCGTACGTTGTATTTTCGTTTCTTCTGTGATGCTTAGGAAGCTTAAATGATGGGACTTCATTAATATGATTAATGAAAGAAAAGAAACCTAAAAGATGTTGTAGAATCAAATTTTCAAAAAAGGGTAGCTACAGTTATTGCTTTGCATAGTGATATATGTGATATATCCCACACCTTATTCGATAAGGAAAGAGCCGAGATCTCTTCATCGGGAGTGACCTCTTTAGTAACAATTGGCAGATGCTACAACACTCGGTTTGTTTTTGATTGCTTTTAGAGTTTCTTGCTTTGCATAGTGATATATGAGATATATCCCGCACCTTATTCGATGATGAAAGAGCCGAGATCCCTTCATCGGGAGTGACCTCTTTAGCAAAACTAGGAAAAGCCTAAAAAACACTCCTTTTCAAAATTCACTCGATTCTACAACGATATCAAGTTCATTGCCCAAAAGGTTTTCTGAAAAACCTG
Source organism: Agapanthus africanus (assembly GCA_030015575.1). Lineage (NCBI taxonomy): Eukaryota > Viridiplantae > Streptophyta > Magnoliopsida > Asparagales > Amaryllidaceae > Agapanthus > Agapanthus africanus. The sequence continues at coordinate 152,258,954 of CM057348.1, read as the reverse complement.
TCGTATCCCTCCATTGTTTCAGATAAGTCCTACTTAGTATTCGTGTTACGTTTGTTGACCTCCGTCAAGTTGTAGTGTGCGGTAGCTGACTAGTATTTATCTGCTTATGCATATGATGCAGATTGGATTAGGGTAGTCGTATGACCTTGTTGACCTTCGTCAAGGGTCGTGCTGGTGGGTTTAATTCAATCAAGAAATGACGGCTTGAACTTGACTAGCAGCCTATGATTTGTTGACCTCCGTCAAGGTCATATGACGCTAGGGGCAAAATATTATTGATTAATTAGGGTTTTAAGATCACCAAAAATATTTACCGCAATAAAAAACGGCGTCGCTTTGCAGCTAGCCGGTGAATACGGGTCGGTCCACAGGGATGTGTAATTTTCCTAAGTGTTCTTACGAGCTAATTCCATTGGTTGTTTGGTCTTTTGATTGAATATAAAAAAAACTAAGTTGTACGATGATCAAGAGACTTGCTAGGATTAGGTCTAAGGTGAGTTTGATAAGATTAATATTAACACCTCTTTCAATGCCCTCGATTAAATCTTTTTAGAAATTATAACAATTATTAGTAAAGGGGATTGGGATGATTGGGAAGAAACGAAGTTTTCTTCCTCTAGATCCTTGTCCGTCCTTTCCTACTAATTGTTCTAACCTTCATGGAAGTCATGCATGTCCGGTCCTTTATACTACGGTTTCACCGTTACCTCGTGGGTAGGGTGCCGTAGGGAGCGGATCATGCATGCGTGCATGAAGTTCTAGTTATTACAAATTATTGGGCTTGAAAGAGATGAGAGATATTCATCTCTCAATCCCTCCCTTATTCCTAACCCTAACAAGCGAGGAAATTACTCGCTCATTAGGGGATCTTTTAAAAATAACATTTTAAAATCACTTATCTACTGCAGTTTAAGAAAGACTACACTAGATTAAACTAGAGCAATGGAAGGATTTATCTAAGGCAAGAATTAAATTAGAAAGCTAGGGCAAGAAATTAATTTTAAACTAAGGCAGAAAAATTAAAAGGAACTTACAAGAAATGATGCTCTTAATCTTCTAAGAATCTGAATTTTATTTATTGAAAAGAGGCATCCCCATTACAATATTTTGAATACATATTTATAAGGAAATAGGAGAATTAGGGTTACAGTGACTCACACATGTGCGATTACAAAAATACCCCCTAAAAATCCCAACAAAAGCACCGACGCACCGACAGGAGAAATCTGCACCGACACGTGCATCGGATGGCCGCGGAACCGCGGCATGAGTGGGGGTGGGGCCGCGGTTCCGCGGCCCTTTGGTGAGGTTGTCTGCTCAATTTTTCTGGGTTCTTTTCTACTGCTTTGGTCTTCTTATTTCTTCAGTTCTTTCTCCATTTGGCTTCTGGATCTTCTCCAGATCTTTCAGTGAAAACTTGTAGAGGTCTTTTAACCGTTTCCTTTAACATTTTGGACCATGCGTTGCCTTGTACAATTGTGAATTGTTCTTCGTCTAGGCTTGACTAGGATCCTTCTACTTGTTGGTCAAAAGTCCTTCTTCTTATCATCTTTTGTATTTTTTCACTGTTTTCGCTCCAAAAACCTGTAACCTGTAACATGTAGCAGACATGCGTCAAAAGCACCTGTTTATTTATAAAACGCATAAGAATGGGAAATATAATAATGCAATATTATGGTATGAACAAATACCCCCAAACTTATCTTTTGCTCGTCCTCGAGCAAACTTATTATTTTTTTTATTCTCGACAAAAACTTAACCGCACTTTCGCAGGGAAACGCGATTGCACTGAGCACGTGCAACAAGCCGTTAAACCTCTAGGTGTCCCTAGTAGGAGGAGTGTTGTCTTCTGAGGGTTTTCAGCGGATACTATTCACAAAATCCTATCAATTAGGCCCATTGACTTTAATTCTCCAATTAGGTTTTCTAACAAGGAATTCTATTATCGTCGACTCGTAAATTATCCATCCATATTCTTCACACTTCCTCATTATTTAACTTAAGATTATATATGTTCTATAGAATCACTCAGCTTTCGGCATTTCTTAAGTTTTCCTTTTAGGGTTCCATCTCCACTTAGGAATTTTTATCAACTTTACTAAAGATACAAGTTTTAGTTTTCATTCCTTTCTCTTATCTAAACTCTAATCACATATCCCCACGTGTATGTATAAATCACCCCTACACTTGGAAATTCAAATCAAGCAATCATACTCTTGTCCGTTGTCCAAAGCATTTATTAATTGGTGAGTTTTGCTTACATATCCTTCATGCGACCGTTAATACTTCTTGAGGTACCAACGACCGATTATAAGATGCATTTGCACTTTTAAAGCGTACTTCCTAGTCTTGTAACACCCAAGGCTTTTAGCAGTGACTCCCAAACCAGTTGGTCTAAGGCATTAGGTGATGAAGCACTCTCGCTAAATATTTTTCTATTTTTAGCCTTAAGTAATCACAAAACCAGTGTTCATTTTTTTCTTTATTCACTTTTGTATTTTTCATTTTCTTCGTACTAAGGACTTTTAGACAAGGGCATTTCAAGGTCTCCTCTACTATTCCAAGCTTCAAGGTGCGTGATTGTGCAATTTTGTAGGGTATACATTTTCAGAATCTATACTTAAGCCAGGAATTATTTTTCAAACTTATACTTTAATAATAATCAATACTTTTTCCTTTATTTCAACTTAGCCCAAGAAGTGAACCAAAAATTTGCCTATTTCTAAATAAACTACAAAAACATATACTTTCTACCGATAAACTTTAAGGAAGGTTATTTTTAGGATTTTTAATTTACTAAGTCTAAGATCTAGTTGTTTGTAGCCAGTTAACCTATTTGTTAAACTTAAGTAAAATATGGCCAAAATTGAATAAATTAATTTTTATAATTTTTGAAATTTTTCAGTTTTTATGAGTTTTCAAATAAATATGCAAATGCAAAAATATACATATGAATGCGAAGGAAGAGGACGTACCGAGCATACCCCCAAACTTAAACTGAACAGTGTCCTCACTGTCATGCTGCACCAAGAAGGTTAAAATGCCGGCACTTCCCTGTTTATTTATTTATGATTTTTTTTTATCTTATTGTTAAAAGAAAAACAAAAATATATACAGAAAGGCCCCCCAAACTTCATTTAAACAATGTTAGAAATTACTGCCAAACTTTGCATAGACCAAACGTCAACACTAACCAGTCGAAAAATTTATCTGTAAAGAGTATCGGTTGGTGGAAGAAGATGTTGTACCGATCTAAAAAGAATTGGGGAAGATAGAAGTGGTGGTATGGAAAGTGTGGAAGTGAATAGATAGGAGGTGGTGATGAATCAAGACGAGAATGGGGATGATCAACAATCAGTGGAATGTTGGCATTCTCGTAGCTTATTAAAAGAAATAGGGGTGGTTCAACTTCTAAAGGAGGAGGTTGACTAACCACACTATCCCCAAGATATTTCTGTGGATCCCTTATCGACTTGGCATCATCCATCATATGCATATGATATTCAATTATGAGGGAACTAATCTCCTCGATGTCCGCCATAGTCCAGCCGAGAACTTGCCGCCTATCTTGTAAGACCATTAAAAGAGCGTTTTTTTGCTCGAGAGCGAGAGAAGACGATATGATAACGGGAAAGGTCTCATTCTCACCTATGTAAGCATGTTTAAGGTGAGACGGCAAGGGCGTGAGTTCGAGTTTCGGAGGCGAAAGAATCATTGGGGAATCTACCTCGAACTCAAAGGATTCCAACACAGGTTCGAAATCACTGCAAACAACCGATTCGGATGGTTCATCCAAAAATTCAAAAGACTCATATTCGGGCTGTGAGTCGTCATCATCCGAAAAAGTGAAACATTCATAATCAATATCGGTTGTGTCAACTGTGGTGGGCTCAAGGAGGGACGCACTAGTGGCGTCAAAACTGTTCTCATCAAACAAAAATCTTTCAAACTCGCAGTCCTCCTGCGGTGATTTCATGAATAGAGCAAACTTCTCGTGTACTAGTATTAGGCACGGGGGGCAGACTTCCTAACTTGTAAATATTGAACTCACTAGACGTCTTCCCGAAGGATAGAGTCATGGAGCCATTGCGACAGTTTATTACGGCATTGGAAGTGGCCAAAAATGGTCGACCGAGGATCACCGGAATTTGGTTCCGTGAGTTAGCAACAGGCTGTGTGTCCATAACAATAAAATCAACGGGGAATATGAAATCCCTAACTTTGATCAACACATCCTCTAGCTCACCCCTAGGATGGGTGATTGATCGATCAGCCATTTGGAGAGTACAACGAGTTGGTTTCAACTCTCCAACCTTTAATTGCCCGTACACGGAATAAGGTAGCAAATTGACACTAGCACCAAGATCTAGTAGTGCTCTATTGATGTTCTTGTCCCCAATTGTTATCGAAATAGTAGAACAACCGGGGTCCTTGTACTTTTGGGGTAAAGATTTGACAAGAGCATCGCTAACAGCACTAGCCACGAAAACTTTTTTTGGTACTTGTGACTTCCTCTTTTTGGTGCATAAGTCCTTTAAGATTTTTGCATATGAAGGAACTTGTTGGATTGCATCCAAAAGAGAGATATTTATGCTCACCTGTTTGAACAACTCGACAATCTTCTCCATTTGTGGAGTTGGTTTATTGGATCTCAACCGATTTGGAAAAGGAGCATTTTGAAATGTTGTTGAGTCCAATTTTTGTGGATCAGATTGTTGAGTTGGAACGGAATCCCGTGTAGATGTGTTCCTGTTGTGAGAAGTGGGTCCGTTCGAGCTAGAAGGAGTAGAGCCTTGTGAATGATGGAGAACAGGTTCTAACGAAGAAGAAGAAGGTGAAGAAGAACCACCGGCAGGGGTGACATCGTGAATACCCACATTGTTTTGCAACATTTTTCCCGATCTCAATATGGTCACAGCGTTTACGTTATGAGTTTGCTGTTGATATACAGCATGTGCGTGACCAGGATTGGGCAGTGGTTGAGATGGGAGCTTTCCTTTTTCTCGCTCGCTCAATACTGCATTGAGTTGTGCAATTTGTGCCTCAATAGATTTGATGCTTTGATCGTGTGAGGCACTATTTTGTACCAAAGATTGAATAGAAGTCTCTAATCTTGCTGTAGATTGTGTAGATTGCTTTAGGAACGCATCTAGACTTCTTTCGAGCGAGCTAACCTTGTCATTGTTAGGTTGAACAAAATTGTTTGGCGCGTAAGAATTGTTAGGCACAAAATTGTTCACCTGATTAGGGTAAGGTTGCTGTTGAAATTGAGTTTGTGGGGGTGCTTGTTGTTGTTGTGGAGGCCCTTGAAAATTGTTATTTCCTTGGAATTGTTGATTTTGGTTCCAAGCGAAATTTGGGCGACTCCTCCAACCCGGATTATATGTAGAAGAGTATGGATCGTTTTTTTGTCGTTGCTGAAAGGCAGCATTGACTTGATCATGTCCTTGAGTAGATGCATTGTAAGGACACTCTTCGTTTAAGTGTGATGGAGCCGAACAACAAGCACACACAGTTCGTGGAGGCATAACAGGGGCAGGAGAAGGCGACGAGATTTTGGTCTCAATCGCTTCTAGCTTTTTCATAAGAGCGGCCATCTCGGCCTTCATAGCAATTGACATCTCTACTTGATGTATGGCTGCCCTAGATTGACCACTAGAAGAAGATGATGTGGTCTTGGTGCTCTCCCACTGAATTGTTTGTTCACTAAGGTCCTCAAGAAACTGCCACGCTTCCTCACTAGATTTGGAGAGAAAGTGACCTTGGCAGATGGTTTCTAGCAACTGCTTCGTTGCCGAGTTCAATCCCTCGTATAATGTTTGGCAGAGTTGCTAACTTTCGATCCCATGATGAGGGCATTGAATGAGTAGGTCTTTAAATCTCTCAAAACACTTCTAAAATGGTTCGGAAGGAAGCTGTGAGAATTGTATAATCTCATTACGGATTCTAGCAGTTTTGTGGTGAGGATAGAACTTTTTAAGAAAATCTTTCACAAACTCGTCCCAATTTCTAATTGAATGTGATGTTGTGCTATATAGCCACTTCTCGGCTAGGTCACATAAGGTGAAAGGAATGACCCTTAGCCTTATAGCGTCATCACTTAATTGGGTTGTTTTCATCATAGCGCAAACGTTTTGGAATTTATTAATAAAAATATAAGCATCTTCTGATTCCAAACCGTGAAATTTTGGCAGCATATTGATGAAATGTGGTTTTATTTCAAAATTGTCCCCATTTGCCGGTGGGGGTGAAAGACAGGTAGGTAAAGAGGTGCGGACGGGGTAAAAGAGATCCTGGAGTGCGACTCGTGCGGGCACTTCAACAGGCAGTTGATTCAGGTTATTCGCACCTAACGGAGGTGGAATCATTCCCGTCGGTAAGGTATTGTTGGGGTTGAATCCCGACATGCCTTCGGAGGAAGAATTTGAAGGTGGAGGTAAGAAAGTGGACGGAATGTCGACTTCGGTGTCGAAGGGTTCGTCGGTCGGTACCAACGACACGGACTAATCGGGCGTTAGTGTCCCTAGTCCAAAGTGACATACACTAAAGGGGTAGTGTAGTCAGAAAAAAAAATGAAAGACAAAATGTGGAGGTAAGATAACGTCAATGAAAGGAAGTGGTGTAAGTGAGGTGCAATATTTCTTTAGCGACAAGTTGCAAGTTTTGAAAAAAAAAATTTCTCTTTTTTTTATGTGTGATTTTTGCAAAAAGATTTTTGAAAAGAGACTTTTGACACAAATGCACTCAATCACACATGCACAATCAGACCTAGATCTAGGGTCACCTAGGTCAGGTAGACATCTCTTAACTGTTCCAAAGGGCTAGATAGGACCTCAAACCGCCTCTTCACCGCCAATTGCGGCCAGGTAAGTGCCAGGTAAGTGGGAAGGAACCACAGTAGTGGGCCTAATTAAAAACCACTAGCCTTTGACACACTTGCCTAGGCACCGCAAAGTCAGGTTAGGATAAACGGCTGATGCCTATACTAGTCCTCTGTCCTAATGAGCGCGACGTCCATAGGGCTGAGTCTAATATTTTTTAATTTAAGAGTGGTCAATGCAAATGCTTTAAAGTGATTTCTGGGGTCCTGGGAAGGGTAATGAAATCTCCACCCAATCTGAGTTTGGTCAATAGTCCCTTAAAGTCAGATTAAAACATGCAAAACAGTAAATTCACTTGCAATCAATTATTTTTAGCGCGGCGTAAAGAAACCTGCAGAAAATCTGTTATTTAGAAAGGGGGAAGAAGATTTTTGGCGCAAAGAAATCCTGCAGAAAATTTCGCAAAATATATATTTAGGTTGGCAGAGGAGGAGACAATAAAACAAACTGAGGAGATTTCGCGCAAAGATGACACGTGTCAGCCGCGGAACCGGGGTTTGGGGCACTGTTCTGCCACGGTTTCGCGGTGGGGGAGTGGGTTCGCTTTCTGAAAAAAAATTTTGTAGCTCCTGTTCTCAAATTCTCCTCTGTTCTAATATACCAATTTCTGTTTCGCCCTCTGTAAATTTCCAGATCCGAGATTCTTCGCTGTTCCTGCAAGATTCAAACAATAAAACCCTTCAAACAGATAAAAATTGATAAAATGTTTTTGTACTTTTTCTATTTTCAGATTTTTAAAATTTATATCAACCCGAAATTACACAAAAGGAAATTTTTACGCCATCCCCGGCAACGGCGCCATTTGATTAATGTAGGGTTTTACGATCACCAAAAATATTTTACCGCAATAAAAAACGGCGTCGCTTTGCAGCTAGCCGGTGAATACGGGTCGGTCCACAGGGATGTGTAATTTTCCTAAGTGTTCTTACGAGCTAATTACAATGGTTGTTTGGTCTTTTGATTGAATCTAAAAAAAACTAAGTTGTACGATGATCAAGAGACTTGCTAGGATTAGGTCTAAGGTGAGTTTGATAAGATTAATATTAACACCTCTTTCAATGCCCTCGATTAAATCTTTTTAGAAGTTATAACAATTATTAGTAAAGGGGATTGGGATGATTGGGAAGAAACGAAGTTTTCTTCCTCTAGATCCTTGTCCGTCCTTTCCTACTAATTGTTCTAACCTTCATGGAAGTCATGCATGTCCGGTCCTTTATACTACGGTTTCACCGTTACCTCGTGGGTAGGGTGCCGTAGGGAGCGGATCATGCATGCATGCATGAAGTTCTAGTTATTACAAATTATTGGGCTTGAAAGAGATGAGAGATATTCATCTCTCAATCCCTCCCTTATTCCTAACCCTAACAAGCGAGGATATTACTCGCTCATTAGAGGATCTTTTAAAAATAACATTTTAAAATCACTTACCTACTGCAGTTTAAGAAAGACTACACTAGATTAAACTAGGGCAATGGAAGGATTTATCTAAGACAAGAATTAAATTAGAAAGCTAGGGCAAGAAATTAATTTTAAACTAAGGCAGAAAAATTAAAAGGAACTTACAAGAAATGATGCTCTTAATCTTCCAAGAATCTGAATTTTATTTATTGAAAAGAGGCATCCCCATTACAATATTTTGAATACATATTTATAAGGAAATAGGAGAATTAGGGTTACAGTGACTCACACATGTGCGATTACAAAAATACCCCCTAAAAATCCCAACAGAAGCACCGACGCACCGACAGGAGAAATCTGCACCGACACGTGCATCGGATGGCCGCGGAACCGCGGCATGAGTGGGGGTGGGGCCGCGGTTCCGCGGCCCTTTGGTGAGGTTGTCTGCTCAATTTTTCTGGGTTCTTTTCTACTGCTTTGGTCTTCTTATTTCTTCAGTTCTTTCTCCATTTGGCTTCTGGATCTTCTCCAGATCTTTCAGTGAAAACTTGTAGAGGTCTTTTAACCGTTTCCTTTGACATTTTGGACCATGCGTTGCCTTGTACAATTGTGAATTGTTCTTCGTCTAGGCTTGACTAGGATCCTTCTACTTGTTGGTCAAAAGTCCCTCTTCTTATCATCTTTTGTCTTTTTTCACTGTTTTCGCTCCAAGAACCTGTAACCTGTAACATGTAGCAGACATGCGTCAAAAGCACCTGTTTATTTATAAAACGCATAAGAATGGGGAATATAATAATGCAATATTATGGTATGAACAATTATCGGGAATTTCAAGTGTTCAAATTTGCAATGGGATTGCATACCTTCTATGTGATAGTTGGATCCCGATACCCGCTGCGAGTAAGGGTTACTCCTGAAAGAGTTTTACACAGGACAATTAGCCGATCAAGTATGTGTCTAGAAAGATATCAACGGGGTTATGCATATGGGAAAACGAGGTTTATTTTAATTAGGTCTGTGCGAAAGCACGAGAAACCTCTCTCAAAGTACCGGCACTGGCCTGGCTGAAAGATTGGCGAAATTGTAGGGCGTAATTAATCCCGGCTAGTCTTTCCTTTTAGGGTTTGAAGGAAGATTTGATAAAAATAGTGGGAGCCATCCTGATTAGATAAAATAATAACCAATCTGATTGTAACGTTTTGAAAATCGTTTCGGTGAAATTTCGAAAAAACGGTAAAATAAGGGGGTTTTTCTGTAAAAAGTCAAAATGCAAATATCTTTATTATAAAATTAAATATACATATTCTAGCTATGTAATTGCAAGTATTTGGTGTTTATTGAGCCACTGGTGAAATTTCTTCTGAAAATTTTTCCAAAATTAATTATTTTAATATTATTTTAAGCCGTCACTAATATATTTAATTAGGGAAAATTACAAATTGGAATGAGTTGAAAAAAATTTTGTGCATCATAAAACTTTAAACAAAATTTTATCATGTGGTTTTTGAAATAAAAAAGTTTGCCAAAATGGTTTTAGAAAATATGATAGATAAATGCTTATTTTGTGAAAATAAAAGGGTTTTGGTGCATATTGAATTGGTGTTTGGTGTTCTTTGCCTCACACACACACCCTCTCTCTTCTCCCCACCATGTGGCCGGCCCTTTTTGACAGCCCTCTCCCTCTTTCTCTCTCCAATCACCTCACTTTTCATTACTTATAAAATGAAATAAAAAGAAAATGAGAAGAAGAAAGATGTATGGGTTGGGTTGACTTGGATTTTCTTTGACTTAGCATTTCACATACCTCACTCTCTCACTCCTCTTACTCTCATTTCAGCAGCAGCCCTCCCCCAAATCCAACTCAATTTTTGCATGAAAAATCCACAAAAATGCTTAAAAAACCATAGAAATTCAAAGCTAATTCCAATTCCAAGACCTACCCATTATTTCTTGTCCAAGCTAGCATGGATCTTGAAGAAAAAGAAGCATTTTGGAGGCTTGGTTTTCATTCTTGATCTCTTGATTTTTTTTTTGAGGTAAAATTCTTAACCTAAAGGCTAAATTGTTGGTTTGACTATGTTAATCTAATTTATTTAAGTGTTAATTTGGTTGTGATTGCTAGTTTAGAAAATTCTAGAAAAGGGTTTAAATTTTTATTAGGTTTGTTATCATTAGATTGTGGTCTTAATGAGTAGATTAATATGTTATTGTTATGTAAAACTTAATCTTGTTGCATCTTTCTAATTGCTACTTTTAAATTGTCTAAATTGCATAATATTGCAAACTAGGTTTTTAAAATTGGTTAAATAATTGGGTTTAAAAATCTAATTAGGGTATTCATGGCATTATTAACATTTTAAAGTGTAGTTTAATACTTTAATTCATGAAAATCCAAGCTAGATTGTAGTTTGTGTATTTTTGCTATAAAATTGTTAAAATTTGGGTATATTGTAAACTAGAATTTTGGAAATTATGGAAATTGATGCGAATAAATTATAGGAATGGTTTATATGACTTTGTTGTGATATTTAGTCAATATTGTGGACGCTAGATTCATTTAAACATCAAGATGTTGTATTAAAGCGGTTAATTTTGCTTATTAGGTTTTCGGAAAAATAGCTTTAAAGCGAATTTGAAGTTTTGGTGATTTTAACCCTATTTTATATATATAATTAAGGTGTTGTGAAACCATGATTGATACGTTTGAGTTTTTCTCGATGGTTTGGCGTTTGTACGCCGACGTCGAGGGTTTTTGGGTTGATTTGTGAAAGCAACCATAGGTTTTGACTTATGTGGGATTCGTGTGTCGTTTTGGTCATGAGTCGGATTTTAATGCGATACGATGCGTTGTGATATGTAGGTACCCCCATGTGGACTTCGAGACGACAAGCAAGCGCGTGGCGACGTCGGCACCGGCGAGCGAGGACCAGGTGAGTAGATTTATATCTACGGGGAGAAGTCGGGTGGATGGCGTATAGCACCCCCGCAGTCCGTGGTGGTGTATACGGATGTGTATACACACCAACAATTATTATATGTTATTTGGGATTAATAACGATATTTAGGATGGATATTGGTGTGTTGGATTATTTTAGTGTTGCGAACCTTAGGGTAGGGTTACACTACACATACACACATACATACTTGAATACGTTCCTTTTTATATGTGCTCATGGGATTCTTTATAGTTAAGTGTTCACATGGGTATGGGACTATGTGTTCACATACGGATTTGAGGATGATACCTGGGATTGAGCTGAGTCGATGAGATTTGTTTTGTGGTTGTGATATCGGTGATATGGCAGGATTCATACTTGAGGTACGTCCTGGTGTTATAGCGGATCTTGGGGCGGCGATACGGGTGAATAGTGTTATAAATAAAATGGTCGACATGTGATCGTGATATGAGGCTTGATATGCTAGGATATTGAGATTAGGCCGTATCGGGCGATGTATACCCCTTGATGATGATATATGCTAACGATATCGGTTTGTACGAGATTGTCGATCAGTAGTCAGATCATGAGTATATTGAGGATATTAGTATTGTACTAGACATAGGTCAGTACCCTAGACTATGATCTTGGATAAAGAGGATACCAGAGGAATAGTGTGAGGAATATGATATTGACCCGTACCCAGATTTGGGGATGCCGTACGACGGATTTACATACGAGCTATATTTTGATGATTGATCCGCACTCTTGACTTGGGATGTCTGGTTATAGATATGGTATCGGATATGATATTATTGAGGCGGGATCACCGACTAATATATATATACAGGTATGCATATGTATCGACTCAGATATTAGGCGGTTTCCTTACCTGCAGCCCAGCTTGTTAACTTAGTCCTTTAGTTTAGTTTAGTTGATTAGATTAGATTCGATTCTTACCTATTTCAAAAACTAACGAATCATGGGTATTTTAAAAGACAGCCCAAGGGATCCTACGGATATTTCAAAAGACGTATCTTTCCATAAAAACACCGTAGCCCCTATTTTCAAAACCCCATGATTCGTGTTATTTCAAAAGGCACCATTTGTAGGATTTATATTAGGGTAATGCAGATTAGTTATCGTTGTGTTTAGTATTTAGCTCCCGCGCATTATTACTGTAAGCTCCGCATCGCATATTTACATTGTTATTTCATATTGCATTGTTGACATTATGCTGTTAGGACACCAGCACCATTACCGATGATGCGTATGTACCACATACACCTACTTGCCGGCTCACACACATCTTCATCGGTAATTGCCATGTCACGTACACCTTAGAAAATATTATTGCTTAACTTAGCTTGATAGCCAGTAGTTTGACATAATATTAGTGTACATACCTTATATGCCAGCTTAGATATTGTAGTTATTACTTGTCGCTTCATGCATATTGTTATTCATTCTCATGCTTATATTCATGGTTTTACATGCTATTGACGATTCGATTTCCATGATATTTTCTGGATTTGGAGGAAAACCGCAAAACATATATAAACTGCTTCTCTCTTTTTAAATAAAAATGCGGTTTTCCCATGATGTATGAGTAGTCCACCATGAGTTTGCTGATGGATTTCGAGACCCGATTCGAGGAGTTGGATGAACCGTTTCGGGTACATGGTGGGCCCGGTAAGGTACCCCGGGGCAAGAAGCTTGTGGTGATGACGATGAGCCTGGCAGGGGGAGACTACCTACCGGTGATTTTACCCGACGCGTCGGATATCCGGAGGATACCGTCGTGATCTTGAGATGGATGGTAGGGGCCGGTCTGGACTGACGGTGCCCTAGATATTGAGATTGAGACATTGAGATTTCGAGATATTGAGGTACTGAGATTTGATGATACAGGCCAGTCCGGATAGCCGGAGCCTGAGGTTTTGAGACATTGAGATTTATGTTTTGTGTCGATGCTAGACACTGTTGATGCTGATTTCATTTATGATACCTCATTTTAAAAATACAAAGGAAATCTCACTAATTTATGAAAACAGTTTCTTCATTTACATGTATTCTGTTTTCATGCATTCATACATCATTCATATGATATATTGCTACCTGAGGCACTGACACGGGCACATGAGATCACACTCGGGTTAGACATTACCCTAGACATTGTTATAGGCTGCATGTTATTCATATATTTGAGGATATATATTGATCGTATGACCTAGGATTGCGTCATACATGCGATTCCTGTTCGTAGATGTATTCTATTCACGAGTTGGCAACTCACCCCCGTTGTGCCCAGTTTCTTGCAGGTTTTGCCGTACAGGTTCATTACGGCTTTGCAGGCACTGTTTCTTTCGGGTGATTTGCTAGTAGGTGGGTTTACTTGTATCGTACCCCCATTATATATCTTGTATATTATTATTCTGTTGTATCTAGAAGTTCCATCAACCAAACATGTATTTATTTTTGAGATAGAGACCAGTGATGTTATTCTTTCGACCTTAGAGTCGCGCGTATATTTCTGCGGATTTCTTGTGGTTTTGAGTTTCCTTTGAGTTTTTGATCTTCGCCGTAGGCGTTGTATATTATATTGCTTGTGTGGTTGTGACCGTCGATTGACGAAGAGCTAGCTCCCGCTTGGGGATGCCTTTTATTGATTTCGTATACTATTCATGTTGTATCCCGTTTGGGAGCCAGTATTTACAAAGGAGACTCTGCCGAAATTTTCAGGAAATTTTTGATGTTTTTAAAAAACCGTATAATTCGGCTTATGCTATTGAAACTTCTTGCTTTAAGTTGGTTTTTCCTGCAGTCTACATCTTTTCTTGGTTTGGATTTCTGGGTTTTCGGTTTACTTAGATTACGTACGCCTCGAGACGTTCGTAGTTTAAGTGCCGGTCATGTTCCGTACTTCGGGTCGTGACACTGATCTTGCAAGAGTATACGCTAAAGTGTTTTCTTCTCTCTCTCTCCAGGTAGCGACCATGTCACGTCTTAATCAAGATAATAATATGGATGTCTTGACCGAACCCGCATGTTATACTGTGCCGGGGAACGTTGGTTCCGTTCTTTCTTATAATTGTTATAAGAATGAACAGGGAATAGGGACATATCCGGATTCCCACGCCGCCCAAACGAAGAATAAGCATGATGATGCATTTTCTTCGGGTGTGTTAGTTATTGAGAACCGTTTCTCAGTCCACTCTACGTCCTGGGTATTAGATACCGGATCAGGATCCCACATATGTAATATGTTACATAGGCTAAGGAAAAGTAGAGAACTGAGAGTAGGTGATCATTCCGTAAGAGTTGGGAATGAGGCAAATGTTGCAGCCAAAGCAGTTGGCGAATATCACCTTGTGTTACCAAGTGGCAACACATTGATTCTGAACGAATGCTATTACATTCCGACCCTGATATGCAATCTTATATCAGTTTCTTTATTAAATAAAGAGAGATATAATTTTGTAGTACAGGATAATGTTATGAACATCTTCACAAATCAAAAGTTGATTGGATCAGGCTCGTTAAATAATGGCATATACGTTCTAGATAAAACTACAGTCCTCAATTACAAAACACACACAAGAGGAAAGGTTCAGAAATGAACGAATCCTTCTTGTGGCATTGTAGACTAGGTCATCTCAATGCGACACGGCTAGCTAAGTTGCATAAGGATGGATATTTGAATCCGTTCGAATTTTCATCTTATGACACTTTCCAGTCATGTCTCAAAGGCAAGATGACCAAAACTCCGTTTACAGGACACGGAGAAAGAGTTACGAAACTCTTGGGACTGATACATAGTGATGTATATGGTCCTATGTCTACACATGCCAGGAATGGTTCCTCGTACTTCATTACATTCACTGACGATCTCTCAAGATTCGGACATGTCTTCCTAATGAAACACAAGTCTGAAGCTTTTGACAAATTCAAGGAATATAAATCCGAAGTCGAGAATTAAACGGGTAAAAGTATTAAAATCCTTCGATCTGATCGAGGAGGTGAATACTTGAGCATAGAGTTCCTGGATTTTCTAAAAGAGAATGGGATTCTCTCTCAGCTTACTCCTCCGTATATACCACAGCACAACGGTGTATCGGAACGGAGGAATCGCACCCTATTAGATATGGTGCGCTCTATGATGAGCACCGCTGAGTTACCTATTTCCTTTTGGGGTTATGTGCTTGAGACAACCATATACCTATTGAATAGAGTTCCAACCAAATCCGTGCCTACCACTCTATATGAGATATGGGAGGGGAAGAGACCGTATGTTAATTTTGTGAAGATATGGGGTTGCCCGGCCTATGTTAAAAAGCAAAATCCGGACAAGCTCGAGGCAAGGTCTGTTTTGTGCAAGTTTGTAGGATATCCCAAGCATTCGCGTGGACATATCTTCTACCACCCCGAGGAACAAAAGGTGTTTGTTGCTCAACATGCTACCTTTTTAGAAAAGGAATTTCTTCCAAAGGAAATTGGTGGCAAGGAGGTAAAATTGGAAGAGGTTCCAGCAGCACAAACTACAACAGATGATTTGGTAGAACCAGAGGATTCGATAGCTCCCAACGAATCTCAGCCTCTCCGCCGATCTAGTAGGGTTCTTCATCCACTTGAGAGATACTAAGGTTTTCTCATTGATGGTGGAAGCGAGGATTGCATCATGGAGGATGATGACCCAACTAGTTTCGAGCAGGCCATCACGAGTGAGGACTCAGTGAAGTGGCTGGATGCAATGCGGTCTGAGATGGAATCCATGTACACTAACAAAGTATGGACTTTGGAAGATACCCCTGAAGGGGTAAAACCCATTGGGAGCAAGTGGATCTTCAAGAAAAAACTTGGTGTAGATGGGAAAGTGGAGACTTTCAAAGCTAGACTTGTTGCAAAGGGTTTTCGTCAACGACCAGGTGTGGATTATGACGAAACCTTTTCTCCAGCGGCTATGCTTAAATCCATCCGGATCATGCTTGCCATTGCTGCATACCATGACTACGAAATCTAGCAAATGGATGTTAAGACCGCCTTTCTAAATGGTGATTTGGAAGAGTGCGTGTACATGACTCAGCCAGAGGGCTTCGTAGACAGTGGGAGCAGCGGAAAGGTATGCAAGCTGCTTAAATTCATCTACGGGTTAAAGCAAGCATCGCGGAGTTGGAATATCTGTTTTGATGTCGTTATCAAAGAGTTTGATTTCGTCAAAAACGTAGATGAACCTTGTATATACAAGAAGGTGGCAGAGAGTAAGGTTGTCTTCCTCGAATTGTACGTGGATGACATACTCTTGATAGGAAATGACATTCCTATGCTGCAATTGGTCAAGCTCTTCTTATCACAAAGATTCTCAATGAAAGATCTAGGGGATGCCTCCTACATCTTGGGGATTAAGATCTATAGAGATAGGTCTAAACGAATACTGGGATTGTCCCAATCCAGGTACATTGACACCATACTAAAGAGGTTTAGTATGGAAGAATCCAAGCGTGGGTTTTTACCCACGATATCAGGACTCACTCTCTCCAAAGAGATATCTCCCAAGACTGATTTGGAGAGATCTCGCATGCAAGGGATATTCTATGCTTCGGCAGTAGGCTCTATCATATACGCGATGCTATGTACCAGACCCGATGTAGCATATTCACTAAGTGTAGTGAGTAGGTATCAAGCAGATCCTGGAGAGAGTCATTGGACAGCTGTGAAGAGCATTCTCAAGTACTTGAGAAGGACTAAAGAGATGCTCTTGGTGTATGGTAACGGAGAACTCCAAGTGGAGTCCTTTACCGATACGAGCTTCCAGAGTGATAAGGACGACTCTAAGTTGCACTCGGGATTTGTTTTTACCCTCAGTGGAGGGACGATATGTTGGAAGAGTTCCAAGCTAGATACCGTGGCAAACTAGACGATAAAGGCTGGATACATCGCTACCTAAGATGCTACCAAAAAAGAAGTCTGGGTGTATATTAGTTCATGAGATGAACTTCGTTCCTACCATTGTGTGACAATGGAGTTGTAGCTTAGGTCTAGGAACCCCCGTCCCATCAGAGATCCAGACATATTCTAAGGCAGTATCACCTGATCAAGGAGATGGTTGATCTCCAGGGGATCGAGGTTAGGAGAGTAGACTCAGAGGAAAACACGGCGGCTACACTCACAAAGGCCTTTTCCCAGAGAGAGACTTTTATGGGATGGTTGAGTATGAGATGCTACAGCCACTGCTATATGATGGCCCTAGTGCAAGTGGGAGATTGTTAGTTATATGTATGCCCTAGAGGCCATTACTGTACATGAGATGTATATTCTAGTGGATGCTTGGACATATATAGGGAGGACTTTCTTGCTCGACATGATAGTATGCTATCTGGTTACTATTTACCTTAACATGTACACTGATTGTCTCTCTGTTAAATGTTAGTAAAGCCCTTAGGATGTATACTTGACTACCAGGATTATAGTGCAGATCATACTAGTGGGGACAGTGTAGTCGTTAAGTACATTTTTCAAATGTCCCTAGTCGTGGGTGTATCGAGACGGGGCATCGATATACCAGAGTAGACTAGCGTATACCTTCTCGACCCATATGATGGGCGATGGATGATCCCATATCCATTGGTGTTTGACATCAGAGATGGTATACGGGTGCTCAGTGGAGACTGGGTACACTGGACGGACTCGCCGAGAACTCCCAGATGGTATTATACCTCACGTTAGATGGCAGTTCTCTGGTGACACTAGTACAGGTTAGTCTGTAGACCCGAGATCGTCATAGAGTCTTGTGTGATTCCCACTGTACTTTGATTTCCACCTTACCACGTCTAAGAGGGTGTGCAAAACGGTGGTTTTTGGATACAATACCGAGTCACATAGAGGCAATGAACGATAGGAGGGGTTTCGTCTCTCCCGGTATTGGGAGTTGATGTTGCGCTGTGCTCGATTGGCCATAACAGGGAAGTCCCTGGCCAGGGATGATTTAGAGATTTACTGGTAAGTGTTACCAGTAGTTTCTTAACCCGTTATGAGCCTCATATCGGCATAACTTATCGGTTATTGGGGTCTGACGTTTACCACCCCTAGACTTGATATGCGACATATCAGACGAGGAGACCGGACTGTACGGCAAGTGTTACCGTTAGGCTTTTGCAGGAGTTGGAGCGGGCTTGCTTGCGGATCTTCTGATCGCTCAATACCCGGGTAGCCGTTATGTCTAGCTAGTACCGCTGACGGCTTGTGGGTACTTGATGTGATCATCACCTACTGCCGGCATATTGACGAGTCTTTAGAGTCCTACATAGAGGTTTTACTGGATCAGGAAAAACGAAATAGGAGCACATACGTGATTTGTGCGGGACCGAGAATAATGTGTGTATGTGATACCGTATTCTATTCTCGCAACTTTTGTATCGGTCGGTTATATGAGATATATCCGAGTTATCGAATCAAGTGTTGATTCGATAAATTGGTACATTTAGTGTTAGTCGGTTATATGAGATATAGCTGAATTATTAAATCAAGTGTTGATTTGATAATTTAGTGTATAATTGTATATTTGATATACTAAATTACATTAACTAATATTGGCTCACTTAAGCATTCTTTTCTCACTTGTGTGTACATGCAATATATATTGTTGTGCATTATTTATTTGTGTGTGTCATGGTTGTTGATACACAATACATGGGTGTATGAGACATACACCATACCAATTATAATGGGGGGGGGGGTTTAATATTTAAGATAAATCCAAATTAGTGGAAACTAAATCAAATGCATGAAGCTTGTAGAAGCTTGTGAGTGCATTTGACCAAGTCCACTAGTTTTGTTTCATTTCAGATATTTATTAGCCTAGCCATTTTAATTAGCTATGGTTATGTCTCTACATGAGTTAGTATATGATACACACCCACCCATGGTTTACTCACTCACTTGATCATTTCATTCTCTTCTCATTTTTTTCTTCATGTTCTTCCTCAAACCAAAAGAGCTCTTTAGGGTTTGATCAAAGTGAGAAAGTATTGTGAGAAAAATAATTCTAAAGTGAGCCTACTTCCTATTTCATCATTCTCTACTAGATTAGCACTTTAGTATAGGGTGTCAGCTTCACTAATCTCTCAATTAGTGAAGTAGTAGTTTGAGTTAGTGTCTCCTCGACGTAGATCATCTTCGGCCTCGAAGACTTCAAGCAAGATCGTTATTTTCACTTTGAAGAAGCCATGCAAGAGTCCGGGACTTGGATCACAGCGAAGGGACTTCAACTCGGAGCTTTAGAAGCGAAGGACCGGTCTACAAAGGTTGTATTCCGCAAACACTTAGATGTAAAGTTGTTTACTTTGTGTTTCGTATGATTTTCTAGTTATCGATTCTAGTTTAGTGTTCCTTAAAACGGCAATTTTTTGAAAACGACATGGTCGATACCTCCCGAAACCTTACTGCCGTCGATGGGAACCCTACAGTATGTTCACTTATTTGATTGAAGGAGAGCCATCTGATTATGCTTAGATTATGTCTAGTGATGAAGCCCCGTTTTGAAAAGACGCCATTTAAAGTGAGATAGACTCTATTATTCAAAATAATACATGGGTTGTGACTACTTACCACAAGAGAATAAGACTATAGGATACAAATTGGTTTTCAAAAGAAAACTTAAAGTAGAAGGATTTACGGAAAAATACAAGGCTAGATTGGTTGCTAAAGGCTATACACAAAGAAACGACATTGATTGCTTTGATACATATGCTCTCGTTGCGTGTATAACTATTATGCTTCTTCTAATTGCATTTGCTTTTATTAATGACCTTTTAATTCATAAAATGGATGTTAGAATTGCATTCTTAAACGGAGATTTAGAAGAAAAAATTTATATGGAGTAACTAGAAGGTTTTATTATTAAAGGCCAAGAACATAAACTTTGTAAATTAATTAAATCACTTTACAGTCTTAAACAAGGTCCAAAGCAATGGCATACTATGTTTGATCAAGTTATTTTAAATTACGATTTTGTTATTAATCAATATGATAAATGTGTTTATTTTAAACAATTTGAAAATTATTATGTTATTTTATATTTATATGTAGATGATATTTTATTATATGGTACATCACATAAAATAATAAATCATGTAAAACAATACTTATCTTCTAATTTTGACATGAAAGATTTAACTGATGTAGATTTTATTCTTGGTGTGAAACTAATTAGATGTAATAATTACATAAGAAATTTAATTATTTTGATATCAAACATTTTTCCTTAACTTTTGATTCAAATTTACATCTTACTACAAATAGTGTTGAACCCGTATTACAAAATAAATATGCATAAATAATTGGTAGTTTACTTTATATTGCTAATCGTATTAGACCCGATATTTCATATTTGTAGACTTGGTAAATACACTAATAACCCAATTAAAGATCATTGATGTGCGCTTGAAAGAATTTTTAAATATCTAAAAAGGACATTATATTATAATTTGTTTTATTCTGATTTCCTTAATATAATCGAAGGATACAACGATACTAACTGAGTAATTGATTCACTCGATGTGAAATCTGCTAATGGTTATATATTCTTACTTGGCGGTGCCGTCACTTGGGGGTCTACAAAACAAACTTTTATCGCTTGGAGCACACTAGATTCCGAATTAATTGCGTTGGATACTGCTTGTAAAGAAGCAGAATGGATAAAAAATTTAATCTCGCAATTATCTTGTGTTCCAAAATCTATATCTGTCGTAAGTGTAAACCGTGATAATAGATCCTTATTAGATTTATTGAATCAAGAAAACCGCAATAGAAAAATGAATCGACGTTTGCAAATGAGTTATGCAACAATAAAAGAACACAAAGATAATAATGTTATATCATTATTATTTGTATATTCTCAGCAACATTTGGTGGATAGTTTGACCAATGGTCTTAATAAGAACCATGTTGATGATGCTCAATATTGGCGATCCCCAAGATCAGGACACGCAGCAGATGACGTGTCCCAGAACTCAGAAGAAGGGGCCCACAGGGACCGACCAGGCCACCCCTGTACCCAACCTACACGCGCGAGCTGGCCTTCCTCAGGGCCCCTTGCAAATGGGCCTCCTCGGCCCCTCAGCTCGTCCCGAGCTGCCACAAAACCAAGACTCCTTGGCCTTCTCGTTCGCCCCCGAGCTCCCCAGCCGAGGACGTCTTCCTCAGACCTCCGACCAATTCCACCGCTCACGGGCGTAACCGCCGCTCTGCAAATCTCGCCATGCGCAGATTCTCCGCCAGCCATATCCCACGTTCCATGCCATCACGATCCCCATTAATGGGCAATCCGCTCTCCGCGCGGGCGTGACGTCGGGAGCATAACTGCCGGCGAGATTCTCGTGCGTGCTGCTGCGTGCTACCACCGCTATATAAACCCCTATCACAGAGGGCTCAAGTAAGCCACTTTTTCTCCACTTAGCCGTTACGCTGCTTGGATCTAGTACTAACTTGATCGTCGGAGGGTCCACGGTGGTACCAAACTACCCCGGGACTTCTTTGCAGGTACTCGGCGCTAAACTCTCCAAGTCACCAATCTCCTTCAAACCCATTGAGACCCACACGCAACAGGAGATCACCTCCAGAATCCACCGGGAGATCGACGGAAGACAACATCTGAAGGAGACCCAAAAAGGACCTCCATTAGTCGGCGCCGTCTGTGGGAAACGTAAACTCCACAAAAACAAAGTTGGCATTCCGATCTCCGTCCACATGGCAAGCAACCATCCTGAAGATCCGGGTACCAGCCGCCGTCTCCCCCTCACCGGAGGCGCGGATGAACACCCTCCGGCGACCATCATCAACGCCCTTGCCAGCCGAATAGATCGGCTGTAGTCCCTCGTAGAGGCGCTCATCCGCGTATAAACGGCTGGGCCTGGGCCCCAGATCACCGCTCCTCCGCCTCCAGAAGGCTCTGCCCCCGTCGGCACGGCTGACCACCGGCGGGCTATGACTCCAGACCACGGATCTCACGGGCCGATACTCCCTGAGGCCCGTTGGGCGCCCCACGGCTCCACACCAAGGTCCGCCGCCGGAGCGCCTCGCCTCAAGCTTCCTCATGACCCGTACCCCCCTGAGGAGACGTCGGTCACCTCGCCTGCCTACAGGCATGACCGAAACCCCCTCCCTCGATGGGGTCGCACAGAAGGGGCTCGCCACGACGGCTCGAGGTCCACCTCGCCCGGGGATCTGAGGAACCTTATCTAGAGGAACCGAGGCCGTGCCCAGACGCAGGTCTCCCACAGCAGAGGCCAGGGATCACAGGGCGTCAAGTCCTCGGGGTACTACGGCCGACTCGACGCCCTCGAAAAGAAGATCGAGGGCATGTGCCGGGAAGGTCACCTCTCGGCCGATGGGGCTGAGTACGCCGCCGATTCACTCACCAAACCGTTTACCGAGGGACTGCTCACTGTCCATGTCTCCTCGCGCAACAAGTCCCCAAAGGTCTCTCTGTTTGATAGGAAGACCGACCCCAAAGACCATTTGGATGCCTTCACCGCGGGGATGAGCTTCCAAGACCATTCCGACGCCGCCCAGTGCAGGGCCTTCCCAGCCACCCTCATCCGCGCAGGTCGAGACTGGTTCCGAGGGCTCGAGCCTCGCTCAATCTCGACCTTCGACGAGCTGGATACTCAGTTCCTCGGCCACTTCGTTGAGAACAGTCGGCAGAAGCGCACGGTCGACTATCTCTTCACAATAAAGAGCGGAGATAAGGAGACGTTCAAGGCTTACATCACCCGCTTCTACAATGCCCTCCTCAAGGTCCCCGAGCACCGGGACGAGACCGTCATCATGGCACTCAGATTTGGACTTAGGCACAAGGAGTGGTTGCGCTCCTTTTCGTTGGCACAGACTAGGACCATGGCCGAAGTCAAGGCGTGGACCGAGCGTGAGGTTCAGCTGGAGTCCGAGGTGAAAGCGAACCTCCCCCGAGCAGAACAGCCCGACCCGAAGAAGAGGGCTCAGGAAGAGAGGCTGGAGAGTCAGCAGCCCTATCACCTGAAGTTCCAGGAGTACACCCCGCTCAATGTCTCCCTCGCAGTGTTACTGGAGGAGGCCCAAGGCGAGGGGTTCTTCAAGTTCTCCCTAATCCCGCGTCAGGCCTCGAAGCGAACCCAGGGCCCTTACTGCGCCTACCACCGGACGATGGGCCACGCCACGGAGGATTGTAAGAAACTCCGGACTACATCGAGGAGCTCATCTGATCGGGGCACCTCGCCGCCTACTTAAGGGACAAACGGCAGGCTGACCATGAACAAGAGCAGTGTCCTCCTCTCGCCGAGTTGACCATCGGCCAGATCATGCTTGTCTCAGCAGATGACTAGTCCGGCGCTCGAGAAGCCCCGTACCCAGTGCCGAGTACGAAGACCCGCAAGCCTCCGGGAATCTCGGGCCACGCTGATAGGGTCATCTATTAGCATGTACTTTTCTTTTGGGGTAATGTAAACTCTCCCTAGGGTCTATTGTTAATTTAATAAAGATCAACGGAACATTGCGGAAAAATAGGAAAGATCTCATTTATTAAAAAAAAAGGTATTATGGGCTCCTTAGCCGTACATACAAAAAGAAAAAGAAAATTACAACAGTGGGGGAAGAGGGTGCAGAGAGCACTGCTCATGATACTCGGTGAAGATCTCAACCAGCCGAGGCCTCACGAGATCTAACCTCTCCCCTCGGTTCCTCCCGCGCGCGTTGACCCCGAGCCTCAACTCGTAGCACTCGCGGACGAGCGCCTTCGATCGAGCCAGCCGGTTTGCGGAGATCAGGCCGAAGCGCCTCAGGGACCGCAGCTTGCCTACGGCCTCGTCATAGAGCTGCTCGGACAGGGGGTTGTAAAGCCCCGGCGATGCCCTCCAGATGGAGTACATCAGCAGCTGCAGCAGGGAGGAACGTCGGGAAGCAACCGGCCAAAGTGGTCCTCGATGCTCCCATATACCAACTGCACCGTGTCCTTGGTGCAGTTCTGGTCATAGAGGTATACGTCTTCGAAATGGATGATCTCTGGGATGGTAAAGGGGAAGTCCTGCATTCTTGACGCTCCGTTTATAAGGAAAGGAAGGACTAGTGCTCCTTCAGCCTTATATAGCCCGATGCGCCCCAACGGAACTCAACGGTCGCCCGCTCTCGCCCAAGAAGTCGCAGCCACGCGGCGATCATCGAGCCTTCTTTAACAGAATCGAAGCGACGCGACCCTGGCGCTTCGTCTCCCCCCACATTCAATGTGCATGCTGCGCGCACGCCCGCCGCGACCGTTCCTGTTCCCCATACCCGCAACTAGATGGTCGGGCGAAACCTCATGAAGATTCATCCGAGCAGCTACCCTGCCTGGTTGTCCTTAGCCGGCCTCCTCAGGCCCCCCAGCGCTAAGGATCAAAGTCCTCCGCAGAGGCAGCCGAGCGGCTCCCTGCTCGGCTATACCTGGCCGGTAGCTTCCTGTTCATATCATAATATTGCATTATTATATTCCCCATGCCTAGCCATTTTACAAATAAATAGGTGCTTCTGACCCATGTCTGCTACTTAGTTCCAGGTTACAGATTCTTGGAATAAAAACAGTGAAAACAATGAAAAAGATGATACAAAATGAGACTACGAATGATAAATGGTGAAATCTTGATCGCGCCTACATTTTGAGGAACAATGAAGAACAATGAACAACAGTTCACCAAGCATAAAGGCAGTGACACGAAGAAATGGTAAAAGTCTACTATAATGTTCACTGGAAAGAATCTGGAAGAAACCTAGAAGCCAATTCGAGAAAAGAACTGAAGAAAATTGAAGAAAACATGCACCAGAAGAAGCCAGAAGAAAATGACATCATAAGTCCAACATATGGCCGTGGAACCGCGGCCAAAGCCTGCTTTTGGCCGCGGAACTGCAGCCGTCTATTGCCCGTGTCGGTGTAAAATTTTTGAAGGTGCGTGGATCGTTGAATAGGTCTTTTTCTTAGGGGGTATTTTTGTAAAAGCATATGTGCGAGTCAATTGTAACCTAGGGTTTCTATAAATCTATAAATAGAAGCCCTAATACCTCTTTTGAGGCATGCCTCCTTTCATTAATAAAATTCAGATTTCTTTTGGAGAGCATCGATGCCTCTTTTCATTTCATCTATTCAGATCTGACAAGTCTTGTGTAAATGTTTGGAGAAAGCAATATGTAAAGTAAGTAGTTTTATTTAATTGCCTTAGTATATATCTTTAATTTCTTGTCCTAGATAGATAGATATCATGTTCTTCAATTCCCTAATGAGCGAGTAGTCTCCTCGCTTGTTAGGGTTAGCTTTGGGGAAGGCTTTTGAGAGATGAGATCTCTCATCCCTTTCTTGCCCATCACATATAATTAATAGGACTCCAAGCATACATGCACACACCGCTCCCTACGGCACCCTATCCCACAAGGTAGCGGTGATACCGCAGTATAAAGGCCCGGTTGAGCGTGTTTTCTATGGAGGTTAGGGTAAGGATTGATAAAGGAAGGACAAGAACCTAGAGGAAGAAACACCTTCCCGAATGGTTCTAATCCCCTTTATTAATAATTACCATAACTCTTCATAGATCTTAATTTGGATATAGAAAGCGGTGAGATTTATTTACATTTCCAAACCTACCCTAAACCTAACCCTAGCAAGATTTAGATCTAGATAGATTTAGTTTTTAGATTTAATCAATCAATCCGACACCCATCGGAATTAACTCGTTAGAGCGATTAGGAAAACACAACATCCCTGTGGACCGACCCGTACTCACCGGCTAGCTACCAAGCGACGCCGTTCTTAATTGCGGTTTAGAAATATTTTTGACATACGAATCAAATGGCGCCGTTGCCGGGGATGGCGTGTTATTTTATTTTTGCAATTTCGGGTTAATCTAAAATTAAAAAATCATAAAAAACTGAAAACATTAAAAAAAAAAGTATAAAAATTTATCATTTTGTTATTTTGTGAAGGGTATTTTTGTTTCAATTGCAGGATCTACAACCGAGTTCGGATATGGAAATCTACAGAGATAAAAACAGAAAAGCGAAGATCTGAAAAGTAGAGGATTACAAAAACAGAGAAACGGAAAAAATCTGGAGAGTTGAACCGACTAGACGACCGCCCTTTCGCCGCGCTAACCACCTTCTGACTGCGGAACCGCCGCGGTATAGTGACGTCATCACTTCAAAAATTTTCTCGGGAACCGTGCCGCTGATACGACCGCGGATCCGCCGCCCGAGGTGCTTGTTACCCGCGGAACCGCGGTCTTATAGTGACTTCATCACGTGAATTTTCACTGTAATCTTCCTTCCTCTCTCCTATGCAAATCTTAATATATCTTCTGTAAAATCTCCTGCAGGATTCTTCGCGCTTAAAAAATCTCTCCTTTCCAATAACAAATCTTGTGCAGGATTCTTTGCGCTGCGCTTAAAATAATTTTTTTTTGATTGCAAGTGGTTGTTACTATTTTGCATATATTTAATCTGACTTTAAGAGGCTTGAGACTAATCCAGATTGGGTGGGGATTTCATCACCCTTCCCAGGACCCCAGAAATCACATAAGGCATTTGCATTGACCAATATTTAATTAAAAAAAATACTAGACTCAGCCCTAAGGATGTCGCGCTCAATAGGACAGAGGACTAGTTGTAGGCATCGGCCGTTGATCCTAACCTGACTTTGCGGTGTCTAGGCAAGTGTGTCTAAGGCGAGTGGTTACTTAATTAGGACCACTACTTGTAGTGGGGAGCCTCCCACTCACCTGGCACTTACCTGGCCGCAATTGGCGGTGAAGAGGCGGTTTGAGGTCCTATTTCTAGTCCTTTGGAACAGTTAGGAGCTGTCTAGTTGACCTAGGTGACCCTAGATCTAAGCCTGACTGTGCATTTGTGGTTGATTGCATTTGTGTCAAAGCCCTTTATCGAAAATCTTTTTGCAAAAAAAAGTTCCAAATAAAGAGAAAAAGAAAAAAAGGAATTTTTTTTTATAAAAACTTGCAAAATTTTGTCGCTAAGAAAATCCGTGTACCCCACATTCTTTCTCTTCTCCCTTCTTCCATCATGGGTACCCCACCTCATAAATCTCTTGCCGAACTTTGGTATCCCGAACCAAACTTTGCCTCTTACGCGAATTGTTTCGGTCGATTTAAGGACGACCCCTCCATGCCTAAAATTTCTTTGAAAGATCGAATAGAAGCGTCTTGGAGAAATAGTTCGACTTTGCAATCCACTTTGTATCAACCGTGTCAACCTTCACCACCTTCGTATGTTGATACCACTTTTTCGAGTCCTATTGTAACTCCTAAACCCATGTCTATTGCTGAGCATATTGAACAATCTCGTAGCCGATCTTTCACTCCTCTCCACACATCCACTTCTAGGGATCAACAAGTCCATTCACCTTTTTATCCAAATGTTGATCCTACGCCTGTCCAACCATCCAATTCCTACCAGTCCTACCCGACTTTCCCACCTTCACTAGACATTGCTTCTACACAGCCATTTGGGAGTTTCACGTATCCAAACAATTTTGAATCTTTGACCGAAACCCCTTCATAACCCATGTCTAGTTTGGAACAGTCGTTAGAAGCCTATATGGTAGCAACAAACAAAATGCTAAGGAATGTGGATGCGTCTATAGCCGCCCTTATACGACCTAATGAACCGATAGCTAGTTTCTAACTAGCTCCAAATTTTTCAATGTATGAGGAGGCGGTTGGACAGATTGAGAATTTGAGAGGAGAGAGTGAGTTTTACACCCTTCCAAATCAAACCTACCCATACCTAATTGAATCCAACAACTTCAGTTTTCAAACATGTGTCCAAAATAATGAGTTGTGCGACTTTGTAGTGATTGATTTGCCAGATTGTGAAGAATCTCTTTCGAGTGAAACCACACCTAATCCTTTCGATCTTTACACCTCTACTCTAGAACCTGAATTGATAAATATCCATGCTTTTGATGAGGTGTCAGAAAAAATTGATTTTCACTTGATTGAAGATATAGACGCCGGGAATATTTTGGATGATGAACCCGTAAATTTGACTGAAATTTTATCTCCAATTCATCATCCCGAGTCATTAATTGTTTGTCCCAAACTTCATATGCGTCTTGATTTTGATGATAATGGTATGGATAAGCTAAATTTTGAGGAGAATTATGAGGATAGTATTGAGGATATTGAGGTTGAACCATTTTTGTTTGATGTGTCGGATTTTCCAATTCATCCTCCTGAACCTTTAACTGTTATATCACCCTCCTTCTTTTCCATCGTTCCGACCACGCAAAAGATCACGCTTGAAGACTGTGAGCTTGAAAAATTTCTTTTTGAATCTGACACGGTTCTCACAGAAGATAATGATTACGAGTGTTTCACTTTTTTGGACGATTTCGAAAACTCACCTCCCGAGTTTGAGTCATTTACATTTTCAGATGAGTTAGTTGAACCATCAGACTCGGTTGCTTACAGTTGTTTCGAACCATTGATGGAATCCTTCAAGTTCGAGACTGTTCCAGCCAAAATTTTGGCTCAAAACCCGCTCCTTATAAAATAATAACAATAAAAGAAAAAAAATAAATAATAATAATAAAGGAGAAAATCTCCCTTTCAGAGCAAAGCTCTGTTCAAATTCCAAGGCGGGAAATGAAACAACGCTTCTGTTTCCCCCAATCAGAGCAAGGCTCTCTGTTTTAAAATAAAAATAAAGGAAGCAACGCTTCAGATGACTTGCGCTCTGCGCTGCGCGACACGTGTCAGCGCAGTTGCGCTGCGCTCTGCGCTGCGCGACACGTGTCAAGCGCAGGTGCGCTTGCGCTAACTGTACCAGAATTTAAACAATAAAATTTTGGAAAGATCTTTCTAATCTTGTTAAAAACAAGAAGATCGTCTTCTGTAAAACAGAGCCCTTGGATCAAAGATCCAACGGTGGGAAATATTCCCAAATCAATCAGAGAAAGATCTCTCTAACCAATTCAACAAATCATTGGCACTATATAAAGGCCCCTAGACTCCAAGTCTAAAACACAGAAAAAACATACAAAAAATACAGAAAAAGAGATACAGAGAGAGCTCTTCTAAAAACTTTGAGAAGAATTCAGAGAGAAAGAAAAAAGGTAAAACCTTTGGAAAGAAAAAGAAGAATTTCTTCTAAAAAGATCAATGATCTAAGAACAAGATCAAGATCTTTAATAAAAAATAATAATAAAGAAGTAATCTACTTCATGACTGGATCTTTTGATCTATATAAAGGCATTGTCTTTTGATGAACCACTGGTTCTTGAAATTTGAGGCAGAACCTCTTTGGAAAAAGAAAAAACTTGTTTTCTTTGATCTAAATCTGATCAAGATATTAAACAGTGCCTTGCACTTTTGAAATTTGCACTGTTGCGCTCCTTGGATTGGCGCAAGTCACCAGAGAGCGCCACGTGTCAATCACAGAACAACTGCGCCTTGCGCTTCTAAAAACAGAGCACTGCTATCTTGGTTTGGCGCAAGTCACCAGAGCGCGCCATGTGTCAGCAGCGCACTGGCGCAGCGCATTGCGTTAACAGACTTGCGCTCAGCAGAGCGCGACACGTGTCAACAGCGTACTGGTGCAGCGCACTGCGCTAACAGACTTGCGCTCACCAGAACGTGACACGTGTTACCTCCACATCAGTTTGCGCCTTGCGCTCTTTAATTGGCGCAAAGCGCCTGACAGGCCATATGGCGCACTGTCAAATGCAATGCATTATCATAAAAGGGCAGAGCCCAATTAAAAGGTCTATCAGACCAAACCAAAAATACTATGCATTATTAAACAAAGGCAGAGCCCAAATAAAGGCCTAATAGGCCAAATACAAATAAAATGTTGAACATTTTCAACTGGACTTAGTCCAATTCTGGCCATAAGTTCTCAAATTAAATTGAACCGAGCACAACTGCTCTTTCAAATCAATTTACACCCGGTTCAAAGGTACATCTCTGAACTCCTCTGATGTCTGTCATTGTAATCCTTCAACGTCCTCAGAGAGGTGACGGATCCCGACGGCCATACATTCAATGGACCACCATGTTCTTAAACTGTCAGTGGACCACTATGTCCCTAAACTGGAACAATAGAGCCCCCAAATGCTCTCTTGTTGGATCTAAACGATCCCGTTAAGTTGATCTTAGTCTGGAAATTAGACTAACGTATCCTTAACAAACGTTTAAGTTGATCTTAGCCTCAAAGATGGCTAACGTATCCTTAAACCAAAATCCCAAACCCAAATCTAAGAAAATACGGATTTGGACTAATCCACGTCCTACGGGCGACGACATAACTTAGTCTCCGTATACAATCCACGGGCAACCACAAACAAAACAAACACCCACGACACGAAGTGACCAGCTGGAGAAGGAGAAAGTTGTTACCGCGATGCGGTAGCATAATTAACTGCAGGGGTTTGGGCCTGCAGGGAAGAGCGTCCCCACAATCAAAAACCCCTCAGACGAGGGGGAATCTGACGAAGTCTGCTATATCGGCCGCATCCGTCTAAACCTCCGATACACGGTGCCATAAATCAACTTGGAATCTTCGGATAGGTGGACGGATAAAACCAAATAGCATCTTCCCCAAATCTCAGCCAAGACTGACCGTCTTGCGCCGCCATTCGGAGGGGAACAGAGATAGATTACTTAGGTGAGAATAAGACTATCCCTAAATCACTCCCTTTCGTCCTTCCTATCGTTTCGACCGAGCAAGAATTCGTCACGCTTCCACTTTCAATGGATGGTTTACCAAGTTCGATGTACCTATGTTTTCTTGCGAATCTTGAGCGATTTGATCCCATTTCTCGACGGGTTGATAGATTGGCACAATCGCTTTTAACACATCGATCATCACAAATTGTGCTAATTTATTCACTCGATTTACACCCTCAAGATCGTACTACACTTCTTTCTCTTTTCCGCTATTCTCTTCCTCCACCGAGACTATATTCCACTCTTCTTCCCATTCGGTCTCGTGTGTTTCTCAACTCCTTTCTTTACACTTCATTCTTCCACTAACCCTACCATTATCACGATAGAATTTTTGAATGGTTGGTGCTAACCTTTGGCTTGTGTAAGGCCTTGTTTAGTTTGGGGAGGACCTTGTTGTATATATGTATATATATATTTGGTTTTCTTTTTCTAATAAAAAAAATTCAAAAAAAAATAAAAAAAACTATAAATAAATAAACAGGGGAGTGCCGACATCTTGACCCTCTTGGTGTAGCATGACAGTGAGGACACTGTCAAGTTTAAGTTTGGGGGTATGCTCGGTAAGCCTTCTTTCTTCGCATTCATGTGTATATTTTTGCATTTGCATACTTATTTTAAAACCCATAAAAATTGAAAATTTCAAAAATTATAAAAATTAAAGTATTCAATTTTGGCCATACTTGACTTAAGTTTGACAAATAGGTTAACTAGCTAGGAACAACTAGATCTAGACTTAGTAAATTAAAAACCCTAAAAATAACCTTTCTTAAAATTTAATGGTAGAAAGTATATATCTTTGTAGTTTATTTAGAAATAGGCAAATTTCGAGTTGACTTCTTGGGCTAAGTTAAAGCAAAGGAAGAGTATTGATATCTTTATTAAAGTATAAGTTTGAAAAATAATTCCTACCTTAAGTCTAAATTCTGAAAATGTATACCCTACAAATTATACAAACACGCACCTTGAAACTTGGAATAGTAGAGGAGACCTTGAAAAGCTCTTGTCTCCTTAGTACGAATAAAATAAAATAAAATAAATAAATTCAAGTGTGAATAAAGAGATAATAAAAAAATGAACACTGGTTTTTGTGATTACTTAAGGCTGCAAAAATAGAAAAATATTTAGCGAGGGTGCTTCATCACCTAGTGCCTTAGACCAACTGGTTTGGGAGTCACTGCTAAAGCCTTAGGTTTTGCGAGACTAGGAATTACGCTTTAATGTGCAAACACATCTTGTAATCGGTTGTTGGTACCTCAAGAAGTATTAACAGTCGCATGAAGGATGTGTGAGCGAAATTCATCTAAAAATTCACCTATTAAGAAGTGTTTTGGACAACGGACAAGAGTATGATTGCTTGATTTGAATTTCCAAGTATACGGGTGATTTATATACACACGTAGGGGTATGTGATAGGGGTTTAGATAAGAGATAAGAATGAAGAATAGGACTTGTATCTTTAGTAGAGACGATAAAAATTCCTAAGTTGAGATAGAACCCTTGAAGGAAAACTTAAAAGATGCCGAAAGCTAAGTAAGTCTACAGAACATATATAATCTTAAGTTAAATGATAAGGAAGCATGAAGAATATGGGTGGATAATTTACGAGTCGAAGATAATAGAATTCCTTTTTAGAAAACCTAATTGAAAAATAAAAGTTAATGGGCAAAATTGATAGGATTTTATGGATAGTATCCGCTGAAAACCCTCAGGAGACAACACTCCTCCTACTAGGGACACCTAGAGATTTAACGGTTTGTTGCACGAGCTCAGTGCAATCACGTTTCCCTGCGAAAGTGAGGTTAGGTTTTTGTCGAGAATAAAAACTAGGTTTGCTCGAGGACGAGCAAAAGATAAGTTTGGGGGTATTTGTTCATATCATAATATTGCATTATTATATTCCCCATGCCTAGTCATTTTACAAATAAACAGGTGCTTTTGACCCATGTCTGCTACTTAGTTGCAGGTTACAGGTTCTTGGAATAAAAACAGTGAAAACAATGAAAAAGATGATATAAAGTGAGACTACGAATGATAAATGGTGAAATCTTGATCACGCCTACATTTTGAGGAACAATGAAGAACAATGAACAACAGTTCACCAATCATAAAGGCAGCGACTCGAAGAAATGGTAAAAGTTCACTACAATGTTCACTGGAAAGAATCTGGAAGAAACCTAGAAGCCAATCTGAGAAAAGAATTGAAGAAAATTGAAGAAAACATGCACCAGAAGAAGCCAGAAGAAAATGACATCACAAGTCCAACATATGGCCGCGGAACCGCGGCCAAAGCCTGCTTTTGGCCGCGGAACCGCGGCCGTCTATTGCCCGTGTCGGTGTAAAATTTTTGAAGGTGCGCGGATCGTTGAATAGGTCTTTTTCTTAGGGGGTATTTTTGTAAAAGCAGATGTGCGAGTCAATTGTAACCTAGGGTTTCTATGAATCTATAAATAGAAGCCCTAATACCTCTTTGAGGTATGCCTCCTTTCATTAATAAAATTCAGATTTCTTTTGTAGAGCATCGATACCTCTTTTCATTTCATCTATTCAGATCTGACAAGTCTTGTGTAAATGTTTGGAGAGAGCCATCTGCAAAGTAAGTAGTTTTATTTAATTTCC
The DNA here is from genome assembly GCA_030015575.1 of Agapanthus africanus. Classification (NCBI taxonomy): domain Eukaryota; kingdom Viridiplantae; phylum Streptophyta; class Magnoliopsida; order Asparagales; family Amaryllidaceae; genus Agapanthus; species Agapanthus africanus. Next base: position 152,225,393 of record CM057348.1, on the reverse strand, counting down.
TTAGTATAGATCTTTAATTCCTTGCCCTAGATAGATAGATAGCATGTTCTTCAATTCCCTAATGAGCGAGTAGTCTCCTCGCTTGTTAGGGTTAGTTTTGGGGAAGGCTTTTGAGAGATGAGATCTCTCATCCCTTTCTTGCCCATCACATATAATTAATAGGACTTCATACATACATGCACACACAGCTCCCTACGGCACCCTATCCTACGAGGTAACGGTGATACCGTAGTATAAAGGCCCGGTTGAGCGTGTTTTCCATGGAGTTTAGGGTAAGGATTGATAAAGGAAGGATAAGAACCTAGAGGAAGAAACACCTTCCCGAATGGTTCTAATCCTCTTTATTAATAATTACCATAACTCCTCATAGATCTTAATTTGGGTATAGAAAGCGGTGAGATTTATTTACATTTCCAAACCTACGCTAAACCTAACCTTAGCAAGATTTAGATCTAGATAGATTTAGTTTTTAGATTTAATCAATCAATCCGACACCCATCGGAATTAACTCGTTAGAGCGATTAGGAAAACACAACATCCCTGTGGACGGACCCGCACTCACCAGCTAGCTACCAAGAGACGCCGTTCTTGATTGCGGTTTAGAAATATTTTTGACATACGAATCACTTCCTTACTCGCAACGCCAAGGATCAAAGCCCTCACCAAGAGGCAACGCAGCAGCTACCCTGCTCGGTTATCCCTAGCGGGTAGCTTCCCTACCGCAACGCCAGGGATCAGAAAGCCCTCACCAAGAGGTAACCCAGCAGCTACCCTGCTCGGTTATCCCTGGCGGGTAGCTTCCCTACCACAATGCCAGGGATCAGAAAGTCCTCCCAAAGGCAGTCAAGCCCAACCGTCGCTCGGCTATCCCTGGCGGGTAGCTTCCCTACCGCAACGCCAGGGATTAGAAAGCCCTCCCAGAGGCAGTCGAGCCCGAGGATCCCTCGCTCGGCTATCCTTCAGGACAAAAGCCCTCGCCAAGAGGCACTGGGCAGTAACCCTGCCCGGCCAAGGGTCCTTGGTAGGCTTCTACAGCCCCTCCCGCGCCAAGGACCAAAGTCCTCCTAGAGGCAGAAGAGTCCTTGCTCGGCTATCCCCAGCTGGTAGCTTTCTACCAAAACCGACAGGGATCAAAGTCCTCGCCAAGAGGCTCTGGGCAGTAACCGAGCTCGGTCCCCGTCCTAAAGGATCAAAGCCCTCGCAAGAGGCAACTGGGCAGCTACCCTGCTCGGTCATCTTCGGCTGGTAGCTCCCTACCCATGACGCCAGGGATCGAAGCCCTCGCAAGAGGCGTCCGAGCGGCTACCCCTCTCGGTCATCCCAGGATGGTAGTTGCCTACCCACGGCGCCAGAGATCAAAGCCCTCACCAAGAGGCAACTGCGCAGCTTCACTGCCCGGTCATCCCTGCTCAGTTATCCCCAGCGGGTAGCTTCCCTACCGCAACGCCTGGGATCAGAAAGCCCTCCCAGAGGCAGTCGAGCCCGAGGATCCCTCACTCGGCTATCCTTCGGGACAAAATCCCTCGCCAAGAGGCACCGGGTAGTAACCCTGCTCGGTCCCCATCTTGAAGGATTGAAGTCCTCGCAAGTGGCAACCGAGAGGCCTCCCTGCTCGGTCAACTCCGGCTGGTAGCTCCTCACCCATGACGCCAGGGATCGAAGCCTTCGAAAGAGGCCTCCGAGCGGCTACCCCGCTCGATCATCCCAGGATGGTGGTTTCCTACCCACGATGCCAGAAATCAGAAGCCCTCGCCAAAGGGCAACGGAGCAGCTTCCTTCCACCCTCGGCACAAATAAGGCGGACAACCCTCTGTCCATCGCATGCAGAGGATCTGAGCCACCAACAAGGGGCATCAGGTCTATCCAAGTCTCGAGCGATCTCCCCTCGACTTCAGGGCAATGGAGACGCCTCCTTCTCAGCAGTGCTTGGCACGCTTGGCAAGTAATCGAAACCAACTCGACGGACGATCGCTAAGCAAGCAGCCAATCTGACATGGAAGCCCAACAACGCAAGAAGAGAAATTTTACGAGCATTCTTCATGAACAAAAGACAAAGTACAAACCGATGAAACCAAAGAAAAAGTTTTATTACTAAAAGGCAAAGTCTTTACAAAGGGTATTTTTGGCTCCCCAGCCTTACAAAATGCCCAGAGGCTTACAAAATTCCAGAAACAACAAAAGAAAAGGAGGAGGAAGATGGGGGCTTTAGGCCTCGGGGCCAGGAGCGACCTCGGGACCCTCGACATCCACCACGAGGCGAGCTAGGTCCTCGACGACTTCCTCGCCAGGAACCCCCTGCCCCTGCTCATCGGCGTCCGCGAGGGGGTATTCGGCCCGGAGCTCTTCGTCGGCGAACCCCGGCACCCGGGCTTTAACGGCGTCGAGGGCCTCTTGCCAGATGAGGGTCGTGGCAATGGCCAGGTCATCGTAGTAGTCTTTCGACTTCTTGTAGCCCTCCACCGCCTTCGCCTCCGAGAGGTCGGCCAACTTTGCCGCCCTCAGGTCAGCCGACTTCGCCGACTCGGCTGCCGCCCCCAGCTCCTTCCGGAGGGTTTTCACCGTCTTCTTCAGGTTGCCGGCAAGCACCTGAGTGTCCTCGAGCTTGGCCTTGGCAGCCGCGGTGGCCTCGTGGTGCCGAGCGACTTCGCGCTTCCCGGCCTCCACCTCGCCCTCCAGGGCGGCGACCCTCGCCATCACCGCCTCCAGCTCCCGCTTGGAGCTCTCTTCCAGCGAGGTGAGCTGGCCCGCAGCCTTCATTGCCGGGGCTATCACCTCGGCCTCCATGCGTAAGGCGAGGGCAACGTGCTGAAGAACCTGAAAGGCATGAGAGAGATCAGAAAGACGAGGGAGGCACCGAATCTCAAAAAAAATATAATAATAAAAACCAAGCACTTACCTGCACGGACTCCTGGGCGATGGACGCCAGCTGAGCCCTGAAGGTCCCCCCGGGGACTCTACCCCCGGCCGATGTCTCTATCTCGTGCATCAGGCTATCCGCGACGAATAGCCCCGAAGGCACTGCGAACTGGAGGCCCCCTTCCTCCACCATGATCGGAGAAGACGGTCCCCGGGATGACCTCCTCTTAAGCGGCTCTGATGGAGAGCCGATCTCCTCCTCCAAGGCCGGATCTTCCAGAATCCGAGCCCGCTTCCGGCCTGACACACTGCTGGGCCCCGGGGCGAGATCCGCCTCCGAGCGCTCGCGGGACACGACCACCGGAGGAGAAGGAGCCGGGGTAGGCTTTGAGCGGGAAGAGCCGGCACCCCCCGCCTTCGTGACCTTCCTCGGCTGGCGCATGGAAACTCGGAGCGAGTCCATATCCATAGGTCCTGCACAGAACCGAATGTAAAGAGGTCAGCGACACAAGCAATATACAAGCCAAAAAGCAAGCCTAAACTTACCGACGAACTCAACGGGGCTGAGCCCGGCCCAACTCAAGACCCTCTCAGACAGCAGCACATCGAAGCGGGGGAGGGGCTCCCACGACGCCACTCTAACCGCGACGGGGTCACTGGACTGGTTTCCCGGCAAGCATTTCTCCTTCGACCACTGAGTAGGCACGGGCCAGTCCTCGTCCTCGGGGGGGAAACAAAGAAGAACTTCTTCTTCCAGTCGTGAAAGGAAGAAGGCAGGGCCACAAACCCTGTCCCGGTAGGGTCCCCCTGTCGCTTTCTAAAGGAAAGGTAGACCCACCTCGGGTCGTCCGCTCGACCACCAGGGTGATTTTTGAAGACGAGAGAAGAATCAAGGAGGGAGAGGCTGAAAGGAATCGCCTGAGAATCAAGAACCCGAGGAGAATCCTCCACGAGTTTGGCATTAGCTGGCCAGGGGCTAAGCCGAAAAAATTCAGCGCTTCGACGGCCTCAGGAGAAAAGGGCAGGCGCATTCCACCCCAAAAAGATTCCAAGTACAGGGCGATCTCCCTGCCCCGTACCTGGTCTGCCCTCTTTCCCTCCTTGGCCAGACGAAGCGTATATCGCGGGGGGATGTGGAAGCGAGATCGAGCATTGCCGAGCTCGTCCTCATGTCTCACCCAACACGAGGCACCGGGGGCAGCATCTACCGCCTCCTCCCTGGAGGCTGCCCCCGCCGCACGATCCCGGGAAGAGGGGCCGACCCCTGCTCCCCGGGAGGACTCAGGCTCACCTATAGGGTTCCTAGAACCTACTCCGACGACATCTACTGACTTGACAAAGGAAGACAACTAACCTTGAGAAGGAGGGTCCTCAGAAAACGAAAGCGGAAGAAAGAGGACGAGCGCCGAGCAACCAGGACCTAGAACGGGGAAATATGAAAGAGTAGGGGCCCTGGAACGGGCCCCACCCCTATTTATTACAGCGAGCGACCTCATCCAACGGCTCCCTTCGTCTCCCGCCAAAATACCTCCTCGCATCTAACGGCTCCGATTGTTCTACTCGCCGTTCCCATGCTGGACCGCACCCCTGCAGGCGTCGCAGGTCTGCACATGTCGCGTCGGCCAACCGACGCTTAACACGTGGACCGTCACTTCAACGGCAGGAGGCACGAACCGGCTCACCTTTCTTAAATGCAGAGATCTTACCCTGATTTACTGATAGGAAAGACAGCTGACAGCCCGGGAATGCGTCCCGACGAAACCTTAGGAGGGAACTCACCCCGGGCGGCCCGACAGTCCAATCCTGACCCGACCCGCTAGCTGATCGGGACAAGAGTGGGAGGCTAATGATGATGCTCAATATTGGCGATCCCCAAGATCAGGACACGCGGCAGATGATGTGTCCCAGAATTCAGAAGAAAGGGCCTACAGGGACCGACCAGGCCACCTGTATCCGACCTACACGCACGAGCTGGCTCTCCTCGGGGGCCCTTGCAAATGGGCCTCCTCGGCCCCTCAGCTCGTCCCGAGCTGCCACAAAACCAAGACTCCTCGGCCTTCTCGCTCGCCCCCGAGCTCCCCAGCCGAGGACGTCTTCCTCGGTCCTCCGACCAACTCCATCGCTCACGGGCGTAACCGCCGCTCCGCAAATCTCGCCATGCGCAGATTCTCCGCCAGCCATATCCCACGTTCCAGGCCATCATGATCCCAATTAATGGGCGATCCGCTCTCCGCGCGGGCGTGACGTCGGAAGCATAACTGCCGACGAGATTCTCGCGCCTGCTGCTGCGTGCTACCACCGCTATATAAACCCCCATCACAGAGGGGTCAAGTAAGCCATTTTTGCTCCACTTAGCCGTTACGCTGCTCGGATTTAGTACTAACTTGATCGTCGGAGGGTCCTCGGTGGTACTAAACTACCTCGGGACATCTTTGCAGGTACTCGGCGCTAAACTCCCCAAGTCACCAATCTCCTCCAAACCCATTGAGACCCACACGCAATAGAAGATCACCTCCAGAATCCACCGGGAGATCGACGGAAGACAACATCTGAAGGAGACCCAAAAAGGACCTCCATCACATGTCTTGATTTCATCTAGGGTATGGGCTTAAAACCTATATCTATATCACCAAGAACGTTGACCCAACCTTTTTGACTGGAGATCCCACGATAGAGATTTCTAATAGGAAAAACAAAACGTTTGATATAACCTGAAAGGTACAAATTTTATTAAGGATTTTTTTCTGACTCATCCATATGGTGAAGAAATGTACTTTATTGGCGACGTTAGATTAAGCATATACTTTTAATGATTTCAAAGACATAATTTTATCGAGGTATCTCTCAAGAGGCACCTTGGTGCCTCTTGAGACATCACTTAAATGAAGCGCCGTGAAGCCGTGACTAGAAGATTTATGCTAATTTTTAGTCGCTTCATAAGATTCAAGGTTTTGCGCATGGCAATTAATAGCGCACACACGCACGCATACAGAGATATCGTATGCCTCTTATTGTGTGTGTGATATATATATGACCAGCACAAAGGAATAGTTTTCAAGGTCAAACCTATGACTACTATCATCTTTCGGTCATGCACAGTCAACATTAAAATGCTTATTCAAGTTTCGTACACCTGCATTTATGCACAATAAGTTAGTATCCATTTTTTGTTTTGATTATTTCTTTTATATTACTTCATTGTTTACTTTAAATAAATATATATTATAATTTCGAACCTTTTATGAAGGAATGTTATATTATTCCGATTTAATCTATATTTCTTAAAGACAATATAAAATTAATTAGGTTATTTTATTTGGAGTTTTATGGCTTTATTAAATCCGATTAAGAAAAAGATTCAAAATTACAAAAATGTTAAGGGCTAAGTTGCAAAGTCAATATTGTGAAGGGCTAAATTGCAAAGACAAGATCACTATATGGTCTTGTTTGTTGGACAATATCTTTGTGACCCATGTAAATATTTCATGTATTAATTAAAGGGTCAAATGATATTTCCCCTAAATGCTAACAGAGGTTTCATGTCTCACGGTTTGGATTTCAAATCCAAGAGGTGTTTCAACCGCTTAAGATTGGAACGTGATTTTTCAAAACAACGTTTCGAATTTTCACCCGTTGCTTTTTACAGTTAATTAAGAAGTCTATAAAAGGAATTTTACAGAAAAGAAACAAGCTTGTTCCAAACAATCAAGCGTTGTGTTGTTCTCTGTTTCTGACTTCTGTAAATAGAGAGCAATTCTCTTCACACCAATTTTTCCATATAATCCGGTTTGAGAAAATCTACTACATTATTTTTCACTCGATACTAATTGAAAACGATATCAAAACTAAGCTTCCCTTGCGATTCGTACTCAATTGGGGAATCGGACGGGCCGAGAGTGTTGTACCTTGAAAACGTGTATGTCGGCAAAACCTGTACGGAGGGTGGCTATACATTTGTAAGACAGTGCAGTCGACTGCGTGCCTCATATCTATAGGCTCGCATTCTAAAAATTTACGATTTATATCTTATATTATTTTATGTGACTGTTTCTCATATAGGAAAATTTATTTTGAAAACATTTCATTTTATAAAAAGTATTGATTAAAAATTTATTTCAGTAATTTATCTAACAATTTTATCCATAATTTCTTTGTTTTTTATATTTGATCGAAAGTAGAGGAAAGTGTGTGAGTTGGGCTTGAATTTGGTTGAGATTGGATTGTTGTATATATTTCAATAATTTCCAAGACATATCTAACCCGGTTGGTCTTCTTGAATATTGAGGATGGCGGGTCAGTTTATCCGTCAATATCGTACTTATTTTGTTCTTTTTTCCTTTTTAAGTACAAAATAACTTTTTGCTCTTACCTCTTCTAGGATCAAGAGCGATAATTTTACCCATCTCTTTCTTTTGGGCCACACCAATCCAAAAATGAATAAGATAAAGAGAAGTTATCTTATTCAAAAACAAGTGCACAAATTAGTGACCACTACTATAAACACAACTGTAATAATTTTAATTTTATAGCGAGAGAGGGTTTAGAAAGACCATCTTGTCACCATTATCATCAGTAGAACTCAAGGTGGACATGTGTCACTTTGAATTTCAATTAAAAGGAAAAAATGAGAAAGAGAAAGAAAAAGTCTCCATTCTAAAATATTACATATCACCCTAACATCCCTGCCGAGCCGATGATTTAAAAAGTATCCTTTTTAAAATTAGCCATAAAAATAGAACAGTTTAAATAAAAACATCTAATAATATCCACATGCGTAGCATGTGCCAAATCTAGTATCAATATAATGATACTTGATATGGATATGATTTTACCGATCAACATGTATATCTAAAATATTTAATTCAACTAAAATTTATCTGCGGAATTATTATAAATATAAAACTCATTTAACCAACCTTTTCTTTTCTTTTGGGTTTTGACTTTCTTTTCTTATAGTTTTGTTAAAAATTTCATTAGTGAAGAGTGAAGCCATTTGCCTTTGCTTAGTAAATGTCAGTGCGAAATTTGAGTAATTGGAAACCTAATTTGAAGATATCATTTGTAAAAAAAGAATTGAATATAAATAAGAAATAAGAATGGAGTGAGTGATTTGAAAAGTTGCATTAAAGGGAAACAATTACTGCATGGCATGTTAACCAAAAACCTTCAAAATTCAGTAGCAAATTAATTCCTAAATTTTTGTAGGTAGAGAGGAGTATAAGCAAAACCTAGGGTGATCGGTTAAAAGTTGTTGGGAAATGGATCGATGAGAAACATGAGAGAAGATTGGGTGTTAAGTGAGTTGGAAGTGAGTGTTGTTTATTTATTTTATTTATTTTGGATAGGTGGGGCAGGGGCAGAGAGCCGGGGAGAAAAGTTTTTTTCGGAAATGAGGGGGAGAGTGAAATTTGTGGCCTTGACAATTTCTTTGCTTTTTCTAAAATAGAGGATACCACCGAATCAATCATAAATTTAGGGGGGGAAACAAAACCCCCACCCCACGCCACCCCACCCCCACAGGTTAAAATGGTAGTGAAACCCAGTAACTAATTGTTGCAACCCTAGCCAACATGGAGCAGCTTGTTTAGTTGACCGTTCCAAAACACAACCGAGAAACCCGAACTGCCAAATCTTGTCCGATTCGCATGTCTCCCAGCCAAATCGAAACTCTCGCAAAATCGTCTGGGTACATGCTGCAAGCAAATTGACGTCTCTCAGAATCGCAAAAATCCATCATTTAAGGTCCTGAAATCGCGGTCAAAAATTTGCTTTGAAATTTTGACTTTCGAATTAGTGATGAAATCAATACCCAGATCAATTAAGATTTTACAGGAAGTACCGGGAATCAATTCTGAATGCAATAAAATAATTAATTCCGATTTTTAGCAACTTTTTATTTTTAGCAGTTATCTATTTTAAGCAATTTTTATTTTGTTGGTAATTAGTTGTGGTTTTTGATTTTATATGGGTCTATTTAAAAGACTCTTAACAATTGTAATAGGTAGATTTCGATTAATAAAATCCTAATTTGATAAATTACCATTGTTATTATTTGATTCTTTCAACTTCCTCTAAATTCAGCCTAAAAATGCAGCATCCCAAATCAGGGCTGCACCAAGTGGTATCAGAGCGCAACGTTCAATACTCGTTCAAGACTCATAGACAACATCCAATGGCCGCGCGTGGAAATCGTAAGGGTCGTGGAGGATGTGGTGGTCGTGCGGTCGAAGAGATACGATGTGAGAAGAAGGAGGTATCTTTCGCGAACGAGAACTGCGGGACGTCATAGTAGATGACCTGCGAAGGCAGAACATAGAGTTGTTGACGGGCTACAAACAAACCATGTCACGCCCCGCTTTCCAGAGTACGCTAAGATAGGCACGTGACATAACCAACCATGCTACCTGTGGATAGGAAAAATCCTTCCACAGTCATATTACGGCTGTAGAGATATCAAGAACAGGAAAGTAAACTAAACTATCTAGTACATGTCCATAAGCCAGAATAAATGAGTCAAAAAATAAATGCGATATGCGGAAGCAAAAGATCCAATAAATAAACACCTGGAAAGTAAAACTGGATACCAACAGGATTCTCGGCTACCGATTCGGATCATGATGGCGATTTAGGATCCGAAGCGAGTTATCAGGCAAGGTGTGGCTTCCGAGGAGGTTATGAACGATCCTGGGATGGCGTAAAAGTGGATTTCCCTGATTATGCAGATGGCTCCTAATCCGAAGAGTTCCTTGATTGGTTCAACATGGTGGAACGCGTCTTTGAATATAAAGATGTCCCCACCCCCCGCAAAGAAGGTGAAGTTGGTCGCCATCAAACTTAAAGGTCGGGTGTCGATATGGTGGGAACAAGAGTGTCGCGTCCCTGAGAGAGGCGAGGCAAGCCTAAGATCATGAGTTAGGAGAAGAGGAAGGAGAAACTGAAAAAGGTGTTTTTTCCATTCAACTGCACCCAAACTATATACCAGCGACTACAAAAATTGCGGCAGGGGACTCGATCTGTTGATGCGTACACAAAAGAGTTCCATCTGTTGATCGCTCGCAATGATCTGGCAGAGACCGAGGAGTAACGAGTAACCCGCTACCTTGGGGAACTCTGTCAGTCGATCTAGGATGAACTAATCCTTCATCCGCTATTCAAGCTCTCCGAGACGTGTCAGCATGCCTTACTTACCGAGAAGAAACTGTCGGGACCCGGTTTTTGCTCATGGAGCAAAGTGCCACACGGAATAAAGTGGCATGCCAAGTGTCGTGTTAAGTGGGCGGGGGCCACCTCTTGAATCCGTGGGGGCCACCTCTTGAGTCTGTGGAACCCACTGTAGAACAATGGGGACTCTTCGGAATACATTCTGAAAGGCGGCAGATCTATACTATAAATGGAATGATACCACTCTTCACTATAGAGGCGCCTTTTAAGTGAACCGGCACTACAGGAGTTTGAGAACTCCGTAGTTAAACGTGCTCGAGCCAGGGAAGTTCTGGGATGGGTGACCTCCTGGGAAGTGGCCCCTGGTCGGGTCCGGTTCGCTCCGAAGGACAAAACTGTGCGGTTTCGGCTATAGCGGACAATACTCTCTGTATTGGGGGTGGGGCATGACAGAATGGTATCAGAGCTGTTAGTTGTATGTATGCCCTAGAGGCCATTATTGTACAGATGATGTATATCATATTGGATGCTTGGACATATATAGAGATGACTTTCTTGCTCGATATGATAGTATGCTATCTGGTTGCTCTTTATCTTAACATGTACACTAGTCTCTTTAAACTGTTTTTTAGTTACATGTTGGTAAAGCCCTTAGGATGTGTACTTGACTGCCTGGACTATGATGCAGATCATACTAGTGGGGACATGGTAGTCCATAAGTACATCCTTCAAGGTCCCTAGTCGTGGGAGTATCGAGACGGGGCATCGATATACCAGTATAGACTAGCGTATACGCTTCTCGACCCATGAGATGGGCGATGGATGATCCCATATCCATTGGTGTTTGACATCAGAGATGGTGTACGGGTGCTCAGTGGAGACTGGGTACACTGGACGGACTCGTCGAGAACTCCCAGATGGTATTATACCTCACGTCAGATGGCAGTTCTCAGGTGACACTTGTACATGTTAGTCTGTAGACCCGAGATCGTCATAGAGTCTTGTGTGATTCCCACTGTGCTTTGATCTCCATCTTACCACGTCCATGAGGGCGTGCAAAACGGTGGTCTTTGGGTACAGTCCCGAGTCACATGGAGGCAATGAGCGATAGGAGGGGTTTCGTCTCTCCCGGTATTGGGGGTTAATGTTGCGCTGTGCTCGATTGGCCGTAACAGGGAAGTCCCTGGCCAGGGCTGATCAGAGATTTGCTGGTAAGTGTTACCAGTAGTTTCTCGACCCGTTATGAGCCTCACATCGGCACGACTTATCGGTTATTGGGGTCTGACGTTTACCACCCCTAGACTTGATATGCGACATATCAGACGAACAGACCGGACTGTACGGTAAGTGTTACTGGTTGGATTCACAGGAGTGTGAGCGGGCTGGCTCGTCGATCTTCTGATCGCTCAATACCCGGATGGCCGTTACGTTTAGCAGACCGCTTGCGGCTTGTGGGTGCTTGATATGATCATCATCTGCTGCCGGCGTATTGACGAGTCTTTAGAGTCCTACACAGAGGTTTCCTGGCTCAAGCGAAACGAAATAGGAGCGCATATGAGATATGTGCAGGACCGAGAATAATGCGTGTATGTGATACCGTATTTCATTCTCGCGATGAATGTATCGATTGGTTATATGCGATATAACCTAGATATCGAATCAAGGATTGATTCGATAAGGCGATACATAGGATACTAGTCGGTTATATGCGATATGACCGGATCGTTAAATCAAGTGTTGATTTAATGATTTAATGTATAATTATATATTTGATATATTACTTTGCATTAACTAGTATTGGTTCACTTTAAATGGATTTTCTCACTTGGATGTGCAAGTTGTATATGTGATATACTTTTGTGCACATGATTGTATCATGTTTGATGATATATGCTTATTTGGTTAAGTGTAAAGAATTAAACCATGGTTAAGTTGATGATTAGGGTTTTGCTTATTCATTTATTTATTTGTTTATTCAACTGTTTATTTGGTTAGTTCAAATGTTTATTCATTTTTGATAGATAGACAAGAATAGTTGAAGATTCATAAAGCTTTGACTTAGTCACCATTCTTGTCTCATGCTTAACCCTAACCATTTGAACTAACCCTAGTTCATTCTCTACACTTAACTATGGTTGAGAATATGATAAGAATGAATTCTTTTTCAATTATTCTTTAACACTTATCATATTCTATCTTCTTCATCATCTTCTTCTTCAAGAAAAAGCTTGCCACCATTAATGGCATCTTGAGCAAAAGTGTGAGAAATCCAATTCTAAAGTGAACCCACCTCCTATTTCTTCACCCTCTACCTCTTGCCAAGTAGTATAGGGTGTTTTCTTCACAAGTTTCACAACTTGGTGAAGTTGGAGCTTGATCTTGTGTAACCTCGACGTAGATCATCTTCGGCATCGTAGCCGACGACTAGTCCGTTCATTTCTCCGATGAAGCCGATGCTAGAGTCCGAGATCCGACTTGGACAGCGAGAGGACGTCTACGTGGAGCTAAGAAAGTGGAGAACCGGATCTACAAAGGTTGTAGCTCTTACTTTTAGTTAAGATATTAACTAGTTTCTCTTTTCGCCTAAAATTCTAGTTAACGATCCGTATTAGGGTTTCTCGGCACTCCTAAAATTTGAAATTGGCATGGTTGATGCCTTGTAAGACCTCTTGAGAGTGCCTAGGAACCCTACAAGAGCTGGTCCCTCAATAGTAGGTCTGTGGTTCGAGGACGAACCATTGTTCAAAAGTGGGGAGAATGTCGGGACCCGGTTCTTGCTCACGGAGCAAAGTGCCACACGGAACAAAGTGCCACGCTAAGTGTCGTGTTAAGTGGGCGGGGGCCACCTCTTGAATCCGTGGGGGCTACCTCTTGAGTCCGTGGGACCCACTGTAGAATAATGGGGACTCTTCGGAATACATTCCGAAAAGGGGCAGATCTGTACTATAAATGGAATGATACCACTCTTCAATACAGAGGCGCCTTTTAAGTGAACTGGCACTACAGGAGTTTGATAACTCCGTAGTAAGCGTGCTCGAGCCAGGGAAGTTCTGGGATGGGTGACCTCCTGGGAAGTGGCCCCTGGTCGGGTCTGGTTCGCTCCGAAGGACAAAACCGTGCGGTTTCGGCCATAGCGGACAATACTCTCTGTATTGGGGGTAGGGCATGATAGAAACAGTCCCGAGGAAGGGGCAAAACATATTCCCGAGAAAATGTAAGCAACTGCTCTATAGCCTCAACAGTAACCACACCAACAGTAGCAGCTCCGAACGTGGGAGCTACAACAATAAAGTCCAACTTCCGTTGTTTTGAGTGCGGGGAACAGGTACATCATGCCACAAACCGGCCCAAATGCTTGAACAAAGGCAAGTAATTGATGGTCGGTGCTGACGATGAGGGAGAACCCGATGAAGATAGCGAGAACGAAGGCGAAGACCAAGGGAGTTCTCGAGAAACGAGGGGGAAAAACATATTCCCGAGAAAATGTAAGCAACTGCTCTATAGCCTCAACAGTAACCACACCAATAGTAGCAGCTCCGAACGTGGGAGCTACAACAATAAAGTTCCGTTGTTTTGAGTGCGGGGAATAGGTACATCACGCCACAAACTGCCCCAAATGCTTGAACAAAGGCAAGTAATTGATGGTCGGTGTTGACGATGAGGGAGAACCCGATGAAGATAGCGAGAACGAAGGCGAAGACCAAGGGAGTTCTCGTTGGACGGCGATGGGACTTGTTGGGGTCAAAAATTACACCCCGGTTTACCAAGTCAAAGTCAGTCAACCCCCAGCCAAGCGGGCACAAGCCCAAGTGAAATGGGCCCAAGCCCAAGTCAAGACCAAGCATGGAAGGGGTTGGCTCCATGCCAAGAATGAAACAATAAATTAGTTCAATGTAATTTTTTAGAAATAAATGTATGAAAAATGGGTAGAAAGCCAAAATTTTGTAAACTCCAAGGCTTATATGCAAAAAGAAATAAGCACATAAGGCATGTGGTGGTATAAGTGCCATTTGGAAAAGCCCAAGGGGATATATGTAAAATGTGTAGCCCATAAAGACAAACATGAAGAAAAAATCAACAACTTTTCATTCTCTAAAAAAATTAGGGTTCTATGCTTCTTTCTCCTTTCTCAAGATTCTAAACATTCTTTTCTTTTCTGAATTAAATCAAGAGTTTAACTCTTCCTTTCCGAAAATGAAATAGTTTTTCACCATAAAACCCATGAAGGGAAGCTTAGATCTCCCATCAAATCTCTAAAAGGGAAGATTTTTAAGTCTCCCCCCCTTTTCTCCAAGATCTAGTCAACAGAAAAGAGGAAGAAGGAGACCCATCTTCCAAAATCCCACTTTGGGGAAGATCTGAGGTTTAGGAGAGGATCCAAGGCGCAAGGAAGAAGAAAGGAGTGCCCTTTGACCATCCCCAAAGATTTTTGGAAATTCAACTCCATTTGTCAAAATCTTTTGGAGTTTAACTCCATAAATAAAATCCTTTTGGAAGTTTAACTCCACCCAAAACCGATTTGAGAATTTAACTCCATAAATAAAATTCTTTTGGAGTTGAACTCCACAATAATAATAATAATAATAATAATAATAATAATAATAATAATAATAATAATCCTTTTAGGAGTTTAACTCCAGATCCCGGGGCTAAGCTCCTTTTTTCTGTAGGCGCCCAGCGCCCACGTGCCGGGAGCGTGAGGCGCTGGCGCTAGTGCCCATGCGTCTTGCACGTGGCCCGTGGGCGCCCGGCGCCCGCGTGACGGGCGCGTGAGGCGCTGGCGCCCGCGTGCCGGGCGCGTGAGGCGCTGGCGCCCAGCGTCCATACGCCTTATACGTGGGCCGCGAGCACCCAACGTCCACGTGCCGGACGCGTAAGGCGCTGGCGCCTAGTGCTCACGCGTCCTTAGGACGCTACTCACCCCTCTATTTTTCCGTACACTTTCCACTAAAAATACTCCCGTAAACTCTGCGAGGACCCTGATATATCCAAAACCCATTCAAAACACAATACACGTAGATGGTACATTGAGTTCATATGACCAGTTTGACCCGTCAATCGGAGGTTATCTCGCTCCAAAAACGAGGGGTAATTAACGGCAGCTTAGTCCACGGCTGCCGGAGATTCGGATTCCCATAATCAATAAACCCCAGCCTACTCTAGACAGGGAGAATCTGTATACGCCTGACAAGCCCGCGTATTCCCATCTCAATAGGGTGACGAAAAACACCCTACAGATTCTGGCACGCCCGGTGGGACATTCTTCTTCTCCCATATCTCGGGTCAAGCGTTCATGCGAACTCATTTAACATGTAGACCGATGTTTGTACTAAAATAATACTTTACCGTGCAGCAATAACTTTCAACGACGATGTCTCCCAAGATAAGCTTCGTTTCTTACGCGACTCTGATTCCCTAAGTGGTCAAGATCAATTCCCACGTGGTTCTCCCTGCGAGTCTCAGCCGGCAATGGGAGGAGCCACCTCGTCAATTTGGTTCTGTCAGCATCTACCCTGCTGGAAGCGCTCATCCAGCGGAGGTCCCGGCAAACCAAGCGGCTAAACCGACTTCAAGGGGCAGGAGGCCGAACGTTGTGGTTGCCAAAGTATCCCACCTCAAATGCAAATCCGTATTCGAACGACTCTCCACTGTTCCGATTGGGGGTAAGGCCGTCAACTCCAATAGAGCCACAAACCATCTCCAGCAAGATCAGACGGTGCTCTTGACAATCGCGCGAGCAGGCATATTTTCTGGACTCTCTGTCAATCGGTCTACGGTGTCTTCCCGAAGGGCCGTAACTTGTCAAGTGCTCAAAGCGGAAAAATTGAGGCAGAAGTGGCTCAGATATAGAGCCAACAAAAGGGCCAGGGCTCCGGCCAAGTTGAACCTTGTGAGGTTCCAAGAACTGGGTTACCCCGTAATGACAGCTGAGTCGGCCATAAAAGTCAGCAATTCTTTTGAAATACTGAAGTGGGTTCAGAAAAACACCATGACCGCTAAAATTAAGAAGATAACAATCCGAACGAAGCTACAAAGAGACGTGTTCCAGCCCCAACATAGAAAGCATGACACCGTCTCTTCAAGAGTCTATCAGGCACTCTGTGCTATGCGAAAGCAGCAGGGCAAAGCCAGAAAAGAAGCACCTTCCCCACTCAAGAACCCGGTCAGGCCAGCCGTCTTCAATCGATTGTCCATTCCCGAAATAGAAAGACCACGACAACCGTCTGTGAAGTCAACCGCCGGTGCTGAAAGATGGTCGGATGTGTTATCCACATGGTCTATATGGCGGGCACGCGTCCCAGTGAAAACTTGCGCAGTAAAAGCAAGGATGGGGCCACCACATCTTAGGCCTAATCTGGCTTGAAAGTGGTCACCGTTTCCCAAGATCAGCCACCTCCTCTGAACGATGAAAACCCTCTTGAGGAGGCCGATAGGCAAAAGGACCCCTCAGTCAATGTGGAATCAAGCTCGGACTGCGAAGAAGAGCCGACTTTCCGTCCTAGGACCGCAAAGCAAGAACTGCTTCAAGAGATTCGAAAGCAACTTAGGAGCAAAGATAAAAAGATGGCAAGCTCTATTCAAAAATTGATAACCTGACGAATGTTGTGATGCAGCTCACGGCTCAAATCGCTTGGGTGTCTTCCAATCAAGCACATGTCTCTACTCATGAGCCGGGCGATAACGACCCGAAGCAACCGATGCCTGTCCCTTTAGGTCCAAGTATGGGTGAGCCGCACGAAAGCCGGCCATATTCCACTTATGGGGACGCCTTGGCTCCGGATGGAACTATCCCGCTAACATAAGATCGGATAATGGATTTGGTCATCAGCAAGGTTAAAATATTGGTGGCCGAAGCAGAATCTCAGAAAGAAATTGGCAGTAGTGGGCGGCCATATCCCGCACAGTACGATCTGATCGAGTTCTCCAGCGGTTACGTCATTCCTAAGTTCGGAAGATTTGACGGGACGGGAAACGTAAATCAGCACATTGTCCACTTTAAAGCATCATGCGGAAATACAGGGGGCAATGATGCACTCCTTCTTCGTCAGTTTGTCAACGGCCTGACAGGTGTCACTTTCGACTGGTACGCGAGCATACCAGATGGGTCCGTCACCACTTTTGCCCAAATGGAGTCTCTATTTCGACAAAAGTTCATGAGCGTCAGTGATAAGATCTCCATTGCTGACCTTGTGAGGACCAATCCGGGGAAGAATGAAAGTAACACGGACTTTATTGCCCGATGGCGTAATCTCATGGTCAAGTGCGAACCACCGCTGGAGTAGGACCAGTCTGTCAGACTTCTCATTGGGAACCTCAGCAATTAGATGGTCCCGTTCTTATGTACAGCAGGCATCAACATTTCAAGAGCTGACCAAAAGAGTTCAAATGTTGGAACGCTCGAAGCAAGAGTCTACCCCGGACTCTCAGGGTGACAAGTCTTGGAAGAGCATAAAAGACGACAACCGTAAAAGTGGGATCTCCAACAAGACCAACGCCTTCAATGCGTCTGACAGTGAAGATAAGAGAAAGGTGGGCAGATCAAAAATAGACCGGGCTTGAAAACCAGTGCTAGGAGGAGAAGGGCCTTCCCTAAAGAAGAAAAAGAACGAGGTTTACTCTTTCAGAAAGGACAAGGTCCGTATGATATTCAAAGATGCCTTGAATAAAGGTCTACAATTGTCGAAGTCGAAGAGACCTCATGAAGCAAAAATGACCGACAATCCTCTGTATTGCCTGTACTACAGAGTAGTGATCCATGCGATCGAGGATTACTGCATTTTCAAAGACTGGGTCAAGAAGCAGTAGAAGACTGGGGAGATCGAGTTGTCTAAGAGTGTGTTGGTGAACAATCAAGCTGCAACCACCAACTTTATACAGACACAAGCTGAAGCCTTCTGGGAGAAGACGGCCGAACCCGCCACCTTGGGGAATGAAACCGACTCACTGCAGCCTCCGTGGAATATGCACATCTATAATAAAACAAAGAAGATGCTAAAGCTACTTCAGGAAGAGCCTAGAACAGAATGGGAGGGGCAGAAGGAGCCCACTGTTCCAGCTACCACTTTGGCTCAATCGGGCTCGAAATCCAAAAAGCTAAAAAAGAAGAAAGGGAAAGGTGTGGCTTGAAGCAAAAAAGAGTCTGCAGGGAGATCGATCATTCAAAAATATATCGAATCCCTTGAAGACTATGAACAAAAGGGAAGAACCCTAATTCAATTGAAGGAGTTCTTTCCTGCAGAAGCGGCTGAGATTTTGGAGGAGCTAGAAGAAGACTCTAATGACAAGATCCCTATTGTGACATGCTATGTTGTCCACCTTGGTAGCAATTCTGAGGAAGAGCTATGTTTTCCCGAAAAGGACGAAGAGCTCACCACAAAGGCTAACCAAATCTAGCTTAAAAGCGGTAGGGCTCTACCGTCAAATCAGGGCAACGCCCCCAAAGGAAAGGAAAAACAAGTCTCTAATGAAGAAGATGGCAAAAAGCCGGCTCATGAAAACACGCGTCCTTCCTCAGTGGACTATAATATCTTGTCCTATCTCTGGAAGCTTCCGTCTCTCCTGAGCATCTACGATACCTTGGTACTATCTAAGGAGCTTAGAGATGTTCTCATTCACGCTTTACAAAACTCCGAGCGGTACTAGGCTCGCATTGCGGAAATTAATATGAAAGAAGTCCAGTACACTCTGCATACCGCCACGGTCATGTTTAAGGACGAAGACCTGCTACTAGGAACAGCTGAGAATAACCAGCCGCTTTATGTGACAGGGTACAGAGACGGAGACCAGATTAATCGCATATTGATTGATCTGGGGTCCTCAGTGAACATCATGAACTTGCGGACTCTAAAGAGTTTGTCAATGGACGTCCGACATCTGTCAAGGGAAAGGATTATCATTTAAGGCTTCAATCAAAATTTCCATCAAGTTCTAGGGTCCATAGCTCTACCGATAATGTTAGGGGACCTACAAACCAAAGCCAAGATATACATGATCGACGCCGACACTTCTTATAAAATTCTCCTGGGACGATCGTGGCTTCTGATTACGGTATCGTTCCATCAACTCTCCATCAATGCATGAAGTATACCAAAAATGGCGATGAAAGACGTATTGACGGAGACATCCAGCCATTCGGTGTGCATGAAATTCAATATGAAGATTCTCGGTACTTCGTGAACCCCCAAAATACTAAGCCACGACTGACCAAAGACAGAACGGCTCTGAAACTCAAAAGTAAATCTGAGCCGGCTGTCACTTTCAAAAGCAAAAACCCCTAAGTGCGTCCGTGTTTCGGCAGTGACACTGATGAGTCCGATGCTGGAAGCCCTTCCTTCCGTAAAACTCGCCCTCATTTCGGTAGCGATACGGACGAGCCTAATATTAAAGGCCCATCCGTCAGCAAAATTCGTGTTCGTTTAGGCAGCGACACTGAAGAATCAGAGGAAGAGGACCCGTCTTGCAACATCTGTGCAGATTGGGCTCTCATGCAAAAAGCGAAACTAAGAGAAACCTTCGAAATTACAGAAGGGCCCCTATCAATCACAAGAGTGCCAGAGCAGATGTGCAAAGAGCTCGATGCATTGTCAGTCTCCACCATGGACCAGCTGAAAACCTTCTACGTTCCCGGAAGAAAGAATTGACAGAAGGGAATCCTATTTTATGGGTCAAACCCCGTTGTGCACCCGAACGATTTTTCTGTCACGTGCCTTCCTTATGAGAGAGGCATAAGAGCCGTCCTTAATCCCATATATTATGCGCCCGAGATGCGGGAATATTTTAAAATGAATAGATGTCGGTTATATCAAACGGAATCCGAAGCGAAGTTTTATAAGGGGCTGTGGCATCCGCCTCAGGTCCGGGCGCTCATCGATGGACGAATACCAGATAGACGGGCCATAGGTTTCATTCAACCTGATATCATGGCGTGCTACATGATCCATATTGGTGAAGCCGGCGAAGGGTCAAATGATGAAGACGAGCTAGCCGAGCCAGAAGAAGCCCCTCAAGAGCTCGAAGATGGAGGAAAAGCAACCTTCGATGAGCTAACCGAGGTTGATTTTGGAACGCCCGATAATCTAAGGCCGACCTACATCAGCTCACTCTTGTTAGAGGAAATGAAAGAGTATATAATCGCCATGCTGCATGAGTTCGCCGACTGCTTCGCATGAACATGCAATGAAATGCATGGTCTCTCCCGTGAAGTGGCCGTGCATAAGCTGGCTATTTCTCCTGATGTCAAGCCAGTCAAACAAGCTCCTCGAAGAATGAGAAGGGAGCTGGAAGAAAAGGTCATCAAGGAAACCAAGAAACTCATTGATGCCGGCTTCATCAGAAAATAGAAATATGCGGATTGGATCGCATGCATCGTCCTAGTGGAAAAGAAGAATGGGCAGATCCGAGTCTGTGTCGATTTCAGGGACCTGAACAAATCATGCCCTAAAGAAGACTTCCTGCTAACGGTCATGGAAATGATGGTCGACGATATCTCAAATTACGAGCTGTTCACCTTCATGGATGGCTCATCTGGATATAATCAGATCAAGATATCGCCTGAGGATGACAAACACACAGCATTTCGAACCACGATCGGGATATACTTCTACAAGGTGATGCCATTCGGACTGAAGAATGCGGGCGCCACATATCAAAGGGCAATGACCAAAATCTTAGATGACTTAATTCATAAAGTCGTCGAATGTTATGTTGATAATTTGGTCGTCAAGACTAAAGCCAAGGCCGATCACATCCGAGATCTTAGGACCGTTTTCACCCGACTGAGGGAACACGATCTGAAGATGAATCCTCTAAAATGATCTTTTAGCGTGTCATCGAGAAAATTCTTGGGCTTCATAGTCCGACAACGGGGGATCGAAGTTGACCCATCAAAAATAAAAGCCATCATGGAGATGCCTCCTCCAAAGAATTAGACGCAGCTAAGATCCTTTCAAGGCAAGCTCGCTTACATATGAAGGTTTATCTCGAACCTATCGAGGAGATGCAGGCCCTTTTCGAAGCTAATGAAGAAAGGAGCTCCTCTCGTCTGGGATGCCGAATGTCAAGAAGCATTCAAAAATATCAAACAGTACATACTGTACCCTCCAGTACTTGCTGCTCCCATCCTAAATAAACCTTTGATTCTCTATACCTCCGCGCTGATGAGTCACTCGATGCGCTTCTTACCCAGAATAACGAGGAAGGAAAAGAAAATGCCCTCTACTACCTCAGTCGAATTTTAGTCAGGGCGGAACACAACTATTCTCGATTGAAAAGCAATACCTGGCTCTGATATTCGCTGTGAAGAAGCTGAGGAACTATCTGCTCGCTCATCGGGTTATGCTGATCTCCAAATTCGACCCGCTCAAACACTTAATGATCAAAGCAAGCCTAGCCGGTAGAATGGGAAGATGGGCTGTCATACTGATTGAATTTGACATAATCTATACTCCTCAGAAAGCAGTAAAATGGCAAGCCCTCGCCGACTTCCTTGCTATTCATCCCATACCAGAAGGGTTACCGCTCAATTGCGAGTTACCAGACGAACAAGTGCTGCACCACGAGGATGATGAGCCATGTTGGGAGCTCTACTTTGATGGAGCCTCATCAATAAGGACCTCCAGCAAATCAAGCGTCGTAGAGATAAAATTAGGGATAAGATTGGTGTTCATCACACCATCAGGAGGAACCCTACGACGTTCCTTTGCTCTTACCGAGTCTCGCACAAACAACAAGGCTGAGTATGAAGCTCTGATAGCTGGTCTAGAGATCGCCATAGAAATGGAAATCTTTTGGCTATGGGTTTACGGTGACTTCCAGCTTGTCGTCAAACAGGTGAGCGGCGACTACAAGATACATAAGCCCAAGTTAGCTCTTTACAAAAGCCGGGTGGTGGAACTCACAAAACCGTTCACTCACATTGAACTAATGAGAGTCCCTAGGGCGTTGAATGGAAAAGACGATGTACTCGCTTGCCTAGCCAAAGAGCTGGCTGATCCCGAAATGGATGAAATTCTTATCACAGTCAGGAGCCAGCAAATTCTACCCCTAGTCTCTTTACGAGAAGAGAAAAGCGCAGAAAAAAGAGTAATCCTACCGAAAAAGCTCTGATCATTCAAGACCAGCCCGATTGGAGAGAACCCTTCATAGAGTACCTCCGATACAACAAGCTGCCCGAAGAAAAGTCTGCGAGGGTTCAGTTGAAGAAAAGAGCCCACCGATATGTGTTTGTAAATAATACGCTATACCATAGATCATATGATCAACTCTGGCTCAGGTGTCTGTCATCGGCTGGAACCTAAAAAGTCATGAAAGAAGTTCACTGTTTTTAGATGGCTATTCCGGTTATAACCAAGTCCCCATAGCCAAAGAGGATCAAGACAAGACCACATTTACTTATCCCTTTGGCACTTTTGCTTATCGTCGCATGCCCTTTGGGTTATGCAATGCTCCCGCTACATTTCAGCGGTGTATGATGGGGATCTTTTCAGACATGGTTGAAAAGTTCTTGGAGATCTTTATGGATGATTTCTCCATTTTTGGTGACTCCTTCGACGAGTGTTTACGACATCTTGACGCTGTTCTTACCCGCTGTAGGGATAAGAACCTGATTTTGAATTGGGAGAAGTGCCATTTTATGGTATGAGAGGGCATTGTCTTAGGACATGTCATCTCGCAAAACGGCATAGAGGTTGATAGAGCCAAACTTGAAGTCATCTCTAATCTTCCTCCTCCTAAATGCGTTAAAGACATCCGAGCTTTCCTTGGCCACGCCGGATTTTATAGACGGTTCATCAAGGATTTTAGCAAGATTGCTAGACCCTTGACTCTCTTATTGGCCAAGGATACAACATTTGACTTCGACTCAACTTGCATGGAAGCATTCGAGTTTTTGAAACACTTTCTCATTTCTGCGCCCATTCTTTCATCTCCAGACTGGACGCAACCTTTCGAAATTATGTGCGACGCATCAGATTTTGCCATTGGTGTTGTTCTTGGACAACACATTAACAAGATGCCGCACGCGATTTATTACGCTAGCCGTACATTAAATGAGGCCCAACTAAACTACACAACAACAGAAAAAGAGTTTTTAGCAGTTGTGTTTGCACTTGAAAAATTTCGGCCTTATTTAATCGGCTCTGCAGTCATTGTATATACAGTCATTCAGCTCTTCGCCACTTTTTTGCGAAGAAGGATGCTAAGTCGAGGCTAATACGTTGGATCCTCCTGCTATAAGAGTTTGACCTTGTCATAAGGGACAAAAAAGGATGTGAAAACGTAGTGGCCGATCACCTTTCACGACTTCCTTCTTCGCCCACACTTGAACTTCCTATCACTGATGCTTTTCCCGATGAGCAACTCTTGACCGTTTCTTGCGAACCATGGTTCGCTGATATAGTAAACTACTTGGCCACCGGCTTGATACCTAACGATTGGTCGAAACAGGATAAACTTCGATTCTTGTCCTAAGTAAAGCATTTTTACTGGGATGAACCTTATCTTTTTAAATACTGTTCCGACCAAATCATTCGTCGGTGTATACCGGAAAATGAGGTTATGAGTGTGCTGTCTTTTTGCCACGATCAAGCATGTGGCGGGCACTTTGGCCCAAAGAAGACAGCCGAAAAAGTCTTGCAGTATGGTTTCTATTGGCCACGACTCTTCAAGGATGCTTATGAATACTGCAAGACTTGCTCTCGGTACCAACACTTGGGCCGGATATCGCGGAGAAATGAAATGCCGCTCCAACCAATTTTGGTTGTCGATGTTTTTGATGTTTGGGGTATAGACTTCATGGGACCATTTTCCAATTCTTTTGGGAATGTTTATATTATGTTGGCTGTTGACTACGTTTCAAAGTGGGTCGAGGCTGTGCCTAGCCGAACGAATGACAATAAAGTTGTCGTTCGATTTCTTAAAGAACACATCTTTTCTTGATTTGGGCACCCTGGAGCGATCATAAGTGATAATGGTTCTTACTTTTGCAATATGACTTGTGAGTCCTTAATGAGCAAATATTCTATAACCCACAAGCTGTCAACGCCATTCCATTCCCAAACATGTGGGCAGACCGAGGTTTCAAATCGGAAAATAAAGCAAATCTTGGAGAAAACGGTTTCAAAGAACCGTAAGGATTGGTCCCTTAAACTGATCGATGCACTATGGGCTTTCCGTACTGCATACAAGACCGATCTTGGTATGTCTCCATACCGGCTTGTTTATGGGAAGGCTTGCCACCTCCCAGTAGAGATTGAGCATAAGGCATTTAAGGCTATCAAAGAGCTGAATTTATCTTTAGGAGATGCGGGCAGCAACCGAAAGCTGCAGTTGAATGAACTAGAAGAGCTGCGGGATGAGGCATATAATAATGCCGTAATTGTGAAAAACCGAATTAAGGTGTTCCACGATAAACACCTTTTGCGAAAAACTTTTGAACCTGGTCAACAGGTTTTACTCTATGATACTCGGTTACATTATCACCCCGGCAAGCTCCGTTCTAGATGGAGAGGACCTTTTGTAGTCCGCACCATTTATCCGCACGGTGCGGTTGATCTTGAAAATCCAGAAAGCGGTACTTTATTCAAAGTGAATGGGTATCGATTGAAACCGTTCTTCACAGCGGACCCATCGGAGGAGCTCCTGCTGTTGCAGGAGCCGATTACACTGATTGATCTTCCTCCACTTTCACCCCCGAATTTCCATTCAATTTTTCCAAACTTTATTTCAAATAAGTTTGGGGGTGTGTATCATTTGTAAATATGTTAATAAACAGGGGAGTGCCGACATTATCGACCCACTTGGTGTAGCATGACAGTGAGGACATTGTCCAGTTTAAGTTTGGGGGTATGCTCGGTACGTCTTCTTCCTTCGCACTCATTTTTACATACTTTTGCGTTGGCATATTTATTTGAAAACCCATAAAAAAAATTGAAAAATTTTAAAAATTAT
Organism: Agapanthus africanus; assembly: GCA_030015575.1. NCBI lineage: Eukaryota > Viridiplantae > Streptophyta > Magnoliopsida > Asparagales > Amaryllidaceae > Agapanthus > Agapanthus africanus. The sequence continues at coordinate 152,200,430 of CM057348.1, read as the reverse complement.
AAAAATTATTGTATTCAATTTTGGGCATATTTAACTTGAGTTTGACAAATAGGTTAACTGGCTAAGAACAACTAGATTTTAGACTTAGTAAATTAAAACCCCTAAAAATAACCTTCTTTAAATATTAATGGCAGAAAGTATATGTCTTCGTGTTTTATTTAGAAATAGGCAAATTTTGAGTTCACCTTTTGGGCTAAGTTGAAATAAAGGAAAAATATTGATATTCTTATTAGAGTATAAGTTTGAAAAATAATTCCTAGCTTAAGTCTAGATTCTGAAAATGTATATCCTACAAATTGCACAATCACGCACCTTGGAACTTAGAATAGTAGAAGAGACCTTGAAATGCTCTTGTCTAAACTCCTTAGTATGAAGAAAATAAAAAAAATTGTGTGAATAAAGAAAAAAAAATGAACATTGGTCTTTGTGATTACTTAAGGCTGTAAAAATAGAAAAAAATATTTAGCGAGAATGCTTCATTACCTAGTGCCTTAGGCCAACTGGTTTGGGAGTCACTGCTAAAAGCCTTGGGTGTTGCAAGACTATGAATTACGTTTTAAAGTGCAAATATATCTTGTAATCGGTTGTTGGTACTTCAAGAAGTATTAACAGTCGCATGAAGGATGTGTAAGCAAAAATTCATTAAGAATTCACCAGTTAATTAGTGCTTTGGACAACGGACAAGGGTATGATTGCTTGATTTGAATTTCCAAGTGTAGGGGTGATTTATACATACATGTGGGGATATATGATTAGAGTTGAGATAAGAGAAAGGAATGAAGAATAGAACTTGTATCTTTAGTGGAGTTGATAGAAAAATTCCTAAGTGGAGATGGAACCTTAGAAGGAAAACTTGGGAAATGCTGAAAGCTAAGTAAGTCTATAGAACATATATAATCTAAGTTAAATGATGAGGAAGCGTGAAGAATATGGGTGCATAATTTACGAGTAGAAGATAATAGAATTCCTTGTTAGAAAACCAAATTGGAGAACAAAACTCAATGGGCCGAGTTGATAGGATTTTGTGGGTAGTATCCGCTAAAAACCCTCAGGAGACAACACTCCTCCTACTAGAGACACCTAGAGCTTTAACGGCTTGTTGCACGAGCTCAGTGCAATCGCGTTTCCCTGCGAAAATGCGGTTAGGTTTTATCGAGAATAAAATAATGAGTTTGCTCGAGGACGAGCAAAAGATAAGTTTGGGGGTATTTGTTCATACCATAATATTGCATTATTATATTCCCCATTCTTATTCGTTTTATAAATGAGCAGGTGCTTTTGACGCATGTCTGCTACATATTATAGGATACAGGTTCTTGGAGCGAAGACAGTGAAAAAGACAAAAGATGATACAAAAGTGGGACTTTTGACCCACAAGTAGAAGGATTCTAGTCAAGCCTAAACGAAGAACAATTCACAATTGTACAAGGCAATGCAAGGTCCAAAATATCAAAGTAAACAGTTAAAAGATCATTACAAGTTTTCACTGAAGATCTGGAGAAAACCCAGAAGTCAAATGGAGAAAAGAACTAGAAAAATAGAAAGCCCAAAGCATCAAGAAGAATCCCACAAAATTGCAGTCAATGATCTTACCAATGGGCCGCGGAACCGCTGCCCAAGGCCTACCCATGCCGCGGTTCCGCGGCCATCTGATGCACGTATCGGTGCAGATTTCTCTCGTCGGTGCGTCGGTGCGAAGGTTGGGATTTTTTGGGGGTATTTTTGTAATCGCACATGTGCGAATCCCGTAACCCTAAATTTTCCTATTTTCTTATAAATATGTAATCAAAATACTGTAATAGGGATGCCACTTTTCAATAAATAAAATTCAGATTCTTTAGAAGATTAAGAGCATCATTCTTGTAAGTATCTTTTATTTTCTGCAGTAGTATTCTAAATTAATTCTTGCCTTAGATAAATCCTTCCATTGCCCTAGTTTAATCTAGTGTAGTCTTTCTTAAACTGCAGTAGGTAAGTAATTTTAAAATGTTGTTTTTAAAAGATCCCCTAATGAGCGAGTAATTACCTCGCTTGTTAGGGTTAGGAATAAGGGAGGGATTGAGAGATGAATATCTCTCATCTCTTTCAAGCCTGATAATTTGTAATAACTAGAACTTCATGCACGCATGCATGATCCGCTCCCTACGGCACCCTACCCACGAGCTAACGGTGAAACCGTAGTATAAAGGACCGGACATGCATGACTTCCATGAAGGTTAGAACAATTAGTAGGAAAGGACGGACAAGGATCTAGAGGAAGAAAACTTCGTTTCTTCTCAATCATCCTAATCCCCTTTACTAATAATTGTTATAACTTCTAAAAAGATTTAAGTGAGAGCATTGAAAGTGGTGTTAATATTAATCTTATCAAACTCACCTTAGACCTAATCCTAGCAAGTCTTTTGATCATCGTACAACTTAGTTTTTAGATTCAATTAAAAGACCAAACAACCATTGTAATTAGCTCGTAAGAACACTTAGGAAAATTACACATCCCTGTGGACCGACCCGTATTCACCGGCTAGCTGCAAAGCGACGCCGTTTCTGATTGCGGTAAAATATTTTTGGTGATCGTAAAATCTCTTTCAATCAACGGCCACCCGGGTATTGAGCGATCAGAAGATCAACAGGCAAGCCTGCTCATACTCCTGCGAATCCAATCAATAACACTTACCGTACAGTCCGGTCTCTTCGTCTGATATGTCGCATATCTCGTCTAGGGGTGATAAACGTTAGACCCCAGTAACTCGATAAGTCGTGCCGATGTGAGGCTCATAATAGGTTGATAAACTACTGGTAACACTTACCAGTAAATCTCAGAATCAGCCCTGGCCAGGGACTTCATGTTATAGCCAATCGAGCACAGCACAATATCAACTCCCAATACCGGGAGAGACGAATCCCCTCCTATCGCTCATTGCCTCTATGTGACTCGGGACTGTACCCAAAAACCACCGTTTTGTACGTTCTCATGAACATGGTAAGGTGGAAATCAAAGCACAGTGGGAATCACACAAGACTCTATGACGGTCTCGGATCGACAGACTAACCTGTACCAGTGTCACCAGAGAGCTGCCATTTGACGTGAGGTATAATACCATCTGGGAGTTCTTGGCGAGTTCGTCCAGTGTACCCAGTCTCCACTGAGCACCCGTATATCATCTTTGATGTCAAACACCAATGGATATGGGATCATCCATCATCCATCTACATGGGTCGAGAAGGTACACGCTAGTCTACTCTGGTATATCGATGCCCTGTCTCGATACACCCACGACTAGGGACATTAAAGGATGTACTTACCGACTACCTTTGTCCCACTAGTATGACCTGCATCATAATCTAGGTAGTCAAGTACACATCCTAAGGGCTTTACCAATATGTAACAGAGAGACAATCAGTGTACATGTTAAGATAAAGAGTAACCAGATAGCATACTATCATGACGAGCAAGAAAGTCCTCCCTATATATGTCCAAGCATCCACTACAATATACATCTCATGTACAATAATGGCCTCTAGGGCATACATATAACTAACAATGTCAACTGCAATCTCAAGACTTGTTATCAAAGCTTCGTACTTAGCCTCGTTGTTTGTTCTTGGCTCTGTCAAAGAAAGGGCAAAACACATTATCCCTTCTTGCAGGGTCACGAAGATAAGACCTACCCCAGCTTTGATTATGGGGGTGTTATGCTTTCTCTTCTTCATGGAAGATGCCCCATCGAAGTAAAGTACCCATCGAGGGTCATTTTCTTCCTCCTCCCTGTCGATTGTATCGAAGGCATGTTCATCTAGCAATTCACAATTTAAGGGAGAGTCGGCTGGTATTGGATGTTCAGCAAGAAAGTTAGCGATGGCTGAGCCCTTCACCTCCCTGAGGGGTCGATAGATTATCGAGAACTCCATCAATAGGAGGGCCCATTTGGCAAGCCTTCCAGTTAGTATGGCTCTTGACATCAAATATTTTAGAGGATCCACTTTTGATATGAGATGGATCTCATGTGCCAAGGCATAATATCGAAGCTTCGTTATCGCGAAGATCAGTGCCAGGCAATACTTTTCGATGGGGGAGTAGCTGTTTTCTGCCCCCAGGAGAACTCGACTCAAATAGTAGAGAGCTCTCTCTTTTCCCTGATCGTTCTCCTGTGCCCATAGCGTTCCTAAAGAACCTTCAAGGGTTGTTGTGTACAGGATGAGGGGCTTTCCTTTGACCGGAGCAATCAGTATCGGTGGGTTCCGCAGATATTGCTTGATTTCGTCCAGTGCATTTTGACATTTACGATCCCAAACGAACGGGGTCCCCTTCTTCATTAGATGGCTGTAGGGGCGGAATTTTTCGGAGAGATTGGCTATGAACCGCCGGTTATACGCGAGCTTTCCTTGGCGTGACCGTAGTTGTTTGAAAGTTCTTGGCGTGGGCATTTCCATAATCGCCTTAATCTTTGATGGGTCTATTTCGATGCCTCGGTGTCGTACGATGAATCCTAGGAATTTTCCTGAGGAGACTCCAAACGCGCATTTCAGAGGGTTCATCTTCAGATTATATTTCCGAAGATGCTGGAACACTATTTTCAAATGCTTCCAGTGCTCCTCGTACGATTTTCTTTTCACCACGAGGTCGTCGATATAACATTCGACAATCTCATGTATGAGGTCATCGAAGATCTTTGTCATGGCCCTCTGGTAGGTAGCGCCAGCGTTCTTCAGACCAAAGGGCATCACTTTATAACAGAATATGCCCAGCGGAGTCCGGAAGGCAGTATGCTTTTGGTCTTCGAAATGCATCTTTATTTTATTATACCCTGAAGATCCATCCATGAAGGGGAAGACCTCATGGGTAGAAGTGTTATCGATCATCATCTCGGTAACAAGCACTGGAAAGTCGTCTTTCGGGCAAGCTTTGTTGAGATCCCGAAGTCCATGCAGATGCGTATTGTCACATTTTTCTTCATCACTAGGACAATATTGGCGATCCAGTCATGATATTGAACTTCTTGGATGAAGCCAGAGTCGATTAGTTTCTTGACTTCGGCATTGATGCCCATCTCATGTTCGACCCGCATTCTTCTTGGCACTTGTTTGACTGGTTTGACGTTCGGTGATATCGCCAGTTTATGCACAGCTATTTCTGGATCTAGTCCCGGTATCTCAGAATAGTTCCACGCAAAGCAGTCTTTATACTGCATAAGCTCATCCTTTAGCGTGGCCACCTACTTTTCAGACAGAAACTCACTGACGAACGTTGGCCTCGGCTTATTTTCTGTCCCCAAGTCGATTTTTCTCAAGTTGTCCGCTGTGGTGTGTATCCCATCTTCTAGCTCTTTTGGCGCCGGTGGAAATTCTAAAACCACTTCGTCCTCATCCTCATTTGCGAAGCACTGGGAAAGGTCGTCCATATTCTCGTGCTTTCCCTCTTTTGATAGTGTTATCACATGGCAAGTACGAGTTCGTTTCCAAGCTCGATGTTGATCTAGACTTGCCCTCACAGTGTAGGTCGATTTTGGCTCATGCTTTCGTGGTGGGATAACCCTCCAAATGTCCGATAGAGCAAACTTTCCTTGCTGATACTGGTCTTCAACCCAGTCTTTGAAGGTGAAACAGTCTTTAAGAGGATGTCCTATTGCTCGGTGGTAGGAGCAATAAGCCGGATGATGGACCTCGTTTATTTGCTCGGGGTGCCGAGACTCCGGGAGCGTCATCATTTGATGCATCACGACAAAGTTGAATATTTTCCTTGTCTTGTCTTGAGGGAAAGAGTATTCCCGACCCATCTTCTTCATAAAAGACAGATTCCATCTGACCTTTTCTCGATCGCGTGGCTTCTTGGATCCACTTCGCTGTTTTTGAATGTTATTCCCTTTCTTCACCTTGTTGTTGCTTCTGTGTCGGGCTTTTTCTTTGCCACGAGAGTGCACAGCGGGCTGAGGGTGAACGGTATCGTAATCTTCCGTATCCTGCTGAATGAGACGTTGCGTCCTGGCTTTCTCGTAAATGGCCATTTCGTGGCTGTGGTCATCCCGAACCTTTTAACCTGCTTCCTTTATTAGCTTATCAATTTGTTCTTCGAATGACGGGCTTGGCATTTTTACGGTGGAATCCCGCTTTGGTTCGATATTGGCGCTATCTGGAAAAGCATTCCCTTCTCCTTCGGAGTCATTTATTACATGGCAACCATGGAATCACTCCCGTTTCCTTGGCCGAGCATATCCAAGCCCAGTCGTCTCCATCCTCCCGTTGGGCATCTTTCGCTGAGTCCCGGCAATGTCCCAAATCTTATTGTATAACTGGGCTTGTCGAGCGGTTTGTTTGAAAGGCACGCCTTGGCATCTTAATAACCTTTTCAATCCCTCTGCGTAATATTTGGGCAGACGGATTGGTTGAAGCCTTTCAAGTGCAAGTTCGGCACCATGCCAGACTTCTCTCTCCACTTTGGTCTCCATAGACTGATAGAAGAGGATCGCCTTTTCACCTCGTCGCCTAGGAGGGACATAGAAGGTCTGTAGCTCTCGCACGCCGTATGTATCAAGCGCATCAATTTCCCTGTAATGCCGCTGCGGAACTATGGTAATTTGTAAACTCTAATCAGCTCCAGTGATGGTTTGTACTGACGGGCGAACGGAGATTACGGCGTTGGCCTCGTCTTCAGAGTCACTGCCAAAGACCAAAATAGAAGATGGTCCTGGCCTGTTGCCTTGGGGTTGCCCCGAGTAGACTATTTCTTCATCTTTCTCGGTATCGTTCCCAAAGATTGGGATAGTGGCGACGGCTTTTTGTCGGTTCTCGGGTTTACGACACCATTCCGTGTCTTCGAAGTTTGGTAGGAAGTACTTGGTGTCTTTGTATTTGCGGACTTTATTTATGGAGAATGGATTTAGCTCCCTTGTAACCATGTACTCGATGCCGTCTTTGAAGTACTTTATACACTGGTGTTGTGTAGAAGGGATGATGTTGTACTCGTGTAACCAAGGCCGGCCGAGCAGAGAGTTATAGCAAGTCTTGGTGTCGATGACATGAAATTTGATGTCAGTGACGAGCATCCCAAAGCGTAATATCAATATTACGGACCCAAGCGTCTGTAATGACTGCGATTCGAACCCGGAGATGGTAATTTTGTCCCGAACCAGGTGCTGAACGTTCATGCAGATCTCCTTCAGCACCTTCACGTTGAGAAGGTTGACAGAGGACCCGTTGTCGACCAGAATCTTGCCTATCTTAATGTCGTGGCGGTACCCGGTGACATATAGTGGACGGTTGTGCTCGCACGTTTCGAGGAGCAGATCTTCATCGCCGAATGTGATGTTAGCTGTATGAACCTCTGCCAGACCGTCCTTCATCTTTTCTTCCATAAAGAAAGCTTGGAACTAATCAGGCTTTTGCAGTGCCTTGATTAGAGAATCTCGTGCCACTTTAGACAGGAAAAGGGCATCCAAAATGCTCAATTGTGAGGGTATCTTCCTCAGATGTGCTAGAACATTGTAATCCACTATGTTTTTCTTAGACGGGTCCTTGGCTGCGAGCTCTTCGACGGCTCTATCATCGAAGGCAATTTCCTTAGGGACTTTTTCCTTCCCCTTGTCTCTTTTGGTCGAACCTTTGTTTGTTGGCCCAAGGTTTTTCTCAGGCAGCGTGCAGTTACGTAGCTGAATGTTCTTGCATTTCTTCGCCTCTTCTTCTTTTCCAGAGGTGGATTCTTTGAAGAGAGGGCCGAGGGTTATTTCTTCCTCAGAATCGCTCCCGAATGTGAGAACTTGAATTTTCCCTTTTGTCGAACTGGTATAAATCATATGACAGTTGCCAGCCGTTCCTTCACGCTCGTCTGTCGCGCTTCTTCGTTGTCGACGGGATTTTCGCTTCATCCGTTTGAAGTGTTGTCGATGGGCAACATATCCTTGACACCACTTCTTGAAGGCACTGCACTCTTCGGTGGAGTGTGTAACCCTCCGATGGTATAAGCAGTAGTTCGAATGTACATCCACTTCATCGAGGCACGTACTCCCGGGAGCATTTCCTTTGAAAGGTGGCAGCTTTATCCCCATTGACAGGGCTTTGGTGAACTATTTTCCCGTCTTAAACCTACTTTTGTCTGTCGCGGGTGTGCTTTGATCTAGTTGGAGTACTTTGTGACTCTTCCTCGCCGCAGCTTCTTCATCCTGACGCCGACGCTTGTCCTTTTCGTATATGACCGTTTTACGCTCTCGGTTAGCTTTGCTCTTTTGAAGGGCTTCGTTTAGCAACCTGTCAATCAGGTCATCTGACGGTTCCAGGGATCTTGGGACCAATCCTGCCCCCAGTTTCTTCACGTTGCTCTCCGACTCCCTGTCAATCAGGTCATCTGACGTTTCCAGGGATCTTGGGACCAATCCTGCCCCCAGTTTCTTCACGTTGCTCTCCGACGCCGAGGGAGTTTCTTCATCTTTTAACGACGAGTGAGAAACCATGTGGAAACTCGCTACATAATCCTTGGATTCTTCCTACGAGTTGTTCCCCTCATCATTGTCGCTGTCTCCGTTCTCAAGGATATGGTTGAGAAACTCTTCGAGAGTGACTGGGGTCCGCACCTTCTAGTTGTACTCCTCCAGCGCGTCAATGTACTTTTACAGGTCCGTACGCTCGTTATCAGGCTGTACGGGCTTCTTGGTCTTCTTCTTTTTCTTCGAAGACTTTGAAGGCTTGAACTTGGTGTTTTGCCCATCATTACCAGCTTTCGGTGTTGAGCTCGGTTTAAGCATCCCCTTAATGATATCGGGCTTTAGCGAGCTTTTCCATTTGATCACTGGACATACTTGAAAATCCTTCAACATTCTCTAAGTTTTAGCTGAAAGGATAACTTCCTATGGAGCTTCTTCTACAAATGAGCATGATGCCCCCGGCGTATCCACCTTTTTAGGAGCGTGCTGCTGTGGCGGGTTTACCTTCCAGTTTTCGGACAGCGTGAACTTGCTTTGTTGGTATTGATCCTCAACCTAGTTTTTGAAGACGTAGCAATCTTCGATTGGGTGACCCATTACTCTATGGTAGGGCAGTAGTTGGGACTGTTGACGTCACCAGGCTACAGTGGACATCTTGGATCTAGTAGAGTGATGAGCCTGTTGCACACCGCAAGTTCGACCAGTCTCCCCGTTTTATCCCGAGAAAACGAGTAAGGACGTCTCAACTTCTCTTCGAGGGATCAGTGTGTGTTGCTTCGGCAAGGAACTGGTTTTGGGTCACTCGATTGTTGTTGAGAGTTGGCAACGAAGGTCGCTTTCCCTTTGCCCTTTTCATTACGAAGATCCATTTCTGAAGAGGACAGCCTATGGCCCATCTGGTCCATTTGGGCCATCATTTCAATCAAGGCCTGAAAGGTGGTCGGCTAGAAGAACATCATAAATTGGGATATAGTTGCCCGAGGATCAAAGGTCCCCACGAACATGCCCACGGCAGGAGATTCTTCGATGTGTTGTTCATATTTTGACCATAGGTTCTGCCACCGAATTGCGTATTGAACCCAGGTCTCTCCTGGCTTCACCCTGGCATTGATTAATGCCGTGATTAGGGTGCGCTCGCTTGTGCTTGCGAACCGCTGTGTGAATAGTAATTCCATCTCCGTGAATGTTTTTGACAGAATCATTTAGGAGCTCGGAGTACCATTCAAATGTTGTCTCCGACAAGATGCCAACAAACTGGCGAAGCAGCAGTTTGTCGTCGCCTCCAGTATTACCGCACAAAGCTTTGAATTGAGCAACGTGCTGGTGTGGATTGCCCGTCCCCTTATACACATGGAACTTAGGGATCATATATCCTGGCGGGTACTTGATTTGATCATACCGGCCTAGATAAGGTCGCCCAGTTCTAACGACTTGGCATGCCGCTTCACTCGCTTAATAGGCTCGTATTTGTTGAGCTATGTAGTAATCAAGGGCAGCCCTGGAAATTGTCTCTTCTTAGGCTGCTGAGACAGCTGGAGGAGGGTTTGACGTTTCCCCTCTGTCGTCTTCAATGATTATCGGAGGGTCTTCGGCTGGAGATTCCGGCTGGATCATCATCCCAACCATGTCTTGGAACAGAAACGCCATCTGTTTTATATCAGTGGCTTGTTCTGCAGCCTCCTTATTCTTCCTTTCCAGCACCCTTCGCAAGAACTCGGTGTCTGTCTCTTGTTCCTGGCGCTGCTCAGATGTTTATTCCCGGCTTTCTTTCTTCCCGGTAAATGCTGACATTTTCATCAGCATCTTCTAGAACTTTTGTTACTGCTCCTGAGCTTTCGTCAACGACCGAGTGAGTGGTCGATGACCTACGGAAGCACGGCTTTCCTCTTTCCCGGAAGCCATGTACACCGTGTGCATGATCATGTCCCCAGACTTGGGGCGCTTGGGTCCAGTGCCTTTGGAATTCGCCGCAGGCAGTAGGGTTTTCTCCGGCCTTCTCTTTTTATGGGAGGTTGAAGTCAGAGGGGCCATTGTGACAGGCACCCATGTAGACGAAGCTTTTCGTTGTATGGCGAAAGGATGGCCCTCCTCTGGCCAAGTCTTCTTTTTCTCTAGTCGGCGAGAGTAATTTTTGTCAATTACAGAGTCTTGGACTTTCCGCCATACCCTGTGGATTTTGGACGACAACCGCTGAGGAGGTTGCTCCAGCTTTGCTTGCATCATGTTTTCAACTGGCGGGGGAGACTTCTTCAATACGGCGTTTGGGGAGTTCATTCGCACCCTCCTGAGCGGATCGAAACTATTTCCAGTTGGAACAACAACTTCAATTTCCACTATTGGAGCTGGTGGAGTAAGTCCAGAGGGGGAGTTTCCCCCAGCTTGCCTCACTCGGAGCCAGTGGTGACATCGAGCATGTCTTGTAGACGGGATTGCGTCAGTTGTGGAAGCGGCTTCGTCATGCCCCCTGCTCTGATGAAGGACTACTGCTGGTGCTAGTCTGTTGAAGACTGACGTCCGTTGAGAGGGGACGGTCAATCTTTCGAAGGCCGACCTTTTGGTAGGGGAAGCAGTCTTGATGACTTTGCCGGAAGAAGGAGTTGGAACGGCCAATCTTACAAACACCGATCCTTTAGCAGGAGAAGCCCCTTTAACGACTTCATCTGTTGGAACTGGAATGGCTATCCGCTTCGGGATAACCTCTTCAGGTATTGCGAGCCTCTTTGCAGGTCCACTGGAGTTTTGGCTCAGTCTATTAAAGATTGAGGTGGAAGACTTGGACGACCCGTTGAGAGGGGCCGTGGTGGCTGCAAGTCGACTGAAGACCGACTTCTTTGGAGCTTCCTGTGATGGCACCGGGGCGCTGAAGCTTGCTGGCGGGATCATGGTCCCAAAGAACAGTCCAGTGGTGGCTTGAGTCACCTACTCCACTGGCATTGCAAAGATGGAGGCCGCTCGGGGCCCATAAGTCACTCCTCCAGTCAGGGCGGAGCGGGAATTGTTGTTGCAGTTGGTGCAGTTAGAAGCCAATGATCTTCTTTTCTCTGCACATGAGCAAGACACCAAATCTTAGTACCTCGAATCCAGGGGCAGCCATAGCAAACAACGATTTGTTCGCGAACACGACACACGAAGTGTGGAGTGGAAAGAAGAAAAGGTCCCACCGGGCGTGCCAGAATCTGTTTACCGTCGAAAAGAGAGACGGATCCGGGATGGATCATCTTGCCTGAATTTTGGGGCAGATGCTATTTGGATTTATCCGTCCACCTCTCTGAAGATGCCAAGTTGATTTATGGCACCGTGTAATAGAGGTTTGGATGGATGCGGTCATTGTAGCAAACTTCTTCAGATTCCCCCTCGTTTTTGAGGGTTTTCTTGATTGTGGGGACACTCTTCCCGGCAGGCGCAAACCCCTGCAGTTAATTACGTTACCGCATCGCAGGTAACTACTTTCTCTTGCCCCAGAAGGTCACTTCGTGTCGTGCATGTTTGTTTTATTTTTTTGGTTGCCCATGGATTGTATACGGAGACTAATTTATGTTGTCGCCCATAGGGCGTGGATTAGTCCAAATCCGTATATTCTTAGATTTGGATTTGGGTTGATTTAAGGATCGTTAATCTCGTTTGAGATTAAGATCAACTTAAATGTTTGTTGAGGATACGTTTGTCTAATTTTAGACTAAGATCTACTCAACAGGATTTTTTTAGAATCATTCAGATCCAACAAAAGAGCGATCGGGCTCTATTGTGCTAGTTTAAGGATGTTACGGTCCGTTGTTAGTTTAAGGACGTTTCGGTCCGTTGTAGTTTAAGGACGTTGCCGTCCGTAATGGGATGTACTCATCGATTTGGGAGTGCACCAAAGAGTTGTTGGTTATCCGGACCCACCACCTCTATAAAAATGTTGAAGAATTATAACGACATTTATCAGAGGTGTGTAGAGATGTACCCTTGAACCAATTCCCGTGTCTAAAGGAAGAGATCATGGTGGACCATGTAAGAATCATTAGCCATTTTTGGGGGACTAAGATTAACTTAGGAAATGTGGGATGAACATGAGTCATGTTTGGGAAGACATGAACCCATGGGGCTCAGATGATCTGAATTAGGGACCTGGCCAACTTGGGCTTGACCAACTCAGTTTTCTTTTTAAAAAGAAGTGCTAAGCACTGGTTTGGGCTCAGTCCCCTTTCTGTGTGAATAGTGGTGGGCATTTATATGGGTTCTGACGCTCACACTTTACTTTATTTTTCCCTTTTTTTTTGTTTTTATAGCGTGTTAAACACACTTTATAGCGTCCACATACGGAGCACGTGAGGCGCTTGGCGCTGAGTGCCAACTATTGAGTGCTAGGAACTCCTTATTGAGTAGCGCCCACGTGAGGGGCACATGAGGCGCTTGGCGCTGAGCGCTAAACATTGAGTGCTTAGCACTCTTTATTGGGTAGTGCCCACATGAGGGGCACGTGAGGCGCTTGGCGCTGAGCGCCAACCACCGAGTGCTAGGCACTCCTTATTGAGTAGTGCCCATGTGAGGGCCACGTGAGGTGCTTGGACGCTAGGTTTTCTTCGTATATTCTATTCTGAAGAGTTCAATTCTCTGTTCTTTTCTTGATCTTTGATCCCCAAGAACAAGTTCATCCCTATGAGAATTAAATTCTCATTTATGGGAGACTTGTCTCATGGATCTCAGATCCAGAAAAAGAACTAAGTTCTTGTATAAGGGTTAAACCCTTGGATATGCAGATGAGATGCTCCGATCTCTATTATTTTTATTTACCTCGAAGAGAGGTATTCTTCTTTCTTCCCTCTTAAAACTTTCTTCTTGCTTGCTTTTCTTTTCATTTTGAAGCTTATGGGGGGGGGGTGTTTCTCTGTACAAGACTTGAAGTCTTGGGTCATTTATATAGTAGAGGCAAGTTTGCTGATTTAGGTAAAGAAATCTCTCCTTGAGGGATTTTTAATTGATTTGCGGATTTTATCCACCGTTGGATCTTTGATCCTAGGACTTTTGTTTTACAGAAAATATCTTTCTTGTTTTTAACAAGATTAGAGAAATATTTTCTCATGCAGAATTTATTCTGTGGATAGGTGATTTTTAATCACCATTGGATTTTTAATCCAACGGTGCTCTGTTTTACAGAGAGTAATCTTTCTTGATTAGAAAGATTTGCGGAATATTTTCTCAGCAGAATTTAATTCTGCATTTTGATGATTTATTACCTCCGTTGGATCTTTGATCCAACGGCTCTGTCTAACAAAGAGATTTTAGTTCTGGCGCCGGCGCCCTCGTACGAGGCACGTGAGGCGCTGCCTCAGAGTTTTTAACTCTTGGCGCTGGCGCCCTCGTGCAAGGAACGTGAGGCGCTGCCTCAGACTTTTTAACTCTTTATGCCGGCGCTCTCGCGCAAGGCATGTGAGGCGCTGCCTTTCAAATTATGAACAAAGCTTTGCTCTTTTATTGGGGAAACAATGGGCTGAAACTATCCTGCTAAAAGAAGTCAAGACAGAAGATATTCTGACGTTTTTCCAACATAATATTCTATACCGCTTCGGTACACCTAGAAGAATTATTTCTGACAACGGGCTTTCTTTCAAGAGCTTCAAAGTCTCAAGACTCGCTACTCAGCACAAGATAGACTAGAGATATTTCTCCATCTATAATCCAAGAGCCAATGGGCTAGCCGAAACCTTCAATAAAACTCTATGCAACCTCCCGAGTAAAAATGCTTCAGCCAATAACAGGGACCGGAATCTCAAGCTCCACGAGGCGTTGTGGGTATATCGTACCACGCATCGCATTCTAACCCAGTCCACTCCATACTCACTACTCTTTGGGGTGGAAGCAATCCTCTTGCTCGAAGTCGAAGTTCCAAGCCTCAGAATGGCTGTCCAGCATGGTTTGACGGAGGAAAATGTCCTCATTTGGCTCGAAGAGCTCGACGCCCTCGAATAAAAGAGGCTCACAGTACAGCAAAATCTGGAGCTATACCGAGCCCAAATGTCACAGGTCTACGACATGATGACCCGTCTCTGTGCTTTTAAGAAAGGAGAATTGGCGTTGGTCCTCAAAAGACCAATCATCCCTAATCGACATGCCAAGGGAAAATTTGAACCAAACTGGGAAGGACCATACGTTATCGAGAAAGTGTTTGATGGAGGATCCTACCAGCTAATGAATGTCGAGGGAGAAAGGCCCATGCCATCCATCAATGGCCGATATCTCAAGAAATACTACGCGTGAATGCTCCAAGTTGCAGGTGAATCGAACCGGCCCTATGGTCTGGATCATAAATCCTGTAAAACCGTATACAATCCACGGGCGCAAATGACCCTTATCTCTCCCAAGTCTTACAGGCGAGACTACATCTGATGTCCTACCAGCGATGAAGCTAAAAAAAACGGTATGTCCATAAGAAAAACGAGCACGGATGAAAACCCGAAAGGGCTCCGTGAGTAAAAACAGTAGGACTGCCGGCGAGTTCATGAAAACCCAAAAGGGCGCAAACTCGTGAAAAGAGATGAGATACACTCGCAAAGTCCTCTCGACCTTGTAAGGAGAAAATCCCCGCGTGAGATCCTTATGACTCACAAAGGAGCAACACACTTAGGAATCCTCATGATTCCTAAGGAGAACATACACCTGCGAGATCCTCTCGACTCGTGGAGAGAAAATGCTTTTATAAGACCTTTACGGATCATAAAATTAAAAGGGCTTAGGTGATAGAGATCTAATACTATCTCCTAATCCATCGCTCCCCAATGGGTAACGGAAAATGATGAGTCTCTCCTGACGCTATGCTTCAGTGCTAGCGGTGCTGATGCCGATCCAAAACTCAAACCCCAAGTTTTCCTAAAGGAAAATGATGAGTCGCTCCTGGCACTACGCGTCAGTGTTAGCGGTTCTGATGACGAACCAAAAACAAAATCCCATGTCCTCCCAGTGCAAACGATGAGTTGCTCCTGGTATTATTCCAGTGCAGCAATGCTGATGATAAACAAAATCCATATTCTAAGTTCCACTCAAATTCAAAAGTCCCGCCAAATACGGCAGAAATCAAACAGATCAAATAAATGTCCCTCCCGGTAGCGCTTCTAAGCTCAAAAGTCCTGCTGGACGGGTAGGGAACTCCCAAAACAAATCAAATCCCGACACCGCAGAAAGTGGAGCAAGTCAAATCAAATCTCGACACCGCAGAAAGCGGAGTAAGTCGGTTTCAACCTGACACCGCAAGAAGCAGAGCAAGTCAAATCAAGCCTCGACCGTCCACATTGGAAAAAGGGCAGCACCAGCTGTCCAAGTCGCAAAAAGGGCAGCACCGACCGTCCAAGTCGCAAAAAGAGCAGCACCGACCGTCCATGTCGCAAAAATTGCAGCACCGACCATCTAAGTCATAAAAAGGGCAGCACCGACCGTCCACGTCGCAAAAATGGCAGCACCGACCATTCGCGTCACTAGAAGA
This sequence comes from Agapanthus africanus, assembly GCA_030015575.1. Taxonomy (NCBI): domain Eukaryota; kingdom Viridiplantae; phylum Streptophyta; class Magnoliopsida; order Asparagales; family Amaryllidaceae; genus Agapanthus; species Agapanthus africanus. The sequence goes on along the minus strand of CM057348.1, from coordinate 152,184,560 downwards.
ACAGCACTGATTGTTCTGTGAAGAGTGTTTTTAGTTTACCGCAATCAATAACGGTGTCGCGTGTAGCTAGACCGAGATGAGTACGGGTCGTCCTCTGGGAAACGTAGAACCTTCTATTCTTACTTTAGATGTGTTGAGAAAGAGAGGAAGGATAAAGAATTTTATAGAATGGTTTCTAGATCTAAGTTAAACAAGAATGTAAAATATAAATCTAGATTATTTTAGGGATGTAGTTAATATATTAAGAGGGCTTATAGGGTTCGTTAGGATTTAGTAGTTATGGACGATTAATTAAAAGTTACCATTTTTATCCATTAATAGATTTAAAACTAGAACGACGGTGATGCGTGTAGATTAGGGTTTCTGGAGGGAAAAGGAATCCCACTCTTAACCCTTATCTCGATACGGAACTCCGTTCATATCTAGCCTTTACCAAAACAATCATTAATCTAATCTCTAATCGCGGTCGGAACTCATAAAGAATTGTTAGTGCGCCCGATTAGGATGTTAATAATTCTTTTGATAAAGTTCATAAACTTTATAGGACTTAAAAAGGGTTTAGGGATGTTCATCATCCATTAGCCTACCCTAATCCTACGAACCCTAACAAGCGGAGAATTACTCGCGCATGTTGGGAAAAGAAGATGAAAAGACAGAGAAGGAAAACATAATGTAAAATGCAAAAGAATTAAATAAAACAACTACCTTTATTAATCAACTTGAACAATCTACACTTTATTCCTTAGAAAATAATTACAAAGACTAGTTTGCTTCTCGATCTCTTCCAAGGAGGTAGACGAACAGCTGATGATCAGCCTGGATGCGTGAGTATCTGGAGCTTCGTGATCTCTTCGGCTTGATAAATTTTCCAAGAGGCTCTCGGTGCTCTTTTATAGTGCAAAGCCAGAATCTTCTTGTTGAAAACTTGGTAAAATATAGCTTTGATTCACCCCACAAAATCTTGTGCTCAGAATCCCTATAATTGCGGCGGATCCGCGGCCCAAGGAGGGTTTTGGCCGCGGATACGCGCTCAATGGTGAGGCTCTCTTCATCAACTTTTGGGTGCTCTTTCTTTGTGACATTTGGCAATCCTTGGTACCTTTAGAATTCAGAAATCTTCTCTCGGTTGCTTCCAGGCTTGGTCTCCAAGTTTTGCTTCTTAATTTGGCAAGTTTTCTTCAACAAATTGATTTGTTTGATAAATTCTGCATAACAACATGGAAAATTCTGCACAATAATCTCAAATAATATTTAGTAGACTTAGTTCTACTAGGATTTGGTCAATGAATTTATTTGCATACATTTTTCTACCAAATACTAATTAAAATATATTAACACATGGAAAATGGTGTCTTTACACATAAACCCTCATATATATAATATATCATAATAAAGTCCTTTTTTAATATGAAAATGGTAGGAAAAATGTAATACAAATGTGCAGTTTTATCGACTGAACAAATAATACCGCAATCAATAACGGTGTCGCGTGTAGCTAGACCGAGATGAGTACAGGTCGTCCTCTGGGAAACGTGAAACCTTCTATTCTTACTTTAGATGTGTTTAGAAAGAGAGGAGGGATAAAGAATTTTATAGAATGGTTTCTAGATCTACGTTAAACAAGAATGTAAAATATAGATCTAGATTATTTTAGGGATGTAGTTAATATAATAAGAGGGCTTGTAGGGTTCATTAGGATTTAGTAGTTATGGACGATTAATTAAAAGTTACCCTTTTTATCCATTAATAGATTTAAAACTAGAACGACGGTGATGCGTGTAGATTAGGGTTTCTGGAGGGAAAAGGAATCCCACTCTTAACCCTTATCTCGACACGGAACTTCGTTCATATCTAGCCTTTACCAAAACAATCATTAATTTAATCTCTAATCGCGGTCGGAACTCACAAAGAATTGTTAGCGCACCCGATTAGGATGTTAATGATTCTTTTGATAAAGTTCATAAACTTTATAGGACTTAAAAAGGGTTTAGGGATGTTCATCATTCATTAGCCTACCATAATCCTACGAACCCTAACAAGCGGAGAATTACTCGCGCATATTGGGAAAAGAAGATGAAAAGACAGAGAGGGAAAACATAATGTAAAATGCAAAAGAATTAAATAAAACAACTACCTTTATTAATCAACTTGAACAATCTACACTTTATTCCTTAGAAAATGATTACAAAGACTAGTTTGCTTCTTGATCTCTTCCAATGAGGTAGACGAACAGTTGATGATCAGCCTGGATGCGTGAGCGTCTGGAGCTTCATGATCTCTTCGGCTTGATAAATTTTCCAAGAGGCTCTCGGTGCTCTTTTATAGTGAAAAACCAGAATCTTCTTGTTGAAAACTTGGTAAAATATAGCTTTGATTCACCCCACAAAATCTTGTGCTCTGAATCCCTATAATTGCGGCGGATCCGCGGCCCAAGGGGGGTTTTGGCCACGGATCCGCGCTCAATGGTGAGGATCTCTTCATCAACTTTTGGGTGCTTTTTCCTTGTGACATTTGGCAATCCTTGGAACCTTTAGAATTCAGAAATCTTCTCTCGGTTGCTTCCAGACTTAGTCTCCAAGTTTTGCTTCTTAATTTGGCAAGTTTTCTTCAACAAATTGATTTGTTTGATAAATTCTGCATAACAACTTGGAAAATTCTGCACAATAATCTCAAATAATATTTAGTAGACTTAGTTCTACTAGGATTTGGTCAATGAATTTATTTGCATACATTTTTCTACCAAATACTAATTAAAATATATTAACACATGGAAAATGGTGTCTTTACACATAAACCCTCATATGTATAATATATCATAATAAAGTCCTTTTTTAATATGAAAATGGTAGGAAAAATGTAATACAAATGTGCAGTTTTATCAACTGAACAAATACCCCTAAACTTATCTTTGATCGTCCCGAGCAAACTAGTTTATTTAAGAGGAGAAAAAGAAAGGAGAAAACTAAGCACACTTTCGTAGGCAGACACGATTGCACTGAGCACGTGCAACAAGCCATTAAACCTCTAGGTGTCCCTAGTAGGAGGAGTGTTGTCTCCTGAGGGTTTTCAGCGGATTACACCCATAAAATCCTATAACAAAAGAAAGATGGTGAAATTTACATATAAAGATAAGAACCATAAAAGAAAGACTTTGAAAATAAGAGTTTCCAACTACATTAGCTTTTCAGTTGTCATGAGCCCTATCTTAATAGTCATGAAAAGATGTTAGAAATCACATTATCTCTCAATAAAACATCGTCTTTATTCTTCATTCCTACCTTTCATCCAAACAATGATCATATACCCCTACGTGTGTGAAATGGACATCCCTACACTCGGAGAATTCAATTCAAGCTATCATACTCTTGTCCATCTACCTCAGTACTTTTTAATTTAATGAATATTTAGATTTTCTCACACATTTTCATGCGACCGTTAATACTTCTTGAGGTACTAACCGACCGATTACTCATGTGCTTGCTGATTAGGTGATAATATTTTCCTCGTCTTGCACCACCTAAGGCTTAGCAGTGACTCCTAGACCAGTTGGCCTTAGGGCACTAGGTGAAGAGGCACCCTCGCTATATATTTTTTTTATTGCTGCCTTGGCGATACAAAACCAGTGTTCATTTTTTTTCTTTTCACCATTTTTATATTTTCTTCATTTTTTTTTAATTTCCTTCATACTTTGGCTTTTTGACAAGAGCATTTCAAGGTATCCTCTACTATCCCGAGTTTCAAGAAGTGTGTAAGTGCATATAGTAGGGTATCAACATTCAAATGTTTGGCTTCCAGAATAGAAACTATTTTTCAGACTTATTTTTATCCTCAGATTAGTGACTTCTTTCATCTTACTAACCCTTGGGACAACAACTCATAACTACTTATTACCAGTTCGTGTAAGAAAACTTCTAATTTTCTTGGTTTTCTTAAACTATTCCTATCTTTTGGATGTAATTTTTCACTTTCTATTCTTTTATTATAAAAAAAAATTTAAATTTTTGAAAATATTGTGCTTATGCAAAATATGATGCAAATTGATGTGTAAATAAGCACAAACCTCTCCCAAACCTGTTTACAGCAGTGTCCTCACTGATGTCATCCGTTAAGCTCAAAAACCTGTAGACTTGGGAGGAAATTATTAATGGGGGCAAGAATATATGCAAGTGAATTCCTCCCCTAAACTTATTTTTGGCTCACAATTTTGTAAAAATTATTTTCTTTCAAGAGCCAAAATATACCAAACCCCCACCCCCAAACTTGAGTTAAATAATGTTAAGCAATTAAAATCATTGGGGGGTAAAGTTATTGGTCAATGCCAAGCTTTGCAAAGACCGAAGGTCAACACCAACCATTCAAAAATTTTATCGATGAAGCACCAAGGTTGGTGGAAGAACATGTCACCTTTTGACAAGAAGAAGTGGGGAGGTGATAAGAGGTGTACTGGAAAAGGATTGCGTCTCAATTTGGAGAGATGACACAGTGATAGTAATGATGGATTACTCGCATTGTCATGATTATCCAAAAGAAGGGGTGGAGGTCCAATTTCTTCATCTTGGAGTTGATTCATCTCAACACCCGTGTCTTGTAAAAATGCGAGTTCATCAGCGAAAATTTCCTCAAAGCTTTCGTCGATGCCCCGAAGAATAATGTCATCAGAAAAAATGGGGTGATCGTCCGACTCTATAAAAAGTTCCTCATCAGTGTTAGATGTTGATCCGGACAACTCGGTGGAAGAGTCCGTGTCAAACAACGACATATGAAAAGAGTCAGAATTATGAGGTTGATCAAATTCGCTGCTGTCGACATCCATTAATTCGACAGAACACACATGAGTATAGGGTTCGGAGGGTTCACTTCTCAACATGTAAATATTAAGCTCAATTGACTTCTTTCCAAAGGATAGGGTCATAGAGCCGTTTCTACAATTGATTACTGCGTTGGAAGTGGCCAAAAAGGGTCGACCGAGTATCACCGAGATTTGATTGCGTGGGTTCGCTACAAGTTGTGTATCTATAACGATAAAGTCCACAGGGAATATGAATTCCCCGACTTTGATTAACACATCCTCTATCTCACCCCTAGGTTGGGTGATAGATCGATCGGCCATCTGAAGAGTGCAATGTGCAGGCTTTAACTCTCCGATCCCTAATTGCTCATAAACAGAATACGGAAGCAAGTTAACACTAGCACCTAAATCGAGTAGAGCACGATTGATATTTTTACCCCCAATAAAAATTGAAATTGAAATTGTAGGACTTCCGGGGTCCTTTCGTTTCTTGGGTAGTTGTTGTGTAAAAGCAGTGCTCACATTACTCGCAAGGAAAACTTTTTTGGGTACTTGAACTTTTCTCTTCCTAGTGCACAAGTCCTTTAGGATTTTCGCATATGACGGAACTTGTTGAATAGCATCTAGGAGAGGAATGTTTATGTTAACTTGCTTAAAAATTTCCACAATCTTCTCCATTTGTGGACTTGGTCTGTTGCCCCTTAACCTTTTTGGATAAGGTGCTTTATCATAAGGGTTTAGTCCAACATTGAAGAGGATTGTGGGGACGGATTCGATCCCAAAACTGGAGTGGGAATCAACATAGATAGATTTGGCGAAATGGGCGAAGGGTTCGAGCCTTGGGGAAAACGGAGAATAGGCTCGGGTAAAGGTGGGAGACTAGACGAATTAGGGGAAGAAGAAGAAGCTGGGGTATCATTGGTGTCACTATCATCACATTGCTCACCCACTCGGTTATTCAGCACTTTCCCCGATCTCAACGTGGTAACGGCATTCACATTATGATTTTGTGAATGGCCAGGACTCGGTAGGGGTTAAGATGGGAGTTTCCCTTTTTCTCTCGCACTCATTGCGGCATTTAACTGTGCGATTTGGTTTTCTAATGATTTAATACTCTCACCATGGGAGGCGGAGTTTTTTTTATGGTATCAATAGAAGACCTCATCTCAGCCGAAAATTTCATGGATTGTTTCATGAACATATCCAAAGTTTGTGCAAGTGATTTTTCAGTACCGGCCACTTGTGGTGTAGAAATGTTGGCCGGATTTTGGAAATTCTGTGACTGAAAGGGGGGCTGATTCTGTGGTTGTGGTTGCTGTAGAGGAGGTCTTTGATAATTGCTTTGTTGGTTTTGGTTCCAAGCAAAGTTAGGATGATTCCTCCATCCTTGATTGTACGTGGAAGAATAAGGGTCATTTCTAGGTCGCTGCTGAAAAGCAGCATTAGCTTGAAACGATGCATTCATACGACATTCTTCCGTTAAGTGTGAAGGATCCGAACAGCAACCACAGACGGTCTTAGGAAGCGTGACCTGATTTAGGGAGAATGATGAGAACTTGTTTTCAATAGCGTCGAGTTTCTTCTGTATCGCTGCCATTTCGGCTTTTACTGTGATAGAAACATCGAGCTGGTGAACACCTCCCTTAGTTGAAGGTGGTCTTACGCTTTCCTACTGCAACGTGTGTTCAGCAAGGTCTTCCAGATATTTCCAAGCTTCACCGTCATCTTTATACATGAAATTGCATTGACACATTGTTTCAAGCATCTGCTTTGTCGCTGGATTAATGCCCTCATATATAATCTGACATAAATCCCATCTATTGATTCCATGATGAGGACATTGGACAAGCAGATCTTTGAAACGTTCAAAGCACTTCCAAAATGGTTCATTGGGAAGCTGGGTGAACTGGTTGATCCGCTCCTAACACGGGCAGTCTTATGGTCTGGGTAAAACTTCTTAAGAAATGCTATTACGAATTCAACCCAACTAGTGATAGAGTGTGCGGCAGTATTATAAAGCCATTTTTCTGCCAAGTCGCACAGTGTGAATGGGAGAAGACGTAAGCGCATAACATCTAAAGTTAATTATGAAGTACCCATCATTGCGCATACGTTTTCAAATTTGGTGATGAAAACGTACGCGTCTTCCGACTCAAGCCCGTGAAATTTGGGCAGCAGATTGATGTAGTGGGGTTTAATTTCGAAATTATCCCCGTTAGGTGGTGGAAGAGATAGACAAGTATGAAGGGGACCACGAATAGGATAGCATCTCTCTTGGAGAGAGATGCGCGGTGGATTCTGGTCACCTGCGGGCGGTGGCAGCGTGGTGTTATAATTAGATGGAGTGCCGTCCATCACGGTTGTGGTGTGTGGTGGGGGAAAAGAAGATGAAGAAGTACCGACTTCGGCGTCGATAGCAGGAACGCGGACAAGACGGGCACTAGGATCCCGTGTCCAGCCGAGCATGCACTAAGCGGGTTTAGTGCAAGTGGCAGCGTGTGTGTGATTTTAAAATTGGCTTGTTTTTGAAAAAGTGGGACTCAAGACAAATCACCCTAAGATGCACAAGCAACCCTAGAACTAAGGTCACCTAGGTCCAGTCTCTAGACCGCTCCTAGACTTCCAAAGGACAAGCCGCAGGATAAATCCTCTACCGCCTCCGTACTACCCTTGTAGCCAGGTAAGTGCCAGGTAAGTGGGAAGGAACCACGTCGTGGGCCTAATTAAAAACCACTAGCCTTTGTCACACTTGTCTAGGCATTACAAAAGTAATGCGGATAAACGATAGATTACCCACGACCTTCCTCTGTCCTTATTGAGCGCGACAGTCCTTAGAGTCTGGTCTAAATATTTTTTAAATTAATGAAGGGTAGATCTAGATGCTTGGTTTGTGATTTGTGGGACTTAGGAAGGGTGATGAAATCCCCACCTAATCTTGATTTGGTCTTTGCCCCTTAAAGTCCGTATTAAATATGCAAAACAAAACCAATCACAAAACTTTTGCAAAAAGATTTTTGAGCGGCGCTATTTTGCAAAGAATCCTGCAGAAAATAGATTTTATTGGATTTGAGAGGAGAGAGAAAGAGTTAAGAAAGATACCAGAGAAGTGTGAAACCCTAGATCTCCTGTTTCCTCAAGTCCGTGACTCCAGATTCCCTCGCAAAATTCACACACAAATCGTTAAATATGCAATTTGCAGTTTTGTTTTAATAATGATATGAATCGTCTAAGAATTCAACACAAATAGTAAGAATAAAAAATTATGCACGTATCCCCGGCAACGGCGCCATTTGATTGTTCTGTGAAGAGTGTTTTTAGTTTACCGCAATCAATAACGGTGTCGCGTGTAGCTAGACCGAGATGAGTACGGGTCGTCCTCTGGGAAACGTGGAACCTTCTATTCTTACTTTAGATGTGTTGAGAAAGAGAGGAGGGATAAAGAATTTTATAGAATGGTTTCTAGATCTGCGTTAAACAAGAATATAAAATATAGATCTAGATTATTTTAGGGATGTAGTTAATATAATAAGAGGGCTTGGAGGGTTCGTTAGGATTTAGTAGTTATGGACGATTAATTAAAAGTTACCCTTTTTATCCATTAATAGATTTAAAACTAGAACGACGGTGATGCGTGTAGATTAGGGTTTCTGGAGGGAAAAGGAATCCCACTCTTAACCCTTATCTCGACACGGAACTCCGTTCATATCTAGCCTTTACCAAAACAATCATTAATCTAATCTCTAATCGCGGTCGGAACTCACAAAGAATTGTTAGCGCGCCCGATTAGGATGTTAATGATTATTTTGATAAAGTTCATAAATTTTATAGGACTTAAAAAGGGTTTAGGGATGTTCATCATCCATTAGCCTACCCTAATCCTACGAACCCTAACAAGCGGAGAATTACTCGCGCATGTTGAGAAAAGAAGATGAAAAGACAGAGAGGGAAAACATAATGTAAAATGCAAAAGAATTAAATAAAACAACTACCTTTATTAATCAACTTGAACAATCTACACTTTATTCCTTAGAAAATGATTACAAAGACTAGTTTGCTTCTCGATCTCTTCCAAGGAGGTAGAGGAACAGTTGATGATCAGCCTGGATGTGTGAGCGTCTGGAGCTTCGTGATCTCTTCGGCTTGATAAATTTTCCAAGAGGCTCTCGGTGCTCTTTTATAGTGCAAAGCCAGAATCTTCTTGTTGAAAACTTGGTAAAATATAGCTTTGATTCACCCCACAAAATCTTATGCTCTGAATCCCTATAATTGCGGCGGATCCGCGGCCCAAGGGGGTTTTGGCCGCGGATCCGCGCTCAATGGTGAGGATCTCTTCATCAACTTTTGGGTGCTCTTTCCTTGTGACATTTGGCAATCCTTGGTACCTTTAGAATTCAGAAATCTTCTCTCGGTTGCTTCCAGACTTGGTCTCCAAGTTTTGCTTCTTAATTTGGCAAGTTTTCTTCAACAAATTGATTTGTTTGATAAATTCTGCATAACAACTTGGAAAATTCTGCACAATAATCTCAAATAATATTAGGTAGATTTAGTTCTACTAGGATTTGGTCAATGAATTTATTTGCAAACATTTTTCTACCAAATACTAATTAAAATATATTAACATATGGAAAATGGTGTCTTTACACATAAACCCTCATATGTATAATATATCATAATAAAGTCCTTTTTTAATATGAAAATGGTAGGAAAAATGTAATACAAATGTGCAGTTTTATCAACTGAACAAGCACCGACCGTCTACGTCACTAAAATGGCGGTACCGACCGTCCACATCGCAAAAATGGCAGTACCGACCGTCCACATCATGAAAAGGGCAGCATCGACCTTTACGTCGTCAAAACGGGACCCAAATCAAGTCAAACTCCACGCGAAAGAAGATCCATCAATTTCATGCACACGACCCATATATGTGGTGTGCATTTATTGATGGGTGCACTTTGTTGGGGTCAAAAATTATATCTCGGTTGACCAAGTCAAAGTCAGTCAACCCCCAGCCAAGCGGGCCCAAGACCAAGCGAAGTGGGCCCAAGCCCAAGTCAAGACCAAGCATGGAAGGGGCTGACTCCATGCCAAGAATGAAGCAATAAATTAGTTCAATGCAATTCTTTAGAAGTAAATGTATGAAAAATGGGTAGAAAACCAAAATTTTGTAAGTCTCATGGCTTATGTGCAAAAAGAAATAAGCATATAAGGCATGGGGTGACAAAAGTGCAATTTAGCAAAGCCCAAGGGGCTATATATAAAATGTGTAGCCTATAAAGACAAGCATGATGAAAAAATCAACAACTTTTCATTCTCTCAAAAAATTTGGGTTTTGTGCCTCCTTTTCCTTTCTCAAGGTTCTAAAACTTTTTCTCTTTTCTGAATTAAATCAAGAGTGTAACTCTTTCTTTCCTAAAAATAAATAGTTTTTCACCATAAAACCCATGAAGGGGAGCTCAGATCTCCCATCAAATCTCCAAAGGGGGAGATTTTTAAGTTTCACCTCCTTTTCTCCAATATCCAGCCAACAGAAAGGTGGAAGAAGGAGAACTATCTTCCAAAATCCACTTTGGGGATGATCCAAGGGTTAGAGGAAGATCCAGGGCTCAAGGAAGAAGAAAAGGGTCCTCTTTGATCAACCCCGAAGATTTTTGGGAGTTCAACTCCATTTGTCAAAATCTTTTGGAGTTTAACTCCATAAATAAAAATACTTTTGGGAGTTTTAACTCCACTCAAAACCCATTTGGAAGTTTAACTCCATAAATAAAATTCTTTTGGAGTTGAACTCCTAAATAAAAATAAAAATAATAATAATAATAATAATAAAAATAATAATAATCCTTTTGGGAGTTTAACTCCAGATACCGGGGCTAAGCCCCCTTTTTCTGCAGGCGCCCAGAGCTCCCATGCCGGGTGCGTGAAGCGTTGGCGCCTAGCGTCCATGCACCTTGCATGTGGCCCACGGGCGCCCAGCGCCCACGTGCCGGGCGTGTGAGGCACATGCACCCAGTGTAACAACCCTAAACTTTCTGTACAAAATTTTTGTAAAGTATAGAAATGAGTACCTTAGTTTGAGCACAAGGTATAAATTTAATTTGTTTTAGAACAGCAAGAAACAGCTTTTAGCTCACTGGTAAAGCCTTGCACTGCTGTGACATAGTCCCTGTATTCAAATCTCTCTAGCTACATATTATTTTTAATGATTTTTCTTTTAAACTTTTTGAAAGCCCAAAAGTTTACACGTGCAATACACGTAAAAAATGAAAAGCCTAAGAAATCAAACATGTGGAAATTGATATTTGAACAGACTTTAACACGTGGCACCAATCCCACCCCACCCCACACTACAATGGCCGGCAAGGATTGATTTTGGGCCGGCGCTGCCGGGTGGAACCGCCAGTATTGCCTCCAAATTTTTTTCCCTAACCCCTTGGCCTCTCCCCACTACTCCTCTTCTGTTTGAATTTCCTGCAATTATCTAGAGAATTAAAAATCACCATTAAACTAATGTTTTAATGCATTTTAATTCTCATTTTTAATTTCCTAAACCCTAATTTCTCCTATAAATACAACATCACATCCTAGCCCTTTCTATTCTGAAATCTATCATTAAAACTCTCAAATTTTTCCAAGTCAAATTAGTTGTACAAGTGGAGTTAGCCCAAGGTCATCTTCCGGCGATGACTCGGGACAAATCCGGCGATACCGCGACTTCACGAAGCTCTCAAACGCTTTCTCTACCTCCCCCCTCTCATCTAATCCAGTATGTACCCTCTCGTCTCCTCTTTTTCTATTCTAAAAAGATCTCTTTTCAAAACTCATCGGAATCGGAGTTATTCCAACTTCCGATTCTAATTTTATTAAAAACACAAATTTTCTTAATAACCAAATATCCATATCGTTACATCTAATTTAGTAATCTTAAAACAAACATTTAGAACAAGTTTCAACACAAAATACAATGTTATACAACTTTTATTTCAATTTTACGGTTAAATACCACAATGTTTTCCTACGACATTATTTCATCATATTGCTTATATTACCTTTAGAAAACTTACGAGGCAATGACCTACCTCATCACAACCCTCATCATGACATAGCGCGATAGCTTTTGGAATAATATTTTGTGGGATAAATACAATTTTACAATAAATTACCTTAAACTAATAAAACCGTATTATTTAAGATTGTTTTAATCAAATTCCTTATAATTATGTCTCTACAACCCACTTTTGGGAATTCAAATAGGATGGTGAGGATTATCGCACGTCCATCGGACTAGTAGGGCAAGATGCAGTCCTCCTCACGGAGCATACGATCTCGATGGAATTTTTATTATAATTTTTAAGAAACCGTGATTTTTTATTTAATAAATAAATTCAATTTTTAATATATACATATATATATTATCAAAATATATATTTTTAATACATATAATAAATTCCATGTTTTCTAAACAAAGGAATCCCAAATTTCATGAATATACCATCACAAATCCATACAATTCCAATTTACACTAAAATACCATATACTATTCAATCTAGATTTATAATCATTAAAATACTTCACTTTTAAAAATTACATCCATGAAAACCCTAAATACGATAAATAATTGCTTGAGGTTTATTTTGAAAGTTTATCAAAACTATTTTTCATAAAACCCTTCAAGTTTATTAATTTACAATAAGAACCCTACTAAATATAGGTTTAAGCGGGACCAATTCTCTTGAGCCTCAGGGAGCCAGAGAAAGTGGGTGCTTGCCTATTTAAGATAGAAAAATAAAACGGGGTTATCAATGGTAATTGGCTTGAAAAAAGTCACAAATCCTGCCGTCCATGTGCAGCAGTTACCGATAACTCCAAAACCAAATTCAGAAATCAAATTCTGTTTAAGTGTCTGACTCAATCTGAGTCTCAGTCAAATCTAAAAACAATCCATACTTGAAAACAATTCCAATATAACACTAATATATCATGAATCCATATATACCGGAACTTGAACATGAATACCAGAATACCATTTATATCAACATGACTTGATTTGACCGAACCATGAATATATATTGACTTGATCACATGATTATCCATTTACATCCTTATCCATTTACATGAATAATTGATATCATGGTTTCGGCAAGTCTTACATATATAAAACAACACAATATACATTACGGGGTTAAAGGGGTAGACTGATACGGAATGTGTTAAAAGTGGCACGAGATGGTCATTAAAAAACGTCACTAAACATCCATTACCGTTGTTCTGTGGGGTTTGACGGAGCTTTGTACTACGGGTTACCTTAGTCCTCAGGATAGTTGGAGTTCTCTCGTAAACGCTAATATCTTCTGTACTAAGCTACAAACAACTACGTTAGTATAACGAACATAATCTTATATACTTCACCTGTTCTATTCTCTGTCTATTCTTTTCTCTCACTTTGGGACTTACCGAGCGATTGTTCGTTGACGACATTCTTTTTCTATTCTTTCTTTGGAATGTTGTCAGGAGGACCCAACTCTCTGGAGATCGAGCCCAGCCCAGAAGACATGGAGCAGTTCATCGAAGACCCAGAGCTCTAGTCACTTGTATATACTTTTACTTTCAGTTCATGCCATTGTTTAGGCATTTCTTTCCACATTGTATTTACTTTTCAGTTGTATTGTAATGAATGTTTAATTAATAAAAAGTTGTTGTTCATTTACATCTCATGTCATTCTTGTGTACATTTATTATATTACTTATTTATGCTTAATGTGTTTACTTCTGAGTAAATACATCACGGGCCTAGTCTCGTCACCTTATCTGTACACCAGGAAGCGGGACGTGACAGGTTTTGTTGGCGGCCCATGCAGGTCAGTTCTGCATGGAACCCTGCCATGCAGGTCAGTTCTGCATGAAGTGTTGGGATTCCTTAGCATCTAGCCTAGGGTTTGAAAGTATCACTCATGCCACAACAAAAAGTAGAGGGGGTGCTAAGCAATCAACCTAAACATCATACTAGAAAACTAGGGTAACAAAACTTGTAATCTAACATTACAAAGAGAAGTGAATGAAAATACAACCTTTGTAGATCCGGTCCTTCACTTCTAAAGCTCCGTGTTGACGTCCCTTCGCTGCGATCATCGTAGTCCCGAACTCTAGAAAGGATTTCCCCGGAGAAATGATCAAGCTAGCTCGTTGATTTCGAGGCCGAAGATAATCTACGTCGAGATGACTCAAACTCAAGCTCCCTCTTTACTAGGTCAAGAACTTTGTGAAAAGAACACCCTAAACTAAATGGCAAGTAGTAGAGGATGATGAAATAGGAAATGGGTTCACTTTAGATTTTGATTTCTCATTTTATTTCTTCACTTAGAAAAATCTAGCAAGGTTTTCTTCTTGATGAAGAAGAAGAAAGAAAGAATAATGAGAAAAGAATAATAAGTGAAGATCATTATCATAATACAACCATGGGTGAGTTAATATCATCAAATAACCTTTGTAGAGACTAAACCATGGTTTAAGATAATGGTTTGGTTAATAAATATCTTTAGTAAAACAAAGTGAGTGGACTTTGTCAAAGATGCTTAATGGTTAATGAAGCTTCAAGTTAAGACAAAGAAAGCCTCCATTTTGAATTACAAATATAAATAAAAACCCTAGCCATTATCTAAAATATGGTGTAAGTCATACACACACCCAACTTTGCATGTATCATCAAGCATGATACAATCATGTACACAAACATATATCACATATACATTATGTGCACATCAAGTGAGAAAATCAATTTTAAGAGAAAAAATACTAGTTAATGTAAAGTAATATATCAAATATATAATTATACATTAAATCATTAAATCAACACTTGATTTAATGATCCGGTCATATCGCATATAACCGACTAATATCTAGTGTATCAATATATCGAATCAACACTTGATTCGGTAACCCGGCTATATCGCATATAACCGACCGATGATACAAATCGCGAGAATAGAATACGGTATCACATACTCGTATTATTCTCGGTCCCGCACATATCTCATATGCGCTCCTATTTCGTTTCTCTTGAGCCAGGAAATCTCTGTGTAGTACCCTAAAGACTCGTCAATACGCCGGCAGTAGGTAGTGATCATATCAGACACCCACAAGCCGCAAGCGGTCTGCTAAACGTAACGGCCACCCGGGTATTGAGCGATCAGAAGATCAACGAGCAAGCCTGCTATCGCTCTTGCGAATCCAACCAGTAACACTTACCGCACAGTCCGGTCTGTTCGTCTGATATGTCGCATATTTTGCCTAGGGGTGGTAAACGTCAGACCCCAGTAACTTGATAAGTCATGCCGATGTAAGGTCCATAACGAGCGTGAAACTACTGATAACACTTACCAGTAAATCACATCAACCCTGGCCAGGGATTTTCAGTTATGGCCAGTCGAGCATAGCGCGACATCAACCCCCAATACCGGGAGAGATGAATCCCGTCCTATCGCTCATTGCCTCCATGTGACTCGGGACTGTACCCAAAAACCACCTGTTTGCACGACTCAGTAGAGCCGTGGTAGGGTTTAAATCAAAGTACAGTGGGAGACACACAAGACTCTATGACGATCTTGGGTCAACAGACTAAGCTGTACCAGTGTCACCAGAGAACTGTCATCTGATGTGAGGTATAATATCATCTGGGAGTTCTCGGTGAGTCCGTTCAGTGTACCCAGTCTCCACTGAGCACCCGTATACCATCTCTGATGTCAAACACCAATGGATATGGGATCATCCATCGCCCATCACATGGGTCGAGAAGATATACGCTAGTCTACTCTGGAATATCGATACCCCGTCTCGATATTCCCACGACTAGGAACATTGAAGGATGTACTCATGGACTACCCATGCCCCACTAGTATGATCTGCATCATAATCCTGGAAGTCGAGTACACATTCTAAGGGTTTTATCAATATGTAACAGAGAGACAATAAGTGTACATGTTAAGATAAAGAGCAACCAGATAGCGTACTATCATGTCGAGCAAGAAAGTCCTTCCTATATATGTCCAAGCATCCACTACAATATACATCTTATGTACAGTAATGGCCTCTAGGGCATACATACAACTAACAATCTCCCACTTCCACTAGGGCCATCATATAGCAGTGGTTGTAGTATCTCATACTCAACCATCCAATAAAAGTCTCTCTCTGGAAAAAAGCCTTTGTGAGTTGATCCGCCGTGTTGTCCTCTGAGTCTACTCTCTTAACCTCGATCTCCCTGGAGATCAGCCATCTCCTTGATCAGGTGATACTGCCTTAGAATATGTCCGGGTCACTGATGGGACCGGGTTCCTAGGCTAAAACCACACCTCTATTGTCTCACAATAGAAGGAACCTAGTTCATCTTATGAACTATTATACACCCAGACTTCCTCTATGGTAGCATCTTTGATAGCGATGTCACCAGCCTTTATCGTCTAGTTTGCCACGATATCTAGTTTGGAACTCTTCCAACATACCGTCCCTCCACTGAGGGTAAAGACAATACCTGTGACTGTCATTCATTCAACCTTACCACCCTGGAAGCTATCCAGTGATTCTCCACAGGATCGATTGATACTATCTCACTACACTTAGTGAGAATCCTAATATCCATTTAGATCTATCTCATAGATCCAAAACCCAGGATTTAGGAGGTATCACCTTGATCCTATATGGAGAATGCTTTTGAGAAGAGGAGATTGACCGTGTGTAGCATAGGAAACTCTTTTCCTATCAAGAGTATGTTGTCCACATACAATACGAGGATGACCACCTTAATCTCTACTACCTTTTTGTATATACAAGATTCATCTACCATTTTGATGAAGTCAAACACTTTGACTACCATATCAAAAACAGACCTTCCAACTTCGCGATGCTTGCTTTAACCTGTAAAGAAACTTGCACACGTTTCCACTGCTCCCACTATCTATGAAGCCCTCTGGCTGTGTACTTATAGACGTTCTCTTCTAAATCAATATTTAGAAAAGCAGTCATGACACCCCACCACTAGATATCGTAGTCATGGTATGTAGAAATGGCAAGTAGGATCTGGATGGACTTAAGCACAGCCACTGGAAAACGTTTCATCATTATCCACGCCTAGTCGATGACGAGAACGTTTGACAAGTCTAGCTTTGAAAGTCTCAACTTTTCCATCTACACCAAGTAATCTTCTCAAGATATACTTGCTCCTGATGGGGATTTAACCCTTCAGATATAGCAACCAAAGTCCATACTTTGTTGGTGTATATAGATTCCATTTCAGATCGCTTAAGCATCCCGCCATTCTTATAGAGTCCCCACTCTCGATGGCCTGCTTGAAACTAGTTGGGTCATCATCTCATGATGCAATCCTCGCTCCCACTGTCATCGAGAAAATGAAGTATCTCTCCAGTGGATGAGGAACCCTACTAGATCGGCGGAGAGGCGGAGGTTCGTTGGGAACTATTGAATTCTTTGGTTCTACCAAATCATTAGCTGTAGTTTGTATAGCTGGAACTCCTTCCAATTCTACAGAACTGACCTTGCCTCGAGCTTGCCCGGATTTTGCTTTTGACATACGCCGGACAACCCCAAATCTTAACTTGCTTAAGAGATGGGCTCTTCCCATACCATATCACATATGGAGTGGTAGGCACTGATTTGATTGGAACCCAATTCAATAGGTATGCAGCTTCTCAAGTGCATAACACCCAAAAGGAAACAGGTAACTCAGTAGTACTCATCATAGAGCGCACTATATCAAATAGGGTGCGATTGCTCCATCCCGATACACCGTTGTGCTTTGGTGTATACGGAGGAATAACGCTGAGGGAGAATCTCATTCTCCTTTAGAATAGTCCAGGATCTCCATGCCTAAGTATTCTCCTCCCTGATCTCATCACAGGACATAATACTTATACCCGGTTTTGGTTCTCTACTTCTGACTTATCTTCTTTGAATTTCTCAAAAGCTTCAGACATGTGTTTCAACAGGAACATGTGTCCGAATCTTGAGAGATCATCAGTGAATGTAAGGAAGTATAAAGAACCAGTCCTGGTATGTGTAGACAGGGGACCTTTATACATCATCATGTATCAGTCCCAAGAGTTCACCAACTCTTTTTCTGTTTTCAGTAAACGGAGCTATGGTCATCTTATCTTTGTGACATGACTGGCAAGTTTTACAAGTTGTAAATTCAAACTGATTTAAATATGCATCTAAATGTAACTTAGTTAGTCGGGTCGCATTGATATAACCTAGTCTACAATGCCTCAAGAAGGATTCGTTCATTTCTGAACTCTTCCTCTTGTATGTGTTCTGTACGTTAAGAACTGTGATTTGATTTAGAATGTATATGCTTTTAGATAACGTGCCTAAAACCGATCAACTCTTGATATAGGAAATGTTCAAAACATTATCCAACAATACAAAATTATATCCTTCTTTAATAAATAAAGAGACTGATATGATGTTGTATATCAGGTTCGGTATCTAATAACATTCGTTCAGAATTAATGTATTTAGTAATACAGGGTGATAACTGCCAACACCTTGGCTGCAACAATTGCACCGTTTCTAACTCTTAAAACTTTATCACCCGTTCTCAGTTCTCTACCTATCTGTAGCCCATGTAATAGATTCATATCCGGGATCCTGATCCGGTATCTAATACCCAGGACGTAGAGGATACTGAGAAACAGTTCTATGTAATGAACACATCCGAAGAAGATGCATCAGCATGCACTTTCTTCGTTTGGAAGGTATGGGAATCCTGGTATTCCCCTATTTCCTGCTCGGTCTTATAACAGTTATAAGTTGGAGCGGGACCAACGTCCCCAGCTCAGTATAACAAGCGGGTTCGGTCAATACATCCTTATTATTATCTTGATTAAGACGTGAAATGGTCGCTACCTGGAGAGAGAAAGAAGAAAATACTCTGCGTGCGCTCTTGCAAGATTAGATTGGTTATATATTTTATCTAATCAGGATGGCTCCCACTGTTTTTATCAAATCTTCCTTCAAACCTTAAAAGGAAAGACTAGCCGGGATTAATTACACTCTACAAGTTCGCCAATCTTTCAGCCAGGCCAGTGCCGGTATTTTGAGGGAGGTTTCCCGTGCTTTCGTACGGACCTAATTAAAATAAACCTCGTTTTCCCAGGGACGTAACCCTGTTGACACCTTTCTAGACACCTACTTGATCGGCTAATTGTAAAGTGCAAAACTCTCCCAGAAGTAACAATTACTCGCAGTGGGTATCAGGAACCAACTATCTCATAGAAGGTATGCAATCTCATTGCAAATCTTAACACTTGAAACTCTCAATAATAGTTTTTACCTCTAGCACCTATGACCTTGGCTATGGTCAACAAATCATAAGCACTAATCAAGTTCTACCCGTTATTTCGTGATTAATTAGACCTACCCACATGACTCTTGGCTAAGGTCAACAAAGTCACATGACTGTCCTAACTAATCGTATCATATGCTGTGTAGGAAGACATCATTTAGCTACCGTACACTGTGCCTTGACTATGGTCAACAAACACAGCACGAATACTAAGTACTCTACTTCTTAAAATGACGGAGGGTTGCGGATGGTTTTGAAGAAAACCTTTAACGCTTTGAACTTGATCTCGTTGCAGAATCAAATGGTTTAAAATGGAGTGTTTTTTTAGGCTTTTGCTAGTTTCGCTAAAGAGGTCACTCCCGGTGAAGGGATTTCGGCTCTTTCCTCATCGAATGAGGTGCAGGATATTCACAATACCACTATGCAAAGCAAGAACTAGAAAAGCAATCAAAAGACAAACCGAAGGTTGTAGCATCTGCTAGTTATTGCTAAAGAGGTCACTCCCGGTGAAGGGATCTCGGCTCTTTCCTTATCGAATAAGGTGCTGGATATTCTACAAGGAATACCGCTATGCAAAGCAACAACTAGAGCTACCTAATTTTTGAAATTCGATCCCACAACATCTTTTAGGTTTATTTTCTTTCATTAATCTCATTAATGAATGTCCCATCATTTAAGTCACCTAAACATCACAGAAAAATACAACGTACGCTTATGCCATCCGTATTCGCCTCGATGTCCCGTCATGCACCGTTAGGTTAGGTAACTAACGGCAAAGTGGGACAGGGCTAGCGCGGGTGTAAAACATAAGCAACGTCTATATAATATATCATATATACTATATACAGTATCTATCTGAACATATCACATGATCACATCACAGATAACGCAGCAGAGAACAACATATGAAATATTGGATATAGTAGGACGTCTGTGTTTTATTTTGAGCATATATAAAACACGGATTCCACGGTCGTGATGAATAGCCAAACCCACATCCCTAGACCCCTACGAGAGCGGAAAGCAACCCTACCAGTTCTAGAGTTAGGAGACCCAGACTCGACTCCTCGAGATGGTCTCCCACTGGACTCTAGAACCCGATTACTTGTGCTCCTCTCCTTGGGTCTATCCTAATAAGGAAAAGTAAATAATATACATCAACGGTGACATCTTCCTCAACCCGGAAGTGCCCCAAATAAAATAATATTACATACAAGTTTTTGTTGGATATAGTGCCCTCAAAGTCGATTATTGGATCGCAGGCACGTGATTGCAATGATTGAGGGAGGACCTATACCGGTAGACAGTCTTACTCGAGAGGTTTGAATACTATCTGGTTTGTCTTTATCATCGTGTACATGCTTTAGGTGAGATTGTAGTTCACTATTACATGTTGATAGAGAATAGTATGCTATCATGGTTTGTCTTTATCATCGTGTACAGCTTTAGGTGACATGTTCACTATTACATGTTGATAGAGCCCTTAGGATCCTGCTTGACTATCAACAGTATGATGACGATCATATACGTGAGAGTTGGGTAGTCCATAAGCACATCCTTAAAAGTGGTCCCTAGTTGTAGGAGTTTTGAGACAGGGCATCGATTCTCTGGAGTAGACTAGTGTATACAGTCGAGACCCCGACGAGGGGCGGTGGCCGGTCTCACAAGCCACTGGTGTCAGTTGGTTCACCTAAGATGTATACATGTGCTCATTGGGTTATGAGTACACCGGACAGGACTCGCCGGGAACATGCTAGTTGATATTATACGTGACGTCAGATAGCAGTTCCCTGGTGACATGTGTACAGGTTAGTTCATCGACCTGAGATCGTCATTTGTCTCGTGTAAGTTCCCACTGTTTGATAACTACCCTACCACGGCTCAAAGGAGTCGTGCAAACAGGTTTTAGTTGGGTACAGTCCCGAGCCACATGGAGGCAGTGAGCGGATCGGCAGGGGTTTCATCACTGCCGGTATTGGGGGTGAGATCGCGCTATGTCTAGGAGAGCCATTACACAAAGCCCTCGGCCGAGCCAGGAGATTTACTTGTAGGTATTCCAGTAGTATCTCATGGTGTTCTGGGCTACACTCCGACACGACTTGTACCGCTTTTGGGGGACTCACTTTTACCAACCCTCTAGGCCCGCCATGCGATACTCATAGACGAACAGACCGGACTGTACGGATATTGTCACTGACAGGCTCAGTAGGGTGTCAGGATGAGTTCGATCATCGACCTCCCTTTTGGATAATACCTGGTAGCCTATTACGTACGGCTAGTACCTCTGCCGTGCTAGTGGTTAAATCCATAGCCAATGTATTGACGAGTCTTTAGAGTCCCCCACAGACTGTTTCTCAAATTTCGGGCGAAACGTTGTAGAGGCCGTATGATATATGGCAGGGTTCGATCATATACGTGCGGTATTGCACGGATCATGATCGGGCGAATCATACTAGTGGGCTTTGGTTTAAGCCGGATCCTAGTATTAGATTTGTTGGATTACTTTAGTCTCATCGCATTCGTATTCGGTCGGAATGCGGATGCAGGTATGTATATACAGGTGAGGGGTATCCTTGTGATCCGTCACGAGTTTATTTTAGATGTTGCCGTATCTTTTTATTGTTGCAAACATTTGGATTAATGTTTGTTAATGGAAATTGTGAGCTAAACATCATCATTTAGTGCATTAATGTGACATGGACATATATGGTGACTCATGGCCTCTTTTAGTGTGTAAATGTCATATTATGAGATTGATGTGTGTTAATATGATGAGATGAGAGAGAGAGAGGGGCTGCCATGATTTAGGTTTTGGTTTTGTATTTTGAAACTCACACTCTCTCATATTCTCATTCTAACACAAGAAAAGAAAAGAAAGAAACTCCTTCTTCTTCCTCTTTCTTGCCTAGCTCATTGTCTCCATCAATGGCAACACCTCTAACCTCCATCCAAACTCATGGATGCAAGAGACAAAGTAATCACAAACATTCTCTACAACATCTTGGACACGTCGGCTAGTACACATCGTGCCCGAGTTGCTTCGGATGAAGCGGGAGCCCGTAAAAAGAATCGTTGATGTGGTGCCCTTTCCGACGAGGAGATCAAGACCGGAGTTGCCGCGGGGAGCTTGGGATGGTGGCCAAAGACCGAAGGACACGGATCAATCGGTTTAGCATTCTATCCCTTCTCTAGATAGCTAGTTGTAGGTTAATGGTTCGATCCAGGTTTTAAGCATACGATAGCGCCGGTTTTCAAGTTAAGAAAAATTTTCGTTTTCGCATTTTTGCCTCGGAAAGATAGCCGGGGCGCTACCGTAGTCTTACATGGTATAAGAGACACGCCATTAACTTTTACTAGCTTGCTCTAGCGTATTTAGAACTTCGATCGGACGAAATTTCCAAAAACCGCGTTTCCAAGTCATCAGTTTCTGTCGAAATTTTTCTGTTGTCAAAAAATTATTTGGTTGCTGCAGAAAATCAGGTAGGGTTTTTTAGGAGTTCTGTAAAAATTTGGTACCATGAGGCTACAGTGTCACCGCGGAACCGCGGCCATAAGCATGTTTTGGCCGCGGTTCCGCCGCAAGAATATGTCATCATTGCATCGAATTTTGTACAGTAGTCTTTGACATGGAATTGGGGTTTCTGGAATGTTTATTTTGGGACCAGATTTATTTGAGTACTGGGTATTGTGCTTGGGGCCCACTTCGGGAAATTTTATCGATCGAAAATTTTAAACATGTTAATTCATAGTATTTACATTATATCAGCGACCGTGAATGTCATTTGATCGGTAAATCCTGTCTAATTACTATAGTTCTTTTAGACGTATTTGCGAACGTAACATTCACGTTGATGTTCTGTGTTGTGCTGTGATGTTGCGGATTTGTCGTGGTGGATAGCCTGGATGCAATGTTAGTACAGTTTGGTTGTATTTGTACATTTGATATTGCGGGGCGAGCGTCCGACATGTGGACTTCCGTCACTGCCTGTTTGTATATTATTCTTTTTGGGCACGACCGGGCTGAGGTCGATGTACTCGTTGTATATATTTTATTTTCTGTACTAGGATTACCCCGCGGTGGGGTGCACGGATAGCCGGGTTCTAGAGGGCAACGGGCCCGCATCTCATGGCTTTGAAACGGAGGGGGCTTCACTCTAGAATTGGCGGGCTATTCGCTGCACTCGTAGGGGGTACAGATTGACCCAAGGAAGGGTGCCCAAGTTACCGGATTCCGTGAAGTGCTGGGTGGTCCATTCACGTTGTTGAAAGGGGCTGCCTCACTTCAGGTTTTGGCGGGTAACTTTCCGCGCCCGTAGGGGTCTAGGATTTCATTGCGCAGGCTATCCACACGACCAGGGGAACGTCGGGTTTCAGTACCGGCTCTATGAAACCCGGGGATCCCAGTTTATCTGTATTGTTCTGTGATACTTATTACATTTCTGTGATGTTGCATTTTATCACACCTTGAGCGAATATTATATATTGATATATATACTAGTAGATGTTGTATATGTTTTACACCCGCGCTAGTCCAGTCCCCGCTCTGTCGTTAGTTAAGTAACCTAATGGGTGATGACGGGACCCAGTGGCGAATGCGGGTGGCATATACGTACATCGTATTTTCGTTCTGTTGTGGTGTGATCAATTGATGGGACTGCATTGATTCGGATCAATGCAAACTAAACAAACCTATTCTGATGTTGTTGGAACATTTTTAAAAAAAAGCTGTTATTGCACAGACGTTCTCTTTTGTTTTGCACAGTGGTATTCGGTTATGAATATCCAGCACCTCAGTCGACGAGGTAAGGGCCGAGATCCCTTCACCGGGAGTGACCCCTTGGACAGAAGTTTGCGTCAGGGTAATAACTTCACTTTAGCCGATTTCCTTCTGCTTTGCATCGTGGTATTCAGTTGGAATATCCTACACCTCATTCTATGGGGAAAGAGCCGAAATCCCTTCACCGAGAGTGACCTCTTTAGCAAAGGTTTTCGTCACTATATTTTTAAAAAGCTATGCAGTTCTTTCAATGCTATCAAGTTCATTACGTTAAAAGTTTTTCGCCAAAAACTAGACGTAGCCCTCCGTCATTTCTTACAAGTATTACTTAGTATTCGTGCTGCGTTTGTTGACTGTGTCAAGGCGTAGTGTATGGTAGCTAAGTAGTGTTTGTTTGTGGCATATTAATGGGATTGGTTAGGACAGTCGTGCGGCCTTGTTGACTGTGTCAAGGGCTCATACGGGTGGGCTTAATGCAATCCAGGATAATGACGGGTTGAACTTGACTAGGACTCTTTGACTTGTTGACTGTGCCAAGGTCACTTGGGTCCTAGGGGTAAAAATCATATCGGGAGTTTCTAAAGAAACTTAAACTTGCCAGGCATGCGCATACCTTCTGGAGTGTGATAACGTGAGTGGATTCCGTCACGTTATCATGCGATGATAGTTGGATCCCAATTCCCACTGATGAGTTGGTTTACTCCTCGGGTGATCCCGACTAATTCTTCTTTCAGGTTTGGAGGAGAATTTGAGAATACAGTGGGAGGTTTCCTGATTAGATAAATTGATAACCATTCTGATCTAGGATAGAGTGCACGTAGAGTGTTTCTTTTCTCTCACTTTTTGGTAGCGACCATGGCCCAACCCTTGACTATGACTCAGTGACCAAGTTGACCGGACCTTCTTATAACACTGGCTTTTGGATTGTCAGAGTTGCATACCTCATTGCCGCTCCTACTTTTACCCTTTTCTCCAGAGCACCCCGTATTACTACGAACATCCACTTCTATTGGATAAAACCATCGTATGGTTATATACGAACTCAAAGGAACTTGTTCCAGATTCGAGGATGGTTTCCGGTTCTGAAGAAAATGAATAGGACTATTCAGTTGTCTTTTCCTTTTACCTTCTCTCAGGTTGCGAGTGTTCCTTGGATTAGGACAGTACACCTATTACGCTTATTGAATAGTCTTCTTCCAAACCATAGGCAGGTGCCGAATGGTAGGGAATGAAGAAAAACATTTAGCCTAAAAGGTGTACAGAAGGTATTAAGTTAAGACAAATAAAGGGATTAGAAAGAGGGCAAAGTAAACTGCGACTGCTATTCGCGACAAAACCAAGTATTTCATCGCCACTCCTACTTCACCTTTGTATTTCTCCAGAACACTCCGTTTCACTACGAAGATCCACAGTTATTTGGATACTAACTCGAAAGGAACTTGTTCCAGTTCGGAGATGGATTCTGGTTCAATAGAAATAGGAATAAGGTTTATTCAGTTGTCTTTTATCTTCACCTTCTCTCAGATTACGAGTGCCCCTAGGATTGGGTCCGTACACCTATTATGCTTATTGGATAGTCTTCTTCCAAACCATAGGCTAGTGCCGAACGGTAGGGAAGGAAGAAAACCATTTAGCCTAACGAAGGTGTACAGAAGGTAATGACTAAAGACATATAAAGGGATTTGGAGAGATGGCAAAGAAATATACGGTTACAGTTGTGAATCTGATAATGGAAGAGGCATTACTTAGAATACCCGGATACCCCTTCGAAACATTTACATGTTTCAGTTTCACTGTGTACTGTTAATAGAAAACTGATTTCCCAATTGGTCCTTGCTCCTGGGTATGTATTTACCAGGTATGATTCTCACATTTGTATGGTTTTACAGCTGATGAGTGGGAGTAAATTATTGGGAATTAGGTGATCATCCTCATTATATCGGAATTCGTTGTAATTGGTGATATTTGAGGAAATCACCTGGGTTGTTTGCCGGACGGCAAATATTTGGTTTTGAATATCCGTTGTAATGCACCAATTTCAAATTGATATATCTGTACATTTATTTTCATAAAGTGAGATATAACTTTTTGAAATTATGTCGGTGACATTTACCTATATCAGTTGATGGTTAGGTAAGGAGCATTAAACAGCGGTGTAATTCTTCTTAATCATAAGTACAGTTTTCAACCTACGAAACACAGGGAATGAGTTATAAGACTCAAGGGACTTATACAGAGTATTGTATGTTATCCATTGTCCATTAGAACAGAGGGTTGGTACTCGTACTATATTCTGTTTACTTATGACTTCTCTAGTTCTTAGACAAGTGTTTCATAGAAACATAAGGTCCAAGTTTTGAGAAGTTATAGGTATATGAACAAAGTAGATAACCAGGTATTGCAAGTATCAGGATTCTTCAAGGTGATCGAAGATGTGGATACTTGTGTATGGTATTCAGTTGATAGTAATGGTTTTGAGAAACTTGTTTCTCTTTCAGGTTACTCATATCTGGATGCATTCCTAAGTTGAGTAACGCTGATTGGCCTCCTTCCATTTAGTTGACATGCACTGGAGACAGCTGCATGATTTGAATCTGGTTCCAATTAAATCAGTGCCTCTGTTTCTATATTGGATATAGAACGGTTCATATCTTAACGATGTTAAGGTACGGGGAGTTGTCCAGCTTATACTTAAAACCAGATTCTGGATAACTCAAGGCACGTTTCTATAATGGTTGTTTGTGGGTTGACCCGGGCTTTGACGAGGGTTGACTTTCTACCATCTGGAAGATCAATAGTGATATTGTTCTTGACTCGCCACAGTTTTAATAAAAATGGATTTTTTCAGAAAACAGTAGTGTGAGTATGGTAGAACTGGAAGTGATTCCAGAACCGCAAACGATTACTGAAAATTTGATAAGAACCTAAACATTCAATTTGTTTTGACATTCCATTGGCCACTCCGCAGATATGGTGGGTAACCTCAGGTACTCGAGAGGTACTTCGATATGCTCAAAGACGGCGACAGGGAGGTTCTTGTTTACCCAGACTTGACACTACTATTGTTCCAGGCTATGAGACCCGGCAGGAGGATGAGTATAGCGTCGTTCTAAACTAGCTTTAGAAGTGCACGTGTATATTATTCTGCCAGAGGGTTGTCGTAGTCAGTGGGAGCAGCGGAAGCATAGTGGGCAAGTGGCTTATGTCCATTTATAGGCTAAAGCTGTTATAGCGAAGATAGATCATCTATTTCTGATGTGACAGACATAGGTTTGACTTCATCAGAATAGGGGATGGATCTGTTAAGAAGGTAGTAGGGTGTGATATCCTGGTATTTGGATGACATACACAGAGTAGGAAGTGAAATTCCTATACTACGATCGGTTATACTTTGGTTGTCACACAGTGGTTTCTCCACATAGGGCTTGGATATTATATCAGGCATTCTGGTTATTAGATCTATGGATTTAGATCTAGATTTGGGTAGTTTTCCAATCTGGGTACTTAGACAGCATTCTACAGGTGTTTTAGAATGGACGACTCCTGGCACGGTGGTGTACCTGCAGGTGATGGAGTCACCCTCTCTAAAGGTGTCTTACAGACTAAAGGGGAGAGGGATATGCATGATTGGCAGATCACTTATTAAGGCAATTGAGTTGATCATGAGATGTCAAGTACCACACCAGATGTTGTTTTTGCACGAGATGCAATATGTTGATATTGATCCAATCCTGGAGAAACGATCGGGAGCAGTTTTAGAACACAAGTGGATGTTCTAGGGATATGATAACGACAGCCTCTATCGGGGGATAGTTATCATTCCAGGCTTCCAAGGTGACCTGGATGACAGAGTGACTGTCAGAGTTATAGTTTTCCCTCTGACGAGGGGCAGTGTTTTGGAAAGGTGATCCAAGAGGACACTGAGGGAGGCATTACGCAGGATACTGATTAAGTTCAGTTGTCGATACAGTCTAAGAAGTTTGGATTTGGAGTTCATTTATGAACTAGGTGTTCCCGCCAAAAATTTCTGCGCAAAAGAGTCCAAGGTATCAAATGGCAGCGATACGCTTAAGGAAATACGAACCAGTATTTTCCGGGCTGTTTTTTGATAAACTCCCGAATGAGAAACGGATAAATTCTGATTGTATCGAAAGCGTCTCGAAAAACCCTTCGATTTGATATATTATGGGCTTCATAATTCATCCGGGATCAAAAGTTATGAGGCATTACGTGTCCACACGTGATGGGCTTTTAAGAACCCGCTGGAGGAGTTAAAAGATATAATAAAAACTTAGAAAAGACCCCAATGGGGCATCACGTGCTCACACGTGACCATGGGCCATGTGCAGACACGTGATGGGCTCTTAATGCCTCTAAAATAATGAATAGAATTAAATTCTAAAATCTGTTCCCTGATTAAAAATCAGAAGTTACCTCAATGAGGTATCACGTGCTCACACGTGACCAATGGTCACGTGTTGACACGTGATGGTTAAAACAACAATATAAACAAGCGGCTGTTAAAGGAACCAATTTGGGGGTCACGTGCTCACACGTGACCAAGGGTTACGTGCCGGCACGTGACAGGCTTTGAAACCCTTACAGTTTAATAGAATTAAAATTCTAAATTTCTCTAAAATCTTTCGAAATAGAATTAAAATTCTAAATTTCTCTAAATCTTTCCAAATGGAAAAGGATTATGGGGACCGTTGGATTAAAGATCCAAGGGTGATTAAATATCACCAATTTATGGAAATATCTTAGACATGGAAAGATTTCCCCTAAATCTCACCGGAAATAACAAACAGAATATCTTTGGATTTAAAATCCAACGGTGAATAAAATTCACTGAATGATCTAAAGGCACATATTAATTATGAAATCAATTCAAATCTTTCAATGAGAGATTTGCTAAACAAATTGATTCTCTTCCTTCTCCTATAAATAGGAGCCAAGGAGAGAAGATGAGGGATGGACCTTTTGGAGAGAAAAGCAGAGAGAGAAGAATTTAATTCTCAAGAGGGAAGAAAAGAAAGGAGAATTTAATTCTCAACAAAGAAAACCCTAGATGAGAAAAGAAAGGGAATCGAAACTTTAAAAAGAGAATTTAATTCTCAAAATTTAAGTGTTTAACTCTTCTGCAAAAAAAAGAACTTAGTTCTTCTTCTGGTTGAAGATCTGTACAGAGCACATCTCATTATAAGTTGAGAATTTAATTCTCATCGGGTTTAGATCCTGCCATGCAGATCCTAAACTTAGAAGGGGAATTGAGTTTTGAGAATTTAATTCTCCTAAAACAAAACTAGGGTTTAACCCTAATCAAGAATTTAATTCTTTTACAGATCTGGGAATTTAATTCCTTTGAAAAGAAATCAGGATTTTATCCTAAGTAAGAATTTAATTCTTAATCTTACAGAGAATCAAATTCTCAAAATAAAATGAAGAGACTTAAAAGATCTCCATGCATGCAAAAGACCAAGGTCACGTGTCCCCACGTGACCCTTGAAAAGATCCCTGAAGAAAAGAAGCTTTGAGGTAATGCCTCACGTGCTCCCACGTGACTCCCAAAACGCAGAAAGAAAAAGCAAAGGAAATGAAAGCTTTGGGCGCTCTCACGTGTTATCACCTGACCCCTCAGCAAATGCTTTAACAATTGGCGCACAGATCCCCATCACGTGCCAACACGTGATGCTCTAAAATAAAAATAAAAGTGTTTAACACTTATTCGTGGATTTGAGGATAAAACAAAAGGAGATCGGGCTCCACATTTAGGGCGCCTTCACGTGTCCCCACGTGACCCCTAACAAATCCCTTTAATACCCAATGGATGGATGCCTATCACGTGCCCACACGTGATGACCAGGAAATGAAAAGTGTTTAATACTTAATTGCAGAACGAAGAAAAGGGATCTGGTCCCACCTTTGGGCGCTTTCACGTGTCCACACGTGACCCCTCTATCTTTAGTGTTTAACACTAATTTGAGTATTATATTTCCAGTGTTTAACACTGATTGTTTCTAGTGTTTAACACTAAATTGAAGATTATATCTCCAGTGTTTAACACTGATTGTCTTTTAGTGTTTAACACTAATTTGAGAGTTCTACCTCCACTGTTTAACACTGTTGTTCTCTAGTGTTTAACACTACTTTTAGCCAAACTGGCTAATTTTCCAAAGACAAAAGTCCCTCCTCCAAATGAATCTCAAAATTGAGGAAATCAAAGACAAAATATTGTCAGGGCCCCCAAACCTCTGTTTAGTACTGCTGAATGATGAGGGGCTAAACCCAGACAAATGTCTAATGGACCAACAGAGGGCCAATATTTCAAACATAATTGGACTTAGCCCAAACTGGCCATAAGTTCTCAAATCATCTTGAACTGAGCACATCTGCTCTTTCAACCAACTCATTGGTTCAAGGGTACATCTCTGAACTTTGTCGTTGTAATCCTTCAACGTCTTCAGAGAGGTGACGGGTTCCGACAACCACACATTAATACGGACTGTGAGGTCCTTAAACTCATGGACTAATGCGTCCTTAAACTAACATTTATCCCCAAAACGGGAATGATGGACCACCATGTCCCTAAACTGGCAATGGACCACTATGTCCCTAAACTGGCATTGGACCTCTACGTCCTTAAACTGGCAATGGACCACCATGTCCCTAAACTGGCATTGGACCTCTACATCCCTAAACTGGCAATGGACCACTATGTCCCTAAACTGGAACATGGACCACTATGTCCCTAAACTGGAACAGTAGAGCCCGCAAACGCTCTTTTGTCGGATCTAAACGATCCCGTTAAGTTGATCTTAGTCTCAAACTGGACTAACGTATCCTTAACAAACGTTTAAGTTGATCTTAGCCTCAAATACGGCCAACGTATCATTAAACCCTCAAACAGACTTTAGTCCCAAATTGGACTACAGGTCTCCCAACCAACTTTGGTTCAAGGGTACATCTCTGAACTCCTCTGATATCTGTCGTTGTAATCCTTCAACGTCGTCAGAGAGGTGACGGATCCCGATGGCCATTCATTCAATGGACCACTATGTCCCTAAACTGGAACAATAGAACCCAAATGCTCTTTTGTCGGATCTAAACGATCCTGTTAAGTTGATCTTAGTCTCAAATTAGACTAACGTATCCTTAACAAATGTTTGAGTTGATCTTAGTCTCAAGTATGGCTAACGTATCCTCAAACCAAAACCCCAAACCCAAATCTAAGAAAATACGGATTTGGACTATTCCACGTCCTACGGGCGACGACATAAATTAGTCTCCGTATACAATCCACGGGAAACCACAAATAAAACAAACACCCACGAAACGAAGTGAAATTCTAGAGAAGGAGAAAGTTGCTACCGCGATGCGGTAGCGTAATTAGCTGCAGGGGCTTGCGCCTGCAGGGAAGAGCGTCCCCACAATCAAAAACCCCTCAGATGAGGGGGAATCTGACGAAGTCTGCTACATCGGCATCATCCGTCTAAACCTCCGATACACGGTGCCATAAATCAACTTGGCATCTTCGGAGAGGTGGACGGATAGCACCTATTAGCATCTGCCCCGAATCTCAGGCAAGACGTCCATGTCTTCGCCGCCATTCGGAGGGGAACAGATTCTGGCACGCCCGGAGGGTCCTTTTCCACTTTCCACTCCACACTTCGTGTGTCGTGTTCGCGAACGAATCGCGGTTCACTGTGGTTGCCTGTGGATTCGAGGTACTAAGATTTGGTGTCTTGCTCCGTGCAGAAAACAGAAGATCAATGGTTTCAAACTGCACTGCCTGCAACTGCAACTCTCGTTCGGTCCTTGCTGGAGGAGTGACTTATGGGCCCCAAGCGGCCTCCCTTTTCAAGATGCCTGTGGAGCAGGTAACTCAGGCCACCACTGGATTATTCTTCGGGACCATGCTCCCACCGTTAAGCTTCAATGCCACAATGACGTTGCAAGAAGCCCCAAAGAAGTCGGTCTTTGATCGGCTTACCACTGCCGCGGCCCCTCTCAACGGGTCGCCCAGCTTCAATACCTCAGTTTTCAACAGACTGGGCCAGAACGTCTGCAAACCCGCGATACCCGAAGCTGCCATCCCAAAGCGGATAGCTATCCTGGCTCAAGCGGACGAAATCATTGGAAAGGCTCCTCCTTCCAAGAAGTCAGTTTTTACAAGGCTGGCCATTCCGGTTGCTGCTCCAGGCGAGGTCCTCAAAGCTGCTTCCCCTGCTCAGAGGTCTGTCTTTGACAGATTAGACATTGCTTCTCAACGGGCGTCAGTCTTCGATAGGCTAGCACCAATAACAGTCTCTCCTCAAAGCAGGGGGCATGAAGAAGCTTATCCAACAACGGAGGTGATCTCATCCGCACGACATGCTCGACGTCGCTACTGGCGCCGAGTGAGGAAGGCTGGAGGCAACTCCCCCTCTGAGATAACTCCGCCAGCTCCAACGGTGGGGATCGATGCTGCTGTTCCAACCGGGAACAGCTTTGAATTGCTGAAAACGGTGCGCAGAAACTCTCCTACTGCCGTACTAAAAAGATCCCCTCCTCCGGTGGGAAATGTTGCGGAAGCCAAGCCAGAACAGTTCTCTTAGCGGCTGTCCTCTAAAATCTACAAGGTCTAGTGCCAAGTCCAAGACTCGGTGATTGATCGAAATTTCTCCCGCCAGCAGAAGAAGCTGAAGGTCCGGCAGGAAGAAAACCGTCCTGTTAAGCCACAAAAGATGACGACTACTTGGGTGCTTACGACAACGGCCCCCTCAACGTCAACCACTCAGAAAAGAAGGAGGCCAGAGAAAGCCCCAGTAAACGTGGCAGACCACAAAGACGCTAAGCCCAAACGCCCCAAGTCTGGGGGCATAGTGGTGCACACCGTATACATGGCTTCTGGAAAGGAGGAAAGCCGTGCTTTGACGGGTCACCGACCGTTCACCCGATCCGTGATGAAAACCCAGGAGCAGCAACAGAAGCTTCAGGAGATGATGATTGCAATGGCCGCACTCACCGGGCCAAAAGAAAGCCCGGAGGCATCATCAGAGCAGCGTCACGAACAAGAAACTGATGCTGACTTCTTACGCAGAGTCCTCGAAAAGAAGGACAGAGAAGCTGCAGAGCAAGCGGCTAATATAAAACAAATGGTGCTTCTCTTCCAAGATATGGTAGGGATGATGATCCAGCAAGATCCTCCTACTGAAGATCCTCCGATTGTCCTTGAAGATGACAAAGGAGAGACATCAAATCCTCCACCGGCTCTGTCAGCAGCCAAGGAGGAAACCATTTCCAAGACCGCACTGAATGACTATATAGCTCAGCAAATACGGGCTCATCAGGCGAATGAAGCGGCTGCGCAAATTGTTAGAACCTGACGACCCTACCCAAGCTGGTATGACCAAATCAGTTACCCGCCGGGATATACGATCCTTAAGTTCCATGTATATAAAGGGACAGGGAATCCACATCAGCATGTCGCCCAGTTCAGGGCCTTATGCGGCAACACTGGAGGCGACGACAAACTGTTGATTCGCCAATTCGTCGGCAGCTTAGCAGAAACGGCCTTTGAATGGTATTCGGAGCTACCTAACGACTCTGTCAAAACATTTGCGGAGATGGAGATACTGTTTACACAAAGATTTGCAAGCGCCAGCGAACGCACCCCGATAACAGCACTGATCAACACCAGGATAAGGCCAGGTGAAACGTAGGTTCAATACGCAACACGATGGAGGAATCTGTGGTCGAAATGCGAACAGCGGATCGAAGAAGCACCTGCGGTAGGCATGTTCGTGGTCACTCTTGATCCGCAAGCGACCATCTCGCAATTCATGATGTTCTTCAAGCCAACTACTTTCCAGGCCTTGATTGACAAGTTAGCCCAAATGGATCAGATGGATCATAGATCATCTCCTTCAAAGACGGATCCTCGGAATGAAAAGGGGAAAGGAAAAGCAACTTTCATCGCCAATACTCAACAACAGCCGAGCAACTTAAAACCGGTTGTCCGCCAAAGCAACGTACGTCCATGCCCATCCCTCGAGGAGAGACTGGGACGTCCTTATTCGTTTCCTCAGGATAAAACAAGGAGACTGTTCGAGCTGGCAGTGCGCAACAGACTCATACATCTGCCGAATCCAAAATGTCCGTTGCAGCCAAGCGATGTCAACGATCTTAATTACTGCCCTTACCACCAAGCGGTAAGCCATCCAATCGAAGATTGCTTCGTCTTTAAGGGATGGATCGAAGATCAGTACCAACAAGGCAAGTTCACGTTATCCGAAAACTGGAAGGTGAACCCGCCACAGCCTCAGACTCCTAAAAAGACAAACACACTGGGGGCAACATGCTCTTTTGTTGAGGAAGCTCCATGGGAGGTGGCTCTTTCGGCCAAGACCAAAAGGATGCTAAATGATCTTCAGACGTGCACGGCGATTAGATGGAAGAACCCGTTGGAACCTGAGATCATCAAGGGGATGCTGAAGCCGCGCCCAATTCCAAATATTGGTGGTGATAGCCAAAGCATTCACACCCAGCCGTTGAAATCTTCGAAAAAGAAGGAGAAATCCAAGAAGCCCGT
Organism: Agapanthus africanus; assembly: GCA_030015575.1. Classification (NCBI taxonomy): domain Eukaryota; kingdom Viridiplantae; phylum Streptophyta; class Magnoliopsida; order Asparagales; family Amaryllidaceae; genus Agapanthus; species Agapanthus africanus. Next base: position 152,150,071 of record CM057348.1, on the reverse strand, counting down.
GAAGCCTGGCGACAAGCGCACGGATTTGCAGAAACAGATTGACGCACTGGAAGAGTATAACCAGAAGGCGCGGATTCCAATAACGCTCCAAGAGTTTCTCAGCCACGTCCTCGAGGACGAGAACGATGGAGAAGACTCATCAGATGAATCTGAGGACCACGTAGCAAGTTGCCATGTGATCTCTCACTCCTTGATAGATGATAAAGAGGCTCCTTGCACCGAGAAACCGGGGGCGGATCCTGAACCAGAACTTCTGTGGCCGTCAGACGAGATGATCGATGCCTTCCTGAATGAGATTCGTCTGAAAAGTAAAGCCGACCGGGAGCGTGAGATGGCCATATTTGAAAAAGCCAAACGCCGGCGACTGGACAAAAGGGTCGAAACACTCCCACCAGATCAAAGTACATCCACCGCAAATGAAAGCAGGATCAAGACAAGGAAATGATTCGCCAAAGCCATATCAATGGGGATGAGGCCGCCCTCTTTCAGAGAAAATTCTCCTGGTGGTATACATTTTAATGAAACGGACGTACACTCTAACTTCTGCTTATATCATCAGAGGATCGCACATCCTACTGAAGACTGCAACTCCTTTAAGTGTTGGTGGCAAGGATTTGTCGCTCATAGACAACACGTCAATAGAATAAAGCGGGAAGCTCGTAGACAGCGAAAAAATACGACAGATGAGCATAAAAGAGTTGCCGGCAATTGTCATAGGGACGAGCCCGGGGGATCACGAGTTCTCACCTTTGGAAGCGATTCTGACGAAGAAGCCGCCCTCAACCCTCTCTTCAAGGAATTCATTTCTAAAATAAAAGAATTGGAGAGTTGCGAGAACGTTCAGCCGTACAATCTCACGCTACCCGGAAAGAATCTCGGACCCGCAAACGACGGAGCAAACGAAATGAGAAAGGAAAAGGAAAAAACGGCCTTTGTTGCCAACACTCAACAACAGCCGAGTAACCCGAGACCGTTTTGTCGTCAAAACAACAAGCCGCGATACCTCAATGAGAAGTTGAAACGTCCTTACTCGTTTCCCAAAGATAAAACAAAGAGATTGTTCGAGCTAGCAGTGCGCAGCGGGCTCATCACTCTGTCAGATCCAAAACGTCCGTTGCAGCCAGGTGACGTTAACAATCCTAACTTTTGTCCCTACCATAGAGTAATGGGTCACCCACTCGAAAATTGCTACGTCTTCAAAAACTGGGTTGAAGACCAATACCAACAGGACAAGTTCGCGCTACCTGAAAAGTGGAAGGTAAACCCACCACAACCACATGCTCCGAAGAAGATGGACATGCCGGGGGCATCGTGCTCTTTCACAGAGAAAGCCCCATAGACCGAAAAGTCAGTAAACTAGAAATTCGCCTCAAATACGACGACGCTAGACCGAAAAGTCAGTAAACTAGAGATTCGCCTCAAGTACGGCGACGGCGGACCGAAACGTCCTTAAACTAATAATGGACCACTATGTCCTAAAACTGGCTGCGGACCGAAACGTCCCTAAACTAACGACGGACCGCAATGTCCTAAAACTTGCAAATAACTGAAACGTCGTTAAACTACTATCAACCCGCGGCATCCTCAGGCTGGTGTGGTAAAAAAAAACAAAAAAAACCGGTACGTCCATAAGCAAAGTGGGCACGGATGAAAACCCGAAAGGGCTCCGTGAGTAAAAACAGCAGGGCTACCGGCGAGTGTTTGTGAAAACCCGAAAGGGCGCAACCTCGTTCAGGAAAAAAAAAAGAAAGAAAAAACGGTATGTCCATAAGCAAAATGGGCACGGATGAAAACCCGAAAGGGCTCCGTGAGCAAAAACAGCAGGGCTACCGGCGAGTGTTTGTGAAAACCTGAAAGGGCGCAACCTCGTTAAAAAAAAACAAAAAACCAAAAACAAAAAACAAAAAAGGGTATGTCCATAAGCAAAGTGGGCACGGATGAAAACCCGAAAGGGCTCCGTGAGTAAAAACAGCAGGGCTACCGGCGAGTGTTTGTGAAAACCTGAAAGGGCGCAATCTCGTTAAAAGACACTTACAGGGTCCTCTCGACCTTGTAAGGAGAAAACACCTGCGTGAGATCCTTACGACTCACAAGGGAGCAACACACTTAGGGATCCTCACGATTCCTAAGGAGAAATTACACTTGCGAGATCCTCACGACTCGTAAGGAGAACTCTTCTATGGGACCCTCACGGCCCATAAGATTTGGAAGTCTTAAGTTACAGAAACCTTAACCTGTTCTTAAGCAACCCCACAACCTTCGATATTGCCCTACAAGCGGCTCATAACGACCCTTGTATACAATCCACGGGCATGAATAAACATTTCCCTAACAAAGTCCCACCCGTGACTGGGGATATGTCCATATGGTGAACAACCCTTGTAAGTCCTCTCGACTTATAAGGAGAAAATCCTTTTGTAAGATCCTTACGACTTACAGGGGAACATACACTTAGGAATCCTCACGATCCCTAAGGAGAAAACACACCTATGAGATCCTCACGACTTGTAGGGAGAAATACCTTTGTGAGACCCTTACGGCTCATGAAGTCAAAAGCCTTAGTTGACAGGACCCTAACCCTGTTTACTAAGCCACCTTTGTTCGACATCGACTGAGGCAAATGATGATTCGCTCCTGACAATATCCCAGTTGTAGCGATGCTGATGCCTAAATCGGTATCAAATTCCAAGTCCTTTCATGGCAAATGATGATTCGCTCCTGGCAATATTCCAGTCGTAGCGATGCTGATGCTAAGATTGGCATCAGATTCCAAGTTCCACACTCGCGATATAAAAAAAATCAGCGAGCCAAAAATGCATACGGAATAGCCGAAATGATGGGGCAACTTGCAACGAAATTAGCAAGTAAAAATGTATGCATGAAAAATAGCCGAAATGATGGGGCAACCGCAATAAAAAGCAGCGAGTAAAAATGAAATAAATAGCTAAAATGATTGGGCACCGCAAAAAATAGCCGAAATGATAGGGCAATCGCGACCTTCGCGATATAAAAGCTGAAATGATAGAGCATCGCGGGAAAAAGAAATAAGGGTTTTTAATTTATGCCCTACAGGTGATGTTCCATCACTCCCTGTATACAATCCAAGGGCTTAAACAAAGAAGTGATCATATTTCCTCCCCAGGTTTCATCAGAAGAAGAAGCCGAATCTCGACGGGCCACAAATAACCTAGAGATCATCTCAACACTCGTCTCATTACAACGGACACAACTTCAAGCGAAGCGGAACAGCGACAACTCCCAGTTCTATGGCTCGGCGATACACAGATCACCGAGAGTCAAATCTCCACTCCGTGAAATGCGGATATAATCAGCAAAATTCTTGGTCACGTGGAACGCGGATAACGTCACTCTTTGACTCCGTGGAAAACATCCAGAGCGGATCCTGGTCCTCGCAGAGCATGGCAGTGAACCCGTGCGAAGCATCCAGAGCGGAGCCTAGTCCTCGCCTAACGCGGCAGTGAACCCGTGTGAAGCATCTAGTGCAAAATTCCTGGTCACGTGGAACGCAGATAACGTCACTCTTTGACCCCGTGGAAAATGTCCAGAGCGGATCCTGGTCCTCGCAGAGCACGGCAGTGAACTCGTGTGAAGCATCCAGAGCGGAGCCTAGTCCTCGCCTAACACGGCAGTGAACCCGTGTGAAGCATCTAGAGCAAAATTCCTGGTTACGTGGAACGCGGATAACGTCACTCTTTGACCCCGTGGAAAACGTCCAGAGCGGATCCTGGTCCTCGCAGAGCATGGCAGTGAACCCGTACGAAGCATCCAGAGCGGAGCCTAGTCCTCGCCTAACACGGAAGTGAACCCGTGTGAAGCATCTAGTGCAAAATTCCTGGTCACGTGGAACGCGGATAACGTCACTCTTTGACCCCGTGGAAAACATCCAGAGCGGATCCTGGTCCTCGCAGAGCACGGCAGTGAACTCGTGTGAAGCATCCAGAGCAGAGCCTAGTCCTCGCCTAACGCGGCAGTGAACCCGTGTGAAGCATCTAGAGCAAAATTCCTGGTTATGTGGAACGCGGATAACGTCACTCTTTGACCCCGTGGAAAACGTCCAGAGCGGATCCTGGTCCTCGCAGAGCACGGCAGTGAACCCGTGCGAAGCATCCAGAGCGGAGCCTAGTGCTCGCCTAACGCGGCAGTGAACCCGTGTGAAGCATCTAGAGCAAAATTCCTGGTCACGTGGAACGCGGATAACGTCACTCTTCGACCCCGTGGGAAACGTCCAGAGCGGATCCTAGTCCTCGCATTAACATGGAGTGATCACCACCGCGACATTCGTCTCGATACATAGGACGCAATGCCTGAAAACGAAGCGAAGGCCAAATTCCTAGCTTCAACGTCTTAACGGCAAGTCATATAAAGCCTGAAAGACAATCGGAGATCATCTCGCACCAAGGCGGAGTGGTCACCACCTCGACGTTCGTCTCGATACAGCAGACACAACATCACCAAAAGGAGCCACGGCAAAATCCCAGGTTCCAAACCTCGACGGTTCACCAGCAACCTAGAGACAACCACGACATTCGTCTCGATACAGAGGACGTAATGCCGGCAAACGAAGCGAAGGCTAAATTCCTAACTTCAGGGTCTTAACGGCAAGTCATATAAAACCGGAAAGACAATCGGAGATCATCTCGCACCAGTGTGGAGTGGTCACCACCTCGACGTTCGTCTCGATACAGCAAACGCGTCATCACCAAAAGGAGTCACGGCAAAATCCCTGGTTCCAGACCTCGACGGTTCACCAGCAACCTAGAGATAACCACGACATTCGTCTCGATACAAAGGACGCAATGCCAGCAAACGAAGCGAAGGCTAAATTCCTAGCTTCAGGGTCTTAACGACAAGTCATATAAAACCGGAAAGACAATCGGAGATCATCTCGCACCAGTATGGAGTGGTCACCACCTCAACGTTCGTCTTGATACAGCAGACGCAACATCACCAAAAGGAGTCACGGCAAAATCCCTGGTTCCAAATCTCGACGGTTCACCAGCAACCTAGAGACAACCACGACATTCGTTTCGATACAAATGACGCAATGCCAAAAAACGAAGCGAAGGCTAAATTCCTAGCTTCAGGGTCTTAACGGCAAGTCATATAAAACCGGAAAGACAATCGGAGATCATCTCGCACCAGTGTGGAGTGGTCACCACCTCGACGTTCGTCTCGATACAGCAGACGCAACATCACCAAAAGGACTCACGGCAAAATCCCTGGTTCCAAACCTCGATGGTTCACCAACAACCTAGAGACAACCACGACATTCGTCTCGATACAGAGGACGCAATGCCAGCAAACGAAGCGAAGGCTAAATTCCTAGCTTCAGGGTCTTAACGGCAAGTCATATAGAACCGGAAAGACAATCGGAGATCATCTCGCACCAGTGTGGAGTGGTCACCACCTCGACGTTCGCCTCGATACAGCAGACGCGATATCACCAAAAGGAGTCACGGCAAAATCCCTGGTTCCAGACCTCGACGGTTCACCAGCAACCTAGAGACAACCACGACATTCGTCTCGATACAGAGGACGCAATGCCAGCAAACGAAGCGAAGGCTAAATTCCTAGCTTCAGGGTCTTAACGGCAAGTCATATAAAACCGAAAAGACAATCAGGGATCATCTCGCACCAGTGTGGAGTGGTCACCACCTCGACGTTCGTCTCGATACAGTAGACGCAACATCACCAAAAGGAGTCACGGCAAAATCCCTGGTTCCAGACCTCAACGGTTCACCAGCAACCTAGAGACAACCACGACATTCGTCTCGATACAGAGGACGCAATGCCAGCAAACGAAGCAAAGGCCAAATTCCTAGCTTCACGGTCTTTACGGCAAGTCATATAAAGCCTGAAAGACTATCGGAGATCATTCCACACCAGCGCGGAGTGGTTATGACTCATCGGGGCTCTCCAAAATGAGTCTAACCTCAAGTAAAAAGCGGCATGGCAAATTCCTAGCGCTTGCTCTTCCGACGGTCAAACTGCCAAGGAGGATTGCTTGAAGACGTCTTGTCCAGCCCCCAAAGGGATCAGAGACACGGCAGTCGCAGGGCTACTCGAACAGCACGATTGCCTGTCGAGGAATATATCAGCTCATGCGACGGTACGACGGCCAAAACCCTAAGTACCACAGACCCTAATGGACTTCTGTCTTGAAGAGCAGAGGTTAACTGTGACGTTAGGATATTCTTGTGAGATCTGCTCGATCCGTTTCGACTCGTGAGGAAATTGATGTCTTTGCGAGATTTTCTCGATTCGTCTCGACTCGTGAGATAAAGCCTTAGGCAGTAGGGATTAAAAAACCTGTTTCCTAAGCACTGGGACCCTGCAAGTCGGCCCAAAACGGTCTCTTGCATACTATCCACGGGTCACACTCTCCAAAGTCGAATCTCGACAAGGAGGGAAACAACCGCTTACGGGTCCTCTCGACTCGTAAGAGGGAAAACTCTCTTATAGGATTCTTACGACTTATAAGAGAAAACACACTTAGGAATCCTCATGATTCCCAAGGAGAAAATACACCTACGAGATCCTCACGACTCGTAGGGAGAAAAGTCTTTATGAGACCCTCGCGGCTCATAAAGTTGAAAAGCCTTAGGTGGCAGATCCTACCCCTGTCTCATAAGCCATCACTGCCCTGCAAAGAAGTCAAGATGGACCGACCATCTATGAGCCACACTTGCCAAAGCTACATGCCACTGAAAGGGAGAAGCTACTCATGAGCATATAAACTATTTCACGCCAGAGTAAAACATAAAGAAATGGAAGGGTGCGGCTCATGGGGATGAGGGTTTGGAACTATATCCCTTAAGAGTTGAGATTTGAGTCAATGATAAATGACGACGCTTGTGTCCGCTCGTTATCTTCTCAGATCAAGATTCTGAAACTGATACACCAACCCGAAACTGGTCATACGCCATGCATAACTCTGCATAACTCTGCACTACTTCACCCATGTACATACTTACGTGGGCAAAGTAGTAGGGGGCATTTGTTCCCGCCAAAAATTTCTGCGCAAAAGAGTCCAAGGTATCAAATGGCAGCGATACGCTTAAGGAAATACGAACCAGTATTTTCCGGGCTGTTTTTTGATAAACTCCCGAATGATAAACGGATAAATTCTGATCGTATCGAAAGCGTCTCGAAAAACCCTTCGATTTGATATATTATGGGCTTCATAATTCATCCGGGATCAAAAGTTATGAGGCATTACGTGTCCACACGTGATGGGCTTTTAAGAACCCGTTGGAGGAGTTAAAAGATATAATAAAAACTTAGAAAAGACCCCAATGGGGCATCACGTGCTCATACGTGACCATGGGCCACGTGCAGACACGTGATGGGCTCTTAATGCCTCTAAAATAATGAATAGAATTAAATTCTAAAATCCGTTCCCTGATTAAAAATCAGAAGTTACCTCAATGAGGTATCACGTGCTCACACGTGACCAATGGTCACGTGTTGACACGTGATGGTTAAAACAACAATATAAACAAGCGGCTGTTAAAGGAACCAATTTGGAGGTCACGTGCTCACACGTGACCAAGGGTCACGTGCCGGCACGTGACAGGCTTTGAAACCCTTACAGTTTAATAGAATTAAAATTCTAAATTTCTCTAAAATCTTTCGAAATAGAATTAAAATTCTAAATTTCTCTAAATCTTTCCAAATGGAAAAGGATTATGGGGACCGTTGGATTAAAGATCCAAAGGTGATTAAATATCACCAATTTATGGAAATATCCTAGACAAGGAAAGATTTCCCCTAAATCTCACCGGAAATAACAAACAGAATATCTTTGGATTTAAAATCCAACGGTGAATAAAATTCACTGAATGATCTAAAGGCACATATTAATTATGAAATCAATTCAAATCTTTCAATGAGAGATTTGCTAAACAAATTGATTCTCTTCCTTCTCCTATAAATAGGAGCCAAGGAGAGAAGAGGAGGGATGGACCTTTTGGAGAGAAAAACAGAGAGAGAAGAATTTAATTCTCAAGAGGGAAGAAAAGAAAGGAGAATTTAATTCTCAACAAAGAAAACCCTAGATGAGAAAAGAAAGGGAATCGAAACTTTAAAAAGAGAATTTAATTCTCAAAATTTAAGAGTTTAACTCTTCTGCAAAAAAAAAGAACTTAGTTCTTCTTCTGGTTGAAGATCTGCACAGAGCACATCTCATCATAAGTTGAGAATTTAATTCTCATCGGGTCGAGATCCTGCCATGCAGATCCTAAACTTAGAAGGGGAATTGAGTTTTGAGAATTTAATTCTCTTAAAACAAAACTAGGGTTTAACCGTAATCAAGAATTTAATTCTTTTACAGATCTGGGAATTTAATTCCTTTGAAAAGAAATCAGGATTTTATCCTAAATAAGAATTTAATTCTTAATCTTACAGAGAATCAAATTCTCAAAATAAAATGAAGAGACTTAAAAGATCTCCATGCATGCAAAAGACCAAGGTCACGTGTCCCCACGTGACCCTTGAAAAGATCCCTGAAGAAAAGAAGCTTTGAGGTAATGCCTCACGTGCTCCCACGTGACTCCCAAAACGCAGAAAGAAAAAGCAAAGGAAATGAAAGCTTTGGGCGCTCTTACGTGTTATCACGTGACCCCTCAGCAAATGCTTTAACAATTGGCGCACAGATCCCCATCACGTGCCAACACGTGATGCTCTAAAATAAAAATAAAAGTGTTTAACACTTATTCGTGGATTTGAGGATAAAACAAAAGGAGATCGGGCTCCACATTTAGGGCGCCCTCACGTGTCCCCACGTGACCCCTAACAAATCCCTTTAATACCCAATAGATGGATGCCTATCACGTGCCCACACGTGATGACCAGGAAATGAAAAGTGTTTAACACTTAATTGCAGAACGAAGAAAAGGGATCTGGTCCCACCTTTGGGCGCTTTCACGTGTCCATACGTGACCCCTCTATCTTTAGTGTTTAACACTAATTTGAGTATTATATTTCCAGTGTTTAACACTGATTGTTTCTAGTGTTTAACACTAAATTGAAGATTATATCTCCAGTGTTTAACACTGATTGTCTTTTAGTGTTTAACACTAATTTGAGAGTTCTACCTCCACTGTTTAACACTGTTGTTCTCTAGTGTTTAACACTACTTTTAGCCAAACTAGCTAATTTTCCAGAGACAAAAGTCCCTCCTCCAAATGAATCTCAAAATTGAGGAAATCAAAGACAAAATATTGTCAGGGCCCCCAAACCTCTGTTTAGTACTGCTGAATGATGAGGGGCTAAACCCAGACAAATGTCTAATGGACCAACAGAGGGCCAATATTTCAAACATAATTGGACTTAGCCCAAACTGGCCATAAGTTCTCAAATCATTTTGAACTGAGCACATCTGCTCTTTCAACCAACTCATTGGTTCAAGGGTATATCTCTGAACTTTGTCGTTGTAATCCTTCAACGTCTTCAGAGAGGTGACGGGTTCCAACAATCACACATTAATACGGACTGTGAGGTCCTTAAACTCATGGACTAATGCGTCCTTAAACTAACATTTATCCCCAAAACGGGAATGATGGACCACCATGTCCCTAAACTGGCAATGGACCACTATGTCCCTAAACTGGCATTGGACCTCTACGTCCTTAAACAGGTAATGGACCACCATGTCCCTAAACTGGCATTGGACCTCTACGTCCCTAAACTGGCAATGGACCACTATGTCCCTAAACTGGAACATGGACCACTATGTCCCTAAACTGGAACAGTAGAGCCCCCAAACGCTCTTTTGTCGGATCTAAACGATCCCGTTAAGTTGATCTTAGTCTCAAACTGGACTAACGTATCCTTAACAAACGTTTAAGTTGATCTTAGCCTCAAATACGGCCAACGTATCATTAAACCCTCAAACAGACTTTAGTCCCAAATTGGACTACAGGTCCCCCAACCAACTTTGGTTCAAGGGTACATCTCTGAACTCCTCTGATATCTGTCGTTGTAATCCTTCAACGTCGTCAGAGAGGTGACGGGTCCCGACGGCCATTCATTCAATGGACCACTATGTCCCTAAACTGGAACAATAGAACCCAAATGCTCTTTTGTCGGATCTAAACGATCATGTTAAGTTGATCTTAGTCTCAAATTAGACTAACGTATCCTTAACAAATGTTTGAGTTGATCTTAGTCTCAAGTATGGCTAACGTATCCTCAAACCAAAACCCCAAACCCAAATCTAAGAAAATACGGATTTGGACTATTCCACGTCCTACGGGCGACGACATAAATTAGTCTCCGTATACAATCCACGGGCAACCACAAATAAAACAAACACCCACGAAACGAAGTGAAATTCTAGAGAAGGAGAAAGTTGCTACCGCGATGCGGTAGCGTAATTAGCTGCAGGGGCTTGCGCCTGCAAGGAAGAGCGTCCCCACAATCAAAAACCCCTCAGATGAGGGGGAATCTGACGAAGTCTGCTACATCGGCATCATCCGTCTAAACCTCCGATACACGGTGCCATAAATCAACTTGGCATCTTCGGAGAGGTGGACGGATAGCACCTATTAGCATCTGCCCCGAATCTCAGGCAAGACGTCCATGTCTTCGCCGCCATTCGGAGGGGAACACTAGGTCCCATCAGATATCTAGACATATTCTAAGACAGGTATTGCTCATTTCGCGAGATAGGTTTCTCCGCGAACTTGAGATTAAGAGAGACATAGAAAGAAACATCAGGACGGATCCACTAGCTGAGGCTATTTCTCGAACACAATAGTTTCACAAACGGGTTTTGTGAGACTGATTAATAGAGGAGTTAGGTGTTCAGTATCACACGGGCTGTGAGTATGCGACATCGCAATAATTAGCCTTGAGTGCAAGTGGGAGATTGTTGGATATAGTGCCCTCAAAATCGATTATTGGATTGCAGGCACGTGATTGCAATGATTGAGGGAGGACCTATACCGGTAGGAAAGTCTTACTCGAGAGGTTTGTATACTATCTGGTTTGTCTTTATCATCGTGTATATGCTTTAGGTGACACTGTAGTTCACTATTACACGTTGATAGAGAATAGTATGCTACCATGGTTTGTCTTTATCATCGTGTACAGATTTAGGTGACATGTTCACTATTACACGTTGATAGAGCCCTTAGGATCCTGCTTGACTACCAACAGTATGATGGCGATCATATACGTGAGAGTTGGGTAGTCCATAAGCACATCCTTAAAAGTGGTCCCTAGTCATGAGAGTTTTGAGACAGGGCATCGATACTCCGGAGTAGACTAGTGTATACAGTCGAGACCCCGACGAGAGGCGGTGGCCGGTCTCACAAGCCACTGGTGTCAGTTGGTTCACCTAAGATGTATACAGGTGCTCATTGGGTTATGACTACACCGGACAGGACTCGCTGGGAACATGCTAGTTGGTATTATACGTGACGTCAGATAGCAGTTCCCTGGTGACATGTGTACAGGTTAGTTCATCGACCTGAGATCGTCATTTGTCTCGTGTGAGTTCCCACTGTGCTTTGATTACTACCCTACCACGGCTCAAAGGAGTCGTGCAAACAGGTTTTAGTTGGGTACAGTCCCGAGCCACATGGAGGCAGTGAGCGGATCGGCAGGGGTTTCGTTTCTCACGGTATTGGAGGTGAGATCGCGCTGTGTCTAGGAGAGCCATTACATAAAGCCCTCGGCCGAGGCATGAGATTTACTGGTAGGTATTCCAGTAGTATCTCAGGGTGTTCTGGGCTACACTCCGACACGACTTGTACCGCTTTTGGGGGTCTGACTTTTACCAACCCCCTAGGCCCGCCATGCGATACTCATAGACGAACGGATCGGACTGTACGGATATTGTCACTGACATGCTCAGTAGGGTGTCAGGATGAGTTCGCTCATCAACCTCCATTTTGGTCAATACCTAGTAGCCTGTTACGTACGGCTAGTACCTCTGACGTGCTAGTGGTTAAATCCACAGCCAATGTATTGACGAGTCTTTAGAGTCCCCCACAGACTGTTTCTCAAATTTCGGGCGAAACGTTGTAGAGGCCGTATGATATATGGCAGGGTTCGATCATATACGTGCGGTATTGCACGGATCATGATCGGGCGAATCATACTAGTGGGCTTTGGTTTAAGCCGGATCCTAGTATTAGATTTGTTGGATTACTTTAGTCTCATCGTATTCGCATTCGGTCGGAATGCGGATGCAGGTATGTATATACAGGTGAGGGGTATCCTTGTGATCCGTCACGAGTTTATTTTAGATGTTGCCGTATCTTTTTATTGTTGCAAACATTTGGATTAATGTTTGTTAATGGAAATTGTGAGCTAAACATCATTATTTAGTGCATTAATGTGACATGGACATATATGGTGACTCATGGTCTCTTTTAGTGTGTAAATGTCACATTATGAGATTGATGTGTATTAATATGATGAGATGAGAGAGAGAGGGGCTGCCATGATTTAGGTTTTGGTTTTGTATTTTGAAACTCTCTCTCTCTCATATTATCATTCTAACACAAGAAAAGAAAAGAAAGAAACTCCTTCTTCTTCCTCTTTCTTGCCTAGCTCATTGTCTCCATCAATGGCAACACCTCTAACCTCCATCCAAACTCATGGATGCAAGAGACAAAGTGATCACAAACATTCTCTACAACATCTTGGACATGTCGGCTAGCACACTTCGTGCCCGAGTTGCTTCGGATGAAGCGGGAGCCCGTAAAAAGAATCGTTGATGTGGTGCCCTTTCCGACGAGTAGATTAAGACCGGAGTTGCCGAGGGGAGCTTGGGATGGTGGCCAAAGACCGAAGGACACGGATCGATCGGTATAGCATTCTATCCCTTCTCTAAATAGCTAGTTGTAGGTTAACGGTTCGATCCGGGTTTTAAGCATACAATAGCGCCGGTTTTCAAGTTAAGAAAAAATTTCGTTTCCGCATTTTGGCCTCGGAAAGACGGCCGGGGCGCTACCGTAGTCTTACAGTTTTTACATGAATGAAAATGAAAAAACTCTCATCTCACATAAAAAAAAAACCCGGCCATTTAAACACGACGATCCAATATAACATATCCAGCAACACATAACATCACAAGTCATCAACGTAAGTAAATATATGTATCCCAATTGTCGTTGACGTATAGCAACGAAAACGGCGATACACTACATATTACACTTACGGCTGCAGAAAAGGAAGTGAAAAACTACAACAGTTGGAATCCGCAACAACCTTAGACATCGCATGTCTAACCAAATGAATTCTTTAGACATCGCATGCCTAATAATTATAAACCCCGCATTTTAGTCTCGATATTGAAAACACTTTCCAATAATCAGTCGGGCAATTCAACAAGATTCCCGACATTCCGATCGAATGCTCGTCGGAAACTTTAGTAGACGGTCGCACTCCCCGATATCGACGACGAAGTGCACTTAGACGGAACACCGCGGCCGCGAGCACCCGGACGGATGCTTTTTGGCAACGAAGTTCTCCTACAGTCACTTGGTCGGGGTTATGGAGTGTGGCTATCTAGTAATGTTACCCGGCGAGTATCCGAATACACAAAGTGATTGCGATGGAGTTTTGATCGCATCAAAATCCCGTGGCAACCGATCAAATGAGACTAAATTGCTAGATTTATAAAATTCAAATGTTGGTGATTCCAATTATTGTATCACAATATACTAGACTATGTTAAACGTTTCGAACGAATCAACAAATCCCTACAACTCCCAATGAGCTCAACACTTGAGCGAAGTTAAAGTATCCAAACGTGCCACAGTACCTATGATCCAGCCGTAGAAGGGTCAAACCAACATCTCACCTATGACACCGCGGAACCACGGCAAACCCTAAGATTCAAACCGTGGTTCCGAGGGCACAGAATTGAGTTATGGTTTATGTTCTTCTAGAGGGTCCATAGAGTTACTTGCACGAACATTGAATATAATTAACTTAGAAAAAGTTCCAACACTTGGAAATTTCAGAGGGGGTCATGGGGTGAAGTTTGAATTTTGTTCGAAGTGTTAAACATGGTCTAGGTTACCAATACAATGCCAAAAAAATACGAATACGAAATACTCCGCAAAGTGTCCATAACACAATTATCATCACATGAAAATCTAGACTTCCCAAACAATACCAGAAACCCCAAAATAGGAGTAAAAGATCACAGGTGCAATACGAGGGGGAGGGGAGCCTAAGGGGTCAACGACGCCGGAATTCTTGGCCATGTCGTCGGTCAGGAACCGAGCACCCCCTTCGTATTTCCACTATGTTCTTAAAATACCCTAAATGCCACTGTGCAGTTGCTTAAATAATTTTTAGACCACTTTTCAAAAAATTTACAGAGAGCATTCTCATAGGGTTTCCAAAATCGTATTTTGCGGGGTTTTTTGTTTTCGTATTGTCTTAATATCGTCTAAGTTTCTAGTTAGGCTCTGATACCATGTTGGGATTCCTTAGCACCTAGCATAGGGTTTGCAAGCATCACTCATATCACAACAAAAGTTAGAGGGGGTGCTAAGCAATCAACCTAAAGATCATACTATAAAACTAGGGTAACAAAACTTGTAATCTAACATTACAAAGAGAAGTGAATGAAAATACAACCTTTGTAGATCCGGTCCTTCACTTCTAAAGCTCCGTGTTGACGTCCCTTCGCTGCGATCATCATAGTCCCGAACTCTAGAAAGGATTTCCCCGGAGAAATGATCAAGCTAGCTCGTTGACTTCGAGGCCGAAGATGATCTACGTCGAGGTGACTCAAACTCAAGCTCCCTCTTCACTAGGTCAAGAACTTTGTGAAGAGAACACCCTAAACTAAATGGCAAGTAGTAGAGGATGATAAAATAGGAAATGGATTCACTTTAGATTTTAATTTCTCACTTTATTTCTTCACTTAGAAAAATCTAGCAAGGTTTTCTTCTTGATGAAGAAGAAGAAGAAGAAAGAAAGAATAATGAGAAAAGAATAATAAGTGAAGATCATTATCATAATACAACCATGGGTGAGTTAATATCATCCACTAACCTTTGTAGAGACTAAACCATGGTTTGGTTAATAAATATCTTTAGTAAAATAAAGTGACTGGACTTTGTCAAAGATGCTTAAAGCTTCATGAAACTTCAAGTTAAGACAAAGAAAGCCGCCATTTTGAATTACAAAAATAAATAAAAACCCTAACCATTATCTTAATTATGGTGTAAGTCATACACACACCCAAGTTTGCATGTATCATCAAGCATGATACAATCATGTACACAAACATATATCACATATACATTATGTGCACATCAAGTAAGAAAATCAATCTTAAGTGAACAAATACTAGTTAATGTAAAGTAATATATCAAATATATAATTATACATTAAATCATTAAATCAACACTTGATTTAATGATCCGGTCATATCGCATATAACCGATTAATATCTAGTGTATCAATATATCGAATCAACACTTGATTCGGTAACTCGGCTATATCGCATATAACCGATCGATGATACAAATCGTGAGAATAGAATACGGTATCACATACTCGTATTATTCTCGGTCCCGCACATATCTCATATGCGCTCCTATTTCATTTCGGTTAAGCCAGGAAACCTCTGTGTAGGACTCTAAAGACTCGTCAATATACCGGCAGTAGGTGGTGATCATATCAGACACCCACAAGCCGCAAACGGTCTGCTAAACGTAACGGCCACCCGGGTATTGAGCGATCAGAAGATCAACGAGCAAGCCTGCTCACACTCCTGCGATTCCAACCAGTAACACTTACCGCACAGTCCGGTCTGTTCATCTGATATGTCGCATATCTCGCCTAGGGGTGATAAACGTCAGACCCCAGTAGCTTGATAAGTCATGCCGATGTAAGTTCCATAACGAGCGTGAAACTACTGATAACACTTACCAGTAAATCACATCAATCCTGGCCAGGGATTTCCAGTTATGGCCAGTCGAGCATAGTGCAACATCAACCCCTAATACCGGGAGAGACGAATCCCCTCCTATCGCTCATTGCCTCCATGTGACCCGGGACTGTACCCAAAAACTAACTATTTGCACGACTCAGTAGAGCCGTGGTAGGGTGGAAATCAAAGAACAGTGGGAGACACACAAGACTCTATGATGATCTTGGGTCAACAGACTAAGCTGTACTAGTGTCACCAGAGAACTGCCATCTGACGTGAGGTATAATACCATCTGGGAGTTCTAGGCGAGTCCGTTCAGTGTACCCAGTCTCCACTGAGCACCCGTATACCATCTCAGATGTCAAACACCAATGGATATGGGATCATCCATCGCCCATCACATGGGTCGAGAAGATATACACTAGTCTACTCTGGAATATCGATGCCCCGTCTCGATATTCCTACGACTAGAAACATTGAAGGATGTATTCATGGACTACCCAAGCCCCACTAGTATGATCTGCATCATAATTCTGGAAGTTGAGTACACATCCTAAGGGTTTTATCAACATGTAACAGAGAGACAATAAGTGTACATGTTAAGATAAAGAGCAACCAGATAGCGTACTATCATGTCGAGCAAGAAAGTCCTTCCTATATATGTCCAAGCATCCACTACAATATACATCTCATGTACAGTAATGGCCTCTAGGGCATACATACAACTAACATGAAGTCACATCATGCAGGTCCGTTCTGCATGGAAACCTAAGCAATATAACATAAGAATTATAAGACTCAGCAACTAAACATTCTTTATATTTCATATTCCTTGAATCTATCCTAACCCTATTTTCTTTCATGGTTATGGATTCTCCAAACAATACTAGCACCAACGTGAATGACAACACCCCACCACCACCACCACCTCTACCACTTACACCTACCATAGCTGATCCGATCAACGAGCAAACGGTTTTGCTTGAGGCAACCAAGAGCCTCTTGGAGGGACAGCAGCAGCAGATTGCTATACTCCTGAACTACCCAGAAGCTAAAGAACCTAGAGTGAAACAATTTCGGGAACTGCATTCTAAGTAATTTTCTGGGAAAGAGAGCCCTCTGGAAGATAAAGAATGAGCTCAATCCATTGAGGACGATCTGGCAGCAGCACAAGTGCCAGACATTGCTTGGGTAAGGGTTGCGAAACTGAAACCCATGGATAATGCCTGAGTATGGTGGAAGGCGGAAGAAATCCTTCTTACTCAGCCAATCGAATTGAAGACTTTTCACGACATGATCGACGCGAAGTATTTTCCCAAGACTGCCCGATTTGGTATGGAGCAGCAATTCATCCATCTACAACAAGACTCTATGTGGAGTAAATTCATGAATGAGTATGATGCTGAGTTTATTATGTTGAGCAGGTTCGCGACACATCTTATACTGACTGCTGAGATCAGGGCCAGAAGATTTCAGCAAGAGTTGGACCAGGAGATCCAAACTGCATTAGCTACAGGGGATTTCCCAACCCACGACTTAGCTTTGAAGGCTGCCCGTCGATACGAGGCAGTAGTGTAACACCTGAGCCCAATACTACTATTTCTGTTACTGGTTGAGTGTTCGTCATTGCTCATTTCATTTATCTTGCTTGTTTGGTTCTTATTGCAAAATTTTAACCGGCTAAGTCAGTTTTACATATAACAAATTTTAACACCTAAAGTAAAATTAAAAATATCTATATAGGCCTACTCGACACCCCTAGCCGCGTGGTAGCGTCCGTGCCTCGAGTTCTCGTCCCGTTCGGTAAAACGGACAAGTTTGGACGGCTACGCACGCGTACAGGTGTCCGACTTGGGGGCATGCTTTTTAATCATAAAACATTTCATTTTAAAATTTGGAACCCGCTTAAAATCCTATTATTTGAATTTCAAATTTTTGGGCGCAACCCGGGCGCGATTTGGAAATGTTTCATTTAGCGCCAAAATCCCAATTTAATAAAATATTCTAAACTATAATATATATATTCAAACCTTACTGTTACGTATATAATCTTTAAGAAATCCTTTTAAATTTTGTCATTTTCAAACTTTCAGCCAATCAAAATCACGAGAGGTTTAAACCCCGAAGGCCCCGCCTCGTTTCCTCTCTCTTTCTCTGCCTCTATCTCTCTCTATCTCTATCTCTCTCTTATATATCTCTCTCTCTCTCACTTATATCTCTCTCTCTCTCTCTTCTATATATTATATACTTCTACCTCCTTCCTCCTTTCTCTGTTGCGATCGCAGAACCCAACCCGTGCAACCCTAGTCGCCTCCGCCTCGTTCCCTTCACCACCGCAGCCCCACGCCGGCACCACCAACGCCTACTCTCCTTCCTCCTCACTTCGACCGCACCTCCCTCCACCTTTCTCCCTTCTTCCCAGCGCCTGCAGGTGGCCACCGCACACCCTCGCACTCGCCCGCGCCACCTCGTCGGCGTTCCTCCATCGCCGGCGATCCTAGCCTCACCCCACCATATTCACCAGCTCGTTTCCTCCCTCGCCCTTGCATCAACACCCCGGGCACCCTGCACCACCCCGACCACCTGCTCACCCCGCCTGCACATCCCCTGCACACCGTCGGACCGCCGCCTGTCGCCGCCGACGACCCCATTCTCGTGTCCCCGACCTCTCAGGCACACCCCTCGGTGAGATGACTTTCCCCCTCTCCTCCCTTCCTTTTCCATTCTCGACTAATGCATTCGTGAATCTACAGACCTCTTATCGCGGTTACTATCGGCTGGCTGCCGGAGCTCCGTCGACGGGGTCGACCGTCACCGCCCGTCCCACGGATCATCGTGAGCACCCCTTCTCAGATCCTACTCGCTTCCTTCTTTGTTTTTCTCTTCTCTGTTGTTTGCATGTATTGATAGTTCACTGTTCATTCCTCGGCCGGAATCCGACGATGCCGACGACTTGATCCAACGTTCCAGCAAGGTACCCCGATCCGCGTGGCCCCATTGTTCGTTGTTTGGGTTCAATCCGTGAACCGTACGTCCGTCGCGTGTTTCCCCGTCGACGTTACGTCCGTTTTTCCCGGTTCGCGAACCGTCGAGGCAAGTATTACTTGCTACATGCTATGCTATACAAATTATATGTGTTTGACTCATTAAACTTGCAAAATTAACTAGGTGTAGCTACTTTTCTCATTTGGACGAAATATGACTTATATCATGATACAGTTAACCTAAAACCGCATTTTTGCCACTTTAACCCTAATAACGAAGTTACCCGTTAATCACATTTACCGTTTAAAGGACGGTAACCTTACACTTGTAGCTCTATTACATTCTGATATTGATATAACAGTATTGCACCGTCATGTGATTTATTGCACCGCAAGGGTGCTCAAACCTGTTAATATGATAATACAACTGCACTATATTAATGCACCATTGTGATTAAATGAACTGCTTATTGTCGTTTACTTTATTTCCTGCTGTTATTCCTTGTTCGATTATATACCTGTTATGAGCACACCCTCGATTGTGTTACATCTTGACCTGACCTTGCTACACATGACATGTATACATACCGATGCACCGGACATGGTACCCTTTACTATCAACTTAACCTGTTGTACCATGACCTGACCTGTTACCTGATCTCATGCCTAATGCCAACAAACCTGACTTGGAGTCCTCATAGACCATTCGTGTTGTCTATCCAGACAAACCTGACCTGTTACCTGATCCTGTGTTGGCATTAGTCCTTGATTATTGAATACCTGACTTGACACATATAACCTGGGGGTATGGGGAAATCAAACGGGTAATCTAAAGTGTAACTTAAAAGGGTATTACTTGATCCGTGGTCCCGGGGGGTAACGGGACAGAGCCATTCGTGACTCTTACATTCCTGATCCATGGTCCCGGGGGGCAACGGGACAAAACCATTATTAGTTCCCATCTTCCTGATCCGTGGTCCCGGGGGGTAACGGGACATATCCTTTGAGTTACATGGAGGATTACTCGAATTGATTTCAAAGACTTTAGAATAGGAAACCGATAGAACAGTTTAGTTACCCACTGCACACTACCATGCACTGCTTGTTTCATACTATTGCTTTATTCATGTTTATTTCTGCATTGCTTATTACCATGTTCATATTATATTATTGGTTGACATGACGCGCTGACGTCTGGGTTTTGCATGGCCCAGATTCTTTACCACTGTCGCTGACCGAGCAGGAGTACTCCAGCCAGCAGGCTGATTTGTGAGTTTTATAGTGATTAGTTTTATTTCCTGCATTTCTTTTCCAGATATGAGCCCGCATTATGGGACATACTTTTCTATTATTGCATTGGATCATTTGCTTCCGCACTTATTTATCATTGACTCTTGTTATTCTGGATTTGGACATGTGTTAGATAATTTTTATCCTGTTCTTGATATCTCTACAGCCGTAATGTGACTGTGGATGGATACTTCCTACCCACAGGTAGCATGGTTGGCTATGTCACGTGCCCAATCTTGCGTACTCTGGGAAGCGGGGCGTGACAAGTAGTGAAGAAGAAGGGCAGACCTTAATCTGCCGGTGTGAAGCGCCCTGCTACTCAGATAGCAGGAGGAGCCTTTTCTAGGCCACCGTTTGTAACCAGGGGACTGGAAGCAACATTTAACCGGCCCAGTCCAGACTTTTTCTACTACTGCAAGAGGTATGAACACCTGTAGAAGGACTGCAGGCGCGTAAACGGCTTGTGCTTAGTTTGTGACGCATCTACTCATGGTATTAGAACATGTCCTCATAGACGCAACCCAGTTCCAACACACATCAACTATCCGCAGCGGCCAACTATTCAGGCATCTGCACCTCGTCTTGCTCTCCCAGCTCCACCTCCACGTGGACCTCCTGCACAACCTACTCGCCAATTCCATCAGGCACTGAGGAACATGCCTCGAGGGCAGAGAAATATGCTCCAAGAATAGAGGAATGTGCCTCCAGCTAGGAGAAATGTACCACGGCGTCAGGCTTTCACCTTAGCAGCCATGGAAGCCGAAGCTTTAGGCCAAGGTAACACAGGTAATTCCCTTCAATCTTTTCAAACGCTTGCATCATCTCTTACTTTTCATGCACTACCAGTGTTCCTTTCACTACCACGATCACCAAATTTTTCTTGAAACTGTTACAACTTCCTTCTATAAATTTCGATGACGAAATTTTTTATAAGGAGAATAGAATGTAAAACCCTAAACTTTCTGTACAAAATTTTTGTAAAGTACAGAAAGGAATACCTTAGCCTGAGCACAAGTTATAAATTTAATTTGTTTTAGATCAGTAAGAAATAACTTGTAGCTCACTGGTAAAGCCTTACACTGCTGTGACATCATAGCCCCTGTGTTCAAATCCCCCTATCCATATATTATTTTTAATGATTTTTTAAAAACTTTTCGGAAGCCCAAAAGTTTACACGTGCAATACACGTAAAAAATGAAAAGTCTCAGAAATCAAACATGTGGAAATTGTTATTTGATCAGACTTTAACATGTAGCACCAATCCCACCCCACCCCTCACTATAATGGCCGGCGATGATTGATTTTAGGCCAGTGCCGCCGGGTGGAACTGTCGGTATTGCCCCCAAAATTTTTACCCTAACCCCTTGGCCTCCTCCACTACTCCTCTTCTATTTGAATTTCCTGCAATTCTCTAGAGAATTAAAAATCACCATTAAACCAATGTTTTAATACATTCTGATTCTCATTTTTAATTCCCTAAACCCTAATTTCTTCAATAAATACAACATCACACCCTAGCCTTCTCCATTCTGAAATCTATCATCAAAACTCTCAAATTTTTCCAAGTCAAATTAGTTCTACAAGTGGAGTTAGTCAAAGGTCATCTTCCGGCGACGACTCGGGACAAATCCAGTGACACTGCGACTCCACGAAGCTCTCAAACCCTTCCTCTACCTCCCCTCTCTCATATAATCCAGTAAGTACCCTCTCTTCTCATCTCTTCCTATTCTAAAAGGATCTCTTTTCAAAACTCATCGGAAGCGGAGTTATTCCGACTTCCGATTCTAATTTTGTTAAAAACACAACTTTTTTTAATAACCAAACATCCATATCGTTACATCTTGTTTAGTAATCTTAAAACAAACATTTAGAACAAGTTTCAATTCAAAATACAATGTTATACAACTTTTATTTCAATTTTACGGTTAAATACCACAAAATTTACCTACGACATTATTTCATCATATTGCTCATATTACTTTTAGAAAGCTCACGAGATAATGACCTACCTTATCACAACACTCATCATGACATAGCACAATGGATTTTGAAATAATATTTTCTGGAATAAATACAATTTTACAATAAAATACCTTAAACTAATAAAACCGTATTCTTTAAGATTGTTTTAATCAAATTCCTTACGATTATTTCTCTACGACCCACTTTTGGAGAATTCGAATAGGATAGTGCGGATTATCGCACGTCTATCGGAATAGTAGGGCAAGATGCAGTCCTCCTCATGGAGCATACGATCTTGATAGAATTTTTATTACAATTTTTAAGAAACCGTGATTTTCTATTTAATAAATGAATTCTATTTTTAATATATACATACATACATTCATACATATATATATATATATATATATATATATATATATATATAATCAAAATATCTATTTTAAATACATATAATAAATTCTATGTTTTCTAAACAAAGGAATCCCAAATTTCATGAATATACCATCACAAATCCATACAATTCCAATTTACACTAAAATACCATATACTATTCAATTTAGGTTTATAATCATTAGAATACTTTTAAAAATTACATCCATGAAAACCCTAAATACGATAAATAAATTCTTGAGATTTATTTTGAAAGTTTATCAAAACTATTTTTCATAAAATCCCTTCAAGTTTATTAATTTACAATAAGGACCCTAGTAAATATAGGTTTAAGCGGGACCAATTCTCTTGAGCCTCAGGGAGCCGGAGAAAGTGGGTGCTTGTCTATTTAAGATAGAAAACTAAAACGGGGTTATCAATGGTAATTGGCTTGGAAAAAGTCATAAATCCTGCCGTCCATGTGCAGCAGTTACCGACAACTCCAAAGCCTAATTCAGGAATCAAATTCTGTTTTGTGTCTGACTCAATCTGAGTCTCAGTCAAATATGAAAACAATCTATACTTGAAAACAATTCCAATATAACTCCAATATATCATGAATCCAAATATACTGGAACTTGAACATGAATACCAGAATAGCATCTATATCAACATTACTTGATTTGACCAATATTGACTTGATCACATAATTATCCGTTTACATCCTTATCCGTTTACATGAACAATTGATATCATGGTTTCGGAAAGTCTTACATCTATAAAATAACACAATATATATTACGGGGTTAAAGGGGTAGACTGGTACGGAATGTGTTAAATGTGGCATGCGATGGTCATTAAAAGACGTAACTAAATATCCATTGCCGTTGTTCCGTGGGGTTTGATGGAGCCTTGTACTACGGGTTACCTTAGTCCACGGGATAGTTGGAACCCTCTTGTAAACACTAATATCTTTTTTACCAAGCTACAAACAACTACGTTAGTATAACGAACATAATTTTATATACTTCACCTGTTCTATTCTCTGTCTATTCTTTTCTCTCTCTCTCTCTTTGGGACTTACCGAGCGATTATTTGCTGACGACATTCCTTTTCTATTCTTTGTTTGGAATGTTGTCAGAAGGACCCGACTCTGTGGAGATCGAGCCCTACCCAGAAGACTTGGAGCAGTTCATCGAGGACCCGGAGCTCTAGTCACTTGTATATACTTTTACTTTCAGTTCATGCCATTGTTTAGGCATTGCTTTCCACATTGTATTTACTTTTCAGTTGTATTGTAAAGAATGTTTAATAAATAAAAAGTTGTTGTTCATTTACGTCTCATGTCTTTCTTGTGTACATTTATTATATTGCTTATTTACACTTAACGTGTTTAATTCTGAGTAAATACGTCGCGGGCCTAATCACGTCTCTTTATCCGTACATCGGGAAGCGGGGCAGGACCCCCGTAAACTCTATGAAGCCCCTGATATATCCAAAACCCTTCAAAACACAGCATGTCCAGTTTGACCCCTCAATCGGAGGTTCTCTCGCTCTAAAACAGAGGGGCAATTTACGACAGCTTAGTCCGCGGCTGCCGGAGATTCGGATCCCCACAATCAATAAACCCCAGCCTACCATAGGCAGGGGGAATCTATATACGCCTGATAAGTGCGCGCATTCCCATCTCAATGGGGTGACGAAAAACATCCTACAGTACCCACACGGCCTTTGTCGTCTAGAGGACCCTTCTCGTACCTAGACAGGGGGAGAAGGAGGGCTAGCTGTGGACCAATGTCTTCCACACCACATGTACTATCAAAGAGAAAGTTTTCAAGGTCATTATCGATGGAGGAAGTTGCGAGAACCTTATCTCTAAGGAGGTGGTCCAGAGGCTCAACCTAGTCACCCAGAAACAACCTCGCCCGTACAAACTGTACTGGCTCAAGAAGGGTTGCGAAGTGATTGTAGATTCGCGTTGCTTGGTTTCCTTCTCTATGAGAAACAAGTATTTTGATGAAGCCTGGTGTGACATGACCATAATGCATTCCATTTACTCCTGGGACGGCCGTAGCAGTATGATCGAAAGACAGTGCATGATGGGCAGCGAAATACCTATACTTTTGTGAAAGATGGCCAGAATTTGTGCTCCAGCCCATAAGAGAAAAGTTTGGGCCCAAACCTGCATCGGGGGAGGGAAGCATTCTTTTTACCAAGGTAATTCTTACCAATGAGGCGTGTCCGTTCGAATAGGATGCATAAGAAATTGGGGTTATCTATGCCCTGGTAGGCGTAGAAGCACGTGCAGAATCTGAACCCTCAGAAGTTCCTGATATGGTCAAGCCACTGCTGCGGGATTACGCAGACGTATTCCCGAATGAGCTGTCCAACAATCTCCCACCAATGAGAAACATACAACACTGCATCGACCTTATTCCTAGCATAAGTCTCCCTAACAAACCAGCATACCTTATGAACCTGAGAGAACACCAGGAGCTAAGGAGGCAGGTAGAGGAGTTACTGGAGAAAGGATTTGTGTGACCCAGCATGAGTCCTTGCGTCGTGCCAACCCTTTTTAACTCTAAAGAAGGATGGCTCATGGCGTATATGCATCGACAGTCGTAGCATCAAAAAAATCACCGTGAAGTATCGCTTCCTAATACCGCAACTCGACGACATGATTGACCAGCTTGCAAGGGCTAAAGTCTTTTCGAAGATAGACCTGAAGAGCAGGTATCACCAAATCTGCATCCGACCGGGAGACGAGTGGAAGACCGCGTTCAAGATGCAGGATAGACTTTATGAATGGCTGGTGATTCCATTTAGTCTGTCCAATGCACCAAGCACATTCATAAGCGTCATGAACTACTTTCTACAACTATTCTTTGGAAGGTGCGTGGTCATATATTTTGATGACATCCTTATTTATAGCCCCTCTCGTGAGACTCACTTGCATGATCTGAAAAATGTTCTAGAGGTGTTAAGGCAGCAACAACTCTACGTCCATCCGAAGAAGTGCCACTTTATGGCAGATCAAATCATGTTTTTGGGTTTTATCGTCTCCAGTGAGGGGGTGCGTGCAGACTCATCCAAAGTACAAGCAGTTCGAGACTGGCCCGCACCAAGGAACATTCATGAAGCTCGGAGTTTTCACGGCCTCGGTTCCTTCTACCGTCATTTTGTACCAAATTTCAGGGGGTAATGGCCCTAATCAAAGATTTTCTCAAGTCGCGGGTACCTTTCCATTGGAGCGACGAAGCACAACAAGCATTCGATGCCCTCAAAAAGAAACTAACTGCTGCCCTTGTGCTGGTTTTGCCGGATTTTGATAAAATATTCGAGGTGGCATGTGATGGATCGTGGGTGGGTATCGGTGGCATATTCAGTCAAGAAAAGCGACCAGTGGCCTTCTTCAGCGAGAAACTAAATGGCGCTAGGGCCAAGTACAACACCGATAATGCCGAGTTCTATGCCATCGTCCAAGCCTTGCGACATTGGGAGCACTATTTATTGCAGTGCGAGTTCGTCCTTCATTATGATCATGAAGCGCTCAAGTACATTAATGGGTCGCATAAGTTAAATCGTTGACATGGTCGATGGGTTGAATATATCCAACAATTCACCCTCTCCTTGAAGCACATTGTGGGGGTCGATAATTGAGTGGACGATGCTTTGAGCAGAAGAGTGGCCTTACTCTCCATAATGCAAGCTTGGATTGCAGGGTTCGATACCTTTCGCAAACTATACTCCACGGACCCGTTCTTCGGCCCTATTCAGCATTGAAGCAACCTCAACATGGACCCGAAGAACGTAAGTCAGGCTATCTTTTGATGGATGACTATCTTTTTCGGGGACTGCAACTCTACATCCCTGAGTGTTTGCTGCAAGAAAAGATCGTGGAGGAACTTTATAACAAGGGTCATTTTGGGCGTGATAAACTCCTGGCCCTTATTTTTTGTGACTACTACTGGCCTAACATGAAACAAGATGTGATACGTTTCGGAGAGCGCTGCCATATTTGCCAAGTGTCTAAAGGTACAGCCACGAATACTGGTTTGTACACCCCGCTCCCGGTTCTAGCAGAGCCATGGGAAGACATCAATATGGACTTTGTCCTAGGCCTACCCGAACTCAAAGGAGCATGGCCTCACTCTGTGTCGTGGTCGATCGATTCTCCAAGATGACGCATTTTCTGGCCTGCACGAAAACTATGGACGTATTTCGGATTGGTGACCTTTACTTCAAAGAAATCGTGCACCTTTATGGAGTACCCAAATACATCACATCGAATAGGGACACCAAGTTCATGAGCCATTTTTGGAAGACCTTATGAAGGAATCTGGGCACTAAATTGTGCTTTAACAGCGCTTATCACCCGCAAACAGATGGTCAAACTGAAGTGGTCAACAGAAGCCTCGGTAATCTCCTCCGTAGCCTAGTTGGAGACAACCCAAAGAAGTAGGATCTCGCCCTCGCACAAGCTGAATTCGCTTACAACCGTTCTATTAACCGCACGATGAAGAGGAGTCAATTTGAGATCGTGTATGGAAGGAACATCACTGGCATCCTCGACTTGGCCCTAATTCCCCATATGGGGTATCCCAATGTTAAAGCTGAAGACATGCCCGAGCACCTGAAAAGCATTTATGATCAAGTTCGACAGCAGATTGAAGCTGCCAATTCCAAATATGAAGCTACTGCGAACAAACATCGTCGTCGCGTGGTGTTCGAAGAAGGTGATTTTGTTTGGGCCATCCTTACCAAGGAACGCTACCCGGTTGGTGAGTATGATAAATTGAGCAACATAAATGTGGGTCCTTATGAGATTCTTAAGAAGATAGGCGACAATGCGTATCAATTGAAACTGCCTAGTCATCTGATGACTTCAGACATATTCAACGTCAAGCACTTGATTCCATATGCGGTTGACGGAAGCTCTTCCGAGGACAACGGTCTGAACTCGAGCTCTTTTAACGACGGCATGGATGATGCAACCCTAGCCTATATGGAGCAGCTTGACCGTTCCGAAACACGCCCATCTAGTTCAACCGTGAAATCTGAACTGCCAAATCTTGTCTGATTCACGTGTTCTCCCAGCTAAATTGAAGATCTCGTAAAATCGTCTGGGAAATTTCGCAAGCACATCGACGTCTCTCAGAATCGCAAAATCTATCATTTAGGGTCCTGAAATCGCGGTCAAAGATTTGCAATTTTACATTCGAATTACGGATGAAATCAACGTCCAGATCAGTTAAGATTTTACAGACAGTATCGGGAATCAATTCTGAATGCAATTAAATAATTAATTTCGATTTTTAGTAACTTTCTATTTTTAACAGTTATCTATTTTAGACAGTTTTTATTTTGTTGGTAAATTAGTTGTGCTTTTTGATTTTGTATGGATCTATTTAAGAGACTCCCTGGAATTGTAATGGGTAGATTTCAATTAATAAAATCCTAGTTTGGCAAATTACTATTCTTATTGTTTGATTCCTTCAACTTCCTCTAAATTCAGCCTAAAAGTTCAGCATCTCAAATCAGGGCTGCACCACTAATGGACAAGTGTAATAATTTAAAAAAATACAGATAGATTCAATATATAATCTGATCAGTAAATTATCCAATTCTTTCCAAATTAGGGTATCTTTATCGTAATCAGTGATATATAACATCGTAACATAAAATGTTAATTGATTTAGACCACTCTAAATGACTTACTACAAAAGAAAGGGTAGATATTTGGGCGTCAATATCTTTCGCCTACTAAAACATTCTTCGATTATAGGCATCATTTTGACTCTCCATCTCTTATCCTACCTCCTGAATCTATAAATATGCTCGCTTTGTTCCTCAAAAATCTTATTGTTTTCTATTCAATCATTTTGCTTCTCTCTCTCTCTCTCTCATATAAGAATACAGAAAAAACTAGGTTACGATTTCAAAACTTCATCAATGGCGGGTGGAGTCGTCAACGCTCCCAATGGCGGTAAAATATATCCAGGGAAAATGAGTCCCTTAGTCCTCATCCACTACTACAAAAAGGGTTTGCCCCTACGGCTTTATCCGTAGGGGCAAAGCATTGCCCCTACGGATATAATCGTAGGGGCTCGAAAATTCTCCATTGATGCAATGGCCGCAGGTGCACGTCTTCGCCCTGAACACGTCTCTACGGAGTAATAATTGCCCCTACGGTTTAATGCGTAGGGACATATGTCCCTACGGTGTATTCCGTAGGGACAAAATATTTATTTAATTTAGTGGTTTATAAAATAAAATACTTGACCCTCCGGTGCTATCCGTAGGGGCAACTTCCTTCCCCTACGGAGTTAGACGTAGGTTCAGAAATAAGCCCCTACGGATATAGCCGTAGGGGAAAGTGTAACGCCTGTTACTGAGTCCATAGGGGCAAAATGTCAGGTATCCTGATAGTTTGTCTCTACGGATAAATTTTTAGGGGCAAACTATAGACCTACGGATTAATCCATAGGGGCAAAAGATAGCCCTACGGATTAATCCGTAGGGGCAAAATATCAGGGTTTTTTTTGAAAATGGGCTTCCTGTTTTTCCTCGCCCTGTGCACAATAATATATACATCATATAACCAAATACCGTAGTATTCATAATCAACATCTCACGCATAATATATAAAAGAAATCAACAAACATAATACAATATCAATCTAAATCATCGTGAACACGCAAACACCACCAATATCGTCCAAAATATATACAATATGTATCATATGAGTACATACATTCTTAAAATATATATAAAAAAGCTACCCTAGCTCGGTCCAGCTCCTCCACCTCTGATAATCGCCGTAATCTGGCGCATCTGCTCCTCGGTGCAGCCCTGAGTCTTCAAAAACTCGACCAATGAAGGAGCGGACTGTGCGGGAGTCTGAGCAGGCTGTGGAGCTGCATGAGTGGTCTGCGCAACCGCAACCGAGGTAGTGGCTTGCGGAGCCTCAGCCGAAGGAGATGCATGTGGAGCCGCAGCCGAAATACCCTGTCGCATCTGTTCAATTTTGTGTGTAATAAACGAGTAAGAATTGTGTATTAGTCGAATTAGTTTCATTATCAGGTTATTGTGAAACCCCAATCTAAGATTAATCAAAGTTAAGTCTACAAGCAAATAAGCTCAGGCTACTAATATTGGATATGTTACTATCTATAATATGATATAATATTTTACTATTAAGTGGTATACATACCATCATCTCCTTGAATTCCTGGACGGTGGTCTTCAAGGTAGCAACATCTTGCTCTAAACGTCGCTCATGGGGGGGTAGGGAAAGTAACCGCCGGAGTAGAGTCCAACATCATATGGGCCTTGCTAGGACCCAGTCCCCGGCCTCTCTCCCAACTTCCGTGGTGCCCTCCGTGTGTGGCATCTAGGACTGGGGTCAACAGCAACGGATCGTTCTGCCCAGTAAAATCGATCCCCGATGCCTCCGCCTGCTCCACCACCCGCTCCTATACCCACATTAACCAGTAAAATATAAATATATCATTTAAATTTGAACTTTTCAAAACAAAAATTTCAAACCTGTTAGAATAAATATTAAGACTTACGCAATACTCCTGAGTAGCGGTGTCGGGGAATCGAAGCTCGCCCATCGTGGGATCTGTCGAGGTACCGTGGATGGCAAGATACGCGGTCAGCACGCTCGGTGTACCACCCTACGCCAGGGTCTGAGCTCTCTGCAATTCGCAAAAAATTTACATATATTATAAAATAACTCTTAATATTATATTATATCACAGTAGATCTATTGTAATCTACCGATGCCTCCATGACACGAGTAATATTCCTCGAGCCACCTGTATAAGTGGGGCGACCCCTCTTCGCTGACTTTCTATTCTCTTTATTTTGATTGGCCTGTTTCTGCACAACACATTCAGATTTAGTTTTCTAATTAAGAAACACAAAAAAATAAATTATATACTAAACAAAGAATTACATTTAAAATACAAACCTGTTTGCGCTGAGAGTCGAAATATTGGCACAAGAGAAGCCATGTATTTACGTCGACTCTCGCAATGGCCGGAGTATGTAGGAGAGCCGCTCTCTCTGCCTCGGGGGTCACCATCCACAGGGAATAGCAGTTGATCTTCAGCTCATTCCTATTGTATCGGACCTTTGATTGCATGTTCTTCATCAGGCCATGGTACAGAGCGTGAAGATCGAGCACTCTCTCAGGGTGATCAGGGTTGGGTACAGGCTGAAAGTCGTAATCCAATTGCAAATACAAAAAAAAACAATGTTATTAAATTGCAAGTGTTAAATAATAATAAATATATTGGGTAAGTCAAATAAAAATCTATATTAATACCCAAGCCTGATCCCAGAAGAGGGCAAATGAGCGCCGGTGCTGGTTGCCCGACTCAACGTGAAGTGGATACTTCTTCACGAGGCGGCTCTCATCCCCCATATACCGGCCGAACCTCTCTGCATAATCGCCGGTATAGCGATAATCAGGGGTAAAGAAGAGGGGGAAAGCTGCCACCCCCTAGCTCTGTCGGGCCTCAACCTGTGGGACTGATTCGGCCCTCGAGTCGCTCTCTCGAGATGGAGATGCCCTGCATGTACAAGAAATATCAAGACAATAAATATTAACACAAA
This sequence comes from Agapanthus africanus, assembly GCA_030015575.1. Lineage (NCBI taxonomy): Eukaryota > Viridiplantae > Streptophyta > Magnoliopsida > Asparagales > Amaryllidaceae > Agapanthus > Agapanthus africanus. The sequence goes on along the minus strand of CM057348.1, from coordinate 152,118,910 downwards.
GTGATATTAAGAAATCAAGGTTTAAAGAAAATTGAAGTGTGATATATACCGCCGGTGACAGAAGCACGAGCCTGAGCCCGGGCAACAGCACGAGCGGGACGATAGTTCCTCCTGTGAGGAATAGCCGGTGACCCGGATGTGGACGCATCTCCAACTAGAAAATAAATATCGATAAAATTACATGAAGTTCATGTTTATTCTTAAAGGATATATAAAATGAATATATATTTTATATTTATTCATACAAACCTGCAGACTGAGCAGAGGGTATGGAAATGACGGGAGTGGCCCCTGCACTAGACGTGGACGCGCCACCTATAATTAGACAATCAAATATTGACTATATAAGTAATTGCAAAAAGAATGTGTATATCAATAATATAACGTTCTAAATCAACATGTATATATTATAGGATATATAGACATACCCGTAGGTGCGGTGGTGGCCTCTACCCGAGATGTAAGTACGTAAGAGTAAAAAGAATGTATGTATATTTATGATATAGCATTATAAATCAATATGCATGCACTATATGATATATAAACATATCTGGAGGTGCGGGAGTGGCCTCTGTCCTTGATGTGGATGCACCACCAATAGCTAGACAATCAAATATTGACTATATAAGTAATTTTGACATAAATATGCATGTATATCTATAATATTACATTCAAAATGAATATGCGTACAATATACCTGGAGGTGTGGCAAAGTCCATACGGAAGGAGGCATCCGAAGGGGTCTCCGATCAAGGTGCAAGACCGGCCCTCTGAAGCTCCCTACGCAGCTCTCCGGGTGGCAGAACCTCTCTGCCTCTGCCTCTGCCTCTGCCGGTGTCGCGGCTGGAGCTCCTGCCACCCCTCGTTGCTCCCGTCATCGTCATCAAATCTAGATAAAACAGTTTGTGGACGCATTAGACAATCATTACATATGCATGCTATATATGTATAGATCGTAAAATGTGAAGTAATAATATAACATTACTGATAAGCTTTTTCGTTTCGTGGACGCATTAGACATATCTACTTGGATTTCATCATCGATATCATTTCTAACCCACGTAACTTCATGATCGGACGAAGACAACCCATCTTTTGAAACAGACAGTCGGAGCACTTTAAGTGTTCTCTCTTCTTCATCCTCATCGCTGTCCTCGAATTCTGGGACATCGTAAATATCCCTGGGTTTCCAACGGCATATGACACTTCATCCTGGATGCTTCAAACACTGTGAGTAGTATACTTGGAACGCTTGGTTCGGAAAGATAAACGGATCGTCCTGACCGTAAAATCGAAGTGTGTTCACACTGATCAATTTATATTCATCTTTCTAAGTCCCGAGATTGATCCATAGCCAACCAAGGTGACATATTATAAACTATCATTACAACGGGCCATGTGCTGTGGCTTCCATCCATATAGTTGAATGGGCAGAAGCCATCGCTAGAGAGTCCGAGCCTGACATTGCGAGGATCGGTACTGAATATTTTATGCATCCTATCGAAATCGTTCAATGCTGGTAAATCTCTTGGATGACTCATTTTTCCATCTTCACTTGGAGGAGCACGGTGATGCCAAATCATTGCCTCGGCTGTTTTCTTGCACCTGAATAGCCTCTGCAGCCTCTGTGTTATGGGAATGAATCATGCTATCTTGACAGGTATATCAGGCTTCTTATCAGAATCTTTCGGCTTATACCTGATCTCTCCGCATGTTGGACACTTTTTTAAATCTGAATTCTTTTTCAGGAACAACACATAATTTTTAGGACATACTTGAATCTTCTCACACTTCAGACCCAAATCAGACATCATCTTCTGGGCTCTGTACCAGCTGTCGAGCACGTTATTTCCCGGGGGCATGGAATCATTCAAGAACAAAAGAAGCATTGTGAATGACTTGTTGCTCCATCCATTTAGACACTTAATCTGGAAAAGTTGGACGAACCATAAGAGGGTGGAATATTTGCATTCTCATAAATTGGTTTTCTAGCATCATTCATGGAATTTTCATAGTTATCCGCACGCGGTCCTTGACTGGAAGGAATATCATCTTCGGCACGAATAAATTCATCTAGGACAGTCTCTACCATATCCTCCATTTCTTCTCCTGGAAAGAAATTACCGTCTTCTTCTTCTGCCGCATTACCGTCTTCTCATTCTTCTTGTACCGCATTACCGTCTTCTCCTTCTTCTTCTGCCGCATTACTTTCTTCTTCTCCTTCCCCGTGATATAGCCAAACTGTATAAAGTCTAGTAAAATCATGTTTAACGATATGAAGCTCTGCAAATTCTACCTTCTGCCAGTACTTATTCTCACATGTATAGCACGGACGGAGAATCTTCTCTAACACGTTCTTATTATGTACGCATGCAAATTCAATAAAAGCAGCAACTCCTGCGACAAACTTAGCTTGCATACGTGTTGCCAATCCACATATATCCAGTCCTTAACTTTGATATACTCATGAACCATGTTAGACTGTATAACATATAAATTGTAGGTTATGATGACTATATTGAGAAATCTAAGAACGAGATGGTTACTGACAAAGGAGAAAATTCGTGTATGTGCTTTATGTGTTCGTTTGTCGTTGAAAAGAATAAATTATCGATAATCAAAGTTAGATTTGAGGATACCCATGTATGAGTTGTATTCTATATATGTGTGCTCTAATTTATGATTTCGCTTAAGTGTAGGGTTGTTAGTGTGTATGTGCTGTGTGTGCGTTTGTTGAGTATTCGTGTTGTATGTGTGTGTTTCGGCTGTCGGGGGTAAGGCTTTAATTCCATTAAGAATGTATAGGGAAGACACCCATTCGCTTGTGCTTTCAACCGTTTCGAGTAAATTTCGGCAGCACCTCCCCGCTGTTTTCCGAGTACACTGTAATAGAATAGACAATCATTTCAAATCTGTGAAACAACGTTGAAATGAACATCTAATCTATCTTTGTACACGGAGAAACAGCGGAAAAGTACCGACGAAATAACTCGAAACGGATGAAAACACAAGTGAATGCAGGTGTTTGCTTTATACATTCCTAACTTGTCCATACTGGACAAATCTATCGGTTATCATACGATTGAATCTTCTCGTCGCATAGACTATATGATGGTTGTTAGTACCGAACTATACCGTCCGATATTTAACAACCTTCGTATAGTTCTATGTCACGACGAATATCGAACGTATGTTAACCGATAGACGGGGACTAAGTCGCGTTTTGATTTTCATATATGAGTATTGATGAGAATATGAAAGTTTCATATTATCATCGAGTATCATATATTGATTTTAACTTGAACATTTAACTTGAATAGGTTTTACGTTTACGTTTCGTTATTAAGGGTTCGAAGTTTTTAGTTTACGTTAAATTTTTCTTGCGTTTACGGTAAAGGTGTACGTTTACATTATCATCGAGTATTGAATGAACTAGTGCACCCTAAACCCTAACCCTAACCCTAAATAACCCAAATTAACCTAATTAACCATAATTAACCATAATCGTTATCCCTACACAAATTATCCCTAATTAACCCAAACCTGACCCAATTTACCCAAATTAACCCTAATCAACCCAAATTTAATCCAATTTACCCAAATTAACCTAATTAACCCTAACCAACATCCTAACCTTTTCAAATTATCACTAATTAACCCAAATTAACCCTACCCTCAAATTAACCCAAATTAACCCTAGCCTCTAACCCTAAACCTGAACCAAACCCTAACCCTAAACCCTAACCCTAACCCTAACCATACACTGAACCCTAACCCTAACCCTAATCCTAGCCCAAGTCATACCTTAACCCTAACCCCAACTAATTAACCCTAACACGAACCCTAACCTGAACCCTAACCCTAACCCTAAACTGAACCCTAGCCCTAACCCTAACCGAACCCTGAACCCTAACCGAACCCTGAACCCTAACCCTAGCCCAAGTAGCAACCCAATAATAAAAAAAAACAGAAATAAAAGCATAATTAGAAGTAAAAATATGAAATTTACGAACCTGTAGCTAGGCCGGCGATGGAGGAGACCGGAGATGGTCGACGACGCAATCGGCGACGGGTCGCGGGCGGTGGCGACGAGGAAGTCGACGGTGATGTCGGGGACGACGAGACGCGTGCGGGAGAGCGGTGGCGACGAGGTGCGGGCAGTGACGACGAGAGGCGCGCGCGGGAGAGTGAGAGCGAGGAATTTTTGGGAACGAGGACTTTTCTGTGCTTTATTTTTTTTTTATTAACAACCCATATATATGCCCCTACGAATTTAACCATAGGTCCTTTTGCGGCTTCGTGGGGCCAAATAACAAATTACGTTTTAATATTTTTAAATTAATTCGTATGGTACCGTAAGAGAAATCATGTGGACCTACGGAGTAATCCGTAGGGGCAACTTTTTATCGCCCCTACGGAGGGGCAATCCCTTATTGTAGTAGTGATCACTTGCATCGTCACAGGCACCAGCGGCCTTATTTTTGGCTATGACATCGGAATCTCAAGTTTCTATTTGTTTGATTCAAATCAATTTTTAAAGTATGCAAATTTTCCTATTTCATATTGTAACTTTGTTGATTTGTTACTGGAGGAGTGACATCGATGGATTCAATCTTGTTGAAGTTCTTTCCTGAAGTGTATCTTAAAGAAAGCGCGGTTCATAGAACGAATCGGTATTGCAAATTTAATATCGTGCCTTTGATGCTCTTTACTTCTTCCTTGTGTGTAGCAGCGCTTGTGTCGTCGTTCTTTACATCGGTGATTGGATTGTAGAATCTTTTGCAATTTCGTAAGCCAACAAGTATTATTATGAGCATGAATAGAAAAATATTGTTTTCATAAAATTTTAAATGGATAAGATAATGTTTACCAATAAGAAACTCAATGGTCATCAACGATAGAATTATATTTCGTACTTTCAGTTAAATAGTAAATAAGGTATGGCGAGGTATCATCGTCAGGTCTAATAACATTCAGTCTACCATTAGATTCGATATGGATGCATTGAAACGAAAATAAAATGTTTACTCATAGAATCTCATGGTGAAAAGGATTTGTCGGACCATTTTATTTTTGACAATTACATCCTCTACGAATAGATACAACTCTTGAATCCTAAAAACCTTGAAGCACTAAATTTTTTTCTACCCTCTAAAACCTCATTGGTTGTATAAGGCTGCTTCTTTTTCCCTTACTAGAGTAGAAAGAACAATCTTAGATGTGGAGATTGTTTTTCATTTTTCCTTCATATGTGTAGGATTGTCGTTGCAAAATTAGAAATTACCAATTTCTAATATTTTTTTCCTTTCTAAGGTACAGGAAATAAAATTCATATAGAGTTGTTATCAAGTCAATATTATGTTAATTTCATGTTATCAGCTCAACTTCAAACTTCTGTTGCGCTTTAATTTTTATGTTGCCCCTGCTTTGATTATACAGTCTGTGCTAGTCTACTTCTTCAAAATGCCCCAGCTGGTCACCGCAGCATGCTCAACATCAGATTCCAGCTGATGATCACTGTCGGCATCCTTGCGGCCAACTTCATCAACTATGGAACGGCTAAAATCTCTGGCAGGTGGGGATGGCACGTCAGCCTTGCACTCGCTGCCGTCCCTGCTGCCATCATTACACTCGGCTCTCTCATCCTCCCTCATATCCCTAACTCTCTCATCGAGCATCATTACTACAATATCCACTTGACTCTACATATTTAACCGTAGAGGCAAACCGTAGCCCCTACGGATTAATCCGTAGAGACATATAATATCTCCGTAGATCCAAAAGCTGCAGGTGCAAGTCTTTGCTTTGAACATGCCCCTACGGAGTAAATATTGCCCCTATGACGTAATCCGTAGGGGTATTTAGCTCTACGGATTATTCCGTAAAGACATAATCTTTTCTTAATTTATATATTAAAAAAATAAAATAATTAAACCTACAGGGTTATGCGTAGGGCCATCTAAATGCCTCTACGGATTACTCCGTAGGGGTAAGTTTTGATCATATCACTGAGTCCATTAGGAATAAAATATCAGATATTCTGATATTTTGTCCTTACTGATAAATATGTAGGGGCAATAAATGGCCCTACAGATTAATTTGTAGGTGCAACAATTGCCCCTACGGATTAATCCGTAGAGACAATATATCAATATTTTTTAAAAAAGGACTTCTTGTTTTTTCCCAGTTCTGTGCACAATAATATACATATATATATACACACACACACACATACAAAAATACTCATAATCGACATCTCACGCATAATATATAAAAGAAATAAACAAACACAATACGAAATCAATCTAAAATTATCGTAAACATCCAAACAATCACCGATATCATCCAAAACAACAATATGTATCAAATAAGTACATCCATCCTAAAAAATATAAATAAACCTATTATAGCTCGGACCAGCTCCTCCAACTCTAATAAACATCATAATCTGGTCCATCTGCTCCTCAGTGCAGTTTGGATTGTCAAAAACTTGACTAATGAAGGAGCAGTCTATGTTGGAGTCTGAATGGTCTGTGCAGGAGTATGAGTGGGCTGTGGAGCTATAGGAGTGGCCTACGCAGCCACAGCAGAGATAGTGGCTTGCGGAGCCGCAGCCGAAAAAGAGGCATGTAGAGCCGCAACCGAAGTAGCCTTCCGAATCTGTAAAAATTTTTGTTTGTGTAATAAACGAGTAAGAAAAGTGTATTAGATTTTAGTCGAATGCGTATCATTATCAGATTATTGCGTAACCGCGAATTTATATATGCTTTGTTGGATTATTACGTAACTGTGAATTTATATATGCTTTGTTGAGATTCCACACGTTCTGTTGAAATTCATATGTTACGTATGAGATTTTATACATGTTGAAATTCCACACATTCCGGGCTATACTTTTTTCCCCCAATCTAAGAATACTTAGGGACTTACGCTTAGTTTAGATATCTAGTTTGAAAAACTGTAGTTTATTTTAAGTGAAGGTAGAAATAATGCTTACTCTAACTTGTAAGACCGTAGTTCTCCTTAATTGTTTAGCTTTCATTGGATGCTTGATTTTGAAATTATCTAATTTACAAAACAATGCTTTTTTCTCAGGTTTTGAGTTTGGATAATCATAACTTTTTAAACTTCAAAATGATGAAAGATGTGGCATGATTATGATTATAGAGTTCAGTTTAATTATATGGTTTTATGCAAGTCTGATTAATCAAACTTAAATCTAAAACCAAATAAGCTCAGGCTAATAATATTGCATATGCTACCATCTATAATATGATATAATATTTTACCAATAAGTAATATACGTACCAACATCTCCTTCAACTCCTCGATGGTCTTCAATGCGGCAACATCATGCTCCAGACGTCGCTCATGGAGGTAGAGGAAGTAACCGCCGGAGTGGAGACCAACTTCATATGGACCCTTCTAGGACCAAGTTCACGGCCTCTCTCCCAACCTCCGTGATGCCCTCCATGTGCGGTGTCCAGGACTAGGGTCAGTATGATCCGATCGGTCTGTCCACTAAAATCGATCCCCCAATACCTCCGCCTGCTTCATCACCCGCTCCTACACCTACGTTAACCATTAAAATATAAGAATATCATTTAAATTTGAACTTATCAAAAAAAACTCGATCAAATTAGAATAAATATTAATATTTACGCAATACTTTTGGGTAGCAGTGCCGGAGAATCGAAGTTCGCCCATGGCGGGATCTGTCGAGATATCGTGGACGGCAAGATATGCAGTCAACACGCTTGGTGTACCACCCCACGCCAAGGTCTGAGTTCTCTGCAATTCGCCAAAAATTGACATATATTATAAAATAACTCTTAATATTCCATTATATCAAAATAGATCTATTGTAATTTACCGATACCTCCATGGCACGAATAATGTTTCTCGAGCTACCTGTGTAAGTGGGGCGACCCCTCTTCACCGACTTCCTATTCTCTGTGTTTTGATTGGCCTGTTTCCGCACAACACAATAAGATTTAGTTTTCTAATTAAGCAACAAAAAAAAATTGTATACTAAACAATGAATTATATTTAAATTACAATCCTGTTTGTGCTTAGACTCATAATACTGGCACAAGAGAGGCCATATATCTACGTCGACTCTGGCAAAGGCTGAAGAATGTAGGAGAGCCGCTCTCTCCGCCTTAGGGGTCATCAGCCATTGCATGTAGCAATCGATCTTCAGCTCGTTTCTATTATATCGGATTTTTGATTGCATGTTCTTCATGAAGCTCAGGTTAAGAGCATGAAGATCGAGCACTCTGTCAGGGTGATCAGGGTCGGGTACAGGCTAAAATTCGTAATCCAACTGCAAATACAAGAAAATAATGTATTCAAATTATAAGTACTAAATAATAATAAATTTATTTGATAAGTTAAATTAAAATATATATTAATATCCGAGCCTAATCCCAGAAAAGGGCAAAAGAGCGCCGATGCTGATCGCCTCACTCAACGTGAATAGGATATTTCTTTAGGATGCGGCTCTTATCCCCCATATACCGTCCGAAGCTCTCGGCATAATCGCCGGTATAGCGATAATCGGGGGTAAAGAATAGGGAGAATGGTGCTCCCCCTAACTCTATCGGGCCTCAGCCTTGGGACTGATTCGGCCCTCGAGTTCCCCTCTCGGGGCATCTACAAGAAATATCATGACAATGAATATCAAGACAAAACGGTATTTAGAAATCAAGGATTAACGAAAATTGAAATGCAATATATACCTCCGACGACAGCAGCACGAGCCTGGGGCCGGGCAGCAGCACGAGCGGGACGATAATTCCTCCAGTGAGGAACAACCGATGACCCGGATGTGGATGCATCCCCTCCAACTAGAAAATAAATATTGACGATAAAATTATTTGAAGTTCATGGTTATTCTTAAAGAATATGTAAAGTGAAAAAACTAATTTTCATAAAAATAAAGGCCGACTTCATCCACCAAAAAGGTAAAACAAATTAAGAGCTTAAATTATTTGCAGTTGGGCCCTTTGGATAGGCTATCGTGTCTAAGTTATCATCACTTTTTTGGAAAAACATTTATATTTAAGAATACTAAGCTTTAGACTGCACAGAGGGTACGGAAGTGGCGGGAGTGGCCTCTGCGCCGGATGTGAATGCACCACCTACAATTAGACAATCAAACAAATAGATTATTTAAGTAATTGCAAAAAGAATGTGTGTATATCTATAATATAATATTCTAAATCAATATACATGCAATATAGGATATATAAATATACCTGCAGGTGCGGTGGTGGCCTCTGCTCGGAATGTGGAGGCATTTCCTACAGCCAGACAATCAAAAATTGATTATATAAGTAATTGCAAAAATAAAGTGTGTGTATCTATTATATAACATTTTAAATCAATATACATGCAATATAGGTTATATAAACATACCTGCAGGTGCGGTGGTGGCCTCTGTCTCAGATGTGGACGCACCACCTACTGCTAGACAATTAAAAATTAACTATATAAGTAAATTTAAAATAAATATGCGTGTATATGTAAAATATTACATTCGAAATGAATATGCATGTAATATATCTGGAGGTTTGGTAAACTTCACACGGAAAGAGTCATCCGAATGGGATTGGATTGGGGTACAAGACCAGCCCTCTGGAGCTCCCTACGCAGCTCCTCGGACGGCAGAACTGCTTTGCCTCTACCTCTGCCTCTGCCGCTGCAGCGGCTGGTGCTCCTGCAATCCCTCGCTGCTTTTGGCGTCGTCATAAGACCTAAATAAAAATACAATCATTACATATGCATACAATATATGTATAGATCATAGAAAATACGAAGTAATAATATAACATTACTGATAACCTTTTTCATTTCGTAGACACATTAGACATATCTATTTGGATTTCATCATCGATATCATTCTTAACCCACGTAACTTCATGATCATCCGAAAATAACTCGTCTTTGGAGACAGACGGTCGGAGCACTCTAAGTCTTCTCTCTTCTTCATCCTTATCGCCGTCCTCCATACGATTCTCGAATTTCGGGACATTGTAAACTTCCATGGGTTTCCAACGGCATACAACACTGCATTCCGAATGTTTCAAGCAGTGTGAGTAGTATACTTGAAACGCTTGTTGCGGAAAGATAAATGGATAGCCCTGACCGTAAAATCGATGTGTGTTTACACTAGTCAATCCATATTCATCTTTCCAAATACCGAGATTGTTCAATTATCCGTATCAGTTCGTGTATCGTACCAAATATACTGAAATTTATAAAACGGTTCTGATCGTCCGGGATATTGGATACCAAGTATGCAATTTAAGTATCCATAATAAATCACACCATCTGATTCTACAATCGCAATCCCACTATTCTGAGTGGTTCAAGATCTTTCTATGTTCTTAACTTCAAATTTGTATACAAGGATACCGAATCCTTTAAAATATGCAACCTCCATATTAGGAAACCGAGCTACACATTTTAAATCTCTTTTTAATGATGCAAACAAGTTCGAATTGTAGATCTGACAAAACAAATTTTACGGCAAATACATAACGATATAAGTTTAGATTAAGATTGGTCGCAATAACAACTTACATAATTTACAACCCAATCGCAAAAATTATCTTGATGATATTTTTTCAATCGTTCATCATTCCAATCAGGATGCCCCTCACGTATCTCATCAATATGAATTCTGTTCTTAACAATAAATTTTGACATCAACATTATACACACACAGACACACAAATATAACAATTAATCCAAAAAAACTTACTCTCTAATTTCTTCAAGACATACGCTATTGAGGAGGATAAATCGATATGTCTTGTTAATAAACATGGGGTCTACTATCTTATAATCAGCTTTACCATATGGCCCATCCTGAATTTTCGGAGGCCTGTTAAACTTCGTCTCAATGTTCTCATAAAAATAGCAGGAACAAAATATGGTTACTTTGTTTAGAAGATAACCCTTCATGATAGAACCCTTTGGTCGATTTCTATTGCATATATACTTTTTTAGAGTGTAGAGATACCTAAAGAAAAATATATTAAATAAATAAATATTGTCACACCCCGCTTCTTAAAGTACGGTAAGGAGACATGACGGGTCACACGACATATTTACTCAGAAGTAAACACGCTAAGCGTAATTAAGCAATATAATGTAAATGTGCACAAGAAAAATATGAGATGTAAAAGAACAGAAACTTTTTATTTATTAAATATTCTTTACAATACAACGGAAAAGTAAATACAATGTGGAAAGCATTACCTAAACAATGGCATAAACTGAAAGTAAAAGTATGTACAGGTGACTAAACCTCTAGGTCTTCTAAGAACTGCTCTAAGTCGTCTGAGCTGGGCTCGATCTCAAGAGAGTCAGGTCTTCCTGAAAACATTCCAAAGAAAGAATAGAAAAGGAATGTCGTCGGCGAACAATCGCTCGGTAAGTCCCAAAGAAAGATAGAAATAGAATAAACAGATAGAGAGTATAATTGATATAATGTATGTTTGTTATGTTATCGCTGTTATTTGTAGCTTGGTACAAAATATGCCAGTATATACGAGAGGAGTCCAACTATTTCGTAGACTAAGGTATACGGAGCACAAGGAACCGTTAAGCCATGGAATAACAGCAACTGATATTCAGATTAGGTGTATTAATGTGACCATCATCGTGCCACTTTTAATACATTCCATACCAATCTACCCCTTTTAAATCCTGTAATGTTTATTGTATTGTTTTGTAGTGATTTGTAGATATAAGACTTGCCGAAACAATGATATCAATTGTTCATGTAAACGAATAAGGATATAAATGGATAGTCATGTAGACAAGTTAATATATATCCATGGTTCGGTCAAATCAAGTCATGTTGATATAGATGGATTCATGTTGTAATGGAATTATCTCAAGTATGGATTGTATTCGGATTAAACTGAGTCTCTGTCTGAGTCAGACATTTACATAGAATTGAAGTCCTGAATTAGGTTTTGGAGTTATCGATAACTACTGCACATTGACGGCAGGATTTATGACTTTTTCCAAACCAATTACCATTGATAACCCCGTTTCAGTTTCTACCTTAAATAGGCAAGCACCCACTTTCTCTTGCTCCCTGAGGCTCAAGAGAATTGGTCCCGCTTAAACCTATATTTACTAGGGTCCTTATTGTAAATTAATATAACTTGAGGGGGTTTTATGAAAATAATTTTGATATATTTTCTAAAATAAACCTCAAGTATTTATTTATCGTCTTTAGGATTTTCATAGATGTAATTTCTTTAAGATGAGATATTCTAGTGGATATAAACCTAAATTTAATAGTATATGGTATTTTCATGTAAATTGACTTGTACTAATTTCTTGATGGTATTATCATGAACTTTTGTGGGTCTTTTCTTTTGATTTAGAAAATATGGAATATATTATATATTTAAAATAGATATTTTGATAATATTTACATATATATATATTAAAAATAGAATTTATTTATTAATAGAAATCACGTTTTCTTAAGAATTGTAATAATAAAAATTCCATCAAGAACGTATGCTCTGTGAGGAGGTCTGCATCTCGCTCTACTAATCCGATGGATGTACGATAACCCGCACCAACCAAATCGGATTCCCCAAAATGGGTTGTAAGGATATAATCGTATGGAATTTGATTAAAACAATTTTTAAAAATACGGTTTTGATAGTTTATGGTATTTAACTCTAAATTCGTCTTAACCATAAAAAATATTGTTTTCAAGCCATTCTGTTATGTCATGATGAGTGTTGTGATGAGGTAGGTCATTATCTCGTGAGTTTTCTAAAGGTAATATGAGTAATATGATGAAGTAATGTTGTAGCTAAATTTTGTGGTATTTAAACGAAAAAGTGTAATACAAGTTGCATAACATTTTATTTTGAATTGAAACTTATTCTAAATGTTGTTTTATGGTTGCTAAACAATATATAAAGAGATAGTTAATTTGTTGTTAAGAAAAGTTGGGTTTTTAACGAAATTAGAATCGGAAGTCGGAATAACTCCGCTTCCGACGAGTTTTAATAAGAGATCGTTTTAGAATAGAAAGAGAGGAGAGGAGAGGGAACTTACTGGTTGAGGAGAGAGAAGGGAGGTGTAGGAATAGTTTGAAAGTATCGTGGAGTCGCGGTGTCGCCAGATTTTTCCCGAATCATCACCGGAACTTGACCTTGTGCTAACTCCACTTGTACAACCTTTTGGACTTAGAAAAATTTGAGAGTTTTGATGATAGATTTCAGAATAGAGAGGGCTAAGGTGTGGAGTGGTATTTATAGGATAGAATTAGGGTTTAGGGTATTAAAATGATAATTAAAATGCATTAAAATTTTGGATTAATGCTCATTTTTATTTCTCTGTTAATGTGCAGGAAAAACAAACAGAACTATGGTAGTGGGGGAGGCCAAAGGGTGTTAGGACAAAATTTAAGAGCATTTTGGACGAGGGGACCCGGCGGCACCGGCCCCAGAGTGCATCTTGCCGCCATTTCAAGGGGGATGGGGCTTAGATTGGTGACACATGTTCTCTTCTGTTTATATAACATATTCCACATGTTTATTTAATCTGACTTTTCATTTTTACGTATATTGCACGTGTAAACTTTTTGGCTTCCAAAAAGTTTAAAAGAAAAATCAATAAAATAATATGTGGCTGATGGGATTCAAATACATGGGCTATGTCACAGCAGTGCAAGGGTTTACCAATGAGCTATAAGTGATTTCTTGTTGTTCTAAAACAAATTAAATATTTATAGCATACACAGCGTTGCAAATATTCCATTTAGTACTTTAATTTAAAAAAAAAATTGTGCATTATAAATAGAGTCGTTACATTCTACCCTCCTTACAAAAATTTCGTCCTTGAAATTTACAAATATTTAAGAACTAATTTACAAATAAGAAAGGGTATCTTGCACGCGTGTCGTCTTCTCTTTCCCACATTGATTCTCCTGGTGTGTCTTTTCTTCACATCACTCGAACCAAGTTTACCTCCTTGTTCTGAAGTGACTTTACCTTTCTGTCTAGGATTTCAACGGGTTGTTGCTCACAAGATAGGTCTGTCTGTACAGTGAGCTCGGAGTGATCAAAAATGTGACTGGGGTCACTTACATACCTTCTGAGTTGGGATATGTGGAACACACTGTGCACTCCTTCCAATGAAGATAGAAGTGCCAAACGATAAACCATTTCCTAGACTCGTTCGAGTATGTCGAACTGTCCAATGTATCTCAGACTTAACTTACCCCGCTTTCCAAAGAGAATCACTCCACGGTTTGGAGAAATCTTCAGAAATACATGATCTCCCGTTTGGAACTCCAAGTGTCGGCGTTTTGCATTCTCCTAGTGCTTCTGTCGGTCTTGAGTTATGCGTATTCGTTCCCTGATAGTGCGAACTACATCTACAGTCGCCACTATCATCTCAGCTCCAAAGAGTTCTCTATCTCCGATGTCGTCCCAACTTAATGGTGATCGACACTTCCTTACATATAGAGCTGCAAAGGGTGCCATTCCAATACTTGCTTGGTAGCTGTTGTTGTATGAAAACTCCACAAGATGTTGGTGATCTTCCTACGATCCTCTGAAGTGTAGCATACACGCTCTTAGCATATTTTCAAGGATCTGAATCGTTCGCTCAGACTGTCCATCTGTTTGTGGATGGTAAGCTGTGCTAAAGTTCAGACTCATGCCCAAGCAAGCTTGCACACTCTGCAAAATTGCAATCGGAATCTGGTGTCACGATCGGAGACAATGCAAATCGATACTCCATGTAATATCATGATCCCCTGCATGAGTTCATCGGTATCAGAAATAGTACAGATTGAAGAGTTAAATCTTACTTAGATTCAAACTTACCTCCATGTACTTCTTCGCTAATGTCTCAATAGATTGGCCAACACGAAAGGGAATAAAGTGAGTCGACTTTGTGAATCGATCCACAATAACCCATACAGAATCGTTACCTTTTATGCTGTGAGGAAGAGCAGTCACAAACTCCATGGTAATGTGTTGCCACTTCCATTCTGCGATAGGTAACGGTTGAAGTAAAGCAGCAGTTCTGTGATGTTCAGTTTTCACTTGCTGACACACCAAATATTTAGCGACGCTTCTGGCAACTTCACGCTTCATTCCATACCACCGGTAGTGTTGACGTAGATCTTTGTACCACCAGGGTGTACTGAGTTGGGAGGGCTGTGAGCTTCTTTCATCAATTCTTCCCGAACAGGAGCTTGTGGTACACACAATCTGCTTCCGTATCTCAAACATCCTTCTTCGTGTATGATGAAATCTGTTCGAAGTTCACTTTCTACTTGTTCTCTGATCTTTTGCAACTTGGCATCACTTTCTTGAGCTGCTTTGATCTGATTGACAATAGTAGACTAAACTTGTAAGTTCATCAACTTTGAAGCGTTACCTGGCATGATAACTTCTATCTCCATCTGGTACAAATCTTACTGTAGATTCCACTGTGCGGTGAGATTCATTGATAATGGTTGACGACTAAGTGCATCAGGAACTACATTTACCTTCCTGGATGATATTGTAGGTTGATGTCGAAGTCCGCCATAAGTTCTAACTATCTTCTCTGCCGCATATTCAACTCTTTCTGAGTAAACACATATTTCAGACTTTTGTGGTCTGTGTAGATATCTACCCGTTCTTCAAGAAGATAATGGCGCCAAATCTTAAGAGCAAAGATAACGGCTGCCAACTCCAGATCATGCGTCAGATAGTTGCGCTCATGAACTTTCAGTTGTCTTAATGCATAAGCTACAACTTTACCATGCTGGTGTAGAACACATCCTAATCCCTTACCGGATACATCGCAATGCACTATGAAACCTCCAGATTAGTCCGGTATTACGAGAATAGGTGCCAATGTCAATCTTGACTTGAGTTCTACGAAACCTTGTTCGCATGCATCTGACCACACGAATTCTTCACCTTTACGTGCGAGCTTGGTCAGGGGTGTTGCAATCTTCGAAAATCCTTTAATAAATTTTCGATAGTATCCTGGTAATCCCAAGAAACTTCGAATGTTCTTCACTGTCTTTGGTGTCGGCCATTCGCTTACTACTGTTAATTTAGCTGAATCTACAGAGATTCCTTCATCTGAAACGATATGTCCGAGAAATCCAACTTATTCTAGCCAAAACTCGCACTTGCTGTACTTGGCATAGATTTGATGCTGTCGCAAAGTCTCCAGGACAATTTGTAAATGCTCGGCATGTTCTTTCTGACTCTTAGAATACACTAGGATGCCGTCGATGAAGATGACAACAAACCTGTCTAGGTACTCTTGGAAAACTTGATTCATCAGATTCATGAATATGGTTGGTGCATTAGTCACTCCAAATAGCATCACGAGAAACTCATAATGTCCATAGCGAGTCCTGAATGCCGTCTTCGGAATATTAGACTCTTTGACCTTCACCTGATAATAATCCAAACGAAGATCTAACTTTGAGAAAACACAAGACCCACTTAGCTGATCGAAAAGATCGTCGATTCGTGGTAGTGGATACTTGTTCTTTATCGTGACTTTGTTCAAAGCTCTATAATTAATGCACATTCTGTATGAACCTTCCTTCTTCTTCACAAGCAACACTGGAGATCCCCAACTTGAAATACTGCGATGAATCCATCCTTTCTGCAGAAGTTCGTCCAGTTGAGTATGGACCTCCTTCAAACCTTCAGGACTTAATCGGTATGGTGCTTTGATCACCGGTTGAGCTTCAGGTACTAAATCAATTCCAAATTTAAGAGCTCGATCAGGAGGCAAACCTGATATGTCTTCAGGAAATACATCATCGAACTCTCAAACTACCTCTGGCTTGTCTTCTTCCGCTTGTAGAGTTGCAATCACTGCCTTCTTTAGTTTTTCTTTGTATGTGCTAGGCTCCAGAGTACGGTCTCCACTTTTGAAATAAAAGACCGGATGGTCTGGAATCTCGAACACTGCTCTCCTTTGACGACGGTCGATGGTAGCATAGAAAGTTCCTAGCCAATCCATACCCAAAACTATATCAAAGTTCGATATGTCCAGCACCTTGAAGTCAGCATAGAATTCTCTGCTGCAGACGACTACTGGACACAGGTCGTATCCTATTGTTTCCTTTAGAACGTCGTTCCCTGAACTGACATTCCAGCTGGATAGGAGCGGTTTGACTGGAATCGCATGAGTTCGGACGAACCGTTGCGACATAAAGCAATGAGATGCTCCAGTATCGAAGAGTGCTAGTACGGGAAGTGGGGCTACTATGATTGTACCTAAGTTGTGTGGAATATGTTTTAGGTATAAGAAAAGATATTTTGATATGTATAAAGATTGAAAGAAAACTTGAAAGAAAAGTGTTACCGGTGATGACTTGGCCAGTGGCTTCAGCTTCTTCCATAGTCATTGTGAAAGCCTGTCGCCTCGGTACATTCCTCCTTACTGGAGGAGTATTCCTCTGTCCGTTCCTCTGTCCTTAAGATAGATTTCTTTGTGCTTGATGGAACTGACAAGGAGGAGGCGCGGTAGGTCCACGAGGAGGTGGAACTGGGAGAGCAAGACGAGGAGCAGGTGCCTGGATAGCTGGCCGCCGCGGATAGGTGATTGCTGGTCTGTATGATGGATTCTGGTTGAGTCTATGGGGACATGCACCAATATCATGAGTGGAACCATAGACTAAGAAAAAGCGATTAGCACGTCTGCAATCCTTCAACAGGTGTCCATCCCTCCTGCAGTAGGTGCAAAAGTCTGGACTGGGCCGGTTAAAATGTACTCCCGGTCTCCTGGATACAAAAGATGGCCAGGAAGAGGCTCCTCCTGCTATCTGAGTAGTAGGGCGCTTCACACTGGCAGATTGAGGTCTGCCCTTCTTCTTTACTGCTGCCTCGTATCGACGGGAAGCCTTCAGAGCTAGGTCGTGGGTTGGGAAATCCTCTGTAGCTAAAGCAGCTTGGATCTCCGGGTCTAACCCCTGCTGAAATTGCCTAGCCCTGATCTTAGCAGTGGTATGAGATGTTCCGCGAACCTGTTACGGTCTTGTGTTAGCTGTGTAGTATGTGATATTAGAAAAATCGATTATTAAGATATATCATACCTGCTCAACATGGTGAACTCGGCATCTTACTCATCCACTAATTTTCTCCACATAGAGCCTTGTTGTAAGTGGATGAATTGCTGCTCCATGTCGAATCAGGTAGTATCTAGAAAATACTTCGCATCGAACATGTCGCGAAATGTCTTCCATTCGATCGGCTGGGCAAGACGGCTTTCTTCCGCCTTCCACCATGCTTGGGCATTATCAGTAAGTTGTAGCTTCGCAATCCTTACCCAAGCAATGTCTGGCACTTGTGCTGCTGCTGGATCGTCTGTTCTCCGCCGAAATACGGGAAGACAGACGTCTAGCCTGAATCTGGGTGCAGATGTTATTTTGTTTATCCGTCCACCTCTCTGAAGATACCAAGTTGATTTATGGCACCATGTATCGGAGGTTTAGACGGATACGGCCGTTGTAGCAGATTTCATCAAATTCCCCCTCATTTGAGGGGTTTTTAATTGTGGGAACGCTCTTCCTTACAGGTGCAAGCCCCTTCAGTTAATTACGCTATCGCATCGCGGTAACCACTTTCTCCTTCTCCAGATGGCCACTTCATATCGTGTGTGTTTATTTTATTTTTGGTTGCCCGTGGATTGTATACGGAGACTAATTTATGCTGTCGCCCGTAGGGCGTGGATTAGTCCAAATCCGTATTTTCTTAGATTTGGGTTTGAGTTGGGTTTAAGGATCATTAATCTCATTTGAGAATAAAATCAACTTAAACGTTAGTTAAGGATACGTTAGTCTAATTTAGACTAAGATCTACTTAACAGGATTATTTAGATCCAACAAAAGAGCATTTGGACTCCATTGTTTTAGTTTAGGGACATTGTGGTCCATTGGGTTTAAGGACATCATAGTCCGTGATAGTTTAAAGACGTCATAGTTTGTAAAGTTTAAAGACATCATAGTCTATGAGTTTAAGGACCTCACAGTCCATAAAGTTTAAGAACATCATAATCCATGAGTTTAAGGACCCCATAGTCCGTAAAGTTTAAGGACATCATAGTCCAGTTTAAAGACGTCATAGTCTGTGTGGTTTTAGTTCAACCTTTTGGGGATGCACCAAAAGTTATTGGTTATTGGGACCCTCCATCTCTCTGAAGACGTTGAAGAATTACAACGACATATATCAGAAGTATGAAGAGATGTACCCTTGAACCAATGTCGGTTGGGAGTTCTGTAGTCAAGTTAGGGATTAAGATCAGTTAAAAAGATTTATGATCGTATAGGCTCAATTAATCTAAATTAGGGATCTGTGGCCAACTTGGGCTCGACCTACTCAGTTAAAATGTTTGACATTTAATTAGGCTCAGTCCTTTTTCATTTAACAATGCTGAGCATTGGTTTAGGTTCTGACAACATTTTTGTCTTTTATTGAGTGTTGAGCTCTCATTATGGCTCTGGGGCTTTAAGAACAGTTTATGTTCCCTCAACGCACACGTGAGGAGCATGTGGTGCGCTTGGTGCTGAGCGCCATATTTAGAGCACTAAGGTGCTTCCTGTGATAGAGCGCACATGTGAGGAGCATGTGGCGTGCTTGGCCCTTGGCGCCAGTTAATAAGTGCAGAGCATTCTTTATAAAATAGCGCACACGTGAGGAGCACGTGGTGCGCTTGGCGCTGAGCGCCAACCTTGGAGCGCTAGGCGCTTCCATTGAAATAGCGCTTAGAGCGCTAAGAGCGCTGCGGCGCTGTGCGCCAGATTTGGAGTGCTGAGGCGCTTCTTTAAATTGGAGCGCTGCGGCGCTGTGCGCCAGACTTGGAGCGCTAAGGCGCTTCTTTAAATTGGAGCGCTAAGAGCGCTGCGGCGCCAGACTTGGAGCGCTGAGGCGCTTCTTTAAATTGGAGCGCTAGGAGCGCTGCGGCGTTGTGCGCCAGACTTGGAGCGCTAAGACGCTTCTTTTTAATTTGGAGTGCTAAGGCTCTTTTTAGGCAAATTTGATCAGTTCTGCGCTCTGAGAATTAAATTCTTAATTATAAGAGACTTTGTCTCGTGGGTCTAAGAACAAAGTTCTTATTTTTATAGGAGATATTACAATCTCTTATTTTTTGTGAAAGGTTTTTCTTTTATGGATCTGTGATCTGAAGAGAATTGAATTCTTTTTCCCCCCTTTTTATGATGAGATGCTATGATCTCTTTTGTGAAAGACGTCTGTCTTATAGATCTATGATCTAGACAAAGAAACTAAGTTCTTCTTTTTATGAGATACATTGATCTCCCTTTTTTATTTGCCTTGAAGAAATTCTTCTTCTTCCGAGAGCTTGCACTTCTCTTTGAAATTTTTCAAAGTTTGGGGGGGGGGAAGGGGGTTCCTCTCTGTGAGACTTGAAGTCTTCGGTCCTTTATATAGGAGAGGATGATTTGTTGAATCAGTTAAGGAAATCTTTTGTCTGATTGATTTGGGAATGTTTCCCACCGTTGGATCTTTGATCCAAGAGCTTCTGTTTTACAGAAGGCAATTTTCTTGTTTTTAACAAGATTGGGAAAATATTTTCCCATACAGAACTTATTCTGTATCTTGGTGATTTTTAATCACCATTGGATCTTTGATCCAAGGGTGGAGGAACATTTAGTTCCAGTGCTAGCGCTCTCATGCTTTGCACGTGAGCGCTGCATTAGAGTCTTTGACTCTTGGTGCCAACGCACTTAGCGCTAGCGCTCTCGTGCTTTGCACGTGAGTGCTGCATCAGAGTCTTTGACTCTTAGCGCTGGCGCACTTGGCGCGAGCGCTCTTGAGCTTTGCACGTGAGCGCTGCCTCAGAGTCTTTGACTCTTAGCGCTGGCACACTTGGCGCTAGCGCTCTCATACTTTGCATGTGTGCGCTGCCTCAAAGTCTTTGACTCTTAGCGCTGACGCTCTTAGCGCTAACGCTTTTATGAAGCGCCGCTTCATTTCAAGTTTCAAAATTTGAATAGAGCTTTGCTCTGATTGGGGGAAACAAATGCCCCCCACCGTTGCGCTCACGTGGCTCACACGTGAGTGCAGCGGTGGCAGCATCTCCGCCGTTAGATCAACTTATAAGTTGAAATGGCTCTCAGTGCCTATAAATAGGGCCTTTGGCTCTTGAGATGACTGTTTGTTCATCTTCTTGTTTTCTCTTGGGAATTAATTCTCTTTCAGAGCATAGCTCTTTGTCTTAAGAACTCTCTTAGAGACAGAACCCTGTCGAACATTTTAGGTAAAGATTAAATCTTTGAAGGGATTACTTCATAATCTAGGGTTTCACCCATTAACAGAGCCTTGCTCATTTCAGATCATGGATCTAAATAAATTTTTAAGGTTTTCTTAACAGAGCTTTGCTCTTTTGAAATCATAGATCTAAAGTGATCTTTCTTAGGGTCTCCTAACCCATTAAAGAAGAACTCTTAAAGTTCATCTTGCATATCTTAAAGATCTCAGAGTTTTTAACTTAGTAAATCTTTGCTTTTAAGGTTTTTGGATGGATTGTTCCATCTTCTTCACAGAGCATTGCTCTTTAGAATTTTTGGGGGGAATTTTATTCCCTTCATCATTAATTATGACAGATGTCATATCTGTTGTAGAGCACTGCTCTCAAGGGAGATTTACTCCCTGGCCCGAGGGGCCCTCATTAAATGAGAATCCTTTTAGGATTTCCTCATTTAATGATTGTCTCATCAAATGATGAGACTGTTTTATTAATGATGAGCCATCATCTAGATTGTGCGGGTCCCCCTGGGTACCTTTCCACTGTATTGCAGTGTGGCACGAAATTAAAGTACCAAGTGCTAGAACTTAAACTGTAGCATTGACGGCTAACTTTTGTTCTTTTTCGTGCAGATACTATGTCTTTCGACATTTCCTTCTCATTTGTTTGTTCGGAAAGCGGGTTCCCTGAAGCTCCTGTGGATAGGGAAGTCTTTGTACTAATCAAGGATCACGAACCAAAGCGAAAGAATCTTCATTTATGGGGAACGTGGTACAATCAGATCATCAGGGGTTGGCGTAGCTTTTCTTGCGTAGCACCTTCAGAGCCCATTTCGGCGATCTATTATGCTGACGCACCTCCGGTGAACTATGCTGTGGAGGAGGTCAACTGGACCTCGGAGGGTTGCCTTCAGTCTTCTATGGCAGCGATACTCGTGCAGCCGTCGATAGATTTGGATACTCTGGGGCGGTGCATATGTCAGGACGAGTCGCGCCCTTGGGGACAGCCGTACATGATAGGCTTGACTCCTCACCATCCAGCTGGGTATTTGTAGTAGGCCCACTACATTTTGTCGGCCAAGAGATCGTTGCTGCTGAAGCTTGGGTTGTACCCCGCCGTTTATGTGTCTCTCTTCCAATATTCCACGCCCCCTGCTTGGTGGGTTAAGGCTTTTCTGGACCAATGGAATATTCCAACCCACACCTTCTTTCTATCGGATCGAGAAGTCTCGATCTCTTTAGAGGAGTTTGCGGAGATCTCTGGCTTACCCATTAGGGGAGAACACTACGAGGAGTTGCTTCCTCCGGACGAGTATATCTTTGCCACCAAATCAGCGGTAATGGGTCTTACCCCGGAGAACGCCATTCAACACCAATTCCCGAGCTTTATCAAGGTGTTGAATATCTATGAAAGTCTATTTCTAGAGTCCGGAAGGCACGGAGTCAGCTACGCAGAGTTCATTGCTCGTTTTCTTCGTCCCGAAGTTTTATCGAAGCAAGCTGCGCTGTTCGCCAAGCTTGACGATCCGTTTGGTTTTAGTTTGGATAACCAACCGACAACGGAGGCGGATTTAAAAAGTTTCTTTATTCTGGCTGCTCCTGTTGTTCCCTTCGCGGAGCTTGCTGCTCCGGGCATCGATAAAGAGACGTTCGTGCTGGGGTTCATTGGCTTATGGCTAAACTGGTTCGTGCTTCCAATGCACTCTCGTTATATGAGGCCATCAGTCTTTTACCCAGCCTATCGTATGGTTGCGGGAATGCAAGTGGCTATCAGGATTGCTGAGTTGGCACACATGTATCATGGTCTCAGCTTAGCAGCGGACACCACCGAGCCGGGGGTACAGCCAGTCACTTTCTCGCTGCACTATTTTATGTCATGGATTGAGCTGCACATATTTGGTGCTTTTAGTGCTCACAAACGGCCTTGTTTCTACGACAGTTACAACTTCCCTCGGATTATGTGCCAAGTTGACGCTTTTGTTTTAACTCCGACACAGCGGGAGGCTAGGGGTGTGGTCCTTCGTCCACGTATGGTCGGAGACGACATGACCTTTGTCGATAAGGTTTTAACCATCAGCAAAGAGTCCACTAAGACGGTGCAGCCACTTCGAGAAACTTTTAAAGACGGGGCCTCTACCTTGAAAGCTCAGAAGATTCTTCATTTATATTCAATCAGGCCGGGCTTTCTCGTGTTTAGGCAGAATGATTCGGCGTTGTTCAAGGTACAACCAGCACCGTTTTTCCCAGCAATCAAGCTATAATCTGGGCGTCCTGCTCGAGGCCTTCCTAGCTGAGCCAGTTGCCACAGTAGAAGGTATCCGCAGTGTATTACACCATTTTGTGCTGTTGAACACCGGCTCCAATTTCTTTATCAGTGAGCCGAGTTGCGTTCCGCAAATCTTGAACGCATATGTGGCGTGGTATCCTCATTCGGTGGGCACCATTATTAGGGAAGAAAGATAGCTCTTGCTTGATCGTAAGGGTACAGCCCCTGCTGGTAATCCAGTCGTTCCGCTAAAGCGGCGGACTATCGGTTGTCCTCCCATGAGAGAAGCTGTTGCGGTCGTGGTCCTGCACGCTATACCTGAGCTACCCCTCCCATGTGTGCCCGTGGAAGCGGTGGCTGTAGTGTCTCCGAATTTTGGGGTGGGTACTGAGATCGGGACTCGTCGCCCCAAATTGCCTGCCAAGCGCAAGCTCGTGTTATCGGCTGCCGGCGTTAAGTCGCAGAAGAAAAAGAAGTCGATAATTTCTGCAGACGTTGTATTCGGCCAGGAGCCTCATGCTCCTTACAGCGAGGGCCTACGTGAGTACGGGACCAACGAGGGTTTATTTATGGCGCCGGATGATACCGATCTAGAGGCGGCCATCGCGGTTTCAAAGCAACTAGCTCGCGATGAAGCAGCATTAATCACCATCGCACAATCAGGTATCCTTCAGTCATATCTTTCCGCTGCTATTTTAATTATTATGCTTTGACTGACGCTTTCTTCTTCAATGGGTATCTCTGCCGAAGATGCTCTCGCAGCTTCCCTCAAGACTTTTGAAGAGTTAGAGAGGCTTCGCGCTTCCTTGGGCCTCGGTATACTTCGGCTCACTGTGCCTTCATTCCCTTTTTCTTCATGGGTAGTCTGACCCTTATTTTTCATCTTATTGCAGGGACTACCTCGACCGAGGTTATCCCGAGTGCAGTGTCAATCCCGCAGGGTGGCGCGGTGATGCTTCCAAGGCCTGCTGCTGAAGTCCCAGCTCCCCCAGTATCGCCGAAGGAGGCTTCACTTAAGCAGCCAATGGAGGACGCTCTAATGGCTCCAGAGGTAGCTCCTGGCTCAGACGATGATGTCACTTTGACGGAGGTCTTGAGGAGGTCTTTTCTTACTGCCAAGGTTGACAAGAAGCGCAGAAAGCGTGCAGCGAGAGAACGTGATGTCAGCTTGGTTGTGGGTGCAGGTTCAAGCGCTACTTCATCCGTCACTATTTCTTCCAAAGATGCTCCAGTTGCCCTGTCTACCATCCATAGACAGGTTGTGCGCGCGGCTCGGGAGGCAATTGCGAAGCCGCCCCAAGGTAATGTAATACTGGGTCTTTTTATTAGAATTTGATCTTCAAATTCTTACATATCATATCCTGCAGGGCCAAGTCCTGGCGATGAGGCGATAGGTGAGATGACGGCAACCACCGAGCCTGAAGTGGCTACTCTCTCTTGGGAGTCTGGGACTGTCCAAACCGCCGCTCTTTCCCTCTGTGGTTCCCCGCCATTGCCTGGCATTGCGAGTGTCACGACGGATCTTGTAGAATCAGGGGATGAAGCCACTGGCGCTGAAATCGTTCCACTGAAGGAGAGTGAAGAAACCGCAACGCCCAGTGATAGTTCCATCGCAATTTTGGCTGATGACCCATCAGGTGAGTCTCGGATCGCTGTTCATTTTCTATTTCGCAATCCTTTTCAGCTTTTTTCTGACGGTATTTTATTTGTAGGTGTAGCGAATATTGAGATTGTGTCATCTGAAGCACTTGCGGTCGCTGCCATGATGGTTGCTCCCTCGCCTTCTCCTATGTCCTCCAAGATGCTGGAAGGTATAGATTTGCGATCCATTTAATTAAACTATGACCACCGCCTTTCTTGTACTGACCATATATCATCGCAACCGTACAGGAGTTCTCTTTGATCATCTGTATCAAGTGCTGAACCCGCATTTCTCCTTCCAGTCGGAAGTCACTTTGCCTGCTGGTGCCAGCGAGTATAGTTTCTAACCGACGTCCTTTCCTTTCTTTGACGGGTGACCCTGCCGTTGTTAATTTTAAATTGATTACAACACTACAAATTGAAGATATGGACGAGAGAATTGTCGCACCACCAGTACTTCTAACCCTGCCCCCTGTCGCGGCCGGTATAGTAGACTCTATTGTTCGTACATTTTTTTCATCTCTTGAGCCGACATTTGATCATAATTCTTTTTGCAGCAATTGTACCGGCTCTTTCTCTGTTCGAGTCTCGCATCCTAATGCCGGCAGGGCCCTTTTCTAGACGTCCATCTTCCAAAAGCGTTGTGAACAGCCTGCATATGTTGAGCGAATACATTGAGGAGCTTGACGCGGAGGCCCCTACATTCGCTGCGGATTTTGCTGCCGAGGTTAATCTAATGCTGGCGATGCTCGTGAATTTCCATAACGAAGCCGTCGTTGAGTCTTGGGTTAATCACTGCAGGAAGATTGAGGCCTGCCTGCATGAGCTTGAGTTAAGGCGTCCTGCTCCCGAGGTTCTGGCTCTGAACTCCCAGCGGGCTGCAAGGGTTAAGCAAAGTGCCCTTTTCCTTCGCCATTTTGAACAAGAAGCGATCCTCAAGCAAAAGAAATGTGAAGTGATTTTCGCTGAGTCTGTCCAACTGTGTGCCCAGATCGAAGCGAATGCTGCACAGCTGAACTCCATCTTTGAAAACCTTCAATGATGTATTTCTGACGGGATGGTGCTGAGGAAGAAGCTTGATTTTACTGAGCAGGCCGCGCAGAGTCAAGAGACTGTTCAGCAGGAAATTGATGAGAAACTTTCATCCTGTCTGCAGCAACGGGCCCAAGTCGAAGCGGAGCTGGCCGGGGTGGCTGATCATGAAAAGGAGCTGAGAGGAGTACGCGAGCAACTGGCTGATTTATTGAAAACGCCTCCTTCTCAGTAGCTGCTTTTGTATCGATTGTACATTTTTAACTTATGAATAACATGTATTCATTTCATTCATTTTTTTATTCCATTCATTTTCATATGATGTAACTTGTATCCAATTGAATTCATAAATAAAGGACAAATTTCTTTTCTATCTTGTATTATCGCTTTCTTTCTTTGCTGTGTTGTTGTCATGTGATTTTAGCAAATTTGACCTGTAGATGATAGATAATGGTCCATCTTGAACTCTTCATAGGGTAGTGATGGCTTAGGAAGCAGGTTCAGATCTGCCGCCTAAGACTTTTCAATTCTATGATCTATGAGGGTCTCATAAATATTTTTCTCCCTACGAGTCATGAGGATCTTGTAGAGGTATTTTCTCCTTAGGAGTCGTGAGGACTCCTAAGCGCGTTTTCTCTTGAGAATCGTAATGATCTCAGAAGAGAATTTTCTTCTTTACAAGTCGAGAGGACTCATAAGTGGTTGATGAGTTGACTTGTTCCCAAGTCGAAGCGTTGTTTCGACGAGGAGGTTGAGGGTTGACTTTCTCCATTTTCTACGGTGTCAGGATTGACTTTCTCCATTTTCTACGGTGTCGGGATCGACTTTCTCCGTTTTCTCTGGTGTCGGGATCGACTTTCTCCGTTTTCTCTGGTGTCGGGATCGACTTTCTCCATTTTCTACGGTGTCAGGGATCGACTTTCTCCGTTTTCTACGGTGTCGGGATCGACTTTCTCCGTTTTCTACGGTGTCGGGGGTCGACTCTCTCCGTTTTCTACGGTGTCGGAATCGACTTTCTCCGTTTTCTACGGTGTCGGGGATCGACTTTCGGTTGTCTGTGAAACGCATAGTCTTGGAACGGAGGACTTTGCCGTAGCTCCGATTGGTAGTGTTATGTCCGTATCCTGCTGGAATGAGGAGGAACGCCCTTGATGATCTCTAGGCTGTAGATGTTGCCGTTGAGATATGGAACTAGGGACTTTGTCATGGCTCAGTTTAGTGGATGTTGCGTCCGTATCCTACTAGAATGAGGAGGAACGCCGTTGTGGGTCTTCTGGGATGCAGATATTGCCGCTGAGACCTGACTCTCTCTTTGATAGAATTTGTTGGGATATGTGGTTCCCTTTTCGTTTATGTCCATGGATTGTATACAGGGGTCAGTACGGACTTACCTGCAGGGCAAAAGTTTAATTTCATTTTTTTATTTCTTTCCGCGATGCTCTATCATTTCAGCTTTTTGTATCGCGAAAGTCGCGATTGCCTAATCATTTCGTCTATTTTCACGGTGCTCTATCATTTCGGCTATTTTTGTTTTTATTTGCTGCTTTTTATTGCGAGTTGCCCAATTATTTCGGCTATTTTTGTATGCATATATTTTACTTGCTGATTTTGTTGAAAGTTGCCCCATCATTTCGGCTATTTCATATGCATTTATGGCTCGCTAACCTTTTGCCGCAAGTAAGGGACTTGGGATATGATACCGATTTAGGCATCAGCATCGCTACAACTGGGATATTGCCAGGAGCGAATCATCATTTGCCTTTGTCAGTTTGAATAAAGGTGGCTTAGTAGACCGGGTTCGGATCCTTTCGACTAAGGCTTTTGACTTCATGAGCCGTAAGGGTCTCATAAAGGTGTTTCTCTCTATAAGTCATGAGGATCTCATAGGTGTATGTTCTCCCTAAAAATCGTGAGGACTTCTAAGTGGTGTTCTCTCTTATAAGTCGTAAGGATCTCATAAGAGTATTTTCTCCTTATAAGTCGAGAGGACTTACAAGTGTTATTCACCAAGCGGGGAAATTTCGCGCTATTGGAGGGAACTTGGTGGGGGAGACGTTTATTTGTGCTCGTGGATTATATACAAGGGTTAATATTGAACCGCTTGTAGGGAAGTCTATGGATTGTGATGGCCTAAGAACAGGTTCAGATCGCTGTAACTTAAGGCTTTTGAATCCTATGAGCCGTGAGGGTCTCATGGGGGAATTCTCCTTACGAGTCGTGAGGATCTCGTAAGTGTGTTTCTCCTCAGGAATCGTGGGGATCCCTAAGTGTGTTGTTCCCTTGTGAGTCGTAAGGATCTCACGTAGGTATTTTCTCCTTACAAGGTCGAGAGGACCTTTCAAATGTCTTTTAACGAGATTGCGCCCTTTCGGGTTTTCACAAACTCGCCGGTTGCCCTGCTGTTTTTATTCACGGAGCCCTTTCGGGTTTTCATCCGTGCCCATTTTGATTATTGTTCATATCATAATTTTGCATTATTATATTCCCCATTCTTATTCATTTTAAAAATAAACAGGTGCTTTTGATCCATGTCTGCTACATAGTTGCAGGTTACAGGTTCTCGGTACAAAACAGTGAAAATGATGAAAAGATGATACAAAAGTGAGACAATGACCAACAAATAGAAGAATCTTGATCATGCCTACAGTTTAAAGAATAAACGAAGATCGATGGACAATTTCACAAAGCACAAAGGCAGCGCAAGGTTCAAGATTTCGACACGTAGCAAACGGTAAAGTCTACGACATTATGCACTATGGAAATATGGAAGAAAACTAGATGACAATCTAAGAAACCAAGTGAATAAACAAAGAGCCAAATGCAAGAAAAAGAAGTGCAGAGAAATGAAGACCAAGACCCCACCATTTGGCCGCGGATCCGCGGCCAAACAGTGCATACGGCAGCGGATCCGCGGCCATGCTAGACATGTGTCGGTGGGAATTTTGACGGGTGGCGGTGCGTTGACTAGGCTTCTTTAGGGTATATTTGTAAATACAGATATGAATCAAATGTAACCCTAGGGTTTCTATGATCTATAAATAGAAACGCTAAACCTCTTTTTGAGGTATGCATCTTCTTGTGCCTCATTTTAATTATCAATTTCAGAATTTTAATTCTTGTAATGTTTGAAGAGTGCATCAAATAAAGTAGGTCCTTCTTTTCTATGCCCTAGTTAATTTTCCTTTCTACCCAAGTATATATTTTATTTGTCTACCCTAGTTAATTTTCCTTTCTGCCCTAATTAATTTTATTTATCCGCCGTAGATTAGATAATTAGGTTATTAAAAACGATCATAAAAATGTCTCTAATTAACTCGTTAGAAGAAATAGAAAATACACAAAATCCCTGTGGACCGACCCGTACTCACCGGCTAGCTACCAAGCGACGTCGTTCTTGATTGCGGTAAAATATTCTTTGATTTCAAAATCTATCTTTTCAAAACGCACGCAAAGAATGATCAATCACTTATGGACGTACCGTTTTTTTAACGAGATTGCGCCCTTTCGGGTTTTCACAAACTCGCCAGTAGCCCTGCTGTTTTTACTCACGGAGCCCTTTCGGGTTTTCATCCGTACCCATTTTGCTTATGGATGTACCATTTTTTTTGCACGTCAGCCTTAGGATGCTGCAGTTCGTAGTAGTTTATAGACGTTTCGGTCAGGCATAATATTTTTTCAAGAACCGACCGTTTATTAGCGTAAAGGGTCTTTCGCCATGCATATTCATGAGCAAGTAAGCCACACCTTGGTAGGCCTTGTCTATGATATACGGACCCTCATAGTTTGGCTTGAATTTCCCTCGTTTGGCACGATTAGGGATCATAGGTCTTTTTACGACTAGCACGAGTTCGCCTTAGCGGAATGTTCTCAGTCTAGTTAATCTTTCGTACGAGCGCGTCATCCTTGCTTTGTAAGCCTCCAGGTTTTGCTGTTCCATGAGCCGGGTTTTGTCAAGGGCATCGAGTTCCTCCAGCTGAAGATGAGCATTCTCTTCGTCCGTTAGCTCATAATTAACTGCCACTCGTAAAGAGAGTAGCTCTATCTCCAAGGGGAGTACTGCTTCAGCGCCGAATACCAATGTATACGGCGTTGTGTTTGTGGCCGTTTTGAACATGGTCCGATACGCTCAGAGAGCTTCATGCAATCTCTCGTGTCAATCTCTTCTATTTCTGGACACCGTCTTCTTTATGATCTTCATCAAGGTCTTGTTGAAGGCCTCAGCTAGACCGTTAGCTCGGGGATTATAGACCGAAGAGTATCTCCAGTTTATATTATGTTGCTGCGTGAAGCGGCTGATTCTGTGACTTCTGTAGGCTGGCCCGTTATCGGAGATAATCCATCGCGGAGTGTCGAACCGATAGATGACATGTGTCTTGAAGAAATGGAGGATGTTCTCCGTCTTCACTTCTCTTAGCGGTACTGCTTCTGCCCGCTTAGAGAAGTAATCAGTTGTCGCCAATAAGAACCGGTGTCCTCTGGATGACGCTGGTTCGATGGGCCCGAATATATCGGTTCCCTACATTTCGAATGGCCAGCTAGCCTTCGTCGGGTGTAGCGGATTTGGATGCTGGTGGATGAAGTCTCCGTGAATTTAGCACGAGTAGCACTGCTTAGTGTATTCGAGACAGTCTTGGATCATCGTGGGCCAATGGTATCCCATCCTTTTGATCTTCAGCTTTATTTTTGGCCCAGCTTGATGAGAACCGCAGAGTCCGTCTTGAGTTTCTTGGACGACTTTCTTTGCTTTTTCTGGTCCTAGGCATCTTAGCCACAGAGGGTCGAACGATCTCTTATACAATGTATCATTGACGAAGGTAAAAGACAGAGCTCGTTTCATGAGATGATGTCTCAAGGATGCATCTTCAAGTGTTTGACGGGATTTGAAGTAGTCTATAAAGACTTCTCTCCAATCCTTAGCCTTTTCTTGGTCTTTTATTTGTAAGGCCGTTTGCTTGGCTGCTCCCTTTTCTTCGGACGACTCCGGAGATATTTCTGCCGGTGCAAGAAGCCGACGGCTTTGCACAACGATCCTTACGTCATCTTGATTTTCATCAGCCAATTCTTTAGCGAGCTTGGCTAGTGCATCAGCTTTGCTAATTTCCGTGCACGGTATGCTCTCTAGCATGTAGGAGGGGATTTGGGTCAACAGTTGCTGCACTCTCTCACCGTATTTTACCAACCCCAGTTTGCATGTTTGATAGTCGCTATTTACTTGACTAACGACCAGTCGGGAGTCTCCGTATATGAGGAGGTTTTCGATTCCCATGTCGACAGCGATCTCAAGACTTGCTATCAAAGCTTCATATTCGGCTTCATTGTTCGTCTTTGGCTCTATTAAGGAGAAGGCAAAGCGTATTATTCCTTCTTGTGGAGCCACGAAGATGAGGCCTACCCCAGATTTGATAATGGGGGAGCTATGCTTTTGCTTCTTCATAGAAGATGCCCCATCGAAGTAGAGTTCCCATCGGGTATCATTCTCTCTTCTCCTCCCGTCGATCTTATCAAACGCGTGCTCGTCCGGCAATTCGCAATTTTGGGGTGAATCAGCAGCTATCGGATGCTCAGCGAGGAAGTCGGCGATAGCCTTGCCTTTCACAGCCTTGAGCGATCGATATGTTATCGAGAATTCCATTAAGTGTAGGGCCTATTTGGCGAGCCGCCCTGTTAGTATGGCTCTTGACATCAAATATTTGAGAGGATCCACTTTTGATATGAGGTGGACCTCATGCGCCAACGCATAGTGTCTGAGCTTCGTTATCGCGAAGATTAACGCCAGGCAGTGTTTTTCGATGGGAGAGTAGTTGTTTTTTGCCCCCAGAAAAACTTGACTCAAATAGTAAAGGTCTCTCTCCTTCCCTTGGCCATTTTCCTGTGCCTATAGCGCGCCTAAAGAACCTTCAAGGGCTGTTGTGTACAAGATGGGAGGCTTTCCCTTGACCGGAGCGGTCAGCACCGGCGGATTCTACAGGTATTGCTTGATTTTGTCCAGTGCGCTTTAGCATTTGCGATCCCAGATGAACGGGGTCCCCTTCTTCATTAGGTGACTTGTAGGGGCGACATTTGCCGGAGAGGTTAGCTATGAACCGTCGGATATGTGCGAGCTTTCCTTGGAGAGACCGTAGTTGTTTCAGAGTCCTTGGCGGAGGCATTTCCATAATCGCCTTGATCTTCGACGGGTCTATCTCAATGCCCCGGTGTCGTACGATGAATCCTAGGAATTTGCCCGAGGAGACTCCGAACGCGCATTTGAGAGGGTTCATCTTCAGATTGTATTTCCGAAGACGTTGGAACACTATCTTCAGATGCTCCCAATGCTCCTCGTGCGATTTGCTTTTTACCACAAGGTCGTCAATATAGCACTCGACGATTTCGTGTATGAGGTCATCGAAAATCTTCGTCATGACCCTCTGATAGGTGGCGCCAGCATTCTTCAAACCGAAAGACATCACTTTGTAGCAGAATATGCCTAAAGGGGTCCGAAAAGCGGTATGCTTCTGATCTTCGGGATGCATCTTTATTTGATTGTACCCTGATGAGTTGATGAGCCTTCCATCAAGGAGAAGACTTCGTGAGTGGACGTGTTGTCTATCATCAGCTCGGTGACCGGTACAGGAAAGTCATCCTTTGGACAGGCTTTGTTGAGGTCTCGAAAGTCTACACAGATGCGTACCGTCCCATTCTTCTTCATCACTGGGACAATGTGGGCGATCCAGTCAGGGTACTGAACCTCTTGGATGAATCCGGAATCGATTAGCTTCTTGACCTCGGCGTTGATGCTCATTTCAAGTTCGAGCCGCATTCTTCTCGGTGCTTGTTTGACTGGCTTGATATCCGGAGATATTGCCAATTTGTGGACGGCTATTTCCGGATCTAATCCCGGCATCTCGGAGTAGTTCCATGCAAAGCAATCTTTATACTGCATGAGCACATCTTTGAGCGTAGCCACCTTTTCTTCAGACAACAGCTCATTGACGAACGTCGGCCGTGGGTCATTTGCCGTTCCCAAGTCGATTTTTCTCAGGTTGTCCGCAGTAGTGTGTATTCCATATTCCAATTCTTTTGGCACCGGTAGAAATTCTGAGATCAACTCATCTTCATCCTTGTTTTCGAAGCACCAGGAGAGTTCATCCATGTTCTCGGGCACTCCTCCTTTTGACAACGTTATCACGTGACAGGTACGAGATCGTTTCCATGACCGATGTTGATCTGGTTCTACTCTCACCGCATATGTTGCTTTTGGCACATGTATTTATGGCGGGGTTACCCTCCAACTGTCGGATAGAGCGAACTTGCCGAGTTGATATTGGTCCTCGACCCAGTTTTTGAAAGTGAAGCAGTCTTCAAGAGGATGTCCTATCGCTCGATGATAGGAGCAATAATCCAGGTGACAGACATCGTTTACTTGTTCGGGGTGCTTGGACCCCGGGAGCATAGTCATTTGATGTTTCATGACAAGATCGAATATCTTCCTTGTCTTGCCTTGGGGAAAAAAATATGCTCGACCCATCTTCTTTACAAGAGACAGATCCCGGCTGCTCAATTCTCGATCGTGTGGCTTCTTGGACCCGCTATGCCGCTGTCGAACGTTTTTTCCGTTCTTTAGCTTGTCTTTACATCTGCGTTGGGTCTTCTGTATGATGGGCTGGAGACGAAGAGTATCGTCATTTTCCGTAGCCTGCTGAAGGAGGCGCTGCGTTCTGGCTTTCTCATAGATGTCCATTTTGCAGCTATGGTCATTCCGGACCTTTTGACCCGCTTCCCTTATTAGTTTATCCATCTGTTCTTCGAACGATGGAGTTGGCACTTTCATGGTGGGACCTCATTTTGGTTTAGGGTTAGCGTCTTCTAACAGAGCATCTCCTTCTTCATCAAAGTCATGTATAACGTAGCAGCCATGGAATCACTCCCACTTCTTGGATTGAACATATCCAAGCCCGATCATTTCCATTCTCCCGTTGGGCAATTTTCGCTGAGTTTCAGGGACGTTCCAGATCCTGTTGTAGAACTGAGCCTGTCGAGCAGTCTGTTTGAAGGGTACGCCTTGGTGCCTCAACAGCCTTTTTAATCCTTCTATATAGTGTCTGGGCAGACGGATGGGCTAGAGTCTGTCAGGTGCAGAATCGGCACCATGCCAGATTTCTCTCTCCACTTTAGTCTCTGTGGATCGATAGAAGAGGATCTCCTTTTCATCTTTTCGCCTGGGAGGGACATAGAATGTTTGCAGCTTTTGCACACTATATGTTTCGAGCGTATCAAGCTCTCTGTAGTGCTGTCGCGGAACCATAGCGATTTGCAAGCTTTGATCTTCTCCAGTGAGGGTCTGTATCGATGGCCGGACCGAGAACACTGCGTTAACTTCGTCTTCAGGGTCGCTACCAAAAACCAAAATAGGGGTAGATGGTCCCGGCCTGTTGCATTGGGGTGACCCTGAATAAACTATCTCTTCTTCCTCTTCAGTATAGCTGCCAAAGATCGGAATAGTGGTGATAGCTTTCTACTTATTCTCCAATTTACGGCATCTTTCCGTGTCTTCAAAGTCTAGTAAGAAGTATTTTGCATCTTCGTACATTCGGACTTCATTCATGGAGAATGGGTTCAGCTCCCCTGTCACGGTATACTCGAGACGGTCCTTGAAATACTTCATAAATTGATGTTGTGTAGAAGGGATGATGTTGTACTCGTGTAACCAAGGCCTGCCGAGCAAAGCGTTGTAGCAAGTCTTGGCGTCAATGACGTGAAACTTGATATCAGTGACGAGCAGCCCAAAGCGTCACGTCAGTATCACAGACCCGAGAGTCCATGATGACTGGGAGTCAAACCCGGAGATGGTGATTTTATCCCGAGCGAGCTGTTGAACGCTCATGCAAATCTCCTTCAACACTCTTACATTGAGAAGGTTGACGGAGGACTCATTGTCGACCAGCATTTTGCATATCTTGATGTCATGACAGTATTCGGTGACATACAGGGGACGGTTGTGCTCGCACGTCCTGAGGAGGAGGTTTCCATCGCCGAAAGTGACGTCAGCAGTGTGCACTTCTTCCAGCTCGTCCTTCATCTTTTCTTCGGCAAGGAAAGCTTGAAACTGCTCGGGCACTTGTAGTGCCTTGATCAAAGGATCTCTCGCCTTTTTAGATAGCAGAAGGACATCGAGAATGCTTAGTTGTGAGGGTATCTTTCTCAGGTGTACCAGAACGTTGTAATCCACCTTGTTTTTCTTTGGCGGGTCCTTGGCTGTCAGCTCTTTGACGACTTGATCATCGAAGGCGATATCTTCAAGGACTCTTTCCTTCCCTTTATCTTTTTTACTCGACCCCTTGTTTGTAGGTCCGAGATTATTCTCGGGTAATGTGCGGTTACGCAGCTGAATGTTCTCGCAGGTCTTCGTCTCTCCTGCTTCAGAGATGGATTCCTTGAAGAGAGGGTCGAGGGCTATTTCTTCATCGGAATCACTCCCGAAGGTGAGAACTTGCGATTCATTACTATCAACCACGTGACAGTTGCCGACAGTTCTTTTATGCTCATTAGTCGTGTTTCTTTGCTCCCGATGAGTCTTACGCTTCAATCGCCTGACGTGTTGCCGGTGGGCAACATATACTTGCTACCAGTTTTTAAAGGCATTGCACTCTTCAGTAGGGTGCGTGGTCCTCCGATGGTACAAGCAGTAGTTTGGATGTCCATCCGTTTCGTCAAGGTGTATCCCGCCAGGAGTGTTTCCTTTTGAGGATGGCAGCTTCATTCCTATTGACAGGGCTTTAGTGAATCGTTTCCTCGTTTTAAGCCTGCTTCTGTCTGCCGCAGGCGTGCTTTGATCTGGTTAGAGTGTTTCGTGACCCATGACTTCATTAAATTGATGCCGACTACTGGCCTTTTCGAATATAGCCATTTCGCGTTCTTGATCATCCTTGCTCTTCTGACGGGCTTCGTTTAGCAACAGGTCGATCATCTCGTCAGACGGTTCTAAGGGTTTTGGCTTTGACCCTGCCCCCAGCTCCTTTATGCTGTCTTCTAACTCTGAGTGAGCTTCTTCGTTAATTAACTCCAAATGAGAGATCATGTGGCAACTTGCCACATAATCATCAGATTCTTCTGACGAGTCATCCCCGTCGTTATTGTCGTTATCTCTGCTCTAAGGATATTGTTGAGAAATTCTTAGAGTGTGATCGAGGTTCGCGCCTTTTGTTTGCATTCCTCTAGCGCGTCAATATGTTTTTGCAGGTCCGTGCACTTGTCATCAGGCTTCACGGGTTTTTTGGTCTTCTTCTTCTTCTTTGAAGACTTTGACGGCTGGGCATGGGCGTTTTGACTATCGCTACCAATTCTTAGCGTCGGACGCGGCTTCAGCATTCCCTCAATGACCTCGGGTTCCAGCGAACTTTTCCACCTGATCGCCGGGCATGTTTGGAGGTCCTTCAACATTCTTTTCGTTTTGGCTGAAAGAGCGACTTTCCATGGAGCTTCTTCTATAAAAGAGCACGATGCCCCTGGTGTGTCCACCTTTTTAATAGCGTGCGGCTGAGGTGGGCTTACTTTCCAATTCTCGGACAGTGCGAATTTACCCTGTTGGTATTGGTCCTCAATCTAGCCTTTGAAGACGAAGCAATCTTCGATTGGATGGCCTACTACTCGGTGATAGGAGCAGTAATTGGGATTGTTGACATCACCGGGCTGCAGTGGGTGTTTTGGATCCGTCAAGGTGATGAGCCTATTGCGCACCGCCAGCTCGAACAGTTTCCTCATTTTATCCCGAGGAAATGAATAAGGGCGCTTCAGCTTCTCGTTAAAGAATCGATGTCTATCGTCTTGGCGATCAGTTGGTTTTGGACCGCAGGGTTGCTGCTGAGCATTGGCGATGAAGATCACTTTCCCTTTTTCCTTTTCGTTTCGAGGTTCCATCTTCGAAGAAGATGGTCTATGACCCATCTGATCCATTTGGGCCAGCTTGTTAATCAAGGTCTGAAAGGTAGTCGGCTTGAAAAACATCATGAACTGGGATATGGTCGCATGTGGATCATGAGTACCCACGAACATGCCTACCGCAGGAGCTTCTTCGATGCGTTGTTCGCATTTCGACCATAGGTTCCGCCACCGGATTGCATACTGAACCCATGTTTCTCCCGGCTTCACCCTGGCATTGATCAATGCCGTGATTAGGGTGCGTTCACTAGCGCTTGCGAACCGTTGTGTAAACAGTAACTCCATTTCTGCAAATGTCTTAACGGAGTTGTTCGGGAGTTCATAGTACCATTCAAACGCTGTCTCCGACAAGCTGCCAACAAACTAGCGAAGCAGCAGTTTGTCGTCACCCCCAGTATTACTGCACAAGGCCCTGAATTGAGCAACGTGCTGTTGTGGATCCCCCGTCCCCTTATATACATGGAATTTAGGGATCGTGTATCCCGGCGGGTAGTTTATTTGGTCATACCAACCCGGATAGGGTCGTCCAGTCTTAAAAATTTAGTCGGCCGCTTCGCTCGCCTGATGGGCTCGTATCTGTTGAGCGATATAATCATCCAGGGCGGCTTTGGATATCGTCTCCTCTTTGGCCGCTGATAGAACCCGAACAGGGTTCGATGACTCCCCTTTGTCGTCTTCAAGGATAATCGGAGGGTCTTCAGCTGGAGGATCCAGCTGTATCATCATCCCGACCATATCTTGGAATAAAAGCGCCATTTGTTTTATGTTGCCCGCTTATTCTACAGCCTCTTTGTCTTTCCTCTCGAGCATTCTTCGGAGGAATTCGGCATCAAATTCCTGTTCTCGGCGCTGCTCCGACGATATCTCCGGGCTTGCTTTTGGCCCGGTGAGTGCAGCAATAGTTATCAGCATCTCCTGGAGCTTTTGCTGTTGTTGCTCCTGAGCCTTTGTCACTGATCTGGTGAAAGGTTGATGGCCCATGGAGATACGGATATCCTCTTTCTCGGATTCCATATAAACAGTGTGCACCACCATGCCCCCAGACTTGGGGCATTTAGGTTTAGTGCTCTTTAGATTCGTCGCAGACACGGGGATTTTCTCCGGCCTTCTTCTTTTGTGACCGGTTGAAGTTGAGGGGGCCGTTGCAACGGGCTCCCAAGTAGACGACACCTTCTGTGGTACGACAGGGTGGTCCTTCTCTTACCGAACTTTCATCTTCTTCGGTCAGCGGGAGTAGTCTTGGTTGATCACCGAGTCTTGGACCTATCACCAGACCTTATGAATTTTAGGGGACAGCCGCTGAGGGGGCTGCTCCTGCTTTGTCTTTGTAGCATTCTCCACAGGTGGAGGATATCTTTTTAGCACGGAAGTCGGAGAGTTCTTGCGGACTCTCCTGAGTGGTTCAAAACTGTTCCTAGTTGGAACAGCAGCATCAATTTCCACCATTGGAGCTAGCGGAGTCAGTCCAGAAGGGGAACTTCCCCCAGCTTTCCTCACTCGGCGCTAGTGGCGATATCGAGCATACCTTGCAGACGGTATTGATTCAGCTATGGGGGTGGCTCCCTCATGCCCCCTGTCCTGGTGAAGGGTGCCGTTGGTGTCGGCCTATTAAAAACTGACGTCCATTGAGTGGGGATGGCCAACCTGTCAAAGGCAGATTTCCGAGCAGGGGAAGCAGCCTTGGTGACTTCGCCTGAAGCGGGAGTTGGAGCGGACAGTCTAGCGAAGGCTGATCCCTTAGCAAGAGAAGCCTCTCTGATGACTTCGTTCACTGGAGCAGGGATGGCTATCCGTTTCTGGATAATCCCCTCAGGTATCGCGGGCTTCTTTATGGGCCCATTGGTGTTTTGGCCCAGTCTGTTAAAGACTGAGGCGTTGGATTTGGGCGATCCGTTAAGAGGGGTCGCGGTAGTCGTAAGTCGATCAAAGACCGACTTCTTCGGAGCTTCTTTCTACGGCAGTGGGGAGTTGAAGCTCATGGGTGGGAGCATGGTCCTAAAGAATAGCCCAGTGGTGGTTTGCGTCACCTGTTCCACTGGCATTTTGAAAACGGAGGCCGCTTGAGGCCCATAAGTCTCCTCCAGCAAGGATAGAGTGGGAGTTGTTGCAGTTGTTGTAGTTTGTGCAGTTGAAAGCCATTGATCTTATCTGTTCGCCGCCGAAAGACGCGATCGGGACGTTGGGACGTCCGGCCTGAAATTTGGGGGCATACGCTATTTGGTTTTATCCCTCCACCTCTCCGAAGATGCCAAGTTGATTTATGGCACCATGTATCGAAGGTTTAGACAGATGCGGCCGATGTAGCAGATTTCGTCAGATTCCCCCTCATTGTGAGGGATTTTTGATTATGGGGACACTCTTCCCTGCAGGCGTAAGCCCCTGCGGTTAATTACGCTGCCGCATCGCGGTAACCATTTTCTCCTTCTCCATGTGATCACTTCGTGTCGTGTATGTTTGTTTTATTTTTGGTTGCCCATGGATTGTATACGGAAACTAATTTATGTTGTCGCCCGTGGGGCGTGGATTAGTCCAAATCCGTATTTTCTTAGATTTGGGTTTGGGTTGGGTTTAAGGATCGTTAATCTCATTTGAGACTAAAATCAACTTAAACGTTTGTTAAAGATACGTTAGTCTAATTTTAGACTAAAATCTACTTAACGGGATCATTTAGATCCAACAAAAGAGCATTTGGACTCTATTGTTTTAGTTTAGGGACATTGCGGTCCATTGGGTGTAAGGACATCATAGTCCATGACAGTTTAAAGATGTCAGAGTCTGTAAAGTTTAAAGACATTATAGTCTATAAGTTTAAGGACCTCACAGTTCATAAAGTTTAAGGACATCATTGTCCATGAGTTTAAGGACCCCACAGTCCGTAAAGTTTAAGGACATCATAGTCCAGTTTAAAGACGTCATAGTCTGTATGGTTTTGGTTCAACCGTTTGGGGGTGCACCAAAAGTTATTGGTTATTGGGACCCTCCATCTCTCTTAAGACGTTGAAGAATTACAACGATATATATCAGAGGTATGAAGAGATGTACCCTTGAACCAATGTCGGTTGGGAAATTTGTAGTCAAGTTTGAGACTAAGATCAGTTAAAAAGATTTATGAGCGTATGGGCTCAATTAATCTAAATTAGAGATCTGTGGCCAACTTGGGCTCGACCCACTCAGTTAAAATGTTGGACATTTAATTAGACTCGGTCCTTTTCATTTAACAATGCTGAGAATTGGTTTGGGTTCTGACAACCTTTTTGTCTTTTATTAAGTGTTGAGCTCTCATTATGGCTCTGGGGCTTTAAAATAGTTTATGTTCTCTCAGCGCACACGTGAGGAGCACGTGGTGCGCTTGGCGCTGAGCGCCATATTTAGAGCGCTAAGGTGCTTCCTGTAAGATAGCGCACACGTGAGGAGCACGTGGCGCGCTTGGCACTGAGCGCCAGTTAATAAGTGCAGAACGCTCTTTATGAAATAGCGCACACGTGAGGAGCACGTGGTGCGCTTGGCGCTGAGCGCTAACCTTGGAGCGCTGGGCGCTTCCTTTGAAATAGCGCTTGGAGCGCTTGGCGCTGAGCGCCAAACATGGAGCGCTGAGGCGCTTCTTTAAATTGGAGCGCTAGAAGCGCTGCGGCGCTGTGTGCCAGACTTGGAGCGCTGAGGTGCTTCTTTAATTAGAGCGCTAGGAGCGCTGTAATTAAAGCGCCAGACTCGGAGCGTTAAGGCGCTTCTTTAAATTGGAGCGCTAAGAGCGCTGCGGCGCTGTATGCCAGACTTGGAGCGCTGAGGCACTTCTTTAAATTGGAGCGCTAGGTGCGCTGCGGCGCTTTGCGCCAGACTTGGTGCGCTAAGGCTCTTTTTAGGCAACTTTGATCAGTTCTGCGCTCTGAGAATTAAATTCTCATTTATAAGAGACTTTGTCTCGTGGGGCTAAGAACAAAGTTCTTGTTTTTATAGGAGATGTTACAATCTCTTATTTTTTGTGAAAGGTTTTGCCTTTATGGATCTGTGATCTGAAGAGAATTGAATTCTTTTTCCCCCCCTTTTATGATGAGATGCTATGATCTTTTTTGTGAAAGACGTCTGTCTTATAGATTTATGATCTAGAAAAAGAAACTAAGTTCTTTTTCTTTTTATGAGATGCATTGATCTCTCTTTTTTATTTGCCTTGAAGAAATTCTTCTTCTTCTGAGAGCTTGCTCTTCTCTTTGAAATTTCTCAAAGTCTGTGGGGGGTTCCTTTCTGTGAGACTTGAAGTATTCGGTCCTTTATATAGAGGAGGCTGATATGTTGAATCAGTTAAGAAAATCTTTTCTCTGATTGATTTGGGAATATTTCCCACCGTTGGAATTTTTATCCAAAGGCTTCTGTTTTACAGAAGGCAATTTTCTTGTTTTTAATAAGATTGGGAAAATATTTTTCCATACAGAACTTATTCTGTATCTTGGTGAATTTTAATCACCATTAGATCTTTGATCTAATGGTGGGGGAATATTTAGTTCTAGCGCTCTCGTGCTTTGCACGTGAGCGCTGCATCAGAGTCTTTGACTCCTGGTGCTGGCGCACTTAGCGCTAGCGCTCTCGTTCTTTGTACGTGAGTGCTGCATCAGAATCTTTGACTCTTAGCGCTCGCACTTGGCGCTAGCGCTCTCGTGCTTTGCACGTGAGCGCTGCCTCAGAGTCTTTGACTCTTAGCGCTGGCGCACTTGGCGTAGCGCTCTCGTGCTTTGCACGTGAGCGCTGCCTTAGAGTCTTTGACTCTTAGCGCTGGCGCACTTGGCGTAGCGCTCCCGTGCTTTGCACATGAGTGCTACCTCAGAGTCTTTGACTCTTAGCGCGCTGCTTCAGAGTCTTTGACTCTTAGCGCTGGCGCTCTTGCGCCAGCGCTTTTATGAACCGCCGCTTCATTTCAAATTTCAAAATTTGAACAGAGCTTTACTCTGATTGGGGGAAACATCGTCCTCAACTGATTGAGCATATTCTTCAGCTTCCAAAGGGCTCTCTTTTCCAGAAAATTGCTTCGGATGCATTGCCTGGAATTGCTTCACTCCAGGTGCTTCCGCTTCTGGGCGGTTCATTAGTATGGCAGTCTGTTGCTGCTGTCCCTCTAGGAGCCTCTTAATTGCCTCAAGCAGTACCGTCTGCTTATTGATCGGAGCTACAACTATAGGCGTAAGTGGAAGAGGTGGTGATGTGGTGTTGCCGATCACGTTGGTGCTAGTATTGTTCGGGGAATCCATAACCTTGAAAGAAAAATAGGGTTAGGATAGATTCATGAAATATGAAATATAATGAATGTTTAGTTGCTAAGTCTTATAATTCTTGAGTTATATTGCTTAGATTTCCATGCGGAACTGGTCTGCATGGGCCGCCAACAAAACCTGTCATGCCCTGGTTCCCAGAGTACGGTAAGGAGCCGTGACGGGTCACGCGATGTATTTACTCAGAAGTAAACACGCTAAGCATAATTAAGCAATATAATGTAATGTGCATAAGAAAAACATTAGATGTAAAAGAACATAAACTTTTTATTTATTAAACATTCTTTACAATACAACTGAATAGTAAATACAATATGGAAAGTATTACCTAAACAATGACATGAACTGAAAGTAAAAGTATGTACATGTGACTAAAGCTCTGGTTCTTCTGAGAACTACTCTAAGTCGTCTGAGCTGGGCTCGATCTCAAGAGAGTCGGGTCCTCCTGACAACATTCTAAAGAAAGAATAGAAATGGAATGTCGTCAGTGAATAATCGCTCGGTAAGTCCCAAAGAGCGATAGAAATAGAATAGACAGATAGAGAGTATAACTGATATAATGTATATTTGTTGTATTATCACTGTTATTTGTAGCTTGATACAGAATATGCTAGTGTATACGAGAGGAGTTCAACTATTCCGTGGATTAAGGTATACGGAGCACAAGGAACCGTTAAGCCACGGAACTACATCAACGATATTCCGGTTAGGTGTATTAAAGTGACCATCATCGTGCCACTTTTAACACATTCCGTACGTACCAATCAATCCCTTTTAAATCTCGTAACGTTTATTGTATTGTTTTGTAGTGATTTATAGATATAAGACTTGCCGAAACCATGATATCAATTGTTCATGTAAACGGATAAGGATATAAACGGATAGTCATGTAGAGAAGTCAATGTATATCCATGGTTCGGTCAAATCAAGTTATATGTTGATATAGATGGATTCATGTTGTAATGGAATTATATCAAGTATGGATTGTATTCGGATTAAACTGAGACTTTGTCTGAGTCAAACACTTAAACAAAATTAAAGTCCTGAACCTGTATTTTGGAGTTATCGATAACTGCTGCACATGGACGGCAAGATTTGTGACTTTTTCCAAGCCAATTACCATTGATAACCCCGTTTTAGTTTTCTACCTTAAATAGGTAAGCACCCACTTTCTCCGGCTTCCTGAAACTCAAGAGAATTGGTCCTGCTTAAATCTATATTTATTAGGATCCTTATTGTAAATTAATATAACTTGACGGGGTTTTATGAAAAATAGTTTTGATATATTTTCCAAAATAAAGCTCAAGTATTTATTTATCATCTTTAGGCTTTTCATAGATATAATTTTTATAAGATAAGATATTCTAGTGGATATAAATCTAAATTGAATAGTATATGGTAATTTCATGTAAATTGACTTGTATTGATTTCTTGATGGTATTTTCATGAACTTTTGTGCTTCTTTTCTTTTGATTTAGAAAACATGGAATATATTATATATTTAAAGTAGATATTTTTATAATATTTACATATATATATATATATTAATAATAGAATTTATTTATTAATAAAAATCACGTTTTCTTAAGAATTGTAATAATAAAAT
Source organism: Agapanthus africanus (assembly GCA_030015575.1). Classification (NCBI taxonomy): domain Eukaryota; kingdom Viridiplantae; phylum Streptophyta; class Magnoliopsida; order Asparagales; family Amaryllidaceae; genus Agapanthus; species Agapanthus africanus. The sequence continues at coordinate 152,074,909 of CM057348.1, read as the reverse complement.
ATCTATCGAGATCGTATGTTCTGTAAGGAGGTCTGCATCTCGCCCTACTAGTCCGATGGATATGCGATAACCCGCACCAACCAAATCGGATTCCCCAAAATGGGTTGTAAGGACATAATCGTATGGAATTTGATTATAACAATTAAAAGAAATACGGTTTTGATAGTTTATGGTATTTAACTGTAAATTCGTCTTAGCCACAAAAAATATTGTTTTCAAGCCATCGTGCTATATCATGATGAGTGTTGTGATGAGCTAGGTTATTACCTTGTGAGTTTTCTAAAGGTAATATGAGCAATATGATGAAGTAATGTCGTAGGTAAACTTTGTGGTATTTAAACGAAAAGGTGTAATACAAGTTGCATTGCATTTTATTTTGAATTGAAACTTGTTCAAAATATTATTTTATGGTTGCTAAACAATATATAAAGAGATGGTTAATTTGTTGTTAAGAAAAATTGGGTTTTTAACGAAATTAGAATCGGAAGTCGGAATAACTCCGCTTCCGACGAGTTTTAATAAGAGATCATTTTAGAATAGAAAAAGAGAAGAGGAGAGGGAACTTACTGGTTGAGGAGAGAGAGGGGAGGTGTAGGAATAGTTTGAAAGCGTCGTGGAGTCGCGGTGTCGCCGGATTTGTCCCGAATCGTCGCCGGAACTTGACCTTGGACTAACTCCACTTGTACAACTTTTTGGACTTGGAAGAATTTGAGAGTTTTGATCATAAATTTCGGAATAGGGAGGGCGAGGGTGTGGGGTGGTATTTATAGGATAGAATTAGGGTTTAGGATATTAAAATGAGAATTAAAATGCATTAAAATTTTGGATTAATACTTATTTTTAATTCTCTATTAATGTGCAGGAAAAACAAACAGAACTAGGGTAGTGGGAGGAGGCTAAAGGGTGTTAGGGCAAAATTTGAGAGCAATTGGGATCGGGGGCCCGGTGGCGCCGGCCCCAGAGCGCATCTCACCGACAATTTTAAGGGGGACGGGGCTTGGATTGGTGATACGTGTTCTCTTCTGTTTATATAACATATTCCACCTATTTTTTTAATCTGACTTTTCATTTTTACGTGTATTGCACGTGTAAACTTTTGGGCTTCCAAAAAATTTAAATGAAAAATCATTAAAAATAATATGTGGTTGATGGGATTCGGATACAGGGGTTATGTCACAGCAGTGTAAGGCTTTACCAATGAGTTATAAGTGCTTTATTCCTGTTCTAAAACAAATTAATTACTTATAGCATACACAGCGTTGCAAATACTCCATTTAGTACTTTAACTTTAAACAATTTTTGTACATTATAAACAGAGTCGTTACAAATATGAGCATATAAGACAACAATAGTTTTACAAAATGCGTGAAATGAAAAATTCAACGTACCTTTCGACGAGATAAATCGATCGATATTGTACCGGTCCGGCAAACTTAGCCACGGTTAAAAGATGAACATTCAGGTGTATTATGATATCGAAGAACGACTGTGAAAAAATACGCTCAAGTTTGCAAAGTATCAAGAAAATAGAATTTTCTATATTCTCCAGCGTCACAACATCCAAGGTTTTAGCGTACAATTCCATAAAAAAGCAACAAAGATCATTGATTACTAGACCAACCGATTTGGGAAGGAAAGTCCTGAAGGCTAATGGGAGAAGGTGCTCCATAATAAGATGGTGATCATAACATTTTTGCCCATCGATCTTGTCTTTCACAATCTTTATCTTCTTGCTAAATGATCCTGAGAAACCTGTGAGAACTTTCAAATCATGCAACACCTGCAGAAACCTTTTTTCTCTGGTTGTGATATATGAAACGCGGTATTGGGAGGTACAAATTTACCTGGTTTACCCGCTATCGGTTAAGGATACAATTCACTTCTAATTTTCCAATCTTGAAGATCTATTCGAGCACGGAGATTGTCTTTCGATTTTCCGTCTTTACAAAGAAGAAAGTTAAGTACGTGCTCGGATACTTCCTTCTCTATATGTATGACGCCTAGACAATGACGCACTTATTTTTTGACCAGTAAGGAAACTCGTAGAAAATGCTTAATTTTTTCTAGTAGAGTAGTTTGTCATGTTTTGCCGGATCTATCTCGAAATTCACGTTATTGTAACTATCCCACTGAACAACCACGTTCTCTCCGGACAATGAGGCTAGTGGCCCAAGAAGCTCCAAATGACCATTAAAGTGAGAATTTTCTAACATGTAAGGATGGTTTAGTGGTAGGAAATACCGATGACCGCAATAACAAACCTTCCTGCTAAAATTCAACCATTTCGATGTTGTATCCTGATGGCAGTAAGAGTATGCTTTGTGACCATGTATGGACCAACCTGATAGCATTACATACACAGAAAAGCCATTAATTGTCTATATTAAAGCCGCACGTATCGTGAAGGTTGTATCTGTCTTTGCATCATAAGTCTCTACACTATCAATGAATAAATTTTTTAACTTATTGATCAGAGGTCGGAGATAGACATCGATATTGTTTCCTGGTACGTTTGGTCCATCAATAAGAAGAGACATCATAAAGTAGAATTTATCCATACCCAACAAAGGCGACAGATTATAAACCATCATTATAATGGGCCATGTGCTATGGCTTCTAGCCATATAGTTGAATGGGAAGAACCCATTACTAGCCAATCCAAGGCTGATATTGCGAGAATCATTACTGAATATTTGGTCCCTCCTATCTAAATTCTTCCATATCGGTGAATCTCTTTGATGACTCATTTTTCCATCTTCGCTTGGAGTGGCACGGTGATGCCAAATCATTATCTCGGCCGTTTTCTTGCACCTGAATAGTCTCTGCAGCCTCTATGTTATGGGAAGAAATCGTACTATCTTGACAGGTATATCAGGCTTCTTATCAGATTCTTTCGGTTTATACCTGGCCTATCCGCATGTTGGACACTGTTTCAAATCTGAATTCTATTTTCGGTACAACAGGGAATCTTTGCGACATGCAAGAATCTTTTCACTGTTCAAACCCAAATCAGATATCATCTTCTGGGCTTCGTACCAGCTCTCAGGCACGTTATTTCTTGGGGGCATAGAATCTTTCAGGAACTTCAGAAGTATCGTGAATGACATGCTGCTCCATCCATTTAGGCACTTAATGTGGAAAAGTTAGACGAACCATGATAAGGTGGAATACTTTGTATTCTCATAAATTGGTCTTCTAGCATCATTCATGAACTTTTCATACTTATCTGCACGTGGTTCTTGATTGGATGGAATGTCTTCTTCAGTAGGATTACTATCATCAAGGGTAGCCTCTAACATATCCTGCATTTTTTCTCTTGGAAAGATGTTACCGTCTTCTTCTTCCACCGCATTACCATCTTCTCCTTCTTCTTCCACCGCAGTACCGTCTTCTTTTTCTCCTTCCCTTGATATAGCCAAGTTGTATACAGTTTAGTAAAACATGTTTACAGATATGAAGCTTTACGATTTTTACTTTCTGCCGGAACTTATTCCCACATCTATCGCAGGGACAGAGAATCTTCTCTAACACGATCTTATTATGTGCGCGTGCAAATTCAATGAAAGTAACAGCTCCTGCGACAAACTTAGATTGCATGCGTTGTTTTCAATCCACATATATCGAGTCCTTAACTCTGATGTACTCATAGGCCATGTTAGACTATATAACATATAAATTGTAAGTTATGAAAGTTGGTTTTTTATGGTGACTATATTGAGAAATCTAAGAACAAGATGGGTATTGACAAAGAAGAAAATCTGTAGGGGCAAGTTTGTCGTTGAAAAGGATAAATTATCGATTAACAAAGTTAGATTTGAAGATACCTAAGTATGAGTTGTATTCTATGTATGTGTGTTTCAATTTATAATTTCGTTTATGTGTAGGGTTGTTAGTGTGTATGTGTTTTGTGTGTGAGTGTGTTGTGTATTCGTGTTGTATGTGTGTGTTTCGGTTTTCGAGAGTAAGATTTCTATCCCATTAAGAATGTATAGAGCAGAAACCTATTCGCTTGTGCTTTCATTCGTTTCGAGTAAATTTCGGCAGCACCTCCCCACTGTTCTCTGAGTACACTGTAATAGAATAGATAATTATTTCAATAATGTAAAATAACATTGAAATGAATATCTATTCTATCTTTATACACGGAGAACCAGCGGAAAAGTACCGACAAAATACGTCAAAACGAATGAAAACACAAGTGAATGCAGGTGTATGCTATATACATTCCTAATTTGTCCAAACTGGACAATTCTATCGGTTATTATACGATTGAATTTTCTCGTCACATAGACTACACGACGGTTGTTAGCACCGAACGATACCGTCCGATATTTAACAATATTCGTATAGTTTTATGTCATGACGAATATCGAACGTATGTTAATCGATAGACGTGGACTAAGGTGCGCTTTGATTTTCACATATGACTATCAATGAGCATAAGAAAATTTCGTATTATCATCCATTATCATATATACATTTATTATAAGATTTAACTTGAATAGGTTTTATGTTTACATTTCAATTTCAAAGGTTTGAAGTTTTTAGTTTAAGGTAAAGTTTTTTAAAGTTAAGGGTTTTCTCAATCAAGTTTAAGATTTTGGATTTAGTTCTGGTGTTAAGTTTAAGATTAGGGTTTGGCCTTATTTAATATGAGAGATCAACATCATCATTATCACAAACACACACACACACACACACACACACACACACACCATTATCAACATTATCTCTCTCACACACACACACACATATCATCATCATCAACATTATCACAAACACACACATATCATCACATATATCACAAATACACACACACATACACTTACACTAATATTAAAATAGCCTAACCATAACCCTCACCTTTAACTCTAACCCTAATTACCTTAACCCTAACCCTAAACCTAATTAACCCTAACCCCTATAAATTCTTCACAGAACTACCCTTACCTATTTTTTCACTAAACCCTAAATCTAACCCTGATCCTAACCTTAATCCTAAATCTACCCCTAACCATTAGCTCTAACCCTAATCATAATCCTAACCAAACCAAATCCTAACCCACAACCAATTTTCTTCTTCTTCCCCTCACCATCACAACCAATCTCATCTAAACCTACTTTTCCCGACCAACCCAGTCCTCGTCGACCTTCCCTGACCCTTTTCCCTGCCACCACAGCCGTCGCCACCCACCACAGCCACCACCGCCACCCACATCCCCAAACAACGCCAAAATGAAGCGCAGCCGCCGCCGCCACCATCCACATCCCCAAACCATAGCCGCCTCCACAGCCACCACCATAGCTACCATAATCAAAAATCCCCAAATTGAAGTCTTACCCACAAAATTTAATTTACGAAAATAAAAATTTAAATTGATCAATGAATTAATTAACCGGTTGACGATTTGACGGTGACGAGAAAGCCGGGGAGGAGCTCGACGTTGAAGAAAAGGGCGGAAGTGATAGAGGCGACGCTAGAGGAGGCAACGAGGTCGGAGGAGACGATGAGAGAGGGGGCGATGAGCGCGGAGAAATTTTGGGGGGAAATTATTCAGGGAATCAGGGTACTGTGGTAACGGGAAAGGATAACCTTTGGTTTTTATTTTTTTCTTTAAAATCTTGAAATTTCCCCCATGGATATATATCCGTAGGTGCTTATCTTGTGGCACCGTAGGAACAACTGCATATGTTAAATTTTAACAAATTTTTATTTATATATGTCTTTACGGTCTTATCCGAATGGGCATTAGCTGTCCCTATAGAATAATCCGTAGAGCATTAGTTAATTGCCCCTACGGATGATAAAATCCGTAGGGACAAGCCTTCTTTGTACCAGTGCATGACCATGAAGACAAAGCTCGATCCATGCTTCGCAAAATTCAAGGAACTGAAGAAATTCATAAGGAGTTGCATGATTTGGTTATTGCTAGGGAGGAGTCTAAAGAAGTGAAGCATCCTTGGAGGAACATTGTTCAGAAAAAGTACAGAGCGCAGCTTACAATGGCTATTTTCATCCCTTTCTTTTAGCAACTTACAGGGATAAATGTGATCATGTTCTATGCACATGTTGTTCAAGACTATTGTGTTTGGTGATGATGCTGATCTCATGTCTACCGCTATTACTGGCTTGGTTAACATGTTTGCCACGTTTGTCTCAATATTTATTGTTGATAAGGTTGGGCGACGTAAGCTTTGCCTCGAGGGTGGAGCTCAAATGCTCATCTGCCAGGTACATGTGATTTCATAATGGAAAGTTTTGGCGTCTAAGAAATAAAATAGAAGTAGTGACGGTGTTCATGTTATGCAGATTGTTGTTGGTACACTGATTGCGATTAAATTTGGCACCGATGGTGAAGCACAGCAGTCATTGTGCTATTTATATGTATATACGTCGCAGGTTTTTCATGATCATGGGTCCCTTACACTACTGCAAATAGGGGTTGCCCCTACGGATTTATCCGTAGGAGCAAATCACTATCCCTACGGCTATATCCGTAGGTGCAAAGGCCGCAGGTGCAAATCTTAGCCTTAAACATACCGCTACGGTTAAATACTTGCCCCTACGGCTTAATGAATAGGTCCATATGTTCATACGGATTAGACTGTAGGGACAAAAAAGATATTTAATTTATCGGTTTATAAAATAAAATAGTTGTCCCTACGGATACATGCGTAGGCACAGATGTGTAGAGGCAAAATATCAGGTATCCTGATATTTTATCCTTACGGATACCTGTGTAGGGGCATGTTTAAGCCTCTACGATCAAATCCGTAGAGACAAGTATAACCCCTCTTACTGAGATCATAGGAGCAAAATATCAGGTATGCCCCTACGGATAAATGTGTAGGAGCAAAGTAGAACCCTCCGGATTAATTCGTAGGGGCAATGTTGGGCCCTACGGATTAATCCGTATGGACATATTATCAGTTTTTTTTTTAAAAAGGGCTGCCTGTTTTTTTTCTCGCCCTGTGCACAATAATATATGCATCATATATAAAATTAATCAACACGCAGAATATATACCACAGTATTCATAATCACATCTCACACATAATATAAAAAAGAAATCAACAAGCAGAATACGATATCAATCTAAATCAATATAAACACGCAAACACTACCAATATCAATATTGTCCAAAATATATACAATATGTATCATATAAGTAAATACATGTTTAAAATATAAGAATCAAAAAGCTACTCTAGCTCGATCCAGTTCCATCTCTGATAAACGCCGTAATCTGACGCGCCTGCATCTCGGATATACCCTGAGTCAATATCTCGAGTGATGCTGAGTGTGCGGGAGTCTGAACGGGCTGTGGAGCTGTAGGAGTGGTCTGCGCAACCGCCGCCGAGGTAGTGGCTTGCGGAGCCGCAGCTGCGGGAGTCTGAGCGGGCAGAGGAGCTATAGGAGTTGTCTGCGCTACCGCTGCCGAGGTAGTGGGTTGCGCAGCTGCAGCCGAAGGAGATGCATGTAGAGGCTCGGCCGATATACCCTGTCGCGTCTGTTCAATTTTGTGTGTAATAAACGAGTAAGAACTGTGTATTAGTCGAATTCGTATTATTATCAGGTTATTACGAAACCCCAATTTATGTATACTTAGGGACTTAGGCCTCGTTTGGATATCTAGTTTGGAAAACCGTAGTTTATTTTAATTAGATATGTATGTATGATTAATCAAAGTTAAGTCTACAACCAAATAAGCTCAGGCTACGTACTAATATTGGATATGTTGCTATCTATAATATGACATAATATTTTACTATTAAGTAGTATGCATACCAATATCTCCTTCAACTCCTGAACGGTGGCCTTCAAGGTGTCTAGTTCTTGCTCGAAACGTCGCTCACGTGAGATAGAGCAAGTAACCGCCGGAGTGGAGTCCAACCTCATATGGGCCCTGTTAGGACCCAGTCCCCGGCCTCTCTCCCAACCTCCGTGGTGCCCTCCGTGTGCGGCGTTTAGGACTGGGGTCAGCAGCATCGGATCGTTCTGTCCAGTAAAATCGATCCCCGATGCCTCCGCTTGCTCAACCACCCGCTCCTACACCCACATTAACCAGTAAAATATAAGTCTATCATTTAAATTTGAACCTTTCAAAACAAAAATTTCAAAAAGGGGTTGAATAAATATTAACACTTATGCAATACTTCTGGGTAGCGGTGTCGGGGTATCGAAGCTCGCCCATGGCGGGATCTGTCGAGGTGCCGTGGACGGCAAGATACGCGGACAACACGCTCAGTGTACCACCCTGCGTCAGGGTCTGAGCTCTCTGCAATTCGCCAAAAATTTATATATATTAGAAAATAACTCTTAATATTATATTATATCACAAAGACCGGTCTATTATAATTTACCGATAACTCTATGGCATGAGTAATATTCCTAGAGCCACCTGTATGAGTGGGGCGACCTCTCTTCATCGACTTCCTATTCTCTTTATTTTGATCGACCTGTTTCTGCACAACACATTCAGATTTAGTTTTCTAATTAAGCAACAAAAAAAAATTATATACTAAACAATGAATTACATTTAAAATACATACCCGTTTGCGATGAGAGTCGAAATATTGGCATAATAAAGGCCATGTATCTACGTTGACTCTCACAAAGGCCGGAGTATGTAGGAGGGCCGCTCTCTCTGCCTCGGGGGTCGCCATCCATAGGGAATAGCAGTCGATCTTCAGCTCATTCCTATTGTATCGGACCTTCGTCTGCATGTTCTTCATCAGGCTATTGTACAGAGCGTGAAGATCGAGCACCCTCCCAGGGTGATCAGGGTCGGGTACAGGCTGAAAATCGTAATCTAACTGAAAATTAAAAAAACCCAATGTTATTAGATTGCAACTGTTAATAATAAATATATTGGATAAATCAAATGAAAATATATATTAATACCCGAGTCTGATTCCAGAAAGGGCGAATGAGCGCCGGTGCTGGTCGCCCCACTCAACGTGAAGTGGATAGTTATTCACGAGGCGGCTCTCATCCCCTATATTCTTGCCGAATCTCTCGGCATAATCGCCGGTATAGCGATAATCAGGGGTAAAAAAGAGGGGGAATACTGCTTCCCCCTAACTCTGTCGGGCCTCAGCCTGTGGGACTGATTCGGGCCTCGAGTCCCTCTCTCGGGATGGGAAGGCCCTTCGTCTACAAGAAATATCAAGACAATCAATATTAAGACAAAGTGGTATTAAGAAATCAAGGTTTAACGAAAATTGAAGTGTGATATATACCTCCGGCGACTAAAGCACCAGCCTGGGCCGGGGCAGCAGCACGAGCGGGACGATAGTTCCTCCGATGAGGAACAGCCGGTGACCCGGACGTGGACGCATCTCCAACTAGAAAATAAACATCGATAAAATTAATGAAGTTCATGTTTATTCTTAAACGATATGTAAAATGAATAAATATTTTATATTTATTCATACAAACCTGCAGGCTGAGCGGAGGGTATGGAAGTGACGGGAGTGGCTCCTGCACCAGACGAGGACGCACCACCTATAATTAGACAATCAAGTATCAGCTATATAAGTAATTGCAAAAAGAATGCGTATATCAATAATATAACATTCTAAATCAAAATGTATACACTATAGGATATATAAACATACCCGCAGGTATATAATATATAAACATATCTGGAGGTGCGGGAGTGGCCTCTGTCCCTGATGTAAGTACGTAAGAGCAAAAAAAAATGTATATATATTTATGATATAGCATTCTAAATCAATATACATGCACTATATGATATATAAAGATACCTGGAGGTGTGGGAGTGGCCTCTGTCTCTGATGTGGACGCATCACCAACAGCTAGATAATCAAACATTGACAATGTAAGTAATTTTGACATGAACATACATGTATATCTATAATATTACATTCAAAATGAATATGCGTGCAGTATACCTGGAGGTGTGGCAAAGTCCACACGGAAGGAGGCATCCGAAGGGGTCTCCGATCGGGGTGCAAGACCGGCCCGCTGAAACTCCCTACGCGGCTCTCCGGACGGCAGAACCGCTCTGCCTCTTCCTCTACCTCTGCCGGTGCCGCGGGTGGAGCTCCCGCCGTCCCTCGCTGCTCCCGTCATCATCATCAAATCTAGATAAAATGGTTCGTGGATGCATTAGACAATCATTATAAGTATTGACTATATATGTATAGATCGTAAAATGTGAAGTAATAATATAATATTACCGATAACCTTTTTCGTTTCGTGGGCGCATTAGACATATCTACTTGGATTTCATCATCGATATCATTTCTAACCTACGTAACTTCATGATCAGCCGAAGACAACCCGTCTTTCGAAACAGACGGTCGGAGCACTCTAAGTCTTCTCTCTTCTTCATCCTCATCGCTGTCCTCGAATTCTGGGACATCGTAGACATCCCTGGGTTTCCAACGGCATACGACACTCCATCCCGGATGCTTCAAACACTGTGAGTAGTATACTTGGAACGCTTGGTTCGGAAAGATAAACGGATCTTCCTGACCGTAAAATCGAAGTGTGTTCACACTGGTCAATCCATATTCATTTTTCCAAGTCCCGAGATTGCTTCTCCACTTATCCGTATCGGTTCGCGTATCGTACCAAGTACACTGAAATATATAAAAGGGTTCTGATCGTTCGGGATAGTGGATGCCGAGTATACAATTTAATTATCCATAATAAATCACACCATCCGATTCTACCGTCGCAATCCCACTATTCTGAGTGGTTCCAGATATTTCTATGTCCTTAATTTCAAATTTGTATCCAAGGACACCGAATCCTTTATAATATGCAACCTCCATACTAGGAAATTGAGATAAACATCATGAATCACTCTCTAATGATACAGACAAGTTCGGATCGTAGATCTAACAAAACAAGTTTTATGACAAATACATAACGATATAAGTTTAGATTAAAACTGATGGCAATAACATATTATTCGAATAACTTACATCATTTACAACCCAATTGCAAAAATTATCCTGATGATATTTTTCCAATCGTTTATCATTACAATCAGGATGCCCCTCACGTACCTCATTAAAATGAACTCTGTTCTCGACAATAAATTATGAAATTAATATTATATCATTTCATACACACACAAACACAAATATAACAATTAATCCAAAAAAACCTACTCTCTAATTTTTTCAAGACATGCGCAATTAAGCAAGATAAACCGGTATATCTTGTTGATAAATATAGTATCTACCCTCATATAATCGGCTTTACCATATGGCCCGTCTTGAATTTTTCAAGGCCGGTTAAGTCTCGTCTCAATGTTCTCGTCCAGATAGCGGGAATAAAATGTGGTTGCTTCATCTAGAAGATAATCTTGCATGATAGAACTCACTGGTCGATTTCTCTTGCGTATATACTTTTTAAGAGTGTAGAGATACCTAAAGAAAATATGTTGAATAAATAAATACGGGCATACAGAACAATAATAATTTTAAAAATTGCGCGAAACGAAAAATTCCACGTACCTCTCGACGGGATACATCCATCGATATTGTACCGGTCCGGCTAACTCAACCTCAGTTGCAAGATGAACCGTCAGGTGTATTATTATATCGAAGAATGACGATGGGAAAATACGCTCAAATTTGCAAAGTATCGATGCAATAGAATTTTCTAGTTTATTCAGCATCACAACATCCAGTATTTTAGCGCATAACTCTATGAAAAAACAATATAGGTCGTTGATTACTAGACCAACCGATTCAGGGAGAGAAGTCCTGAGGGCTAATAGGAGAAGGTGCTCCATGATAACATGGTGATCATGACTTTTCAGCCCATCGATCTTGTCTTTCACAATTTTTATCTTCTTACTGAATGATCCTGAGAAACTTGTGGGAAATTTCAAATCATGCAACATGTGCAGGAGTCTTTTCTTCTCCGGTTGTGACATATGATAAGCGACATTGGAATGTACAAACTTGCCTGGTTTACCCGCTACCGATTTAGGATGCAATTCACTTCTTATTTCCCAGTCCTGTAGATCCATCCGAGTATTGAGCCTGTCTTTCGATTTCCCGTCTTTACAAAGAAGCAAGTTGAGTATGTGCTTGGATACTCTCTTCTCTATATGCATGACGTCTAGACAATGACGCACTAAATTTGTTGACCAGTACGGAAGCTTAAAAAAAATGCTTAACTTGTTCCAGAACGGTGGTTTGACCTATTTTGTCGGATCCATCCCGAAGGTCAAATTATTGTAACCATCCCACTGAGCAGTCACGTCCTCTCCGGACAATGGAGCTGGAGGTCCAAGAAGCTCCTGATGACCATCAAAGTGAACAGCGTCTAACCTGTAGAGGTGGTCTAGAGGCAGGAAACGTCGATGGCCGCAATAACAAACCTTCCTGCTAAAATTCAAGAATTTCGATATTGTATGTTGATGGCAATGAGGACATGCTTTGTGACCATGTACAGACCAACCTGATAGCATTTCATACGCAGGAAAATTATTAATTGTCCACATTAAAACCGCACGCAGTATGAAGGTTGTATTTGTGTTTGTATCGTAAGTCTCTACACCATCAATGAACAAAGATTTTAACTCCTCGATCAGAGGTCGGAGATAGATGTCGATATTGTTTCCCGGTGAGTTTGGTCCGTCGATAAGAAGAGGTATCATAAAGTATGATTGGTCCATAGCCAACCAAGACGACAGATTATAAATTATCATTACAACAGGTCATGTGCTGCGGCTTCCAGCCATATAGTTAATGGGCAGAAGCCATCACTAGCCAGTCCAAGCCTGACATTGCAAGGATCGCTACTGAATATTGCGTGCCTCCTATCGAAATCTTTTCATGCCGGTGAATCTCTTTGATGGCTCATTTTCCATCTTCATTTGGAGGAGCACGGTGATACCAAATTATTGTCTCGGCTGTTTTCAAGCACCTAAATAGCCTCTGCAGTCTCTGTGTTATGGGAAAGTATCGTGCTATCTTGATAGGTATATCGGGCTTCTTATCAGAATCTTTTAGTTTATACCTGGCCTCTCGACATGTTGGACACTCTTTCAAATCTGAATTCTCTTTCTGGTACAACACGCAATTTTTAGGACATGCTTGAACTTTCTCACACTTCAGACCCAAATCAGACATCATCTTCTGGGCTCCGTACCAGCTGTCGGGCACGTTATTTCTCGGGGGCATAGAATCTTTCAAGAACGAAAGAAGTATTGTGAATGACTTGTTACTCCATCCATTTAGGCACTTAATCTGGAAAAGTTGGACGAACCATGAGAGGGTGGAATACTTTGCATTCTCATAAATTGGTTTTCTAGCATCATTCATGAAATTTTCATATTTATCCGCACGCGGTCCTTAACCGGAAGGAATGTCATTTTCGGTACGAATAGATTCACCTAGGGCAGCCTCTACCATATCCTCCATTTCTTTTGATGGAAAGAAATTACCGTCTTCTTCTTCTGCCGCATTACCGTCTTCTCCTTCTTCTCTTGCCGCATTATCGTCTTCTCCTTCTTCTTCTGCCGCATTACTGCGTTCTTCTCCTTTCCCGTGATATAGCCAAGTTGTATAAAATCTAGTAAAACCATTTTTTACGATATGAAGCTCTGCCAATTCTACCTTCTGCCAGTACTTATTCCCACATCTATTGCACGGGCAGAGAATCTTCTCTATCACGATCTTATTATGTGCGCGTGCAAATTCAATAAAAGCAGCAACTCCTGCGACAAATTTAGATTGCATACGTTTTTGCCAATCCACATACATCCAGTCCTTAACTCTGACGTACTCATGGGCCATGTTAGACTGTATAACATATAAATTGTAGGTTATGATGACTATATTGAGAAATCTAAGAACGGTATGGTTACTGACAAAGGAGAAAATCCGTGTATATACTTTGTGTGTGCGTTTGTCGTTGAAAAGAATAAATTATCGATAATCAAAGTTAGATTTAAGGATACTCATGTATGAGAATATGAAAGTTTCTTATTATTATCGAGTATCATATATTGGTTTTAATTTGAACATCTTTAATCACTCTCTAATGATGCGTTTGTTGTGTATTCTTGTTGTATGTGTGTGTTTCGGCTGTCGGGGGTAAGGATTCTATCCCATTAAGAATGTATAAAGCGAACACCGATTCATTTGTGCTTTCAACCGTTTCGAGTAAATTTCGGTAGCACTTCCTCGCTGTTCTCCGAGTAAACTGTAATAGAATAGATAATCATTTCAAAGCTGTAAAACAACGTTGAAATGAACATCTAATCTATCTTTATGCACAGAGAACCAGCGGAAAAGTACCGACGAAATATCTCGAAACAGATGAAAACACAAGTGAATGAAGGTGTTTGCTTTATACATTCCTAACTTTTCCACACGAGACAAATCTATCGGTTATCATACAATTGAATGTTCTCGTCACATAGACTATACGACGGTTGTTAGTATCGAGCTATACCGTCCAATATTTAACAATTTTCATATATTTCTATGTCACGACGAATATCGAACGTAGAAGGGGACTAAGTGGCGCTTTGAATTTCATATATGAGTATCGATGAGAATATGAAAGTTTTATATTATCATCGAGTATCATATATTGGTTTTAACTTGAACATCTTGAATCACTCTCTAATGATGCGTTTGTTGTGTATTCTTGTTGTATGTGTGTGTTTCGGCTGTCGGGGGTAAGGCTTCTATCCCATTAAGAATGTATAGAGCGGACACCCATTCGCTTGTGCTTTCAACCGTTCGATTAAATTTCGGCAGCACCTCCCCGCTGTTCTCCGAGTATACTGTAATAGAATAGATAAACATTTCAAAACTGTGAAACAACGTTTAAATGAACATCTAATCTATCTTTGTACATGGAGAACCAGCGGAAAAGTACCGACGAAATATCTCGAAACAGATGAAAACACAGATGAATGAAGGTGTTTGATTTATACATTCCTAACTTGTCCACACGGGTCAAATCTATCGGTTATCATACGATTGAATTTTCTCATCACATAGACTACACGATGGTTGTTAGTATCGAGCTATACCGTCCGATATTTAACAACCTTCGTATAGTTCAATGTCACGACGAATATCGAACGTATGTTAACCGATAGACGGGGACTAAGTGGCGCTTTGAGTTTCATATATGAGTATCGATGAGAATATGAAAGTTTCATATTATCATCGAGTATCATATATTGGTTTTAACTTGAACATTTAACGTGAATAGGTTTTACGTTTATGTTTCGTTATTAAGGGTTCGAAATTTCAAGTTTAGGGTAAATTTTTCTTGCATTTACGGCAAAATTGTACGTTTACGTAGTCATCGAGTATCCTATTGTAATGAACCAGTGTATCCTACTAAATAAACTAGTGCACCATAAATCTAAATAACCCAAATTAACCTAATTAACCACAATTAACCATAATTGTTACCCTAACACAAATTATCACTAATTAACCCAAACTTAACTCAATTTACCCAAATTAACCTAATTTACCCTAATCAACCCAAACTTAACCAAATTTACCCAAATTAACCAAATTAACCCTAATCAACACCCTAACCCTTTCAAATTATCACTAATTAAACCAAATTAACCCTACCCTTTAATTAACCCTAGCCTCTAACCTTAAACCTGACCCTAAACCTAACCCTAATTACCATAACCCTAAGCCCAACTAATTAACCCTAACCACAACCCCAACCCCAACCGATCCCGAACCCGAACCCCAACCCCAACCGAACCCCAACCCTAACCCCAATCCCAACCTAACCCTAACCCTAACTGACCCGATGCCTCACCCTAACCCTCACCCCTACCCTCCCCTGATCCCTGAACCCTACCCCTAACATCATCAAAAGAGGAAAATAAAAGCATTAAATTAGGAGTAAAAATTGGAGATTAACTAACCTGTAGGGCGGTGGAGGAGACGACGGAGGAGGCCGGTAGTCGATGACGCAATCGGCGACGAGTCAAGCACGGTTGCGACGAAGAAGTCGATGAGTCAAGCGCGGTTGCGGTGGCGGGCGGATGAGGACGCAATCGGCGACGAGGTCGGGATTGAGACGCGGGAACGATCGATCGTGAGACGCGGCAGAATGAGAGAAGAAATTTTTGGGACCGGTGAGGGATTTTCTGTGCCTTTTTCTATTATTATTAACCCATATACATGCCCCTACGGACTTACCCGTGGGTCCTTTGTTTGCGGCTCCGTAAGGCCAAACATCAAATTACAATTAAATATTTTTAAATTAAAACGTAGAAAACCGTAGGGCCAAGAATGGGGACCTACGGATTAATCCGTAGGGGCAATAAAAAGTTGTCCCTATGGATTCCTTTATCCGTAGGGGCAACCCCATATTGTAGTAATGTTAGGCCGGCTTGTGCCTAGCAAAATCTTCCCATTCGAAATTCGATCAGCAAGGTGAAGTATCAATGTCTTGATTAACATGCACTTTACCTTTATCATAGCTCAGGTGTTTCTCGCTATGCTTTGCCAAATGAAGTTTGGGCTCTTCTGCTTCTTCAGCGGTTAGGTTATGATTATTACTGTTCTCATTGCTTTATTCTTACCCAATGCAAAAAAAATGTTCCAATTGAAGAAATGACTCTCGTGTGGAAAAGCCACTGATTTTGGAGCAGATTCATCATTGATTCCGATGTGAACGTCGACTCCGTTTAGATTGAAACAGTCAAGACATCATCTAATATTTCTCAATTGTTTGACGTCTGCGTATTCTCTCTTTACGAAATGCGCATGAACATAACACGGTTTTCATGCTATGTGTTACCCAATGGAAAAGGTCTACATTGATGTGTACACCAATTAAAAAGATTTTTTGTCATATATTTGGTTGTAGCTACACATTTGCGAAAGAGGGAAAGACCGATGTTGTGTAATGACATGGATGTATGGACTATGACAATGAATAATGTTGTATTTGGTTGCTTGAGCATATAAAATATAAATTAATATTTGAGTTTCTTGAAGTATATATAACTCACGACTGATAGATAAATATGTGTTCGAGATAGTTAAGTAAATCTTTTATTGATTATATATTATTATTAAGTTTATTATCATTATGTTGAATAATCATCCCATATAGTAACATCTCATTTAATTTTCAACCGGGTATATTATTATTGACTAATATATTATGATTATTGTAGAACCTTCATGTTTGGTTCAATGACATGTACAAGATTCGAGAGGAGTTAGTTATACACAACGTAACATATATTAAATTTGGGGTTAAAATATTTGGTTCTTAGAGGATGTCATAAGGCCTTAGTGCATGCATAAATCCTGCCAGCAAAAACAAATCAACTTCCCAAAAAATCTACGCTTAAGTTATAGGATCAACAAGAGCGATAATTTTACTCATGTCCTTCTTTTGAGCCACACCAGTCCAAGAAAGAATAAGATAAAGAGAAGTTTGATATCTTATATTTTAGAGTGCTTTTGTTTCAGAAACCCGAAGTTCTTCTCTTTTAGATAGTCCCAAATAAAGAAAAGCAGAGTGCCAATGCTTCCTAATATATTAAGGAACGATATTAATTTGCCAAGTTATAAGAGCATCGATCATGAATGTCATCAGGATAGGAGTTAAAAGCCACTAATTGGTTCGATGCTATTTGAAAATAAAAGCATATAATTCATTTTAATTGAGACAGATTTGTATATTTATCTGACTATGATATAAACAATTAAGTGCACAAATTACTGACTACTTCAATAGACACAACTTTAATAATTTTAATTCTAGAGGGGGGTTTTAGAAGGACCATCTTGTCACTGCTGGGGCTCTTAAAAAATCTCAAAGCTCGAGGATCAGTTTGAGATCGGCTCGTTAAAAGTTCGTTCAAGTTTTTTTGACAATTAAATGAGTCAAGCTTGAACATAAGTCTAAGCTCGATAAATTAAACGAATAAACAAGAACATGGACGAGCTCGAGCTCGGCTTGTGTTCAAGCTCGACTCGTTTACACTACTACAATATTCAATTGCCCTTACGGATTTAGCCGTAGGGGTAAAGAGCTGCCCCTACGGCTATACGTAGGGATATAAAATGTCTCCGTAGGTTCAAAGCCCGCAGGTGCCATTTTTCGCTATGATCATGACCCTACAAAGTAATATTTGTCCCTACGGCTTAAGACGTAGGGGCAGGTATCCTTACGGATTATTTTGTAGGGACATAATCTTTATTTAATTTATCTATTTATAAAATAAAATAATTGCTCCTACAGAGTAATCCGTAGGGCCTTCTATATACCCGACGGATTAATCCGTAAGGACACATTTTGCCCCAATTACCGACTCCATAGGGACAAAATATCAGATATTCTGATATTTTGTCCATACTGAGAAATGCGTAGGGGCAAAACTTATCCCTACGAATTAATCCGTAGGGGCATTTGTTGTCCATACGGATTAATCCGTAGGGACATTATATCGGGTTTTTTTTTATAAAAATGGGCATTCCGTTTTTCCCTACCCTGTGCACAATGATATATATATATATATATATATATATATATATAACAGGCTTTCCGTTTTTCCCTACCCTATGCACAATAATATATATATATATATATATATATATATATATATATATATATATATATATATATATATATATAATGGAGGAAATATGCCATAGGAGGGAATTTCCTCCTATGGCGTCGAAAAAATACCCCCTTTCTTATTTTTTCCGACGATCGGCACCCACCATCTTCTTTGTTATCATCTAAGATGTGGGTACACCAAATTTCATGTGATTCTACAACTTTTTCACCGTTGATTTAGTGGGTTCAAAATTAACGGTTTACCGACAATAGAACTTTTTACATTGCTAAATCAACGGTGAAAAGGTTGTAGAATCACATGAAATTTGGTGTAACCACATCTTATATGATAACGATGAAGACGGAGGGTGCCGATCGTCGAAAAAAATGAGGGAGAGAGTATTTTTTCGACGCCATAGGAGGAAATTCCCTCCTATGGCATCTTTCCTCCATTATTCTCTCTCTCTATATATATATAAAGGGGCTTTCCGTTTCCTCCATCCTGTGTACAATAATATATATATATATATATATATATATATATATATATATAGCCAAATACAGAAATATTCATAAACAACATCTCATACATAAGATATAAAAGAAATAAACAAAAGAATACGAAATCAATCTAAAATTATCGTAAACATACAAACAACCACCAATATCGTCCAATATATACAATATGTATCAAATAAGTACATACATTCTCAAAAATATAAACAAAAAATATAAATAAAGCTATCCTAACTCGGTCCAACTCCTCCACCTCTGATAATCGCCGTAATCTGGCGCATTTGCTCCTCGGTGCAACCCTGAGTCGTCAAAAACTCGACTAATGAAAGAGCGGACTGTGCGGGAGTCTGAACGGGCGGTGAAGACATAGGAGTGGTCTGCGCAGCCGCAGCCGAAGTAGTGGCTTGCAGAGTCACAGCCGAAGGAGATCATGTGGAGCCGCAGCTGAAATAGCTTGCTGAATCTGTAAAATTTTGGATTTGTGTAATAAATGAGTAAGTGTTCAAAACAGAATATTGCATTTTATACCCCCATTCTTATGCTCGTGTGTTTATAGGTAGGTTCTTTTAATCCGTGTTTGTTACATATTTACAGATTACAGGTTTCCAGTCCAAATATTGCAAATCAAGACAAAATCTCCACAGTTACGCCAAAATCAGAACATCTGTCACAGCAGATAAAAGCCGGGTTCCGGTCATCCGTATCCGTCCAGTGCCGAGTACCAGTTCTAGAGACAAGACATATGACAGTGGTCATTCGTGTCTCGGACAAGCACAGAGCACGAGGGGGGCTGCACAAGAATCAATGGGTGCGCGGAGCTCGAGGGAGATAGAAGTCAAAAGTGAAGAAAATAAAGCAATCTTGTACTAAGAAATCTGAAGATAATCTGGAAGATTTTGTGAAGTTTAAAGTTTGCAAACACGAGGAAAAAGGGAACCAGGGAACCCCACAAAACTAGAGGACCCAACTCCCCTATACGGCCGCGGATCCGCGGCCAATAGGGGGTCTAGGCCGCGGTTCCGTGGCCGTACTAGCTCCTTGCAGTGTCGTTTTTCAGGGGTAGTTTGGGAACTTTATATTGACCCAGATTCTTGCGCTAGGTTTTCATTTCTCTGACTATAAATACCCCAGTTCTGAGCCAAGCAAAGGGTGTCCATGCTTAAGCCTCTTTTTGCTAGTTTTTAGTCTTCTTCTTCTTCTTCTTCTTCTTCTTCATTCTTTCCTCCATGGAAATGTAGTGAGAGCATTGAGTGGATGTTAAATGAAGATGAGGGTTTTTGTATCATTCTTTTTTTTGCTTAGCTTCCCCCTTGAGCTCTCTACCTTAACTTGATCTTGCAACCTCTTAAGTGAGTTTGCAAGTTTAAGCTTTGGTCATTGATCTCAAGGGGTTGTATCATTTTGTTCTCTCTTTTGTGCTTCATTTCACATGAGTTTTTTACCCTTCTCTTGATCTTGCAATCTCTTGATTGAGCTTGCAACTTTAAGGGTTGGCTATTGATCCCATGGCTTGTCTTGAGTTCTATGGTTCTTAGTATTACTTTCTTGCTTATCTCTTTCTTGCATTTTTCATTCTTGTCTTTTATTACTTGCAATTTATTACCATGCACTTTAATTACTTGCTTGTAATCTTTTCTTTTCTTTGTTTATCTTTTCTTTTGCTTTTTTTGGTTCGTTTTTGTGAATGGTTGTAATTATTGTTGTTAAGAATAAATACGATATTGTAAGTTAATGTTTCTTTCTTCATTTCCTTTTCCCGTTATTTTTCATTGAATTTCGTCCAAACGATACGTAAGCGCTTCGTTAGGCACCCTACCCTACCAAGCTAACGGTGATTCCTAACCGCGACCGGTTGCGTTCGGTTTGGCCGGAGGCGAAAGCAAGAGACAAGAACGGAAGGACAAGGGTAAATAAGCCGGATTCCACGAATACCGTGCTTAAATCCCCTAATCCACATTGTTGCCGATTGCTCTAGCTTCAATTGGTCAAGACTCGGCTCAAAGGTTTTGAGTGCGGATTTCTTTAGCTTACACTTTCGTATCTTTTTCTTAACAACTTTATACTTGCAAATAAAACACATAGGTTAGACTTGAACAAACACATACAATTCTTCATTGACTCGTCTAAGACAAGAACGGACATACAACCATCTTCCTGTGGATCGACCCGTGCTCAACCGGCTAGCTGCATAGCGACACCGTCCTGATCGCGGTTATAACTTAGAACTTTGAACATCTGACACGCCAAAAGCGTGCGATCAAATGGCGCCGTTGCCGGGGAGACGGTAGCGTATTTTCTTTCTTGTTATTCAGGTTAATATTCTTTTTGTATATATTTATTAAAAAAAAAATCTTTTTGTTATTTTTGATAATTTTTGTGAGCAAGTCTGCAGATTTTTGCGGATTTGCGAACTGCAATTGTGGGGAGCAAAGTGTACGTTCAAGGCTAAGGTGATTGTAAAGTACAGTGCCAAAGATCCGGGTAGTTTGACCCGCGCAAGCGAACTTTTCAAGCTTACCGGATTTGATTCAACGGGGGTTTCCTAACTCAAAAACTTAACGGTACGTACTTTACTAACACCTTCTTCTCAAATCCAACGCATCTAATATACTATTCTTTGCAGGATTCTTTGGAAGTTCGCTAGCAAATGCTAAAAATTGACTAACCCGTATTTGTTGCAGTGCCGTACTTAAACTAAAAAAAAACGATTGTTTGATTCTTTATAGAATTTTTATTGAATTGCGCATTGCATACATTAATACGGACTTAAGGGCAAGCAAACCCCACAACATACGGTAAAGAATTTCATTACCTTTTCCGTGGCCCACAAATCACGAACTTGAGCATAACGTTTACCCGCATAAAATTTAAAAGAAACTAGACTTTAAGCCGTAAGGACTTCGCGCTCACTAGGAGAAGTTAACTGTGTTTAGAACCTCGCTTAATGGTATATTGTTTACGGGGTGTCTAGGAAAGTGTTAACGGCGAAACCGCCAAAAGAGAAAGGGTTATTTAATTAAGGAATTTCGCGAAAGCGTTGGAAAACCTCCCCTTATCTCTGCACTTACCTGGCCTCGTGATCAGTGTATCTTGAGCCCGTTTCTCGACACAGTTTTACTTCGACAATCAAGTTCTGGAGCAGGTCTAGTTGACCTGGGTGAACCCTAGAACGATTAGGTGTGTGGTATTTTTTTGTCGTGATTGATTTTGTCCAGATTCTTTTTGTGTGTATATTTCAATCTTTTGTTAATAGCTAACTAAAAAAAATTAATTAAAAAAAAAGAAGAAATCATCACATTCGTTTTCCCCTCCTTTTCTCTGCCTTTATTTCTTTCTCTCTTCATATCATGGGTACCCCACCTCGCAAAACTCTTGCCGAACTTTGGTACCCACAACCAGACATTACTTCTTACGGTTCTTGCTTTGGCCGAACGTCAAACGATCCCTCCATGCCCAAAATCTCTTTGAAAGATCGGATAGACGCGTCTAGGACAAACACTTGCCTTCCGCAATCCACTGTGTATCAACCTTTTGAACATCCCCCACCCTCTTATGTTGATACCCCTTTTGCAAATCGTCCGTTGTCCATCGCTGAACATATTGAACAATCCTGTAGCCGATCTTTCACTCCTTTCACCACTACAGATTCTTGGGATCAACAATTCCATTCACCTTCTTATCCAAATGTTGATCCTGTTCCTGTCCAGCCATTCAATTCCTACCATTCCTACCCGACTTTTGCGCCTTCCCTAGACATTGTTTCTGAATCGTCATTTGGGAGTTTCCAGTACCAAAACAACTTTGAATATTTTACTGAAACCCCTTCACAACCCATGTCTAGTCTGGAACAGTCTTTGGAAGACTTTAGGGTAGCGTCGTACCAACAGATGATGGATTTGAATGCGTCCATGGCCGCCCTCATACAACCTAGTGACCCGGTAGCTCGTCTTCAACTAGCTCCAAATTTTCCAATGTATGAAGAGGTGGTAGGACAGGTTGAGAATTTGAGTGGAGAGAGTGAGCTGTACCCCCTTCCGAATCAAGCCTACCCGTTTCAACTTGCATCCCACAACTCTGGTTTTGAATGTCTATCTAGTGTTCCAAACGATTCATTGATTAAAGATAGAACAGATAATGAGTTGTATGACTTTGTAGTGTTTGATTTGCCCGATTGTGAAAGGTCCCTTTCGAGTGAAACCACACCCAATCCTTTTGACCTCTACACCTCCACTCTAGAACCTGAATTGATTAATATCCATGCTTTTGTTGAGGTGTCTGAGAATATTGATTTTCACTTGATTGAGGATATTGACGCCGGGAATATTTTGGATGATGAACCTGTAAATTTGGCAGAGTTTTTCTCTCCAATTTATCATCCCGAGTCATTAACTATTTTTCCCGAACCTCATATGCGTCTTGATTTTGATGAAATTTGCATGGATAAGCTGAATTTTGAGGAAACTTTTGAGGATATTTTTGAGGATGAACCAGTTTTAATTGATGAGTCGGATTTTCCAATTCATCATGTTCCTTTCATTGACTGTGTACACCCTCCGGAACCTTTAACCGATAACTTTCCTCAATCACCTACCTCCATCCTTTCCATCGTTCCGACCTTGCAAGAAACCGTATCACTTTCATTTCGTATGTCTGGTTTACCAAGTTCGGCTTACCTATGGTTTCTTACGAATCTTGAGGGATTTGACCCCATTTCTCGATGGCTTAATAGATTAGCACAAACGTTTCTTACACATCAGTCATCACAAATTGTGCTAATTTATTCACTCCATTTCCACCCTCAAGTTCGTATTCCACTTCCTTCTCCCTTCCGCCATTCTTCTTCTCATATACCGAGACCGTATCCCGCTTCTATCTCCATACGGTCTCGCGTATTCTCCATTTCTTTCCTCTTCACCTTCTTTCACCAACCCGCATCTTACAGAGATAGAATTTTTGAATGGTTGGTGTTAACTTTTGGCCTTTATAAGGCCTTGTATAGCTTGATACTATTCTCTTTCCCCCCTAATCATGAACTTCAACGCTTAACAGTGGAAACACTGTTTTACTTAAGTTTCGGGGGGACTCCTTTTTTGTATATATTTTTTGTTTTCCTTTTTGTTTTGTATATAATTTGTTTCTAGCGAGCGCCGACAATTTTGACCCTCTTGGTGTAGCCTGACAGTGAGGGCACTGTCAAGTTTAAGTTTGGGGGTGTGCTCGGTAAGCTTTCTTCCTTCGTATTCATTTGTATATTTTGCATTTGCATACCTTATTAAAAACCCACAAAATTAAAAATTTTCCAAAAAAATATAAAAACTTTGTCGTCAAGTTAGCTAATAGGGTAACTTAGATTTTTTCTGAAAGTTTAGTATATATGTTAGAAATAACTAAATTCTAGACTTAAGAATTGAAAATCCTTAAAATAACCCTCGTTCTGTCTAACTTTGGTAAGTATACGTCCTTACAGTTTTTTGAGTACAGTTCTTGAGTTAAGTGAAGATGAAGGGAAAGTATTGAAACTTTACTGGAGGATAAGTCTGAAAAATAGTTTCTTTTCTTGAGTTCAAATTTAGAAAGTATATACCCTACAAACTGCACTTACACGCACCTTGAAACTTGGGATAGTAGAGGATACCTAGAAATACTCTTACCTGAAAGCCTAGTATGAAAGAAAAAACGGTATTTAAAGCTAAACACCAAAAGAGCATATTGAAAAATATATCCGGTCTTAAAAAAGAAAAAAGAAAAAGAAAAAGAAAAATAAAAAGAAAAAAATAGAATAAAGTCAAGACCTGAAAACTGCTATTTACGCTTTAAAGTTCACACATTCAGTAATCGGTCGTTGGTGCCTCAAGAAGCATTAATAGTCGCATGAAAGGCGTGTGAGCAAATCCATCCATCTTTAATGAAAAGAAGTAGTATTAGGTATTAGTGCAAGGGTATTATAGCTTGAATTGAATTCTTAAGTGTAGGGGTGCAAATACACACACACGTAGGGATATACAATCGATGTTTGGATAAAAAATAGAAATAAAGAATAAGACTTGTGTTTTCTGTAAAGTTGATAAAAATCCTTGATTTGAGGCTGCACTTTAAAAGGAAAACTCAGGAGATCCAAGGTTAAATAGATAGGAGGTGTGAAAATTAAGGGTTGGATATTTCTAACTTAGAATGATAGAATTTCTAACGTAAATACTAAACTGTAGGAGTAGAATCGACATTAACTTATGACACCAACTTGACAGGATTTTGTGGGTGTAATCCGCTGAAAACCCTCAGGAGACAACACTCCTCCTACTAGGGACACCTAGAGATTTAACGACTTGTTGCACGCGCTCAGTGCAATCGCGTTCCCTGCGAAAGTGCGGTTAGGAATTTATTTTTTTTTGTGAATAATTGGTTTTGCTCGGGACGAGCAAAAGTTAAGTTTGGGGGTATTTGTTCATAACAGAATATTGCATTTTATACCCCCCCATTCTTATGCTCGTGTGTTTATAGGTAGGTGCTTTTAATCCGTGTTTGTTACATATTTACAGATTACAGGTTTCCAGTCCAAATATTGCAAATCAAGACAAAATCTCCACAGTTACGCCAAAATCAGAACATCTATCACAGCAGATAAAAGCCGGGTTCCGGTCATCCGTATCCATCCAGTGCCGAGTACCAGTTCCAGAGACAAGACATATGACAGTGGTCATTCATGTCTTGGACAAGCACAGAGCACGAGGGGGGCTGCACAAGAATCAATGGGTGCGCGGAGCTCGAGGGAGATAGAAGTCAAAAGTGAAGAAAATAAAGCAATCTTAGACTAAGAAATCTGAAGATAATATAGAGGATTTTGTGAAGTTTAAAGTTTGCAAACACGAGGAAAAAGAGAACCAAGGAACCCCACAAAACTAGAGGACCCAACTCCCCTATACGGCCGCGGATCCGCGGCCAATAGAGGGTCTAGGCCGCGGTTCCGCGGCCGTACTAGCTCCTTGCAGTGTTGTTTTTCAGGGGTAGTTTGGGAACTTTATATTGAGCCATATTCTTGCCCTAGGTTTTCATTTCCCTGCCTATAAATACCCCAGTTCTGAGCCGAGCCAAGGGTGTCCATGCTTAAGCCTCTTTTTGCTAGTTTTTAGTCTTCTTCTTCTTTTTCTTCATTCTTTCCTTCATGGAAATGTAGTGAGAGCATTGAGTGGATGTTAAATGAAGATGAGGGTTTTTGTATCATTCTTTCTTTTGCTTAGCTTCCCCCTTGAGCTCTCTACCTTAACTTGATCTTGCAACCTCTTAAGTGAGTTTGCAAGTTTAAGCTTTGGTCATTGATCTCAAGGGGTTGTAGCATTTTGTTCTCTCTTTTGTGCTTCATTTCACATGAGTTCTTTACCCTTCTCTTGATCTTGCAACCTCTTGATTGAGCTTGCAAGTTTAAGGGTTGGCTATTGATCCCATGGCTTGTCTTAAGTTTTATAGTTCTTAGTGTTACTTTCTTGCGTATCTCTTTCTTGCATTTTTCAATCTTGTCTTTTATTACTTGCAATTTATTACCATGCACTTTAATTACTTGCTTGTAATCTTTTCTTTTCTTTGTTTATCTTTTCTTTTGCTCTTTTTGGTTCGTTTTGTGAATGGTTGTAATTATTGTTGTTAAGAATAAATACGATATTGTAACTTAATGTTTCTTTCCTCATTTCCTTTTCCCGTTATTTTCCATTGAACTCCGCCCAAACGATACGCAAGCGCTCCGTTAGGCACCCTAACCTACTAAGGTAACGGTGATTCCTAACCGCGACCGGTTGCGTTCGGTTTGGCCGGAGGCGAAAGCAAGAGACAAGAACGGAAGGACAAGGGTAAATAAGCCGGATTCCACGAATACCGTGCTTAAATCCCCTAATCCACATTGTTGCCGATTGCTCTAGCTTCAATTGGTCAAGACTCGGCTCAAAAGTTTTGAGTGCGGATTTTTTTAGCTTACACTTTCGTATCTTTTTCTTAACAACTTTATACTTGCAAATAAAACACATAGGTTAGACTTGAACAAACACATACAATTCTTCATTGACTCATCTAAGACAAGAACGGACATACAACCATCTCCCTGTGGATCGACCCGTGCTCAACCGGCTAGCTGCATAGCGACACCGTCCTGATCGCGGTTATAACTTAGAACTTTGAACATCCGCCACGCCAAAAGCGTGCAATCAGTAAGAACGGTGTATTAGATTTTATTCGAATTCGTATCATTATCAAATTATTACGGAACCGTGAATTTATATATGCTTTGTTGAGATTCCATACGTTCTGTTGAAATTCATGTGTTACGTATGAGAATTTATACATGTTGAAACTCCACACATTCAGGGCTATACTTTTATACCCAAATCTAAGAATATTTAGGCCTACTTTGGGTATCTAGTTTGAAAAACCGTAGTTTATTTTAAGTGGAGATAGAAATGATACTTACTCTAATTTGAAAGCCCGTATCACTTCTTAAATTTTTAGCTTTGATTGGATGCTTGGTTTTGGAGTTATCTAATTTACAAAGAAATATTTTCTTCTCAAGTTTTGAATTTGGATAACTATAACTTTTTAAACTCCAAAATGAAGAAAAATGTGGCATAGTTATAATTATAAAGTTCAGTTTAATTAGATAGTTTTATGTAAGTCTGATTAATCAAACCTAACTCTAAAACCAAATAAGCTCATGCTTCTAATATTGAATATGTTACTATCTACAATGTGATATAATATTTTACTAATCAGTAATATACGTACCAACATCTCTTTCAACTCCTCGACGGTTGTCTTCAAGGCGGCAACATCATACAACAGACGTCGCTCACGGGGTTAGGGGAAGCAACCGCCGGAGTTTAGACCAACTTCATATGAACCCTGCTAGGACCAAGTCCCCTGCTTCTCTCTCAACCTCCGTGATGCCCTCCGTGTACAGCGTCTAGAACTGGAGTTATTAGGATCGGATTGGTCGGTCCACTAAAATCGATCCTCGATACCTCTGCCTGCTCCACCACCCGCTCATACACCTACGTTAACCATTAAAATATAAGTATATTATTTAAATTTGAACTTATCAAAACAAAAATTGCATTCGAATTAGAATAAATATTAACACTTACACAATACTCCTTAGTAGTGGTGTCGGGAAATCGAAACTCGCCCGTGGCGGGATCGGTCAAGGTGCCATGGACTGCAAGATACGCGGTCAACACGCTCGGTGTACCACTCTGCGCTAGGGTCTAAACTCTCTGCAATTCGCCAAAAATTTACATATATTATAAAATAACTCTAAATATTGCATTATATCAAAATAGATCTATTATAATTTACCGATGCCTCTATGGCATGAGTAATGTTTCTCGAACCACCTGTGTAAGTGGGGCGATCCCTCTTCGCCGACTTGCTATTCTCCTTATTTTGATCGGTCTATTTCTGCACAACACAATCAGATTTATTTTTCTAATTAAGTAACACAAAAAAATAAATTATATACTAAATAATGAATTACATTTAAATTAAAAACCTTTTTGCATTCAGAGTCATAATATTGAACAAGAGAGGCTGTGGATCTACGTCGACTCTAGCAAAGGCCGGAGAATGTAGGAGAGCCGCTCTATTCGTCTCGAGGGTCACCAACTATACAAAATAGCAATCGATTTTCAACTCGTTCCTATATATCGTACATTAGATTGCATGTTCTTTTCATGAGGCCCAGGTAAAGAGCATGAAGATTGAGCACTCTGTCAGGGTGATCAGGATCGGGTACAGGCTAAAATTCATAATCCAACTGCAAATACAAGAAAATAATGTATTTAAATTATAAGTATTAAATAATAATAAATTTATTTGATAAGTCAAATGAAAATATATATTAATACCCGAGCCTGATCCCAGAAGAGGGCAAATGAGCGCCGGTGCTGATCACCCCACTCAACGTGAAGTGGATACTTCTTTTGGATGCGGCTCTCATCCCCCATATACCGGACGAACTTCTCAGCATAATCGCCGGTATAGTGATAATCGGAGGTAAAGAAGAATGGGAATGATGTTTCCCCCTTACCTCTATCGGATCTCAGCCTGTGGGACTGATTCGACCCTCGAGTCCCTCTCTCGGGGTGGGGATGCCCTGCATCTACAAGAAACATCAAGACAAGCAATATCAAGACAAAACGGTATTTAGAAATCAAGAATTAACGAAAATTGAAGTGCGATATATACCTCCAGCGACGGCAGCACGAACCTGGGCTCGAGCAGCAGTACGAGCGGGACGATAGTTCCTCCAGTAAGGAACAGCTGGTGTTCCGGACGTGGACGTATCCTCTCCAACTAGAAAATAAACATTGACAATAAAATTATATGAAGTTCATGATTATTCTTAAAGAATATGTAAAATGAAAAAATATTTTATATTTAAGAATACTAATCTGCAGACTGCACGGAGGGTACGGAAGTGTCTGGAATAGGCTCTGCACCAGATGTGGATGCATTACCTATAATTAGACAATTAAAAATAAATTATATAAGTAATTGCAAAAAGAATATGTGTGTATTTATAATATATCATTCTAAATCAATATGCATGCAATATAGGATATATAAACATATCTGCAGGTGCGGTGGTGGCCTCTGCCCGGAATGTGAAGGCACCACCTACATCTAGAAAATCAAAAATTGATTATATAAGTAAGAGCAAAAAGAATGTGTGTATATTTATAATATAACATTCTAAATCAATATGCATGCACTATAGGATATATAAACATATTTACAGGTGCGGTAGTGGCATCTACCTCTGATGTGGATGCACCACCTACACCTAGACAATTAAACATTGATTATATAAGTAATTTTAAAATAAATATGCGTGTATATCTATAATATTGCATTCGAAATGAATATGCGTGCAATATACCTAGAGGTGTGAGAAAGTCCACACAGAAGAAGTCATCCGAAGGGGATACGGATCGGGGTGCAAGACCAGCCCTCTGGAGCTCCCTATGTAGCTCTCCGGGCAGCAGAATCGCTCTGCCTCTGCCGCGGCTGGTGCTCCTGCAGCTCCTGGCGTCTTCATCATACCTAGATAGGAGCACAATCATTACATATGCATGCAATATACGTATAGATCGTAGAAATGTGAAGTAATAATATAACATTACTGATAACATTTTTCGTTTCGTGGATGCCTTAGACATATCTACTTGGATTTCATCATCGATATCATTCCTAACCCATGTAACTTTACGATCAGCTAAAGAAAACCCATCTTTGGAAATAAACGGTCGGAGAACTCTAAAACTTCTCTCTTCTTCTTTCTCATCGCTTTCCTCCATACGATCCTCGAATTTTGGGACATCGTAAACATTCCTGAGTTTCCAACGGCATACAACACTCCATCCCGGATGCTTCAAGCACTGCGAGTAGTATACTTGAAACACTTGTTGTGGAAAGATAAATGAATCGTCCTGACCATAAAATCGAAGTGTATTTACACAAGTCAATCCATATTCATCTTTCCAAGTCCCGAGATTGTTTCTCCACTTAACCGTATCAGTTCTGTTTCCCTAATATTTACCTAATAAAAAAGCAAAGCTCGGTCGAATTTAATGAGGCAGCACCTCACGTGCTCTCCATGAGTACGCCAGCGCCAAGAGCCAATTTTATATGATTAAATGCTATGGCGGCGCCTCACGCGCTCCTCACGCGGACGCCAATCTGCAAAACACAGAAGAATTTACTGCATTAGAGTTAAAATCTTAGATGGCACCGCACGTGTTCCTCATGTTGGCGCCCCTTGTAACATCGCCTAGCGCCGAGAAAAACACGCAGGCACTAATGTGCAAAGCACATAAGTACCTATCATAATAATTAAATTATTAAGTGGCACCCACGTACGCAATACGTGAGCTCCGGCGTCCAAGTAGAATTAAATTCTACGTTTTCTTAACAAAAAGTTAGGGTACTCTCTGATTCTAGAGCCGTTGGATTAAAGATCCAACGGAGATGATAAATTATGAAACTATATGATTAGGAGAAAATATCTCCCAAATCTTTCTAAATAAGAAAGACACTCTCGGTTGGATCAATGATTCAACAATAGAATAAAATTCTATTTTTGGGAATATATTTCTTCAATCTTTCCAAACAAAAAGATTGCTCTCTGTTAAATAGAAAACCCTTGGATTAAAAATCCAGTGGTGAATAAAAAAATCACCATTTTACAGAATAAATTCTGTATATTGGAAAATATTTCCCCAATCTTGTTAAAGACAAGAGAACGTATTCTGTAAAAACAGAAGTTCTTGGATCAAAGATCTAATGGTGGGTAAAATTCCCCAACTCAATTTTAAGTCCAATTGAACCAATTGGAATCACTCAATAAGAGATTTTTTCAGAATTAAGTAACAAACTTGCCTCCACTATATAAAGAACACGAGATTTCAAGCCTCATATAGAAAAAAAAACCCATAATCTTCAGAAAAATACAGAAAGCTTCCAAAAACAATAGAGAATTCAATACTCGGAGAAAAAGACTTCCCTTTCGAAAGAAACCTAGGTAAAAAAAATTTAGAGATCAAAATATCTCTTTTTACCTATTTTAAGAGTTTAACCATTCTCAAAGAACTTAATTCTTTTTCTAGATCAGAGATCAACAAGACAAGTCTTTCACAAGTTAAGAATTTAATTCTCACCGGGAGGATCTTGTTCTTGAGAATCAAAGATTCAGAAAAGAATTAAATCCAAAGAAAAACAAAAGGAAAAAGAACCTATAAAAGAACTTAGTTCTTAAAGAAAAACCTGATTTCATATCTTCAAAAACGAAGATCTTGATGATCATTAATGGTCAAAATGCCATTAATAGAGATTTAATCTCTAAAAAAGGAAAAAAGACCAGTGCCTCACGTGCTGTTCACGTGGGCGCCCCCTTTTAACAGCGCCTAGCGCCTCAAGTGAAAAACATGCGGGCGCCCAAAACAGAAGGTCGGCGCCTTACGTAAAACACATATGGGCACTGAATAAAAGTGCTCAGCACTCCATATGTAACCGAAGACAGCTGAGTGGTTAGCACTTATTGGGCAGCGCCAAGTGCCGCATGTGCTCCTCACATGGGCGTCGTACAAAAAGTGCTGAGCACTTCATATGTAGCCAAAACGGCTGAGTGCTTAGCACTGATTGGGCAGCGCCCAGCGCCACATGTGCACCTCATGTGGACGCCACAGAAAAAGTGCTTAGCACTTTACATTTAGTCAAAATGACTAAAAGTGTTCAACATTTATTGGGCAGCGTCCATGACTGAATGCTTCGCATGACATACATAAGAGCGTCAGAGCTCAAATAAGTGCTTAGCACATTTACATGAAAAAAAGGCCGAACAAACAGAGCCTAAATAAGTACTTAGCACTTTTGAAAAAATAAAGACTAAGTAGACTAAGCCCAAATTGGCTAAGTCTCTGAAATTTTCTTGCAGCTGAGCCTAAATGCTCTTTTGCTGGATCTTAAGCAAAAATGATCCTAAAATATTTTTAAGTTGATCTTAGTCTCAAATAACACTAATACATCCTTAGCAAGAACAAACTGAGCCCAAATTCTCACCTATAGATTTAATTTGATCTTAATCTCAAATTAGATTAACGGTCCTTAAAGAAAATAAAAATATTTCTGAAACGAAGGAGTATAAAACCTAAGTTCAAAACCCCATCAAGCAAATCCTTGATCCAAACCCAAATCTAAAATATATGGATTTGGAATGATCCGCGCCCTACGGGCGATGGCATAAACTAGTCTCCGTATACAATCCACGCGCGACCAAAATGAACAAATCACACACACACACACATGACACGAAGTGAACTTCCGGAGCAAGAGAAAGTGGAAACTACAGGGGCTAGCGTATGCAGGGAAGAGCGTCCCCACAATCAAAAACCCCTCATAAAATGAGAGGGAATCTAATGAAGTCTGCTACAACGGTCGCGCCTGTCCAATCCTCCAATATATGGTGCCATAAATCAACTTGGTATCTTCGGAGAGGTGGACAGATAAATCTAAATAGCATCTGCCCCCAGATTCAGGCAAGACGATCGATCATGTTTCGTCTCTGTTTCCGGCAGTGAACAGATTCTGGCACGCCCGGTGGGACCTTTTTCTCTTTCCACTACACACTTCGTGTGTCGTGTTTCGTGAACGAAATCATGGTTCGCTATGGTTGCCCTTGGATCTAAGGTACTAAAATTTGGTGTCTTGCATCTGTGCAGAAGAAGAGAAATCGATGGCTTCCTAATGAACTTCTTGCAACAGCAACACTCGCTCCACCCTAACTGGAGGAGTGACATACGGGCCCAGCGCGATCTCTATTTTCTCAATACCGGTGGGGCAAGTTACGCATGCCACTACTGGATTGTTCTTTGGGACTATGCTCTCACCAGTGAGTTTCGGTGCCTCAGTGCCGCAAGAGGAAGCTCCCAAGAGATCGGTCTTCGATCGACTGGAAACCACAACGGCCCCTCTCAACGGGTCGTCCAAAGCTGACGTCTCAGTCTTCAACAGGCTGGGAAAGAACCCAAACGGGCCCGAAAAGAGGCTCGTGACACCTGAAGGGGCTACCCTAAAATGGATAGCCCTTCTAACTCCTGCTACAGGCGATATCTTCAAAGGTGCTTCCCCTACCAGAAAGTCGGTCTTTGAAAGATTGGTCGGCCTTCCTCAAACCCAACTAAGGATGTCATTCTTCAACAGGTTGACGCCAACAGCAGCCCCTCAACAAAGCCAGGGGCATGAAGAAGCTGCTTCCAAAACTGAGGCGGTCCCATCTGTAAGACACGCTCGACATCATCACTGGCACCGAGTGAGAAAATCTAAGGGCAATTCTCCCTCTAGACTTACCCCACCAGTTCCAATGGTAGAAATTGACGCTGTTGTTCTAACAGGGAACATGTTTGAACTGCTCAGGAGGGTACGCAAGAACTCTCTAACGGCAGTGCTAAAGGAATCGCCCCCACCTGCAGAAGCCACATTGCAGGAAAAGCCAGAGTGCCCCCATCAACGGATCTCCTCCAAAATTCACAGGGTCTGGCGGAAAGTCCAGGACTCTGTGATCAACAAAAATTGCTCTCCTTAGCTGAAGAAATCGAAGGCTCAGCAAGAGGAAGACAACTCCTCCGTCATACAGCGAGGGGCTCCTTCTACACAGGTGCCTGTTACAACGGCTCCTTCAAATTCGACCTCCCACAAAAGGATGAGATCAGATAAAATCCCACCGCTTGCGGCAAATTCCAAAGGTGATGGACCCAAACACCCTAAGTCTGGGGGCATGATCGTGCATACGGTCTACATGGCTTCCGGAAAAGAATAAAGCCGTACTTTCGTAGGACATCGACCGCAAACTCGGTCGTTGACAAAAACTCAGGAGCAACAACAAAACCTCCAGGAGATACTGACTAAAATGGCAGCACTTACCGGGCAGAAAGAAAGCCTGGACACAATAGCATAGCAGCGCCAGGAGCAGGAGACCGATTCAGAGTTCCTGCTAAGGGTGCTTGAAACAAAAGACAAGGAAGCTGCTAAGAAGGCTACTAATATAAAGTATATGACTCTCTTGTTCCAGGATATAATTGGAATGATGATCTAACCAGAACCCCCAGCTGAGGATCCACCGATAATTATCGAGGATGACAGAGGGGAAATATCAAATTCTCTTCCGGCCTTATCGGCAGCCAAGGAGGAAATAATCTCCAAGGCTGCTCTTGATAATTATATCGCTCAACAAATACGAGCTCATCAAGCCAATGATGCCGCAGGCCAAATCGTCAGAACTGAATGACTGTATCCAGGCTGGTATGACCAAATTAAATACCCGCCAGGATATACGATCCCTAAGTTTCATATATACAAGGGGACAGGCAACCCACACCAGCATGTCACGCAGTTCAAAGCTCTGTGCAGCAACACTGGAGGCGACGAAAAACTGTTGTTTCGCCAGTTCATTGGTAGCCTATCAGAGACGACCTTTCAGTGGTACTCGGAGCTCCCAAATGAATCTATGAGAACATTCATAGAGATGGAATTGCTGTTCATACAGCGGTTCGCCAGCGCAAGCGAGCGCACCCCGATCATAACATTAATCAATGCCAGGGTAAAGCCAGGAGAAACCTGGGTCCAATATGCGATCCGGTGGTAGAACCTATGATCTAAGTGCGAACAGCGCATCGAAGAATCCCCTGCTGTGGGCATGTTCATCGGGACCCTTGATCCTCAAACGACTGTGTCCCAGTTCATGGCGTACTTCAAACCTACAACCTTCCAGGCACTGATCGATAAACTAGCCCAAATGGACTAGATGGGCCATGAGCCTTCCTCCTCAAGTAAGGACCCTTGAAACGCCAAGAGTAAAAGGAAAGCGGCCTTCGTCGCCAACACTCAACAACAACCGAGTGGCCTAAAACCAGCTGCTCTCCAAAACAACGCATGTCCATGTCTATCTCTAGAAGAAAGGATAGGACGCGCTTACTCGTTTCCCCGCGATAAGATAAGGAGACTATTTGAGTTGATAATGCATAACAAACTCATCACATTGCCAGGCCCACGGCGTCCACCGCAACCCGGTGACATCAACAACCCCAACTATTATGCCTATCACAGAATGGTGAGCCACCCAATTGAGGATTGCTATGTCTTCAAGAATTGGGTCGAGGACCAGTATCAACAGGGGAAGTTCGCACTATCTGAGAACTGGAGGGTGAATCACCACATAAGCACACTCCCAAAAAGGTGTATGCGCCGGGGGCACCATGCTCGCTCATGGAAGAAACACCATGGGAAGTTGTTCTTTCAGCTAAAACCAAAAGAATGCTGAAGGATCTACAGACATGTCCGGTAGTCAAGTGGAAAAGCCCACTTGAACCTGAAATTGTCGAAGGGATGCTGAATCCGAGTCCCATACCGAAGATTATTGACAAAGGGAAAATTCCCCAAGTCAAGCCATCAAAGTCTTCGAAGAAAAAGAAAAAGACCCAGAAGCCTGTGCAGCCTGCCGAATATGACGACAAGCGCACAGACCTACAAAAGTACATTGACGGGCTGGAGGAGTACAACCAGAAGGCATGGAAACCGGTCATGCTCGAAGAGTTCCTCAAGCATATTCTTGAGAATGAAGTTAGTGACAACGATGAGAAAAATGACTCATCCGAAGAAATCGAAGACCATGTAGCAAGTTGCCATATGGTCTCACATTTGTTGTTAAATGAAAAAGAAACTCCCTAAGAACTAGGGGCAGAATCGATGCTAAAATTCCCGGAACTTCCAGAAGACCCAATCGATAGGCTGTTAAACGAAGCCTTTCGAAAAAGCAAAGCTGACCGAGAACGTAAAACAGCCATATACGAAAAGGCTAAGCGTTAGCGTTAGGATGAAGAAGCTGCGGCAAGATGGAGTCGTAAAGTACTCCAACCAAACCAAGGCATACCTGCGACAAATAAGGACAGGATCAAGGTAGAGAAGGGGTTCTCCAAAGCCCTATCAATAGGGATAAAGCCGCCACCTCTCGTAAGAAACACTCCCGGGGTCATATGCCTTGACAGAGAGGATTCACATCCAAACTACTGCCATATCATCGGAGGGTTACCCACCCCACCGAAGAATGCAGTACCTTTAAGAAGTGGTGGTAAGGATATGTTGCTCATCAAAAACACTTCAAGAGGATGAAGCACGAAGCTCGTCGACGGCAAAAAGCGTGACAGATGCGCGTGGAAAAATGACTAGCAACTATTATATGGTTGCTACCAGTTCAGAATAGGAAAAACCCAAAGTTCTTACTTTCAGGAGTGATTCCGAGGACGAAATACCCCTCAGCCCTCTCTTCAAAGACTCTACCTCTGAAAAAGAAAGGGAGGAGAAGAACTGCGAGAATATTCAGCTGCGTAACCGCACGCTGCCTGAAAAGAATCTCGGACCTACAAACAAAGGTTCGAGAAAAAAAACAAAAGGAAAGAGAAAATCTCTGATGAAATTTCCCTCGACGATGGAGTTGTCAAAGAGCTCGCAGCAAGGGACCCGCTTAGGAATAATAAGGTTGATTACAATGTCCTAGCACATCTGAGAAAAATACCCTCACAGTTGAGCATATTGGATGCTCTACTCTTGTCTAAAGAGGCACGAGAGTCTCTGATCAAGGCATTACAAGATCCCGATCGGTTTCAAGCTTTTCTTGCAAAAGAGAAGATGAAGGACGAGCTGGCAGAGGTTCACACAGATGACATTACATTCAGCGATGAAGATCTCCTCCTCGATACATGCGAACATAACTGCCTGTTATACATCACCGGGTGCTGCCACGACATCAAAATAGGGAAAATCCTTGTCGACAACGGATCCTCCGTCAACCTTCTCAACGTGAAAGTGCTGAAGGAGATTTGCATGAACGTTTAGAACTTGGCCCGAGACAAAATTACAATCTCCGGGTTTGACTCACAGTCGTCACGGACGCTTGAGTCTTTAATACTGACGTTACTCTTCAGGTTGCTCGTCACTGACATCAAATTTGACGCCAAGACTTGCTATAACAGTTTGCTCAGCAGGCCCTAGTTACATGAGTACAACATCATCCCTTCTACACAATATCAGTGTATGAAGTATTTCAAAGACGTCTTAGAATACACCGTCACAGGGGAGCTAAATCCGTTCTCTGTAAACATGGTCCGGAAATATGAAGACGCAAAGTACTTCCTACCAGACTTCGAAGATACAGAAAGGTGTCATAAGCTGGAGGATAAACAGAAGTCCACCACCACTATCCCGATCTTTAGGGGTGATTCCGAGGAAGATGAAGAAATAGTCTACTCGAGCCAACCCCAGAAAGATAACAACAACCCCGGACCATCTACCCCTATTCTAGTCTTTAGCAGTGACTCTAAGGACGAGGCCAACGCAGTGTTCTCCATTCGCCCGTCAGTGCAAACTCTCGACGAAGCAGATCAGAGTCTGCAAATCACAATGGCTCCACCTCGGCATTACAAGGAACTTGATGTGCTCGATACATACAGCGTACAAGAGCTACAGACTTTCTACGTCCCTTCCAGGCGAAGAGATGAAAAGGCGATCCTCTTCTACCAATCTACAGAGATCAAAGTAAAAAAAGAAGTCTGGCATGGTGCCGATTTTTCACTCGACGGCCTTCAACTAATCCGTCTGCCAAGATACTATATGGAGGGATTGAAAAGGCTGTTAAGATGCCAAGGTATACCCCTCGAACAAACTATTCGGCAAGCCCAATTTTACAAAAACATTTGGGATATTCCCGGGACTCAGCGAAAGATGCCCAACGGGAAGATGGAGACAACAGGGCCCGGATACATTCGGTCCAAGAAACGAGAGTAGTTCCAAAGCTGCCGTGTCATAAATAGCTCCAGCGAAGGGGAAAACGCTCTTCCGAATGGCTGTGATGTTGGAACAGAGCGAAATCCTACTATAAAATGTTAAGTCCGTCGCCCGAAAAACAAATAGACAAGCTAATAAAAGAAGCTTGTCAAAAGAGCCGAGACAATCACATCCGCGAAATGGCCATTTATGAAAAGGTCAGGACGTAGCGGCTCAATCAGCAATCCGCGGAGAAGGAAGACTATAACGCTCTTCATCCCCGGCCCGTTGTATTTCCTCGCGAAAGGGGAAAATCCTGAAATAAAGGCGAAAACAGGGAAAAGAACGCAAACAACGTTCAAAAACAACGAAGCAGATCCAAGAGGCCGTGCAATCGAGAAAATGTTGATCGGAACCGTCCTTTATAAAGAAGATGGGTCAGGAATACTCTTTCCCCCAAGACAAGACAAGGAAAATATTCGACATTGTCATGAAACACCAAATGATGACACTTCCAGAGTCTCGGCACCCTGAATAAATAAACAAGGTCCATCATCCGAATTATTGCTCCTATCACTGAGTAATAGGTCATCCACTTGAAGACTGCTTCATCTTCAACGACTGGGTAGAAGACCAGTATCTACAAAGCAGGTTCGCTTTATCTGACAGCTGGAGGGTAGTTTTATCCGACAGCTAGAGGGTAACCCCACCACAAAAGACTGAGCCAAAGAGGACCTATACCGTGAGGATAAAACCTCAAGAATAGAAGCAAACTCGTACCCGCCATGTGATAACACTCTCAAAGGAGGGAGGGCACAAGACAATGGATTACCTCTTCAGGTGCTTCGCAATGAAGACGAGGACGAGGTGATCTCAGAGTTTCCACCAGTACCAAAAGAGATGGAAGATGAGATACACACTATAGCAGATAACCTAAGGAAAATTGACATAGGATCGGAAAATGATCCGAGGCCAACATTTATCAGCGAGCTGCTATCTAAAAAACAGGTGGCTACGTTAAAAGACGTGCTCATGCAATATAAAGACTGCTTCTCATGGAATTATTCCGAGATGCCGGGTCTAGATCCAAAAGTAGCGGTACATAAACTGGCTATATTGCCAGACATCAAGCCAGTCAAATAGGTGCCGAGAAGGATGCGACTCGAACTTGAAATGAGTATTAACGCTGAAGTCAAGAAACTAATCGACTCCGTCTTCATCCAAGAAGTTCAATATCCTGACTGGATCGCTAACATCGATCCGGTGATGAAGAAAAATGGGACGGTGCGCATCTACGTGAACTTTCAGAACCTCAACAAAGCTTGCACGAAGAATGATAAGCCAACCTTGCGGCAAGCCATACTAAAAACCTTTCTTTCAGTCTCTTTGATCTTTTCGGGTCTTTTCTTGACTTACAGACAGGCAGGACTCAAACTCGCGAATGCGCCGTTCGATCTGAATCTTGCTGCATGAATGCACTGACAGACCAGGAATGCCCTCACCCTTCCTCTCCCGGAATCTGACTTGAAAGTCCGGGGAAGAGGGCAAGTTGCTCAGAAAAAAAGGGCAACCTTTCTCTCTCGAAAGACATTAACAAGTCGCGAAAAACCTTAACGAGTGACGCAACACGACTTCGGTTCACACGTGAAAGTGCTTCGAAAGGCGCCGGCTCCCAATAATGAAATTCTTGCTGAAAGCCCTATTGATGGATTCTAGCACTCAAGTCAAGTAGTAGCGCTGGTACGTCACTCGGCTCCTCGGTTCGAGGGGAAGAGGGGTCTCGGCCCGATCATCCAATTCGCGTATTTAAGGTTTCGCATCGAGAAGGTAAATGTAAATTGTTTTTGCCGGGACACATGCGTTCCTATCCTTTCTTTCTTATAGAGGGCGAGTTTCCACCCACTTGCTCTGCTTCTTGGCCAAGAGCAAATCAGTACATCAAAGACGTCGAAGTAGAATGTAAGACTCTACTATTGACATAAAGATTCCCCCCGTCGCGCGCGCGTGCGATAATAAGTACGCACGCGTACGCGCTCAGGCGTTCATTTTGAATGTTCTTCTCGAGGATGAGACTCTAGGCTTCTAGAGGAATTTCAAAAGCCTATGAGACCGTTTTTCATTAAGAGATGGGGGCTCCCAATGCAAACTAGCCCCCCGTCATGCGCGCGTGCGATAATAAGTACGCACGCGTACGCGCTCAGGCGTATACGCGCACTCGCACATTTCTTTAATCCGCAAGTATATAATTGCGACGCTTTCGAGGAAAACATCTATTTTATGATTTTCGAGTACCTATTACCAAGCTGACGATCGATAACACGTCTACCCATGAGGTCTTCTGCTTCATGGATGGATCTTCATGATACAATCAAATAAAAATGCATCCTAAAAACCAAAAGCATACTTCCTTCCAGACTCCGCTGGGCATATTCTACTATAAAGTGATGACCTTCGGCTTGAAGAACGCCGGCGCTACCTACCAGAGGGCTATGACAAAGATCTTCGATGACCTCATCCATGAGATTGTCGGTTGCTACATCGACGACCTTGTGGTGAAGACAAGTCTTACAAGGAACATTAGAAACATCTGAAAATAGTATACCGATGTCTTCGGAAGTATAATCTGAAGATGAATCCTCTAAAATGCACGTTTGGAGTCTCCTCGAGCAAATTCCTAGAATTCATCATACGGCACCGGGGTATCGAAATCGATCCCTCAAAAATCAAGACAGTTATGGAAATGCCCACGTCAAGAACTCTCAAACAATTGCGATCTCTTTAAGAAAATCTTGTATATATCCGTTAATTTATAGCCAACCTCTCCGGAAAATACCGTCCCTATAGTCATTTGATGAAGAAGGGGACCCCGTTTGTCTAGGATCGAAAGTGCCAAAATGCAATAGACGAAATCAAGCAATACCTGCAAAATCCGCCAGTATTGGCCACTCCGGTTAAGGTAAAACCCCTTACCCTATATACAATGGCCCTCGAGAGTTCTCTAGACGCGCTATGGGCATAATAAAACGGTCAAGGAAAGGAGAGAGCTCTATACAATTTGAGTCGAGTTTTCCTGGGGGCAGAAAACAACTACCCCCATCGAAAAACATTGCTTGGCACTGATCTTCGCGATAACGAAACTGAGACATTACTCCTTTCCACATGAGGTCCATCTCATATCAAAGATGCATCCTCTTAAATATCTGATGTTAAGGGTCATACTAACAGGAAGGCTTTCTAAATGGGCCCTCCTCCTGATGGAGTTCTCGATAACGTATCGACCCCTCAAAGCACTGAAAGGCCAGGCCATTGCCGACTTTCTGATGGAGCATCCAATACTAGCCGACTCCCCCTTAAATTGCGAGTTTCCGTATGAACATGCGTTCGACACAATCGAAGAAGAGAAGGAAGAAAATGATTCCCAATGGGAACTCTATTTCGATGGAGCATCTTCCATGAAAAAGTGAAAGAAAAACACCCCCATAATCAAAGCTGGGGTAGGCCTTATCTTTATGACCCCGCAAGGAGTGATATTGTGTTATGCCCTTTCCTTAATGGAATCAAGTACAAACAACAAAGCTGAATATGAAACTTTAATAGAAGGTCTCGAGATCGCTATCGACATGGGAATCAAAAACCTCCTCATATATAGAGACTCCTAGCTAATCGTTAGCCAAGTAAATGGCGACTATCAGACGTGTAAGCCAGAACTGAT
Source organism: Agapanthus africanus (assembly GCA_030015575.1). Taxonomy (NCBI): domain Eukaryota; kingdom Viridiplantae; phylum Streptophyta; class Magnoliopsida; order Asparagales; family Amaryllidaceae; genus Agapanthus; species Agapanthus africanus. The sequence goes on along the minus strand of CM057348.1, from coordinate 152,032,766 downwards.
AAAGAATGGCAAAAGAGTGCAGCAACTGCTGACACAAATCCCTTCCTACATCCTGGAGAGCATACCACGTGCAGAAAACAGCAAGGCGTATGCGTTGGCCAAATTGGCAAAGGAACTGGCTGATGACGACCTCTATGACATAAAGATCATTGTGCAAAGCCGCAGGGTTCTCACGCCAACGGATATATCTTCGGAAGATCTGACAGAGTCATCCGAAAGAAAAGGAACGACCAAAAAAGCAGCCCTTCAAATAGAGGACGAAGAAAAGGTCAAGGACTGGAGGTAAGTCTTCATAGACAACTTTAAATACCGACGAACGCCCAAAAATGTGTCGTTTAGACATCTACTCATGAAACGAGCTTTGTCTTTCGCCTTCGTCAATGATACTCTATATAAGAGATCACTCGACTGTCTATGGATAAGATTCCTGGGGCCGAAGGAAGCGAAGAAAGTCATCCAAGAAATTCATGATGGACTCTGCGGTTCTCACTAAGCTGGGTCAAAAATGAAACTGAAGATCAAAAGAATGGGTTATTATTGGCCTACAATAATTCAGGACTGCCTCAAATATGCGAAGCAATGTCACTCGTGCCGAATCCATGGGGACTTCATCATCAAACATCCAAATCCTTTACACCCAACAGTGGCTAGCTGGCCATTCTAAATGTGGAGAACCGAAATAATTGGCCCCATTGAACCGGCATCGTCTAAAGGACATCGGTTTATATTGGCAACGACTGACTACTTCTCTAAGTGGGAAGGAGCAGTACCACTAAAAGAGGTGAAGATGGAGAATATTCACCATTTCTTCAGGATACATGTCATCTATCAGTTCGACACTCTACGACGAATTATCTCGGATAATGGGCCAGCTTATAGAAGTCATAAAATTTGTCGTTTCGCTCAACAACATAAAATAGATTGGAGATACTATTCATTCTATAACCCTCGGGCTAATGGTCTAGCTGAAGCTTTCAACAAGACCTTGATAAAGATTATAAAGAAAATAGTATCCAAAAATAAAAAAGACCGGCACGAAAGATTGCACGAAGCTCTCTGGGCGTACTGAACAACGTTCAAAATGGCTACAATACAACACCATACATGTTGGTATTCGGCATGGAAGTTGTGCTTCCCTTAGAAATAGAACTCCTTCTCTATAAGTAGCGGTTCGACGAGCTGACAGATGAAGAAAATGCTCATCTTCGGCTTGAGGAGCTCGATGCCCTCGACGAAACTCGCCTTCTAGCACAGCAAAATCTAGAGGCTTATAAGGCAAGGATGAAACGGTCATACGAAAGACTGATCAGGCCGAGAACATTCCGCTAAGGCGAACTCGTACTAGTCGTCAAAAGACTAATGATCCCCAATCGTGCAAAACGGGGGAAATTCGAGCCAAACTATGAAGGCCCGTACATCATAGACAAAGTCTACCAAGGTGGAGCCTACCTGCTGATGGATATGCATGGCGAAAGACCCTTCGGGTCAATAAACGACCGATTACTCAAAAAATATTACACTTGATGAGTCACGACTTAGGTCAATGATAGATGACGACGCTCATGTCCACTTGTTATCTTCCTGAGTCAGAATCCTGAGAGTAGTATACAAAGAAGCTCCGTCATCTCAAACATGGCGATGAAGGACCGAGATGTCCTTAAACTAGAAATTCGCCTCAAACATGGCGACATTGGATCGAGATGTCCTTAAACTAGAAATTACGCATCAGACAAGGCGATAATGGACCGAAATATCCATAAACTACCGCGTCGCCTAAAACACGGCAACAGCGGATCGAGATGTCCCTAAACTAACAACAGACCGAGATGTCCCTAAACTAACAATGGACCGGAACGTCCTTGAACTAGAATTTTGCCTCAAATATGGCGATAATGGACCGGGATGTTCCTAAACTAGCACATCGCCCCCAAATACGATGATATGCTCTCTTGAGATCTATATTGTAATCGAAGTCCTAACAGCGAAGGTTTCAACTCAAGTCTCACTAGCTACATAGCTACTCCAGCGATGAAGCCACCCCCAAAACCCACCGGCAAACAGGTGGGTCACCTGCGACAAAGCTACTTTCGAGAGTTTCGCCATTAAAAAAAGGGTATGTCCACAAGCGAAATGGACACGGATGAAAACCCAAGAGGGCGCCGTGAGTAACAACAGCAGGACTGCTGGCGTGTTTGTGAAAACCTGAATAGGGCGCAAACTCGTAAAATAAAAAAATTTATGTGCACTTGCAAGGTCCTCTCGACCTTGTGAGAAGGAAATACCAACGTGAGATCCTTACCACTCGTAAAGGAGAAACACACTTAGGAGTCCTCATGATTCCTAAGGATAAATTACACTTACGGGATCCTCACAATTCGTAAGGAGAATTCCTCTTATGAGACCCTCACGGTTCATAAGATTCAAAAGCCTTAAGCTACATCGATCTGAACCTGTTCTTAAGTCGCCACATCCCCCGAATTGCCCTACAGGCGGTCCAATATTGACCCCTATATACAATCCAAGGGCACGAATAAATATTCCTTCACCAAATTCTACCAATAGCACGAAATGTCCCCATATGGTGAACGACACTTGTAAGTCCTCGACTTATAAGGAGAAAACACTCTTGGAAGATCCTTACGATTTACAAGAGAAAATATCACTTAAGAATCCCCATGATTCCTAAGGAGAGAATACACTTGAGAGATCCTCTCGACTCGTAGGGAGAAATACCATTGTGAGACCCTTATGGCTCATAAAGTCAAAATTCTTGGTCGACAGGATCCTAACCCTGTCTACCAAGCCATCTTTTTTCAAATCGACAAAGGCAAATGATGATTCGCTCCTGGCAATATCCCAGTTGAAGCGATGTCGATACCTAAACAGGTGTCAAACTCCAAGTCCTCTTACGGCAAATGATGAATCGCTCCTGACAATATTCCAATTGTAGCGATACTGATGCCAAGATTGGTATCAGATCTCAGGTCCCTAACTCGTAAAAAAAATAGCAGCGAGCAGCAAAAAATTGCATATGAAACAGCCGAAATGATGGGGCAACTCGCAATAAAATCAGCGAGCAAAAAATATGCATATAAAAACAGCCAAAATGATGGGGCAACTCGCAATAAAAATCAGCGAGCAAAAAACATGCAAATGAAAACAGCCGAAATGATTGGGCAACTTGCAATAAAAAAAACAGTGAGTAAAAATAAAAAAATATATAGCCGAAATGATTGGGCATCGTGATAAATAGCTGAAATGATTAGGCAATAGCGACTTTTGCGACATAAAAGATGAAATGATAGAGCATCACGGAAAGAAATAAAAAAATGGAAGTGAAACCTTTTTGCCCTGCAGGTGAGTCTACACTGACCCATGTATACAATCCATGGGCGCAAATGAAAAGGGAACCATATTTTCCCACCAGCTCCATCAAAGGGAGAGCCAGATCTTGACGACAACATATACAACCTAGAAGTTATCCCGATATTCTTCTCATTCCGACAGGATGCAGATGCAGCGTCAACAAAGCTCTAAGGAACCAAAAGAAATGGAGTGATGGCAAAATCCTAACTCCAGCTTGACGTGCTTCTCATGCCAGCAGGATGCAAACACAACGTCAATAAGGACCCAAGAGCCAAATCAAAGTGGTGCAATGGCATATTCCTAGCTCCAAATCTTGACAACGACATCTACGGCCTAGAGATCGACTCTACGTGATTCTCATACCAGCAGGGTGCAGACGCAACGTCATCAACGACCCAAGGGTCAAACAAAAAAAGGAGTGATGGGAAAATCTTAACTCTAGCTCAACGTGCTTCTCATGCCAGCAGGATGCAGACGCAATGTCAACAAAAGCTCCAAGGAGCTAAATAAAGAAGGAGTGATGGCAAAATCCTATCTCCAGCTCGACATGCTTCTCATGCCAGCAGGATGTAGACGCAATGTCATCAAAGACCCAAGCATCAAACAAAAAATAAGTAATGGCAAAGTCCCAGATCCAGCTCGACGTTCCTTCTCGGTGTAGATAAGACGTCAACAAAAGGCTCTAAGGAGCCAAATCAAAAAGGAGTGACAACAAAATTCTAACTCCAGCTCGACGTGCTTCTCATGCCAATAGGATGCAGATGCAACGTCAACAAAAGACCCAAGGGTCAAAGAAAAAATGGAGTCACAGCAAAATCCTAGCTCTAAGTATTGACAGTTCATTTACAACCCAGAAACTATCTTAACGTTCTCCCTCATTTCAGTAAGATGCGAATGCGGCTATCAAATGAAAATGGAGAAATAGCATATTCCTGGCTCCGGACTTCAACTGCGATACAAACAACATGGAGGTCCTACAGATGGCTGCCCTACTTCAGCAAAGAATCGGCACGACATCGTCAAAACAAAAAATTGAAGTAATGGCATATTCCCAGCTTCGGGTCTTGAAGGCAACTCGTATAAAGCTTAAAATACTATCGGAGATCATCCCACACTTGAGCGGAGTTGTTATGACTCATCGGGGCTCCAAATTAAGTCTAACCTCAAGTAAAAAGCGTCATGGCAAATTCCTAACGTTTGCTCTTCCAACGGTAATATGACCTAAGGAGATTACTTGAAAACGTCATGTCCAGCCGCCTAAGGGTTCAGAGATACGACAGTCATGAGGCTACTCGAACAGCGGCTTAAAGACTGCATATCGAGAAATATATTATGAGTGTTTGTTAGCACCACCACTGGGTTTTAGTAGCATCAAGCATGCCATTTTAAAAAATTTTGGGGTGTTAATTAATACTAACCAAGATCTTAAACTAGATGATTAGGGTTTAGCATGATATAAAGAAAACTACACTAAGAGAACGAAACTACAACCTTTGTAGATCATGTCCTTCTCTTCTCAGGCTCCATGTTATAGTCCCTACGACTCCTCGTACCTCCACTTAAAGATGGTACAATCTCCCTTCGTGATCTTCATGCCAAAGACGATCCATCCGAAACTTCTCTAATCAAGCCATCTCTTCACTAAAATCTCATTAGTGAAGGAAACACAATAGTTTAGAGTACTAATCTAAACTAGGATGATGAAGTGGGGTTTCTAAGCTCACTAGGATTTATTCTAAGTCCTATGGTTCACATCACATGTGAGGGTTAGGGCATAGCATGAGGAGGAAGAAGAAGATGGAAGATAGAGAGAGCAAGAATGGCTAAGGCAAAATTGAGCTCAAGAAAATAACTCAAGTGTAGAATGGCAAGTGAAAGCTTACACATTATTGAAGCATACAATTTTTAACCATTAAAAATTGTGACCATGCTTCAATAGTGTAAGCAAATGAATAAAATAAATGAAAATAGCCATGCTTGCCCATTCCACAAATATCTCCCCATTTTCCATTTCATTTTTCTATTTTCTAAAAATAGAAAAACCATGTACGTACATACATACATACATACATACATACACATATATATATATATATATATATATATATATATATATATATATATATATATATATATCACACACACACACACATATATAAAGTAAAGAAAATAATTAATGAGCTAATAATATTAGTTAATATATAATTATATCAAATATAATGTATATCAAATTATTAAATCAACACTTGATTTAATAATTCGGTTATATCACATATAACCGACTAATATCATTTATCTGTATATCACATTATTAAATCAACACTTGATTCAATAATTCGGTTATATCACATATAATCTAAATGATATCAAATAACCGCCAGATTAGAATACGGTATCATATATTCGTATTTAATCGGGCCCCCTCACATATCAACATATATGCCCTACTTCATTTTGCTTGAACCAGGAAACTTCTATATGGGACTCTAAAGACTCCTCAATACGCCAGCAGTAGGTGATGATCATATCAGTTACCCACAAGCCATCAACGGTACTAGCTGGACGTAACGTCTACCCAGGTATTGAGCAATTAGAAGATCAACAAGCAAGATTGTCCAAAATCTTATGAAGCCTATAAGTAACACTTACCGTACAGTTCGGTCTCCCCGTCTGATATGTCGCATATCGAGTCTGGGGATGGAATCGTCAGACCCCAATAACTTGATAAGTCATGCCGATGTGTAGCCTATAACGGTACAAGAAACTTCTGATAACACTTACCAGTAAATCTCATCAACAGCCCTGGCCAGGGACTTCCTATTATAGCCAATCAAGCATCGCGCAACATCAACTCTCTATACCGGGAGAGACGAAACCCCTCCTCTCGCTCATTGCCTTCATGTGACTTGGGACTGTACCCAAAATCCACTGTTTGCATGACTCCTTTGAGCCGTGGAAGGGAGGAAATCAAAGCACAGTGGGAACCACACAAGACTCTATGACGATCTCGGGTCTACAGACTAACCTGTACCAGTGTCACCAGAGAACTGCTATCTGACGATAGGTATAGTACCATTTAGGAGTTCTCGGCGAGTCCTGTTCGGTGTACCCATTCTCTAATGAGCACATGTGTACAATCTTTGATTTCAAACACTAATGGATATAGGATTAACCATCACCCCATACAGGGTCAATAAACGTACACACTAGTCTACTCTGGAATATCGATGCCCTGTCTCGATACTCTCTCGACTTGGAACAATTGAAGGATGTGCTTGTGGCAGGTCCCAGTGATATGATCCGCATCATAGTCCTGGTATTCAAGCCTACATCCTAAGGGCTTTATCAATATGTATATGAGAGACAATATAATAATACCAGTGAACATGTTAAAATAAAGGCAACCAGATATCATACTATCATGTCGAGCAAGAAAGTCCTCTATATATATGTCCAAACATCCACTATATCATACAATAATAGTCTCTAGGGCATACATATTACTAATAATCTCCCACTTACACTAAGGCCAGTTGTTGTAGTATCTCATACCAACATCCCAAAAAGTCTCTCGATTAGCATCTGGAGGAGGGCCTTGGTGAGTGGATCCACTGTGTTATCCTTCATAACAACTCTCCTGACCTCAATCTCCCGGCGATCTACTATTACCTTGATCAGGTGATACCTCCTAAGAATATGTCTGTATCACTGATGGGACCGGGGTTTCTTGGCCAAGGCCACATCTCCATTGTTATCACAATACACAGGTATTGGATGCTCAATGGATGGAACCACACCAAGTTCATCTTATGAACTTCTTCATCCAGACAGCCTCTTTGGCAGCATCGTTGGCAGTGATGTATTCAGCCTTCATCGTCGAGTCTATTACGGTATCTTGCTTGGAATTCTTCCAACATACCGCTACTCTATTAAGGGTGAAGACAAAAACCCGAGACCGACTTACTGTCGTCCTTATCACTCTAGAAGCTCGAATCGGTAAAGGACTCCACCTGGAATTCACCGTTACCATACACCAAGAACATCTCTTTAGTCCTTCTCAAGACTTAAGAATGTTCTTCACAGTTGTCCAGTGTTTCTCCGCTATTTCTGATTGATACCTACTTACTACACCTAGCGAGTAAGCTACATCCGGTCTGGTACAAAACATCACATACATGATAGACCCGACTGCCGAAGCATAGGGTATCCCTTGCATGCGAGCCCTCTCTAAATCAGTCTTGGGAGACATCTCTTTAGAGAGAGTGATTCCTGAACATGCGGGTAAATTACCACGCTTAGAATCTTCCATACTAAATCTCTTTAGTATGGTATCTATGTACCTGGATTGGGACAATCCCAACATCCGTTTAGATCTATCTCTATAGATCTTTATCCTCAGGATGTAGGAAGTATCACCTAGATATTTCATGGAGAACTTTTGTGATAAGAAAAGCTTGACCAAGTGTAGCATAGGAATATCGTTTCCTACCAAGAGTATGTCATCCACGTACAATACGAGGAAGAAAACCTTACTCTCTATAACCTTCTTATATATATATATATGGTCCATCTACATTTTTTATGAAGTCAAACTCTTTGACAGCTTCATTAAAACACATGTTCCAGCTCCACGATGCCTGCTTTAATCCATAAATGGATTTAAGCAGCTTGCACACGCTTCCGCTGCTCCCACTGTCTACGAAGCCCTCTGGCTGCGTCATGTACACGCTCTCTTCTAAATCACCATTTAGAAAAGCGGTATTGACGTCCATCTGCCAGATTTCGTAGCCATGGTATGCAGCAATGGCAAGTAGGATCCTGATGGACTTAAGCATGGCAATAGGAGAAAAGGTCTCATCATAATCGACACCAGGTCGTTGACGAAAACCCTTTACTACAAGTCTAGCTTTGAAAGTCTCAACTTTTCCAGCTACACCAATTATCTTCTCAAGATCCACTTGCTCCTGATGGGTTTTACGTTTTCAGGAGCAACTTTTAAAGTCCATACTTTGTTGGTGTACATGGATTCTGTCTCAGATCGCATAGCATCCATCCATTTCACAGAGTCTGCACTTGTGATGGCCTACTCGAAACTAGTTGGGTCATCATCTTCTATGATGCAATCCTCGCTCCCATCGTCTGTGAGAAAACCGTAGTATCTCCCAAGTGGATGAGAAATCCTACTAGATCTGTGGAGTGGCTGCGGTTCGTCGGGGACTATTGAATCCTTCGGTTCCACCAAATCGTCAGTTATAGTTTGTGTTGCTGGAACTTCTTCCAGTTCTACCTCATTACCACTAAATTCTTTCACAAGAAATTCCTTTTCTAAAAAGGTGGCATGTTGAGAAACAAACACTTTTTGTTCTTCAGCATGGTGAAGATATACTCTCACGAATGTTTGGGATATCCTACAAACTTACACAGAACTGACATTGCCTTGAGCTTGTCCAGATTTTGCTTTTTAATATAGGCCGGACAACCCTATATCTTAACTCGTTTAAGAGATGGCATCTTCCCATTCCATATCTCATATGGAATGGTAGGCACGGATTGGTCAGAACTCTATTCAATAGGTATGCAGCTGTCACAAGTGCATAACCCCAAAAGGAAATAGGCAACTCAGCATTACTCATCATAGAGCGCACCATATCTAATAGGGTGTGATTCCTCCGCTCCGAAACTCCATTGTGTTGTGGTGTATACGGAGGAGTAAGCTGAGAGAGAATCCCATTCTCTTTTAAGTAGTCTACAAATTTCGTGCTCATGTATTCTTCTCCCCTATCAGATCGAAGGACTTTAATATGTATACCCATCTGGTTTTCAACTTCATACTTATATTCCTTGAATTTCTCAATAAATTCAGATTTGTGTTTCATCAGGAACATATGTCCGTATCTTGAAAGATCATCGGTGAATGCAATAAAGTACGAGGAACCATTCCTGACATGTGTAGATATAGGACAGCATACATCACCATGTATCAGTCCTAAGAGTTCAGTAGCTCTTTCTCCGTGTCAAATAAACGGAGTTTTGGTCATCTTTCCTTTGAGACATGACTGGCAAGATTCATAAGATGTAAATTCGAATGGATTCAAATATCCATCCTTATACAACTTAGCCAGTCTTGTCGCATCGATATGACCTAGTCTATAATGCCACAAGAAGTCTTCGTTCATTTATGAACTGTTCCTCTTGTGTGTGTTCTGTATACTTAGAACTGTTTTGTGATTTAGAACGTATATACCGTTATACAATGTACCATACCCAATCAACACTTGATTTAGGAAAACATTCACAATATTTTTGGTATGAAATAACAGTCGTTCAGAATCATTGTGTTACCTCTTGGTAATACAAGGTGATATTCGCCAACTGTTTTGGCTGCAACAATTGCACCATTCCCTTCTCTGAGGGACATATCATCTTTTCCCAGTTCTCTACCTCTACTTAACCCATTTAACAAATTATATACGTGGGATCCTGATCCGGTATCCAATACCCAGGACGTAGAGCAAACTGAGAAACAGTTCTCGATTACGAACACACCCGAAGACGATGCATAAACATGCTTATTCTTCATTTGGGTGGCGTGGGAATCCGGATATTCCCCTATTCCTTGCTCAGACTTATGACATTCATAAGAGAGAGTGGAACCTAGCCCAGTATAATAAGTGGGTTCGGTCAATACATCCATATTATTATCTTGATTAAGGCGTGTCATTGGTCGCTACCATGAGAGAGAGAAGGATGATCACTTTTGCATTCGCTCTTTACAAGATTAGATTGGTTATTATTTTATCTAATAAGGATGGCTCCCACTGTTTTTATCAAATCTTCCTTCAAAGCTTAAAAGATAAGATTAACCGGGATTAATTACACCCTACAAGTTCGCCAATCGGTCAGCCAGGCAAGTATTGGTACTCCGAGAGAGTCTCCCCATGCTTTCACATGGAACTAATTAAATAACCTTGTTTCCGCAGGGGAATCACCCCGTTAACACCTTTCTTAGACACCTAATGGATCGGCTAATTGTAAAGTGGAAAACTCTCTCAGGGGTAACTCTTACTCGCAGTGGGTATCGGGATCCAACTATCATATAGAAGGTATGCAATCTCATTACAAATTCCAACACTTGAAATTCCCAATATTGTTTTACCCCATGCGATTTAAGACCTTGACAAGGTCAACAAACCATAAACCGCAAGTCAAGTTCAACCTGTTCATTTCGTGATTGAATTAAACCCACCCGCACGACCCTTGACAAGATCAACAAGGCCGCATGACTACCCTAATCCAATCGCATCACATACGGCAGATAAACACTAATCAGCTACTGCACACTACGTCTTGACAAGGTCAACAAACGCAACACGAATACTAAATAGCACTTATCTGAAATGACAGAGGGCTACATTGGTTTTTAAGAAAACCTTTAGCATAATGAACTTAATATCGTTGCAGAATCTAATGATGTAACAACCCTAATTTTCCTATACAAATTTTTTCAAATAGTTTTTTCAAAATCTATAAAAGGGTATTTTAGCCTGAGCACACGGTATAAGTAATTATTTTGTTTTTAATTACAAGTTACAAGAATGTAATAACTCCATTTTTAGTGTACAAGAAATTACTTTAAATTTAATGTATACTTGGAGTATTTACTCTTGCTGCTATTATTTTAAGTAATTAAATAACACCATAATTACAAGAAAGAGTTTGTGGCTCATTGGTAATACCTTGCACTGCTGAACCAAGCCACCAGAGTTCAAATCCCATGCCCCACATTATTTTTAATATTGTTTTGTTTTAAATTTTATAGAAGCTCAACAGTTCAACAGCCATAACTCCAGATTTTCCCACTACACCCACAAATGTAAAAGCACCAGTGGCTACCCCCGGCGACCCCCCACCTTCCGACGCCTTGACTCGGCCCGACTCGGCCGAGTCGGCAGGCGGACCGGCCGACTCGGGCCGGCGCCGCCGGCCGGACTCGGCCGGACGGCCGAGTCGCCTGAAGACAAAGTGAGCCCCTTGGTCTTCTGTACACCCCTGCATACTTTAAATGGTTAGATCATTTCCAGAAAGCACAATAAACACCAATTACTCCAATTTTTAATGATTTTTACAATTATTTTTACATTTTTTAATTAAAAACCCTACACCTACCCTAACCCTAGACTAACCCTATAAATACACCCCTACCTCCTACCCTCTCATCCCAAAATTCTGAGCCCACTCTCTCAAAATCTCAAGAAAATATTGTGTACTTTGGAAACGAACGAAAGGCGAAGCGCTGACGAAAACGGCGGCGAACTTCCGGTGATCGTGCTAGGAACTCTTGGCGACAAATCGACGCACCGGCGAATCCCCTACTTCCCTCTCACTCTCTCGTGTTGTCCAAACTCGTAAGTCCCATTCTAACCTCTCTCTCTCTTTTCTAAAATACGGAATTACAAACCCGACGGAATTGGCACAAATCCGATTTCCGATTCGGTTTTCTTATAAACTTCACTTATCACTATTTTAATTATGTTTAAACACTATCATGTTGACTATTAAACACTAAACAACTAAATTGATCAAATTTCAATTCATGAAATGATAACTTTTCCATTTATCGTATTTTTTCAATTAAATACCACATTGTTCCAATTTCATATTGAACTCCATTAAACTTGCTATAACTATAAGTAGAGCATGAGGTAATGACCTACCTCCTCACACACTCCCATCTAAACATAGTACTATAATCTTGGAAATTTAGGATACGAGAAAACAAACATTTTCATTAAAATACCCTTTACTTAATAAAACTTTTAGTATTGATACATTTTTACAAATACATAACTTTTGAAATAATAAAATATATCTAGACTCATCCAATTAAGGACTGTCACATTCATTAGGAAAAGTTGTGAACTTTCAGTCGTTTATCTAAACCTGACTTTGTGGTGTCTAGGCTAGGCAAGTGAGAAAGGTAACTTTAAAAGGCCCGTCTCACGGTGATTCGTGAGCGGATCCCTCCTTTCTTCACTTGTACTTACCTGGCCACAATTGGCGGTGAAGAGGCGATTTGAACTTGTCACTAGAACATAAAATACGGAAAAATCGACATCTTTACAAATAAATACCTTTTACTTTATAAAACCGTATTCTAAAGGATTAGTATTTATAAAATCTTTGCAAAGCGCCACTACAACCCATTTTAGGGAATCCGTTCGGGATGGTGTGGATTATCGCACATTCTCGGGCTTAGTAGTGCAAGATTCAGACCTCCGCAAGGAGCATTCGATCTCGAAAGGTTTAAAATACGACATCTTAAGAAAATGAGATTTTTGGAATATAAAATATTTATTAAAATTATTTTGTATAAATATATGTATATTTATCATTTAAATATCTATTTTATTATAATATAAATATTCCACCTTTTTCTAAAAATCACAAGAATAAATTTTACATTAAATACCATGAACTTCAAATAAATCAATATTATAGATAAATACCTTTATTTATAAAAACTAGGATATTTTCACTAGAAATGTCACAATATAAAATCTACCCTCATTACAACTCTAAAGACGAATAATGAATACTTGAGGTGTATCTTGAAAACTATACAAAAGTATTTTTACATAAAACCCCCTCAAATTTTATAAATTACCCTAAGGACCCTAGTAAATATAGGATTTCGATTTACATCTCTACTGTCTGACTCGGGTTTGAGTCTAATCTTTCTGACTTGAATATGATTCAAGTCAATCTACAATCTACAATATTACAATTCGACATGAACACACGAATCCATGAATCCAGTTATCAATCTATTCAACTTAACTGAACCAAACCATGGATATACTTTCCATTTACATGATTCCAGTTTACATCCATTACATCCGTTACTGATATCATGGTTTCGGTCAGTCATTCAGCTATACAACATATACAATACAATATAACAATACAATCAAAACACTACGGGGTTTAAGAGGTAGATTGGTACGGAAGGTGTTAAAAGTGGTACGAGACAGTAAGATTAAGACACTTAACATGAATCCTGTTGCTGTTGTACCGTGTCATAACGGTTCCTTGTACTTTCAGTTTGCCCTGGTCTCGAGCATATAGAGACCCCTCTCGTATACACTGGTATCCTTCTGTACTAAGCTACAAACAGCAGCGTTAACACAATATTATACAATATTATACAACTTTAAAAGATACATTCTTATTCTATCTTTTCTATTTCTCCCTTAACTTTGGGACTTACCGAGCGACCTGTTCGCTGACGACATTCTATTTCTTTCTTCTTTGAATGTCGTCAGGTGATCTGGACACAGCAGAGATCGAGCCCACTAGTGAAGACTTGGATCAATTCCTCGAAGACCCCGAGCTCTAGAAATTATACATTTCCATTCAGTACCTTTAATTTCCTGTTATGCCATTATTTAGGCATCGTTTTTACTTCAGTTGTATTTCCTTTTCATGTATTGTACAAAAGAATGTTAATAAATAAAGTTGCTGTTATTTTTATATCTCTTGTCTCTTGTGATTACTTTTATATTGCTTAGATACGCTTAGCATATTTACTTCACAGTAAATACGTAGCGGACCAGTCGCGTCCCCTTCGCCGTATACCGGGAAGCGGGGCATGACAAATGATTTTGAAAAGGAGTGGTTTAAGCTCCGCTTTTAAAATCGAGTAGTTTTCAAAAACAAACCGAATAGCTTTTACTAGCTTTTGCTATAGAGGTCACTCCCGGTGAAGAGATCTCGGCTCTTTCCTCATCGAATGAGGTGCTGGATATCCATCAAGGAATACCTCTATGCAAAGCAAGAACTACAGAAGCTATGATGATAAACCGAGTGGGTTGTAGTATTTGCTAGTTTTTCTAAAGAGGTCACTCTCGGTGAAGGGATCTCGGCTCTTTCCTCATCGAATGAGGTGTTGGATATTCATCAAGAAATACCACTATGTAAAGTAAAAACTAGAGCTGCCTTTTTAAAAACTTTTGATTCTACATCTTTAGGTTTCTTTTCTTTTCATTAGTCTCATTAACGAAGTCCCATCATTTAATATTTCCTAAACATCACAGAAAAAGAAACGAAAATAGAACGTACGGTTATGCCATCCTAATTCGCCACGGGGCCTGTCATGCACCGTTAGGTTACTTAATTAACGGAAGAGTTGGGGATAGACTAGCGCGTGTGCAAAACATAAGCAACATTTATTATATATTATATATATATATAGCATTCGTCTCACGCGGTTATATGATCACATCACAGAACACAGCAGCAGAAGTCAACATATGAAATATTGGATATACTAGGAGGTCCGTGTTTTAAATTAAGCCAATAATGAAAAACACGGATTCCATGGTCGTGATGAATAGCCAAACCCACATCCCTAGACCCCTATAAGAGTGGCAAGCAACCCTGCCAATTCTAGAGTTAGGAGACCCAGTCTCGACTCCTCGAGATGGTCTCCCACTGGACTCCAGAACCCGGTTACTTGTGCTCCCCGCCTTAGGTCTATCCTAATGCAGAAAAGTAAATAATATACATCAATGGTGATATCATCCTCAACCCGGAAGTGTCCCAATAAAAGAATATTACATACAGATTTTTACATGAATGAAAATTGAAAAACTCTCATCTCACATTAAAAAAAACCTGGCTATTCATTCATGACGATCCAATATAACATATCACAGCAACACATAACATCACATGTCATCAACGTAAGTAAATACACGTATCCCAAATTCTGTTGATATATAGTAACGAGATTTGGGATACCCCACATATTACACTTATGGTCGCAGAAAAGAAATGAAAAACTACAATAATTAGAATCCGCATTTCCTTAGACGTCATAAACCCGGAATATCTCATATTCCGGATTTCATACCTAACCCTATAAACCCCGCATTTTAGTCTTATATCGAAAACACTTTTCAATAACTTAGTCGGTTAATTCAACAAGATTCCCGACTACCCGACCGAATACTCGTCGGGAACTTTAGAAGATGGCCGCACCCCCGATGACGTCAACCAAGTGCACTTAGGCGGAATACCATGGCCGCGAGCACCCGAATAGATGCTTTTGGCAACGGGGTTCTCCTAAAGTCACTTGGTCAGGGCTATAGGGCGTGGCTACCTATTAAAGTTATCTGGTGAGTATTCGCATACGATATGCGATTGCGACGAAGTTTCGATCCGAATCGAAATTTCATGATAATCGATCAATAGAGACTAACATGCTAGGTTTACAAACACTAACTAGTTTTCACAAAACTAATTAAATGTGGATTCCAAGTGTTTCCCCCAATCAGAGCAAACCTCTGCTGGAAATTCAAAATTCAAATTTTGAAGCAACGCTTCAAATCTCGGGAGCAACGTGCCACATGTCAGGCGCTGATACGTCAGCACAGCGCCCAAGAAGGCACGCCCAATCAGAGCAACGCTCTATTTTAAGAAAAATTAAAGGAAGCAACGCTTCAGTTGCGCAAGCACTGCGCTGCGCGACACGTGTCAGCGCAGATGCGCTAGCGCAGTTGCGCTGCGCTTTGCGCTGCGCGACACGTGTCAGCACAGATGCGCTAGCGCAGTTGCGCTGCGCTGTGCGCTTCTTGACACGTGTCACGCGCTGGGGCGTTTGCGCCAAACAGAATTAAGATTTCAAAGAAATCTTTCTGTTCTTGTCAAAACAAGAAGATTTTCTTCTGTAAAACAGAAGCCCTCGGATCAAAGATCCAACGGTGGGGAAAATTCCCCAAATCACTCAGAGAAAGATCTCTTTAACAAATTTAACTAATTTATGAGCACTATAAAAAGGACCCTAGACCTCAATTCAAAGGCATCAACACTTTTGAGAAATCAAAAGCTTCAAACAAAGAGAACTCTGAAAAAGTTTCAAGAAAAAGGTAAAAGCCTTCATAAAATTAGAAGAAATTTCTTCTGATAGATCATTGATCTAAAAACAAGATCAATGATCTTTACATAATAAATAGCGCTTTGCACTTTTATGAACCTTTGGTTCTTGAAATAAAAAGAAGAAAAAACTTGTTTTTTCTTTGATCTAAATTAGATCAAGGAAACGAATAGTGCTTTGCACTTCATTTATAAACCATTGGTTCCTGAATCTAAAAGATTCTTAAATCATAGTGCCTTGCACTTGCAAATTGCGCTGTTGCGCTCTTGGGAGAGCGCCACGTGTTAGCATCTGAACTACTTGCACTATGCGTTTTGAGATAGAGCTTTGCTCTCTGTAATTGGCGCAACTCATCAGAGTGCGCCACGTGTCAGCAGCGCACTGCGCTTGCGCGACACGTGTCAACACTACAAGCGCTTGCGCTCTCTGATTGGCGCAAAGCGCCTGATAAATGCAAGACATTTCTTAAAGGTCCAGGCCCAAATCAAAAAGACCAAGCAGGCCTAATTAAATTGATACTCTGCATCATTTATAAATGGGCAGAGCCCAAACAAAATAATAAAAATGCTATGCATTTTAAAAGGGGCAGAGCCTAAATAAAGCAGATGCTTTGCATCATTTATAAATGGGTAGAGCCCAAAACAAATTGATACTCTGCATCTTTTATGGGTAGAGCCCAAATAAAAATGCAATGCAAAAGCAAATAAAATGTTGAACATTTTCAACTGGACTTAGCCCAATTTTGGCCGTAAGTCCTCAAATTAAATTGATTGAGCACGACTGCTCTCTAAATCAATTTACGACCGGCTCTAGGGTACATCTCCGAACTCCTCTGACACTTCTTGTTATAATCCTTCAACGACGTCATAAAGGCGACGGGTCCCAACGACCACACATGAATATGGACTACGGGGTCCTTAAACTCGTGGACCGAAACGTCCTTAAACTAATATTGGACCGAAAAGTCCTTAAACTAATGTCGGACCACTACGTCCCTAAACTGGAACATAGACCATCACGTCCTTAAACTGGAATACGGACCACTATGTCCTTAAACTGGCAATGGACCACTACGTCCCTAAACTGGAACAATAGAGCCTCCAAATGCTCTTTTGCCGGATCTAAACGATCCCGTTTAAGTTGATCTTAGCCCCAAACACGGCTAACGTATCCTTAAGCATTCAAATGGACTATAAAACTCCAAATCAACTTTGGTTCAAGGGTACATCTCTGAACTCCTCTGACACCTATCGTTGTAATCCTTCAACGACGTCAGAGAGGTGATGAGTCCCGACGGCCATATATTAAATGGATCATCACGTTAAGTTGATCTTAGTCTCAAACAGGATTAACGTATCCTTAACGGTCCCGTTTAAGTTGATCTTAGCCTCAACACGGATAACGTATCCTTAAACTAAAAACACCAAACCCAAATCTAAGTAAATACGGATTTGGACTAATCCACGTCCTACGGGCGATGGCATTACTCAGTCTCCGTATACAATCCATGGGCAACCACAAACAAAACAAACACCCACGACACGAAGTGAAATTCTGGAGAAGGAGAAAGTTGTTACCGCGATGCGGTAGCGTAATTAACTGCAGGGGCTTGCGCTTGCAGGGAAGAGCGTCCCTACAATCAAAAACCCCTCAAGCGAGGGGGAATCTGACGAAGTCTGCTACATCGGCCGCATCCGTCTAAACCTCCGATACACGGTGCCATAAATCAACTTGGCATCTTCGGAGAGGTGGACGGATAAAACCATATAGCATCTGCCCCGAATCTCAGGCCAGACGTCCTCAGGTCGTCCCGGCCGCCATTCGGAGGGTAACAGATTCTGCCACGCCCGGTGGGACCTTTTCCTCTTTCCACTCCACACTTCGTGTGTCGTCTTCGCGAACCAATCACGGTTTGTTAACGGTTGCCTTTGGATTTCAAGTTTACTAAGATTTGGTCTCTCGCTTAGTGCAGAAGAGGAATCAAGCATCGATGGCCTCAACATGTTTGAAGTGCTCCAACTGCAACTGCAGCTCGCGTCCGGCCTCAACTGGGGGCATAACCTACGGGCCCCAAGCGGCCTCTTTGTTCACCATGCCCGTGGAGCAGATTACTCAAGCCACCACAGGGCTGTTTTTCGGAACTATGCTTCCGCCAACAAGCTTCAGCACCCCCGTGCCCGTACAAGAAGCTCCTAAGAAGTCGGTCTTTGATCGACTTTCAGTTACTGCGGCCCCTCTCAACGGGTCGCCCAACACCGGTGCCTCGGTCTTCTCCAGACTGGGCCAAAACTCCTGTGAGCCCACGATGAAGCTTGCAGTCCCGGAAAGGGTTATTCCAAAAGGAGTACCCAAACCTGCTCTTGAAGTCGTTAATGCGACTTCTCCTGCTAAGAGATCGGTCTTTACAAGATTGACCGTCCCAACTCCCACTCCTACTCTTGCTGCTCAAAAGACATCAGTCTTCAATAGGCTGACACCGGCAACCGCCCCACACCCGAACAGGGGGCAAGAAGAAGTTGTTTCTATCTCTGAGCCAATACCAACGACTCGTCACGCCCGATGACGCCACTGGCGCCGGGTAAGGAAGACTGGGGGCAACTCCCCTTCTGGGATAACTCCACCGGCTCCAACGGCGGAAGTCAATGCTGCTGTTCCAACCGGGAACAGTTTTGAGCTGCTGAATAGGGTACGCAGGAACTCACCAACTGCGGTGCTCAGAAAATCTCCTCCACCGGTAGAGACTACCGTGGAAATAGAAAAGCCGGAGCAGCCTCCTCAATCGCTGTCCTCCAGGATCTACAAGACATGGCGAAGAGTCCGAGAATCTGTCATTGATCCTAACTTCTCTCGCCAGCACAAGAAGTCGAAAGGTCGGCAGGAAGAAAATCCCCTGGTCAAGCAACGAAAGGCGACGACCGCTTGGGTGCCCAAAGCAACGACCCCCTTAACTTCTACAACCCATAAAAGAAGAAGGCCGGAGAAAGTGCCGACGCCGATGACGAATATCAAAGGTGGTGAACCCAAACGCCCTAAGTCAGGGGGCATTGTAGTTCATACAGTCTATGTGGCGTCTGGTAAGGAAGGCAGTCGCATATCTACGGGTCATCGACCACTTACGCGATCCGTGACCAAAGCGCAGGAGCAGCAGCAGAAGCTCCAAGAGATGATGAACGCTATGGCCGCACTTACTGGGCCAAAAGAAAACCTTGAAACGTCCTCGGATGAACGCCGGGAGGAAGAAACCGACGCCGAATTCCTTCGTCAAATATTGGAAAAGAAGGACAAAGAGGCTGCTGAACAAGCAACCAACATACAGCGTATGGGCCTCCTGTTTCAAGACATGGTGGGGATGATGATCCAACAAGATCCTCCGGCCGAAGATCCCCCGATTATCCTTGAAGACGATAAGGGAGAGACATCGAATCGTTCGCCAGCTCTGTCAGCAGCTAAGGAAGAGACAATTTCCAAAGCTGACTTGGACGAGTACATAGCCCAGCAAATACGGGTTCATCATGTGACTGAAGCAGCTGGCCAGGTCGTAAGAACAGGGCGTCCATATCCAAGTTGGTACGATCAAATCAAGTACCCGCCCGGTTATACAATTCCTAAGTTCCATGTCTACAAGGGGACTGGCAATCCCCACCAGCATGTTGCCCAGTTCAGGGCACTCTGCGGCAATACCGGCGGTGACGACAAGCTGTTGCTTCACCAGTTTGTTGGAAGTTTATCAGATACGGCGTTCGAGTGGTACTCTGAGCTCCCGAACGACTCGATCAAGACCTTCGCGGAGATGGAGCTGTTGTTTACTCAACGTTTTGCAAGCGCCAGTGAACGTACCCCGATGACGGCGCTGATTAACGCCTGGGTAAAGCCAGGCGAGACATGGGTCCAATATGCTATACGGTGGCGTAATTTATGGTCAAAATGCGAGCATCGCATTGAAGAAGCTCCCGCGGTGGGTATGTTTGTGGGAACCCTTGATCCGCAAGCAACCATCTCGCAATTTATGATGTTTTTAAAGCCGACTACCTTCCAGGACTTGATCGACAAGCTAGCGCAAATGGATCAGATGGGCCATAAACCCCTTCTTCCAAAGCCGGACTCCCGAAATGACAAAGGGAAGGGAAAAGCGATCATTGTCGCTAATGCTCAACAACAACCGAGCGACTCAAAGCCGGTTGTTCGTCAAAATAATACGCGTCTATACGTGGCCCTTGAGGAGAGGCTAGGACGTTCTTACTCCTTTCCCCGAGATAAGACGAGAAGGTTATTCGAGCTGGCATTGCGCAACCGACTCATAAATCTGCCGGATCCAAAACGTCCGTTGCAACCAAGTGATGTCAGCAAGCCTAACTACTATCCTTATCATCGAGTACTGGGCCATCCGATCGAAGATTGCTACGTTTTCAAAAATTGGCTTGAAAACCAGTACCGACAAGGTAAGTTTGCATTGTCTGACAAATGGAAGGTGAATCCCCCGCAGCCCCACACATCTAAGGGGACGAATACGCCGGGGGCAACATGCTCCGTCGTTGAAGAAGCTCCTTGGGAAGTTGTATTATCAACCAAGACAAAGAGGATGCTAAACGATCTTCAGACATGCCCAGCGATCAAGTGGAAGAATCCGTTGGAGCCGCAGATCATTGAAGGGATGTTGAAGCCTCGTCCAACTCAAAAGATTGATGGAGGTGGCCCAAGCATTCATAACCAGCCGTCGAAATTTTCAAAGAAGAAGAAAAAGAAGTCAAAGAAGCCCGTGAAGCCTGGCGACAAGCGTACGGACTTGCAAAAACAAATTGACGCGCTGGAGGAATACAACCAGAAGGCACGGACTCCCATTACATTCCAAGAATTCCTCAATCACGTCTTTCAAGAGGAAGATGAGGGAGAAAGTTCATCTGATGATTCTGAAGAATGCGTGGCGAGCTGTCATGTGATTTCCCACTCGTTCATAGACGATGAGGAGACTTCTTGTACTGAAACGCTGGGGGAAGCTCCCGAACAAAAAATTCCAGAGCCGTCGGATGAAGTAATCGATGCATTCCTCAATGAAGCTCTCTTAAAAAGCAAAGCTGATCGGGAGCGCGAGGAGGTTATATTCGAAAGAGCCAAACTCCAGCGCCTTGACGAAAGAATTGAGATACTCCCGCTGGAGCAAAGTACACCCACTGCGGACAAAAGCAAATTCAAGATGAGGAAAAGGTTTGCTAAGGCCATATCAATGGGCATGAAGCTACCATCCTCCGAAGGAAAAATTACTGGTGAAGCGGAAATGCACCCCTCTTATTGCTTGTATCATCGGAAGATTTCGCACCCCACTGAAGAGTGCAAAGCTTTCGATAGATGGTGGCAAGGATATGTTGCTCACCGGCAGCATTTTAAGCGGGAAAAGTGCAAGACTCGCCGAGAACGGAACGATACGACCGAAGGGCTTAACAGAACCACCGGCAATTGTCGCATGGTCAACACCGAGGGATCACAAGTGCTCACATTCGGGAGAGATTCTGATGAGGAGCTGGAGCTTGGCCCCCTCTTTAAAGAATCCACTTCGGGAAAAGAAAAAGA
This sequence comes from Agapanthus africanus, assembly GCA_030015575.1. Classification (NCBI taxonomy): domain Eukaryota; kingdom Viridiplantae; phylum Streptophyta; class Magnoliopsida; order Asparagales; family Amaryllidaceae; genus Agapanthus; species Agapanthus africanus. The sequence goes on along the minus strand of CM057348.1, from coordinate 152,010,901 downwards.
GCCGAAGGTCTGCGAAAATATCCGGCTACGTGACCGCACGCTGCCCGAAAAGAATCTCGGACCCTCAAATAAAAATGATAAGGGAAAAGAGAAGGTCCCTGAAGATATCGTCTTAGATGACCAAGTTGTGGAGGAGCTAAACGCCAAGGACCCTCCGAAAAGAAATAAGGTGGATTACAACGTCTTGGCGCATCTGAGGAAGCTACCCTGACAGCTCAGCATTCTTGACGCCCTTTTGCTATCAAAGGAGGCGAGAGATTCATTAATTAAGGCACTACAGGACCCGGAGCAGTTCCAGGCTTTCCTGGCCGAAGAAAACATGAAGGATGAACTGAAAGAAGTGCACACGGCCGATATCACTTTTGGCGATGAAGACCTTCTCCTTGGGACGTGCGAACACAATCGCCCCCTCTATGTCTCAGGATACTGCCATGATATAAAGATAGGCAAAATCCTGATCGATAACGGGTCGTCTGTCAACCTACTCCATGTGCAGGTTTTAAAGGAAATCTGCATGAGCATTCAACACCTCGCTCGAGACAAGATCACCATCTCCGGGTTCGACTCCCAATCGTCAAAGACTCTTGGATCTGTGATACTGACGCTACGCTTCGGGCTGCTCGTCACGGACATTAAATTCCACGTCATAGATGCCAAGACATGCTACAACGCTATGCTCGGCCGACCATGGTTACACGAGTACAATATCATCCCTTCTACACAGCATCAGTGTATGAAATATTTTAGGGATGGTCTCAAGTATACCGTGACGGGAGAATTGAATCCGTTTTCCGTGAACGAAGTTCGTAAATATGAAGATGCCAAATACTTCTTGCCGAATTTCGAAGACACGGAAAGGTGTCGCAAGCCGGAGAATAAAACTAACGCTACCATCCCTGTCTTCGGCAGTGATACCGAGGAGGAAGAGGAGATAGTATCTTCGGGTCCGCCCCAGTACACCAAGCCAGGACCATCCGCTCCTACGTTGATCTTTGGTAGTGATTCGGAGGATGAAGTCCATACTGTATTCTCTGCTCGACCTTCAATACGAGCTTCTGCTGATGAAGAGCAAAGTCTGCAAGTAGCCATGGTGCCACTTAAACATTATAAGGAATTGGATGCGCTTGATACCCACAGTGTACAGGACCTGCAGACGTTTTATATCCCGCCCAGGCGAGGAGGTGAGAGGGCAATTCTATTCTACTGCTCTGAAGAAAACAAAGTGGAGAAAGAAATCTGGAATGGGGCGGATCCTACGCTAGACAGGCTTCAGCCCATCCGTCTACCCAGATATTATACAGAAGGCTTGAAGAAGCTGTTGAAGCGCCAAGGGATACCCTTCAAACAGACCGTTAGAAAGGCCAAATTCTATGACAGGGTCTGGAACATCCCCGGAACTCAGCACAAGCTGCCTAGTGGCAGGATGGAGACGACCGGGCTCGGATACATTCGCTCCAAGAAATGAGAGCTGCTCCGCGACTGTTACGTCGTGCACGACTTCAATGAAGAAGCAGGTGCTCAACGGGAGGACACTAATCCTGAACCGGTAAAAATTCCTGATGCAAAAGCGCCCAGTCCGTCGTTTGAAGAACAAATGGACAAGCTTATAAGGGAAGCTTGTCAAAAAGTCCGAGATGATCACAATCGTGAAATGGCAATCTACGAGAAAGCCAAAACGCAACGCCTCCTTCAACAGGCCGTGAAAGATGAAAATGCCGCCCCCTGTCAACCTGTTATAAAAAAGGCTCGACGCAGAGGCAGAAACAAGTCGAAAGGCCAAAAAGGTGCTCAACAGCAACAAAGCGGGGCTAAGAAGCCACGCAAACGGGAGTCGAGCGTTATTGATCTATCCCTCATGAAGAAAATGGATCGAGCGTACTCATTTCCTCGGGACAAGACGAAGAAGATACTTGGTCTTGCTCTAAAATATCAGATGCTTACACTGCCAGAGTCCAAGCACCCCGAACGAGCAGGCGAAGTCTCTGACCTAAACTATTGCTCTTACCATCGAGTAATAGGGCATCCTCTTGAAGATTGCTTCACCTTCAAGAATTGGGTTGAAGATCAGTATCAGCTTGGCAAATTCGCTCTGTCTGACAACTGGAGGGTAGCGACGCCACAGAAGCACGAACCCAAAGCCATGAGAACAGAACCAACCCCACATTGAGATTGGAAGCGGATTCGCACTTGTCACATGATAACAATATTAAAAGAAGGGCCCGAGAACATGGAAAACCTTCCCTGGTGCTTCGAAAACAGCAATGATGAGGTGATCTCAGAATTTCCCCCAGCTCCGAAAGAGCTGGAGGATGGAATACATACCACTGCAGATAGCCTAAAGAAAATTAAGTTGGGGACGGCAAGTGACCCACGGCCGACGTTCGTCAGTGAGCTGTTGTCTGAAGAAAGGGTTGCTGCGTTAAAAGGCGTCCTTGTACAGCACAAAGATTGCTTCGCATAGAACTATTCCGAGATGCCAGGACTAGATCCAGAAATCGCTGTGCACAAATTGGCGATCTCCCCGGACGTCAAGCCGGTCAAACAGGCACCAAGAAGAATGCGGCTTGAGCTTGAGATGAGTATCTATCACGCCCCGCTTCCCAGAGTACGCTGGATTGGGCACGTGACATAGCCAACCATGCTACCTGTGGGTAGGAAGCATCCATCCACAGTCACATTACGGCTGTAGAGATATCAAGAACAAGATAAAACTATCTAAAACATGTCCATAATCTAGAATAACAGGAGTCAATAATAAATAAATACGGAAGCAAATGATCCAATACAAATAACTGAAAAGTATGTCCCATAATGCGGGCTCACATCAGGAAATAAATACAGGAAATAAAACTAACTACTACTTTACTCACAGCTCAGCCTGTTGGCTAAAGTACTCCTGCTCGGACTGCGACAGCGATACAGAATCTGGGCCATGCAAAACCCAGACGTCAGCGCGTCATGTCAACAAGTAATATAATATGTACAATGTAACAGGTCATGCAAATAAACATGAATAAAGCAATAATGTGAAACAAACAGTGCAGGGTAGTGTGCAGTGGGTAACTAAACTGTTCTATCAGGTTTTTTATTCTAAAGTCTTTGAAATCAATTGATGAATCGTCGATGTAACTCAATAGTATCCCGTGCATGCCCGGGACCACGGTCAAGATCCTCGGGGCTAAATCCGAGACGTGCCGCTAGGCAGTAATAGGTAGCAGGATGGGCGAGTGATGTCAGCATCATCACTCCGGGGCTGGCATAGCCCGTAAGACTGATCAGAACAGGTATCGAACTGCTGAGTTACAAGTCGGTTTCACCTTTGATTTCCCCATACCCCCAAGTTATGTATGTCGAGTCAGGTATTCAGTAATCAAGAACTAATGCTAACACGGGATCAGGTAAAAGCAGGTTTGTCTGGATAGACAACAGGAACGATCCATGAGGACTACATGTCAGGTTTGTTGGCATTAGACACAAGATCAGGTAACGGGTCGAGTCATGGTACATCAGGTCAAGTCAACAGTATACGGTACCATGTCAGATATATCAATATATACATATGTAGTAATGTCAGGTCAAGATGTAAACAATATCGTGGGTGTGCTCACAATCAGATATATAATCAACATGGGTATTAACAATATGAGATAAGCAATGAATTAAATAATAAGCAGTTTCATTCAAATTACAAGAGTGCAGTAAGACAATATAGCCGTTTAGTCATGTTAACCGGTTTAAGAACCCTTAGCGGTGCGACAATTTATGTAACGGTTCAATACAGTTATTCAGGTTAAAAGCATACGAGTGTCCGAATGTGACAGAACGATAGGGATAAATGCTACCATCTATTGTAACAGTAAAATGTGATTGAAACAGGTAGATTTGATTATTAGGTTCAATTTGCAAACTGTAAGTTCCATATTTAGCAGTAAAATGATATAATGAGATATTGTAACCGAAAATGGGAAACGATTATACTAAGTTAAATTTTACAGGTTTAGGGTGTCAATACGTATATGTAAATATTGTATAGCATGTAGTAAGGGGTACTTGCCTCGACGGGTCGCGAACCGGGAAAAACGGAACGTAACGTCGGCGGGGAAACTCGCGGCGGCCGCACGGTCCACGGATTGAACCCAAACAACGAACAAAGGAACCATACGGGTCGGGGTACCTCGCTGGATCGTCGGGACACGTCACCGGCACGGCCGGATTCTGGCGAGCAAGTGAACAGTAAATCGTCAAGATATGCAGTTCAAGAATACAAGGAAAATACAAAAAAAGGGGGAAAGGAGGATCTGAGAGGGTGCTTACGATGATCGGTAAAGGGGTCGATATCGTAGGTCGTGACGACAGTGCTCCGGCGGTGAACAGTGATCGCGGGGAAAAACTGCCGATTAGGAATGCATTAGCTGAGAAAGAACGAAGAAGAGAAAAGAGGGGGGAAGTATCTTACAGAGGAGCGTACGAGGTCGGGGACAAGAGGACGGGGTCGTCGTCGGCGACAGACAGCGGCGCAGATGGTCGCGGGTGGTGAGCGGCGGCTGCAGCGGCGAGGGCGAGGCTGCTGTGAGGATGCAGGCGCACGGGAAGGAGGACGAGGGCTGTGGTTGAGACGAGGAGGTGCGAGCGCAGGCGACGATGGTGCAGGCGACGGGGTTGCGGCGGCGACGGGGGACGAGGCGGTGGCTAGGGTTCGAGGCTGATGGGTTTCTGTTGTTTTGCTTTTGAAAAAAAAATAAAGGAAGGGGAAATTTTATAGAAGAGAGAGAGAGAGAGAATAAGGTTAGAGAGAGAGAGAGATTTGAGAGATAGAGAAAGATTGAGGAGGTGGGGCCAACGGGATAAATATTAGGCTCGTGATTGGCTGATTAGGAAAAATTTTGGTTAAGAAAAAAAATATAAAAGATTTTAAAGATTTAAAATTAACATTAAGGTTTGTATAGTTATGAAATATATATTCGAAGGTTTTAAAATATTAAAATTTGGGATTTTGGCGCTAAATAAAATATTTCCAAATCACGCCCGGGTCGGGTCCAAAAATTTGAAATTGAAATAATAGAATTTTAAGCGGGATCCAAATTTTAAAATCAAGTGTCTTATGATTAAAAAGCATACCCCCAAAACGGACACATGTACGCGTGTGTAGCCGTCCAAACTCACCCGTTTCACCGAACGGGACGAGAACACGATGCACGGACGCTACCACAAGGCCAGGGGTGTCGAGTAGGCCAAGATGGATATTTTTAATTTTATTTTAGATGCTAAAATTTGTTTTGTGTAGAAATGACTTTGCCGGGTAAAATTTTACAGTAAGCAACAAACAATCAAGCTAAATGAAATGAGTACCACATTATGCTTAAACAATAACTGAAAAACAGTAGCATTGGGCTCGGGTGTTACACTATACCCAACTACAAAAAGAATTTCGTCCTCGAAATTCCAAGAATACAAAGATAGAAAACTATAGGAAAAGGTGAGGAAACTTCTGCCGGATCTCATCTTCTCGTTCCCAAGTGGATTCTCCATGCGAGCGATTACCCCAAGAAACAAGCACAAGGGGGATAACCTTGTTCTTAAGAACCTTTTCCTTTCGATCCACAATTTCAACCGGTCGCTCCTCAAAAATTAAGTCTTCCCGTACTGTTAACTCTGAATGATCCAATACGTGCGTTTCATCTCGAACATACCTTCGTAGTTGAGATACGTGAAACACATCGTGCACACTTGCCAAGGTCTGCGGTAACGCCAAACGGTACGCTACCACGCCAACACGCTCCAAGATCTCAAAGGGTCCAACGAACCGAGGACTAAGCTTTCCTCGACTCCCAAAACGAATCACCCATCTAGTCGGTGATATCTTCAAGAACACCAAATAACCCACGGCAAACTCTAGAGGTCTTCTTGACATGTCTGCCCAACTCTTCTGTCGGTCTTGTGCTGCCTTCATATGATTTCTGATGGTGTTAACATTCTCAACTGTCTGCACAACCAAATCTGGTCCCAACAATTTTCGTTCACCGACATCATCCCAACAAACCGGTGAACGGCATTTACGACCATACAAAGCTTCAAACGGAGCCATTTGGATAGTTGCCTGAAAACTGTTGTTGTAAGAAAACTCCACCAAGTGTAGATGGTCCTCCCACGAACCCTTGAAGTCCAACATGCATGCTCTCAACATATCTTCAAGAGTTTGGATCGTTCTCTCTGACTGACCATCAGTTTGAGGGTGATAAGCTGTGCTAAACTTCAATCGAGTCCCCAAACTTTCCTGTAAACTCCTCCAGAAGTGTGATAAGAACCGAGTATCCCGATCGGACACGATGCTCACCGGTACTCCATGCAATCTTACAATCTCCTGCATGTACCGCTACGCCAAAGTCTCTGTTGATTGACCAACCCGGAAAGGAATAAAGTGAGCTGCCTTGGTCAATCGATCAACAATTACCCATACTGCATTGTTGCCTTTTGGACTCCGCGGTAAAGCCGTCACGAAATCCATGGTTATATGTTCCCACTCCCATTGAGGAATCGGAAGTGGTTGCAATAAACCAGCAACCCTTTGATGTTCAGCCTTAACTTGCTGACACACCAAGTACTTAGCCACAAAGCAAGCAATCTCCCGTTTCATGCCTTCCCACCAGAAATGCTGTCGAATATCTCGGTACATCTTTGTGCCTCCTGGATGTACAGAATAAGCTGAACTGTGTGCCTCCTTCATAAGCTCTTCACGAACATCTCCCTTTAGCACACACAAACGGCTACCATACCTCAACGAACCATCTTCGTGGATCAATAAATCTGTCCGTAATCCGGCCTCAACCTGCTCTCGAAACTTTTTCAGTCTAGGATCCTGCGATTGTTCTGCTTTAATTTTCTCAATCAAAGACGACTGCACTTGCAGCTGCATCAACTGTCCTGTAGAATGCGGTAGCACAACCTCCAAGTCAAATCTTCGAAAATCTGCAACGATCTCCTTCTGCGTAGTTAACACCTGAATTGCTGGTAACCGACTAAGCGCATCCGGCACAACATTAACCTTCCCCGGATGGTACTTAAGATCAAGGTCGTAGTCAGCCATCAGCTCCAACCATCTACGCTGCCTCATGTTAAGCTCCTTCTGTGTGAACACATACTTCAAGCTCTTATGATTTGTAAAAACTTCGACCCTTTCGCCCAAAAGGTAGTGTCTCCAAATCTTCAAAGCGAAAATCACAGCTGCAAGCTCCAAGTCATGAGTTGGATAATTCTTCTCATGGGTCTTCAATTGTCTCGATGCGTATGCTACAACCCTTCCATGCTGCATCAAAACACATCCCAATCCTTTCCCAGATGCGTCGCTGTGAATCACCAATCCTCCGGAATTGTATGGCACGATTAGAATAGGGGCGGTTATCAACTTCTGCTTCAACGTCTCAAAAGCTAACGCACATTTATCCGTCCATACAAAAGGTACCTCCTTGCGCGTAAGCTTGGTCAACGGCTCTGCCAGATGAGCAAAGTTCTCCACAAATCTCCTGTAGTATCCGGCTAATCCAAGAAAACTTCTTATCTCAGCAACATTCTTTGGAATAGGCCAATCTCGAACTGCTGCAAACTTTTCTGGATCGACGGCGATTCCATCGCCCGACACAACATGCCCCAAAAACTTCATTTCCTCTAGCCAAAACTCGCACTTACTCATCTTCGCATACAATTTCTCCTGTCTCAACGTCTGCAGTGCGATCTTCAAGTGCTCAGCATGCTCCTCAAAGATCTTCGAGTAAACCAGAATATCGTCAATGAAGACCACGATAAACTGGTCCAAGAACGGTGAAAAGATTCGGTTCATCAAGTCCATGAATACTGCCGGCGCATTCGTTACTCCGAAGGGCATCACTAAGTACTCGTAATGTCCATACCGAGTTCGGAACGCCGTCTTGCAAATGTCTTCTGTTTTCACTCGGACCTGATGATATCCGGATCGCAAATCCAGCTTCGAGAATACCCTCGCGCCACTAAGCAGCTCAAAAAGTTCTCCAATGTGAGGGATCGGGTACTTGTTCTTAATAGTCACCCGGTTTAGTTCTCGATAGTCAATGCACATTCTTCTTGTGCCATCCTTCTTCTTTACTAGAAGAACTGGAGCTCCCCAAGGCGAGTTACTGCTTCGAATCCAACCTTTTTCAAGCAATTCAACAACCTGTTTCTTAATTTCTTCCAACTCTACTGGTGCCATTGGATAATACGCTTTAGATACTGGCGTTGCACCAGGAATAAGATCAATTGCGAACTCCACGTCTCGCTTCGGCGGTAAACCCGATATATCTTCAAACACGTCCATAAAATCGTGAACAACTGCCGGCT